>OX421358.1:22201793-24601793 GCA_949126925.1 Cheilosia vernalis
CTCCACCTTGTACTATAAAAGACCAGTGCCTTGATTTTGTGCGGTTTTTGCCGCAATGGCGGTGTCGGAAAGGGTTCACGTATAGGCGGATTCTATAAATGTGTGAGTGATATCGCGAACTGACAACTTCCCATATTTCCTGTTCTTATATTGCTTTGTTCCGGGAAATTCCAGGCGATCTTTCCCAGACGCAACCTTTTTAGGTAGCGAGAAGGATGTCGGATGAGAACAGCGTGACCGTTGTGCGACAATTTGGTACCTTTTTCGAGGACACTAATACAATTTGTTATTCCTTTGTTCATTTTTATTAGTTGGAAAATTCACATTTTAGGACTATTCACATGAGAGCCAATTGCGAACGAACAGCGAACAAGCGAATATTTTTGACACTTCAATCATTGTTCAATGTTAACTTCGATAGAATTTTTTCATTCGTGGGTTTGTGGATCCGCGAATGTTTTATGTGGATTGTGAATAAAGTGGGACAGTTCGCTGCAAGAATTTTCAATTGCTGTAATAATTGTAAATTGAGCTAGTATAAAAATCAATTTTTAATTCATAAATACAATTAAATTTATTTGTTCGCAGCGCGCGCTCATGTGAATAGTAGGTACTTAACATTTTTTTCAAAAACTGTGGTTTCAAAATGAATATCTTTAAAATATTACGCGGTTCCCCATCATAGCGTAAAGCCGGCTAATACTTGCTAAATATTGGGAGAAAATACTAAATTTACGTAGTAGCATTAGAAAAAGGCACATTTTTCTTTCATCGCCCCTTTTTTAGGGATTTTTTAAAACTAAATTGAACGCGATCTTAAAAGTAGATATAAAAATGAGTTGATAGATATAATTTATGAACAATATTCATTTAATTTTTATATATTTATAAATAAAAATCAAAGCTAAAAGGTTTTCATTTCAAAATTTATTTGGAAACGTGCATCTACTGTTTCATAGAAGTAGTGTCTAGTGTCTAGCTCACAAGCGGAACAATCTAAACGACATCTAATTGTAAAGTGATTTGGTTTAATTTATAAAAGAAAAGTTGTGTGGGAATGATCTACGAGTATTTACAGTCTATATTGTATTGTAAAACTAAAAATAAAATTTATAACCTTTCTCTAACAATCCGGGAGATTGTTGCAAAATTCTGAAAAGTAGCAAAAAAAAAAGAGAGGTGTAAGAAAAAAGTTTCATTTGTAAAGATTCTCTGAAATTTAAGAATTTTCGCACAATATTTAAGAATTGTAACACTATAATCGTGTTCTGATAAACAGCAGCGTTATATTTTACTAAAATTCATTTGAAAATCACAGTGTTTCTAAGAATTGCAAAGTTCCTTTTCAAACTAAAAAAAGGGATACAGTAGCAACAAATTGTATCATGATCCTCGAAAAAAGTGCCAAATTATTGCACAACGGTCACGTTGGTCACAGCGCGCGGCTCACTCACACATTCAAATCCGATTCGGGCCGTTCCCTAGCGACATCGCCTCAAAAACCGCACAAAATCAAGGCACAGGTCTTATTGTACAACTCAAAACTAAATCAGTTAATAAATTGATGTTTGGCGGAATATGCGTGGTTTCGGTTTTGCAATTTGTCTGCCTGCTGTATTTCGCTACCTGATATACTACTCAGCACTATTATTCCCGCTTCCCGCCTTTACATTCCGAAAGGAATCTGTGAATCTGACACCGGTATCGTGCTATTTAACGCCGCTCGCATACTTATTGAATTTCCAGCTGTATTTCAAAAAAGAGAACTGCTCACTTGGGATAGGGTAGATGCCTTGTGTGAGTAGAAAAAATCTACTTAACTTAGCTGTGTTTGACTGAGATAAAAATGACAAATGTTACCCTGTAAAGTACAGCTTCATTGAACAGGGAAATCCCTCCTGCTCAAAGGTATCATAGTATTAGTATAGGACAGAATGCAGCTCGTCATGTGGGTCAGACGTGAGTTAAGAGTTGAGTTAAGATCGCAGTTGAAGGGCGATTGACGAGTTCGCGCAGTGCAACATCCAGTTGGGTTTATACAAGGCTTTCTTGGTACAATTCAACCCCTAGTTTACCTCAAAATGATAAACAGTGGATTGGTAGCCGACGAATCTAGTCAAGAATTTCATTATTGAGTACTAAGCTGACAGTTCATAAATATGGCGTAGAAAAAGTGGCATTTTAGTTCTTCCGTTCAAGTTAGATCTAGTCGATTTAAGATAACTGGGTTTTTGAATGTGACCTATGTTGTTGGCTTAGTTAACTTGCTCTGCTTCACATTGTCATAAGTATACACCCTGTGGTTATAACAAATATTTACCTTTGCTTTTAATTTTCATGAGTTGTTTTTACTAACACCTATAATTTTTTTCGAATTATTTTTCAATGCCGTTTCTTTACTCGAATAATCCGTAAAAGAGAGCGGCTTCGAGAGTGCAACCCCCTCAGAATCAGAATCTTACTAGTTGTTGCTCAACAAATTTCTTGGTGTAAGAATTGGAAGAGTTGTCAGTCACCTGACTATTTATAGATGATTTGAAATTCGATTTGACATGCGCGTCGCTTTTTCCTCTTCTCGAATAATGTTGTTCAGTCAGTACAAACTCTTCCACATATTAGGCCCGTTCGTGTACTTTAAGCATAGAAAAATGAAAAATGTCAAATCTCTAAAATCGAGAGGGAATTCTCTCAATTTCAAGAGAAGTACCTGATCGGTTTTCTTACAAAAAATTTAAGAAATGTCATGTTTGGCATAATTGTAAAATGCAGCATCTACAAAATAAGTTGGAATTGCATTTTTTCAAACTAAATGCCTATTAAACTTTCCATTTGAATGCGCTGATATATTCTAGGAGAACATTCAGTTATAACTTGTTCCTCTGACGTCGTTGAAAACGAAAATAACTAGTTTTACATGTCAAACTTTTGAGCTGTCACTTAGTTGGCAGTTTTCATTTTTCAGTAAGTCGAAATTCGGTGAGTAGAAAATTACGAAAAAATGAAAAGAGGGGAAATGGATTTCTCTCTCATTTTTTTTTTAAATTTTCTCAGTACGTGGTCGCATTTGCACAGTTTCTTAGCAAATTTTAAATAATTTTACGTTTGCAAAAAAGTACCCGAACGAACCTATTGGAATTCATCAAAAAGAAGTTCGATTGATTCCGATTCCTTATTATCGCCAGATAAACGAACTGAAAAAATAGAAAGTAAATAAAAAATAAATAGTTGGCACAAGTCATTTTTCATTTTTGATACTAATGGAAGGGATAAGTCCAAACGGCCAACTGGGAAAAACCTTAAGATGCAATTTGTGTTTTTCCGGGGATCGGACCTGGGATCCCTCCCTTAGTAGTCCAACACACTAATCTTTGAGTATCCTAGAAGATACTGGTTTATTTACATTCCGTATTGGTGTTGTGGTGACTTTACCTTTCATTATTAAACATGTGGAATCCTTAACCCCAAAAACAATGTCTCAATCGTCTCCAGAATCCGAGATAAGCTTTTCAAAGACATAGCTAAGTCAAAGTTATTGTGGGTGCCAGCGCCTGGACATGTTGGCATACACGGCAATGAAGCAGCCGCAAACTCAGTCTGTGTCGCCCCCACCTTTTTGCTCAACACATACAGCCATGTCGATCTTAAACGCTTGATTGAAATGGCTATTCGGTCCCATCAGCTTAACAATTGGAAACTCTACCACCACCAATACACTAAGATCAACCCTACTAAGTCTAAACCTAAGTACACAACCTCCTGCACCAAAGCAATGCTTACAAATTTCGTCAGACTGCGTATAGGGCACGGATCCATTACCTTTGTATATACATTCCTATAGTAGCGCCAATCCAGTAGTACCAGTAACCTAATAGGTGTCGCTACTCATACCAGATCGAGAAATAAATTACTGAGAGCTTTGAGTCTTTGATAATTTTATTCCTTATAAAAAAGCTTTCGTTGAGATTTTTACTCCTTCATTCATTAGAAATTTTTTTGTCGTTGGGTTTCGATTTGTATTTGTTGTGTGAATTTCTACAAATTTAAAATATTAAAAATTTTTTGTCAATTCAGAATTGGAAGCATTTCTAACCAAGCACTATCAAATCCTAGAATCAGTTTCTGATATTAGGGATTCAAATCTTAAGGCTCAAAGACCACCTCAAAATCAGAAAATCGTGTATTTCACTCTAAAACGAATAATTTCAACTGTCGTTTATGCAGATTCCCTCATCCACTTAATTTCTGTTCACTATTCCCACGGTTAACGGCTGTCGAAGTCAGTTCACTTGTAAGCTATGTCGGCAACGACATCACACACTCTTACATACTGAAGAATTCGGATCGCAAATGGGTGTTAAGCAAGGTTGCATCTTAAGCACATTGCTCTTCATCTTGTTTAGAAATGATATAGTTGAGGAAGTATAAATAGATGGAGGGATTAAACTTGATGGTGTGCGGATACCAGCGTTAAAGTTTGCGGACGATAGGGATAGTGTTTTTGCCGGAGACAGGTAAATGGGATAAAGCTAGTTATCAATCGTCTTGAAAGATACTGCAATCAATGGAATTTAACTGTAAACCTATCGAAATCAAAGATGATGATTTTTAGAAATGACACAGAGTCGAGTCGTTTAACGCCGTCGTTCATGCTATTGTTTTAAAACGTGGTACAGGTAATCTACCATCTTTCGATATTAGTTACCCTTCCACCTTAGAGACACAGGAATCTCAATTTTAACTTCGATGGAAGGGTTATCCGGTCACCAAAGCAAGGCAGGCATGCTTGTTTAAGCCAGTGCTTAGCTCGTCGGAGGGTTATGGGATCTTCTGCTTGTCTAGCGGACTACCGTACTTTTACATGCCTCGAAATTTTGATGGGAAAGTCTTAAAAGTGGGAATATTAAAGTTAAAGAAAGGTACCTACAAAGAAGAACTCACAGAATCGGAAAAAAAACTATGTAGTCGATCTACCTTAAGTCGAATTTTCCATAAGTCGAACAAATGTATTAAAACTTAGACACAAGATTTTAATTTTCCCATACAGTCGACTCTCTCTAAGTCCAAACCCTCCTCAAATCGGACTTTGCGGCAACTTTCCGTAGATAATTCTCTCCATCGCTCATGCTCCAACACCCATGCAAAGAATAAAATGCAACTGATCTTTGGAATCCACCAAGGACTAAAGTCATCGTAAATTAGTTGGAAAAACAAAAACATAAAATAGGAGTAGCGTCATCTTGCAATTTAATATCCACCTACATGTTTATGTTTTATGCACCTACACAAAAGGCTCCTTAAGATAAAAAGCCGCAGTGCCAGAGCCCCTCGAAGGCTCTCCCGCTTCATAAACTACCTACTTCTATAGTAGCTGAAAATACTACATTGCTATGTTGACGGATTTAGATAATTGGCAAACAAATCTTAGTGATCGGGGAGGAAAAATTAAATATGGCAACCAGTCCAAAATATACAAATTATTTTCTTTGACAAAATCTATAATAAATAGTAGATATGCCAATTAAGGGCACAAACCAGTTTTCATTATTGAGCGACTGAAGCGCCAAAGCTTCCGTGGGATACTGGTACAACATTTTTATTAGATTTCTTGGCGCTACTATAGGAATGTATATACAAAGCCATTACCCACCAACACCAAACAAAATATGAGCTCCCACCAATCATTTGAAAACATAAAATTACTTGAAATGTACAATATCACTTTGTAATCCCTTTATCACTTCGTTTTACTCTTTTAAATTTGAACCGAAAGCATCTGCAGATAGCACTGTTTTTGAAATCAATTGTTAAATAAACACCAACCATTTATTTTAACTTTTTTTAATGTTCTATTCGAAATAGTTGTTACAGGATTGTGTGGGGAAAATCCATGACAATCAAAGCGCATTCGAACATATATTATAATCAAAACCTTTACCTGTTATTGTACAAAGAACCTGTATACCTAACAGCCCTTCCCTACCAGGTATTCCCAAAGCATGAATCATTTGCTACCAACATCGACGGTGGCCTCTTTTCAATTTTGAACTCTCCGAATGTCAAGGACTTGTTCTCCTCTACCTGTTTTCGCGATTATTTCTTTTTCTTTGTGTCCGGAATCTATGCATGAACCTTCCTTGCTGCAATTTATATAAATTGATAGTTTCCACTGACCTTGACTTTAAGCACTCATTTCCCGATACAGGGCTCACAGGAAGCAAAAGGAAATGTTTTTTTTTTGTTGATACTGTGTGCCTGATATTTAATTATATTTGCGTGCTAACATATCGTACGCCATAGGGCAACAACAGTTTACGGAACGCAAACACGTAATGAAATTATTCTCCCAACAAAACCTCATCACCTCTCTGCGAACAGTTTGTTAGAATTTTTTCCAAATGATGCCGTCAATCGCAGCACACACCCTATAAATGGTTTTGTTTTTCTCCTGCCTCAAACCACACACCAAATTCTTGATTAGATTAGATTTGTTTTGTTTGTTGTTCCTCTCTCACCCCTGTCTCAATCGGTTGTCTTGGTCTCACTCCAGCTCATCTGTGTATGCGGCACACTGATGAATGTTGTTGAACAAATCCTCCCTTGTGTACAGTGCAGTGCATCTTTTTCTTTATACAAACCGCGCCCTCACTTGTATTGCGTTGCGTGCCGTCATCGAAGAAAATACAGAATAATTAGCATCTCGATTGCTGACAGTGTTGCATGGAGCATACGCGTACGGATTCGAAGATTAATTTTCCTTCTTTTGTGGCAAGGCAATGTACACTTTCCGGTGACATGTCATGAACAAACACACGGGGGCAGGGAGCAGGCAATGTCTCTTTGGTCTCCACTTGTGAATGACAACAACACAAAACAGTGACGTCGTTGAGTGGAGAATACACCGAGCTATGGAAAAAGAGCGTGACACACAAATGGGGGCCGAATGGGTGTTTTTCCTCTGCTGGCTGCTCTCTGCGTACGTTCGTAATTTTCATGCGCAGGCAGAAAGAGACGGCTCTGCCACCAGCCATCAGCCCACGTCCTAGCACCAGACAAAGAAGCACTATGTGCTGTCATTTCCATAATTCCATACGTCAGGAGAGAGTGTCTTTTATTGCTATACTGAGCTGCTCTGCTACTGCTGCTGCTGCTGCTACGGCTGGAGAAAAACCATTCTAATTTTTTTTTAATGTTGTGTATAGTGTGTGAAGACGCATAGTTTTATTCATATTTTCCTGGGGAGTATTTTTCACTCGATCCCAATCAAATTCGTGTACAACTAATGCATTCCAATGCAAGAAAACTCGGAAAATTCCACGAAACAAGTCGCATCTGTTTTAACAAATCCAGTGTGTAATCATCGATACAATCTTTTTTGTTTCAATTAAAGAAGCCTTCGCGAGCGACAACGACAACGACGACGAGGAAACACAAGACACACAAGTGAGTCAGTGAGTAAGGGGGGCGATGAATGTGTGCCGGGGGGCCGAACCGAAACTACGAAATCAATTGCCTCTGCCGAACGTCGTCTCTTAGTCATAGTTATATTTTTTCATTTCTATTCTCATGGGTTGGTTTCTTCATCGTTTCCCTCTGCTGCTGTCTATTTGATTTCCTTAGGTTTTTGTGATTTGTTTTTGTTTGGCCGACAACGACAAATAACCAAGTATGAATGATGAATGAACCCGAGTGTCCAGCGGCTGCTCTGGTGCTGATAAAGCTAAATTATGCAAAAATGACAGCACAGTATTGATATTTAGTGGAAATAATATTCTAAAATGTGTTTTCTTTCTGTCTCTTTTAGTAATCTTCAATTCTACCGACTTTGATTTTCTACTAACCAAAGGCAATAACAATGTGGAAGTGGACCGGAGTTCATTGCTATTGAGATTCGACCCACTATTGGGTCATTCAGTGCCTGCATATCAACCGGTGAAAGCAGGTTCCTCCTCAGCGTTAACGGCGGCTTTTGCAGCTGTTGACAAGCAACAGCAGCCAGATCGCCTAAGTCCAGCAAATGAAGAAGAGGAGCAGTTTTACGATAGCAATAGATCGTTTCAGCAGGAGAACGTATTGAAGTTAACCCAAACCAAACCCACGGAAAAGAAGGCCGAAGCACGTCGTCCAATTGAGGATAGAAAGCAGAAACCACTGCAAGTCACTACGAGGAGCATAAAAGTAAGATTTCTGATTACACTGTTATTTAGGTACCTTATGTACCTACTGATCTGATAAGAGGATTGGTAGATATGTATACGAGAGCGACAGTTGCATGACAGTTGTAGGGAAGTGGTCTCCACGTGTGTATTACTGATGATACTTGTGCATCAGCAGCAGTAATCCACTCTATTCTGAAAGATTTTCTCTGCATTTAGCCAGTCATTCACGTCTTCTTGTTGTGTTCATTGTGTAGTCTTGTTATTCAGTGAGCTATTATAGAAACCCAAACTATTTTGAGGCGAAAGATTCTGAATGGAGATTTGTCACCATTATGTCATCATTTCATAATCGAGTTCTCTTTCGGTGAGTTAATTTTGGTACCAATAGAAACATTGACATATATGGTGAAAGAGGGCGACGAAAGACTTATCTGTGTAACGCAGACCAAATAACCGCCAAGTTTAGAATTTGTTATGTTAAGGGGATTATAACAAAAAGCCTAGCAATGTCATTAATAAAGGAACGGACTAATTAATAGTAACGGCGACGGTAAGCGTTTTGTGCAGCAATTAAATCTCTTTCTTCCTGCTTGTAGTGAAATGACGGAAACACCAAAGAGGAAGTTTTCTGAACGTCTGGACCATCCAGGAACAGCGGCTGTTTATATCAGTAAAGTACTTATTTTACCTAAAGCGATTCCAAACCGTGAAACGAAAAATTACGCGGAATCACAGTCATGCACCAAGAAATGATAAAGGGGCAATCGAGTGGATCACTGTATAAACCACAACACAACTGTAATGCTGTTTTATGAACTTTGGAAACTTCACTATGAACTTTACAGTCTCCATTTACATCTATATCTAAGGTTCCGCTGAAGAGTCCTAATTCTATCTAAAATATGTATGCGGTTTATTTGTTTATATCTAATTGGGCTTATGTCAAAATTGAGTTAATGTTACTATCGGAGGCACCGTACCCTGGTCTATATGTCATATTTTTTTCATTCAAATATCTCTTACGGTTGCTGTGTTATGGATCAGGAAAAACCGCATAAGTCGTCTTCCCCCATATGCAGCAAACCTTTATCCTGCGCCCCTGAAAAGTGGCTAAAATTGACTTAGGCCCATTTTATTCACTCGAAGTTGAACACAACTTGGGTATTTTTATATGGAAAAGTCCCCGAGTTGTGTTCAACTTCCTGAATACTGGGCTTAAGCGGCTCTTACTTGTTGGCATAGATATGTAGTTTGGGGAAAACAGAAAACTGTCATCGAAACTGGACACAGGTTGTCAACGAGAATGTAGTGCGTTTTGCTTCAATTTTGGGGAGGACCTAAACCATGATTCATGGCCCATTCAATTTTACAATAAGAGGGGTCCAATACCCGCTGTCAATTACGTTTTGCAATTTGGTTGATGTCCCCTCCTTTGTGTCCATTTGGTACACCATTCCTAGGCGACTGCTTCGTACTTTTCTGACAAGATCGATGAGGCTGTTCAGCTTGTAGAGCTCGCTGTTGAATCTGCTTCTTCAAATCTCGTCAACACCAAATGCACGGAAAACCACTTGTAGAATTTTGCGTTCGAAACAACCAACCGCCTTCGCTACTACCTATACTCCTTAGTAAACGATTGGAGACTTTTCCCTCTCTATGCAAGGCTACAAAAAACAAACAAAATGCTAATATTCTTTGCGTACACAGAACTCTTGTTTCTTTTTCTGCAGAATTGTGTCCATCATTTCGATAACTTAATCGACACACTAAATCATGGGTTTGGCTTTTTTTTGGTTGTATATCGTGTTAACGATTCCGCCGGCAGGGAAAAAATCAGCAAAAATGTTTTCCTTTAGAGGCCAGTTTTAATATCGTCTTCATAGGTTAGGTTAGGTTGAGTGGGGTTGTGAGTTCATCACAAAAAGACCACCACCAAATCGCCCAAACAATCAATTTCCCTGCAGAATTTAATAATGGTCCCAATATTGTTTGAGGAACCAACCTCCACTAAGTGATTAAAGAAGTACCTGCCAATGTGCTTCCTTCTACTCCGAGCGATTGCTTGACACTCACATAAAATGTGGAAGATGTCTTCCGTGGCTTGTAGGTCCTCACAATACCTGCATATGTCCGAGCTAGCTAGTCCTAGTCTCATGGCATGCTTCCTTCGAAGGCAATGTCCAGAGAGTATTCCTACCGTTAACCTTAGTTTGGTTCTACTGAAGTTGATTAATTCTTCAGACTTTCTCCAGTTTAAAATGGGCCACAGTGCCTTTGAGACCCTGTGACCATCTAGCTGTGACCATCTTGTGGCTGCTAAATGGGAATTTTTTTTCGAAAACAACCCTTCTAGTCACGGCCATTGGTGGTCTTATGTCCTCAATCATGGTGTTAGGTGGGAGCTCCGATCCTTCCTTGCCCAGAGCGTCGGCCTTTTCATTACCTTCAATATTACGATGCCCAGGTACCCAACATAATCTGACACGGTTCTGCGAACATAATGCTTTGAGCATTGTGCGGCAATTCCTTACTAGTTCAGATTTAGTGGTATGTGACTCTAGCGCTTTAAGCGCAGCCTGACTATCAATGTAGATGGCGATATTCTTATTGGATATCGATCTCATCTCAAGTACCTCCGCAGCTTTGAGTACTGCCAGAATCTCCGCCTGGAACACACTGCATATGTGTCCGGAAGTCTCAGGGCCAGATGTAAGTCCAGTTCATTGGAGAATACACCAGACCCTGTGCCCTCACTGGTTTTGGAGCCGTCAGTATATATCGAGGTCTCATTTACCCTCGACACCAAGTTCCTATACCAATCCTCTCGGTCAGGGTACAACACATCATACGGTGTGTCGAAATCTAGTGTACCAAGACCTTCATCCGACTTTTCCGGTATTTCGGAGAATGATTCCTTCAAAATACTGCTATGTCCCATTTCTTCATAACATCGATTACATTTTCATGAGCTCTCCTTCACCACATCACAATAACAAGAATAATTTCTTTCCATTTTCAGAAGAATGTCAAAATGAGTGTCGACGTGATGCAGGACATGAAAATCGAGAACGATTGTAAATCCATCGAAGAAATCGAGTAAGTTTTTGCCTTCGCCATTAAAAGAACATCAATATAGCATTAGTCCTTCCATTTATTGCAGCACACAAACTGATGAAAAACACACATTCAAAATGGATGATCTAGAAAAGAAAATCAAAAATGAAGTGTAAGCCATTTGTAGATATTTATTTGACTGCATTGTAAAAATGTTTGAAATCTTTTTCACTTTTAGTCTCAAAACGGAAGACATTGAAAAGAAACTCAAGGAAGCGGAGCAGCGTGAAGAGGCTTTAATCAAAAGGATAACAGAGAAGGATAAAACAATTGCCAAAATGAAGTATGTACCCCAAAATGAAGTATGTACCCACCTGCTGTTGTTGGGATGATGGGATGATGATTGATGACTGTATTTGCACTCGTCGTAATGCCTTTCGCTTTCTTTCCTTGCAGCGGTGTCATTGAAGCGTATGAGAAAGCCATAGCTGAACTCATAGCGGAAAAAGAGCAAATCATACAGAATTACGAGAAACAGTTAACGGAAGTTAAAACAGATCGAGATTCTAATTACCATCACTTAACCTCGCTGGAAACAACCTTCTCGGATTTGCATGTGTAAGTATGGCAACAATTGAATAATTACCAGCGGTGCCTGGCCGAAATGAAATGGTTTTTTTTCGTAATTCAATACAGCATGTTTAAGCAGACATGTAAACGGTGTTGCACGCCTCCGATGGAATTTCAGTAGTGCATTCTGTCTATGAGTATAAAATAGAATAAAACGGCGATTGTGTTGTCTAGACTTGCAAAATGAACAGCATGAGAACCCACATTAGCAGCACAGATTTGAATGCATGCACAAATTAGGTTTGGTAGTACATAAATATCGTAGAGTACCAACACATTCTGTGGTTGCGGCTTTTGTGGGTTATATTTTACTGCCCAACTATAAAATGAGTATGCGGCTACTATTAATGCGTTTAACTCAAAGCGGGCTCTTAAAATTAAATTGAATTGTCCAACCTATGTTGGTTAGGTTAGTTTGGAAGTGGTTTTCAGTAAAAGTCGTCGCACTTATGCCATTGCAAGGTTCCTTGTGATACCAAATGAATATAGGAGAAAGTGTTTCTCCCTACTCGTTGAACCAGTTTGAGCTTCTAATGAAGCGTAAGAGACTTGGATTGGAATGTCTGTATTTGTTTATAGCTGTTAAATTGTTATGGTGGAAACCCATGTACAGAGAAAGTAGAGACTAGTTTCCTTCTTCTCCTCATCAATTGGCTTCTACAACAATCGTTTAAATATATTTCAAGGCTTGTTGCATAAGGGACAGTTTCATGTTTGGGATAACATTACAATCTGTCATGTTACTATTCTCAGACAAAAAGTAAAGATGTTTTAAATGAGTCACAAGACCGAAAATGTTGTCCAAGTAAGAATAAACTTGAAAATAGTCTTAATCCTTTATTGTTTATAACTACGCGGCTACCGTACGACTGACTGGGTTTTGTCAATGAAAAAAAGGGAAAAATGGAATTGGCGAGCGGGACAACAATATAATGGTTCAACATGTAAGTGTTGCTTTGTGACGATGATGATCTCCCAAAAAGATGGTGCTTTACATTTTAAATAGGCTGATTTTAAGCATGTCCGTTCTACGTAGACTTTACCACCTCAAAATGATTATCTGTACAGTGAACATTGTGTCGTTATGTGTCAAGCAACGATATTGATAGTCCTTCCTTTCAAATAGCAAATACTTGAAATTGGTTTCACCATAAACCCATCCTAACCGTTTCTGCACAAATAACTTCTCCCAAGTGCAACACTGGCAGTTCGCCGAAGTTCCGAATTTCGCATATGAGCTGCGTAGAAAAGTGTTGTAGACTACAAACATTCCAATCGCACGAACAAAGCAAGTGACGTTTTTATGTTTTTTAGTCCCATGAAATCTAAGAGTAGAGTCTGAGAAGCCCAATCGAATACCACATAACCCTCTTTCGACACTGCAGCCCAAGCAACGCTGTGTCAGGGACGAACCACCCTACACCAATGTGTTCAGGGGTGGAATCGGCTAAGGTGATAGTTGACAATAAAAATCAAAGCTTTACGTCCACGTAAATTGACAATCGCTTTTTTGAGATCAATTTCATGTGACAGCTATTTAGGTGTCGCTTTCATGCATTTGTGTCATTTTCATAGGTTTGCACCTCGGCTTCGACTCCAAATAAATTAAATGCTTTTAAAATGAATATGTTTGCTTTGGGACTGGTTGATTTATCAACTGGAATAAGGTCAACGCATGCTCCCCACCCATCCACAGTTACGCAGACCAAAGAAGAGTTGATAATCAAAAAGCGACAATCAACTATCAACTCAGCCGATTCCAGGGCTCTCATCGCGTAAGACGACGATCGTCTGACGACGTCGTTTCGACTATTGTATTGCTTCGTGTAACACTAAAATGGTTGAATCGTCTGGACGACGTCGTTTTGAACGATTCACTAATGCTTCGTATAACTCAAATTCAGACGATTGAGCGATTGCGATTGAACGATTACTATTTTGCAATCGTTTCATCGTTTTTGGTGTATTTCTTCAGTTATAATTAGGTCTGAGAGAAGTATTAGACAATAAATAAATTATTATTCTATTTGGTGGGGACTCAGTCTTATCAGAGCGAAAAAAATTGTATTCTTTGAAAAAAAAAAAAAATTATTGCATTTCTTATCGAATTTCAAATGATTTTCAATTAGGTATTTGTGTTATAACATGAAATACAGTAATGTAATCATAAAATAGCATTCATTGAACTCTTTTTTTATAATTCGACAATTATTAGAAATACCAATTCTAATCGGATGCTTATGATATTTGATGTCCAACGAAATCCAAGATCTTTATTGCCAAGACTAGTTCTAAATATTCCTCATGGTACACTTTTACATATTGTTCTAATTCTTTCCACCCGACTTTCACAATTCTATCTGTGTTTGGCTTCTTCGATAGAGTTGTTAGTTGCATTCAATTTTTGCATTAAATGTCCGATTCCACATCACCTACAGAAAAAAAAACGCAAATTCCACACATTTTTGTTGTTTTTAGTTGTCAGAATTTGTTTACAGTCATTTTCAAACTGTTCAAAATGAAAACGATGAACGATTCGATCGAACGATGCGACCATGATGTTATACGAAGCAAACTAAAAACGACGTCGTTTTGTTCAAGTTACGCGATGAGAGCCCAGGCCAGGCATTTTTTCATAATTTCTTTCTTTCTTGGTGGCTGTATAAACGATGTAAGGAAGTAAAAGTAAGTAAGTATAAACGATGTGGGTCTGATACCCTTTTAACACCGAGCCGAAAACCGGGTGACAGTTTCTGTAAGACGAAACGTTAAAAGATTTCCGTTTGCTTGTGTACATAGGGCAAATCATTCGTGCGTACGAAAACGTTTGTTCGTTTCGACTGACAGAATCTGACCCCAGGTTTTCGCGGAATCACCCGAAAACTTAATCGAACACAGAAGTTTTGCCATATATATTTCTGTTTTCAAAACGAGTCGTTTAAAGTGGTTTTCCACGAAAACGACTTCCAATCGTTGGGTTGTTGAAACAAATACACCTTTTGCAATATTCAGCAGAATAGCTGGCTGAACAAATTTCACAACTCACAACTTAAAATTATTTTGCACTATTTGAAATCATTTTCCATTGATGTGCTAATATTATTTTCAAATCCACTAAACTCATTTCATTTGTTAATTAATTAATACGATCGAAATTTGTAACCAAAATATTTTGCACCGAAGTTTAACGACTAGTGGCTCACAGCTGTTGAAAGAAATGTCAAACGAAAACTAGTTGGTGGTCTGTGTGAATGCATCTATGAGTTTTCGGCTCGGTGTGAAAAGGCTAATAATAATAATAATAATAGTTGGCGCAACAGGTCTGTAGGGACCCTGGGCCTAGCTTCTCGCAACCATTCGTTTTGTGTGAAAAGGCTATGAGACTTTAAAACCGTATTTTTTCCATTGCACAGTTCAAATTGGGTTTAATCGTGCACGCTTTCCAAAGCGAGTCACTCGTCAACTGCGATGTCCTTTTGGGTTGGAATCGAAGGTTCCTCGGGCGTTGATTCCATTCGCTCCACATGTCCTACCCACGTCTTAATTAAAATCATTGGAAGAATGTTGCATTTAATGGTCTGGTGATAATAATTATAACCAATCACGACTGTTACTCTTACAGGTATGCTTTTGAGTCTGTAACTCCCTTAACCGCATCTTATTTTGTCCACAAATCTGGCTGCTTGCGTATGTATTCATTTTAGGCAACTTTATTACTAGTAAAATACAGCGTACCTCGTTAATTGCAGTAGGATCTGTGCAATGAGCAATTCATTTAAGGTTTTAAAGAGCACCCAAAATGTTGTTTGAATTTGAATAATGAAAACAGTTTATGAATATTTTTTTTTTTTATTATTAAAAACTCATTGTTTCTCTATAGAAAATACGAAAAGAGCAAGGAAATGACAGCGCAACTTAAAAGTAGTGAAGAGTCCTTACTGGCTGAAAAGCGACAGAACCTGGAAAACCTCCGGTTACAGGAACAGCGGTACGAGAAAATGAAAAACCATGCCATGCAGCAATTGGAAATGTAAGCACTCTTCTTAAAGACCCACATTTTCTACATGTTAACAACACTAATAATAATCGCATCTACTTGCAGTGCTAATAAAAAACTCGAATCCCAAACAAAGAATCACTCGATGGAGATCACAAAACTGAAAGCGCTCCTCAAAAAGGAGGAGATCTCCCGAGCCTCCATAAACGAGCAATTACAACAAAAGTCGCGAGAGAACGAGGAACTTGTTAAAATTTGTGATGAGCTTATCAATGGCCAAGGAAGTTAAAGTTGCTGAAGCATTGTGCCTCCAGCGATTCTTCTTTTTTGTTGTGTTATTCTCTCTCCACCCACGTTATATAAGTTTCCAAGATCGTTAACAACAACTCAGTAGTCGAACTTCTTCCGTTTTGTTTTGTTTCGTTTCGTGTCCAATATTAACATTAACCTGATTGTTCATTTATTTTATTACGCGTAATTATTATTATTTTTCTATTGTTACGATTAAACTATTAATTTATTTTGCAAAAGAGAAATACGATGAAATCAATGTGGCGCGCGATAAAGATGAAAAGATCAAAAGATTCATAACAAAGAGTTAAAAAAAAATTAACAAATTAAAAAGAAAAACAAACAAGTAATCGATAATCTTTATTCTTATTCTCATTATTACTTATGTATATTAACGGGTATGTAAATTGTGAGAAAGAAAACAAACAAAACAACAAACCATTTACTCTACAATGTAAGGCATTAGTTTAATTATGTATTGTTTCTAATTAATTAATTTATATTTATACACATAATATACGCATATATTAGATACCAATTAGTCCTGAATCACAAGTCGGCTTGTTGTTGATGTTGGATTTTGTTCGGTTTCTCTGTTTTCTAATATTCCATAGTTTCGTAAAGCAATACACACTGATAACCAAAACAAGTAATCTACTAAGCCGATGCCGAATGCCTAATAAACAAACAGAAAATGACAATTAATTCGAAATTATTCACAAATTCTCCCAGAGCAAACCAAAACGATGCCATAATATCTCGCCCACGCAAACACACATAATATAGGATTTTGCTTTACATAAAATAGTTTCTCGAGTGCATGATGTTCCAAAGTGTATTTAGATACAGCAAAAATATATTCATATATACGCATTGTTAGCTATGGTACTTAAGTTAATTTCTACTTAACGCTGATGTTGATGTACATGTACATTGTACACTATAAGTGATGTAAGTGTCCATTTCTAGTTGTTCTTCGAACTTTACTTTTCGTCTGCCATTTTCCACAAACGTTTCGTATTTGTTTCGACGGTTGTACGCCTTTTTCTTTGCATGGTAATAGAATAGCTTCTGTCAGAGGAGAGCCGCCTTAATTGTTAAGTCATAATTACACACACACACTATATTTAGAAAACAAAAGAATAATTAAAAAAAAAAAAGCAGAAGAGTAGAGCCTTTTGATCGCTTTAAGACAACATCTACCTACAGAGACAATCCATATTTTTGGATAGAATTACAGTATAATTAGCAAATTGAAATAAAACAACTCCTCCCTTATGTTTGCTTTCTGTTTTTAGTGCTTAAGATATATTCAGTCTTCTTAATTGGATCATTTTCATTTTGTTTTCTTTTGTAGTTCAAGTCCTATGCCCTCTCGAAGGGGGTAACAATTTATGTATTTATTTTCTCCCCACTAATACACTTAAAATATTGATTAAAACAAAATTATAGAACACACATTTGTAAGAAATAAATATTTTTTTAAATAAAAATGAAAAGAAAAATCGAAACAACTAAAAACCTTGACGTATGCTGGAATGTTTAATAAAAGAGGAAATAAATTATAGGCAAAGGTCAACTCTAACTGATGGAATTAATTGTTTTTTTTTTTTTGTGCTTTGTATTGTAAGCAACAGACGCACTTTTATTTAAAATCGACAAAGCACTTCTTTTATCAGTGGTGGTGGTGTTATCGTTCCATGTATGTATGGGGCTACATGCTATCTTTGTGTTGAATTAAAGAGGAAGGAGATTCCGTATCATTTGCAATGATGCCAGGAACACATTTAATCCTAATTCGTTAGTAAATTTACTGAGACCAAACATGGAGAGGTAAATTATTACACCACCGGACATGGATATTTTAATGTATACCTACGCAGGATGCGGAAAGTAGAGGATGCGACTCACTGACGACGCTTTTCATAGTTTTCTCACGTTCTACAGGTAGGAGTCTGACACACAGCAAATTTAAATCTCTTTACGGTGCATGAAACATTCTTCGCTGGCAGAGCCTGCCGAACATAATGAAACTATCCAAAAGAAGTTTCTAAATGCAGTCATTAAAATTCGGTATAAAATTGCAGGTCTTTTTCATTTGAACCGAAAATATGGGAGCACAAATAGAGTTCCTAGTAAGTTACGGAACCGTTACGAATAACCTACAATTTTATGCAGAGCCTGAACCACTAAATTGAGAAGATTTCTTATGAGATGACACTTATTTGCATATGAAGTGAATCCTAATAAAGAGTTTTCTATATCTTTATATTGTTTTAACGTCCAATTTGTTATAAACACATAAAATAAGGGCAATTATGTTCAAGTGTAGTCACGACGGAGTCAAAATCTGTTTCTTTTTTTTTTTTTTTTGTTTTTTAAATATTGACTCGCCATTGCGATAAGAGGCACGTTGACCTGAGTAGATCTATTGTGCCATAGGATCAGAAAAGTTGGTTTAGGCTATAATTAGAGTTTCTACTTTCCTAATGTAGCTGATGATGTTTTCAGCAGAAGACGTCTTTACTTCTTTTGGGCTTATATTCTCCCCGAGATTCTCCCTGAAGAAGAAGTTCCTTCTAATAATACAAAGGGCTGGGCATTCGCATAAGATATGCTCGTCTTCTAAAAGACATAGGCTGCACACCGAGGAGTCGGCTACATGTATTTTGTTTAGGTGATATCGTAAACCATGGAGCCCTGTTAGGTAGCCAACTAGGTTTTTGATATCGTGCCTAGGTAGATTTAGAATCTTTTTGGCATTGTTTTCGAAAGGTTTAATAACTTTTTTGGCCTGTCTTAAGCCTGGGATGCTCTCCCAATGTGAAATACAGTTATTGCGTTCCCAGCTTTTTGTAGCATGATTTGCCGCTGATTTAGAGATTGCACAATAGGATTCAGGTCCTGTGAAAGGTTTTTCCGGACCTTTTCTGGCCAATTCGTCTGCTTTTAGTTTCCTTCAATTCCCTCATGGCCAGGAACCCACCATATTTTGGTTTTGTTTCTGGTGCATAGTGTTTGGAGGGTATTGAAGCAGTGTAAGACTGATTTGGAGTCAAAGGTGGGTGAGCTAAGGGCATTTATAGCTACAAAACTTGACTATCCGTAAATATATGAATGTTTGCTCCTTTGATGCCTGATTTGTAGATTAGGCTTGCGCATTCCTTAATGGCATGGACCTCTGCTTGAAATACGCTTGGGCTATTTCTCATTGGTATTGAGATATTTTGGTTTTGTACGAAAATGCCGGCTCCGACCCCTGAGTCCATTTTGGAACCATCCGTATACCACTTTATGCCTTTTTGACAGTTTGGTGGGCTATTGCTAACCCACGCCTCTCTATTTGTGATCTCCGTGGAGAATCTTCTATTAACACATTCCGCGGTACTAATAATCATTTTTAGTGTCCAGGCTAAATTTCTCGAGCTCACAATGGGGAAATTTTCCATACAAAATTGCATGACCTAGGAAATATTTAGTGTGAAGGTTAAAAATGATTATTAGTAAGGCCCGTGTTTTTGGGAGGCGGTCTGTGATCGCACAGATCAAGTCAAGTTCTGTAATTTCTGAAAGGAGGATCATCAGGTCCGAGTGATTACCGATGTCCATCTCCTTCGTTTGTAGCAGATTCGCTGAGCTGCGTATTGCCATTTTTTTTTAATTTAATTGTGGAGGGGTGTTATTCCTATTAGAGCTTCTATAGCAGCTGTAGGACAGATTCGCATAGCTCCGGAAATGCCTAGACATGCTAGACGCTCTCAAAATCTGTACTCGAACTTTTAAAACAAGTCGTTAAAGCTAGTCGATTTTTAGCAAATCATAATGACATAGAAAAGTCAGTTTAAAGTATATCTACGGATATCTTGCTGGAGTTCGACAGATACAGAAGGAAGGGTAAGTTAAATATTTTTAAATTTAAAACTAATCGTTTATAGTCTATGGACTCGTTTCTATTTTATTTCCAAGAACTAAGAAATAATAAAAGTCAAACGTATCAACTTATTGTAGCTACCTAGTTGACATACAAACACTCGAAGATAATTGCGTGGAAATGCTGTTCTGTTCGGAATGTACCTTAATGAAATGAAATGGCCATCAAGGTAAGTTCAAAATTCTATTTTCCTTGTTCTTTCTGATTCATCGTACAGGGAACATGGGTGGTCGTTCTAACTAAACCACCGGAGCCTTATGTCGTTTTCCATTGGGACCAAAAACCAATACTTTTTTTCGATTCAGATCACTTTTTGCAGATCTCGATATCTTTTGTTTGTTTGTTTGCTTTATTCATCTACCGAGCTTAACTCTAACAGATTTCAAATATAATATATGGTGATATAATAATTAAAAGTATATAGGTATAGTATAGTACAATATATTTTAAGTAACTTTAGGAATTAATAAATTAACAAGAAGCAAGAATTCTTTAGAATATCAGGACACTATACGATAAGAAAACACATCATGAACAAACAATATACACTGAACATTACGTCTTTTCTCAAGGGTATCTAACCCTATTAATGCACATCTAGTAGAATAAGAGGGTCTTTCATCAAGGTTCCATTTCAATTGAGCAATTACAAATCTTGTAAATGACTTTTGCAATCTTTCCAACCGATTTATGGAAGTTAAATAGTTAGGGCACCAAATAATGGAACAATATTCAAGAAAAGGACGACCAAGGGACATATAAACAGATTTAAGAGCATAAGGACTAGAAAATACGGCACATGATCGTTTGAGGAATCCAAGCATAGAGTTAGCTTTAGCAACAACATAGTCAATGTGCAGTGTCAAAAATCACCCCAAGATCTTTAACTTCAGTTACGTTAGAAAGTGAAATTTCTGAAATGTTATATTGATAAATAACTGGAGACGAAATACGGTAAACAGATAAGGAATGACATTTTGTAATATTCAAGGACAGATGGTTTAGCTTGCACCAATTGACAATTGAGTTCAAATCGGATTGAAGCCTATTGCAATCGAAAATGCTTTGAACACGCAAAAATATTTTTAAATCGTCAGCATACATAAGACAATGAGCATGCTGAAGCATAGTTGGAATATCGTTGAAAAAAATATTAAACAGCAGAGGTCCTAAGTGGCTGCCGTGAGGAACACCCGATAAAACGTCAATAGGCCTCGATTGAGAAGAACCAATTTTAACAATTTGCTTCTTTTTTGTAAGGTAACTATAGATCCATACAATTGGGCGAAGTTTCATGAAAACCAAAAAAAACGAAATAACATTAATAGCCATGGATACAATTTATGAGGAACTATTATCTTCATAGTTTTCCTTGTTATCTGAAGACTACGAACCACCAAAAATACTCTATTTGTATGTGCAATGGGAGAAACATTTTTCAAGTCGATTTCCATTTGTGATTTATGCAAAAACAAATGCACAGCCGATATTGCTGTCAAATAACGCACTAATCCATTTACAATTTCGTTGCATGTTCCATTTGCCCCGTAAAATATGAGATCTGAAAAAGATTTCTGGTGGTCCCAATAGAAAACGACAGTATAATCATTTTTAACCTTCACTGTGTAAATGATCGGATTTCAAAAGATCGATGCAAGTCAGTTCTTTTGGCCACAGAGTGGAGACACAGGTTCAACCCGACACACTAGATCTGTAGTTTTTTTTCGGAGTATAGGTAGAAGTAACTAACGGAGTAATGTGCACGTTGAATCATATGCAACTGTAATTCGCATTAATCTATTCGAAATGCAAGGGCTAACATTTTACGAGAGTCTCTGTATTTTAAGAATGTGCTCCCAAATCACCCCTATTTCGTGTTGATCTTCGACACTGCTACGTAGATTGGAGCTGTCATTCACTGGCAGTTGATTAGAAAAGTGATAACAAGAGATTTCTATCTATTTATTTTTACATTTTTAGGGTTTTCGTCTCGTGTTAGTACAGATTACTTGTGGCTTGTTTTTACTTCAATTCGAGGCTAAATTGGTTTGTTTAACAATTAACTTTCATTTCGCTTACGTAACACACTAATGCATACATTTCCCCCACGTCGTAGTAACAAGATGAACTTCGCCGGCAAAGTTGTTCTAATAACTGGAGCTAGTTCTGGCATCGGAGCAGCGACTGCTATAAACTTTGCGAAATTAGGAGCAAGCTTGGTTCTGACCGGACGAAATGCAAACAATTTAAAAGAAGTAGCTGCTAAGTGTTCTGGGAATAATAAGCCACTGCTCGTGCCAGGTGACGTTACCAAAGAAAGCGACAATGAAAAGCTTGTTGCAGCAACTCTGGAAAAATATGGTAAACTCGATGTGTTGGTCAATAACGCTGGTATTCTCGAAACCGGATCAATTGAGAACACCAGCATGGAACAATACGATCGTGTCATGAACACTAACCTTCGATCGCTCTATCATTTGACTATGTTGGCGGTTCCACATTTGGTGAAAACCAAAGGTAACATCGTCAACGTGTCCAGTGTAAATGGAATTCGTTCGTTTCCCGGTGTCTTGGCGTATAACATCTCAAAAATGGGTGTAGATCAGTTTACTCGTTGTGTCGCCTTGGAGTTAGCCGCCAAAGGGGTCCGTTGCAATTGTGTAAATCCGGGTGTGACTGTTACGGATTTGCACAAGCGCGGTGGAATGGATCTGGAAACGTATGAGAAGTTCTTGAAACATTCTCAAACTACTCATGCGCTGGGGCGTCCAGGTCAAGCCGATGAAGTAGCTCAGGCCATATCATTTTTAGCTAGTGAACTGTCTAGTTTCACGACTGGTGCTAGTCTTCCTGTTGATGGTGGTCGCCACGCTATGTGTCCACGTTAAGTTGGCCAATAACCGAAAACGTGATGGAAAAGTTGACGATTGCTGGTCTCCGATAGATGTCTTAAAAATTGATTGCATTTATTAGTCGTATTTATTCTGTTTATTCATTATTTTTCAAAATAAACATTTTAATTTTTTGACAGATTTTCTTTTTCACTGCAGCTTCCTACAATTTATTTGTCGCGGTGAGGTTGGTTCTAATTTCTGCAGGCTGGTTATGACACGTTCGTCCAGTAAATTTGGAATACACTACACACGTTCATAGGCTTTTAAGGCATACCAAGGCGTATACGTAACTTATTTACTCAGACTTCTGCTTTCAATGCTTAGAAGACTGTTTGCTACTACTCTTTCTAGATAGGACATTCAGCATATGGACGCCTTACAACAAAGAGATACAACAAAGAAACACTTTTCTACAAAAATACATTTTATTTTTTAATTTAAGGGATAAGGCCACATAACAACACAAAGGTTTAGGTACGCTTTTCTATCACGGACACATAGCATGACGGCCGCCATCTACCGGTAAATTGACTCCAGTTATAAAGCTAGCACTATCACTGGCCAAAAATGTAATTGCAGCAGAAACTTCGTCCACATTTCCTGCCCTCTGCAGAGCATGAGTTTGCTTACACTTTTCCAAGAAATTTTTGTATTGCTCATCGCTCATGCCACCCCGTTTGTGTAGCTCTGTGATGATAACACCTGGATTTACCGAATTAACGCGTACTCCCTTTGGAGCCAATTCGAGTGCAACACACTTGGTGAATTGATCAATTGCCGACTTGGATACGTTGTACGCCACTATTCCGGGGAATGCCCGTAGTCCACAAACACTCGAAAGACTAACAATGTTTCCTTTGCTCTTGATTAGATAAGGAACAGCCAGCAAAGTTAGCTGATAAACAGAACGAACATTAGTGGCCATAATGCGATCATATTGTTCCAGATTCGTGTGCTCGATTGAACCGTTTTCAATGATGCCAGCATTATTAACAAGTACATTGATTTTTCCAAACCTGGCCACAGTTTGTTCCACTATTTTCTTCACGTCATCCTCATTATTGACATCGGCCTGGACGATGAGAGGGTCTTGCCCATTCACAGCCTTACACAGCTTGGCTGTTTCGTTTAATTTCTCTAGATTTCGCCCTACAAGCGTTAGCTGGCCACCGAGTTTTGCAAACCGCACAGCAGTACCAGCACCAATGCCTGAACTTGCGCCGGTTATAACAATAACTTTGTCCGTGAATTCCATTGGATAGAAGTCGAACACAAACACCGCCCAAATATATCCAGAGAAACAAAAAATGTGAACACACTCACTGAAGTCCGGCACAGAAATATAAAATTAGACGGCACACATCTGAATAATATAGTAGTTTGAGATATGTTTGTTTTTCTTCGTGCCTACGGTAAAGATGAAACTAGTTTGATTAGTTTAAATACAGCACTTTTCAACGTTGGTGAACGATTGTGCGTTTTTTAATATTGCTAATTGTTAAATGTGTTCATGCTTAGCCCGCCTTTAAAGCGTGTTTATAATCGCAAATTTTATGATTTGGGTTTTAAAATTAGTATAATCGAATTTGGTCTTCTCTATTATGTGTACGTGGTGACCTTGACATATTTGAGTCTTGTCTAATTCCAGCCGACATGTTTGGCTTTATTGGTTACGAGACTACTAATTAAAATAGAAATGACATTTTTTCCTAATTGTGAAATTGGTAGTGTAGTTTTCAACTGGTTTTCAATCGACTCAATTGTATTTCTAGTTTAACATTTCATTTCATAACAAATCCTATACTCATTTTTGGCAATTCTGAGCAGATTTGTTGTATATAGGACAACTTTAGAGCCACCTTAATGGGTTTTGGTTAGGAGATAACAAAGCCAAAGTCTTTACATGCACCTTTTCGGCCCTAGCGAGGTATAATATCTGTTTGTATTCCGAATTTCAGCTTTCGGTGTTGCAAAATCACATAGCCACTCCACAGAGGTGGAAATGGCTCATGATGATTTTCGATGAAAATCTCTCTCCATTGTGGTCTTTAAAGACCTCCGATTGATGCCCAATTCATTGGCACGTCCTCTGCTCGATACTCCGGGATTACTTGCGACATCTTCGGCAGAACGGCTGCTCTCCGGGGCCGACCAGACCTATCCTCCAAATAATTTAAAATGTGCCACTATTGAAAACCTGTTGCCCATTTATCGGATATTGTTTTTTTTTTCATCTATGACAATTTATTTATACATATATACCTATATCAAGTTATGACAATTTGGCAACGTAAATTGAAGACATTTTTTGGAAACAGTATTTTTTTAACTGTCGTCCGGGATCCAGCTCTAGCTTATTCGCATTTCATAGAGATATAAAATGGATTTCACTAAAAAAGTAATTATCGTAACCGGTGCTAGTTCGGGGATTGGTGCTGCCACCGCAATACATTTGGCGAAATTGGGTGGCCTGCTAACAATCGTTGGACGAAATCTTGAGAAGCTCAAAGAGACTGCTGAGAAATGCAAAGAAGCAAATGGCCAGGCTCCATTGTTAGTGCAGTGTGATGTAACCAAGGAGGCTGAAGTGGAGAAGATAGTAGAAGAAACTATTGCAAAGTACGGTAGGATTGATGTTCTGGTAAATAACGCTGGTATCGTTGAGTCAGGAACAATTGAAACCACAAATCTGGAACAATTTGACCGTATAATGAACACCAATATGCGTTCTGTGTATCAGCTAACAATGCTAGCAGTTCCACATTTGGTAAAAGTACAAGGCTGTATTGTAAATGTGTCCAGTGTGAATGGAATTCGTTCTTTTGCCGGCGTTTTGGCGTATAATATTTCAAAATCGGCTGTTGATCAGTTTACACGATGTGTTGCTCTTGAGTTGGCCCCAAAGAAAGTCCGTTGCAATTCAGTGAATCCAGGTGTTATTATAACCGAAATACACAGACGTGGCGGCATGGACGAAGAGACCTATCAGAAATTCTTGGAGCATTCAAAAACAACTCATGCCCTACAACGGCCAGGAAATGTGGATGAAGTCTCCGGAGTCATTGCATTCTTAGCCAGTGATTTGGCTAGCTTTATTACTGGTGCTAATTTGCCTGTTGATGGTGGACGACATGCTATGTGTCCTAGATAAGGTTTTTTTGAAGTTTTCATGATTTCAATTTTGAATAAAGTTCTATTCATTATAAAATGCTCATGGTTTTATTTGTTTTTTTTTTTGTGAGCTATCAAATCGAAAGATTGCAGCAAGTGGTATAAGATTAGATTAGATTATTTGGCGGAGATGGAAACAAGTTGCCATATCACTGCGGCCACGAGTGGGCCTATTGTGATTTCCACCATTTATAGCTCACTCATGATACCGGACTTAGTGATGAGTCCCAGTATGTCTTTCGAGTGTGCTGTCAGATATGTCCTCTGTCAGCAGTTGGTATAGTAGAACATTGTTGATGCATTCATTACTCGGCGACGTACTCTAACATACGTTGGAGCAACATGAACTTAAGGTGGATTTGCATCTTTTTATATACAATTAAGGACATGTCAGCGGGGCCCTACCCAACTTTTCAGACGATACTTGTCAAAGCAACTGACTTCTGGACTCGCCTTTAGATCTTCCACTCAGTTAAGTTAAAGCTGTATCCAAATCGGTCTTCACAAATACATGGGTATAATTACATCTGCCGAGAAGCGTCCTCCAAAAGTTTAGTTGTTCTGTATCCGAAGGAGTCTTGGAGCATGGATGTCCTCGCAGTTGTTACATAGGTAAACTTTTAAGTAATGTACATTGGCTGCCTGTTTTTTGTATGCAATGATATGTCAAGGAATTGCGTAAAGTTCCTATGAACATTTGTAGTACCTATAGACTAGGTCGGTGACCAAGGAGAGCAGTACCGGGCCATTTTAATCGAGTTTGTTCAGCTGGAAATTTGTTGCTTGGGTATTAGCGGCACGTAGTTTTAAAACAACTGTACGACGTGCGTTTATTTCAATAAACCAGCAAATTGAAAGAATTTCGCATCATTGATTAGATTGAGGCAGATTTCTTCGCGTTTTATTTTTCCCTTTTTAAAATCACTCTGGCACTAATTGTTTTACCCGAGGTATTTGGATTGATAAAGCCTGATTAAATTAATGGCATGCACTTCCAAAAAGATATAGATGACATCTTGCACACGTCGAATTTCAAACAACCAAGCGTGTGCTTTCAAACCACCAATCTTCGACGTTGCGACGCTGCGCACTTGTTGGAATACTCTTAAATTCAATCTTCGATGTTGTCTCTAAAAATTCAACGACCTCGCACTGAAGAACATTCCACTGCGACAACTTATAGAATACCAAACCCTCGACTAGGCGCCCACAACTAATAAGGAAGCACTCTCCACCCCAGTTGCTGAGCACAGTTCCCTCGAATGTCAAACGAAAACCAATGAACTGTGAAAAAGTATCTTCTTCGAATTTATTTACCATTAAAAATTACAGTACGAACAAGATACGAACTAGTATTCGTACCCATAGGACTGGATGATCTTGTTGAAGGGTTCGGCAGCCTTCGCAATGTTCTCGCGTGCCTTGACCGTCAATTTCTTCATGATTCTGTTGTGTTTGAGTGTGACGCGCAACTTAGCCTTGCGCTTCCTCTCCAGACTCTTGACAACATCCTGGTAATGCCATCCTACCTCGTTTGACAGACGACCTACTTGGCAGTATTTACGGTCCGAACGCAGTGTCAAGATCCTCATGGCAATGGGCACACAGACACGACGCCTTTTGTCGTATGGTGGTGGAATACCATCGAATACACGCAGACGAGCAAGAGCAGCCTGACCACGCTTGGTTTTATGTGGAACCATACCTGCAAGCAAACAAAAAAACCCATATTAGAGGCATGTCCACTCCCATGATCAATATGAAAATCGAAGATGCTCTCAGTTCGATTCTTGTTACACGGTTCATTCAAATAATGTAGGTAAGATATAATTAACATCATTGTAGTTATTGCATTCGTGCATCTCATTTCTACTCTTACATACCTGCAAATAAAAGAGAACGAGGTTAGCAAAGTGTACAAAATCATTGTAACATTTCTAAGAGTGGATGTTCAGAAACAAAGTCGTTTCATGGCTTACACTCAAATAATGTAGGTAAGATAAAGATAATCATCATAGAAAGTGAACGAAAGCTGTACGCACAGCACCATTAGCAAACTCACCTCTAACAGCCTTGTAGAAAATCCTTGATGGAGCACGGAAATGGAAGGGACCGCGGGCTGGGTTCACGTTACACCTTTTCCTCAGGTAGGCCAGGTACTTTATTTTGTTCCTGTAGAAGTGTCCAGAAAGGTTAAGTTCTTCGCATCGTACAACTGCAACCTTGCCGCCTTGCAGCAGGTATTTAGCAACAACGGATGCCAATCGGCCGACCAAATGGCCACGACCATCGATAACAACGGCCTGTAAATGTAAAAACACATACAATTGAGAATACACAATATCCCAAGTGCGGTTATATTGATCGGATTTTCATTTCGAAATGATCGGGAAAACAATGTTTTATTCTGGTTTCTTCTATGCTATAGTATTTAAGGAATTTGCGTCAAAAAGCATTGAAATTTTCACAATAAATTGCCTCCCGAGTCCACTTCGTGCACGTGTAACACAGAATGATTGGTCGCAGGCATGGGTTTTTACCATTTTTTCGTAGTTTCTCACAAGTTTTCATTAAATTTTTCATCGCGGCACAATAGAACATTGTTTTCTGAACATTATTTCGCGTTTTTTAAGTAATTTCTTTTAGTTTTTCTATGAGAAAATCGCGACTTACCCTGTTATTTAAACCAGTCATGTTTAAGAACCGCACGGAAAGAAATGGCCGATCAAAAAGTCAAAAGGACGGAAGTGGTGTTCCACGAATGGAATACTGAACCGGTTGGAAATACACTGAATTGAAACAAAATGGCTGAATTTTCAAATTAACTAACAAAAATACTTATAAACATCACCTTGATTAAAAAGGAAGATAGTTATTTAAATGCAGTTCACTTTTAAATATTTTACTAATTTTTAAATGTATGTATACAGTAACCTTTAGATGTGAGTTTTATTTCAAGTTTCTTTTCATTTCTTTTCATTGTGTGTACAGCGGTTACTTTTGCTCATTTTGCGATTGGACCATTAGGGGTCTAACACATAGGCCATAGTTCGATGGCAAAGAAACGATTTAAATAGGTACCTATAGTTACAGCCATAGACAAACCATACTGAGACCCCCAACTGGCAATCCTCTTGCCGCTGGCCCCCTCGATTTTTTTTCAAATTCGCCATTTTGTTTTCCTATCGGTGTTATTTGAATTTAGAATCCGTGTGAGCAACAAAAAAAAAAGCGAACCAAAAAAAATGTGGTGAGTTTTCTTTTGACAGCAGTCGATTGACAAATGTCAAAATATGTAAACACAATTTAATTTTTCCTGCAACAAATTGAAAAAATGTAAGTTTTCGCGTATTTTTAGTGTTTAAATTAATAAATAAATACACTATATGTCTTACAGATTTGCCCAAGCTGCAGGAGAATACACGCCAACAAGAGTTTATGGCCAAATTCATGGAATACGAAGCACAAAGTGAACAGGCGAACGTTGAACAAAAGCGTATCGATAACAAAAAGCGTAGGAAGACCGTGATTGTAAGTTGATTTTAATTTACATGAACCTGACAACGAATTGATAACCATTTTGTATCCACTTCTAGGAAGATACCAAGCAACAGCAGCATCGTGTCCAATTGGCAAGGCGCCGGCCGGCCGCTATAAAGATCAATTGTCGCAGCAGCAACGTGTCCAGGAGGACAATCTCAAAAAGTAAGTACATATGTATATAGTAAAAGTTGTGTAAATTGATTTCTGCACCTTTAACACTAGGCAAGAGAAAAGTTTCGTACGCCAGGAAGCGTTACAAACCATCGAACTATTCGAGCACAAGATGAGAATGAGGTCGACTGGGAGAATCATGACATCAACCTAAAACAGATTCGTCTAAAGGCAGAAGAAAATTGCATCAATGTCATCATCAGCATCAAGACTGCTGGCACAGTCATTGGTACTGGATTCAAAGCAATGCTCACTGATTGGGACAACGTTTTTACTGCTGCTCGTGGTCTCTCGGTGTGTGTACACTTCCAAGGGAGCAACTGGTGTTGTTTCTCGGTACATTGAGGCTCGTATTGGAATCCCCTGCAATACCTCAAACGAATGAAATCCAAAACCAAATCTTTTCAAAGGGATGGGACCTTTAAAGTAAGTTGTTGGATGCTGCATCTTATAAAGAGTTTGTCTTAATAGTTTGCTTTTCTTATATCATTATAAAACATTCGCAGCCCAAAATGACACCAAGTGAGACGAGAGCTGTTATCAGGTGCATGTCGTGATGTGGAAGTGATGGAAAGTGAAACCGCACACAGGGCTGTGCCCATGGAGCAGTATACAGACGCAGATGTAGACTTCTCAGTTCTCATAAACGTGTTATTATTAATAACATCTATCACAGAATCCGTCGTATTCGGAATTGTTTGCTACGAACTTCGAAATTCATAGCAAACATTTCCTCTCGGAAACCATTGAATCCAATTGAAGTCAAAAACTGGGATTATTCTCGCCGCAACAACTCTCACCAAACTGATTCAGTAAATTTAGAGCAAAGGATCGATATAAGGTTTGATATCTTACGCAACCCCCTAAGGACTAATACTTAATTTAGCTTGATTATATGTTATTTGCAGGAGTAACTATCTTGAAACCCGCCCTAATTTACAAAACTTCGTTGTACAAGCACTTGTCACACTCTTGGCAAAAGAAACCAAATACAGATGGTTCGATACGAACAAGAACGAGTATAAATTATAATATTGTCGAAGATGTAAAGAAGTTTCTTCAGGTTTGTTTATCGAATTTCAAATTGGCTTTTCATTCGAATGTTTTATTTTATGCTTTCAGCCAGGCTCGGCTGAGCAACGTACCTACTGTGGAAATTCTATTCATTGTAGAGGCAGATGTGAATTTGTCTTTCTCGAAGAATCGCAACATCCTTTCGCGACGAACAGTCGTACGACAATTTTCTATTGTCTTATTCGCTGCTAGTAACAGCAAGAGACAATAACAAGAGTCTTAATTTAATGGATGAATCACAACAAGCGTATGTTGATTTTAAATGTTAGTTATAAGCAGTTTGAGCATTGAAATTCTTGTTGTTTATTTCAGTCTTACATATATTATCACAACGAAAAGGAGATGTAGCAGAAGATGCTGGGTCAAGTCAACAAATTGGAACAAAAGAGTGAGCAGCCATAGCAAAGACACCCCAGAGTTGTTTTAAATTATTTCAAAATTAACATAATGTATCTGTAAATGTATATGTAAAAGAAATGGTGCCTATTTATTTGGGTGGCAGGCAAATACTGTCTTGTGTAGCTACTAACAATCAATAAATCCTGCAGCAAATTTGCGAAGCGACTGTATGTGTGTTTTCTTCAATTTGTATTTTTTTATAAAGCGTTCCTTGTTGCAGAACTTAGAAGTAGAAGAGTTCTACCTGCTACCAAATGGAAAAACACACCCGAACAGTAATCCACAACAAGGCGTTCATATACATCTCCAAATGCTCGGTGGCAAAGGAGGATTTGGATCCATTCTTCGTTCGGTGCCCAAATCGAAAAGACTACAAACCATGATGCTTGCCGTGACCTCAGTGGCGGGACACTTCGCGATATCAAAGAAGAGAAATGCCTTAAAGCATACACATACGGTAAATACAACGAAGAGCCATCGACATCCAAAAAAGAAAGTCCATCCATTTGAGTTAAATAAAATTAACAAATCTTTATTTACTTTATATAAACTTATAATGCACAAGTAAGGTTAGGTAAACCGAATAAAATGATCCTATATCCAAATCTGGTAATCACTGTGTCGTAAATTGAGATGAGACCCATGCCAGGCGCCGTTTTAATTTAGTGAGTAAAAACTTAAAAGCTTTGGTCCACTGCTCATCCGAGTTAAAATGTGTGTTGTATTCTGGAAAAAGACAATTGTTTTTACTGCATATTCAAAACCACAGATGCATAACACTTACTTAATTGAGTACGAGTTTCCCGTTGATGGGTTAATGATCTTTCCCTTCTCCATTTTGTAGGGCAAGCAAAACTCTGTGTCTCGGCTTTTCCACCTCTTGCTGGAACTGTACGAGGCACTCTATGAAGGCAACCATTGCTGCATCGAACATCGATCAAAACCACTTTCGTTAGGATCGACATCTAAATAGTGTCATTTTATTGTTAAATATCATTTAGCTAAAACTGATTCAATGTACTTACGCGTTATTCTGCCATTGCGTGCTCCAGGATGAGTGGCTTTTGGCATCTTTGGCAAGCAAAGCTGACCGACACTCTTTCATCATCGCCATCGTCTTTCGGTGATGGTTCTTTTAAAAAAAATTGTTTCATTGATTTTATATAAACAACGTTGAGGGGTAGAACAGGATTTGACTGCTGCCAGGCGGACTTGTAGATGCTATTTCTATTAGCTTTTCCCAGTAGAAGTTTCTACTCCTAGAACCAAGTTATAGTAAAATGCTTGCAATTTTCGATAAAATAATTTTTTTTCGCACGGTGTGCGAGAACTTGGAAGATTTTTTCCAAATCTCAGATGTATCGCATTTTTTGTCCTTTTGCTGCACAAGGATCGGTCGACTTGAGCTTCAGTACTTTAAATCCATTACACGAACTTTTAATAAATGCACGAAATCGAAAAAACAAAACTAAAACAAATAACGCATGTGTCAAGTCAATTGAGCTTGACAACAGTGGTGAATCTGTTGTGTCAGTGTCAGTTTCAACCGTGGTGGGCTGTGACAATCGTGACTGTGTTCAGAAGTACATTTTTTTTTTAAACGAATTGCAACTCAAATTTGGTGAATAAGTATATTCTTATCTCAGTACATTTTCATCAATTTTCATATTAGTTGTTTCATAACATTCTGTAGGTATTTCTGTTCAACCAAAGTACTCATTCACGTTTATTGTTCCATTATAATATCAAAAGATACGACCTATAAATATATTAATGTATTCTTTGAAATACGAGACATGTAAAAATAAAACCAATGCAAATACGTATGCACTATTTTAAATAATTTAAACTAACGGAGAAACTCATAATTTATACTTAATAACAGCAACGACATAAATCTTTGTATTTATAAATTACAACTAAACTTCAGAAGTATACTAAGCGAGATTATGTGATAAGCATATTCTACTTGATTTATGTTAACTGCCTCACGAATGTTCGCTAAAAATGTTTTTATTTGTTTATTATTCTTCAGAACTGTTCATCTTTCTTTTATGTCAAATAAATATACAATTATTTTTGAAAATTGATCATTGTCCACACAAAATTTTGTTGTAATATTTATTTTCAAATTTAACGGATAAAATTGTGTGAACGCAGCCAGCAGATTTGCCCACACCGGAAGCCAGATTTTAAGCAGCGGAAGTTGTTACGTTTTTTTGAGGGTGTGTTGGTGAGCCGGATTTTTTGAAGTTTCGTGACATTAGTCAATACGAATTTCTATGTATCAATACAAGCGCAAAAATTTGTCACAAGCCCATGGTAATTTAGCTTGTAGGCAAGTAACGGAAAATCGGCCGGAGTTGGGGGTCTCAGTATTGTCTCTGGTTACAGCAAAAGAGTAGGTATATGTTTTCGTGCAATAATTTTGTGTGTTATTTTTTAAAAATAGTTTATCAAATACAAAAAAATCTATTTTTGCGATTGATAGTGTTAACTAATCTTCAGTACCCATACTAAAATTACACCAACACTTCAAGAGTCTTTTTCTCAAGCGCTTTAGATGGCTTTCAATTTTAAGATTTAAAATGCAAAAAAATAATAAATATTTTGTAATATTGTGTAATCTACGCTTTATTTTTTTTAAAAATATGATGGAGGGAAATGCTTTTATGGTTAATTAAGAACTGTCGAATCTCCCATACGTTTCTTTCAAAGTTATTGTGATCCTCTCAATAAGAATTTGTGTTGTGTTCAGGATTTTCTGCCTTCGCGAAGGTTACCCGTTACCCGTTTATGTTTTCCTACAGAATATGTCATTTCGTTTGCATCATGAGCAGATTAAGGAACTTTCGCTGAAAAGTTTGGGCTGTTTGAAATAATATCTCAACAGAACAGTGGCCATATTAAAACAAGTTCGTGATCCTCCAAGTTTTTCTTTTCTTTTATCCTAAGAGCTAACGTATGTAATAAAAGCATTCATGCGACTCCATGGAGCAACGTTCTATTGAACAATTTCAAAAAAAAATTTGTTAGTTGTTACCCCTAGTTAAGCCCGTATGACACTACATTTTTTTCTGCATTTTTCAGACTTTAAAAATGAAACTAGAGCAGGACGAAAAATTACTACGCAAATTCCCGATAGGAGTGAGTGCGTACACACGACACCAGCCTAATTAATGTGGATATGTCAAAAAAAAAATGCATTGAAAATGTATTTAATTTACATTTTTTTAAGCTGCTGGCAGCTTTTTTTTGACATTTCCGCATTTGCCTCCAGCAGTGATCCCAGATTGGAGGGAAAGTCGGAAATTTTTGTCGATTTTTGAAGCGAATATAGCTTTTTTACGGACGGTCGGTGGGTCACGCATATAAATTATTCAAAAAGATGGGGAGTAAACCGAAAAAAATCGTCACCGTAGCGTTAACTTCCCCCTCCATGGCGCACTTGGAAGATGAAAACTCTAGAACGGCTCCACCGATTTGGATGATTTTTGTTTTGTGTTGTTCGTCTTGATTCAGGGATGGTTTAGGAAAAAAGAAAAGTCGAAAAATTCTTTAATATATGTGTGTAGAGAGCGAAAGAGGAACAGAGAGAGTAATCTAAACTAACTGGCACTATGAAAAATTAAAATGAATTGAACGGCTCCACCGATTTGGATGATTTTTGTTTTGTGTTGTTCGTCTTGATTCAGGGATTAGAAAAAAAGAAAAGTCGAAAAATTCTTAAATATATGTGTGTAGAGAGCGAAAGAGGAACAGAGAGAGTAATCTAAACTAACTGGCACTATGAAAAATTAAAATGAATTTTAAATAGGCCGCCACGTAACACGGGCCAATACTTTACGTCCAATGATTCGCTTCTTTCGGCCGTCCCACGACAGCTCGATTTTTTTTTTCTAACAAAAGGTTTTTTTTTTGGGAAAACAATATACACTGCCGCTCATTTGAATAGGTTCAATTTTTTGTTCACCTAACTGTTAGCCTCTCTTCATATATATTGCAATGACACATATTTTTTATACATGTAATGAAAGAGCATCATTATGCGCTTAGTTTGAGAGAAAAAATGTTGTCTTACAGCTTACCGTTATTCTCACACGGTGGCTTGACTAAATGCATTCATAAAAACAAACACATTTTTTGGTTCATTTGAATAGGTTCAAAAGCAAAAAATTAAGTTTTCGTGTAGTTGCGTCGGTGAATTGTACTAATTTTTTTTCGGCTAATAAACCTTATTGTGTTCATCTGTTAACGACGAAAATGGGTCGCGGAAAATCTTTAAGCGAGTAAGAAAAGGGCAAAATAAAGGCATTTCGAGAATTTGGCCTAAACCAACGATGCATGGCGAAAAAAATTAACAGAAGTCAAAATGTAGTAAGTGGTTATTTGCGGAATGTTGAACAGTACGGAAAAAAAATGAAAGGTGGAAGTTATAGCGCCACATCAAGTGCCGATAGATGTGCAATCATCAGAGCAGCATCCAATTCTCATGATTGCGGGTCAAAAATTAAGACAAAAACAGGTGTAAAATATAGTTTGGCGACAGTAATACAGGTGATTAAAACTGCTAAAAATTTGAGAAGAAAAAAATTTAAAAAAAAACCACCAATAAATGAATCGAGACAAGAAATTCGTCTCCAGTTTCGTAAAAAATACATGTCGTGGTGGTCGTAGTGGCAAAAAGTGATTTTTCAGATGAAAAAAATTTAAATAATGTTCATCTTTTCCAAGGTCATGAAAATAATAATTATACCCGTCAGGGCCCTTTAAATTAATTTTTTTTTTCATTTGAAAAATCACTTTTTGCCACTACGACCACCACGGCATGTATTTTTTACGAAATTGGAGACGAATTTCTTGTCTCGATTCATTTATTGGTGGTTTTTTTTTAAATTTTTTTCTTCTCAAATTTTTAGCAGTTTTAATCACCTGTATTACTGTCGCCAAACTATATTTTACACCTGTTTTTGTCTTAATTTTTGACCCGCAATCATGAGAATTGGATGCTGCTCTGATGATTGCACGTCTATCGGCACTTGATGTGGCGCTATAACTTCCACCTTTCATTTTTTTTCCGTACTGTTCAACATTCCGCAAATAACCACTTATACATTTTGACTTCTGTTAATTTTTTTCGCCATGCATCGTTGGTTTAGGCCAAATTCTCGAAATGCCTTTATTTTGCCCTTTTCTTACTCGCTTAAAGATTTTCCGCGACCCATTTTCGTCGTTAACAGATGAACACAATAAGGTTTATTAGCCGAAAAAAAATTAGTACAATTCACCGACGCAACTACACGAAAACTTGATTTTTTGCTTTTGAACCTATTCAAATGAACCAAAAAATGTGTTTGTTTTTATGAATGCATTTAGTCAAGCCACCGTGTGAGAATAACGGTAAGCTGTAAGACAACATTTTTTCTCTCAAACTAAGCGCATAATGATGCTCTTTCATTACATGTATAAAAAATATGTGTCATTGCAATATATATGAAGAGAGGCTAACAGTTAAGGTGAACAAAAAGTTGAACCTATTCAAATGAGCGGCAGTGTATATACCTAATTCCTGTTAGTATTATTCCTATTATTTTTTTGTTTGCTTAGTTCTAAGATATTTAAATTAAAAATAAAATGTTATTGAAAAGACACGGCGCGAATCTTGGGAATAAATAGCGTTGATGTAAAACCACGTTATAAAATTCATTTTATTGCAGAGGAAGATGTCTGCTTAATGGCTGTCGACAGCAAAAAAGCCATTCAATTTTTCGAATGCACTGGTTGCATGAAGACAACGGCAACAAACAGTCATTACATAGAGAGAGTGTGGCCCATAGGCCGTTATGGCGAATTCAATATATTATAGGATTATAAGTTTAAGAGAAAAATATAATTTAAATATAGGGTATAGTGGGTAATGTTTGTAAGCTGCAATACATTTCACAACAGTTAAAATGAAAATTAAATAAGGGTTTTTGTTTTTCGGGAAAAAAAATTATTTTTGGAAAAGGGAAAAAAATATCGTTTCGTGTTAAACAACTGGTATGTTTTTTTTTCTTTAATCTCGGATCCCTGGGGGTCAATTCCCGTTCCGTGATACTGTGAAATGATAAATAATTTATCATTTCAGTTTTCACAGCAGTTTATCATTTTATCACTTCACGATTACACCTAATGCGATTCTCGAACTTATCATCATAAAAAGTAGTCTAAATGTGTACTAGAATGCACTAAATGATAAATGCTGTCAACTATCTTTGAAGCTCTTTGTCCCCGTTAATTTTTGTGTATCCATATCACGTTTTCACACTTCTTCACAAATGAAATGGCTGTGATAAAAAACTTATCATATGAAAAAATTCTGACACTTGTTTTCATTTTTTCATAGATCGAGAATCGAGTTCAGCGTGAACTTGTGAAAACTCTTTTCATTTCACAGTATCACGGAACGGGAATTGACCCCCTGGCCTTTCGTCACTTTGAAGTTTGCGGTTATAAATTCGTTTGAAAATTTGTGGTTGCTTTGCAAAACAATTGTTACCCCTTTCAGAAAACACATTTTGCCTCTTTTACACGAAGGTGACATTTGAATATGATTTATAAAAATGAGGACAATATGAGAGAAAAATGTAGTGTCATACGGGCTTTAGTGGGAGAAAGTGGTCCATCTGTTTCCCGCATAAATATAAAATTTTCAAAATTTACAATTTGGAACACGACCATGGGCCAAGTAGTGTCTAATTTTCAGTAGTGTCAATGATCTGTCATTACATTAGTTGCCTCTTCCACGCAAAGTGAATCATTTCTTTATTCCTCACTCGATTTAATTTGCATTTTACGATAGTAATAATTCAATTTATTGTATTTCCGCTCCTAAAACCACCAACAAAGGATCACAAAATTTAACTGTGAACTTTACCAACTTAACAATCGTTAAACATTTCTTAAAACAACCTTAAGAACTTGAATGCCACTCCCATAATCCTAGCAAGAGTTATCTATATTTTTTGCTGGCAAAACAAAGATATCGTAATCAAGTTATGTGGAAGGCTTCAGCTGGTCATCAAATTCAGAATGACCAAAGCAACGATAACGACGATGACTGGGAAACTGATCCGGACTTTGTAAACGATGTTACTGAACAAGAACAACGATGGGGCTCGAAGACTATCGAAGGCAGTGGCCGCACTGCTGGATCTATCAAGTAAGTTTTCTCTAGTCAGCATAATACAAACTATAATATCTGTTTAAAATGTTAACAGCATGCAACAGTTGCGTGAGGAGACAGAGCAATCTGACCAAAATAAGAAGAAGAAAGAAATTGAGGAATTAAATCCTGGCTATGGATATGGCGGCAAGTTCGGTATTCAGACCGATCGAATGGATAAGTCAGCCATGGGACATGATTATATTGGCAAAGTAGAGAAGCACGCATCACAAAAGGACTACAGTGATGGTTTTGGTGGGAAGTTCGGTGTACAAACAGATCGTGTGGACAAATCCGCTGTTAACTGGGATTACAACGAAAAAACAGAGAAGCACAGTTCTCAGAAGGACTACGCTACAGGCTTTGGGGGTAAATTTGGTGTGCAATCAGATCGTGTGGATAAGTCGGCTCTTGGTTGGGATCACGTCGAAAAGGTGGAGAAACATGAGTCACAAAAAGGTATGTCATGACGAATAGGAAACGCGCGTTTACTTTAAAATTAGTTATCAGTCACTATAGATAGTATATACAACTGTCACCCGTACTCGTCTAAATTTGGATGCACTTTCTTTCCAGATTACTCTAAAGGTTTTGGAGGTAAATTCGGGGTACAGGAAGACCGCAAGGACAAGTCAGCCGTGGGATGGGACCACATTGAAGCACCGCAAAAGCACGAGAGTCAATTGGATCACAAAGTTGTAAGTACAAAGACATTTAAATCGTTCCAGCACAACGTCTTATATTTTCGCTTGTTCCTCAGGGCTTTGGAGGTAAATTTGGAGTTCAGAAAGACCGCATGGACAAGTCAGCAGTTGGCTTCGACGACGATAAGAGCAGCAAAATCGGCACGTCATACACAAAGGTCAAACCCAACATTGAGGGCGCAAAACCATCAAATCTGCGAGCGAAATTCGAGAATTTTGCCAAAAACTCCGAAGAGGACGCCCGCAAAAGAGCAGAAGAACAGAAGAAGATTCGCGAAGAGAAGGACCGACGAGACCGCGATGAAGCTGCCAAGAAAACCGTTGCCGAAAATACACCACGGCAAGCGTCTGAAGAAGCACGGCCTATGGCTCGATCCACGTCTATTTCCACAGGACGTGAGGGTGGAATTGGAAGTGCAATAAGCGCATTTAATCAAATGCAATCGCCGACAGAGGAGAAACCTGCTCCTCGCAAAGAGCCAATTGTAATCCCACGAGCTGCCCCGGAACCAGCACCCGTGCAGCCTGATCTAATTCCTACCGCAGAAGTGAAGAAGGTCGAAAAAGTTAATGAAACTATTCCTATTGCTATAGCCGCCGCTCCAGTCGCCGCTGCAGTTGCCGCCACATCTATAGTCAGCGTTGAAGAAAAACGCGAAGAAGTCGTAGAGCCACCAGCCGAAGTAGAACAGATTCAGCATTTCAGTGAGCCTATCTACCAGAACCAGGAGGAAGCACAGACAACTGAACAGCAGCAGCCGCAAGAACATGTGGAGTCGATTTATGCCAACACAGACAACCTCGAATACATCGAAGACACTGGAATAAAGGCAACCGCCCTCTATGATTACCAAGCTGCCGATGACGATGAGATATCCTTTGATCCTGACGATATCATTACCCACATCGAAATGGTAAGAACTAACTAAAGTTTGCAACTTAAGTTCGTTAGTTAACGTTGTAAATTTCTTTCAGATCGACGAGGGATGGTGGCGGGGAATGTGCAAGAACCGACACGGATTATTTCCGGCCAACTATGTGCAGTTGATTGAACAACAGGAGACATAGACTCGTTACAGTTATTAAATACGTTTTACACATTCTTCCATGGAACAGAAAAAGAAATCGATTAACCTCTATAGAAAATGTACTGACTTTGTTAAAATTTAGATAAGACAACAGTATTTGTGCGTTCGAACGTTACTTACACGTGATATGCTTTTTTTTAATTCTTTTTTTATTTGTTTAACATTTTCCGTTTGTTTATTGTGACATTTTGTAAATTGCGGTCCATCTTTCTCGATTTGTTCTTTTAAAAAGTCTGTTCTTAGAGTCCTTCGGAAACATTCTAGTTCATAAATTTTGTATTTCGACTTAAAACATTAGTGTATTTGGAACTGCATCAGTAAGCCTGATGTTAAATGTTCATTTTATTTACAATTGACTGCAAATACATTTTATTATTACTAATTGGCTTTGTTTCGTTACTGTGCGCTGGCGATAGGTCAACGTTTTCCAGGAACTGCTAAACTGTTGCTTTATTCGAGTTCTGCTTGTGATTTTAATCATGTGAGGGAATGTGAGAAAGCGATAATCAGAAACAGATAAGATCTAAATTATAGTGTGATCTCTCATTAACCTTTATTATGCTAGCCGTACGTCTCCCTGAGCTGTTAAGTTTCAATTGGAAGTAAGGCCTTCATGTGAGGCCGCTTGCAAAATTTGCCCTGTAATCGTTTAACGGCAAGTACCTATATCATCATCTATGTTCGTTCTATGATGCGAGCCTCAGCAATGTCTACCCGATCCACAAGAATGGAAACCCTCTAAGCTGCGTCATTTATATTCAACCTTTCTGCTTAACATCCCATATAAAATCCTGGGCTGGAATCGGCTAAGGTGATAGTTGATTGTCGCATTTTTGATTGTCGTTTTTGATTATCAACTCTTCTTTGCTCTGTGTAAAGCGATCACTAAAAAATGATTGATTATTGGCAGCACTTAGAGTTTTAAACGTCACTTCCTTGCCGACGCTGTCATTTCGTGCAGATGATACCTACATATTCGAAGTGTTTCTTCTTTATTGTGAAAATTGTACCTAAGTGAATTTGAGAATAATAATAATAATGTTCACAAAGAGCAATAAATTTGTTTATTTTTTTAGGGAAGCACATTTAGGTATGCTTCGGATTGAAGAATATGTTTTCATTTTCCATTGGCCTTATAATCATGATAGGTAGGTATTATTTGTTCCATATCCAACCCTTTAACTGCAAAATTTAAAGGGAAAATTGAAAATAGCCACCCCCCTAAAGAAGAATTGAAGGATTTAAATTTGCAGCTAATTGAAGGATGGTTAGAACCGTTGGAACATGCGTTGACCTTACTAAAGTTGGTAAATCAGGTAGTCTCAAAACAAACACAAACGCTTTTTTTCGATAAGCGAAAGATTTCCAAAAATCTAAAATACTCAATAATAAATGCCACCAATCAACAATGAATATTTATAGATAATGCATTCTTACATCGCGTTAGGAAGTTCCAAGATACCTACCTATTTGTTTTATTTCTCAGGTTTGTTCTTAATTAATAGCTTAAGCAGGACTTTGATATAATTATTTTCTTCATTTCTGTAGAAAAGTTTCATTGCTCTTCACGAATTTTAAAATTTCACTTTTTTAATTTAATTTTTTTAATATACCTACCCATATTCTTTTTTCAAGAACGTATTTAATTTATTTGGAGTCGAAGCCGAGGTGCATACCAATGAGAATGACTAAAATGTATGAAAACGACACCTAAATAGGTGTCACATGAAATTGATCGCAAAAAAGCGATTGTCAATTTGATAATCACCTTACGTGGACGTAATGCTATGATTTTGATTGTCAACTATCAACTATCACCTTAGCCGATTCCACCCCTGTCTGCTGTCCTGTGCGATCGCCTGGGGTGGAATCGGCTAAGGTGATAGTTGATAGTTGACAATCAAAATCATAGCATTACGTCCACGTAAGGTGATTATCAAATTGACAATCGCTTTTTTGCGATCAATTTCATGTGACACCTATTTAGGTGTCGTTTTCATACATTTTAGTCATTCTCATTGGTATGCACCTCGGCTTCGACTCCAAATAAATTAAATACGTTCGTGAAAAAAGAATATGGGTAGGTATATTAAAAAAATTAAATTAAAAAAGTGAAATTTTAAAATTCGTGAAGAGCAATGTTTACTTCATTGAAACTTTTCTACAGAAATGAAGAAAATAATTATATCAAAGTCCTGCTATTAAGCTATTAATTAAGAACAAACCTGAGAAATAAAGCAAATAGGTAGGTATCTTGGAACTTCCAAACGCGATGTAAGAATGCATTATCTATAAATATTCATTGTTGATTGGTGGCATTTATTATTGAGTATTTTAGATTTTTGGAAATCTTTCGCTTATCGAAAAAAAGCGTTTGTGTTTGTTTTGAGACTACCTGATTTACCAACTTTAGTAAGGTCAACGCATGTTCCAACCATCCTTCAATTGGCTGCAAATTAAATTTAAATCTTCTTTAGGGGTGGTGGCTATTTTCAATTTTCCCTTTAAATTTTGCAGTTAAAGGGTTGATGGAACTAATAATACCTACCTATCATGATTAAGGCCAATGGAAAATGAAAACACATTCTTCAATCGGAAGCATACCTAAATGTGCTTCCCTAAAAAAACAAATTTATTGCACTTTGTGAACATTATTATTATTATTCTCAAATTCACTTAGGTACAATTTTCACAATAAAGAAGAAACACTTCGAATATGTAGGTATCATCTGCACGAAATGACAGCGTCGGCAAGGAAGTGACGTTTAAAACTCTAAGTGCTGCCAATAATCAATCATTTTTTAGTGATCGCTTTACACAGAGCAAAGAAGAGCTGATAATCAAAAACGACAATCAAAAATGCGACAATCAACTATCACCTTAGCCGATTCCAGCCCAGAAACCATTCGTTTACGACCTGGTTTTAGCTAAATATTCACACTACGGCAGATTCAGTCCAAATCGCGACCCATCACCTGTTTACCGATTACAAGGAGGCATAATTATGACAACATTTATAGAGACGAGATATACAAAGCCATGTCTAGGATGTCTAGTGTTGGCATCGCTGCCAAACTTGTCAGATTGTGCAGAACGGAGATGGAGAATGCTCGCTTCTCAATGAGGTTAGGAAGCAAACTCACGGAGACCTTTGATGGCAAAAGGATGAAGCAATGTTGATGTTATGACTTTTTTTTTAACATAATGTAGAACATTTTGCGAACCTCGCTAGCCAACACTAGGGGCACAACGACATCAACATCATTGGTAGAACACAGCGAGCTGTGGTGCATTTGCAAGTGTCAGTAGAGAAGCGTCAAAAATGGGTTTACCGGTGAAAGAGGGCAAAACAAAATATATTCTGTCAACAAGAAGGAACACACAACATTGACGAATCGGATAGAACGTCACGATAAGCAACAATAACTTTGAGGTAGTTTGGGATTTAGATAGTAGATTTAACAGCAAACTTTAAGAGCTGTACAGCGACATCGTCAAAAAAGTACGCAGTATCAGTCGTCTAAGATGGCTGGGACATATAAAGCTAATGGACACAGGCCCGAAAAGTCTTCGGACTTTGCAGTCGAGAAAGACCTCGACTTAGGTAGCTCGCGCAAGTGGAAGGAGGCCTCAACCAACTTGCAATGCGCAACTGGAGGCAGTTAGCCAAAGATCATGCTAACTGGGGAGGCGTATTGGTTGAGGGCCAGGCTCACCCTGGACTGTAGCACCACCTAAGTAAGTAAGTAATGTTCAGTCAAAACTGATCGAAACCTAATGCGAGAAAAGGAGACCTCTGTCAGTTCAAATAAGCAAAACTCGGGTAACTATCTAATAGGTAGGATTGCCAATAACATTGGAGTCCTATATAACGACAGCTCTAGGAGCAGAATAAAATGTCAACCTTTTACACCTGCCAGCCTATGCCAGTTTGCGCATGGCGCGTGTACAGGGGTTAGTTATACACAGTTAACAAATGTCTACTTTAAGTAGGTATACCCGCATGAATTCAAAAATAAAACTACAGTGCACGGCTTCATCACGTTAACCGTTTGCCCCCGAAGCGCCATCTCTCCTCTACTAATATGGAGATTGTTCCTTATTATGCTATGTATTATGTTTTAGGCGATAATTACAGAAGATCCAGTCCTATTTGAGCGTCATACACCGCGGGAATTGAAATGGATGGACGACGCACTGAAAATGATGGCGATTTTTGGTAACGATGCTACAAAATTCAGGGTTAGGTACTAATCAGGGGCGAATGGGCCATATAACGCACCGGGAAATTTCCCGGTGGGCCGGCTGTTCAGAGGTCCGCAGGGCCGGTGGCTGAAAGTACATCTGCGTGATCTACCAACATATCTTCATAAGCATTTGTATTTGCCCATACAAAAAAGGACAATCGTTTTGTTGTTGTTCTGTTTATTTTAACTTGCGACTTGGCTTTGTGGGTGCATGGCTGTGCGTCTGTGCCGATGACTGGCTCGTTAATTAAGGGTGCATTTGTCATCGTTGTTTCAGCAAGGATCGTTTCGTATCCTTGCGAAAATGGTTTCGTGTTTGTAGTCCTTTGATGCACAGATAATTACGTCTATCACAGTATCCGTCGTATTCGGAATTTTGTAGGAACCCCGAAAGAACTATCATGGAATCCGTCGGAAAGTAAATGTTTGCTAGGAATTTCGAAATTCATATCCATCAATTTCCCCTACGACTAAATTCGTAGCAAAAAATTTCCCCTAATACGGATTCTATGATAGTTCTTTCGGGGTTCGTAGCAAAATTACGACTACGACGGATTCTGTGATAGCCCAGAATAAACATACCTACGGCTACGGAATCATTCAGTCACACAAATTTAACATCAAACTGTGTAAGAGCAGGATTTATTAAGTTCTTTGTGGTTTGCGTAAGGTAATTAAAATAACAAAATTAGTAAAAAGAATATTATGGTTTAAGTTTATCCATTACTAGGTACATAATAAATCATTAAAAAATGGACAAAGAAAAACTGAAAGGAAGAGCGGAGAAGTTACGCCCAAAGAGAAAGAAGGCAATGGAAGCTGAGGCACACAACTCAAAAAACATTTAATTAATAATTGAAAAACTATAGCCTATTCTTCTAGTATTAGTCAACCGCAAGCATCTCAAGAATTATCGGAAAAATCGTTCCTGAATTTGTAAGTTCTCAAGTTGAAAAAAGAATACAAAACGAAGGTGAAAGCCAAGCGTCCACGTCTACGGCTTGTTCTTGTAACGAACCCAACGAAGAAAAATCAAGCTTTTAATCCGCAATCAATATTACTAATAGTCACTATGATAGTTATTTGAAAAAGCCAAATTTAAAGGACATTAAATTTTTTTTTTTCATTTCATCCGAGACAACCGGAAAAAATTTGTGTAGCAAAACTTGATTTGCGTAGCAAAACTCAAAAGTCCATAATATCATGTTTTTTTTCGAAAACAAACAAAAAAACACTTAATTCTTTATTCAAAGTAAGGCCGTGTGTCAATTGCGCTAAATAATTATCCTCGGATAATATTTTGGCACTATCGTGGTGGAAAACGAATTCTTCAGCTGTCAAAAAATTATCCTGCTCCGGGAGCAGGATAATAATTTATCTTCATAGGATAAATTTTTTGCGTGCGAGTTTTTTATTTCAAATGGCAGCAAATCAACGAAGGAAAAAAAATAATAACAAACCGTACTACCTACAACATGTATCTAAATAATAAGGGAAAACTAGTAAAGTTTTTAATAGAATTTGCTTAATTTATAGGGACGCATGATGACAAAAAAAAAGTGATTCGGTTACGGAGTTTGAAATTTGAATTCATACCGATTGAATATAAAATTACACTTCTCTTGTTCGTCTTCTGCGTGGGGGCAAGTAATCGTGGCTTATAAGGCTTTGATACCGCAGCAATATCATTGACATCAAGGGGAATTAATACATCGAATTTATGATCCATATTATCAGTTGTTGTTATTGAATTGGTTATATGTCTGTTCTTTGTGTTGTGCTTCGTATTGTGTTGTGCTATCGTCAAAATTCTTCTGAGAAATCTCAAAAATTTAGCCCAATCGACACAGCCAAATTTCACAAAAGCTAAATTTTTATTCAACACACACAGAAATGTCAAAAAATTATCCGAGGATAATTATTTAGCGCAATTGACACACGGCCTAAATATATTTTTAGTAGGTACATGTATAGTTGGTAAACTATATTAGGCTTGTTTTTTTGAGCTTCAATCTCAGCAAAGCAAAGTAAAGTAGGAAAATGTGCACTTAAACGATTCCCAGCAGCTTTCTGAACAGTAGGTTTTATCAAAAAAGGTGGCAGTGTGGGCCTGTTCAGTAGGTAGCATGATACAACATGATTGGGCACATCACAAGAAGTAACTTTTTTCAGTCAAAGATATACAATTTTTTTGCATAAAATTTTCCAATGGATATTGATCCTTCCTCATATTTTGGGGTTTAAAAAATATAAAAATATATATCTCAAAGATTAATACACTAATATCTTACGATTACAAGTTTAATAAGGTATATTTGTCTAAAACAATATTTGCAGCTTACATAAAAAATTATTTATTGCATATTTTAATAAAAGCCCTTATATTTATTTGTTATTTTGAAAATTAGTTCACTTATGCATTTCTTTATGAATTTCCACCAATCACAACCAACGAATAGTATGTACTGTAAATAGAGAAACTTTGTGAACAGATTCATATTATACAAGGAGGGCAACAAAAATGTTCTCCCCCTGGTGTTCAGAAGTATACATTTACTCCCAAGTGAATCTTGCTGGGAATGAATACCTAGTGTGAGTCGTCGAAGTGTCAAGTAGAGCGTAGTTGTTGTAATTGCGTGCTGAAAATCCTACTTTACTTTGCTTTGCTGAGAACGAAGCTCAAAAAAACAGGGCTATTATGTATTTAACAAAACTATAAACAAAAAAATTCCAGTCAAATTCAAACACTAACACATCCACAACAACTTAAACAAACCTAATTTCTTCACTTGAAATAAAAATACTTCAAACTTTAATTTACTGTTATTTTATGTTTTTGTTGTTGTTGTTGTATGTATGATTCTGTATATAAATGTACTTGACTGGGAGTCCGGATTTTTTTACTAAAATAATGTTTTTTTTTATAGTAGACAAATGTAATCTGATTCAAAAATCTGTAATAGACCAATGCTCTATATAATTTCAAACGCAAAATGCGTAACACCCTGTAAATGTATATTTTAGCCATATCCAGAAATTAAAAAAGGGCCGACAAATATTATTTCCCGGGCCGCTAGGATGTTGCCCATCCGCCCCTGGTACTAATGTTCGCAAATCATGAACAAATTACCAGTAACTTGGCATCACCAATCAGCAATCACTATCCACTGTGTTGAAATAAAATGAATTCAATTAAATGTTATTGTGTTATCTGGCAGCTCCTTGAATCCTCTCTGTCATTTTATAAAACCAAAATGGGCGATAATAAATTATTGTTCTCTTACCATTATTTGCAGTCGCACGTTTTAATCATCCTTTCGTAAAAATTATTACTATGTACCAGTGCCTGCTATATAATATAAATTACTAATATACCACTTTTCGATCTTTCGTTTTGTTGTTAACTTGTTTTTGTTACGCTATTTAGGCGAAACATATTTTACAGTTAATTTCTTTGCTTTAGGCCGTGTGTCAATTGCGCTAAATAATTATCCTCGGCTAATATTCTGACACTATCGTGGTGGAAAACGAATTCTTCAGTTGTCAAAAAATTATCCTGCTCCGGGAGCAGGATAATAATTTATCTTCATAGGATAAATTTTTTACGTTCGAGTTTTTTTATTTCAAATGGCAGCAAATCAACGAAAGAAAAAAAATAATAACAAACCGTACTACCTACAACATGTATCTAAATAATGAAGGAAAATTAATAAAGTTTTTAATATAATTTGCAATTTATAGGGACGCATGATGACAAAAAAAAAGTGATTCGGTTACGGAGTTTGAATTCATACCGATTGAATATAAAATTACACTTCTTTTGTTCGTTTTCTGCGTGGGGGCAAGTAATCGTGGCTTATAAGGCTTTGTTACTGCAGCAATATCGTTGACATCAAGGGGAATTAATACATCGACCATAAGTCCATATTATCAGTTGTTGTTATTGAATTAGTTGTATGTCTGTTCTTTGTGTTGTGCTTCGTATTGTGTTGTGTTATCGTCACAAGTCTTCTGAGAAATCTCAAAAATTTAGCCCAATCGACACAGCCAAATTTCACAAAAGCTAAATTTTTATTCGACACACACAGAAATGTCAAAAAATTATCCGAGGATAATTATTTAGCGCAATTGACACACGGCCTAAATTGGGAAAAACACAACAAACATCTTGCCAATATTAAGCATTCAGACGGTTGTCAATTTGAGTTCAAAGTACATATTCAATCTACAATAAGGAACTAAAAAATCTGTTAACAAATCCACAAAAAATCTATAATATTACTGTTAGCCTAAATGTAATCTACCCATCAACTCGATCTAGCTTTGTTGAACAGGGAAATCCCTCCTGCTCATAGGTATAACAGTTTAGAGTAGGTCTGCACAATGCAGCTCGTCAAGTGAGACAGGCGTACTGAGTTAAGCTCTCGTTATTCGTATCTGATCGAACAGGGCGCTTGGCGAGTTAGCGCAGTGTATCATTACCTTGTCCAACTGGTATCTACTAACACTATCATGAACATAAAAAATACATACAAATCTTTTGCTTTTGAGCTAGTTTGTTTTGGACTACATGGCGTATACTTACTTTTTATTTATAGGAAGATAGTGTTAACACCTTTTTAGGGATAAATAGAAAAAAACTACTTTGTCATGTTATTATACGTTTGATATTGCGGTAAACTTGCAACAATAGTGTGCATTTACAGAAACTACAAAAAACAACAAACATTAAATAGACCGATAGCATAATATGCACCCACACAATTTCACCTACAAATTTTATTGGCAAAAACCTTAAATGTAATTTGTGTTTATCGAGTGGTTGAACATTAACGGTGTACATTAACGGCTATTAACAGCGAAACAAACAGCACCTTTGCTTGATGTTAATTTTTGTCGTATTCCATTAGGACAGAGAAAGTTTTTTTTTCTGATTCGAGCCATATTTGTCTGTTCAGAAATCTTCGGTTGTAAATTTTCACGTTTCATTGCACCAAGAAAAATAAAGCTAGCGAATATCGACTTACTTTTACTAACACCAAAAAAACTTACATTATTTGTCAAACTTACAATTTAAAAACACCTGACTTTAAAATCAAGCAAATAAAGTGCACGACTGGGTCGCACAAAACTTTCTCGTTTAGTCCGAGTCTGACTGACTTTCAGAGTCTTCAGCAAAATTGAGGACACAATAGTTTTGAATACATTCATTTGACTCTAAGTTTGCATTTTGGTCAAAATCGTTATCGCCGTTTTCCGGTAAACTGAAAAAAACTACACTTTAAAAAAATTCCTTTTTTCAAAAATCCATTGTACGATGATATGAGAAAAAACTGAGTTTTCTATTAAGTTAGAAATGACCACATAACCTTAGAAATTCATTTTTGTTACAATCGTATATCCCCGCGATGGTAGTCACCTTGACGTGTGCGCCTTGTAAAATGCGCTGGTGCGGAGGCTTAACGTTGCAAAGACTCAGTGGGCTATGCTGTCGGAGGCGGTAGTCGTCTGAAGGGTCACCCATGACAGAAAGGCTGCTAGAGGAGCAACTAACTAAGTACTACCCATGAGGAGTAAACCTCATTAAAACAATCTTTAATCCAAGGCGGAACAGCATACGCTGAGGGATGCGTGGCTATAAGAGAGATTAGTCGTGAGTATGCGAACTCCGAATACCTGGTGACCTTCGGTTTCATCACTAGCCTTCCCGTGGTGTACCGGGCTCCGGCATGGGCGATGTTTCTTTCCCGGTTTCTCGTGGGACCAATATTTCTCAACCAAATTTAACAAATTTACAGACAGATGCCTCTGAAACCGCATCAACCTCTGACGTTGCTTTTGGGCAACCAGAGGAACAAACAAATCGGGTAGCCCCGACGGTCAACATTACTTGCGCTGTAGAGCCAACTGTGACCCCAGCCTCTCGGTCTGCTGCTGGGCAACCGAAACCCCTACAAATGGATGACGATGTCAATAGGGCTCCATCTATTAGTCAGGGCAGTGCTAGATTAGAGCACAGAAAATCGTCGACTTCTGATTCCGACACATCCACCATAGTTGACTCCTGTAGTGTAGTCTCCGAGAAATCGGGATGCTCTTCTATTGGGAAGAGTTTAGCTGGACTACAGGTCCAACAAAGTGGATACGTGAAGCTAAATGGCTACGAAAAAAGACGCTTTAAAAGTGCCTTGCGTCGAGGTTAAGACAGGGATAATGCTCTCGTCTTCGCCAAATCCGCCCCCATCGACAGACCGGTCTCTAAACGAGTCAGGTCTGAAGATAATACCCCGCCGGCATCGGCAGCCAAGAAGGTCAGGAAGGGCCCCTTTCCTGAGGTCCCCACCTTTAGCCAGGTGGCGAACCTAGTTAGACTAGGTATCGTTCCGACCGACTTGACTAACCAACCCCTCTCTTCTGAGCAAACGGCTCTTGTGCAAGAGGCGGTCATTGACACCTCGATAGAGCTGACCAATAGTGGCGTATGGCCCAAATTCTCAGGATCAGTTCCTAAGTCGGGGTGGGTAATGTTCATTTGCACAGATGGTGCTACCGCAGTTTGGATGCGCTCCAATTTTGAGAGCATCAGAGCAAAATGTGGTCTGGACCTGATGTTGGTGGAAGAGGATTCTTTTCCAAAACCACACATCGTTCGGGGCTTCTTTCCGCATAGCCTGGAGCTCTCGAATGAAAAAGTGCTTGCCACCCTGACGGCTCAAAACGCCGCATTAAAGGCTAACACCTGGAGGGTCGTCAAGAGGGTTAAGGATGGTGCATTCCTTCACCTTGTTCTGGCAATTGACGACGCTTCCATGGCCAAACTTCTTGAGCTGAAGGGGAAAGTCTCATACCGTTTTGGTCAGATTAAGTTGATTCTTAAGAGCACCGATAAGAATCCTACGTCTGACAACGGTACCCCCTCAGTAGAAGTGGAAGCCATTTCGGTGTCGGCACCCTCCTCTAAAATCGTGCCCTCACAACAGGCACCTGCAGCTACGTGCAGTGCCAGCATACCGACCAAATCCATCGACAACAGTGGCGGGAAGGTGACAGTGTTGAACGTTGTCGAAGACTGCACCCGAGAATTGGGCAGTGGTAGTGCTGTTGGGCTTACCACTCCTAGTGTTTCCGGATGTAGTACGGGGACAGCGATAGGCGCTTCATCAAGCCGCCACACTCTCAAACCAATGGGCAGTATGGCCCTCAAAAGTAGCGGTAGAAATGCCTATTTGAAGAGTAATGCAGCCTCTGGGCGCGCTACCCTTAAAAACGACGAGTCTGACAGGTTCAGGAAAACAGGTCGTCCTGATCAGACTGCTTGCCGCAGAGGAAAGGGCCCCAAAAAGGCTCAACTACTCAGGCAGGCCGGTTCCTCCAAAGAGGACCAATGAGCACATTCAAGGTGCTACAGGCGAACCTCCATCATGCTAAGGGCGCGTCCGCTACCCTTACCAAGAGGTTCACCGAGGAAAAGATAACCCTTGGACTTATCCAAGAACCATGGGTTATCAGCGGGCACATAAAAGGTCTTGGAAATAAAGCAGGTGAGCTTATTTACAAAAGGGACGAGCCAGTGCCACGTGCGGCCTGCCTAATCGATAAAAATATCAACTTTCTTCCAATTCCAGAATTCATCACAAAAGATTTAGCGGCTCTGCTCATAGAAGTTCCAACAGAGCGAGGCACACATAACATCGTCTGTGCCTCAGCTTACTTCCCCGGCGACGACACCAACATTCCGCCCATTGAGGTCCAGAACTTGATACGCTACTGCAGAACGAGCAACCTGCAGTTTATCATCGGGTGCGATGCAAACGCACACAACATGGCATGGGGCAGCAGCAACAACAATAAAAGAGGTGAGTGTCTTTTGGAATTTCTAATTGGTAGTAATGTTGATATCCTAAACAAAGGTTCTAAACCAACCTTTATAAATGCGATACGCGAGGAGGTACTTGATCTCAATCTTGCCAGTCCATTTATTTCAAATTTCGTAATAAATTGGCATGTGTCTGATGAAGCATCTTTATCAGACCACCAGCATATTAGGTTTAATATACCCGGTCAATCTATACCTGCACAAAACAGATACGATCCCAAGTCGACGGACTGGAACATGTATCGAGAACTAGTAATCTCAAAAACAAATTTGCTTGTCTCTCAAATCGAATCCATAGGGGACATTGATGAGGCGGCTTACCAGCTCAACAACGTGTTGATAACCTCCTACCATGGTAGTTGTGTCAGCAAAACCAGTCTGAGCAACCGTAAGGTTCCCTGGTGGAATGACAGACTAACCAAACTCAGAAGGAAGGTTAGAAAACTCTTCAATCGAGCGAAAATAAGTAAAATGTGGGACGAATACAGATCCGCTCTCACAAATTACAACTTAGAATTAAGACGATCTAAAAGGGCCTCCTGGAAAAAATGCTGTGAAGACATATTAGATATGCCAGTGGCATCTCGCATCCACAAGGCTCTAAGAAAAGATCATTCTAACTGTGTAGGCCTACTTAAGAAAGCGGATGGAACCTACACGACGGACCGTACGGAAACAATCAAAACCATACTTCAGGTTCACTTCCCGGGCTCGTCTATCCGTGAATCGCACGAGCACTCATACGACATTGATCCCAGGATCTCTGTTTCTAGACGAGTAAATAGTCTATCTGGTAAGATTTTCAGTCCAGACAAGGTCAGTTGGGCAGTTGGTTCCTTCAAACCTTTTAAAGCACCTGGTGGTGACGGCATTTTCCCAGCCCTTATTCAGAGGGTGATTGATGTCATACTGCCAGCAATTACAACCTTATTTAGGGCTAGTTACAATTGGGGATACATTCCTGCCACTTGGAGACAAGTGAACGTAATATTCATTCCCAAAAATGGCAACAGGCCAAGCGAGCTACCTAATTCATATAGACCTATCAGTCTAACATCCTTTGTTCTTAAAACTATGGAAAGATTAATTGATGTTCATATCAGAGGTCAGATATTAATATCTAATCCTCTACACTCAAATCAGTTTGCGTACAGAAAAGGCAAATCCACTGAAGGTGCTCTTCACCATCTCGTCAAAAAGATAGAAGACGCCTTTAGCCACAAGGAAATTGCCCTAGGAGCATTCTTAGATGTTGAGGGTGCTTTCGACAATACCGGATACGACTCGATTGCTAGGGCAATCAGTTGTAAGGGTATCGAAGACTCGACGAACCGCTGGATCCGAGCAATGCTGGAAAATCGAGTAATAACATATCCTCGTCAGGAGGAGTGGCTGTGTCAGTGACAGCAGTCAAAGGATGCCCTCAAGGAGGTGTACTATCCCCATTGCTATGGTCACTGGTCATAGACAGTCTATTAGTCAAGTTACATAATCTAGGTTATGACGCCATCGGATATGCCGACGACTTGGCAATTATCATTAGGGGTAAGCATTGCGCTACCGTTAATAGTAGAATGAGGAGTGCTCTACTACATGTTTCAGAATGGTGCACTACGGAAGGTTTATCTATCAATCCTAGCAAAACTATTCTAGTTCCTTTCACCAGAAGGAGAATTTTCAATTTAGGACCCCTTATCCTGAACGGAACTACTTTAAACTATTCCAGTTAAATATCTAGGTATCATCCTAGATAAGAAATTAAACTGGAACTTACACATCAAGTCCGCCACAGAACGTGACTCTAGAGCCATGTGGGCCAGTAGGAGTCTGTACGGCAGAACTTGGGGTCTCAGTCCCAGAATGATACACTGGCTGTATACCATGATGGTAAGGCCCATCATCTCGTACGCCGCAATCGTCTGGTGGCCAAAAGTACTTGAACGAACCACGGCAAACAAGCTTCAGAAGCTTCAAAGGATTGCCTGTCTCGGTATCACAGGTGCAATGCGCACTTGTCCTACAACATCACTTGAGGCCATTATTGGGATCTCACCTTTGCCGTACTTCATTATGAAGACTGCAGCTAGATGTGCCATCAAAATGCAGCTAGAATATAGGTTTAAATCAGTTAACCATGTGGGACATCTGAAAATACTTAACCTAATCCCAAACTTGAACATGTTCTGCTCACTCCCGGACACTATGGTTAGGGAGTACAGTTTCGGGAAGCTTTACGAAGTAGAAATACTTGAACGTGCCTCGTGGACTAATGGTGTTCCGACACTCAACCCAAAAACCTTAGTATGGTATACCGACGGATCAAAAATGGATTCCGGAGTTGGAGCTGGTGTCTTTGGACCCAACACCAAAATCTCGATACCCATGGGAATGTGTCCAACGGTTTTTCAGGCGGAAATCCATGCTATAGAAATTTGCGCTGATTTAATATCCAAAAAAGGCATGAAAGGCGCAATCATTCAAATCTTCTCAGACAGTCAGGCAGCCTTAAAAGCTTTGGCGTCCAATACAATGGACTCCAGAACAGTTAAATGCTGTCACGATGCTCTGCAAGCCCTATCCAAGCACAACAAGGTAAGGCTTGGCTGGGTGCCAGGTCATCGGGGTATTGCAGGCAACGAACAGGCCGATAGATTAGCTAGAGCTGGTTCCGAATCTCTCCTCTGTGGACCAGAACCCTACTGCACAGTCAACTGGACTAGCGCGCTAAGACAAATTAACGATTGGGAAAAACAACTTCGTCTAGAATACTGGGAACATGTCCCAGGTCTAAGACAATCCAAACGTTTAATTAGGCCTTACTCATACAAAGAAATCCTTGGACTCAGCAAGGATAATATAAGAAAGCTTGCGGGCTTTCTCATAGGTCACTGTGGCCTTAGATATCACCTCAACAAAATGAACCTGTGTCCGGAAACAGAATGCAGATTCTGTCTGGAGGATGTCGAATCCTCCGAACACATCCTCTGTGAATGCCCGGCTCTTCATTGGTTAAGAAAACGTGTCTTTAATCGAGAGACTCGTTCGCCAGCAGACATAGCGCAATCTGCTACTAAGGACTTATTGACCTTCATCGGGGAGGTCACTAGTCTCTTAGAATAACCTCTCCCCAATTGATACAATAGATCTTTCAGGTCGCAGTGTCAGCCAACTGGGCGTGGGATAAAAAAAAAAAAAAAAAATACAATCGTATAGAGACTTTTCGAGATATGTCGAAATTTCAAAGGAACCGTTGATCGAATTTTTACCCAAAAACTGGGTACGCAGTCATATGGTAACCTCACCTACTTAAATATCAATTTAGGTTGAAATCTGCGGTAGATCCGTTTTCGATCAAATCAAACTGGTACAAAAAGTTTATATATGGGAAGTACCATTAATATTGAGGTTACCTTGCAAAAAAAACCCCCTCCCGAAATGTAAGCCCAAAAACTCCATATCCGAGGTTTGAACGTAATCCGGGAAGCCCGTTTAGGCTGTAGGCCTGTGGAAGGATGGACAGACGGACAGACCGGACAGAATTTTACGACCCACTATTTTGAGTTCCTTTATCATCGTAATATCAGAATTGATTAATATCTCGAGTTCGAAATTTTGTACGAAAATAATATCTTTCTCTAGTCTTATTTCATGTTTAATTGGGATTGGGCTCTAATGTGGTATTCGATTGGGCTTCTTCAGATTTGCTCTCAGATTCCAGATTTCGTGTGCCTAAACCGAACATAAAAACGTCACTTTCTCTTTTTTGTGTTGATGTTCGTGCGATTTGAATATTTATAGTATTAAAACATTCGAAATTTCCGTCCCGATTATTTTCTACATATTTATACATAAATAATTGACGAAAATAGATCAACCCGATGCAATGCCTTTCTTTGCTGTAGAAAAAATTCACTAAAACGTAAACAAACTCAACCAGTTGTCAAACTCAAATGCAATTTTATTGGTAAATCTGAGAAAATATCTAGATTCGCAAGAGTGTTCTGAAATCAAAAAAAAAATGTTTTTTTTTTATGAAAGAGATACCACATAAGAATATGAAATCTTAAAACCAAATACGAAAATCCCAATGGATTTTCTCTATTTGAAATTCCCACAACAACTACTGTCAAGGCTGTAGTTAACATCAAGAAAATTGGAATGCACCTCTGATAACTAGTACTTTGACACCTTAATAATTGTAAACTGTCACAGGCAACAAGTCGATAAATCTGCATTCAATATTTGTTTTCATTGATAAAACCATAAACACAAAGAAGTGTGCAATAGTAATGTGAACAAATTGCAGTTAACACAAAAAATTAATAACGTTTTCTAGATGACAAAAACTATTGCCTTCCTCACCAAATAAATGGCTACCCGCTGTCAGTTTGAATGCTCAATATAGTAGCTCGCGACAACGGAAGTGTCAAATGAGAAAAAAAAAATACAAAGTGACAGCTGAGAAACTTGTAGGAAAACAAAGTGGCAAAGAAATTCTTACTGGCTGTAGCAAGGAAAATTTCCGCCATGTAATTCTTAATGCAGTTTTGCTTTTTCCTCTTCTCAAATGCTTGTAGTTCTCAATCAGTCAGACTCTTCCACATACTCGGATTCATCAAGAAGAAGTTCGATTCATTTCAGATCGCTACTTAGATTATGTAACTAATTTTCTTATATGAGCAAATTCCTTGAGTTTATCAGCCATTTTAACGACTTTTCGAACCACTTTTTTGAATATTTGAATGTCTGTCACTTTCATAGATTACTACAATAGCGTTCCCTTACATTTTTGTAAGTGTCTCTCTCTGTGAGGGAATTTATACGCACCACTTCCATTTCGACAGTCTTTTCCGTTTTTACTACAAAAGTACCTAAAGGAACAGACCTAAAGTCTTGCCGGTAAAACTTCTTTATTCTTACTAATGCACTGAAATGGCATCATGCTATTTGATTTTCAGCTCTTTAGTATTTTTATACAACAGAAATTGATAACTTATCCTCTTTAAGCATTTCGATGCAATAAATTGCATTCAATCGATTACGTTCAGCCTGCGCACGAGGAGGTTTGTATAAACAAAATATAGTGGTGTGTTTACATTTAAAGGACAAATTAAACTCAGATAATCTTGGTTTATTACGGTACCTTAATTACCTATTACAATTTTTTATAAAACTTGAAGCTCACCGGCATGGTAACAAGACCAAAAGGAGCATACCCAATAGTGTAATCATCGAACAAAGTTTGATTAAATAGCTCTACTTGTTAGACGTATTAACTCATCAAGCACAATAAATTTTAATTCTACACAATAGAAAATTTAACAAAAATCTCTTCTATACAGTAAATTATAAATTTATTGATAATTGACAAACAGAAACCTACTTGACATAAATGCACGATAAACGGTGGCCCACTCAAGTGTATTTGGGCAACATCATCAACACGTTTCATGTGGTAAGTCTACGTGAGCTTATGATAAGGGGTTGCGTGCCGCGATAACCGTCGCCTCAGTAGACTGATATCGTCAATTAATCGTTCAAAAAGCGATATACACCATCAATTTAACATCTCGAGTGCATCAAACAATGTCAAGTACAGAACCCCCACATGCAAAGAAACTTAATTCCAAGCAAATTTTTCTTTAAGGTGGCCTTATCCGTGTCATATGGGCTTAACCGTTGCCTGATATCGTCAATAATTAATGTTCAAAAAGCGATATACCTACACCCTTTTGTTTGTTAGACTATCCCATCTAGCATTTTAGGAACTTCTTTTACGTACATGTTTCACCGGTTTTATTAGTAGGTACCTACTCTATTTTTTTTTTAAAGTACGGTTCTATCGTCGTTTTGGAGACAAATCTGGGTTTGTCGGAGTTCATTTTCTCCATCGTCATCTTTCGTAATGATTGTCGAATGACGTTTTTTGTCACCTATAGGTATATGCGATTCGATACTATATGACAATTTTTCCTGGACAGAGTATAGAAAGGATTTACCAGTAAACCGGATATTTGACCCACAATCGGGCCCCAAGGACACGATTCACGAGATATCTCTCCAAATTGAGATAAAAAAATGCAAAACAGAGATATCTAACTAGCACTTATCAAACGCTTGCATAAAGTCAGAAAGACTCATAGGAGGTGACATTAGTTTGTAGTTCTTTACTTTCGCTGAGATAGGATGTTTGTTAAAGGACCATTCACATGAGCGCGAACTGCGAATAGGCGAACTGCGAAAAAATTAATTTATCTGTATTTATGAATTGAAAATTGCTATTTCGTTGACCACAAAAGCATTATATTCAATTAATATAACACATAATCTAAAAAAAACCGAGACTTGATTGATTAAAATAAAGAAATTTACAATTACAGCAATTCTCCCGCGAATTGAAAATTCTTGCCGCGAACTGTCACACTTTATTCACAATCCATATAAAACAGACGCGATCCACAAACCTGCGAATGAAAAATTCGCTCGAACTTAACCTTCTACAATACAAATGATTCACGGGCACCTGCGACTAAAAAAAGTTTGCATGTAAATGAAGTGTCAGAATCTACGAATATTCGCCAGTTCGTGGTTCGCAGTTCGCTCTCATGTGAATAGTCCTTAAGTCCTACAACAAAAACAAACAAAAATGGACCAATCTTCAGAATTTTATTCGTTCGTTTGCGGTTGGAGTTCTTAAACCGGGCGTACAATAAAAATAATAAAAAAAAAAAATAAACTCCGGAAACGAACAGGAAAATGCCGTACTCCCTGGCGAATCGGGGCCTAGGTTTAGTGACAATTATCTATTGTGAAAAGAGCGAGATGCATTGTGTGCGACTTTGCCTGGAAGAATATATGAACAGCTGAGGGTACACAAATATCCCGCATTGTGAAGCAGCCATCTTTCGTGTGTGGATGGGCAAGAGTTTTTGTCGTGGTTGGAATTAGATAATTGCGAGTAAAATGGTGCTTTGTTGTAGTGATTAAGAATTTAGAAAAGAAGTCGGGCTTTTTAATTGGGGAACTTGGGGTGTATTAATATAAAATAAATTCGCCGCAACGAGTGACTAGAAAATCACGTTTTCGTTTATCCAGTCCCAGAATCGATTTGTGTTTCCGAAGTTTTTAAGTAAGTGTAAAAGGGATAGAGCATGTGGAAGTGGAAATTCTCCTGGAATAATCTGTCAAAAGAAAAATACCAATTTGTGCTTATCATGAATTTGATTTCTTCGCCAGGAGTATACATTATACCTATCCAATAGAAGTGTTAAACTTTGTGTTGTTTGCTTGAATTTCATGTGTAATCAATTTTAAGGCCAAACCGAAAACAAATACCGAACATTCTAGTCTTATTACGCAGGTGCTTCCAGAGTGACTGCTGCAGGTGTAGTACGAATTTGTTTACCTGTCAATTGTTGCACTCATCCAGCACTTGTCCAAATTCATCTCTAACTCGAGTCAAGGTAAACCGCATAACCAAATACCTACCGAATCAAAAAAGAAATAATTGACTCGTCTCAAGTCAAAATGACCCAAAATAATGAAACTTAACTTGTTCAATTACTGCGCTGCGCCACTGCCAAGTGAGAATAACAACGATTCCTGTGTGACTCGTGGATCTCTATCATCATCGTTGATTGGCATAAATGCAAGGCAGTATTATTGGTGTCGCTGCGGGTTATTGACCACCATTAGTATATATTTTAAACTTAGATTTGTTGGCATTTTCTGTTTTGTTGCTGTTTTTCTTATTTGTTTGCTGTTTATTTATTTGTAATGATAGGAGTAATACATTTTGGGATGAACAGGTTATCAATAATTGTTGCGAATACTAGTTTGGTTGTTGTTGTTAAATACACAGTTGCTCTTATGATCAGTACACGTCTCTATTGCGGTAACATTTTCTTGCTGACTAAATAAGGCATTTGGATACTGCAGTCGAAATTTGGGTAAACTAGCTGCCACAACTTCTGTATGTCAAATTGCTTTCGCTGTTCCGAAAAGCAATCTATTTGGAAAGCTTGAGTAATACAAGATGGCATCTGCAATAAGTTCTCATCATTTCTTACACATCATTGAGACTCGCTAAAGAGATTACTTTGCATTGGAATCTGGGGATGGTGAAGCAGTGAGTGGCTGGTATTTCCATTTGCAATTGGAACCATATATGCGGGTATCTGTAACCGCCCATTATTTTTGTAGTTTTTCGTCACTTGCAGATATAAGAATTTGTATTTATTATTTCTAGTAAAGATTAGCGTGTACACTTATCACAACTTCCGTAGGATAAAAAAGGTTCAGATGGTTTTGTACTTCCGTATCACCAATGTGGTAATCGATTGGGCTTGTTACTGAGTTTTAGTTCCTCGACGACTTGTATTATTGTTGTCTGGTGGTGTTAGTTCAACACATTTGGGACTGAGGAGAAGATAGTGCATACATCTTCGCCCAAAAAAATAAACCAGGTGGAGGTAATCATTTTTAGTTTGTTCCTAAAAGTCTGTCCGGAAAACTCGTTTGTTGAACAGCAAATTTTAAAATAGTTTCTTATATTAGACTAAACGGGGAAATGCTACTTATGCTGTCATGTGTTATTTTGTTGTCTGATTTAGGCTGCGGATTTTCGTTGTGTGGGCTTAGCTGTGATGTGTATTCTTCCTGAAATAATCTCACCACTTGATGCTAGACAGTTGTAGAAAGTGCAGTTGACGCTCTTGCTCGATCATCATTCATCGATCATGTCTAAAACTGCCCGCGCTAATACACAAACGGTCGGCTACAACATCCGCATAGACATCAATATCAACAAGTGCAGTAAGCCGAGAACCACCTTCCATGCACAATTACAGAAGAACTCTGAAACGTCACCTTGGGTCTGGTGATACTTTCATCAAATTCCGGTTTCGCAAATGCGTGACTGTTCATTCGTAACTTTTCGATGATCTTATTTCAACGATAAAAGCAAGCGGTATTATAATCTTCTATCTATTTTTATTCGTCCATCACAATCGAATATTCAGACCTATGACAAAAAAAAAGTTCCGATTCAGCTACCGATATGATTTGCATTTGCCGACAAGGAAAAAATATAAATCGGATGACTTGATGACTCAAGTATTATGTAAACATTTCGCCTCTCTTGGTTTGATATGACCCTGTTTTTCGAAACTTTCATAATTCCGCTGAAATCTCTTTCGATACGCAGACACACTGAAGTCTTTCACCCGAGTGGTCTAGTGCTTTTGCCTACCTCCAATTGCTGCTAACAACACAGCTTAATCAATCTTTATCAAGTTTTTACTTCATACCTAAATGCCAAATGCACTGATGATGAAATATGGAAATCAATCATTTCCCTCCACCAAGTGAAACACACAAACATTTTTTTTTGTGATAGCATTGCAATTTTAGACTGAATAATCATGCTTATGACAAGTATTTTTATTTATAGTTAATCACTAATCTTAACGAATATAAATTTTAAGCAATTCCTATATCGTTTTAAATCAATTGCTTGAACATGGAGCATACTGTGATACCATTGGTCGATGTTTGAGCTTCTCTAATAAATCGCAAATGAAAATGAAATGACTGCGAACACGTACATAGCTCTAGCCCCAGTCCTTCGCACAACCATTTGCTTTTGTGAGTTTTAATTTCAATTAGAATTGAATGCACCTCAAATTTTATATGAAGACAGTTATTATGCTCGCGGATAAGAACGCGTTCATGTAAATACTCGTTGTAAACTTTGTTGCCTAGTTGCATTTAACGAGGTGTTTGATACCAAACTCGAGAATCCCATCCCTTTTTGGCTATCCTGGACCTGAGCACAAAGAGTTACTGAATGGATTCGTTGTTTTTGGGACACGAAGAAAAACCTCCCTGTTCCGGTAAAGATAAACATCCAGGGATATGCCACTTCGTCGAAATTACACCTCTCAATGCAACAAGTACCCTTAGCTTTGGTTCAAGTTCCGGCAATTCAACTGACTGGCTCCCTACAGTCAAATCCTTCAGACTTAAGGAAATTTTACACTAAGCGACGGTTGTATAGTAAAATTGGCACTTGTAGGTGCTGGTTTTCTCATGCCGGCATATAGCAACACTGGAGAAATGAAACTCGACGGTACGTTCGTTGTAACATAGGTTGGGACAGAGCTAAAACTGGTTTTCAGCTCTTTGTTTTACGTCATTCGAAAGTATAGTGACTGTTGATGCGAAGATATTTGTTTAAGTGTCAATCATTGCGGCTTCTATTTTGACTGTAACTGTGCTAACACCAAACAGAATTTCCACTGAAGTTCTAAGCGTTTTGGTGTGAGCTTTATGCCGTTTGTATACAGCTATGCCGGCATTTCGCTCATTCGCCTACAGATTGCTTTCGTTTGTCAAGCTACGATTACACATGCCACATATATATACAATTTTGGCATGCCCACGTAATTATGTCGTAAAAATTTGCCATAACTTTGTCACTACATGTGATCGACTGTCCAGCCTCTGGTCACGCGGGATGCCCCGCCGCACTCTCAAGAAAGACACACGAGTTACCACCGAATGGCCTAATTTTTGTGACGTAATCATGTCAAAATTTGTCACGAAAAATTACACGTGTAATCGTATAGTGTTAGCCTAATTTGTTCAGTTTCTTCGAAGTAGCAACCAGGTCAACTTATAAGCTAAGCTCTCAATAAGTAGTAACCGTCTATTAGGTGGTATAATATGATATATCGGTCATTCCGAAGTTTTTGTAATGTTATTTCGAGGACCCTATAATATAATATATACGTTCATCTACTTTTTGTCTAGGATAGATGTGAAGATTGCTCGCAATATATTTATTATTTAAATAGTACTGTGACTATGTGCGTATAGGACGTGTTGCTTAGTCGTCCGGCAAAACTTTAGATTTTTCGAGTCTTTTATTGACCAATCGCAACCTATAACCTTATTGTAATAGCCAATACATCACCTGCTGGCCAGCTAACATTTCATATTCGAATATTCAGTGTGTTGAGTGTTTTAATAACAATCTCCGTAACTTGTGTAAAATAGACATTTGCGTTTTTATTTTCGTTTTTACTTACTCTTAAATCATGTCGAATGCTCAAATACCGTGTAATACGCGGCTTATCAGTATGTAGAGATAGCTTGCCAACGAACGTTAAACTCAAATTGGTAAAGGCTATTGTTATACCTTTATTAATGTATGGTTGTGAATTGTTCGGTTGCATAGATGCTAAATCAAGGCGTAAATTGAATATTGCGTTTAATTCAATTGCAAGATTTGTATACAATCTTCGTAGATACGATCATGTCTCAAGTTATTCTCGACAACTACTTGGACGCAGTCTTGACCAGTTTTTAAATTTTAGAGCTTGCGCCATGATCCATAAAATCATAAATAAAAAACAGCCTATTTACTTGCTTAATAAAGTCGCCTTTTCACAGTCCCTCCGTTCTCATGGTATCCGACCGAATACTTATACGGTGCAGGGAAATAAGTCCCCGGGAACTAAGTCCACTGAGGGACTTAGTACCCACCAAGGGGGAAATAAAACCACTTTTGTGAAGTGGACTTAGTTCTCATATAAGGTGGGAAATAAATTCCGAAAACTCAGAGTGGTTTTATTTCCCTTTAACGTGAAATTGGTGTTATTGCGCTTTCTAACTATGAAATGCCTATGGGGGGCATGCTGCCCCCCTGCAACCCCCCTGCTTGGGTTTACTGTTGGATTACGGGGTGGGTGCAAGGTTGGTCTTATCAAATTTCGTTGGCGTTATTACGCTTTGTCGGAGTGAAAATACTCCAATAAAAAATCGTGAGTTTGTTGTCCAATTTTGTTTGGAAGTTAGTTGCCCCTTCTTATTTTTGAATGTGTACTAAGTTCCCATAACAAAGTGGACTTAGTTCCCACCCTACATGGAAACTAAGTCCACTTCACGAAAGTGGTTTTATCTCCTACTAGGTGGGAACTTAGTCGCTCAGTGGACTTAGTTCCCGGGGACTTATTTCCCTGCACCTACTTATACATGCACGATAACACGCAGACAATTTTTCATTCATGCCATTCGTCTTTATAATGAACTTCCCCTTAGTATAAGAACCAGGGTCGAGCACAGAAGTTTTTTGTCCTTAGTCTTTTCCCACCTTTGTACGCTTCATTGATGTTTCCCCCGCTTAAATAAACGTAAGTCTAAAGTCGTCACTTTCATTTTCAATTTCATTTTCATTTAACACTTTTCTTTTACTTTCTTTTGTTGTTCCTCTAATTTAATTTGTACTATATTTTTCTTTCTCAATTTCATATGTTATATATTATTATTATACCGTAAGTTCTATTAAAATTGTTCCGAGTATTTTTTGTAAACTGTGCACTCATAAAGAACGTATTTCTTATTGTACAGCAAATTTATATTTAAATAAATACAAATACAAATACAAATAATCGTGAGGTGTAACTTGCGGACACGGACTTGTTTGTTAAATAAGCCAAAAAAACTGTCTTGGAAGGAATTTAGTCAAAAATTATATCGAATCGCAGGTCAATATAAATCGTATAAGCTACGTTTGGGTGACAGGCCGTCTTTGAAGATTATTTTTTTATTATTATTTTGTTTAAATATCAATTGGGAGACAAGGAAACGTTACTTATGTGAATTCCAATAAAGTTTCAGATCGCTCTTGAGAAACTTTACCCTTCACCTTAACCCAACTTCGTACTGCCTGGAAAAAAGAAGAAAGAACGAATGGAAAAATCCTACTCAGGCATTATACCATATTCACAAAGAGCCGAAAACTATGTTTTCGCGGAAACACTTCCAAAACTTCATCAAAAACAGAAGTTTCTCATTATTTCAAATTTTCCCTTTTTATATGGGAAAGGCCCTCTTTTAAAAAAAAATTTTATTTCCAAATAAGTACGTTTAAAATATAACAGGGCTCTCCATTACAACACTTTTATATAGTGATATGCGAACTAATGGATGTTACTTATCCGACTTCCTTTAGACAAACTTACAAACTGGAATAGAAATTCAACTACTACTACTACTAGATGGCGCAGTGTGTTATTATAGAATGTGCGGGGGGTACCTATTTTATATTAAATACTGTTTAAATTTTTCGGTTTACGGCTTCTTGTACGTAATAACATAACAAGTTATTGCTTCAAATTATTACAATATTTTCACATTTGAATAACAAATACTACCAAAGCAATTTAGACGGATGACAATCATTTCATTCATGGGGGAAAATAGCCCAAAGTGACATTGATTTTGGCACCTGGCGCAAATTGAAAAAAGTAACGTTCAATAGATAATAGATAATAGTTTGCGGAAAGCTATTCATAAAAATAAATTAGTGTTGTAACTTCCAATTGAACTGGAGAGGGTGCTCTAGACTTTTGTGTAGGGTTTGGCGAAGGTTTGTAATTGTCAGGAGAAATATCAATTTGGATCAAAAACCACCAAGCAAATCTTGATACTTCATTAATCACCGGCGCAATATAAATAAAAAGTCCCATAAGGCGGATTTTGCCTTTGTTCTCCTTTAAAGATGACCTCACCCACATTTGCTGTCATGATTGTTTATGTCTATATTGTTTTGCAATGGTTTACGACTTCCAGATTAAATTGTATTTTGTGAGTTTAAAAACAAAGTTGCGCAATGACAGTAGTCGTTTGCAAATACGTTAAATAAATTTTCATTAAAAATCTATTTCTGAATAGTAAATTTGGGTGGAAGGGCAATCTTCATCGCTTTTTATATATAGCTACTAAACAGCTTATCGGAACTACTGTGTAAACTACGTGCTTTGTTTCAAATGAAATCGCTGTAGGTACGTTAAATAATATATAACTATTAGGTGCATTAATTATTACTTTAAATAGTTACTAACCACTTTCCTGTGCACTTGAGTGTCAATTTTATGAAACCTTTTGAGATTGTTATAGCTCGCATTCGTGCAAGTGAATGCGTTTCTGATTGAATTGTGAATGAAACTTAAGTGGGGAAGTATAGATAAGGAAATCGATTATATTTCAACAAAAGTAGCAGCAGCAGGTGATTTCAAATTGGTTATCTAGGTATTGTTGTATTTTGTTGATAATAGTTTAAGAAACAACCTGGGAGTATATTTGATACAAATTAGAATAAATTGAGCTTGGGTGTAAGGGGCCTTTCTTTCCTTGATTGAGGTGAGGAACTTTTTTTTTATTGCAGGCTATGATGAGACTTATTTGGTTAGAAGGCAGTCCTTACTTACCTGAAATCTATATACTTACGAAATATATCTAGCTATTGACAGTTCCAAAATTAAAGGAAACTAAAACGGTTAGTAAGGCCTAAAGATGATTTCGAAAAGTTTACTAAAAAATAAATGACATATTCTTACTTTCATGAAAACATAAATTATCTGTAGAATCACACTCAACTCACTCCTGGTGGAAGTTTTAATCTTTATTTTACAATTTATCACCACCTTGATTCCTTTTTAAATCATTTTTCTTTATATTTTGCCAATTTGGGAGAACATTCATCTTACTCGTTACAAAATGGGACGACTGTATCGCGCTGAAGCTGGTGCGACAGCATTTCCACGTAAGGAACTGAATGTCGAGCAACTATACTTTTCAGACCAGAGCGATCTAATATTTAATGGTTTGGTCACGTTGAACGCATGTCTCCAACGGGCTACGGTATCTGTGCCATCAGTTATACACATATTAGCTAGGTACGTTCAAAATGAGTTTGGTTCAAGTGCGACATCTTCCTTTTATCTGTAGGGGGATTACCAATGCTACTGTTTCACAGGGCGGTGGTCAAAGCTCGAGAGCCCACTTAATTATTTTTTCTTCAATTGTCGCCATGGTTAAAATCACACAAGACAGGTCTTTTGTTGTCAACCATATGCACTATCTTCAAAAGAAATAAATTGAAACATCTTTTATAGACGCTGGATCACAAATTTATTATATTCACGTATTTGTATATTGTGCAATGTGCATCACTGATTAATACCGTTTATTGCGTTTGCGAGTAAATCGATGAATAACTGAATTGGTTGTGAATTTATTAAGAATCAGTTATTTATTTAAGTACCTATCAGACATGGTTAATAAATGAACAATATATATGACGTAAAACAATGCAGAGATATTCCTAGAATATTAAATTTCCCGCGCTTTAGGGCACCAAAAGTTTGGCAAAGTGGGATATCCATAAAATAGATAAACAATACTGAGACCGCCAACTTTGACGTTTTCCATTGGAAAAAAAATCCATCTGTTTTTGAGTCGCATCACTTTCTGCAGTTTTATGCCACAATTCCAATATACTTTGCACAGCTGTTTTACGTCACTTTAAGAAGTTTGCTTTCAAGACAAATGGGCGAAGTTTCATGAAAACCAAAATAACGAAATACATTAATTATCCTCATAGTTTTCCTCGTCATCTGAAGACTACGAATCACCAAAAAGACTCCATTTGTATGTGTAATAGGGGAAACATTTTTCAAGTCGATATCCTTCTGTGATTTTTGCAAAAACAAATGCAATTTGAACAGCTGATACTTGTGTCAAATAACAAACTAATCCATTTACAAAAGCAGATCAATTTCGTTGCATGTTCCATTCGGCGCGTAAAATCTGATATCTGAAAAAAAATTCTGGTGGTCCAGTTATCGATTTAATAAAATTAAGTATTAAAAGAATACTTTCTTTTGAGACGTCGTCTCGCTTTATTGGTATTCTTACGACTAACTGATACATTTTTCTGTGGTTCTATTTATAAGTAAGAAATGCATAGAATGCATTTCTCGACTTTATCATATTACAATTTGATATTGACTTATTGTGAAGAAGGAATTATCTCCTATGCCGTAGCATGTTATTATGGTTTGCTATCTTAACTGTCCCAATGGAAAACGACATTAAATAGACTGTCAACCAGTGATGCCAATTTTGGGGTTTCTCTCCCCAGGTTCAGGGTTTTTTTTTTTAAATTCTATTTTACTTAAATTTCGCTATAATATCGTTTTATAAAAAAAAAACAACAGTTCGATAAGGGCTGTGTATATTCTTACAAGTTATTTTCAAAATACAACAAGCTTTGCATTTATTTGGCGCACAATCTTGCTTTCGGAAAACCAATCTAAATGTTGGCGATTCAATTTCGAAATTTTTTCTTTTAATTCGTACAAAAACATTTTAAGAAAATAATGACAAAAAGTTGGGGGTTTTCTTGGAAAAAAAATTGGGGGTTTTTCAGAGTTATCTCTGGGGAAATATTTGGATTGGACCGCCTGGCAACGCTGCTGACTCCCCCAGCAAATTTGGAAAACAACATTTTATTTTTACGGAGTGGCAAATATTAGATGCGTTGGTATTGGTTGCATTCAGCTACATAGTTTATGTATAAAATCAACTAGATTTGTCTGGACTAGGTCGATATGCCTTGCATAATTCTTCGCTATTTTCTTATTTCCAAATAAGTTCGTTTAAAATGTTACACGGTTGTCTATCACAACACTATTATTGTTTTATGGGAACTTATACTTGTTAGATATCGTGGGAAAAGTCTTCACAGAGTAGCTTCAGAAATGACGGCTTTTACTCTCACCGGCCCTTTTTTGAACTTTTCACAATTTTATTTTTAATTTGACCCTTTGCAATGTAGGATTTTCTTGACTTCATTTGTCGGCTTCCCCTCTATATATGTAAACTGAACAAATTATTCACGTGACCACTCTGCTTAGTCAGCTGTCAAACTTACTAAACTACATAGAAATTCGTAATTACAAATGTCACGTAACTTCAAAAATTCCTACTTTTACAAATGTCCATCTTAGATTCATTGCAGGTCACAATACTTTTTTTTTTGATATGAACACAGACAATGTCTTTTGTGTTTCAAAAGTCAACCTCAGCGCTAGAAATGATTATTTTTAGAAGCAGCTATCGCGCTCTGTAATTGCACCGACTTTCAGTTTCATTGTTAACTTAATACCAATTTGTTGTTGGCAAATGTAAACATTACAAACAACGTCACATGTTATGGTAGGTACGTGAAATACGCAGACAGTGCGTGATCCGCTTTTCCTCGCCATTTCTGAAGTGTTACTGTGTACAGCACTCCCATCGCGCGTCGCGAATCATTTAGTTGATTGACACGATTGGAACCGCATTGAGAGGTGCAATCCAAAACCCCCACTGACCTTCAGGTATACGCATGCATATACACAATAAACAAAGTAAGGGGATCGGTGTCGGTGGCTTAAGATAATAAAAACTGTCAATGAATTCGTCTCAAAATTGTGGATATTTTGCACAACGCTCCGACCCGACGCTATAAACGATATACTAATTATTTTGCGGGGACAATTACTCACTTAATTATGTCTTTTATTGTTTTTCTACAAAGATTCGAACATATGAATTCTTATTCCAAGCACAAGTCAAGAGTCGCGGTTCTTCCCCAAAGATCTGTGGTACGTGCATTGGATTGGATCAAATTTGTACCTCCCCGTAGCGTGCGATGTGACTACAAAACTTATCGTAGGTTTGTTGGAGAATCACACTACGACTGAGTGTCAGTTTGTCGCTTGCAATCATAGCTATTGTGACTGTTTATTTACGTAATTTGAAACGGCAGCGGTATTTAAATATTTGACTGACAGTGTAGTGGGTAAAAAATCCAAATTGTTGCTCGCTGACATTGAAAACTTTTTAGTAAGGTTCGTGTTGCTATTTGGTGCAATTATTGGAAATGCAAGTGTGATTCAAAGTTAATAGCTTATTCATCATTTAACTGTCAGAGGTGTCTATTGTATTCGGTGTCATTAATACATATAAGTATATAACAGGTACGTGAGTAACATGAAATTTGTTCCGGTACGCACTAAATAGACAGTTGGCTTTGTTGTATTTACTTCAATTCATTGTGAGAAATATTCGTAACGGTATTCCTTCATGCATGGCGTAATTTTAACACTTATTCTCTGAGTTTCATCAAGAGGGCTTAATTTTTGAGAAACGACATACGATTCATTAAACGTCACTTTTTTTTAATTTTTAGGAACGCTTCAATTTGTGCATTTATTCATATATGTTAAAGAAATGTTTATGTGGGCTGTTATTAAGACTAAGGTCGGGTTTCTCGCAACTAACTTTATAAAAAATTAATTACTTAGAGTATGTGATATCATATCAGAGCTTTGTCGGAGTAATGAAGATCTTGTATAGAAACTCCTAATTGTTTTTTGACATAAAAAATTAATTCCAATACCTTTAGGATATCGCTACCTATTGTGACTACCAAATCTGACAGAAACTATCTGACTATTATGACTATGAGGTCTGTTCTGGTTCAATTTTGGCAATGTGTCACATTTCTCTCATTGCGAGAAAATTCGCTTACCGAAATGAAATATAACCAAAAAGAAAAGGATTACAAATCTTTTATTGCAGAAACTAAAAACTTAATCTTACACATTTTTTAATGCTATACAAGCACAAACTATAAATAAAAACAAATAAAACGTCAGTTACGAATAAGCATTTGATCGATTTGACAACCATCTGTCAGCAATAACAAACTAGCACAAATAAATTTCTTGGGCTAACATTTGCATGTTTTTTATGGAGGGGAAATGTTTTGTTCTCTTCTTTTGGCTATCTTCTGCCCAACTTTTGCGTAAGTGAACAAAGTGTGACTAAATTTGGCTAATTTGTTCGAATGCATTATCGTAAGGGAACAGACCTATGATGTTGCGTGTGTCATTTCCTGTTGAAAGCATTATGCCACATGCATATTATCTGCACGAGATGAGAAAGAGAGAACCGTTTTTCTAACTGTCAATGCAAATAAAGGCCTAAGAATGAGAACGGAAATCAGACGCACAAAGTGTCATGGACGTTCTACCTATATAATCTGTAGATCTGTAGTACAAGTTCCGGGGAACAACATTTTTGCTCACTTGAAAACGTTTCGCTTGCTGCTTTAAAATGTTTCAGTAAACTCAACCAACTAGATATACATTAACAAATTAACTCAAATAACAAATTAAAGTCCTTCCAACTTGCGGAAGCCATTTTGATTGTGGGGAAGCTAAATTCCGTAGTCCATCGCTACCAACATGCTAAACGTTCCCATAACTCCTTCCACGTAAATAAAATGTCCGACCAAAATAAGTGTCTCTTATTTTTGATTGATAGGTCCTGTCCAGTCAGACGTCAATTTATTATTGCGCATTCCGTGTAATATTTGTGTGACGCAATATTGCAAGTCCACCAGTGACAGCTCATTGTGTTTTGTCAATGGTATCAAAGCAGTGGGCACCAGCTTTGCCACTTCAAAAAAAGAGGAGCGCAGGAGATTATTGCAAAAAATGCAGTAGATTGGATCTTTCCGCAGTAGATTTTTTACCATACAAAAAACGAAGATCAATTGCTTAAATCTATATTATTAATCACTTGAATGTTTTTTTTACAATCGTTCCACTGATTATATTTAAATTTTGAAAATACTCTGAAAGCCAGGGATTTATATTTGCTAAAAAGTGGGAGAGGTTTGTTAATTTTACCTCTTCAGAAACGCGACTATAGAAAACAAAATAACCAATTCCATCACAAACCAGGAAAAAGATGCTGCATGGAATAAAATTGTCGAATTATTTAACGCTGCTAGTGGTGTGACCGCAATAATTTCAAAAACTTAAAAGCTAAAGTATGAAAACATTAAAAAAATAAAAACAAAATTGGCTTAGTTGGTTCGGACAGACAGACAGACGGAGAGACATCCGAGCGAAACTAATAAGGTTACGTTTTTTCCCTTTGGGTACGGAACCTTAAAAAACCGCACAGAATCGTCAAGAACTATATAAAACAGGCGGCGGAGAAGCAAAACAGTTCACATTTTCAGCTGCAGAAGAAAAAGTACTGGCCATATGTACAAATATTGACGGCTTTGAGGCTCGGAACGACAGTGACTTAATAGAATATAATATTTAAAGTAATACGCTTACACCTCCACCTCCATACACTGCATCTGTTTCTGTTTTGTGTACGAGTTTGGTTCTTATCATGGAAAGTATGTACTGGCGAGTATCTTTTTGGAGCCTGAATCTTCGTTTGAAATCTGCATTTTCGCATTGTACATAATGGTTATGTCTCTTTCTCACTACTCTTTGTTTCCTTGTTGGGTTGAAGTAATTGTTTGCTAATTCCTCTTCTTCAATAATAATATCGTTAATAATGTCGAACAATTCCGTTTCTACAATATAAACATATCTCCCCCAAAAATTTGGCAGTTCACCTAATTTAACTAGAGATTTATATTTTATCAGTCTCAGAAACGGGCAGATATCTTTATGAGACAGTTAGCTGTTATATTCTTCGAATAGCTTCTATTCGACTATTGAAAAAAGGATTTATGTCTTATCTGACAGTTAACCTTTATCTGATTTGCTATCTGACTATTGAGAAATCGACCCTTACTCATTCACTGCACTGCAGGTCATTAAACTAGGTCCTCAACGCGTCAGTTCGTGTAGCTCCCACCTACTGCGTGGTCTTCTTCAGTCTACTGGGATGATAATTGAAAACTGCTGGCCAGATTGTTAATGTCTGTTTCCTGTACTTGTCTTATTTGACTAATAAATCTCGAAAGCAGTTTTTGTCCCTCCATGGAATCCAAATGCTTCGATATATTGTGTCCTTCTTTGTCAAACCAGTTGTTTCTGTTGAAGGTCGTATAAACCTCAGTACATTAAGGCCCATTTTATTCACTCGAAGTTGAACACAACTTGGGAAGTTTCCCATATAAAAATACCCAAGTTGTGTTCAACTCGGGGAGTTTTCCATACAAAAATTCCCAAGTTGTGTTCAACTTCGAGTGAATAAAATGGGCATAAGTGTCTCGATTATGAAGTCTTTCGAAGAACGTTGCCTTCTGTTCTTCTTGGGAAAAGCGAAAATGTTGCGCTTCAGCATTGCTCCTACCATATGCTAGTTTTGCACTTACATTTTTGTAGGTTATAGACCTCCTGGAAATATACAAAACGAGCTCCAAAGTTTGTTTAACTTGTTTTAAAAAAAGTGTTGTTGTTGCGGTTAGTCTTCAAAAGTAAACCGGCTATCAGGTTTTACATTGAGAAGATGCCGCATTTCGAGGTATAAACCCGCTAAGTATAGGTTGTTGTGATCCGCACAACCATACCCTACTCATGACCTACCCTACTCATCACCTTCTCATGTTTTCCCACTGGCAATCCAAATACACCACCAGAGCGCACGGCTATTAATAGGTTATTCGCCTTTGTTCATTCGTTTTCCATTTACCCAAACGCCACCCAAGCGCAATTAGTCAAGAAGTGTCTATCTACCCAAAACGATACACACGTAACCCAACTCCGATTGCCCAGCGGCATGCCAACATATGGCAAAACTGCAATGAATGCATATCGGAGGTTTACTACGTTGTGCTATCGGGGACATAATAATAATTTATGAATGGATGACACTTGACACCAGCGTAAGGCAAATGACACCCAAGATGTCATTTGGGTACTTTTAATGGGAACGGAAAACAATTAAGCAATACCTAGAAATAGCGCGTATGCATAATTGGTAAATGGTAAGGAACCAATGGTGCATGGAGGGGGAAGATAGGAGATGGGTCATGAGAATTAAAATGTATAAAAGGCAAAGGTTGTGAACAGGGAAGCAGAGTTGAATTAAGACACAGAAGCATAAAAGTCGCAGCTACGCTTAGGACGGCGGACTAAGCTAATAAATCAATATAAACTTAAAACGAATAAAGATAATCTGAGAGTCGCAGCCAAGCTCAGACAGCGGGCTCTACAGAATACTAAATTCATATCCAGTCTTTTAATTTCGCTCTCCGCTCGATACTCTTCTCCCTTTATTGGGAAAGCACGGTACCGCGGCGTACAACATTGGTGGCAGCGGTGGGATACCCAAAGAGGTCCCGACTACCCCAAATTTATAAAAAACACAAGAAGCAAAATCTTGAGGCGTTTCTGGGGCTAAACACCAGAAAGTAAAGTGAAGTGAAAAAAACAAAAAAAAAGTCCTGGAAACCGTAAGACCTGGCGAATCCTCAAAACAAGGCGCCGGAGGCAGACATTCAGGCAGTGATAAACAAAGACCAGGAGACCTCAGCTTTAGGGCGCGAAGCCTGCCTGGCACGGAAGAAGAAGCAGTTCCAACAGCAGTTATCAACATCAACACTTATCAACAGATCACAAGATAAAAGATTTCAAATAAGGTATTTTTACTAAGATTTATACTTATTTATTTTTGTTATTTATTACACACATATTCACTATTGTCATTTTGTCATTTGCCAAATCTCCTCCCATTCCTATTTACCTACTCACACGTGGTCGACTGCTCGTATTGTTTTATCTCAACGGGAACTATAAAAACTCAACATTAGTCGCGTTACTAGGCAGACATATAGGCAAGCACAAAGCATTGCAAGCCTTTTCCAAATACTTCCTTTTTTTTCTCCTCCCGAAGAGGAAATTCCAACTTACACCCCTCCCAACGAATTAAACGAGAATTCGGTAGAGATGGACATTAAGATAGGAATAACTGATGTGTTCAACATCGTACCAATTTTTGATGGGACACCATCAGAATTAAATAAGTTTGTGTCCTGTGGTGACATCCTTTTTGCTGCAGTTAAAAGTACTGACCAGATGATGTTTTTAAATATCGTCAAAACTCGACTACAAGGCCCCGCTTTTGAACTAATACAGTTCAGTACCGTCAGCACATGGGAAGAACTAAAATCTATGCTGGAGGCCGAGTTCAAAGAAACAAAATCTCGATCCTCCGCTCAGAATGACCTCCTAGCTGCGAAACAAAGGCAAAAGGAGTCGATTACAGAATTCGGCAACAGGGTGTGCACCTTATTAAATACACTAAAAACTGCCACTCTACATAGCACAAGTGATATCCCAGTACGAACCTTTCTGAATGCCGAAAATAATAAGTTGGCAATACAGGCATTCGAGGACGGCCTACGAAACGAAAATTTAAGGATCATGGTCCAAGCTCATGGGGAAACAGACCTTAAAAAAGCTATCACCTACGCAGAAGACCATGCTACAAGATTGGAGAGACTAACCATCCCTCAAAGATTTCCTCCAAAGCCCCATTACACGCAAAAACCCATTTGCGAAATATGTGGAATACCAGGCCACACGAAGCAAACGTGTTACCGAAACCGGCAGCTTCCAAACCTCCCTAGACCACCCATTAAACAGGAAGTAAATTTTATTATGTGCAACTACTGTGGGAAACGTAACCACACTCAAAACGAATGTAGATTGCGTTTGTCCAGAATTGAACCTCACATGAACTACCCCCAGGTTGCACCGGCAGTACGAAGTACGCAAAATAATGTAAGGTCCAGAGGCAATAATACTGGCAATCCCGGTTTTAGCGAGAGACCTCCCAACAATTCATGGCCCCCAGATAATCACGGCGTAAGGTATTCCAACGCAAATCCGATGCCCGAATCGGGAAACGAGAACCCTCGGGAGGAATCAACCGGCAATTCCTCTCGAATTATCACCCAAGCCGAGGTCCATCAAATCCAACACTAAACTTGAAGTTTCTCGTATCGTTCTGTCCGGAATTCAAGGAGCCAACGATACGACTCAGGTTTAGTCCCTCGGATAAAACATACACTACCTTTCTGATAGACACTGGAGCCGATATTTGTTTGCTAAAAAATTCTCAGATAAAGGGTTTGGAAAGCGAGGATGGTCTATATACCATCTCCACCATAGCCGGGGACTCTTTAAAAACCCTGGGACTGGTGAACGGTACTATGGAATTAAAGACAACCGAACATTCCATGCATTTAGATCACCCTTTCCACCTACTTACCAAAGAAATCAATCTGCCCTATGATGGTATAATAGGTAACGATTTTTTAACTAAGTTTAACTGTGTAATTGACTACAAGCAAAATCTACTAATAATACCTAAGCCCAGTTTATTAGAAGTAGAGAATACCTTCACTTTAAGTTTTCATCAAAAGAAAGACTCAGCAATAGTCAATAAGACTGAGCAACCAAATTCAGACTCAGCAATAGTCAATAAGACTGAGCAACCAAATTCAGACTCAGCAATAGTCAATAAGACTGAGCAACCAAATTCAGACTCAGCAATAGTCAATAAGACTGAGCAACCAAAGAAAGACTCAGCAATAGTCAATAAGACTGAGCAAACAGACGAAGACCCAGCACATATAAAAGCTGAGGCAACAACAAAAATCATTAAGAATGTAGTAACACTTCAACCACGAACACAACAGATAGTGGATATCCCTGTTCCCCTCAAAGCTAATCTTGATATAATAATACAAAAACAAATGATCCAGCCAGGGATTTTCCTTGGCGAATCTCTAACCAAACCCACAAATTCAAAAGTCAGAGTCATGATGATGAATACCTCAGAGACTGAACAAGAAGTCCGATACGAGGACATCGATCTTAAGTGGGACAAGTTAGACAATTATAACTTCATAACTGGTAAAACCCAAGATATAATTAAAGAAAGACTATCCAAGCTAGAGTCAGTAATAGATCTTGGTCACTGCAATCAGGAAGAAAAGGATTCAATACTAGGGATTTGTCGGCAGTACAACGACCTATTCTACCTAGAAGGTGACCAACTGACCTTTACCGACACAATGAAACACCCCATCATAACTGATCCCCATCAACCACCTTTGTTTGTGAAACCTTACAGACTTCCAGAATCACAAAAAAGTGAGATCCACAAACAAGTGAATGAAATGCTGCAAGAAGGCATAATCACTCACAGCGCTAGCCCATGGAACTCTCCGTTGCTCCTGGTTCCGAAGAAACCAGACAAAGAAGGCAACAAGAGGTGGAGAGTAGTAGTTGATTTCAGACGGTTAAATGAATTGACAGTTGGTGATGCATATCCCCTGCCGAACATTACTGATATCCTGGATCAACTAGGAAAAGCCAAATACTTTAGTACCTTGGACTTGGCCAAAGGATTTCACCAAATCCTCATGGATGATGACGGAAAATGCAAAACTGGTTTCAGCACACCCTATGGACACTACGAGTATACCCGTATGCCATTTGGTCTCAAAAATGCACCAGCTACTTTCCAGCGACTGATGAATACGGTGTTGATAGGATTACAGGGTTTAGATTGTTTTGTGTATGTCGACGACATAGTCTTATACGGTTACGATCTCAAGGAACACAATAAGAAATTAATACGAGTGCTAAGCAGGCTACAGGAACACAACCTCAAGCTTCAGCCTGACAAGTGCAACTTTTTAAAAAGGGAATTAATGTATCTCGGGCATATTATCACCGAAGACGGCCTAAAACCAGATCCCGAAAAGATTAAGGCAGCAAAAACGTATCCAACACCCAAAAACGTAAAAGGAATAAAATCATTCCTTGGATTCATAGGATATTACAGACGGTTTATTGAAAATTTCTCAACCATAGCAAAGCCACTAACCAAATTGTTAAAGAAGAATGCCGTATTTAAATGGGATGCATTTTGCGATGAGGCGTTCCAAACTCTAAAAAGTAAACTTATAAAACCCCCCATCTTAGCATACCCAGACTTTAGCAGAGACTTCATAGTGACAACCGACGCCAGTGACATCGGACTGGGGGCCGTACTATCACAAGGAGACATTGGTCAAGACAAACCAATTTGCTATTCCAGTCGAACACTGAACGACGCCGAAACTCGGTACAGCACTACCGAAAAGGAACTATTGGCAATTGTCTATGCAATCCAACAATTTAGACCCTACATCTACGGACGAAAATTCACGATATGTACGGACCATAAGCCACTACAATGGCTTATGAACCTTAAAGATCCGACGTCAAGGCTAGGTCGCTGGAGGATATTACTATCCGAGTACGAATATAGAATTATGTACAAGGCAGGAAAATACAACTCCAATGCGGATGCTCTCAGTCGTATCCCAGCTAATAACAATGATGTAGAAACAACAGGCAAAGTGCTGGTCACTACTAGAAGTAAAGCAAAGCGTCAAGATACCGATGAAATAACAGTGGTAAGTAGTGAAGAAATCACACTTCCACAAGTAGAATGCAAGATAGTCGAAACCTTTAAGCCAATAACACTTGCTGAACACCGTTCATCCATTCAAATCTTCATTTTATCCCACGAAAAACGTCAAGAGGAAAAATTACTCGAGAATATTACTGGCTATACCCGTCCGAATCCGAACGAAATAAAAACGTACCCAAACGCAGTAAAATCCTCTACGTATATTATTACTACTCTCCCATTACATTTAATAGACACATCCACTCTTGAAAAAAACCTTTTAAACGTTCGAGACTATTGGTTACAAGAAGCCGTAACACAAATTGATATTTCCATTCCATCTAATGAGCCAATAAACTGTCGCCTTAAAAACTGCATATTGCGGGTATTCTCTCAAACAAAAATCACCTTATTCATCTACTCAGACAATAGAATCAATTTAATCGATCCACGAGAAATCGAAAAGGTCCTATGCGAGTATCACGATTCACCTCTAGGAGGCCATCAGGGAATTTCCAGGACTATAAAACGTCTGAGAACAAGATATTTTTGGCCAACCCTCATTAAAGATGTGAAGGAATATATCAACAGATGCAAATCATGTCAGCAGAACAAATTAAGTAGAAACCACAAGGTACCAATGAAAATAACAACGACAAGCTCCACCCCTTTCGAGCGAGTAGCTCTAGACATTGTAGGACCCTTACCAGTGAGTCATGATAACAATAAATATCTGCTCACATTCCAAGATGACTTAACGAAATTTACAGAAGCCATACCGCTCCAAAATGCTGAAGCCTCTACGGTAGCTAAAGCATTCGTCGAAAAAATATTGTGTCGTTTTGGTTTCCCGGAATCACTTCTCACTGATCAGGGCACAAATTTCTTAAGTCAACTTTTTAAAGATATCTGTAAACTTTTAAAAATAAAGAAACTACAAACTACCCCTTACCACCCTCAAACTAATGGAGCTTTAGAACGTAGCCACCGTACCTTAGCGGAATATCTTCGGCATTATGTCAACAAAGACCCCCTCTCATGGGACACGTGGATACCATATGCCATCTTTGTTTTCAATACAACCAACCATAGCAGTACTGGTTATACTCCTCACGAGCTACTCTATGGATATCCAGCAAGGATACCCAATCCTCTAGAACAAAATCCCCAAATAGGATACAATTATGAAAAATATTCTAACGAATTGAAAGCACGTCTCCAACACAGTTTTCAAATAGCCCGCGAAAGACTGTTAACAAACAAGGTAAAATCGAAAGATCACTATGATATCGGAAAAAATAACAAAATCTTTAATATTGGTGATAAAGTTCTGTTAAAAAATCATGTACGTAAAAACAAACTTTCATCACTTTGGGAAGGACCCTATAACGTAACGAACATAATCTCTTCAGAAAATACTGAAATTCAAGTTCGGAACAAAACAAAAATAGTCCATAATAACGACCTTAAATCCTTCACGGAATAGACCTACCAGCAAATCATTAACGTTTCACACACACATTCACACAAACATATATTGTCAAACGACCCCAACTCAGCATCTTCTCTTCTTTTAGAAGATGGAGTTAACATACTACGAACCAGATTCGGAATGGGGATTGTTTAACACGGTTACGCAAAGGAAACTCCGGTTGCGTCGTGGGACCACTAAGATAGGTAGAGGATACCCAAACGACATTGAGCTGGATACCCCGTTTGTATCCCCTGGTCAGTCAGCAATTCACGTAGACCTCAATGATCAAAAAGTATACATAGCTGATTACCATACCTCCTATGGAACTTATGTCAATGGAAACAGACTCACCCCTTGTACTATAAGGGAGCTCCATTTTGGGGACACAATAGGGTTTGGAGTATGGGAAGAAGATTTCACCTCAAACTTCTGTCCCACCTATGTACTGAAAGGTCCACTCCCACGACGTTGGAACCCCGTAACACGTACTCCACCACACCAAATCGAATACGACAACGAGTCGAGCGATGGGTACGAATCAACCGATACCGTAGTGTGGGAACCAATTAGAAGACCCAATTGACTTCTAAGCATTGATGACCAGGTAAACGGGTGGTTGCAGGTACTAAAAGAAATCGATAAAATTGAAAAACTCGAAAATTTTGGAGAATAAAACCAAATTTTGCAAATGGAAAAAAAAAATATAAATCTTTTTTTTTATGATAAAAATCCTGTCTTTATCCTCGAAGCATCCATTACCTACACTATAACACACCACATACCTCACACACACGTAAAAAAAAAAGACAACCGTATACGAACTTAGTTGAAAAACTTCACGTTTTACAGAAAATGGACTCACTGATGTTCATTTTGGCACTACTGTCATCCACAAATGGAATACTACACATAACCCCCATTAAAAACAGCCCAGGGATATATTTCGAGCAGTGGGGAAAGGCCGAATTATACTCCAACGAGTGGAAACTGATCGTCTATTATGACTTGGAAAAATTAGAGGAAGCACTAAGTCATGCCAACCAGTATGTAAACGATATGAATCAGTTGTGTACACAACTACAAGGTAAAGTGAGTTGTGACATATTATGTAACGGGGCAACAAACGAATTAAACCATCTCTTAATGGATGTTTCACAAAAATATAGCTTAATATCAGTAAACCCTAACAATCGAAAAAGAAGAGCACTAATAAACGCAGTTGGGTTGATAAGTAAATCCTTGTTTGGAACATTAAGTGAGGAAGACGCAGAATATTATAATAGACAGATAGAAAAACTCGAGTCAAACGAAAAGCATTTGCTGTCACTAGTTAGGAATCAGACTACAATTCTTGAAACTACAGTCAATGTTTTTAATAAGTCCGAACTAGCTATGGAGAACCAGTTTTTTGCAATAAACTCGAAACTAGCAATTGTAAAAGACTTAACAGAAAAGATTAATGATTCAAACTACGAACAACAACTGTTTTCCGAGATAGAATCCCTAACTTCTCTTATCACTTTAATCATTATGCGTTACCAAAACACAGTAGACGAAATAATAGATCTTGTGAGCGATGTCAATCACGGCAAACCTCACCCAACCATAGTAACTCCAAACCAGCTAAAATCTGTGCTAACAAAAATCAGGCAAGACCTTCCTAGTGGTACGAAAATTTCGTCAATTGTCACAAACGATATTTTAACTCTATACCAAATCAGTTCAATTAGCGCTACTATACGCCGACAAAAAGTAATTTACGAATTTAAAATTCCCCTACCATACATAGAAAATTTTCAAATCTACAAAATAATTCCCTTACCCACAAATTATAACAACCACTTCCTATTCGTACAACCAACAATAGATTATTTGTTAATAGACTATAACAAGGAACACTACAGTAATATCAATACAGACGACTTGGCAAGATGTAAAAACCAAAAGAATACATTCTTGTGTCCAATGACACACCCCCTGTTTAATTCAAACTCAAAACTATCCTGTGAGGTAGAACTGCTACGACGAACCGAAATCTTACCATCCTCATGCGAAATAAAGCAAGCAAACATCTCAACTATATGGATACAACTATCTACACATAACAAATGGTTATTTTCTACAATAACCAGTTATGAAATTGATGAAATTTGTGAGGACGACTTAACAACGTACACTCTTCAAGATACATCTATGGTTGAAATCTCAGGAAGTTGCTACATTAAATCCAAGGACTTGATAATACGTTCATTCAATTCATTCGAACGAAATATAATCTCACACAATTCCTATATACCACCCATTAACATCTCAACATTTTTAGCCAACATTACTCTTCCTGCAATCGACAGGCCGAATCCATTGGCATTTGTAAAGTTCTCTAGCCAAGATGGATTTAAACTCATTTCAGAGCAAATAAAAACCCTTAAATCCGAAGAAAATGAACCCCTAATGCCAATAACCTCCCATAATATCCATCACTACACATTGATTTACGCTATACTACTGCTGATTTGTGTAGTTAGTCTATACCGCCTAGTAAAACGTCTAAAAAAGAGAGGTAACAAAACGGGAAGCGCTAAACCGAACCACGAGACTATAGAACCTTTACCAACCACATCCCAAGCCCAAATTAAACATGAATCCCTTTCATCTTCAGGACCAAGGTTAGTTTTGACTACCGGTGTTTAAAAATGAAAGTATTACCCATTCTTCCATTTCCTTTCCAAATTATAAGCAAACCTATCTAATATAATTTAAAGAATCCGATCGTTTTTAAGACAACAATACATTTTTTTTTATATACATACATTACTTTTATATTACATTGGTATACATTAATAAAAAAAAAAAAATATATATATTAATTATAGGCAATAAGAAACAAGTACTGTAAAAACCTCTTTCATTTATTATAAAAAAAAAAAAAAAAAAAAACATATATTAATTATAGGCAATAAGAAACAAAACCTCTTTCATTTATAAAATATTATAAAAAAAAAAAAAATATATTAATTATAGGCAATAAGAAATAAAACCTCTTTCATTTATAAAATATTATAAAAAAAAAAAATATATATTAATTATAGGCAATAAGAAAACAAGTACTGTAAAACCTCTTTCATCTATTATATTATTAAAAAAAAAAAAAAAAAAAAAAAAAAAAAAAAAAAAAATATATATATATATATATAAGACTAATATATTATTATAGGCAATAAGTAACAAATACTGTAAAATTATCCTAAAGAAAACCACAAACCTCTTCGAGGGTAAAATTTCCATTTGTCATTCAAAACTACTACTAAAATTATTGCAATTTCTTCCCTCGTCACATCCAAGCTTACTTGCAGAAAATTCTAACCCTTCAGGTAAGAATTTTCTTTTTCTAAGGGGGGTGGGATGTTGTGATCCGCACAACCATACCCTACTCATGACCTACCCTACTCATCACCTTCTCATGTTTTCCCACTGGCAATCCAAATACACCACCAGAGCGCACGGCTATTAATAGGTTATTCGCCTTTGTTCATTCGTTTTCCATTTACCCAAACGCCACCCAAGCGCAATTAGTCAAGAAGTGTCTATCTACCCAAAACGATACACACGTAACCCAACTCCGATTGCCCAGCGGCATGCCAACATATGGCAAAACTGCAATGAATGCATATCGGAGGTTTACTACGTTGTGCTATCGGGGACATAATAATAATTTATGAATGGATGACACTTGACACCAGCGTAAGGCAAATGACACCCAAGATGTCATTTGGGTACTTTTAATGGGAACGGAAAACAATTAAGCAATACCTAGAAATAGCGCGTATGCATAATTGGTAAATGGTAAGGAACCAATGGTGCATGGAGGGGGAAGATAGGAGATGGGTCATGAGAATTAAAATGTATAAAAGGCAAAGGTTGTGAACAGGGAAGCAGAGTTGAATTAAGACACAGAAGCATAAAAGTCGCAGCTACGCTTAGGACGGCGGACTAAGCTAATAAATCAATATAAACTTAAAACGAATAAAGATAATCTGAGAGTCGCAGCCAAGCTCAGACAGCGGGCTCTACAGAATACTAAATTCATATCCAGTCTTTTAATTTCGCTCTCCGCTCGATACTCTTCTCCCTTTATTGGGAAAGCACGGTACCGCGGCGTACAACAAGGTCAACGACTTGTCTTCTTAACACCCGCGGCTGCTAGTCAAACTGCTCGTCTCTGAATGATGTCAAGTAAGTTAAGTGACTGTTTTGGAGTTCAGCTGCATACAAGTAGCACCAAATTTGACAAGCGTCCAGCAGCAAACACAAAGCGAAATGCATTCTATCACATGTAGTAGACTTTCTGAAACCAAATTTAATTTTGTAGGCTATTCGCAATTAATCAAAGATTACAGTTCGGGTCTTACGTTTTCATTTATGCAAATCTTGCAAATCACTTTAGCCGATCGATAAGACCACTCGTATTAACTGTACTTAAGTAGTTTTACTGATCTATGATACTAAAGCTATTACCAGATTAGTTTCGCAAGTAGCAAAAGACCGGGTGTTTACGATAGTACACCGCGCTACTTGAGTTTGACTATCGTACAAACGCACCATACAGTCTTGTTAGACTCGTTATCAAACGTGCGTGAGACGTTTTATCACTATCAATAAAGTGTGTTTATGTTTTGTACATAGGCTTGAACACTGCGGGTGGATGTTCAATGTTTCTTCGAGCGAAGCCGTTTGTGTCGATAACGTTGCATACAAGTTTGTGTAGTCAATTGGGGGCCTTTGATATTATTTAATCCGTGGTGGCCTGAATTGAAACTTGAGTTAACTAGTCTTGCTGTCTTGCACGTCTCCAAAAGGTCTAAATGAAGTTTCTTGTCCGAAGAAACACATCGTTGCAGTTCTGTCCCCAGTGCAAAGGCACGTTGGTAGCACAAAATGCATAGATTCAGTTGTATCGACCCTTGCTGGCCTTCTACAATATCATCGGCATTCGTATTAAGAATCGTGTAAAATTTCCATTCATGAGCACATGTTTTCATTTGGTACGTTTGCATTATCAATACGATGAGCTCACAGTTTTGCAAACTATTCTATTCTGGTATCAGTAAAATGTGAATCGATTTTGAGGAACTGATAAACACACGCAGAGACACCTCGGCTAGCTAGCATTAGAATTGTTGATAGTCTAAGTAACAAGCTATTTCTACACCTATCTCTCTATTTGCAGGCGTATCAACGTTTGAATGAATGCTAGTGTCTAGTGTGCACACATTTCGGGTTCAGTGAAAAGTACAAAACAAAGAAATAATTTTCTATTGTATTCAAGTGTCTCGAGTCTCGAGTCCATCAAACACAATGGAACATCAATAATTCCTCCGATAAAATTATGTTCCGCTTTCAGACTGACTCATCTGCAGTAGTGGAATACGATGCACTTAAGCATACAAAGGAATATCTCGTATTCCAGGGAACCCTATTCGCTTCTGAGATAGCGCGGCCTCATATCGTATCTGACACTAAATTTAGTCATAAGCGACTTCAGCGAGTGTGTGCCCTTTTACTTAAAGCGGAAACGCTCCGTTTAAAACTATTAGCACAAAAAAAAAAAAACTGTAAATATAATCTACTCTTCTTATTTCCACAGAATGTCGACGAATGCTGGCTACGATGACAGTGGAGACAACACAGAGAGAGCCACAGCCTCAAACAATGCTAGCGACTTGTCATTATACTCACCAGCGCAACAATCATCAAGCACAGCCACAACAAATGCCTACACCAATGATCCACAAATTATTCCCACTGAGGGGACCCAACTGAATGCTAAGCAGGCGTACTTCAGCGAAGAGAAAGTCTTGATTCCCGAAATCGACAAGGTAACAAAGATGCGATACTGATTCCACTTACTGAACGACAAAGTTGTTCTCTTTATAGGAAGGATTCAGTTTTAGGAAACTATGGGCGTTTACGGGTCCTGGATTTCTGATGTCCATCGCATATCTGGACCCGGGTAACATTGAATCGGATTTGCAGAGTGGAGCTGCAGCAAAGTACAAGATTTTATGGGTACTATTAGCAGCGACCTGCCTGGGGTTGCTTATGCAGCGATTAGCCGCGAGGTAAGTGGGTGAACACGTCAAATGAAGGAGGTTTCTAATTTGTTTTCGTCATCAGATTGGGAGTGGTAACTGGCCTGCATCTGGCGGAACTATGCTACAGACAGTACAAGACGATTCCTCGTTTCATCCTGTGGATCATGATTGAAATAGCGATTATAGGTTCGGACATGCAGGAGGTTATCGGCACAGCAATTGCGATATATCTGCTTTCGAATAAAGTGTAAGTGTGGGTTTATCACAGTCGACCGAGTTTGCGTTTACCTTTGATTTCGATTTCAGTATACCTTTGTGGGGCGGAACGCTTATCACAATTATTGACACGTTTACGTTTTTGTTCTTGGACAAGTATGGCCTGCGAAAGCTGGAGCTTCTATTTGGTTTGCTTATCACTGTAATGGCTGTCACTTTTGGATATGAGGTAATTTTGTTTGTAGATGCCTCCTTGATTAACAGCGGAACAACAATGCAATAACTGAAGGTTATTTTTTTTCCAATGCGGGGCTTTTCTTTCTTGATACAAAATAAGACGTATATAGCAAGTAAATTGATACCATCCAAGCGAGAATAGCATTTCCGCGAATGTATTATCTTTGTAATTACATTCTTATTGTTTGCTCACTGTCTATAGTTTCAGCTGTTGCATGTTTAAACGACAAGCGACGACTGGGAATTTTTATTTATCTCAATTCCTGTTTGAAGTATGTATTTAGCTGGGTTTTTCATTGGAGACAATGGGGGATTTTGGTTAATTTGCGTATAACTATATACATGTGGTGCGACCTAAGTTTGACGAGTGACAGGGGAGTCAGTTGGGTTGTTGCTCCTTTTCGACATTGAGAACAGTTGCGTTTGAGAGAGCTTTCGTTTATTTGCTGATTCCGATTAAGGCGAAACAATCGCTATTTGGGTATTATTCTGAATGCAGGGTGATTGGGTTGCTCAGCGAGTTGGGTATAGCCTTTGGCAGAGCTTTCTGAGTTTTTTCTCTTCCTAAATATCGTGTAGGCGCAGTGGCTTAGTGGTTAGTGTGTTGGACTACTAAGCGAGGGGTTCCAGGTTCGAATCCCGCAAACACCCAAATTCCAACTAAGGGTTTTTTCACTGCGCCACCTCTAGCGAACGTCTGACAAACATCCGAGAGTATAACTGTCTTGAAAGAACTTCTCAATTAGCCGTTTGGAATCGGCATAAAATTGTAGATCCGTTCAATTCGTTCCAAAAATGAAAAACTCACACAAAACGAATGGTTGCGAGAAGCTAGGCCCAGGGCCTACAGACCTGTTGCGCCAACTATTATTATTATTATTATTATTAAATATCGTTTCAATTGTAAATCAAGAAGAAAGTAAAAGTCTACATTCGGGGAATGCTCTCTTACTCTTTACACAGTTCGCTAAAGTCACGAATACTTAACCACAAATGTGATCAATTCTAAGCTCATGAATTAATAATGATCCGATATGTTTATATGAGGGATTCTAGGGAAACGCTAACCTATTAATAGGCTAAGTATTTGCCGATTAGCAAAACAACGCACTCTATTAGAATAACTTATGTTGTACAGCATTCGCTTTTCTTCGCCATATTCGGGGTGGGTAAAGTAACTACTCAGTTGTTGTTTCATTTGTCATTCGTCGGTTCGTCATTAATTTTTAGTCCTAGGAATTAGGCCACTTCGGTTGGGTGCGTCCAAAGCATTAGAGGTGTTAGTGTGGTTGGTTTGGCCGGACAATTGAAGAGATGTTGTATATCATTTGGGCTTTCGTTGCTATTAGGACATTTGTTTTCAGTGTTGGGGTCAAGGCGTGCCATGTAATAATTGTTTTAGTAAATGGCACCAGCCCGAGCGAAGTTGAGCCAGAGTGGTCCTCGTTGATCCTGGGAGTAGCTTCTCTGCGAGAGCAATAGGTGGTGTCTGCCGCCAAGTACCAGGTTCACTTTGTAGTTTGCGATCGTGTTAGCATACTTGGAGGTGCTTCCAGTTTGTGTCGCCTAACTGTGGGACCAAATGGGTGCTGCGTAGTTGAGAACTGATCTACCGATCGCTTTGTCAATGACGAGGAGTGTTTCTTTATCTTTGCCCCACGAACTTCCAGCGAGTGATTTGATGATGTTGTTGCTGGACCTGAGTGGATTTTTGATGTTGGTGGCGTGTGTCGAGAAGCTAAACATGTTGTCGAATGTGACTCCCAGTACCTCAAGGCGGGGTACTGTCCCCCCTTCTCTTCATATATTATATTTCATAACTAATTAGTGACATGGTTCGTCGCTTTTAAGAGGTTAGGAACTATTTAAAGAGCTATTATTGCTTTTACATCGATACATATGCGTTATTAGCACAAATTCATGAAAATAAAATGTTCCTATTATATTTTAGTTGATTTTTTTTTCATTTAATAATGCGCTGTCGAACCAAATTTTGTTTTAATAGGCCTCCTGCCTCACGCTGCGCCGAATTCTCTTCTTAATTCAATTCCAATCGCTGTTTCTGCAATTGATATAATGTACTTCGAACCATTCAATCCGTTCGTCTTATTCACGTGATTTTCCCCAAATATCTAGATTTCCCTTTAGACTTGTTTTCGATTTCGATGAACGTACCTACTCTACTTGGTACTTGGCGTTGTTTTGCTGTTTTTATTCAGACAGACAGCTCTTTTAGACTTACTGGCAATTACCTATCATTTCAAGGCAAGCATTCGGTTTACCTTTACTTTTCAACTACACATAGATGTAATGCATTTCAAAGAATTCCATTTAACTAAAATGGGATTTTCTTAGGGGGAATACCCCAAGCTAAAAGTAAAAAGTCAAAGTCATCAGAAATACATATTTCTTTGGGCTAACATTGACTATTTTGTTGCGCGGTCGCTGTAAATTGTGTTTTAGCTGGTGTCGGTAGAGTCGAGGTTAGACAGCCACGTGGAAGAATCGTTTTTATTGCAGAAGAATTTTTCATGGGATGAATCTCGTTTTAAAAACAGTAAATGCCGTGGCCTATTCTTCGAAACAAAATCAATCTGAGGTGTGGTAAAATATATCAACAAAAACTTAACGAAAGGGTCAGCTCTACACAGCTCACTCGCGGACAGGGTCCACGTGCCACTAGGAGTGGTCAAGGGACAAATTCATTCACATTTCCTGCAGAAAGCCAATCTCCAATGGTAGGTGTTGGCCTACATACAATCAAAATAGAACAAAAAATCTGCTAAATAGAACCCGCCTAAATATTGCCAGAGTCACGGCAATAATCACGGGGCATTGGCCAATTGGCGACCATGCGGCCAAACTTGGGATCCTACACAACACTCATTGCCGTAGTTGCGGAAATACAAATGAGAAAGAAACTCCCTCCCATGTCCTCTTCAAATGTCCGACACTATCAAGAGCCAGTTTGCGGACACTGAACCAACCATTTTTCGACGACCTTAGCGACATTTCATTTCATTTGAAGGAATCATTCTCCGAAATACCGGAAAAAGCGGATGAAAGCCTTGGTACACTAGATTTTGACATACGCTATGATGTGTTGTACCCTGACAGAGAGGATTGGTATAGGAACTTGGTCTCGAGTGTAAATGAGACCTCGATATATACTGACGGCTCCAAAACCAGTGAGAGCACAGGGTCTGGTGTATTCTCCAGTGAACTGGACTTCTATCTAGCCCTGAGACTTCCGGACACATGCAGTGTGTTCCAAACAGAGATTCTGGCCGTACTCAAAGCTGTGGAGGAACTTGAGATGAGCAGGTTGTGAGGACCTACAAGTCGCGGAAGACATCTTCCACATTCTATGTGAGTGTCAAGCAATCGCTCGGAGCAGAAGGAAGCACCTTGGCAGGTACTTCTTTAATCACTTAGAGGAGGTTGGTTCCTGAAACAATATTGGGACCATCACTAAATTCTGCAGGGAAATTGATTGTTTAGCCGATTTGGTTTAGGTTTTTAACCGTAACGATTCCCTGGGGATAGCGATGGGCACATAATGGTGCCTGGTCTTTTGTGATGAACTCACAACCCCACTCAACCTAACCTAACCTAGCGACATTTCAGGTAAAGAGATGTTAGATATAATCCGTTTCCTCGACCCCACTGGTTGGATATAAGTACAGAAAGCATCACAACCTTAACATTTAACAATCATCACAAACTAGGTCACACGAGTCGTGGTAACAAAAAGGCACATCATAGTGCTACTTGGGTTCAAAGTTGGACCGCCACTTCTACATATACCTACCTACCTAACGAGTAATTGCTGAAATTTAAAGGAACTTACTTTGAATTGTTTTGAAAATGATCTCTTGGCCATGTTTTCAATAGTTTCCAGGTCTTGAGATCTAACTTTAATTGATCTAGACGGGCATATCTTTCTAAACTTAAAAGCGCGAGTGTTGAACACGAAGAAAATAGCAATACTATAATGCTCTGTCGGAGTGGCTAGCCTAACGAGTGTCAGAGGTCTTACATGAGCCTCTCAGAAAGAGGACATACATGGAATAAATCCAAGTCCACCCCGACAGTATCGCCACGCTTTTAGTTTTTTTAGTAGTATTGAATTGTGATTTTATTTAATTAAATATTTTTGAACTCGTTTTACATGATTCACAATTACGTGCATTGGCTAGTGCCGTCAGCCGGATAAAGAGATAATTTTTACAATAGGTATAACTATTAACAAAAGTTAAAATGTTTTGAAGTTCAATTTTAATTTTAATAATATTTCTATTAGAGCTTACACCAATAACATTACATTTAGAATGCTTCATCTACGATTTGTTGTCGATATTTCAGAGCCGATCTTACGTAACTTGAAAGTACATTCCAATCCTGACTATTTAAGCACAGAACAACCTCATCTTACGTAAGTGTAAATTTATTCCAATGTGCTCTTCTGATACTTTTTAGTATAGGACAAACTCCGATGAAATGCTGAATGTCTCCCTTCACACATAGATTACATAGATTTCATTCTGCATGGCTGTCCGATCTGTGTGGCATATAGTTAAGCGAAGAAGTTCCCCTCTGACCTTAAAAATTGTTGAAATAATTTCTATACTATTTTGATCATGGAAGTAGTTTTTCTCCATAAGATCATGGTTGAGTATTCGATACGTAAGCCTGGCTTCACTCTGCTGCTCCCCTTCCACACTTCTGCATTATATTCCGTTATCGGAACGTTATGTTCGGCGCTCAATCTGGTCCATTCTTCGAAAAATTGAAGCTGTCCACGCACTGCGTGTTTTGCCACTATATGCGGAAGGCGGTGGCTGGGAAGCGTCATTACCTTCAATATATACTCCATATGCAACCTGATTGTAAATATGTACATAGGAGGCAGTCCTGTTTCTAGATGTAACATATAATTTGGAGTGTTTTCCGGAAGCCTGAAGATTTTCTTTAAAAAATATCTTAAAAGTTTTTCTACTTCGTCATACCGAGAGATACCCCAAACTTGTGCAGCATAACACAATTTAGAACTCGATGGGATGTTTTTTTTTGCCAAGTATCACCTTCCAGTTTGCAGTTAATTGCCCTCTTCGCTTCTTTAAGGTTTTTTAGAAGGTGGTATTTGAATGACATAGTAGGTGTTAAGGTTACTCCAAGGTACTTATAGTTCTTAACAATCTCAACTTCCTCACTTTGCCAATACCATTTTTCTTGCCTTGCGTACCTTCCAGCACCATTTCGAATCACCATTATTTTAGATTTAGCTACATTGACTTTGAGGTTCCACATTGTACAGTATTGCTGCAGTTTATTCATCATCATTTGCATCATCGTTGGGGACTCCGCCATAATGACAATATCATCTGCATAGAGTAAAAGCTTTATATGAATTCCATCAAACACGATTCCGCCCTGTAGGAATGTTGTAAGGTCGTCGAGGAAAATTGAAAAGAGAAGTGGGCTCAGAAGACAGCCTTGCTTAACCCCCATCTCTGATTCAAACCAGTTGGAAAAGTGTTTCCCATTCCATACCGAAGCCCTATTATATTTGTATAGGCTTTGTATAATACTAAGAACTTTCGTCGATACTCCTAGATTGCTCAATTTGTAAAACAATGCCTTTCTGTCGATAGTGCCGAAAGCTGCCTTAAAATCGACAAAGAACACATAAAGCTTTTTACCCTTATCCAGGTAAGTTCGTGCGATGCTTGTGAGAGTGAATATGCGATCTACTGTTGAGTACTCCTTTCTGAAACCCGCCAGTTTGTCAGGCGATCTAAGATGATTCCGGTAAATATTTTCATAGCGGTGTTCATAAAGGAAATACCTCTATAATTGTTCGGATCTTTAGAGTCTCCTTTTTTAAACAATGGAAATATTATACTAGTTACTTCTAAAGCTTTCTGGTACCTCACCTGAGTCGAAAATGTAATTGTATGCTATCGTTAGTTTTTCAAGGAACCCATTTGTCGCGAACTTAAAAAACTCGTAGGGAATGCGGTCTTCTCCTGGTGCTTTATTTAGGTTACAACGACGCAATACATTGCAAACTTCTTGCAGCGAGATTTCACTTGAAATGAACGGCAAGTACAGTCATTTCAACATTGATGCTCCTTGTAAAACCTACACCGTTAAGGGTCCTGACAAGTTTCCAAAACGAGTAACTATCTTTTGTTCCCGCAAGTTTTCTTGTCAGTTCTTCCAAGTACAGTGATTCCTTACGTCTGCAAAGGTTTTTGTACGTCTTGTTTGCTTCATGGTACATAGTTTTTGCCGTGTTGGTGCCCAATTCTCTGACCAAACGTAAGCAGGAAAACGACTTTCTCCTCGCAGCTACACACTCCCAGTCATACCATTGTTGCTTTCTCTAATACCTTCCGGACGATTATAAGTTTCTCACAGAATCCGATATACAGGAAACGAGAGAGTCCACACCGCGATTGGAGTGAATTTCGCTGTCATTTATTTCGTTCAGCCTCAAATCTAGGTTACTTTTATAAATTGCGGAGTAACTCATCTTCCATTTGAGCTTGTTTTACGTTTACGATTCCATCGCATTAGGAAACATCGCAAGGTGCGACCAAATAAAAAAAATTTAACTTCTGTACATTCTTTAGTCTTTAAGTAATTCCCTCCAAACATACGGCAACAATTTTAATATTTACCCTTGCTGAAATCTATCCGGCCAGATAAGCAAAAGTCGTCATTTCGCTGACTTAACTTTGGCCGATGCCACATGTGATCTTCTAAAGTGCAGCGCCATAAATAAATCTGCTCTTACCACATTTAGACAACAGTTTATAATCCTGTTCCATTGCAAACTCTCCCCAAGATAATTCACGAAACACGTTGAGCTGGGAATATTAACGCATGCCGTATAGTATGATTATGTTCTTAAATATATTTTAAACTCTTTAAATACCAATATGCCATAAAGCTCAACAATTTACTGCACGACTGGCTGCTATGCAAGTTGGCATTATGACTTGGGAATTTTCGTTTTTCTTTAATTTGGATTGCCTTAAAATGTGTCTGTCCGGTACAAAGATAACCCACTATTTGCGAAGCATTTTGAACTGCACCTTCAAGCGTTATCTGCGGGAATTTATACTTAATTAAACAAAACTTCAACCATGAGACGCACGATGATGTATGTATGCATCAAGCTGGATAGACGGATCAAGTTTTTATTGCAATGGCAATAGCTTTATTTTTATTTGAACAAACTTTTAGTTTGATGCAAGTGGACGAGTTGGGGGCGTTTTGGGTATTTTTGATGTTGTGCTCTCTGGCTCAGAAATAGTCACACGCTATGGATGCATTAGCTCATTTCACAAACTAACATTCATCCGCTATGCAATTCTTGTTTAAAATGTACATTGTACCTGTACACTCTTTCGGTTGCACCACATCCACGATCCACTTTGTGTTATTCGAAAAGTAAAGATCTGTTTCAACCATTTTTTTAGTGGGAAAAACTTTCAATGATAAAATGCAATTTAAATGGAAACCAGCAGTTGCCTCACATTTTATATTGCAGCCAGATTAGAAGGGGTTCGGGAAAAGCTACCTATTTCGCTAGTTCATTTGTAGTCATTCCAATGAATATCACCCATCTTCCTGTGTCTGCAACTAGATAAGTCAACTGTGGACACGATTTCCTTTGAGTCGATGCTTTTGCTAAGACTGTTGAACTCCAGGTTGTTTTTAATATGTCCGACAGTTCTTTGGGAAAGTTCTTTTCACAGGCGGACACATTTGGAAAGATGTTCTCCGAAAGCTGGATGTGGTGACTGGTGAGCTATTAACTTCATGCAAACAATGCACGCAAATGCTTTATCAACAATTTGAATCAGGATCTTCGACTGAATTACCCTCGTGCGGAACCTCATGCTCAACTGAAACTGCCATCACCCAAACAAAAAGCTCGATAAAGTCTAAAGATCCCTAACCAATTCAATCTCATGAAAAGAGAAAAGAATCCATATACGATTATATCCCTGTACAAATATTCCGCAAGTTTATTATTTGTATTTCTGGCGCAAGATTAGGATGCTCACCAAGAAGTGCCTCAACCAGAAGAGAATTGTGCAAAACTATCACAAACAAAATGCAAATCAATCGTCGTCGACAGTCTGCTTGGCATTATCTTATTTACTCGCTTTTTATTCAGTCCAGACATGTGTCACTCCAACTCTTGTACATTCACACAACTGTACAAACTAAAAATTAACACAAATCTTTCTTTCAGTATGTAGTGTCAGCCCCCAGTCAAGCGGAAGTGGTGAAGGGCATGTTCTTCCCTTGGTGCACCGATTGCGATTCGGCAGTCTTTCTGCAGGCAGTCGGTGTGATAGGCGCTGTCATAATGCCACACAACTTGTACCTGCATTCGGCCCTTGTTAAGGTAAGTACACTTGTCACTCGCGCCGTTGCATTATTGACATTATATCTCGCAGTCTCGAGATGTGGATCGCAGCAAGAGCAACAAAGTACGCGAAGCCAACTTCTATTTCTTCGTCGAAGCGTCGGTGGCGCTTTTTGTGTCCTTTATCATCAATGTATTTGTAGTTGCTGTGTTTGCCCATGGTCTGTACGGAAAGACAAACGAGGATGTGGTAAGTTATAGATCAGCCACCACAATACATATGAAAGATGTCCAGATATAAACTATTTTGCTTGCAGCTGGACGTGTGTGTGAATCAAACAATGTACGCAGATGCACAAATCTCATTTACCGACAACGAGAACGGGCATGCTTTAGTTAATGCGGATCTGTACAAAGCTGGTCTATTTCTCGGCTGTACGTTCGGTGCAGCGGCCATGTACATCTGGGCCGTAGGCATTTTGGCTGCTGGCCAAAGCTCAACAATGACTGGCACCTATGCTGGACAATTTTGTATGGAAGGTTTCCTCAACCTGCAATGGCCGCGATGGAAGAGGGTGTTCTTCACACGATTCATTGCCATAGTGCCGACGTTCTGCGTCGCCTTCTTTAGCAACATTCAAGATCTCACCGGAATGAATGATATTTTGAATGCCGTCATGGCACTGCAGCTACCGTTTGCGGTGATACCAACGGTTGCCTTTACGTCTTCCGTGGCCATTATGGGCGAATTTGTCAACGGACTGTTAGTGTTAAGCAATAAGGGTGGTTGTGTGCCTTTTAATAATAACCGTTTCTTTACAGGGGAAACAAAATTGCCTCAATTATGCTCTCAATGCTTGTTATAGTGATTAATATATATTTTGTTGTCGACCAAGTGCGCTCGGCCGAACTGGAAGGTGTCTACTTGGCGTTAGTTTGTAAGTGCTTTGCATTTGAAGTGACAACTGAACATTAAATTTAATATAATATTTTCTCTCTCTCTCGTTCGCAGGTATATTTGCCGTTTTATATTTGGTATTTAATTTCTATCTTGTGATACACATGTCGGCGTACATGGGCAGCCGGCGATTAAACAATAATAGGGTATGTGGATTTTCTTCCTACAATAGTCATGCGTTGTAGATCTAGGACGGTTTGCTGATTCGACTCAAAACAATTAACGTTGCTTAGTTCAAATTTATGCCTTGCAAAAACTAGGGCGTATTTATTCATGTTAAACTTAAATCGTTATGAGCCCTGTCAGCAAATGTGTTTTAACCAATATTTGTTTTGAACTTGTTGTGTTGCCACCGTTTCAAGACAATGTTGCTATTGGGGTGATATTTGGGGTTAAACGCAGCTCTTTAAAAGCTAATTTCTTAAGGCATTCAACCTTCAAGTCTAGTAAGTGAAAGCTTATCAATAAGTTTGGTTAGGGTTAGAAAAACAGTGCGCGGACATGTTTTTCACTTAGTGGGTAAGCATGGTGAAGCTTTATAAAAGAAACAAGTGTGAACGTTGGTGACACTGATATGCGCCAATGTTCTATGTCTCGCAATTGGTTGGGAGTCATCGATGGAAGACGGAAGAACCTTATGGTTCTGAAAATCTTCGCTAAATACACTGATATCAATTGACAAAGTTATTTTCCCAGTGGATACTCTTGCGCCAAGATATTAGCAAGGGAATATAAGTCTATCGACTTCGGTGACATACTCTGCATAGGAGGCAATGTTCGACGCGAAAACCCGACGAAAGCCAGACGCCTACACCTTCCCCAATAACATATACAGAAGGCAACCAGTCTTTATGATTAAAGGCTAATATCTGGTATTAAATAAAATACGTGACCAGCACGATTCTTATGAGACACTACCTGATGGCTTATCCCTTCAATAAATAATTCTTTGATTCTACTTTGAAATAGGGCTTACAGAGAATTACACTCAATGACACTTGAAAATGTGTATAAATTATGTGCCATTTATCTTCTTTCTAAAGTTTACCAGCCCCCTCTTCCCACAGTCGATCGTGATAAGATACGTTTTGAGTTAACAATAGGTGTGTAAACTTTGCTAGACCTCGAAATGATATAGTTCGTAGTAGGTATAAGACCCTTCAAGCTGTCAGTCAATCATGCTTTGAACTTAACCTCAACTTAGCCTCACTATCTAACACTATTTGACGCACAAGCTTTCTCAAATAAAAGACTTCATCGCCGATGCAGTAAATTAAATGTTTGTAAGTAGATTAGGCACAACACACCGTAAATGTAGACTCTCCCAGTTTGATGAGCAACAGAATTGACTGCTAGACTGGTTTATTTCAACAAGAATACTGTATTTACATACTTGACGGCTACCGACGCACTCTCTGGCATTCGCAATGACTTAGTATTTGAAATGTAGATTCGGTCTTCAGTGACGTCTTCGATCTAGGAGTTGAGATGCAAGGATTCTAATGGATGGAGAAAATTTTGCGCAATCGCTCGATGTGACCAAGCGAATGTGGTTGGACAATCTTTGGTTTATGGACATCGTCCACATCTTTGTTCATCTTATAGAGGTCGAAGTTGTATATTTTATTTCACTCGTCATCCTTATACAAAGGAAAGAGGTTCGTCGAAACTACAAAATTTGTTCCTAAAGAGTTATGATTCGAATTAGAAAAAGTAGCATATTCAGTAAACTAGGCACGAGTATCCGTTTTTCGTTGCTTAACTATTTCCTCGAATGGCAAGTTTTTAACGTGAAAGTATTGCGATTGCAAGTTTGAAGTTGCGTTTTCACTTTCAACTAAATAGTGCGATTAGTCTTATAGTCTTAGCCTTGGACATCTATCACGATTCTGCGCAATCGAACTGAGTAGTGGACGATGTATTTATGCTTTAGTTTCAGGAACCACAATTGACGTGACTCCCGAGTGCCAGTGTCTCATCCGTCTAGTCTTTTCTTTTTTGGAAAAATGTTTCATTTTCATCCTGCCCCCCAATTGATAATTGCAGTTGAGGCAGTTCAATACGGTCCTAAGACTTCAAGATATGGCTCTGTCATCGCTATTTTTAGTATTTGTTTTTGTCCGTGGCGAATCTTCACCTTTTGTCGAGACTCTTGCTTTCGTTAGCTGACATGTGTCCTATGCAGAGGTATTTCAGACAAAACTTACTGCCCGATTTTTCTCACGTTTCGACTGTTCAAGAGATTGTTTCTAATGCCGTTTTCCATTGGGCAAAAAAAAGCGTCCGGGAGAGTCCGGAAGCGAAAAAATTACTTCTTCACCGTTAAATTGGCACAAAAAATACTCTTCTGGTGATTCTGAGGAGAGAATTTCGCTTCTGGATTTGAAGTCAGAATCCACTCAAGAAGCACTCACACAAGTGTAGTTTGTGTATTTTATACAAGGCAACTGAAAGCTGCCGTCGATTATTTTTTGACATTTCACCAATACTCTTACGACATTATGCCCAAAACACGTGTGCAGAAATTCTGTACGCAGCGCAGAGTGCAGTGCTGCAAGTAAAACAGATGTGCAGAAAATGGTTCGACATCCATTGCATCGGCTAATATGGCTACTGTCATTCGCCGACTAAGCAGCTGATGTGTTTACAACCAAAACAAAACCAAACACGATCAGCAGTGTCAAAAGGCGATGATGTCAAATACTTGAAATTACAATTTATTTTCGTTTGTGTTGTGGTAGCCTTGAATTTTGCAGCAAATTTAGAAATAGAGACATGTTGCAGTACTGCAGTGAGTGCAGAATTTACGTGTGTCTATCAGCTAGGTTCCAGAAATCGAGTGAAATGAAATCGGAATCGAAATTGTAAATCGAGTGAATTCATTTTCAGTGTCCTGCATTTCGACCGATTTGGTTAATCCGATTTTTTTTCGAAATCGCTTTTCGTGAAATTGAAAACAACTCTCAACTGTCATTTGGAATAAATTGTATAGATAAAATTGTCCGTTTGGTAAACAATTTTGTTGTTCTCGCGTTTTAGAAGATTTATTTTATTATAAAAGATAGAGGAATCGTTATAATGAGTGTTGTGTTTATTGCTGCGGTATTGCAAACAGAAAGATGTAAAAAAAAGACGAAGGTTGAGAGTTTCATCAAATCCCTTGGAAGTGGTTAATGGATATGTTAAGCGAAATCTGACAGTTATATTTTTGTTAATTTTGTCATGAAATATTGGCTAATTTCAAACTACCGTCTTAATAAATGTGCACTCCAAATGGTGCTGCAAATTGCCTTCTGGGCAGTATTTTTATGTTTTAACATTTATTTTTAGTGAAATGAACTATCATTGTTAATGTTGACTCTTCAACCCCTCAACTCAGAATTGCTCAGAATACCCCACAATTGCCCCATTCCCATATTCGCAAAATGTCTATTTCACATCGATTGACCAGGTCGATTTGAAATCACTTTGAAATCGGCAAATCGAATTGTGGAACACAACAATTTCACTTCGCTCGATTCCGAAAAATTTTAAATCGAAATCGATTACAGTGAAATGTTGAACACAAAAACTATTTTCGATCGATTTCAATTTCATATCGAGTGAAAGTGAAATGTGGAACCTAGCTGTATAATCATATGAACATGTGTATTCTAATCTTGCTGCGCAGTGAGTTCTGCACATGTGTTTTGGGCATTATAGTTGCTTTCGTTAGCTGACATGTGTCCTATCCAGAGGTATTTCAGACAAAACTTACTGCCTGATTTTTCTCACGTTTCGACTGTTCAGGAGATTGTTTCTAATGTCGTTTTCCATTGGGCAAAAAGAAGCGTCCGGGAGAGTCCGGAATCGAAAAAATCACTTCTGAAACCGTTCCAATGGCACAAAAATACTCTTCTGGTGATTCTGAGGAGAGAATTTCGCTTCTGGATTTGAAGTCAGAATCCACTCAAGAAGCTGCCGTAGATTATTTTTTGGCATTTCACCAATACTCTTGTGGATTCAATCAGAAGCAGTTTTCTTGTTCCATTGGACTACAGAATGAGTGGATCCCCGAGTGAAGCCAATGGAAAACGACATAAAACACTCTTTTGAGAGTAATGATGAATTGAATGGTTGTCACAAAATTGCGCTACCGCTCTCAGTTTGACGGCTCGTCATTTTGAGTAGAAGCAGCATGTTCTGTGAGCGGTGTCATCTTACATATATACAAATAGGCGAAGGTAACTAGTTAAGAATCACTTCAAACACAGCATATTCGCTTGTTTAATTTTTTGTTGGGAAGAATTTGCAGAGATGCTACGCTGTGTGTAATGTACGAGCCAGGTAAATCTAGGTAGAATTTCTAGCACCGGGCGAACTCTAGCACAGTTAAAATAACTAAAGCACTTGCTTTACAGCTTCGATTCTTAAATACACCCAATGAGATCAGAGTTATAGGCCTATTATCGTTAGCGAGTCGAAAAATTCGCGTAAGTCGAGTTGCTTGTCGAAACATTCGCCTTGTACGATTATGGTAGGCGAATTAATTCATTCGCCTAGAAATCAAGTGCTACCAATATAATAAAAACGAAAATGACGTCAATTCAAACATTTATGTCAACACAAAAAAAAATTCGAAATAAAAAAATTGAAGAAAACAACACGGAGGTGCAAAAAAATGGATAAACCCAGAAAAGACCGAAAATAAAAACAATATATTAGCTCCTTTCCTCATTTTTCGTTAAAACTGGATTTCCTGGGGTGGTTGGCTTAGTGGACACAACACACATTGGAATGGCTATATTTGTTCCATGAGCTCAAATAGCTTCTGTATTTGGTTGGAGTTGTTTTTTTCGAAACTATCAGAGGCGATTTTCATTAAATATATACATTATAAATGAATTGAATGGGTTTTATACATTTTTCTTGAATTTCCATTCATTTTTCTGGATTATAAATTCCATTCGCCTGTGGTTTCACCAAATAATTTTGTTCGCTAAAATTTGTCGTTTGAGGCGAATGAAATTTCACAAATTCGCCAACCGCAATAAGGCGACTTTACGTTCGCCAGCGGTTTGACAGTTTAGGCGAATGAATTCGCTAACCATAATACAAATAAGTCACATTCGCAGGATTTTTTGTTCGACTCGCCAACGATAATAGGCCTATTAATTGTTGGTAATGAAAAGGAAATGTCAACATTTCATTGGCAATAAAAGGGAAAAGGATTTTTTGGCAATGTTTTTGAAGTACTCATCCCAACTATTAAATTCTCCAGTCAACTGGCACACAACTTCTGTTCGCAGTACCCACTCTTGATAAAGTTACTGTCGCTGTTCTATACATTCTGTTCTCTGTTTGTTTGTTTCATACAATTCTCAATTTGTTTCATACAAACGACTTCTGTCTTTTAAATCGTCTGTTGCATTATCAGTTTCTTGCCTAACGAACCAGCTCCTATTTAGCGAACTTGTGTCAATAGATAAACGGCTTTAACTTATTTATACCTTTAACAAATCATATTTCATCCTTCTTATCTTATCACTGACACTTTTAAAGCTTGACTCAACTCTCGCCCAATCGGGTTTTTGTCTTTCCTTGCAGTTTGTGCAAAAGCTGGTGCTACCCTCACAGAACAGTTTTTCGGTGAACAACGTGAATTCGACGTACGCAAGGTAAGTTAATTTATCCGTTGGTGTTCGTCCAATATGAATGTGTATACGATTTTTATTTGTGCTGTATAAATCTGCTGCTTATCGTTTTTTAAACAAATATTTTTCTTTTACAATTCTTTTACTCTTAACAGTGCTTTAACTGAAAAAAGTAGCCCTATCGTAGATAAGAATCCAATCTAAGCTTAGCATAACACACACTTGTAGATTAGAGCGCTTACTTGAAATACCATACTTGAGTATTTATTGCAAATTTATTTTTTGTAGTAATCCGCTTATAGTTATTCCATTCTTGTTAGTAATAGTTATTTGTTTTATTTTTTCTTGGTTTTAACGATGAAAACAATATTGTCACTAACTAATAAAACAACATTTTACTGTCATGTATATAAAAACAAAACAAAACAAAAAATAATCAAATGTTCACATCTAATGCTAAGTACCAACATATAGTATAACAAAATGCAAAAGCAACTGTACATTGCTGCGTGTGGAGTGGTGAAATCTTCGGTTGTGTGAAGGGTTCTCTTTCGGTTTGTTATTAACGATGGTTTTCATTTGAAACGATTTCTTTACAAAATTGATTATTAAATTTAAAAACAAAACAAAAACAATGTTCTTTGTTTTTCATTCTCATATGTATCCATCGTCTCAATGTATGTTCGTCGTGTCGTCTCCTATATAGTATTTCGTACAACTTACGTAGCTATAATACATAACGGAGGTGCGTGCGCCACCCATTCTCTCCTGCATAATCTACAAAAACAATTCTTGATCCATGATCGGTCTCTACTATGCCATCACAGCCAACTGACAGTTTTCGAGGATGAATTGATCGTGTATCCCTCCAAATGATGATCGTGGACTATAGAATTTCGAGAAAAGACTCAAACAACTCGCGGTGCAATATGAGTAACAGAGAAAACATTTAAATTTATCACACGACCGGAGATGATGATGTGCCCTGTGAAGATCATTATTAGCCGATTGTTGATATTGTTTTTATATTTTTTTTAAATCACTAGAATATATACACATTATAGTAGTTTTAAGTTTGATTGTTATTTTATTTATTTTCATTAGCATTTTCTATTTTTTTAGGTTACAAATTTAAGTAAAAAGAATAAAGAATTTAAACGATTTTTGTTGACATTTTTTTTTCCATTATGAGTAGTTTGAGTAAAGCATGATTGTGTCCTTGTGAATGGCTTTGGTGACATTTTGTTTTCCGAATGTTGTCATGTTCAATGTTGTGTCCTGTGATTGGTAACTATCGCGCTCGAGATTCATTGTTTTTCAATCATCATAAAACATATATAACAAAAAATTACAGTGGGGTGATGAAAACAAAAATAATAAAGAAAAATATTTATTAACCTGGGTTGGGCGGAATGTGTATTCATTGGTATAGGAATTATATGAAATATATATCATTTTCCCTACATTCTAGTTGAAAGGAAAATATGTGACGTTCTAAACAAAGCCGCGGTACTTGTAACCTTTTTTGTTGTCTAGCCTGAGCTTCGCAAACGTATGGAGCTCTGGCGCGATGGTAGGCTTTGCAAGTGTTGTACTCTCAATCCGGACAGCACGGTAGGACGCAGGACTTGACTGTTAGTCAGCCTTTATTTTCGAACACCAAACTAATTTACAACTATCCTAACACTTAACCCATATGGGTAGCATTGGGATTGTTGCTAACACCTTGATGTTTCTGTTTTTGAAATCTCTTATCATTTTAAGACCTTTTGTTGGAGGATACGGTTTTTGGATGTTAGTTAGTTAGGTTATGATTAAAAGTGAGAAAAAAAAACTTTCAGCATTAAGTGTGCTCAACATTTGGCCGGGCGTAAAATCCCCCAAGTCTTACGTCCTGTTATGGCTTCTTGAACAGCTATGAAGCATAATCGGATTTTTCAAGGCATGGATTTGGAGAGTTTTTGATTCATTCTTCGATGGTCTATATCACTTGTTGCTCAATTCAAAGGACTTGCCAACAGGGAGTTAAATCTTCTCACAGTATTTCTTCTTGCGGCGTCTGAGATATCCACATTCGTACTTTGCCTACAACAATTTAGACTCGAAGTTGAACACAACTTGGGGAGTTTTTCATATATAATGGGCTTTAGTGGCCCGGTCTATGTTGGAACGTTTAAACATGTAGAGTACTAAAAGAGTCTCTTACGTACATCGAAACATGGCCGGTCACAAATCCTCATTCTTTAGTCCTCCACGTGGGCGCCCGCCTGATCCACTTGGGTTGTGGGTTATATGTAAGCTACGAAACTGGGCTGGAATCGGCTAAGGTGATGGTTGATTGTCACTTTTTTGATCGTCGTTTTTGATTATCAACTCTTCTTTGCTCTGCTTAAAGCGATCACTAAAAAATGATTGATTATTGGCAGCACTTACAATTTTTGACGTCACTTCCTTGCCGACGATGTCATGTTGATGCATATTTGAAGTGTTTTTTTTTTGTTGTGAAAATTGTAATGTCGTTTTCCATTGGTTTCACTCGGGGATCCACTCATTCTGTAGTCCAATGGAACAAGAAAACTGCTTCTGATTGAATCCACAAGAGTATTGGTGAAATGCCAAAAAATAATCTACGGCAGCTGTCAGTCGACTTGTATAAAATACACGAACTACACTTGTGTGAGTGCTTCTTGAGTGGATTCTGACTTCAAATCCAGAAGCGAAATTCTCTCCTCAGAATCACCAGAAGAGTATTTTTTGTGCCAATGGAACGGTTTCAGAAGTGATTTTTTCGATTCCGGACTCTCCCGGACGCTTCTTTTTGCCCAATGGAAAACGACATAAGTGAATTTGGGAATAATAAATAATATGTTCACAAATTACAATAAATTTGTTTATTTTTTTTAAGGTCTCAAGCTTATAAAGAGCAAATACGGATCCTTTCCAGATCTATGCATTTATACTATGCCTTCATTTCCGATTGAAGAACATGTTCTCATTTTCCATAGGCCTTAAAATTATGATATGATTTCCATCAATACTTTAACTGCAAATTTAAAATAGCCACCACCCCCAATGAAGATTTAAGGTTGCAGCCAGTTGAGGGATGGGTGGAACATACTAGAGTTAGTAAATCAAACAGTCCCAAAACAAGGTTTCTTCTTAATAGTTTTTTCTCGAAAGTATTTAATTTATTTGGAGTCGAAGCTGAGGTGCATACCTATGAAAATGCCACAAATGTATGAAAGCGACACCTAAATAGCTGTCACATGAAATTGATCGCAAAAAAGCGATTGTCAATTTGATAATCACCTTACGCAGACGTAAAGCTATGATTTTGATTGTCAACTAGGTATCAACTATCACCTTAGCCGATTCCACCCCTGTGTACTAGCTGTAGTGACATAACACTCTAAAGCGATGTTAAAAAGTTTTCAGGCGTTGATATTGAATAGGCTGTGTCGATGTACTATACAAAAGGTGTCCTCCTCAGTGTAAAGAGCATCGGTAAAATGAATGTACCAGTTCGAATTTCGCCAGAATGATTGCAAGCGATAAGTGGAGAAGCACGTTGTAGTACCCTTACATTAGTGGCTCAAACTAAGTCTTTAGCAGCTATTTCCGAGCTCTCGTTATTTGGATTTGGATTGGATGGCTGGGAAGTTAAGTCGACATTTGCGTCTCTACCAGGGAAGACAGCCTCTATTGTAATCTAAATATATGTAAGTTGACTATTTAAAAATGTAAGCGCTGTTGCCGCCCCCCCATTTTTGATATTTGGGTCTGGGTTTGATGGTTTAAAGTGGTTTTTGATGAAAAGCACTTTGACCAAAGTTTGTAGGTCCATCGCGTTGCCAATGTAATTGAGAGGTGGGTAATTCCGTCTGCTCCTAGAACTAATGGATTTTCTATATTATAGATGTAGTATAAGACATTTCGGGCGAAGGCAAGGCGAGGATACAAGCAGCTCATACAGAAACTATTACAGGGAAATCCTATAGCACTTGGTAATTCCTACCCATCCCAGAGTTCAGTGTTCGCTTACCGTTACCACATTGGTTAGTGTGGCGAAAATGTCTCTTTTTGGGTCTTACAAGTTCGTTTGACATTTTTTTGGTCTAGCTTTTGCTTTGTAGGACTGTAGCGTTGATCAAGGCGGTTCCAATTAGATTAGCCATCTTAAGCATTTTGCCTTTAATGAGGTTCTAAAAGGCAGCATTTTCGTAAATGCGTCAAATTCCATTAACCGCTAGAGGGCCACACTGCGGATTCTATATGGAGCTATATATATATGACGAAAAGCCTTAGAGAATTTCCCCAAAATGGACATTTTTCACTACGGCGCAAAACTTTTCAGAGAAAAGAGAACGAAATGTCAATAAAAGTAAAAAAAAAAAGGAAAACCTATTTAGACCCTGACTTTATCGACTACGGTAAAATGCCTTAAAAAAAAGTAAAATCAACATCAGCAACGTACGTATGTTTTATTTTTGGCACAAGAGAATCGAAAGTGGGATGATGAGGGTCTTATGCCCAAAACACATGTGCAGAAATTCTGTACGCAGCGCATAGTGCAGTGCTGCAAGTAAAACATATGGCTACTGTCTTTCGCCGACTAAGCAGCTGATGTGTTTACAACCAAAACAAAAACAAACACGATCAGCAGTGTCAAAAGGCGATGATGCCAAATACTTGAAATTACAATTTGTTTTCGTTTATGTTGTGGTAGCCTTGAATTTTGCAGCAAATTTAGAAATAGAGACATGTTGCAGTACTGCAGTGAGTGCAGAATTTACGTGTGTCTATAATCATTTCAACTGTGTATTCTAACCTTGCTGCGCAGTGAGTTCTGCACACGTGTTTTGGGCATTATGTATTGACGTTCGTCGTTAAAATGCCTTCACTGCGTTGTTGCTCCGGGTAGAAACTAAATATCCTTTTTGAAGAATTTTGCCTTTAAAATGACCAAGGGTAAATATTTTCATCTTCGATGACGTCTATATGTTTTACTGCAAAGGCCACTTAGAGCTGTTAGCATTCACCCCTATCGAGGTATCCGTTCGGAACGGAATGTTTTCCGATCTGTACGAAATCGGAGAAATTCCATTCGAGGTTTCCGTTCTAATACGACTTCCGGAAAAACTCTCCGATGACATAAAGCTCACCTTGTCGTATTGCGTGGAACCGTGTTATACCACCTACTTTTGACAGCTACATGGCACATTTTTTCCGAAGCTCTCAGACAACAATTGCTGCGGAGTATTTGAATGCGAAATTAACGCGCTTAAATGCTTCATTTATTTTGTTCCGAAACGGGTACTTCGAACTCAATTTGAGTTTCGATCAGATTTGAATTACGTATCGGAATTTTTTCCGAACGGATACCTATACGTGATTGTTTCACCATTTCTTGCGGAGTTTTAACAAACATAAACGTTAATATCTGTACCCTTTCTAGTTTTTCTATAACGGTCCTTAGGCCAATCAGTGACAGCTGACTGTTATTCTACCACAAATATCATAAGGCATACTTACTTTCGATCAAGTCTTGGAAGTGAGTTTGTGCTTGAAGCTTGAACTCTACATAAATGTCACAGCACGAAAGCTAGGCCGTCTAAGGGGTCAGTCTTGTTGAACTAATCAACTGATATTGCTGTCGTCGTTTCATTTAGATCGAATATCGTTATTTACCAGTATGATGAAGTAGTATGTACTATTGTACTTTGTACTTTCTTATTCTCTCGCCAAGAAAGCAGCGGAGCTCTCACTTAATACAATGATTAAGGGTATAAGACCACCTATGGCCGTGGCTAAAAAGGTTGTTTTCGAAAAAAAACTACCCTTTTAGAAGTCACAAGATGGTCACAGCTAGAAGGTCACAGGTTCTCAAATTCACTGTGGCCCATTTTAAGCCGGCAAAAGTCTGAAGAATTAATCAATTTCAGTAGAACAAAGTTAAGATTACCGGTAGGAATACTCTCTGGACATTGCCTTCTAAGGAAGCATGCCATGAGACTAGGACTAGCTAACTCGAACACATGCAGGTACTGTGAGGACCTATAAGTCACGAAAGACATCTCCCACATTCTATGTGAGTGTCTAGCAATCGCTCGGAGTAGGAGAAGCACTTTGGCAGGTACTTCTTTAATTACTTAGAGGAGGTTGGTTCCTTAAAAAGCATTGAGACCATTATTAATTTCTGTAGGGAAATTGATTGTTTGGGCGGTTCCCTGGGATGGGCCTGCTATGGTGCCTGGTCTTTTGTGGCGATCTCACAACCCCATTCAATCTAACCTAACTTAACTTATTCTCAATTGTGACTGCTCAAGGTTTCTACTTCTACAGGTTTTTGATGAGGTTTTCTTGTATTGAAACGTTGTTTGCACCCGTGGTATAACATTTTGGAACACTGTTTCTGAAGTACCACTTTTTGTAGGTAATATATCCTTGACAGCGCGCTTCTCAAGCGCATCCGGAGAAACCGATGTTCTTCAACTAGTTTTTAGCTCCTGGAGTTGCCGAAAGATACTTGTCCATCGTACTTAGACCAGGGACCGAATTTGGCACCATCCGTGATCGATATCCTTTAACGAGTTGTCGAGTAAACACGGTCGGAGCAGTCACGATCATGAGTAGTTGCAAAATTCTGACATAAGTGCACAACTCAAATTTGCTTCAGATTTACCAATACAAATGTGTTTGAGTTTGACAACTGGTGGAGTTTGTTTATTACTATTATGTGAAAGGGGTTGTTGTCACTGGACTCATCGCAGAATCTGGAGATACCTTCTTCAGATACACGCAGTTTCCTTGAGTCTACAGTGTCCCGTTAGGAAGCCCGTTAAGATACGTAGGTTATTTTTGCTTATGCCGATGCAAGCTTGGAATCTTTTCCGGTTGTATTTCCCCGAAGTTTCTTGGCCTGCCTCATGCCAGGTTCTTCCCTGTTTTCTTTCTCTAGTTTCCTAAGTCCTTCTTTGAGAGTGTGATCCCCTGAGAATAACTTGGACATTCCTTAACCACGAGGTGCAACGGAGTTAGTTCTAATAGCATTTTTATTGCTGCGGTTGGGCAAGTTCTCATGGCCCATGTAATACATAGGCATGACAGTCTTTGCACTTTATTGAGTGTCTTCCCCTGGGTGGATACGACGGTTCTTTTTGCCCGTGCAATTGCTCCATACGTGATCATTGGTCTCACAATAGTAATATACATCCATCTGAGAATGGTCGAGCTACATTTTTAGGATTTGCCAGCTAGAAAGCCCGTGTTGCTTTCCTGTTTATCTCTTCTGTGTGTTTTTTGCAGACGAGTTTGCTGCATAGGTTTAGTCAGTGTTGTCAGTGTTGTACCCGACAACCTTATCGGTATCAAATCGTTCAAAATTTATTTTCTTCGTGAATAGAATTGTTGTTTTTGCCGGATTTAGGCTAAGCCCACACGTTACGCACCTATCCCGAGTTATTTCGAGACCCATTTCTATAATGTCACATAGAGTTCCCTCAAATTTACTATCTGGCGATAAATTCTCTGTCATCAGTTGATAGCCTAAATCGTCAATTTTCGAAGTAACTCATTAGGGGAGATAGAACTCCTCCTTGCGGACAGCCTCTTGCTGTGTTAACCTTGATAATACCTTCTGATGTGTGAGCCTCTGCTGATCTTGTGCTCAGGAGTTAATACATCCACCTCGGTACTGTGTTGTTTACCCCTTTTCTATTAAGAGCTCGAATAATTGCATCATGCGATGTGTTATCGAATGCTCCCTCAATGTCCAAGATGGCACACAATACTATCTCTTTCGCTTCAAGAGCGCTTTCAATCATCTCAGTTAGCTGGTACAGAGCAATCTCCGTAGATCATGCTGACGATAATGAAGAGGCGATTGGTCTATAGGACTTCGGTAGACTTGGGTCCTTCGCTCGTCTCCACTGGTTTGCTACAGTCCGGGGTAGAACCAGGCCTCAACCAACAAGCATTCCACTTGTGTGCGGCACCTCAGTCGCGGGTGTTGATTCGAAGATCTTCCGGGCCGGAGCATTCACATTCATTCGCTCTACATGACCCGGCCACCGCAGTCGTTGTACCTTCAATCTTCTGGCTAGGTCGATGTCGCTGTACAGCCCGTACAGTTCGTCGTTGTATCTCCTCCTCCATTCACCGTCAATGCAGACGGGACCGAAAATCACTCGAAGAATTTTCCTCTCGAAGCAACCAAGAGTAACCTCATCCGCTTTTGATAGAGTCCATGCCTCTGCACCATAAAGGAGGACTGGGATGATTAAGGTCTTATAGAGGGTCACTTTAGTTGTTCCAGAGAGGGCTTTGCTACTCAATTGCTTTCTTAGCCCAAAGAAACAGCGATTGGCAAGAGTAATTCTTCGTTTAATCTCAGCGCTGGTGTCATTGTCTGAGTTCATAGCGGAGCCTAGGTAGACAAAGTCCTTTACCACCTCAAAGTTATATCTGTCTATAGAGATGTTCTGACCAAGACGTCGGTGTTGGGTGTCCTTTATTGATGGCAGCATATACTTTGTCTTGCCCTCATTGACCGGCAAACCCATTTTCGCCGCTTCCGTCTCAATGCTCACAATCGCGCTAGTGACAGCACGCTGCGTTCTGCCGATTATGTCGATGTCGTCGGCGTAGGCGAGTAGGTGGACGGACTTTTGGAAGATAGTGCCTGTGATGTTGAAGAAGTCACATGACAGCGCACCGCCTTGTCTAAATCCTTTTTTGACATCAAAGGTTTCGGTGAGTTCTTTACGAACCTTGATGAAGCAGCGTGCATTCTGCATTGGACGAGTTTGGCATGGATTGCCAAAACTAGACATTGCTCTGTAAAGCTCGTCTCTATAAATGCTGTCGTAGGCGACCTTTAAATCGATGAAAAGGTGATGGGTATCGATTTGGACTTCCTGGGCTTTCTCCAAGATCTGCCACAGTGTGAATATTTGGTCGACGGTAGACTTTCCTGGCCTGAAGCCACACTGATAGGTACCAATCAGGTTGTTGACAAAAGGTTCCAGGCGTTCACACAACACGGCAGATAAGAGAGGGCAGAGGGTCTCCTTTCTTGAGGATCGGGCAAACAATGCTGAGGCTCCACTCATCGGGCGTACTTTCCTCCGACAATATTTTACAGATGAGTTGGTGTGTGCTCCTAACCAAGTCATCGCCTGCCGCTTTGAATAGCCTGTTCGTCATTGCAGTCTTCGGTTCGGGCTCTGTAGCCTTGGGAAGTTTTTTTTACCCTTTGGTAAAACTTCCGAACCTCATTCCTACTGTAACATCTCTCTATTTCCTCGATCGCGCGCTTCTCGTGCTATTTCTTTTTTCTGCTGAGAAGCCGGTGTTCGTCTCTTCTTTTCTGCGCGTATAGCTCACGAGCAGCTCTGGTCATACGTTTCAAGTTTTTGTTGTAAGTTATGATATCGGTCTCAAAACAATATTCAGTAAATAAATAAAACTGTTCAACATCAGTACAATTGCGTACACTTACTGAGAAAATTAAAAGAAATTCTAGAGAAAACAAGTCCCTTCCTCTAATTTTTTGTTTAAATTTTCTGTTCGCCGATTTTTTACTTACAAAAAAATGAATCCTTTGGAATCGTTTACATTTGGATTTTTGACATGTGATGCCTTAATTTACAAAGTTAAGTATTAAAGTTTTTACAACATAGAGAATTGTGTAAAAAATAAATAGTTTGAAGTTTTTAATTTTTATATGCTGAGAATACACGAATGCAAATATATTGGTTGATGTCTTCAATAGTTTTAAAGCATATTTGAAACACTTTAAAAAGAGTCATCACTCTGAGGCCATCGCAAACGAATATTCTTTATTTTCCAGCTGTCTGTCAGGTGTCAGATTGTAATTTTGTTTTTTATCCGCAGATAGTCGCTATTTTCCTTAAGTTTTACACCTTCCCGCATTACTATAGTAAAGTTATTAACATGTTTTTTAAAAACCCCTCTTCCACGTGCATATATGTATTCTATTTGCGATAGTAACCCATTTTATGTTTCTCATTACAGAATGGATGCAAGAGAGGACGCATAGCCACTATTGCAAGATACTGATTCCGACAGCTTCGAGATTAGCTAGCACACTCGGCTATCTCAAAATATTGCACTTCGTACAATTGTCTACTTAAAGTACCAAAAACGAACCAAAACAAAAAAAACGAGAAGCTTTTTTTTTCTTTTTTTTTTTGTTAACTACATCGTATATTTAGGTTTGGAACTACAAACTGTGTGTAGATATTTGTATTGAACGTAGATCGGAGAGGAATCAGTATCCAAAATTATTTAAATTAGCGGTTTTCTTTTTACCGTTCTATATGTTGCCAGTTGAAATTTGAGAAACTAAAAAAGAACAACAACTCTTTGGAGATATATTTCAGTATTGATTATGTTTACTTGTTTGTAAAATTTCAACTGGCTGCCTAAACAATGGTGGGAAGAACGCAACTAATTATAAAATTGCTGCTTAGTTTTTTTTTAAGCTAGTGTTAATTTTAAAATTGTTTTAATTTTAAATTTGAACACAAAATTTATCTAATTTAACCAAACAAATTTCGTTATACATTTAAATCGGGCGTATAATTAGGCTGTGAAAATTTACAAATGAGTAAAATGTAATCATTGGTATCTATAAACACATTTTATGCAATAAAAATTTAAGATAACTGTCATTTTCAGAAGGCGTTCTTAAGCTCGGGTTTCTGAGAAAGACAGAAATTTATACAGAATATTGTTTTGAAAGCATGAATGAGTCCAGAAAAATAATCAATATCAGAATTAGAAGCTGTACAATTCTTTAACAGAATCCTTCTAATGGACCTACGCAGGTTTCCAAATTTTGACAGAACTTTTTGAAGTTCTTAAGACGCAGCTATGAAGATTTCAGAAGAAATCATACCTACCTAGAAATATTAGTTTTAATTTTTAACTTGCTTCAACATTATCCTTTAGGTCATGCTTTATAATCTTATGTGTTTCTCTGATCGCCATACTGCGCTATTAACTAAATAGCATTTTGTCAATTTTACAATTAAAGTCACAACTTTTGCTGTGTTGTTTTTATATTTTTAAAATTAAATTCAGAAACAATCGAAAAATAACTTATTGTAACATGGCAAACAGAATCGTCTGCGTATTTCTCAATACCCAGGGCTTTTGACAAGTCTTATGCTGATTTGCTACAAGTCTACTTATTTAGTTACTTAATTGTATTTTAATATATTTCTTACATATTTGAAATGTTTTACTGATTATCACGTAAGCAGAACTACTTATTTTAAAATTATATTTATAAGTTATGTTGCAAACATAAATCAATTCCCCGCATTATTTTATATAAAAAAAAAAAATTATTGCTAGTCTTGTAAGGCATTATTACGAATGTTCTATTTCAAAACAATGACTTAAGAATTATTTTATATCCTTATATTTTATTTTATTTGCTATATTTTACATAAAAACAAAATTATATGTATACAGTACACAGAAATGTTATGAATATTGTTATGTAGTGAGAATTTTGTAATAAATCGAAATATTGATGTATAAACAGAAAGTAATGTTTATTTAATTTAAGTTCTGGCTCAGGTATTAGGACATCGGTATTGATTGAGTGAAAAGTATATAGGTACCTACGTAAACGGGGATTCCTACAAATTGGGATGACAGCAACCGATTGGTAACAAATCTAATGTAGAATCAAAATTGTACTAAACTTTCATTTGTAAAATTCTGTTACATCCACACGCGTGTTTTACTGAACATCTAACTCAGTAACGCAAGGAAAGGAAGAATTTCCTGCACGCAATGACTATACAAATACACTTTATTTGACACTTTCGTGTTTTCGATTTCATTAAACGTCGTATTAAAAATAAAGCTGCTATCAAGTGATAGTTACAGAGCCATTCTGTCAAAATGTTTGTTAGCTGTAAAATATACCAGTTAATACCACTTTATCACAAATGTCACTGTGAATTGTTTTAGTGAGGATGCTTCTACTTTAAATACCTACATTGGTTCACTTTGTGGGAATAGGTTTTTCCATAAAACAGGCCTGGATGCTTACGTGTCATTCGTGCATTTCTCATTGAGCAACAAAAGATTTTGAGGGCCCTTAAAAGTCTGCGAGTTTTTGCTAAGCCTGAGAAAATTGTAAAACCTGTCAAAGCTGCTGTTTCCCCACGACAGAAGACCCACAAGTCTGCCCCAAAATCTAAAAAAAATGAAGTCTACCTACATGATAAAAGCTTAGTGATATACATAAATAAATTTTTATTAGTACGGAACAGATATTGAAGTTTGAAGTGTTTGTCAGATGAAATATTTATGCATCCAAAAATCGAGTTTTCATAAGTCGATAAGATATGACCTGAACGCAACAACTAGATCGGTCGGTGACGCCACTTTTTTACGTCAGCCACATTTGCGAACTGTCAACTTAAGTCACAAATTTTTTGTCAAGATTCGTCGGCAACCTCTCCATAAACCTCAACTGGAAAAGTTGTTCATGTGAACGATCTAGTGCAATGAAAACTGAGACACATCAAGTCAGCCAGCTGTCATACTCACTAAACCAGTTACTTGAACGTCACCATTGGTGAATTCGAAAAAATATACCTGTCACTAACCTTCGTCGTTTAAATGCAAATTCTGCGAGTTATCTTCAGTCCTATTTGCGTTGGCGTGCTTTGGGTTGGGTGATTTAACAGTCAATAGGTCTGTTCCTTTACTTTTGTAGTAAAAATGTAAAAGACTGTCAAAATGGAAGTGGTGGGGATAAATTCTCTCACTTACGAAAAAATAAGGGAACGCTTTTGTAGTAATCTATGAAAAATGACAGATACATAATTCAAATATTCAAAAAAGTGGTACGAAAAGTCGTTTAAATGTCTGTTAAACTCGAGGACTTTGCTAATTTACTAAGGAAATTAGTTACGTCGAATCGAATCGAACTTCTTCTTGATGAATCCGAGTATGTGGAAGAGTCCGACTGATTGAACTAAAAGCATTTGAGAAGAGAAGAAAACAACAACATTGCATTCAAAATTACATGGTGGAGATTGCTCCTTGCTGCAGCTAGTAAGAATTTCGTTGCCACTTTCGAAAAGAATCTTGAGGAGAACATTCAATTTTATTTTGCCGCCTGTTACTACCATTTTAATACGCAAAAAATCAAAACAAATGCACGCATTTATTGCCAAATAGGGCAACAAATTTCAAATCAGCTGTTAATTGTAAGCAGTGTTGCCATTCTGACCGGATTCCGGTCATATCTGACAGAAATCTCTACTCTGACCGGAGAAAATTTTGAAATCCGGTCTAACCGATTTTTAACAGGAACGAAGACAATTTTTAACCGGAAAACCCTTTTTTGACAGGAAAAATAATATTGTTCTTTGATTAAACCTAAAGACATATTTCTATAATTTGAATGAAACCTGGCCATACTTAAGGAACACGCTCACAATTCCGTACAGAAAACAGTATTTTGTGAATAAAATAAAAATATGGATTAGAGACATTGCTTTGCTTTTCTGCAATTCAGCCTTATTAATGACAATATCATAAGAAAAATAGGGACAAACGAGGTATATAAAAATTATAATTCAAGCAAAAAATGTAAATTTTTTTCTATTAGGTAGGTACTTAACAATATTTTGGGGACTGAATTAGATTGAAGTTCCTTTTTCTGTTGTGATGCAAACCATTTCAACAACCTGTTATTTTTTTTTTAGGTTTCAGATTAGTTTGGAAAAATAAATAAACTACATACCTACATAATATTAGTTAATTTTTGTTTTCTATTTTTAGTAAAAATATTACTACATACTTCCTTTTTTTGACCGAACTTCTGGTCAAAAATTCTTATTTTAACTTATGACCGGATTTATTGACCGGATTTGAAAAAAATATAAATCGGTCATTCGGTCAGATTTGACCGGATTCACTTTTTTTTAGTGGCAACACTGATTGTAAGGTGACTGACAGAATTTCCAATTCTTACACCAAGAAATTTGTTGAGCAAAAATTGGTAAGATGGAGAAGTAATATCTTACTCTCTCGATGACGCTCTCTTTTACGAATTTTTCGAGTTAGGGAACGGCATAATGAGTCAAAATTCGTAAGAATTAGTTAAAATTCGTAAGATTTAAAAGTAAAGGAACAGACGAGCTGAACAGTAAGGTCTGACGACAGTGTCAGAAATTGGCCATCAGTTGTCTGGGATTGTTACAAAATTTAAAGCGAATACCCGAGGTCCGATGTCTTCAACTCTAAACCAGAGTGACAGCTCACTCAAGGAAGATAGAAAGTTGCGCCACCTAAGTGAGAAATTCAGCAAACCAGGCAGTTTGAGTTTTGTTCGCTTCAAGCTCCGCTGAAGAAGATTTCGCTTCCCAGGCGATTTATGTTTCGAGTGAAAATTTTGTTCGGTTCACTGCGATTATCTGAATCTAAAGCAAATTTAGAAATGCGAACGGAAGATTTTCATTTCCAAACAAATGTAACCGATGCTAGTGATGCATTCATCTGGAAGAACGCGTTTGGACAGTCGTTTGCTTTAACCCGCCAATGGTGACGCAAATTTGACTTTGATCAATGGTGACGCCGGTCTCACGCACCGGGGTTTTTAACTGAAGTTTTCTCGAAACGTGTTACTAATAGTTCATGTTTTTTTTTAATTTATGCTCTTTGACAATAAAACAAAGATATTTAATCAATTTAAGCTGTTTTATTTCAATAGTTAAATTCACAAAAATGTTTTATTAGGGCATTCAAAATAGCAAATTTTTTAGTAATACATTTTTTAAAATTATGGAAAAAAAAATATCACATGTCCATTAAGGAAAATAACGTTTTTTTAGTCTTTCGACATTTGGAACTTTTACAAAATAAACAAAAATTGGTATCCCTTCTAACAAAAAATAACAAAAAAATTAGGGATGCCAGATTAAAAAATACGAAAAGGGGGACAACGTGAGTATTCTAGGTAGGACAAGTGTTTAAAAAGGGGGACAAATATTTTTTTTTTATGATTGATCACCAGAGTCAAAAAAATATGAAATAAAAATAGCTTTGAAAGTTTTCTTGCACTTCAAATGAATGTGTTCACAAAGAATCTTGTTAAAAATGTTAAAAGGAAGTATTTTAAAAATTTTCAATTGAATGTTTTCTTTTATGGAATTTTGACTTATTAAGAGGGACAGTTGTTTGTGTTAGGGGGGACAAACAGCATTTTTGTATGAAAAGGGGGGACTGTCCCCCCTAAAGGGGGGCGTATGGCATCCCTAAAAAAAATACATCTCAAAAACTAAATTTTTACAGGTAAACAACTGCTGCAATACGGCACTACGTGTTCAAGACAAAAATATTTTGTTTGTATAATATGAAACACATACATATACACACATAGAAACACACAAATTTATATATACATGCAAATAACACAATAAAACAATGAACAAAAATATAATAAAGTAGATAAAATACGGGAATAATAAACAAATATTTTACTTACATAGACGGTGACACACGGTCTCATGCACCAGTTAGTAAAAAAAAATACACAACGAGTGCTCACTAAGCAGGTTCAGCGTGAACTGATGGTGGGGGACGTACAATGCGGCAGCTACTCGAAATTGCAACCAAAAACAATAACGGAGAACAAAGTTATTCGATTTTTTTAACACACCCGGTCTCACAGACCAGTAGATCACCATTGGCGGGTAGAGTCTAGTGTTTCCAGAATCAAAGAGAACCATATTCTGTTAATGCTTATGTACCTTTTCGTTTAAGCCAAGACTGCGTTTAATATTTTGTATGTCATCCATCCGCAGATCTTCACTCTAACCAACAGACCATATCCAGCCAATTATACTGTGCATCTGAAATAGATTAAAGATTACTCAACTTCCTCAGTGCGTTGATATGTCCAGCCAACCGTTGGTTCCTATTTAATTGAATTTCTCAATTGTCTAACCACAGTGTCTCCCAGTCATTCGTCGGTGTCATATCTCTGCGGTGCGGTGGGAAACTTAAAAATGTTTCTCTCCCTTATCCTCGTCGTTATTGGAATTCTTCAGAGTTTGCCCTCCGCCAAGTGCATTGTGGTTGAAGACAACACAATTGCATATTTCAAGCTGCCAATAGTGAATGTGTTGAGTACTCTTGGCTGCGGTACGGGCAAGTTAAGTGGAACGTTTGTCTTGAAATGTCCACGCAGTGCACCTGGCAATACCCAGGAGACCATGCAGAGTTGTGTCATTGTAAGTGGAAATCGTGTGACTCATCGCCCAACGAGACCTTTCTGGGATCTACTCATCAAACATGATGGTGACGAAAGTGATGATGAACCGCAAAAAAAATATCAGCCAGAAGCGGCTCCAAAGGAGTTGCCATCGAATGGAAAAAGTTTCCAAGAACATAAACATCGAAGACGGGGTCAGTCAGTGAAGGGCTTCCACAACATCTACCACAGAGATGAATTTGTACAGGACCATATTTTCTACGATGACTTGGACCATTCGGGGAGCTTTTCGCAGCATGGCAAAAGTTTGCACACGCAATAGGCGGTGAAATAAATAATTGTGTTGTTTGTGTAAGGATGGTGTTTGGATTAACAAAAATAAGAAAAAAGTGATAATGGGAGCGGGTTTTATTTTTGTCAAGTTAAACGAGGAGGGATGAACTATGAATTTTGGGCTTCCTTGTGCCGTACAAACTGGGGGCTGGAGATCAAAGAGATCCGTGACTGAGAGCATGTAATGTCGCCTAGCCAATTAATCAACGTGTATTGGCTTTTTGGACTGTATCCACCTTTTGATACAGCTTATTGAGTTCGCGGTTGCATCTTCTCTTTTATTGGCCCCCTCGCACAAATCACACCAGTACTTAGCACTTTCTACCTGCTTATTCAGAAAACGGCGGCGTAAATCAAAACCGACAGGATAAGGCTTCTGTGAAGCATGCCAATTATGACGAGCTGAATCACATATCTTTTGCCTAGCCGAAGCAGGTCATAATGTAAGTTTTCGACGGATCTATTTACAACTTATGTATGGAATTGATGACTAGGCCTTAGGTTGATAAGCATCCGTGTAGCTACCTCGAAGTTCCTACTTTTAAGAAAGACGTTTTGTCCTAGACGTTGATGAGGTTTGGTTTAATTAGTTGATAGCATGTAATAAGACTCGGCAGCTGCGATATTTGTTGCTAAGCTATTGGATCGCCTTTTCATATAGGACATAATGGAGCTGGTCCTCCTGTCCTAGAGCATGTGATTGCTTAATCCCATATATTCTTGTTCTTTGATTTGATGGTGCTTTACGAAAGCGTATTTATTTAAAAGCTAGACTGGGGTAAGACAATGCCGGAGGATGTATAGTCCATGACGGATTTAAGAAACACTCATATTAAAACATATCGCCTAGGCCAGGAGTTCCCCAACTGTGCGCCGCGACGCCTAAGGGCGTCGCAAGACAGTACGCACAGGTCGACGTTTCTATCACTTTATTTTTATTTTTTCACAGCTGTCAGAACAAAAGCTAAGTCGACTAGATTGGTCTGGACAAGACGAAACCTGAATGCAAAAACTAAGTAGATTGGTCGGGAACGTCACTTTTTGGCGTGGGACCGAAGTGGGGACGACTGTGTTCCGCACTTTTGGTGCCCATTTTTACGCGGCGTTCACCTCTCTTAGAAGGTGGTCGGAAAAAAATTACAACCTGCAAAGGGAGTCGCGGTATAAAAAAGTTTGGGAACCCCTGGCCTAGGCTATAGTTTATAGCCATACGTACAACGAAACCGTAAAAATGTTCTTTTGCTTTTTTTGACGACTTAAACCTACAATTCTTGAACTCAACTATTAAGTTAGTTTATCAAAAAAAAAAAAGAAGAAAAATTATTTATTCAAAACTTTAAAAAAAATTTGTCGATCTACTTCTCATTCAATTCCACAACAAAAAACCAAATCATTCCACTAATAGAATGTGGAAACACTGTGCCACTTTGATTCTTATAACTATAATATCAATTTGTTAGCAAAGAACAAATTGGATGTAAGAAACAATTTTCTATATTTCCCTTCACTTTGATTTTCGTGGCAAGGTTTCCTTTGCTGTATAAAAGGCCAGCGGTCCGGTCTTAAAAGTCTCAAAGACAACATCAAGTTGCATGGTTGTGAACTCTCCGTCACGACGAAATTCAACCTGATAGGTCTCTATCTTTAGGAAAAATTTAAAAGACCAGATTTTCACATATTCCAGCGCACATTCTCGAAAAGTCACAGAATTCGATGCTCGTAAGATCTTGTACAAGGTGGCAAGCTTTCATGTTCTTTCTATGACATCATATACCTGAGAGAATTGTATAAAACTTACAAGTCTGCACTATTTTTACGAGCTTCCGAGGTAATTGAGTACCTAGCAAAGTCTCATCAACTAAATGAGACCGTTCGTTAATAGGCTTTTCACACCAAGCCCAAAACCAGGTTTTCTTCGAAAACTCGCCGATGCATTCACACCGAACACCAACTCGATTTCGTTTGATGTTTCAATTAGCTGCGAGTCGTTAAACTTCGGTTACAAATTTCTTTTGGTTACAAATTTCGATCGCATTATTAACAAACAAAATGAAGTTAGTGCATTTAAAATTAATATTAGCCCATCAATTAAATGTGGAAAATGATTTTAATTTGTGAGTTGTGACATTTATTTAGTCAGCCATTTTGCTGAATATTGCAAAAGGTGTGTTTTTGTGCCAACAACCCAACGATTGGAAGTCGTTTTCGTGGTGTTTTCGTGGAAAACGAGTGCGAAACTGCACACGACTTCTGTTTTGGGCTTGGTTTGAAAAGCCTATTAGACTGGTACAAGCTTTATTTGGGTTGTTTATATTTTGTTCTTAAACAGGGCCAATCATTTCTATCCGACACTTTCACCTCACGTCATTTCAAAGTTGCAATGCCAAGTGCAATCTTTGGTAAGATAACTTGTCATTCATAATAACCCACCAAACACAACACACGTACCTACCTAACACAAAAACAAATCAACATCTAAAATAACGCGTCAATGCCTGTATGATGTAAGCGCCGAAAGAGTTTTCGCAAATTAAAAAAATGTTTACCAGATAAGACCGAAACAAATCCCAAATAAGAGCGGAAATCAAATTATTGATTCACCCATTTTCCAAGTCAACCAAAAAGGAATGAGCATCTATTGACTTGAACCCTGGCCACAATCACATCAATCATTGCGATACAGCATCTTCCGAGAACTACTGATAAAGTACCTACGTGCCAAACATCTAACATCTATAACGTAGCGATAACGGCGTGAAGTCATTGAAATCATTTCTTATTTTTAGAATTCCTCCAGTATTACGCTGTAATCGTACATGCGGAGCAATGACAGTAAATAGTGATTTACAAAAAAAAAAAACAAAAATAATGGAATCGTGGGAACCAGGAAGTCTCTGGCGATCAATGGTGCCAAGAGTGATATACGATTTTATGTACGCCTTCGATTTGGTGGATACGTCAAAAGTTCGGACCTATTCTAGGTAAAACCAATTGAAGCTCGAAACTAGGAGAATGCTTCGAATTCAATTACTTCTGCGGAAGGCAACGTGCAATTGAGTAGCTAGTCATTAATAAAAATAAGGAGAGTTTGCAACCTGGATTATTGCAGTAGAGGGACATGGGACACCAATTAGTCCAGCAAAAATCAATGACAATCTTGATTAATACCAGAATCATGGAGGTATACATCCGGGTTTAGATTTAAGGGCACTAAGATTTTTAGAAACGCTAATTGCCCAAAGCAGTCGTACACAGACTAACAGAGCTAAAACATTCCACAATTGCAATTGCATTTTTAAGACCAAGTAATTCTGAAAACTTCTGCAGGTGAGTCCTCAGTGTGGCCCAAAAAAACTCATCCTTTGTTCATTTGGTATTTCTTGAAATGAAACGAAATAATTTCGATATTTTTTTTAATAATTGTTTGGACCTCGAATTTATTTTCCATTACTTATGCAGATTATGTCGATCAAGTAGCAGCTGCCAGTTTTTGATGATAGAGTTCGGACTCTTTCTAATGCATTTTCTATCGTTCTTCCAAGAGCTTCCAGAAATCTAAAGTCTTCTGCTTGTTTTGCGACTTGAAAAAAAAACTAATGTCGATGCAAATCTCCAAAAATGAGATATTGGGTCACCCCGAACTTATTATTCTAAAATGGGACGTTCAAGTATCTAGTTAAGTACCTAAGTCTGACAGCTGGCTGACTTGATGTGTCTCATCTTTGTTTGGCTTAGATCGGTCGTATGAACAGCTTTTTCAGTTGCCGTTTATGAAGGCGTAGTCGAAGAATCCAACGAAGTAGGAAAAATGACGTTATCGAACAATCTAGTTTTTGCGTTTAGGTAACATCTAGTGCAGATCAATCGACTTAAGATGAATAGATGTTTGTCCATTGTCGAGTGAGCTGTGTCTTATTGCAAACACATGTCTTCCAGTCGCAATGCATCAATTTGCGCCAATAAAAAAATCCTTGATTATGGTTCCTTATCCTGGTTAACATTGAGAGCTGATCCGCGACGATTTTCGCATCGGAACGAGCAGGCCCGCCAGTGCCCATCTGTCACATGTTGTTGCAGTCTCTTATGTTAGAATTGTGAAAATAACACCTGTAATTTATAACTAAAAAAACATCGACACCTGCTGAGAAATAATAATATTCATTCATTCATTCATTCATTTCAATTAATTGAAGTCAGTCCTAAAAAATAAATAATAAAGCAAAGGAATACAAAATAATATTTTATTTAGCTGAGGACAATTCATTAAAACTTAAAGCCGAGAGGCTAAATACTTTAGTGTCTGACCAGTGGGTTGAGAAAGGAAGTACATAATATGTACATATATTATATGAAAATGATGAGGATGACTAGGTAGAACACAGGAGATACAATAGAAAAAACAGAGTGAATGCTAATAAAAAGGAGTAAGAATGAGATCACAAATCAGACGCCTAAAGTGTCATGGCTGTTATACCTATAGAAATATCTACGTAAAAAGGAAATCGTTGAAACCGTTTCCATTTCCGATTTAAGACGTGTCAAATGGGAGTGGTGATTAATTTTATCAATTTGTAACAAACCATTCGTTAATCAATAAATATATGATTACCCGTTCATTACTTCCGGGAACCATTTTGTGTTGCATGAAAGCCAAGTGACTTGTGGCAAAAATAAAAATCTTACAGAAAGATTTTTAGATTTTTAGATTAGACTAGCTGACCCGTGCTCGCCTTGCTTCGCCAGAGTTCCACTTTTCAAATTTAAAACAAAATAATAAGAGCTATACAAACCCACTTCGGTGCTGTAAGTGACGTGTAGCAAGAAACAAAGGAATGAATGACTTAGTTTTATAATAGTAGGGATTTTTTAATTATGTAGTTGTCGCAAATAAAAACGTCACCTGCTCTTTTTTGTGTTGATACCTATTCGTGCGATTTGAATATGTACAGTCTTCGACACTTCTAAGCGATTTCCATTCACTGGTTAAATTTTGTATTAAAACATTAGAAATATCCATCCCGATTGATTATTAAATATTTATACATAAATAATTTACAAAAATTGATTCACTCGATGCAATGCCTTTCTTTGCTGGAGAAAAAAATCACTAAAATGTAAACAAACTCTAACAGTTGTCAAATTCAAACGCACTTGTTATTGGTAAATCTGAAAAAATATCTTGGTTCGCAAAAGTGCTCTGAAATTTGAAAAAGATTGCTTTATTTGTACCAAGCGAACATATTTATAAATTGCTCTGAGAGAAAAAAAAGTGCTCTCAGAGCGCCCAATCGAATACCACATTACATTCAAATTATTAAATTTCCCTAGCGAACAAAAAAATCGACAACAGCGCCACCTATCGGGCCCAAAACTATCCTATCTTTCTACCTGCATCCAACCATGGACCTATACAAAGTTTCATTGAGATCGATTGAGTTTCTCAAAAAAATCGACAACAGCGCCACCTATCGGGTCCAAAACTATCCTATCTTTCTAGCGGCACACAACCACAAACACAAACAAAGTTTCATTGAGATCGGTTGAGTTTCTCAAAAAAATCGACAACAGCGCCACCTATCGGGTCCAAAACTATCCTATTTTTCTAGCTGCATCCAACCATGTACACAAACAGAGTTTCATTGAGATCGGTTGAGTTTCTCAAAAATAGCGACAACAGCGCCACCTATCGGGTCCAAAACTATCCTATCTTTCTACCTGCATCCAACCATGGACACATACAAAGTTTCATTGAGATCGATTGAGTTTCTCAAAAAAAAATCGACAACAGCGCCACCTATCGGGTCCAAAACTATTCTATCTTTCTACCTGCATCCAACCATGGACACATACAAAGTTTCATTGAGATCGATTGAGTTTCTCAAAAAAATCGACAACAGCGCCACCTATCGGGTCCAAATCTATCCTATTTTTCAAGCTGCATCCAACCATGCACACAAACAAAGGTTCATTGAGATCGGTTGAGCTTCTCAAAAAAATCGACACCAGCGCCACCTATCGGGTCCAAAACTATCCTATCTTTCTAGCTGCATACAAAGATGCACACGAACAAAGTTTCATTGAGATCGGTTGAGCTTCTCAAAAAAAAACGACAAAAGCGCCACCTATCGGGTGTCGGTCGCTCGGTGTCGATGACGCGGTTTCGTTTTCAAAGTAACCCAAATTCATTAATTTCTTCTTATCTAAAAGTGCCCAACGCGCCTAAAGAAATAATAACCTCAAAAAAACATAAGGCAGAAAAGGTGCAGTTGCATATGCATGCATACGAAAAAAAAACAATATCTACCGAGCACAAACGGGATTCGTTCGTGGCATGCATCATCAGATCACAATCAATATAGCGCATTTTAAATCACAATTGAGTGTGACTCCCTCCCAATCTCAATTACATAACATTACATTTTACATACCTGACCTGACCTATCTCCCTCCCACCCATGCACCACATTAATACTCCACCCACAAGGCCACAACTCCACTCTCTCCACTATCGCCAGTTCAATTTCAATTTAAATGAAGTGAGAAAAAAAAAACAACACAAAGCACAAAAGGTAAAGGTGTATGAAAAAAAAGAGAAACAAAAAGCATTCAGCATTCAGCAGAGAGAGAAACAGGTTTTGCCGCACACACACACAAAATTTCCTCCACTGAATGCCGGGCAAATCCAACGATATAGCTTCAATCGAACATTTTACTTTTTTGAGCTGTATAAAATTTATAGTTTAATGCTTATTGTACAGCTTCAGGACTACGTACAAAGATTATTTATATCTTAAAATCTTTGTACATAATTGAACATTATATTAAAAAAAAAACCTATTTTATTCGGTTGAGTCATTCCAAAGCTAGGAGCTAGAAGGCATTCGAGAATTACAACTTTTGTTAGATATCAGCTTAAATCTCCGCTTCCGGACAGCGGATAATGATTAAACATTATCCTAAATTCTAATATCGACAATTTCCAATGCAATTGTGAAAACCGAAATCAATTTCGTGCAGTACTTCTTGTGCCTTGAGCACACAAACTATTTAAAGCCGGAAAAAAGTTACAGTTTTATTATTAGTAAGGATAAGGATAAGGATAAGGATAAGGATAAGGATAAGGATAAGGATTAGATTATTTTTATTATTTCATAAATTCCTATATATATAAATTCAGTAAAAACAATATTTACAATTCAATTAAAATATGAAATTCATTTGACAATCTGTATTTTTTACTATTGTAAAAAATAGTGATGAATGCCATTACAATTTACAATTTAGGCATTTAAAAAAGTTATGCGTGGGTGGGGTGACCCTTAAAAAATCCGTAAATTACGTTACATTATAAAATAAGTTTAAACAGTCTTAAAACAAAACAATTTTCCTTTGAATGCATCAAGATCAATTAACAATTAAGACTCAAATTATAATTCTTAAGTTACATCAGATGGTCAGAAAGAACAGACTCTATGAGAAACTTTTTAGGTATAGATACCGACCTGAACGATCGAGGAAGTTTATTGAATAGACGAATAGACGATATATAATAAAAATTACGATAAGCCGTGGTATGGAATTGATAAAGAGTACGAAGAGTTTCCACGTAAACTATATAGTTAGAGATCAGTCGGAAGTTGCAAATGACGCACAGGGACAAAGGATAAGTAGGGTGCCTTCTAGGTTTTCGGCATAGCTTCCGTAGAATATATTTCTGTATTATCAAGAGCGGCTGTATTTTATTTTTATAAGCGCCTCCCCAGCAAGTAATTCCATATTGTAGTTTTGAATGAACGATACCATAGTAAATAGTTTTTAGCAAAGTAGTCGAACAAATATTGCTTAAATAGAAAAAATGCCTTAGCGTGCAACGAAAATATTTCCTCCAAGCTTCTACATGATTCGAGAAGCTCATTCTTGAATCAATAGTTATACCCAGGTATTTGAATTCCTTAACTTTCTCGACGGGGAAACATTTATTACTGCAGCATAGGCTACTATCAAAATTAGGACAAGACGAACCAGGTCGACACTTCGACAGTTGCAGCAATCAAGTTTAAATCTATTGCAATCAGATGCGTGAAAGTAAACATTCACATTAAAATCAAGTAGAGACGACAAACCAAAAATCATAATCTTAGTCTTGGAGCTGATAACCAAGTTATGTTTTGAAAACCAAATTCTTAAAAGGCTAAGGTCCCAATTTATGTCGGAAACCAGATCAAGGCGACTAGCCGAACCATATGCGAAACCTACATCATCTGCAAAAGCAGTTGGAACACCTTTAAAATCAAGCATAAAAAGAGAGTTAATATAAATAAGAAAGAGGATCGGACCTAGGACAGAACCTTGGGGTACCCCTAAGTTGATAATCAATGGATCACTAATTACATCATCAACCTTCACACTTTGTGACCTATTTTTAAGGTAAGATCTAAACCTGTCCAACATGAAGCCACGAATTCCTGCTTTTTCAAGTTTATCCAGTAGAATGTGGTGATCGACCATATCAAACGCTTAGGTGATATCAACAAATAATCCAGCAGTACACTTTATACTGTCGAGGTTTGAAATTATATTGCTACAAAACTGCAAAAGTGCATCTTCGGTTGATTTGCCCTTTTGAAAACCAAACTGTGTTGGTTTAAAAAACTGAGTTTTCGTGAGATAGCTCACTAACCTGTTCTTTACAAGCTTTACAAAAACTTTACTTATCACTGGAAGAAGTGAGATAGGCCTATAGTTACATACATCCACAGCAGAACCCTTTTTAAATAAAGGTACTACAACTGCACCCTTGAACTCATCTGGAAAAACCCCTTCGAGTATGCACCGATTAAAAATGAGTGACAGAACATCCATTACCAAACAAGATTACAAAGCAAGATGATGATGAATTTATATTAATGGTGATGTTAGGTATTATTGTTAGTTTCTTGTAGAGTATTTAGTTTTGATAGGCGTTGTGTGTTCTCTGCGTTTTTAAACTTGTCTCGCATCCATAATTTTTTAATGTTCAGAACTTTTTCTCAGTGACTAGCAGTTGTTGTTGTTTTTATCACATAATGTGAAATACAGCTTTGTCTGTCTGCTTGGTGTTTTTGACATCTGATTTTTATGAGATTAACTTTAGTATGGTAAGTCCCGAGATTTATGCGGGATTTACGGAAAATTTTCTAAATCTCGCAGATAATCTCCGGTGGAAACATAGCATAACAATAAAGTAAACAACACCAATTCATAATGTGAACCAAAATTTATTTGATTTCTTTTCCTGTTCGTATTTTCTACTAAGTATTTTTCTTTTATTTAATATACAAAAATAAAACGTAAATTACGCAAATCTACATCCACATGATTGATCAAACTTAAGAATATCACACAAATACCATGTCCTATGGCTCTGTATACATCGCTAGCTATTTATGATTGGATGACTGATCGATGGAGGATATTCTGCGGCGTTTGTTGACATTTCAACTGTCAATCGAGCGATGGCATTTTGGTGGTAAAAGATTTTGTTTTTCTGCAGATTTCACCTGAATGAGGACGGGTGAAGGCAGCGTTGTATACATTGCCGCAGAGCATGATTAGACGCTTACATTTAAATTACATCTTTAGGTCGAAATATAAATACACATAATTATTATAATTTAAATTCATTTCGCTTGCCTCTCTTTAGGGACACGGACCGTTGGCAGTCTTTTGGAAACCTTGAAATATAAAGAAGTACTGTGGTTAGTATTCAGTGATTTTTTTTTGGTTTTGTGGGATTTCCACTTGAACTTACTCAAATTGCGAAGGCAATTCTCCGTTTTCAAAATACACAAGTTGTTGAAGGTCCTTGTTTCGCCCTCGTCATCTGTAGCACAAACTGGATTATAGACCACTAGGTCACAGTTCATCATACATTTGTCGTCGATCGACAGCGAATGTGTCATCGAGAAGGCGAAGAGGGAAACTGTAATAAAAATAAAAATTTTGCAATTATTTGGGTAAATCTAAATAGTACTTCAAAATTATTCAATTAAAAAATGTGACGCCTGGATAAGTATAGACTAGAACGAAAAAAATAAAAATATTTCGGAAACGCTTTGAATGCCTTGAGCAAAAGGGTGGGAATTGGAGCAGTTTTTATCGATTTCTTGAACCGGTAATCGGTTCGTAAATACTATTGACTTTTTAAATCCTCAATAGTACCTAAGAAGTTGAAACTTCTATGAACGGTTTGTAGTCAGTCGAATATTTAGCAGAGTTTGTAATATTTGTCAAGTTTCAATTCAATTTTGTTATTCCGCGTTTGCCTCACTGCTTTTGGAATTATGGAACCATCGGTTCATAATAAATCTCATTTTCCCTCGAAACCGAATTCCTATACCAATCCAAAGTCAAAGTCAAGCGTATACCATGACTTTCATCCGCAGAATGATTCCTTATTAAAAGGATCTTCTTCAAAAAAAAGAGCTCGTGTCAGCATTGGGTCCGCTGAAGTGGAATGGGACATTACCCAACTTGCAGTGCACTACTGAATACCGTCTTCAAATAGCCGCAGGTGGTAAGATGGATGGACAATAATGTTAAATACAAGTGTTACAACAGAGAGCGAGACGCTGAGGGAGATAAGAGACGACATTAGCTTGATATCGTTCCCGGCAAATTTTTGCGAGTTTACATCGTCGAAGGATCACCATATAGTGTCACCGGCATCGCACAAAATTATAAAAATCTTGTTGGATTAGTGAACGGTCAATACCAGATGCGAAGAATAAGGACGTGCGTCGATAGATTGAATTTCATTACTCAAAGTCAAATCGCTGGAGAACTGCGTTCGTACAAATCCGTTGACAGCGTAAAACTGACGAGGATGAAGAGACCAACTATCCGACGACATTTTTTAACTCGCTTGATGTGTCAGGAACTCCGCCGCATAATTTACAGCTGAAGGTGATCATAATCATGTTGCGGAATCGGAATCATCCGAAATTGTGCAACGGTATGTTGAACGTCGAAAAATGCAATAGATTCGTGCAAACCTGACCATTATTGATACGTAGCTAAAACAATAATTTTTTAGTAGATTATAGTATCATTAATAAGGCACATTGTGAACAAATGAATTATGGAAATTTATGCAAACAACGCATGCGCCACAGTTTGACATTTAGCTTAGTAATGAATTAATTAATTAACTTATTGAAAATGTGAACGTCTGCGAAAAGGCAGCGAGCAATAATTTGTGGAGAGCTTTATCAGCTGCTATACAGAAGTACGAGTAAGTAGTGACAGATGACAGTTAACAATCAATAGCATTTTGTAATTGAAAGCGATTACAATTGTTATAAAAATGACGATACATAAATTGTTTTGCGAAAAGAGAGTGAATGATTGTACCAAGCAATCTACTACATTTACCCGCCATAACTTAGCAGCAGCAGCGTGCAAGGACAAAGGAGATAACAATTTATCGTTCTTGATTTCATTGTGTCACTTTTGTATGATAATTTTTATTTCACAACAGCAGCTGACTGGGCTCGACTTATGGGGCATTCGATTGGGCTTCTTCAGACTGGCTTTTAGATTTCAGATTTCGGGCGTGTCTCGCGTCTCGCCGACCATCAAAACGTCGCTTGATCTTTTATTTTTTTATATTTGTTGTGCGATTGGAGTACTTTTCTAAGCGTTTTCCATTCACTGTTTAAATTAAATATTAAAACATTCGAAATTGGGGCCCACTTTGATTTCTTAACATTTGTGCATAAACAATTAACAAAAATTGATCCACCCAAGGCAATGCGAAAACGTAAAAAACGTCACCAGTCGTCTGTGCATTGTGGTTAGGCAATAAGTGTCAAAAAAGGGAATTGCGCTCTAGTCATTATCTAACCTAAAAATCCATCTGTCAATTTTGTATGGCAGGACAGTGTGATGGCAATTTACGTTTGTTTCCGAATGCGATCAATTCGCCAATTCAAACAGACACTGGGTACGTTCGGATTCCTAGTTTGACAAGTCTGACAGCTGACTGACTGGATGTATTTCATTTCTTATTGGCTCAGAGTGGTCACGTGAGTAGACTTTGCAGTTGACGTTTATGGACGTATTTGGAAATATGTAACATTTTTTTTTAATTTTTGAAAAGGGGTTTAAATAGCAAAACATGTGACAGGCTCTTGAAAAAAGTGCCAAAATTTCGATTTTAGTCCAACAACGGTAACGCCGACCGCGAGATTACAACAACAGTTCAAGTTGCCTAGTCAGCGCGTTCGGATACCTAGTCCCGACAAATCTAGTGGACGTTTTACATAAACTATAAGTATCCGAACGTCCCCAATGCAATAGTTAATTTATATTCCAGACCGCTGCGCTGACTAAAAATGTGTCACACATAGCGCTGTCCCAGGTTTTCGCCAAAACACACGAAAACTTCATCGAAAACAAAAGTTTTCCCATACATATTTCAGTTTTCAAAACGAGCCGTTTGCACTCGTTTTCCACGAAAACACCAATCGTTGGGTTGTTGGAACAAACACACCTTTTGCAATATTCAGCAAAATGGCTGACCGAACAAATGTCACAACTAACAAATTAAAATCATTTTCCGCAATTAATTGATGGGCTAATATTGTTTTTAAACCCACTAAATTTATTTTATTTGTTAATTAATGCGATCTAAATCAATCACAGCTGATTGAAATGTCAAACGAAAACGAGTTGGTGGTCGGTGTGAATGTGCATCGACGAGTTTTCGAGAAAAGCGCGGTTTTGGGCTTGGTGTGAAAGGCATATTATTACCGTCAATCAGATGTTAAGTATTGCGCATGTGCATCTTGCTCATCTTTCTCGATAGATTTGTGTGATTGTGTCAATGTGCAATAACTGACTGGTTCTTTTAAGTTCAATTATCATGTACGTTGTGCAGGACTTTGACATTTTCTGCACAGTCTACAAAGTAGTTCCCAAAGCTATTTCGGTAAGAGATCGATCCACTGCAATATTCAATTCGATTTCAGTCTTATGATTGGTAGGGATTCGATGATGGCAGCTTCGCTGAACTGTATACAGGCCTTGCCCGGGCATATATAGCAAGGTTTTCAAATTTTAACTGCCTTGCTTGTATAAATGCTGAAGAATATGTCAATTCTGGGATTTAGATAGAGGATCCCGATGGAAACTCGTTCAGGGTTTTCAAACAGTCTAAGTTCTAAGAAGATTGAATGTGATCTGTCGTGGATGACATTCCACTGTACGTAGGTATTATATTCTGTCTGACAGTTCATAGTTAAAGCAAGCTTCTGTCAATTTTGGTAGTCAACTGATCAATGAAAAGCGTGTTTCGAGAAGGATACTGCCATGATCCGTTTGTTGGTTTCTTAAGTGTTTGGATTCCATAAGCCCGGTTGATTTGTTGTTGGGATATTTTTTTTACTGAAAATGGTTAATAATGGTTTTTCTACAGCCTTGATTAAAGAGGTATCCGTTTGTCGTACAAAAGCTAATATCAGACATTGAGTCTTTTCCAAGGACCTTAATTTGAATCCTTTATCCAGGGCTGGTCAATACTCCATAAGGGTACCTTCCTATATCTATCTAGTTGCAGCTTTACAAAATATTAACCTAAAGCCCCTGTTTGAAGTGATGCCCTCAACGCTTTCTTGTCACCAAGATTCAACAGTTGGTAGTGTAGCGCGCTCGTACGTAGGTAGTACCAGACTCGTGGAATCACGAGTTTTTTTTTTTACAGAAATTCTACCTAGGATAGTACTTTACATCTTGGTGCCTTTATGTCGAAAATGTGTGTAGTATTTCTTCCGCTTAAAAACTGCATTTGGCTTGATTCCTTAAGAGTCCCTAAGGCTTTTAATGGGTGTGTTGTCAAGTTTGCAGGTTTGAAGAGAACCTAAAAACAAATACTCAGAGCTGTATTTAACCCTCAATATCCGCCTATTTAAAACGAAAAACCAAAACTGTGGATATAACAAATTAACTTATAAATGTCAGACTAATCGAATGACACCTTGTTAAACGACGGCCGGTCCCCGCCCGTCGGCGCCAGCTTATTCTAAGACACGCAGTTTCCGGTTAAATCGATTGTCATCATCACTCATTCGTGTAGAAAATTTATAAATTCTTAGAATTTAGCACGAGTTGGGCAAGTGCCATCTTTTCTAATTGAACTTTATACATGGCGCCACTTCTGCGACTTCAAGTTTGTCAAAAATCCATTAAAGCATTTTGTCAATCAAATTGGCGGGACTTAGTCACATAAAAAGGAATATTTAAAACTCTCGGACCAACGTTTGTAACGTGATGATGGATATCCGTTTGAAATTGTGGCATGTGCTGCAGCAGGGCCCCTGAAATTTGTGCGAAAATTGCCAATATCTTGGCGTTAAAATTTTAAAAGAACACTTGTGGACCTTTTCCGAGGTCTCAAAAGAAAAGAGCGGAAGGACATAACAAGAGTTAGGCAAATCAGTGAAACTTTCCCATATCAGAAAGGCAACCCCCTATCAAATAAGCGAACATTTTCGCATCACGCCACTACCACTCGTGCCACGCGAAATTATGCGAACGCACATAAATCTAAAATCAACACGAAAAAAAAGAAGAAAGAAAGAACAACATTCATAAAGTTAAAGACACGAACACGACATCTTCATGTCACATAAATCCGAGACCTAACTCGCCCAAGGATTTCTGCTGTTCATTAACATATTCGGCGCGCACAGATCAAAAGATATTTATGTATCCGTCTGCGAACCGCAAAAAATAAATCAGCATGACGTGTCCATTAGAACGTTTGCATGTTCCATCTGCCTGTCAGAGCGCCTGACACTTTTTCGAACATTTTGCGATAGCGATTCTTTGGCGCTCCGCCAAGATGATCAATGATGCGATTATTAAATAAATAATATTCAGCTCCTCATCTCTCCGGGTTGTGTGGACGCGAATATACATTTATGCGCGTCTGGCTTGATTTTTTTTTTTTTTTTTTGGGATAGTTCAATAGCCAGCCGCCGGACAGAATTATGATGAAAATTTTGCACGTTTGTGAAAGATGTGAGTTCATGCGAAAATGTGCGATTTCTAAATGAATTCCTTCTGATGGGGGTTGGCTATTTCGGGCCGACAGCAGATGTTTTTTTCCTTTTTTAAAGGGAATGGTTTTTGGCGAAAAGAGAGTGGACGATGAGCTTTGGTTACCCAAAAGGTGTAGGAGGTCTACCAACCAGGAGGAGTTTTTTTTTCACACAAAGGTTTGCGAAATGTGGAATATGTCATCAAGGATATAAGTTTTAATGTGTCATAATATTCAAGTCCCATTAGATCACTTCGCGTTATCAGTCGTGCAACTCAACCTCCTACGTTGTTAATCCAAAATAACGCAAAACTCCCCGTTATCAACTAGTGTAGTGACAGCTTGTCTACAAAGCCCGTTCTCGGCCGGTTGGAATTACGTAAATGAACAAATCATCCAACGTAGGTCTGATCTCACTGCGAGCACTCAATAGATAAGGGTAATTTTAGAAATGATCTATCCGAGTGAGACCTGAGACGTACAAAGCGTTTCATACGCTTTTCTCTTTTTAAAACAAAAATATAAAATATCATTGACGTTTACAAAGGCTCACAGCCACAGCAGATGGCAATGCCTTGATTTAGTACGCTAAATAATTTGCTTATCGGTTATTAATTGGGCACGATGACTGGGAGTCGAGGTCGTTACACTACGTGTGCGTGGAGACTCTACTTATCGCCATCATCCCATTCAGTGGCGTATCAATTCACGTGCTACACAACTTGACCCACAAGTCAAGTATAGTGTCCTTACAGTATTGTCCACTGGAATGGGCGTGAACGCGTGAACCTAGCAGTGTCGCAAGTTGGGAATCGTTTTCTTTAGTTTGAGATGGGTTGTAACATTATGCTTGAAAAGAACTGGGGGGCAGATTCTGTAAGGCGAAACGATCAAACGTTTTCGTGTGCACGAAGAAAGTTGCTTGTGTTACATGTGGCCAATCATTCGTGCGCACGAAAACGTTTGATCGTTTCGCCTTACAGAATTAGGCCCCTGGCTTATGTGAGATGCAGAATAATTAAGTCTCTTTACATAATTGTGTTTGCTTATTCCTATGCCATTTCGACTTTCAAAAATGAGCTGTTTACAGTTTTTGAAATAAAAGAAATGTAGGTTAGGTTAGGTTAGAGTGGCAGGCCGCCTCAAGTGCAGCCACACTTAGGCCAAATTAGGCCCCTTGTGTTACCACAGGAAACAAAGAAATGTAACTCGCTGGTAAAAATCTCAGCGGAGTTTTTAAATATTCGCAAATACTTGTATTTTGATTCCAAAGATTGCCCTTTGTTATTGGTATATAAGATTTGTTCCTTTAGTTTTTTAGTAAGGCTATGGAAAAGACTGTCAAAATAGCAGCGGTGGGGATAGATTCTCTCACAGAGAGAGACAATTACGAAAAAGTTGTAGTAATCTATGAAAAATGCCAGATACACAATTGAAAAATTCAAAAATTTGATAATTTATTACCAAAATTTGATTGATTGATTGATTGAATCCGAGTATGTGAAAGAGTTTGTACTGATTAAACTACAAGCATTCAAGAAGAGGAAAAAACGAGGCTGCATTAAAAATGACATGAAGCAGCAGCAGATTGTCTCTTTTTACAGCAAGGAAGAATTTCGTTGCCACTATCGATATCGAAAAGGAGGAGAAAATGTTGAATATTATTTTGCCGCTTGTTGATACAAAACAAATGCACGCATTATGTCAAATGGGGTAACAAACCTCAAATCAGCTGTTAATTGTAAGGTGACTGACAGCTTTACCACTTCTTATACCAAGAAATTTGTTGAGTAAAAATTCGTAAGATTCTCAGTGGAGGGGTAATATCTTGCTCTCTCTTTTACGAATTTGTCGAGTTAGGGAACGGCAATGAGTAAAAATTCGTAAGAAATAGTAAAATATCGTAAGATTTCAAATCAAAGGAACAGATCTCTATAATTTGGAATCATTTAGACCACCATTGTTGGGTATCTTTTCGTCTCGGTTCCAATATCAATCTTACCCAGAAAAACTCTTTACTCTCTAGGTCTATTCAGAGTTCTTCCCTGGATTCGAGTCCCAGTCTTAACGCTAGCATTTGTTTAAGGGAGATCTGGGGCCGATACACCGCATCTGTAATCGAGCCCTACATCACTGAATTTTATTGATTTTTCAAGCAAAATAATGTCAAATTCAGTCACGTATTACTCGATCACGGATACGGTAATTCAACCCCTGCTTCACAAGATCTTTATTCTTCTGACAGCCAGCACCGGACATTGACACAGTATACACTCCACGCCACTTGAATAGGACACCATGAACACTCGCAGTTTGCAGTTGATGATAACTCGATAGCGGAGTTGTAAAATAACTGTATTTTTGCTCGCTTTCTGACAATTTGGAAGTTCTTGAAAAGAGCCGTTTTATGTTTTCTTTCCACTCCATGTAAGCATTCGCTAAAAATTTGGCAATGTTTTTGCGACACTTGCATTTATAGTTGGATCGTTATCTTTGGCATGAGGAAAAGCCTTAACCGAGGCGGAAAAAGAACAAATTAAAACTTAACAGGACGCTGGCCTATCTGTCACCCAAGTAGCTAATAAAATTGAGAGGAGTCGACACGTATCCATATTTTTAATTACCGAATCTAAATCTGATATATAAATAGGGGAAGGGAAATAGTTAAGAACCATTTTCATTCCCTTACTCACGACATATTCGCATGATGTCTGTTATTTGTTGACACCTCTCTGTTCAGTGACGATTTTGTCCCTTCGTTCCAGTTACTACTTTCGCGAAATATTTTTGTATGCACTTTATTAAGTTAGTTTATTTCTTGATGTTAATTATTTAAATATTCTGTGTCATTTTTTTTTAATAAAGAAACATTAAATGCATTTTAATAAGCCGGTAGCTATTATATAATCATTATTTTTGGGTGCTAACAACTGTAGCGCCGTAGAATGACAGCTACTGTACAGGGCTACAAACTAATGTAGTTTTTGCGGGATATTTTTTAGAACGCATTTAATTCTAATTGACACCTCTTAACTAGAAGAAAATATTTTTGGTGAAAAGAAAATGCCTCAAGCAATATATAAATGTAGGTATAACATATTAAAATTGCGTTCAAAATGACAAAGCTTGTTTAACATCAAAATTTCCTAATGGGTGTCAACTATTTTATCGTCAAATATTATATTGAATAAGGGTGTGCAACACGACTTGAAACCTTAAATACCTACTAGCCTTGTAGTAGCCATGGCAGCGCCCTTGCCAGCTGCCATTTTTCAATATACAAATAATTGTATACGACTGTTATATAATTGTGTTTACCACTACAAAGTTGTTCCAAGTGTTAGGAACTAAAAATCATTTTAGTCGTTTTGAACAAATTTTATGTTTTTTTCTATATTTTTTACCATAGAATCAATAAATATACTGCTTTAAAAGACGATATCTTCGTAGTATCTAACTTCGGACTGTGTCCAAAAAAGTGAGGGTGATCTCAAACTTTGATTTGTTCACAAAAAAGGGGGTGCAAGAAGACTCAAATAAACAAGTTTAGAAACCTTAATACAAGTAATTAACATTTTTTTTAAGTTAATACTCCCTCTGATCTCAAAATTACACCGCTTAGTTTCCCAGCAAAACACAGCCTAACCTTAGTCACAACACGTTCAAAAATTTGCCCTAATAGAGTGTGATTTTCGCTTGAATTGGGTTAAAATTAGTTAAATCTCGGTTGAAAAAATGCGTGTATTTGTTATAAACTAATCAGATACAAGGTTAAATGAGCACTTAAAAAAAATAAAACACTTTATCAATTGTTTTCAACCAAACAGTTGCATCTTTTCGGTTTTTACGACCGAGAAAATCTGGAGGTGAAATTGATAAATCGGTTATTTTTAACCGACTTTCCTTAAGCAAGGCGCGTTTACTTGGGTGTGTTTTATCCACTGATTCTGTGGGAGCATTATTAACAATGGGCCTTAACAATTTCAACCTTAACCTTATATATTTTGTAAATCACAATATTCAATTTTGTATTTAAAGTTTCGTAGCCTGGACACTAAAAAATCATTATTTAGTGTTGCGAAGTTGGTTGATTTTAAATAAGTGACGTTTCTGCGTGTACAGCTTGCGGCGACCTCCAACGAAGATCGCACAAGTTCACGGGATAAATATGCCGCGACAGGAGCAAAATAACTTCTCCAAAGCTTATTTCAGCCTACCTTAAATATTTTGTAGGTCACAATTGAAATTTTTATATGGGAAATTGCGACGTTGTAAAATTAGTCTGAACACCAAATACAACTTCCACGTTGTGTCAAACTATTCTACGAACATTACCACGAATTAGTCAACGGATTTAAATACGTCAACGAAAACTATTTTGTAAAGCCCCACAAAAAAACGCCTATTCAACTTAAAAGTTAAAACCTCACACGCACAATTTCAGAGCGATTATTTCGAAATGAAAAACCATTCATCCGGGCGCCACTCAAACTTCACCAATAAAATATTATAATAAACAAAATCACTTCAGAGGTACTTACGTGCAAGTAAAACGCAGATAAACTTCATTTTTGATTAATCCAGCAGAAATTGTTAAACAATAAAAAAAAAAAAAATAAACAAATGCAAGCAAAAGAACAGAACAAAAAACCGCGACGAAAATGCACCGCAGATACCAAACAAAACAAAAAGAAAATCAAAAGAGTCTTTCTCTGGTCAATTAAATTTTATTTCCACGTTAATCAGTGGCAATAAATTTGATTTGTGTTGTATTGGGTTGGTGCTGTGTTTTTTTTTTTTTTTTTTTTTGTTCTGTATACGTTCGCGCGTATATTCGATTTGAACTCCGCACTTTTTGATAGGAAAACGTTTAATGACACACCACTATCGCTTTTGGTTGAACAATGAATCAATGTACCGTCGCGCACCAAAAATCTCGATGGATCGATCGATCAGATCCTGATACCGCGTGCGTCTATATGTACGTATATCTCTTCTACCAATGTATAGTCAGTCGGTTGACCAATCGCGAAAAATTGTTCATTCCAAAAAACCGTTTTCACCGGACCATTTACCAGACACACGTCAGAGGAGAAGAAGCAACGTATTCAAACCTCAATACACTCACTTCAAATGGTTAGCGGATAGTTTGCGAGAACTTGAAGTTTTTGCGATACTTTCGGGTTTTATTTAGGTTTTTTTTTTTTTGTTTTTTTTTTGTTTGTTCCTGTTCGTTTTTAGTTTGCTCAGCAAAGAATTTGATTTCAGTGTCCTACCAAAAAGGCCAAGAGCCAGTCGTCGCAGGTAGCCAATGTAAACGTATGCGCAGATGAATGGACAGATGAAGAAGATATCCGTGGTGCTGTGGTCGCCGCCTTTTAGTTTGGTCTCGACAACGTCGCAACGTCAATACGCGATCGGTGTGTACCTAATTTTATATATTTTCTGTCTCATACGCGGCGGCCGCTAGTGTTTTGACGTTTTCACACATCCAGATAAGGGGACTGTATCTACATAGAGATGTAGTGTATTGAATTTGAATTTGAATTTGAGACAGCACAACAACAACAACAACAAAAACAGAAAAGAAGCACTCACGCCGATCGTAAGTATATACCGCTACGTAGCTGTATGTACAAACAAGACAAGATCGATTCGGAGGAGGCACATATGAAATTGAAAACAATTGTATCTGGATGAATTATTTATAAATACACAGGAGAGGAAAAATGTATCTTTACCAGTATCATCCAGATACTGGGATGATTTATAAATTAAACACTTATGACGGCGGCGCGGCTGATTTGATTTGTTGCGCGTTTTTTCCCCGTTCACCAATTGAATCGATAACGAGCGACTTTCTCTGATCGAATGTCCGAGCTATCGTGTTCTTTGATGCTGTTCAATGGAGCGATTTTGTTTTCGTTTCTCAGTTATTGATGTAAATCGAATCACGTACACACGTTTACCGTACTGAACTAAGACGCCTCTATTCAAGCATTGCGGGACGCGTCCAACCAAGTCCAAGTCGAATCCAATTGATATTCCTCCGACGTCCGACGAAATTGATTTTGAATGAAGCGAAGCGATACGACGAGCGGCTTATCTGTGATAGAGGTAGTCCCATGTTCTTCCCCATGAATCAGTGACTTGTTTTTTTTTTCTAAATTGCTTTTTGTATTTTACAGATAAAGAATATTTTAGCAAACATTTTCATTTTTGTTTAAGCTTAAAACTAAGTAACAATGTGTGTGCTTGTAATAGGTGTGTGAGAGAGAGAGAGAGATTGCGTCTGTCGAATTGATGTGCCACATGCTAGTTCAGTTTTATTCCACAGAGTCATTGATCTAGTGTGAAGTTCTTGTTACACTACTGTTACATGAGACACTATATCCGTCACGGAAGTTAGATCACCCGCCACAGATTCACTGGATCACCATGAAATGGAAACAACAGATAGCAGCAAGTGAATGCTTATCTAGTGCTCCTTTAGAAGGCAGATGACCACAATCGACTCGTTTATACAGTGGGTCTTCAAGTGGCTGGAGACATTAAGTCAAAAAAATGCTAAAAAAGCACTAAGATCGGTTTTAAAATGCTAGGGCTTAAAAATAAGTAAGGTTCGACATGAAATCCAGACCAAAAAAGCATTTTTGTTATAATGGACATTGGACAAGCTTTAAAGAGGTTATGACAACCCTTATAATAGAGCGGATAACCCTCAGCACTTTCTTAAATACGAAATTCCAATATAATTGGTGGGGGGGAGACTCGAGACAACTATAGGCTCCAACAGCTAGAAAAACTTTTAAACCATTTTTATTTCACGTCACACGTTTATTGGATATGTTTCATAACACCGCGTCTCCACGAGATATAATTTCAGTCAAGACTTCAGTCACGACAACAATGTGTCTTGTTTAGACTGCGATTTTGTGGACACGACAGAAATCTAGACTTTTCAGTCTGACTTTTTTTCCTGCCATCTCTGCAGACAGATCTTCTGACTGAAATTTGACATTTGAAGTCTAGACCAGCGTTTGGCAGCACAAAATCATTATGTTTTGGTAATTCTCGGAAATACATGAACATGTGCGCGGCTACAACTATGCCTGATTTTCCACTTTTGCAAAGTGAAGAAATATGGCGTCAAAGTATCTGTGCCCTCTAAGGATATGTTTTCCGTATATTGATCCCAGTGTATGAGCAAAGTCCCAGAATTTGTCCAAATTCTTGGCAATTTTGAACCAATCGCTTTCTGTGGACGTCACCTGAAAGTCTATAATTTAACATTTTTATTTCCATACATAAATATCCGATGCATTGTCCCATAAAACATCTTTTAACAAATGCGCTTCCAAATCGTGTAGCTTTCGCTTCTGAAGAAACGGATTTGGTTTTCCAATTGTTCTAGGTCGTTAATGCTTTTAAAGCGAGACCACCTTCACTTGTTTCTTGGTTGATGGCATCTAGGGAAATGAAATGTCATAATACAATTTACCCAACCAAAGCAATGCAAATATGGCGGACGAGACTTGTGGCTTAAAAGTCTGACATAATTCAGACTCGTGGAGACGCGGTGTAATGGCGAATGAACAGCTGATGACCCAGAAAAACGGAAAAACAACAACGACATTCGGATTTACAATATGCGTTTTTCTTTTTTAGTTCAGAGCACAACCTAAACTGTTATACAAAAAGTTTGTGTTTCTTTTTTAGCTCAGACACTTCAGAGCTCGAATTTGTGTTTCTTTTTTCGCTCAGAGCATGATCATGAGTAAAAAACTGAGTACACATGTACATGCACACTTCCAGTCACATTTGAAGGACAAAAAAAACAGGAAAAACAAAACATCCTCTGAACGCTCTGAGCACGCACGGTTCAGAGCGCGCTCATAATGCTCGAACTCAGCTCTGAACTAAAAAAGAAAAACGCCTAATAGGTTTGTTTGACGTGGACCGTAGTGTGCAACATTGCGCACTGTGTTAACCCTAATGTTTTCGATATAGCAATCAACTCGCCCTACTGAACACTATGTTTGACATGACTTGGGGCACCCAAGTTGTGCCCTGAACTGACCTGGGTCAATTTCTCGGGCCAAGAATTCAGTTCTGAGTTTGCTGTCAGTCTTTTATTGAGATATCGTTATAAAGTTAAATACAATAAATTTGATATTCAAAAGGGATTTGCTTGAAAACAACGTTTGTGAACTAAAACTTTACATTATAGGCAAATGGAATGGGAAAAAGCTGGAAACGAAGCTCCATAAATTTTCAAATTCATCGCCTATATTGCAAACAGTTTTATCAACTTGTTTGCATTATGTCAAGCACAAGATCAGAATTGAGTTTCAAAAACTGCCAGACTTCAGGGCAGCATAATTTTGCGTTCGATATGATAGCCGAATTTTCAGGCTTGTGCAAGGGTGGAATCCCGTAAATTGATAGTCGCTTTTGTGATTTTTTTCCGATCAATTTCTCGGTGAATTCCACAAGAAAAAAGAAACAAATCATCCTACTAAAATATTTAATTTCTTTACTGTTCTATTTGTGAGGAATTTTGTTTTCTCAAGGAATCCAGTCAGTGGTGGTTGATTTGTTGTAGATAATTAATTGTTTTCGTAGGGAAAAATTAATAAATAGTTTTTCTACAAAATTTAAAGATTATTTGTTTACTCTTTTTTATAAACTAACTTTATAATTCATAAGCAATATTTTAAGACCAAAAATGAGTTCAACCATTAGGTTGTGTTTACAATAGAAAGTGTTTACGGTTTCGTTTTACGTATGTCTATAGCTGGCTTACGTAAATTGTTATTTATTTATTTGTACGCTATAACTGAGACACTAGCCTACATGGTTACGATTTGACGTTCCAAATTCCAATCAACCGCTATTTTAATATTAGGCTTGTTTTTTTAGCTTCGATCTGAAGTGTCAAGTATATTCAGAAAAACTATAAGACACGCGCAAAGTACATAACTTCTACAAAATAGAGTCGGCTAAAAGACAAGTGACAGCTTTGTATTTCCAGAACAAGTTAAGTCAGAAAACAAAAACAGATTTTAGTCAAAATCGCTGTCAAAAAGTAGGTGGGGTGTTGAGCGATATTTATCTCTACTTTAGCTTTCTTGGACCCTTAATCAGCTTTTAAAAATTGTTTCATCGAAAACCGTATAGCTGTTCCTACGTCAACCCGTAACAGATGTGAAGCCCTTTATTTCCATTTTATGTGTTGATATTCGGGGGAAATTGGGTATAGCTGCACGAAAACTGGCGGCCATGTTTGTTTCCTTGTGGTCATGTTATCGAAAGATAGATTCGAAGAAAGGCCTACTACTCACGGTTCTGCAAACAACGGTTCTACCTGTCTTCCAGGCTGATGTGTAAGGTTGATTTATACTTGCCTATCAATATTTGTAGGTGGCAAACAACAAGGCTAACGAGTCAGAGAATTGTGTACGTAGATTCTGTAAAACATCTCCCTCTATTGATGATAAAAGGTTTTTGTGATTTGTCGAACGCGTTATTTTAATCAGTCAATCTTACTTGACTGTCACCCATTTGAACTTGCAACACCTAATTGCAAGCAACTAAGGCAACCTGTTTAAGCGGTACCTATAGCCTCGCCCATTAAGGGTACTAAACAAATGCTATTGGATTTCTATGCATCTACTCAAAAACATGTAAAAGGTTACAACTGAGGTTTTTTTCTAATGTTTGACATGACATTTGAGAGAGGAAACTTTAGCTGGTAAAGAAACTGTCATTCTTTCTACAGTTGGGGTTATTTGTAAAGCTTGTTTCTGACTCTGAATACAAATGGCTGTGTGCTAGAAAGTATAATACAATAAAAGACATTTTTCTTGCTAATAGGCCAACAAACTGTTTTCAAAATTGTTCAAAATTGTTTCTTCCCTTACCCACTACAACTTCTTAGCTAAGGCTTCAACTTACTTCAATAGTTGGTCAACTCTGCTCAACTAAAATAAATTTTTGTACAACTGACCAAAATCAATTCGACTGACGCAACTAGAGAGAGAGAGAGAGGTGCACAAAAGTAATTAAAATCTGTTGTTTTAAGTTTGCAAAAGTAATGCCACTCCAGCTAGAGTCCATTTGCCGGGCTTGTCCTTGGTTTTCAAATTGAAAGTCCATACATAAGTTGGACCCCTGGTGCGGGTCTTATAAACAGGGCACTCGTACATATTGCGCAAGTCTTGCTTATCTTGAGTAATCGCCTAAAATAGAAATAGAAAAAGAAATTCATGTTATTCCAATTTCGATGGATCGCGAATTTGAAATTCATATAAGAACGGGAGTCGGGCCGCATACGATTTCCGATGGCGCCAGCGCCAAACCGCCTAATGAATTGCAAACCAGATTGATCCAATTGCAAATATAAAATATTTTTCAGACAAACTCACCCGAATATTTATCACCGGCATTGGTGGATAGAGCTCTTTGAGTCGTGACTCCATAATGATGCCTTGTTGAATGTCCCATCTGGCGCCCTCCATAAATATGCCATGAACGTAGGCGCCTTCTCGTGGTGCGGTACTGTAATTAGAGCAAATTAAAGCTTAATTAGGTGCAATTAGGTATGGTGGGGCCTAGAAGTTTAATTACGCGATGAGACTAATCGATGAAGGTCGACGGTGCCAGTAGTAAGAACGTCGGTACCTACAATTATGAATAATATGCCTTATTGAATCAACACTTCGTCAGCAGAACTGTCTGAAGGTAATTGACCAGATCTGACAAATGAAACGTTTAACACTGAGGGTGATGCGATAATATTATGCAGGAAGCTGTTTTTTATTACGAGCGTTGTGACAAGCTATCGAATTGTATTTTAGGTCAGAAAACTGCACTACATTGCGAAGTATCTAAGATTAAAAAAACACGCTCTACAATTTTCCAAAGCTGTGATCGATCCTAGGAGAAGATATTTGACAGAATCTAGGTACACAATTCTAGCTTAAGGCAAACAGGATACCCTTGTTATTTTCCATCTAAAAGTATTTGCTAGGCAACTAGAAATCGGCTTGCAATATCAGCCTGTAAAAAAGGAGTTCCCGAACTGAAAGTATGTGATTTTGACAATCAACCTTTTGATAGCATGACTATACAAGTCAATAAACATGACCGGCAGTTTTCCCTATCCTGTTTCTAGCAGATCTGTATATATAAAATGAAACGTCTAGTCTGTTACTGGTTGACATGAAAACTCCTCGACAGATTTCGTTACGCTTTTTTAAATGTTTCTGAAGACAATACGAACATTATAAGCTATGTCGCTCATTTCCACGCCTACTTTTTATCAGTGTTCTTGACCAAGAGCTAATTTTTTTCTGACTGTAGTACAGGGTTATTCGTTTCGTGGTTTCAAGTTGGTAGCTCTATCATTTGACACGTGTCAAACTCAGATGTCATTTGAACTGTCATAATATTAGTTAAATGCTAGCCATTTACGATAGTGGATCACTTAACAATCGAACAATGCGTTAAAATTATTATAAAGCTTACTACAATAGTCGGTGAAATTGGGAAGAAATTTGAAGTGAGTGGAGGCGTTACTAATGTCGTAATCGTAAGGTCTGTGCCTTGCACGCTTAGTCGAAGATATTGCTGCTGCAAGTGCAAGTGTTGCTGATGATGGGCAGACGGTTACAGTCAATTCGGAGGGCGTAATCTCGAATAACAAAAATCTCGAAATTTGTTTTTTAATCTCGAATATACAAAAATCTCGAATGTATAAAAATCTCGAAAGACTATATCTCGAAAAAATCTCGAAACTAAAAAGTAAATTCGAGATTTTTTTTTATCCCAGGAAAAAATGTTGGGCCTTATGTCCCACCCAACAATTTGAAAATTCAACAAAAAATATAAGTAAAAAACCTCGCACCCACGACCCACCCCGTAATCCAACAGTAAACCCAAGCAGGAGGGTTGCAGGGGGCAGCATGCCCCCATACACATTTCATAATTTGCGCAATTTGTTACCATTGTCTCAAAAATTAATACTAATTCTTGATTTTTTTTTCGAGATTTTTGTTATTCGAGATTAAGCTTTCGAAATTTTTTTAATTCGAGATTTTTGCTTTCGAGATTTTTTTTTCCGAGATATCGTGGTAAACCCCAATTCGGAGCGATATAGTCGAATGAAAGCCGGCGATTGAAGATTATAACTTGGACGATATGTGGGTTCCAACAAGACGGGACAACAAGCCACACAACACGACCAAATTGCGTCAGAACTTTATACTGGCCACGTAATTTCACGTTTTGGCGACGTCGATTGGCCACCAAGATCATGCGATTTGACACCGTTAGCTCTTTTTTCTGTGATACTACGCAAAAAACTGTGTTTACGCGAATAATGTCCGAACTCTAGACACATTAAAAATCAACATTACTCAAGTTATGTTTGAGAAACCACCCGAAATGTGTGAAAAAGTGGTTAAAAATTACCTCAAAAGAATTGCATGCTGCTAATCTTCCCGAGGCGGCCATTTGAATGATATTGTTTTTCACACTTAATGCAAAGGTCCAAACTTTATATTGAAACACATTCAAACAAAAATATATCGCTGTGTGCGTCTTTTTTTAACTTTACCTACTTTCGAAACCGGAAAATTAATGGCACTTAATGAACACAGATCGGCTTTTGGGTAGTCATTTTTGAAAAATAACTAAAAAAAAATGGTTTATTTGCTGGGAAAAAACTTAGTAGTTGATCTTATTTAGAATATTTGTATTACCTTTAGTTGGTATGTATTTTGATCAAAATCGTTAAAGCGGTTTTTGTAAAACTACGCAAACAAAACAAGTACCAAGTTAGTTCGAAAATTACTTTTGCTTAACTTTTTAGTTGAAAACTGAGTAAGAGATACTGTTTAAAATGTAAGCATTACTTGGGGGTTTTCGAGATATGGCCAATTTCTAAAATAAGCGTTTTCGATGATTCAAATTGAAAATTAAGGACACGCAATAACTTTGGAGACATCAATCTTGTTCTAAGTATGCATTTTGGTCAAAATCGTTAGTGACGTTTTCAGGTAAATTAAAGAAAACAAAATTTAAAAAAATGCCCTTTTTCAAAAATCCATTGTACGATAACATTGAGAAAAACTTATTTTGCTATTAAGTTAGAAATGCCCATATAACCTTAGGAATGCATTTTTATTACAATCGTATGAACCGTTTTCGAGAAGTTCGAAATTTCAAAAGTACCGTCAATCGATTTTTTTAGCGAAAAATCGAGTATGTACTCATGTTAGCCTCATCTACTTAAGCTCAAACACCAATTTTCGTTGAAATCGTTAAGGCCGTTTTCGAACAAATCAAACTGGTATGAACTTTTTATATGCTAAATATACAATTAATATTGAGGTTAAATTGCAAAAAAAACGGCCCCGAACTGTAGACCCACAAACTCCAAATTCTAAGTTTGAACCAAATTAGGGCAATCGTTGAGCCTGTAGGTCTCGAGACACACGGACAGAGTTTCTAGGCCAGCTTTTTTGAGTTCCTCTATCATTGTAATGCAAGAATTGATTAATATCTCGAGTTCGAAATTTTGTAAAAAGTTACAAATCATATTACGTCACTAGATGCAACGAAAGAGTGCTTTCAAAAGGGCATTCAAAAGGACATGACCAAACTAAACAGGAGGGTTAACTTTATAGAAGAGTGAAGAAAGCCACCGTAACCTCTACAGTAGTAAAAAAAAAACTATCGTTAAGAAGTTGGGCTTTCAGTTTCAACTGTCCTGTGAATAGAATTTGTTAGATAATATTTTTTTTCAAACTTGCAGGTATCACTTTCACTCCTAGCAGTAAGCAAATGATGTCTTCAGGACTACGAGTTCTGTCGGGGGTAGATGGAGGTGTTTCCTCTAAAACGCTTTCGGCCAGCACATCCTTAAACGTGCCAGAATTGTTAAGAGTTTCAATAGAAAAAGTGATGGCGATTAAAAGAGGTCTCAGACCTCAGGCAGCCTGTTAATTTTTTTTGAACATCCCAGTCATCGGTCAATCGAAATTTAAAAGTTTCAGAACCGATCACTGAATGTGTCAATATGCTACGTGCAAACTAGAACATATATGGCCAGGATACCGACAGTTTTTCTCGTGCTAATAAGCCACACACAAACACACCAAAATGCTTTACAACGTACATATTACCAGCATTCGACCAAACTTTAGACCAATTCCAACTCAACACTTACGTGAAGTCCTCTTTCTGTTTTTTAGTAACGTCACACTGTAAACACATCTTATCCAGAGGCAGCTCATTTCGTCTGGCCGTACTCTGCATTATAGCCGTAAGTAGGGATTGGGGATTGAAAAAGCCAGCCAACCAAACGCACGATGGGAGCTGCAAGTTTATTTCTAGAAAATGGTCTCACATCAGGAAATCCAATTGTTACCACAAAATCCGTAGACCATGTCTCCAATTCCCTTAGCCTCAGTAGCAAATCGACAAACCAAGAAGTCAACCCAAGCAACGACGGATAGGCTCTAAGTGTCCAAATCGGTGGCACCTGATCCAAGAACAGGGCATTTTCCAATTCCTCCATGTCAGATGTGATTGTCAGTTCACCCTGTGAAAGGAGACAAATTCCCATTAGGTAGGCTTTTGTTCCGAAATATTAAGCAAAACAAATTTAGACAGAGAGCAAATCGCTTATAAATTCTCTCATCCCTGAGCCATGAGTGACCCCAAAAAGTACAGAAACGAACCTATTTTATGGAACAACTACTACCTACCAACTTACTTTCAATCCCAAGTCGAGCTCCTTGAGGCTCCGCTTCATCTCACTCGTCAGATAGTTCATCCGTTCGCACTCCTGAAAGGCAACAATCACGTAGGGCGTCCTCTCCTCGACTTTATTCATAATCTCCATCATGTTGAATTCTTCGGGAAGTTTTTCCAAAATTTCATCGACAATTTGTTTCACCTTATCCTCCCGGGTAACAGTGGCACCACCACTGGATCCTGCGTCACGCGGCTGCATCTCGAACACCGTTCGAAAAACAGTCTCTGCCCGCATTGTAAGAAAGCCGATCTCGGCGTTTGGATGCAACCCATAGAGGTACGGCGATTCCGCTGGTATATTCTCATCTATGTACCCATGATAGCCGGCATAATCGGTATTCGGTGGTGCTGGGAAGCTTGGCGCCAAAAACAGTTCTCCATCGACAAGATCGGGTTGCATGTATTCCTCCAGATAGTTGATGCACAAACGACGATCCCAGTCGTCGGTTATGTGGCCACCGTACATGATTTCACCGAAGAGATAGCGGAGGTCCTCCCAGGGGACTTTGGCGTTGCCCTCCAAATAGTTGTACAGCACCGAAACGCTGATATTCAAATCACCAACGTTGAAGGGGTAGATTTTGTTCCACCCCTGTGGACCGAATTTGCGGCGTTCCGCAACAACAGCATGGAAATAGCATAACGAAAAGAGAATCGCTTTGAATTCGGCTTCCTTTGATGACATTTCTAGGGTTTCTTGGGTGAAGTTATCCAACGCTTTGTGGAGGTTCGCCATCATGCCGGTGGGTGGTTCGTTGGTGATCTTTATGGATGACTCCAGAATGCCCTGTGGATGGGAAGAGCATAACATATTAGATAGTTGCGCAGTTTATTTTTGAGTAAACGTTTTTCACCAGCTGTTGATTTGGGTATGTTTTCTGTCCCTAAAACTTATGGAAAAACATTCACATCAACATTAACATCAACATCAACACCAACATCAACGTCGACATTGCAACATCATCATCAACAAGAGACAGCCAGCTCCTAGTAAGATCAACAGGGAGCACGAGGAGTTGAACGGACTCCACCTACCTGCGGTATAATATGTGCAGCTGCCGAACTAGCCGGCTCGGCGCTCAGGAATACCCGATAATTGGGATGGGATCCCTCGGCATAGTGTTCGAGTTTCTTCTCCAAGGCTGGCAGCCACTTCCGGACCAGATGGATATTTTGCAAAACAACCCAGTGGCCATTCTTAGCGGCTTCATCCATAGCAGCTTCGGCGATCACCTCCTGACCCTGCCCAAGGGATACATTGTGAAAATTGCCATCATCCATGTTGAAGCCCAATTGCTTTCCCAACGCTTCGACGTCCTTCAGTGGATTCACACCGGGTGACAGAATGAAGAAGATCGGTGTCGATGGACTGGCCTCCTCATAGGACTTGGCGAACTCCATTGTACGATTTTCGACATATTTCGAGCCGAGCTTCTCCTCAATGAAGTCCCTGAAAGCAGAAAAATTTCGCATAAGCAGGAAGCTCCCTAAATTTGGAAAGTTGGACCCACGCCAAAGCATATGTCATACGATCTGGTCGCAAAGCTCTTATCATGCAGAGCCTCTGCAGGGCGGTTTTATTCTTCCATTCTTGGGGGAATTTCTCCTTTTCCGGGATCTCCGATTCAACCAGCTTCTTCCAGCGTTTCGATGATGTCTCAATATCACGATCTAGGTTTCGAAACTCGTCCTTGGAAGCAAGACTGCATATGCCACCCCAGGATTGATTGGATAGGAAATCTACTGGGCTGGTCACATGCGGCTTGATGGGGAATCGCAGGAGGAAGTCCAGCTCTTGGGAGGTGATTTCTTCGCTCATAAGTAGGATCTGGAAAGAAAGGTTCAGTTAAGGGTGACAATCTCTGACGATGGCAAACCTGAAATGTCATCTGGGAGGCGAAGATCAGCTTGTCGCACTCGAATAGGCCACGCGATGTATACTGAAACACGGAGTACGAAATGCAGTCGATGAGATTGTTAACTCTGTTAGCTACTGTCTCGGCCGGTTCAGCCTTTGCGATAGCCTTCTGGAAGACAACACTGAAAGCCTGAAAGTGCAAATTAGAATAGCGAACATCAATAAGAAAAGATCGATGGCCTTGCCTTCAACGAGAATTGATAAATCGGGTTTATGGTGTTGAGTTCGTTCAGAATGAAGTACAGAAGACTAGCCCTGGCCGCCGCCGGCCGGTAGTGCTCTCGAGCCTTGTCTATCTCCTGGGAGGTCACTTTCGCTTCAGCAACCTAGGGGGAAGTTATGTTTTAGCAAATCAACCCATAAACTAGATACGGTGGGTTTAACCTTTCTCTCGATCTCCGAAGCTGTACTCTTTGTGGTCTCCAAGTTCTCGACAAGGGCTGTGTCACCTAAAATATTCGCCCCCGCTGATGAGAGCCTCGACAAGAGATCATCTTCCAGCTCTTTCAGCATGATCTTGAAGTCATTTTGTTGCTTTGTAAGCTCGGCCTTGAGATCTTCCAAGTCAGGCCGTTCGGCCTTGACCACCTCCGCCAGCAGTTGATCTTCCAAGCCATCTCTAGTCACGGTAAAGTTGATCAATGTCGACTGAGCCTGCATTTCGGGCTTGTAATGAGGGTTGGCAAGCTTCGTGTGAAGTATCAGCCGGAAGCTTGCATTGTACTCCATTTCTTTGTCGCCAATTTTGATTGCTCTAAAGAGGCTCACGTAAATTTTAAGTGACAGCCGGCAAAAATTAACCAACTTACCTTCCTTTCTTGATCAGATTCCTTCCCAGTAGCGGATCCAATACTGGATCCAACTGCTCGTCAATATTCTCTATGAGAACCGTACTTCCCTGCGTAATAGCTTTCTCTATAATATCTAGGTAGCCGCGCTGTCCGAGCCGGATGACTTTTAGGGGGTCGCCATATTTCTGTTTGATCCACTTTACTCCCTGCAACTGTGGGTCGATCATCAGTGGCCATCGGTCGGAATTAGAAAGGATTGTTGCGTTCTCCATCGACATGCGATCGCTGGGCAGGCCCTCATTAGTCCAGACGGCAATTGTGGTGTCATCGGTGAGTAAACTCAACGGATCGAGGTTCTCGGTTGTGGGTATCGGGGGATCAATGTTCTTCAGGTATGGTTGCCACATTTTGGAGATCAAATCGATTCGAAATTGTTTCGTGAAACACCCGACGTAAGATATGAAGGCGGTTATCAACAGAATGTCACCGGGCAGCGTGATGCCCTGTTTCACGAAGCTGGAAAAGGCCGAACGATCAATTTTAAAGTGATTGAGTAAAATATTGTGTTCTTACTTATTGACAGCTTCCGCCCAGCGGATATTTTCACTGGCCAGACCGCCGACAAGTCTATTAGCCAATTGGATGGTTGCCTGTGTTGCATCGGCTTCCTGTTGACAGCGCAGCTTATCTGCTGTCGCTTGCTCGAAGTCGGCCGTCAGTTTGGCCAGTTGCTCTTCGAGGGACTGAAAGAATAAATAAATCGGTTAGCCTGGAAGAACTCGGAACTTCTGCAAAGGCAAATTTTTATACAAAGAAGTTTCAATTAAGTATGGCATCAAGGCCCTGAAGAGGATTATCCCTATATGAATGGCTGCTGATAGAAGACACTATCCGAAATCCCTTTTACGTGTATGTACATATATATAAAAAAAGAGAGAGGGTGTCAAAAGGTCTGGAAATGATTGTGAAAACGGCAGTGGTGGCGATAAATTCTCTCAGAAAGAGAGAGAAAGAATTACGAAAAGTAAGGTAAAAGTTGTAGTAATAGTTAGGTGATTGATATCTAATTCTAACTTCTAACTATTAGACCTTTCAAGAATCTGGCAATCGAGAAGTATCAGACTTATGATGGAGTTTTAAGGTCGCAAAAAAATGGCGTGGTGTCTCTCAAGGTGGGAGTATTAGGCCAAGGAGTTTTCTTTTTCTTGCAAGCGAGAAACGTTCATTATCTCGCTCAGCCAGTGCTTTGTCGACATAGACATTCGCTGTGAATATAGCTCTACAGAAACTTTTTCATTATCGAATGGACTGCAATTCTTTTTCAAATTTATATGGCCATCACGAGTACCCATTGTCATTAAACTGCATTGCTTCGCATAATAATAATAATAGTTGGCGCAACAGGTCTGTAGAGACCCAGGGCCTTGCTTCTCGGTTTGTGTGAGTTTTTAATTTTTGGAACGAATGGAAGGGATCTACAATTTTATGCCGGTTCCAAACGGGCCGATTGAGAAGCTCTTTCATGACAGTTATACTCTCGGATGTTTGTCAGACGTTCGCGAGAGGTGGCGCAGTGAAAAAAACCCTGAGTTGGAATTTGGGTTTTTGCGGGATTCGAACCTGGACCCCTCGCTTAGTAGTCCAACACACTAACCACTAAGCCACTGCGACCATTGCTTCGCATCCAATTCCGTAATCCCCATCAAGTAGCTCTTAAATTTAGCATTTGGTCTTACTCAGTCAGTGGTAGTCAGTCTTACATAATATGGTGCTCCTGTTTGGTGTCAAACTCTCAAGCCCGCAGATAATTATCATGAAAACTGTTGATGGAGCGCATCTTATCGCCTTATTCAAGCTCAGCTGGACATCGTCAGAAAGACTATAAACACCGTTTAGACGCCTTAGGGGGCAGTGAGCTCTACCTCCTACGACACAGGCTTCATAATGATGATAGATCCCTGGTATCTTGAGTTAAACTGAAAATTGTCAAAAGCAAGCATTCTAGTTGAGATCCGCTCTGCCATAACCTCTTTGTAAAATAACCTGCTGCAAAAACGGCTTTATAGAATCTGGAACAATTATAAAGTTGGGTCGTAGGAAACTCTTTTTTCTGTACCTAATCCTAAAAACCTTTTGATTTGCAAAGTCAGAAATATGTACTTCCTACCCAAATATGTTCTACCGCAGCTAAATCTATTACTATAACATGCAATAGGCGAAACATTGGACAGTCTGACTCGATTTTAACGCAAATTGTACTCACCGAAACCTTCCTCTTGATGCCAGCGAGCTTTTCCTGTGCAGCAGCAAGTTCTGCGTTCGCTGCGGCCAGTGCCTTCCTCTTCGGTTCGACATCACAGTAGACCTCGTAGAATTTTATTATATTTATGACCCATGCGCACAGTCCAGCAGCAGCGCCCGACTTCGTTCTCACGAATTCCGGTTCGAATTCGGCATCCTTCAGGTACGGCTGGATGGCTTTGATAATCTCCGGATGAATGTTTTCCTTGTCGTAGTTGATTAGCGCATCCAAGAAAGCATCCACCTTAGCCATGGCAATTTTGGCTGCCTTCCATGTGCGATCTTTGGGTACTTTCCCACAAGGCGCCAGAAGGACCATAACCGCGGCAGTCACGTTAGTCACAGCACCCGGTGGTGATCCGAAAGACTTGAGCTCTGTCAGATTCGCCTTATTCAGAGTGTTGAGCGCCTCCTGAGCAGCGAGCAAAGCCGGTTCAGCTTTTGTAAGGTCCTCCTCGCAGTCCTTTTGCTTCTTGGTCACCTCGTCGGCTATCAGGGCGACCTTCATTTCCTCCTCGTCGGCAACGGCTTTCTCGGTTTGCACCTTCTCCGTTTCGATGCCAACGATTTCTATCAGCGCATCAGCAGCGTCATTCTTCTCCTTGAGTTCGATTTCTTGAACGGCAAGTTTCACCTTCAAGTTGGCCACTTGATCGGCCGTAGTCCGCAGTTTGTCCAGACCGTTCTCAAGGCGGAGAATCTTGCTCTGCAAATCCTGGTGCTTGTTGTTCAGTAGTTTGGTGTACAGGCTTATTTGCTCCAAATAGCTCTTCGGCGTTGTGTAGTTGTAGCGTCTCTCGTTCTGTAGGTACATCTTCGACATTGTGTTGACGGATGTGTGAACGTAGGCCATGAATTTCGCTACCGAATCTCGATGGTTTTCGGGTAGAACTGCAGTTTGCTGAAGGAAGTTCATTGCCACCGAAATGAGCGCCTCTTGCGGCCATTCGTGGAACCAGTTGATTGACGTCGAGTTGATTATGGCGGGGAACTTCCTCGCCCGGACGCGCAGTGTTGAGCCTACCGGTGAGAAACAGAGCACCACTTTGAGCTGTCGTCGCACGCGGTCTATAAAGAACTTCCAGCAATTGTCGCGAGTGTCCACAAGACCTGCTCCCTTCACCTCGTTGCGCACTCCAGAGATGATGTTCTCGATTTCGTCGTCTGGAAACAAATCGGGGATCTCTCCCGTGGCCAGCATATCGTTGATCAGCACTAGGAAGTTCTCGTTCGGTATTTGCGCGTCGGTCATGAGAAACATGATGCCCACGTTCTTTAAGCCCGCCTTCAGGTACAGACCGGAGAACTCACTCTGAAAGGAAAGTCGGCGGTCAGTAAATTGAAAGGTTATAGAGTAAAGTCGTTCTCACCTTAAGATCATTGACGCCGTAGCCTTTCTTCAGCTGTATCTGGATGACTTCCAAGCTGGAAATGAATGCAGCCAACCTTGACAGCGACTGTTTGCCACTTCCCCCGACTCCAACCAGAAGAGCACTTCCCCTTGGTGATTCCAGAATTCGATTGATCCTGTCAAAGAAGAGACATGCTTACCAAGGACACGGTTTAGTGTTGTTTGTCATACCTGCAAACATGCATCATGGCGTCCTCGAAGAGCACCAAATTCATTGCGGCCACGAGGTCATTGTACGAGGACATTGCTTCCTGAATGAGTTTATGAAGCTCAGTCCATCCCGATACGGGCATGTACTTAGGTTCACCAATTCCTCCAGCGAAGTGGCAATAGATATTTGGTTTCTCGAATATCACCGATTCGTCGATCTCCTCGAAGGATTTCTTGACAATGTCGTGTTGCATTTTCGAAAAACTATCAATATCCTTGTCATCGATGAGTTTGTCGCCGTAGACACGCAGAGTCTCGTGCTGCCATAGGCGAATGATGTCCGAGGAGCATGTCAAACATTCGGCTGTGCTAAATAAAAGACCCTGTCGAGAAAGCAATACTTATGGATGAGTTAAAGTTTAGTTTTGTAAGGACCGATAGAACCTGGTTCTTTTACAGTGACAGTTCATGCAGCATGCAGGTGTTAGTTTAATTTATATTTCGGTATAAAATCACTTTGCGCTTAGTGATTCCATAGAGTGTTTAGAAAATTATTTACCACAACTACGTAGACTATAGTCGTTGTCCCTCAAATGAATTGATGTCGATATAAAGTGACAGAAAGCTGGACCTCTGAAAAAGACTGCTTTGCTAGGAGGCAACTAAATCTTTGGGAAAACTTCTCCCAAGATCAAACTCTGGCTGTACACAGCTATCGTAAGACCGATACTGACATATGACAGCCTTGTATGGTGGCCAGCTACAAAAAAGGCTAAATACTTAAAGTCTTTTATAAAAGTTCAAAGACTAGCGTGCCTACCTACCTACAATCAACGGCAGCAACAAGTGACATTCGAATCAGTCAATCATCAGATTGGAAACACGATAAACAGGGTCACTCAATTAAACTACAGAAAAACTTTAGCAATGTACCTACCACGGATTACATCATGCCATTTTTAGATTTCACCAGACCCTACTCGACCGCCTATACCAGCAGGGAAGTATGGAGAGATGGACCTACACCCAACCCGATATCGATTCATGTGTACACGGATAGATCAAAAATGGACAACGGGGTAGGATCAGGTATCTACTCTGAACCGCTGGGTATCTCAACATCATTACGCCTTCCAGACCATTGCAGTGTATTCCAAGCGGAAGTCTTGGCAGTGACAAGTGCTGTCCGTGAGACTGCGTTAAAGATAATACCCCCGGAAGGTATTACCTTCTTTATCGACAGCCAGGCAGCTGTAAAAGCCTTAACTTCCCCAGAAATAAAATCGAAGCTTGTGAAGGGCTGTCGCGAAGAGCTAAAGGCTCTTGGTACACAGCACAAGATATTACTATGCTGGGTCCCAGGACACAAAGGCATCCAAGGCAACGAGAAAGCGGATGAACTAGCACGACATGGTTCGGCTAACGCCCCAGATCAAGCATGCCCCTCTCTACACATCCCACTTTGCACACTCAAGCTAGAAGCAGGGAAAAAGGCCACAGATGAGGCGAACGCTAAATGGTTATCTATGGACACGTGCGCTGTCACAAGAACACTATGGCCATCGAACATAGACCTATACTGATAATTAAGGCTAACCAAGTAAACGGAAAGGGTTTTTATGACGTCAGCTGCAAGCATGACGGACCAAGAAGGTGTCAAAAGCCTTTTAGCTCATGGAAACAAATGAGCAAATAGAGGAACTTTTCACTGCGGAGGTGCAAGAGTCGGCAGAAGACAGCTCACCAGCTGGATTAATCTCAAGGTAGGCTCCCCTAGATACCTTACCGAAATAAGGGAGTTGATATACGAACAAATTAGAGGACCGTCTTCATAATGGACTCAAAAATCCAATCTACTTTTGAGTTCGCAGATTTTTTTCTTTCTTTCTCACTCATCGTCTTTCATTAAACAGCCAAGCGCCTGAAAAGACCACAGTTGCAAAACAATGTCCCATGAAAGCAGCAGAAAGAAAATAGACCGGTAGCCTTACCAGAAGCCTTACCTACCAATAATATATAACTATATATAATACAAGTCCAATAATATTGAAAACTTGGATTTTTTTTTAAAGAAAGACCTACCCTTGTTACTAAGAAAATTATTTAGTGTGTTCAAAAACAAATCTTGTCAGATGAAAATGCAGCACGATACGTCTTGACAACCTCCTAAGTTTTTAAAGGCACAGAGTCTTTTGATGTGAAAAAAATCTTACTTGTGAAAATTGTGCAAAGCTTACAACCAAACCACAGGAGTCCATTTCCGCAAAGGTGAGTTTTACTGTCAATATGAATGCGAATCTGTAAACGTGAGAGTGAATTAATATGTCAGAACACTGTACGCGGTTCAAATCGATCCCAGTCAAACAAAGTTCGTACATGGACGAATGGGATTCGCCCCTGATCTGCCTCGAAAATGACATCGGAAATACTGCACTGAAATAAGCGTATCCATGTGTTTTCGACTTAGAAAGGTAGTTAAGTGGTGATTCTATCAAATTAAAGGCAAATTAAGGCCCATGTTCGTTTTGAATGCAAAATTCTTCGTGTTGTTTGCGAATCTGTTTGCATTGACAGGCATTGAAGAAGTAAATTTAGCAGCGACCCCTATACGAGCTAGGTAGCAACATAGCAACATAAAACGGAAGTTTTGTTTTTAACTAGTTTTCGAAAACCTAAGGCGGTGGTTTCACCATAAAACGGCAAAGCAGAAAAATAATTAATCGGCTGTCAACAGTCAAACTAGTTGTCACTGGAAAAAGTGTTGCCAATTCAAAAAGCAAACCTCGAAAAAAAAAAAAACAACCAAAAGCGACTTTGACGCAAGAAATAGATTCGAGGAAAACACTTCTTTATACCTAAGGCTGTAAAAGGAAGAAAGCTCATACAATTTTAAGCATGAAATTCCTTCTCTCCAAAAAGTTTAATTGTTAAAAGTCAAACACAATCAAAGGAACACTCAACAAATAAAACAGCGGCGTGGATTTATGCATGTCACTAAATGAAGTAACAAACGAGCAAATTAATGGTCTCCTCGTTAGCAGAGGGTGCTAGTGCTACTAAAAGAGAGGGAAAGCCTGATCCAGGAAACTAGCAGGTAGCAGCATCAGAAATAGAACAGAGATGCCACTTTAACGTATACCTTAATCTCAGCTAGGGGAACGAGCTAGTTTAAGGCAAGAGTGCTATCAACATGAAAAGTAAAAGAAAAAACGAGGTGTTGAAATTATTGTAAAACAAGTTATGCCCAGGACTACCAGAATTATGACAGGCAGACCTTCTTTCCGTAGGCGCATCGGCTTAGTGGTTAGTGTGTTGGACTACTAAGCGAGGGGTACAGGTTCGAATCCCGCAAAAAACTTCTCAATTAGCCGTTTGGAATCAGCATAAAATTGTAGATCCTTTCCATTCGTTCCAAAAATGAGATCTCACACAAAACGAATGGTTGTGAGAAGCTAGGCCTAGGGTCCCTACGGACCTGTTGCGCCAAAAATTATTATAGACCCTCTTTCCGTCGCTTATCCTCTTGTAGCATCCTCATTTTTCACTTTTTAGTACAAAAATTCCTTACAACTCAACAACACAAATGGAATCACCGAGGCAACACATTGCTCCGCAAACCACCACCTACCTGGAACACATTGCTAATGTCACGCAAATTAAATATGTAGTGCGACTTGATCGCCGTCGGTAGAAATATCTGCGATGTCTTATTGTGCAGCGCAATTGTCGCGGCAACAATATGAGGCGTCAGCCGCATAACTGTGCCGCTGAACTTTTGCTCGGCGTTCGTGAAATGCTGCGACAAAATGGACGAATATATCGTGCTTATGGAATCCGCACTGGGAAAACTCACAGCAAACACACAGAAGTGCCTCTGTAGCCTTGGATTGATTGTGAAACTTCCCGAAGTGGGGTTCATGCAAGCGACATACTGACAATTGTGAATGTCCTTCAATGTCAATTTGTTGCGATCATACCAATGGCCGTAGTCGAGGTGCTGCCTGATGAGGGTGTGCGGTTGCACCGTACCATAGCAGTCCACCTCTGGCATGTTCATGTCGTCGATAAAATAGATGAGCGTCTTGTTTCCGGGTGGTCCGAAATTTCGTCCGGCTTTCTTTTCGAGGGGCTTTTCGAGGATTTTCTGCAACATCTCCGAGGTGGTGTAGAAGTTGAAGGGAATATTGGTGACCGCGTAGTTCTCGGAGAGCAGTTGCAGTTTCTCGTTGATGAGCACGGTTTTGCCGCAGCCAGCCGTTCCGACAAGCATAACTGGGTGCTTCTGATCCATTAGTAGTTCGAGGAAAAACCGCAATCGTATGGACTCGGACGTGTGAACCAGAACAGCTTGCAGGGGTAGATCAGAGTCCAGCTCGAATTTGGGCACCTTCTCGGTCCAGGGGAGGAACTGTTTCGTCTCGGCGTCGAGGAAGTAGTCGAACACTGTTCCACCTTGAGATGGGAATTCGTTAACAAGATGCAGTTTGAATGTATGTTCAGACCTACCTTGGGGAATCTTTACCGTTTTGAACTCGTTGACCCACCATTTGCTAAATTCGACCCGATAGTCGATCGCTTGATCCTGGAACATAGCCGAACCGAATGCCCAGATACAGGCAAAAACAAAATATAGTTCGTGCCATTCTTTTGGACAGTCGGCCGGTGTGTTCGAGGCAGTCAAGAGACAGTCCAACAGATGGCACAACATCTGGATGTGCGCCATCTCAGCGATGGGGGTGATCTTTTTGAAGCGCGTCCGAATGGTCTCCAGCGCCGCCGGGATGTATTTGTCGAAGAGCATCACGAGGTTGGATTTTTCCGCCTGCAATTTGCGGGTCTCCACCCAGCTTGTCACATACCTGGAAGAGGGATGATCAGCGTTTGGAGACGGGGTCGTTTTTTTATACTTACGGATTCCAGCCGAGATCCTGGGGGTTTATGTAAAGAATACCCGCCCTCGAAACGGTTGCCGGTGTTGCCGTCTTCAAGTTGGATATCTCGAAGAGCAGCCGCATAGAGGGCGTTAGTGCGATTCGTTCATTGCTAGCCAGTGTCAGAACCTTGTTGTCATCCATCACGGTGTTCAAGCTCTCGATCCACATCGGGTCGATGTCACCGTCCAAAACAATCCACTTGGGCTGGTCTCCGGATATGTTGGCTTGGTCTCGCATTAGCACTGACAGCAGTCCATCTTTCCACTCGCGTGTGGCGGGGTTTATTATGCCGAAGAGCTCGTCGTTCGTCACAGCTTTCGGGTTGAGATCGTTGAAGATCGGTTTTCGCTTGATGTTCTGGTAGGTTCGAAGGAGTGTCTTCCAAACTTGGGTCTTTCCGGTGCCAGCGTTGCCCACAATAAAGACCGAATGGCGCACCTCGAGGAGCTCTTCTAGCTGGACAACTTTGAGAATGAAGTTGTCCTCTGGTTGGAGTAGAAGATCTGAGGCGGCCTGCTTGACGGTTTTTTCAAAGTCCTGGTCCCGCTTGCGAGGCACGTCTAGAGCTGGGAAAAGGTCGCCGATCAGACCCATGAAGACGGGCATGTCGTCCGTGACAACCTTGGGAATGTTGAAGTCACGCAGGGCTCGCATCAGAACCTCCTCTTCGGGGCGTCCGGGATCGCCTCTCTGAAATATTAAAAGAAAAAAGCGTCAACAAAGCATTCGCTACCTGAAGAAGTACTCACCTTGAGCGAGCCCGCGACCACCAAGACGGACTTAATAGCCCTCAGTCCCCAATCGTAGTGGTCCTGCTTGGAAAGCAGCTCCTTGCACAGCGTGTAGAGCGTGATGAACTTTCTCGCCAGCACTCGGGCGTCCTGAAAGCCTTCCGCCACCAACATGATTTCACAGATCAGCTCAAAGTCCGGCACCACCATGGCGCAGGGCCGGAAGAGCGCCTTCAGATTTTCGGGCAGTTCCGTACGGCCGGCGTAGCCCGGATTCATGGTGATAAAAATGCCCACCGTGGGGACGCAAGATATTGTCTCGCCCATAAAGTTGAACTTTTCCTTCTGATCGCGAATGGCATCCTGCACCGACTTCACTTGCACCGCCACCACAGACAGCACTTCCACGGTGATGCGGTTGAACTCGTCGAAGCAGCCCCAGGCGCCGGTCTGAGCGAGGCCCTTGTAGATGTTGCCACATGACTGGTAGTCCATTTGCTCGGAGCAGTTGAACACGTACACCATGATGCCCAGGGCTCTCCCCAAATCCTTTGTGGTCTCAGTTTTACCCGTTCCCGCCGGCCCGGCTGGGCCACCTCCCATAACCAAGTGCAGGCTCTGCGTCAGGGTGATGTAGCAGCGATCTGTCAGCGGCGTGATCACCAGTCGTGGAGTATTGCCGAGGTACTCGTGGCAGTACTGGAACTCGGCGTCGCAGATATTCGCCATGCACGCCTTCTCCTGGTCGTCGTAGCGGTGCCGGAGCTGTGACTGCCACATGAAGGCCGAACCAGAGTCGACCTTGGCCTGGATCATCTTGCTGACCACGTCGCGGGAATGGACGTCGATCGTGCAAATGGTCATGATCTTCTGGCGATCGCCTTTGGTTAGCTCGCCGAGCAGCAGCGTAATCAGCAGGCTCAGTTGGGATATCTGCTTCTTGTAATAGTCCTTGATTGCGTTATCGTATCCCTCCTCCAGGCGACTGAAGGCTATATTCACTTCGGTGGACCACCATATCTGGGAAACGCAGAGCGAGATTTGTGCAGGGTAGTCAAACAGCCACTGCTCCCGTTGCTTCTCCTCATAGGCGACGACGGACTCGGTGACATAGTGCCGCAGGGACGCCCGCATTGCGTCCTGAATTCGATTCAGCCAAACCTCCACTGGGCCCTTGACGTTTGCTATCTCACTGAACTCGACATACTCGCCGTCCTTGGCGTGCATTCCCGAGGCGGAGACGATCTCGTTCGACTCGCTGCGGTTGAAGTTTAGCCGGGCTATAGAGTCGAACAACTTCGTCAGATGCTTGGTCACCATGTCCGGTTGAATACCGTTGCTCAGCACATCCAGCAGATCCGCCGATGAGACAAAGTAAAACCTAGGGAAAGCCAGCCGCTTCGTCTCCAAGTACTCGGCCAGGGCCTTCTCACACAGCGTAAGTTCCTTCTGAAGGCTTTCCAGCCTCTCGATCAGCCCGGCACGATTCGTCGACACCACCACATTTGACGTCATCGACATCTCGCTCATAAGCACTCGAAACTCCGAGTCAATGCGGTCAAAGCGTTCCGAGTCGACCGGCAACTGCTTGCGAATGTCCTCCGAACTCATGAATATGCTCTCGAGGTGGGTCCACGTGCGTTGCACCTCGAACCACACGGTGATCACTTGATCGGCGATCATCAGCTTGTTCTGCCAGGTGGACACCTCCTCCAAGAAGTGCGCGATATACTTGGAGGTGATCAGATTCTGCAGACAAACCTGATTATCCTCCAGTGTTTCAATTAACTCCTCGGATGCCTTCAGCAAGTTGCACCCCGTACGAGGATGCAGCTCGTGCTCGAACTCCATCGCAGACCAGGTTGTGTTTAGGTCACGCAAGATCTTCTCCATTGACATCTCCTTGACGGCCTTGTCAACGATATTCTTCACTTCCTCCTCGCACTCGTGCAGATTGAGGCCCAACAGCTCCGCCAATGTCGTCTCCTTGTCCATGATGAACTTCACCTACAACCCAGCACAGACAACATCAGTCAGCATCCGATCAAGTTCCTTCGCATTTGCAGCTACAGGAGAAGTGCAAATCTACTTCATGCAGATGAAACGCTACAACTACTACCACTTGATGTGCAGGCTAACTTTTGGCAACTTTTACTTACGGTTATCTCCTTGGGCAACGCCGCTAGGTTCTGTAACGAAACGTATTTACAAAAACGAAAAACAAAAAGGGGACTGGGGGAGAGAAATGAAACGTAAAACTGACTGTGACTGTACACATTGAGATGGTGTGTGATTGCCCCCCACGGTTGAGGAGACGCAACCGATTTGGTGTTGGGTTTCCTCTTCCGCAGGGTGCAAAATTTTTTTGATCTCAAGTGCGCGAAAACTGGATATGAGCTTAGCATGTCATGTATGTACAGCAAGATAGAGAGGTTAGGTTACGGCTAATGTAAAACAAAAATACGACCTTTGTGGATGTCATCAACTGGTTCCAGTGGCGTTCACGAATCGCTGGGTTCTGGAGCTCGCCGACGGCTCGCAGTGAGGTGAGCATGTTCTTTACGGTGGACTCGAGCATTATAAAGGTGTCCCAGGCACGCATCTCCTTGTCCAGCAGACGAATATCTTTGGCGAATTTCTTGCACTCGATGTCCATGTTCTCCACATCGACCTTACGCCATGGTGTCGTTTTCCAGTCCTCGATGCAGGTCTGCACGATGTGCACGTAGTCCCAGAGTTGCTGCAAAGAAATTTACATTTGTTGCTGGGTTGTATTATATTACGTATAACATGAATGTACATTATAGTTGTGTGCGATATTGAAAAACGGACTACCCTAATACTTCACTTCTAATAGTCGGTATTGTAAGGTTGGAAGATGCCATTGATTACCTCCTGATCCTGATACCTTCACGTTAGTAACAAGAATTCCAATGTTGGCAGATAGGGGAAGGCGATTAATAGCAATTTTTCTCGAATAAATTGGGATGTGGTCGTTTAAAATGTGTTTTAGAATGGAACTTTCATTCAATTTTGAATTTAATGTGTACGAGAAACAACTTTTGTTCCTATAGCAATGTTTCGATGACTTTAAGACCAATTACTTTCCTGGATACGGGTGATTCAGTACAAATGGGAAAACCATATCGCCGTACATGACAGTTTGTTGACTCGACTATCAAGACACCACTGAACGGAAATTGTAAAAAGCTGTATCAAGTACATACATAGGTCTCTACAGGATAAAGATAGAGAAACCTCGCTGCTCCGGCCAAGTGCGAAGGAACAACATCAAACCGTTTGAAGTCGAAAAAGTTTGAGGACGAGGGACGTTAGGTTTGTCGGGATTGTTCAGATATTTTTAGCCTTGAGAAAAAAAAGTCAAAAACTCAGCGGACCCGGCAAAACTGATTTTTCCAAATTTGACTGAACTCATCCACTTAACGAAACTAATCACTTTCAAACCGAAGTTGAGCTCCACCATCCGATGAGTTAATGGACTTAAATGAACAATGACAGCTCTCAGTGGTTTATCCTCTTTATACTGCTGTTCCCGAGAAGCTTTTGTATATCTTCCAAAAACCGAGTTTGTTGACAAAAAACAGAGCTTAAAGCATTCTTCCGCTGAATTGAGAATCTTGAAGAAGCTGATTTCAATTACACTTGCGTCAATAAGAGTTTTCAGTTTATTGGACTACAGAACAATGAAACCGAATAGGCGGCATAATGACGATCAATTTTGCCGTTTTTGCGGGACAAGCCAGCATATCCCGTCCAACTTTATTGTACTCAATAACTCAATAACTGCCGTCAAGATATTCATTAAGGGTATTCACTTAAACGCGTAAAACACTCATAAACAGCGGAATTTACCACCACGTAAATGAACTGTCAGATTTTGTATGGAGAATAGTTTACGCGACCAATTAGGCTCGGAAATCGATTGCGGAAGGTTACGCAAATGTAAAAATGTCAAACTGTGACAAGCAGTTGTGTGAATTGCTTTACATGTTTTCAGATTTGCAGCAAATTATGCAATGACATTTCCGAGAGGGGTGTTCACTTAAAGCAACGCAGAAATTTATGAATTTACGAACTACATAAAATTATGAGATTAAGTGAATACCCTTATTGAAATATAATTATGTGGTGTGGAACGTAGCTTGGAACCTTAAATGGTGAAACGTAAATAACCCGATACCTACGCAAAGAAAACTATTGTCCCAGTAAAAAACAAAAGATTTTTTTAAAATGTTCCAGCAACATTTAGAAGCTAGACGATAGTCTCAGTCTGTTGTTGTTGCTTTTTTTTATAGTGGCGATTTATTTTATAATACTTTTCACGTTATAAAAGTGATGAAAAAGCGGCAGAGAAAAAAATAATTTAAAGCAAATAATATGATGGCTGCCAGCTTTTACGCCTACTGTTGTTATGATTTTTTTCATTTAAAATAGCGGTTTCAAAATTTATATTTTTGCAAGGGAAAGAGCTTGGATTTAGTCAGTGTGGATCTTTGGAATTGTAATCAGTTTCCATTCGAATCTGTAAAATAGTTTGATTTTGTTTAGTGTCTGAAACATAAGTAGGTACGTATACCTAATGGACTTGAGAGCAGAAGCTAGAGTTCTAAGAATGTGGAAGAAGTTAGCACCGGCGAATCAGAGTTTGGTGACGATTTTGATAGTGATGATGATAATCGAGATCAAAGTTACGAACAAAACTCGGAACTTGAATCATCTGACATTTAACAAAAAGCTTCTGGCGCTGACGGTGCAGAAAACGAAACATTTCAGGAGGAGCGTGAAGAAGTAGTTGTGCTTCACGAAACAGAAGGTGCAAGTCAGAGACATTGGCCGCGTTCCACTGCCCGCTAGATCGTGCGCACAATTAATTTGCTCTTAGTTACAAAAGTAAATCGTTCGTGCCCACGAAAACGTTTGAACGTGTTGCCTTACCCAGGATTGGGAATGGGATGCCGTAAGATAAAAAAACGTTCAATAGTTTTCGCTTGCACAAACGTTTTGCTGTATGGACCTTCAAAAACGAAAGTTATTTTCGTTTGCCCCAAAAAACGAAAGTCATTTCCGTTTGCCCCGAAAAACGAAAGCATTGATTGTCGTTTTCGTTTCTTTTCCGCTTTAAAGTTTAATAACGACAGCTTTTCACTGACATTTTTTGATTTTCTTTGATTCAAATGTGGTGCTGTCAAAAATCAAATATCCTCGAACTAGGAAAATGCTCCTAAGACTATGCAATTTAGACTACACTGTTTCGTAAACGTTTCCAAATGGGAAGGGACAAAAACAAAAGGAATTAGTGAAGCAAATTTTCGCTTCCGCATGATTCCTTTCGCTTTTTGAAACGAAAAATTGTTTTTTGTTTCGTTTTTTTGAGAATCTCACTCCAGGACACTAATCCGCCACAGTCATGTATGACTCTAAAGCCTTCAATCTTTTAGGTGTGCCTGAAATGTTTTATTAGACATTCGCCAGTTTTTTAAGCCACTCCGTTGTGGAAGATGTCAATTTCATACAAGAACCAACGCAAATCTGTCATTTTTTTACACGATGTACGAGCATAGATGGACTGCAGGTATGAAACTGTTATATTTGGAAAAGCATTTCCAGGACTCCCGCCTACTTCACTTACCTTCAACATTCGCAACTCCCTTCGGCACTGCTTCAGCACCTTAAACTCCGGTATGTTGACCTCGAACAAGCTGCCCGACTGCTGGATGTCCCGCATAACTTGTTCCAAACGAAACATGTCATCGTTCACGCGATTCGCCAGCTCATACGGAGCCTTGCAGTCATACCGGAAGAACTCGTAGTGTTTGAAGACCTCCCGAAAGAAGGCTATATGCGACTCAAACGACGAAATCTTATTCCGAATGCTGACCACCTCTGTAGCTTGCAGCGGCGACACCTGCTGTTTCACAGTGCTGGCTATCTTCTTGGTATTGACCCATTGTTCGGGCAGCTCCTGCAGCAGTACGTTGACCTCCTCGGGAATATCCATGTCGTAGTACTTTAGCAGCTGAATGGTCTCCTGCATGGGTTCGAACATCTCGTCAGTGTTGGTGGCGCGCTCCTTGACCTGCATCAGGTAGGCCATAATGCTGACCAGGCCGTCGTAGTCGCCCTCCTTTGCTGTCTGCAACAGACCCTCGTCGGCCTTGCGAATGAAGTTGCTCAGGTCCATGAGGTTATTGGTTACACGGTCGACCAAGTGCTCCTTGAACATATTGCCCCACTTGCAGACGGTGTTGAGCAGCGCTTGTCGGAAGGGTCTGACATCGACCTGGAACCAGGAGTTGAACACTTGAAACGGGGAAATCGCTTCGATTTCCATGAACAGCGACTCATAGTTATCGATTTGTTCGCGGAACGCCTCTATGGTTGGTGGGCACTCCTGGGCGGCGCTGGGATCCTTGGCCAAGATCAGTTCAACCTCGTCGGGGTCCAGCATCCGACCGTAGTCCAGGAAGTACAGCATGCACTCCTCGCGATCGTCCAGCCAGAGATAGGAGTACCGCTCGAAGCGACGACAGAACTCGGAGGCCTCCTCCATAACTTGGTCGACTCCGTTGAGGATTTCGCGCCGCATATCTATGATGTCCGAGTTCATGCTGACCAATTCGCCGTAGCTGCGTTTGTCGCTTTTCTTCAGCCGCTCGATGAGGGTTGCCATTTTTAGGATGTCCCGCATGAGTTCTATAAGCATGCCATTGAAGCCGTGTGGATCTTCGGGGTCCAGCGAGGGTACGAATACCAAGTTCGGTTCGACCAACTCCAGGCGTGACTCGAAGAGCGGCGCGTAGTTGTTCTCCGTGTCCATGTTTTCGGCCAGATAGCCAACGCTAACGCCGACGGTCTTGAGAATATTCTCGTACACAATGTTGTCCACAAAGGAGACGTAGTTCACCCACATTTCATCGTCCTGCCGATCGGTCATGTTGAACTGCAGCATATTGTCGTGCAGCAGCTGATGGATTTGCTTCGATGCGGCACGAATCTCTGCGTAGCGCTTGGTTGTGCGGTCGGGGCGCTCTTCCAAACAGAGGACGGTGTCCTTCTTGGAGTCCTTTCGTTCGAACAGAGGCACCTTCGCCCATACAGACATGATTTGACGAATCTGTTCCAGGTTGCCCTGGGTGTGATCCATTCTATTCTGTAGCGCGGAGACAGGTTCCCGAAGCGTCTGAAGGTACGTAGTGATGTCCTCCGAATTCCACACCAGTTCATCCACACCGACTCTCACCAGCGCGTCTATCTGTTCCACCTCCTTCTGGATCAACTCCAACTCAACTGGATTACTGTTCGACTGAATGGCGTTGTACCAGTCGATGGTCTTCTCCAGATTCAGCGTGTAACCTCGGAAGATTTCGCTTTTCTCCGAGAAGTCGATAGCCACCTCTGGAATACCTTCGACCTCCATCTGTTTCAGGTAGTGTACTTCACGCAGAATGCAGAACAAAGCCGGACTGAAGTTTAGAATAAGCATGTTGTTACTGGGATTCCGGGCAATCAGTGAGTTCTCTAGATTCTGTTCGATCTGCTGCGGGATCTTCTCTGTCCACTCAGTGAACACGGTCGACTTGCAAGCCGCCAGCTGTTCAATTAGCTTCTCGTAGCGTTCAATTATAGCCAAGGACTCTTCGGTGTTGGTTATTCTGAAAGAGGAAAATGTTAATTACCGTCGAGGTGGGAATGAACTAGATCCTTACGGATGTTGCAGAGCCTGAAAGCTCTTTATCGGCGGAGTAATTCTGTTCTCGAGCTGACCGCACCAGCGAATGAACGCCGATGTAGGTGGACAGTTGTAGTCCGGATAGAGGAAGATGTTCTGCTCCTTTAGAGCCAGCTGAGAGCTGAAGATCCCTTCACAGACGGTCAATTCTTCGTCCAGCATGCGGACGATCTCAGCGTATCTCTGAGTGAATTCCTCCTTGATCTTGGGTCGGTCTAAAACACTGCCAACAATGCTGATGAGCTGGAAATATGTAAATGACATTCGTAGATGGCAAAATGACTGTAAAGGCAGACCTACCTTGAAAATACTCTCAAGATTGTAGCAATCGTCAAAGGCTTGACACAGAATCGCAGCCAGCTTCATGTCTAACTCCAGAATGCGGGCTTGAAAGTTCGAAAAGTCGTCGTCAAACTCATGATCATCTGGATCCAAGACGTCATATGTCTTGGATGCGAATGCTGTAAAGTACTGATTGAACTCGACGTAGACGGCTATGATGCGGGCGCTCAGCTGCCGACCTCGCAGTCCACCAATCTCGACCTTTTCCAATTTAAGAAATTCAATGACCGTGAAGAAGAACCTGCAAATGGAAGAGTTGATGAGTTCTTTTGATGGCATTGAAGTCTAGGATATTGATTTTGAGGAAGATAGTTATGGATCGATTTGGGCCAGATACCTTAATTTTTTTTTGTCGTACCGATTACGGGTTTTTTATGAAATACAAAATCTATTCCGGATAAGGTCATTCTTAGGAAGCTAAATGTGACCTCTGAGCATTAGAGTCCATACCAACCCATGAGAGATAATATTATAATACAATTTTAAATATTTTAAACAATTTTTGTTGTATTTGAAGTCACTTCCCGATTTTCTATCCAGTTTAGTTTCAACTTTCCCGGTTACGTAGTGAGAAAAATTATTCGTACAAAATTTCAAACTCGGGACGAGATATTAAACAATTCTGGCATTTTGATGTCCGGATTTGGGTCAATCTTCGGATTTGGAGTTAGTGATCTTTCAGTTAAGAGGTTTTGTTTTGCAAGGATATTTTCTTTATTCTTCTAACTCGCCAAGGCGATAAAGAAGCACGTCGACCTAAAAGGTCTATTGTGTCGGAAATTGCCAGAAAATAGTTTAGGTTAGCAGAGTTTCCACTGATAATGATAAAGTTTTCAGCAGAGGACTTCTTCAGTTCTTCTGGACTTAGTAATTCACGGAGGAAAAATTTCCTTCTAGTACTGGATAGAGCTGGGCATTCGCACAAGATGTGCTCAGTTGTTTCGTCTTCTTCGGGACATAGACGGCACTCTGGGGAGATTACTATATGCATTTTGTTTGTGGTGACCTGTAAGGTAGCCTACAAGGTTTTTGATATCATGCCTTCTGAGGTTTAGAATTTTGTTGGCATTTTTTTTTTTGAATGTCACTATTGCCCTTTTGGCCTGTCTGAGACCTGGGATTTCTTCCCACTGTTTGATACACATTTTGTGTTTCCAGCTTCTTATCGTGGAGTTAGTTGCTGATTTAGTGACGGCACAGAAAGGTTCTGGTCCTTTATAGGGATCTCTGACCCTTTCCTAGCAAGATCGTTAGCTTTTTCGTTTCCTTCAATACAATCGTGTCCCGGAACCCACCAAATTTTGGTTTTGTTTCCGGAGCCAAGAGTTTGGAGGACATTGAAGCAGTTCATGACTGATTTTGAGACATTGATTGGTGAGCTAACAGCATTTATAGCTGCTTGACTGTCTGTGAATATATGGATGTTCGCACCTTTTATACCTGAAAAACTTATGAGGTCTGCGAATTCTACAAATACAGCACAGACGAATTTTTAACTTCCCTAACATCGGTCTTTAATAATATATTTGACTCTGGAGATGTGCCGGAGAGCTTCAAACAAGCGATTATATTCCCAATCTTTAAAAAAGGCGACTCATCAGACTTCTGGGAGAATTCCAAGCGGGTTTTCGGCCGGGCTATTCCACGGTAGACCATATATTTTTTGTTCTACGAAACATAGCAGAGTCTTTCATAGAACGGAAACAAAAGCTTTATGCTTTTTTTTATAGATTTCAGAGCGGCTTTTGATACCATTGACCGGCAAAAACTATTCTACAAACTCTACCAATACGGTATATCCCATAAATTTGCCAAGGTAATGGAAAACTTGTACAACAACACAAAAGCAGCGGTGTGGAACGGAGACAATATGTCCGAGTGGTTCGTTACAAAGGTAGGAGTTAGACAAGGTTGCAACGCAAGCCCGATACAATTTGCTCTTTATATCGAAGACATCATTGGTTACCTGCCAGGGGGGATTTCATATGCGTGTACCCATATGAAGGCTCTCCTATATGCTGACGATGTTGTCCTATTAGCAAGTTCACCAGGGACCGTGCAACTCATGATAAACAGAGTTTACAATTATAGTGTGCTGTGGAGTTTACAAATTAATTTGAACAAATCAAAAGTGATGATTTTCAGAAGAGGTGGAGGCAGACTGGCAAGGGTGGAAAGGTGGACTTTTAACGGTGTTGCTATTGAAACAGTCAAGCAATACAAATACCTTGGAGTCATAATTTCTAGTAATTTGAGTATGGGACCACATTTGGCTGAAAAACTTCTGCAATCTAAAAGTGCAATTAGTTCAACGTGGAGAAACTGTTTCCAAAACCGAAGTGTACCTCACAGTGTGAAATACCAAGTTTTCGAAGCAGTCTCAAAATCAATCCTTTTTTACGGAGCACAAGCGTGGGGTCATAGGTGGTATGATGCAGTAGAAAAGCTACAGCGATTCTATCTACGAAGGACGTGCTTCTTTGTTCTTACAAACACTCAAACTAAACATGGACTATATCCTCAACACATTTAGGTTGGGAGATGAAAGATTACCACGGATCGTTACCAAGTATGCTGTAACTACGAGGAGTCTGTGGTATAAAGAGATACTAAGTCTAGCGGAAAGTTATGAGTACGACTTGGAATTAGACTGGAATGCAAAGGAAAGTTGGAAAGGTAGACTATACGATTTTTTGGCGCACTTAGATTCATGTTTTCGACAAAAACTTATCGAGCAAGCGAGTGCGTCAACACATAGGGAGATCTATAAGGCACTAAATTTTAACCTTGGGTCGCTGAACTACTTTAAAGACTCGAATAAAATAGGACACATCTCTACAATTTTCCGCGCAAGAGGAGAGTTATTGCCACTAAACTTCGTGCCACATAGAGAAGACCTTCCGATTTTATGCTCATTGTGTAATATGTCGCATAGGGAAAATATCATCCACTTTATCGGGATTTGTCCCATTTTCCGCGATATCAGAAGGTCCTGCTTTGGGAAAGTTACCCTGTCAACCGAAGAAGTCCAGGAACAACTAAACGGGTCCAATTGGAAAGCTCTTACATTATATTGTGAAACAACTTTAGCTTACCGGAAAAGAATTATGGAGGAAGATTTTTAAATTAAATGTAAAAAATTATGTTGATAGTCTTTGGCAGACGGCTTTTAGTCATGCCATTTAAGATAGATTTAATATTTCTCTCTTTTTTTGTAACTAAAATGAAATGAATTAAATCTAATATAATAAAAAAAAAAAAATTATGAGGTCTGCGCATTCCTTAGTGGCATGGAGCTCTGCCTGAAATACATTCTGGGGCTTTTTCCCCGGTTTGGCCCATGTATGCCCTGGAACCATCCGTATACCACTTTAGGCCGTTTTTGCAGTTTGGTGGGTTATTGCTAACCCATGCTTCTCTTTAAGTGATCTCTGTGGAGAATTTCCTGTTGAAGCATAACGTTTTAGGGAGTCGATCAGTTACCATGCAGATCATGTCAAGTTCCGGAAGTTCCGAGATAAGGGTTTCAAGGGTAACCACAATGTTATTGGTACTTCCCATGCAAAATTTTCGTACCAGTTTGATTCGTTTGAAAACGCCTCCAACGATTTTAAAAAAAGATATATTTGAGCTTATGTGGATGATAGGTTATCGTGACTTCAAACTCAGTTTTTCGCTAAAAAATCGATAAACGGTATGTACTTTTAAAATTTGAACATAATTATCTCGAAAACGGTTCATACTACATTATAACAAAAATTAATTTCCAATGTAATATGTTCATTTTTAACTTAACAGCAAAACTCAGTTTTTCTCCAGGTATACTATCGATTTGAAAAAGAAATTTTTATAAATTCGAAAACTGTACCAATTGAGGCAACATTTGCAAATTCCAACCACTGAGCCGATCATTTCCTCACCCGGTGCGAAAAATTCACGCCCTAAACTGAATACATTTGCTGCTATAATTATAATCATTTTAATAAGCACTCATGAACAAATTTTCCAAACTGATCCAGCAACGTGTCAACACTTTCCAAGTTGAGAAAACTAAAAAAGGTTAGTATTGGGGACTATCGAATAAAAACTATTGACTTATTCGATAGTTGCTCAAAATTCGTTCATTCGATAGTAGTTGGAAAAATCATTCACACGAAAAATAGTAATGAATGAAAAGTTATTCAACTACTGCTTTTTTTTACTCGATAGCAGGTTTGAACGATTCTATTCGTTCATTCAACTTTTCGTTCAACTACTATTTTCATTCGATAGTAGGTTTGAGTGAATAATTTTATTCCTTCAACTTTTCCCGTTCAATTACTATTTTCTTCTTTCGATAGAGGGGTGTGCTTGATTGTTTGAACGATTTACTTTTGACTTCGCTTTTTTATTGATTTTACTGAATGAGTGAATGAAAAAAATCATTCGATAGTCGAAATCATTCAGTTACAAACTATCGATAGTCGCATTCATTCGATAGTGCCCATCACTAAAAAAGGTTATCTGTAGGGAAAAACTTCACATGGGAAATTACTTTACTTCGAGAGGGAAATAATTTCACTTTTTTCATGTAAAGTTATTTCCCACTGAATGTGGGCGATTTGCGCCATTGAGATGATGTACACGTATTAATCAATTGATTTGACATTAAAGTGTGGTATTTCAAATTCCCAAACGCACTCACCATTGAATTGTTGTCAAGCGCTCAACGAACGCATTGAATCTCTTAAAAACCGAATTTGGATGAAAAGTCCAAAGAATTGGTGCACGATCTTCTTCGGTGAAATATTTAGCCAAGTTTTCGCGGTAATAATCGAAAAGATCGCGAAAGAATTTCAAAATTTGTATCGACAAAGTCAACCGTTGCATAGCCTCGTCGATGTCCGTGTGAAAGATTGATGACGGATCCAAGTAACGCTTTGCCTGAAAATATGTTCAAATAAATTTAAAATTGTTGCCGAGAAAACTCCTTACCTGATAGATGATTAAATTGCACATTTGCTTAAGCAGGACTGTTATCTTCGATGATTGACAATAGTATCTAGAGTTGCCCCAAAGGCAACAAACGACGTGCATCAGTGGTATGAGGAGCGGTTTCGACTCGGCGAAATCGATTTCCTCCATTTGTGCTAGTTGCTTTTTGAGTGGTGCTAAATATAAAGTGATGTCCTTTGCCTCGGCCAGTGCTGTAATCGGTGGCCCATTAGACTTGACTCGGTGGAAATGGTTTCATTGAACTTACCAGTGACGACGTTCTTGAAGAGCGTCTGGAAGCTGGGATAATATGCACTTTGCGAGTGCTCGAGTATAAGTGCCATGGAACGGATGCGTTCATTTCTCAGCTGTTCGAATATGAACGATAAGTTCTGCAAGCGATTGTTCCAAAATGCGATTTCTTGAATTTGAATATAAAAAAAGAAAGTTTTCTCATGTAATTTGCTTGGAGTTTGATTAAATTATCATAGACTAAGTTAATACGTCGTGGGTACGGTTCACTTGTTAAGAGGCAATAACTTTTATGAAAGAAAATGCTGACTAAAGCTACTGTATTTGATCTAATAACAAATGGTTTTCTGATAATTCAATATCAGACTTTAAGCCGGCCCGGAACCACACTTGTAACGTGTGGTGTGTTGTGGAGTGGTGTGTCGCGTTGTGTCGAAATCGCTCCTGTTTCGATTGCGCCACACCGCTCTTTGTCGCAATGAAACGAAACAAATATCTGTATCTGAAATCCAATGGATTTTATATGCGTAGAAACATATTTTTCTCGTATGTTGTGGTGCAGTGTGTCGCGTTGTGTCGAAATCGCTCCTGTTTCGATTGCGCCACACCGCTCCTTGTCGCAATGAAACGAAACAAATATCTGTATCTGAAATCCCCTACATGAGAGAAAGAGAGGACGTGAATACAAAATCGAAAACGTCAAAGCTGAATCGGAAAACCAAAACACACAACGGAATTCAATTTGAAATTTTGAAAGTGTAATTTTTATTACCTATCCATTTTTTATATTCATTATCCATTGTTTGTGAAATGTCTGAAGATTTAATAGAATTAGTTCAGCAGAATGAAGTTCTTTATAACACAAAATTGCGGGAATATAAAGACCAAATAAAGAAAGCAGCTGCGTGGGAAAATATAGCAAAAAAATTAAATCTAAGCGGCAAGTTTCTTTTATTATTTTTTTTTCCGAAATACAAAGTTGAATAAAGGAAATGTTTTTATTCTCATCTTATTGCTTCCCATTGCCATGGAACTTGTCCTTCTGGACTATTAAAATATTCTTTATATTTCTCAATGTAGTAAAAAGCATCACGTGTAGGGTTTCTTTGTAAAGAATCTATTGATGATAACCCGCTTGAGGCACTGCGATTGGGATTGGAATTCATCTGTTCTGCCTCAGATAATTGAGTTCCCAAAAAGTTGTGAAGACAGCAAGCTGCTGACACTATTACGTCGACCATTTTTGGTTGTACTTGCAAAGGACCCTGAAATACCCGCCATCTGGCACTTAATATTCCAAATGCATTTTCCACTGTTCTTCTAGCGCGGGATAAACGATAGTTAAATATTTTATTGCCATTGTTATTTAGTAAATTTGGCTTGCTGTAGGGTTTTTAATAAATACGGCTTTAGAGGAAACGCAGCATCAGCAACAATGACGTGAGGCAGATCTTCAAAGTTGTGAGAAAGATGCCGGCTTGCCGGAATATTTGAAGTCTGGTTCTCCAACATCTGTCCCATTAACGACTTTTTAAAAATGCCACCATCGCTATTACACCCATACGCTCCCACATCTATTAAGATGAACTTATATTGAGCGTCAACAAGAGCAAGGAGAACTATTGAATGTTCTTGTTTATAGTTATAAAATGCTGATCCGGCATTTATCGGACACTTTATTTTGATGTGTTTACCATCCAGCGCACCGATGCAATTGGGAAAATTCCAATATACCTCAAAGTCTTTCGCAACTTCAATCCATTTTTCTTTTGTTGGCTTAGGCATCACTATTGCAGACATATTCTTCCAAATAGCTCTACAAACTTCTTCAACAATTACTGCCACTGTGCTGAATCCAAGTCTGTAATTGAACCCTAGTGAACGAAAACTGCATCCAGTCGCCAAGAATCTGAAATAGTTTTTTGTTTTAATTTTAGTGGATGAAGTCGAAGAAACATGGAAAAAATTAAGAAATTCATACGCAAGCGCACTAAAACGATGTCGAATAAAGAAAAGTGGACAAGGAGCAGAAAAATTTGTTCGATGGATATATGAGGAACAGATGGAATTTTTGCGTCCTTACATGGAAACACGAACTACTCTTACAAATCTCGTTCATTCGCCCTTACCACCATCACCATATTCGCATCGAATTTCCATGTCTCCAACATCTCCATCACCTGCGCCACTGTCACCATCAGCGCCTTTGTCGCCAATAATTTTGTCACCAGAGGCTTTGTCACCGAGACATTGGTCGCAATATTGCATAAGGCAATAAACGAAGCTGAATACAAAAAAGTTGCAGGAGCAGCATCTTCTTCATCTCCTCCAGAAGTAGCAAATTCCTCAACTACTCCACTTCAAAACATTTCAAATAAGAAAACGGATCAAAATTCTGACTCTGATTTGCGTACATTTTATAAAGATTTTGATTTTTCCGATTCTTAGACATATTGCTAGTCTTTCTTTGGTCCCAATGGATGGTCTGAATTTTGTATTAAGTTTTTCTATATCGCATTTAATAATGAAATGTATTTCTTCGAACTGTATTTTGTTTGTTCGGAAATAAAGTTTGAAGCGCTCTTCGTCAGCTTCAAGTTCCTCAACGAGGCTGTGAAATTCACCTTTTTTTTCTCTCAATGTATTTATAGGATGAACCCAATATCTCCTTTTTTTCTTTTTTCTTTTTAAAATTTCAAGCATAAGCAAAGCAGAGCAATTATCAAAATCACTGTCACTTGAATCAGTTTCAAAAAACATTTTTAATAAGCTAAATAAGCACAACAACACTGATCACCAATCGGCAAACTTTTGCAACACAGCAAACTTGATAAGTGTGCACATTAAGCGACACGACACACCACTCCACAACACACCACACGTTACAAGTGTGGTTCCGGCTTTACTTTGTATAAAACTACTTACAAAGCGAACTTTTATATCAGCTAACGATATTCCGTAGCAGTAAAACTTTAGGAGCTGTAAATCTGCATAATTTACTGGTTCACTTGAATAGAGGCACTAACCAAATAAATAAAAACAGGATACATTTTTTTATTTTTTTGCAATTATTTATTAAGATTAGTATTTTGTGTTGCCACCTTGTTTATAAATTACTTTGTAAATGCGTTGAGGAATCGATTTGTATAAACTTTGTAGATAGCCTAATGGAATTTTAGACCAGGCTGCTTTAATGCTTTGAATTAAATCCTTTCTTGCCTCAAACTGCTGCCCATTCTTATAAACTCTACGAGTAAGCCATCCCCATAGATTTTCTATAATATTGAGATCTGGGGAATACGGTTTCCACATTTTGGCACGCAATCCAAGTCTTCACCGCACTCTTGAAGTGTGCACAGGCGCATTATCCTGTTAAAAGAACCATTGAATGGGTCCAAATGCTTCACAAATCTCGGGAAAAGATGATTCCAATAGTGTTTTATGCCTGTTTCCCATCATTTTGGAGTCTACGAGTTTTAATTCGAACGCGTCATAGTACGAGATTACTCCCCATATCATGGTACCCCCTTCACGGCTGTGATGTCGACTCAAGTACCTCTCCTCCTTTCTCAAGTCATGAAAATAGAAATTATACCCATCTGGTCCATCCAATTTGAATTTCTTTTCGTCACTAAATACCACTTTTTTCCATTCACCGGGGTCGTTATTTGTGGCAGTATTTCAAGCCATGTGGTCGCTTGCGAAATTGAGGCGGCGTCGCTTGCGAAATGGTGATTTTTTTTGGTAATTTTTTATATTTCAGATGCGGCGCTTTAAGAATAGCCCTTCGAACTGTGGATTTGCTAGCTGTTGGCCATTTGCTTGATTTTCAATGTATTTAGAAAGGTCGGAATTGGATGCAATCCTAAGGATTTTGCGGTTTTTCTTTGGTGTCAAAGCCATCGCAGTCCTGCCTTTGTAGTTCTTGCCATACAAAGCACCTTGTTTTACGTAATGATCAACAACATTTGAGCTTCGACCAATCTTTTTGTCAATTTGGCGATTCGAAAGCCCTTCAGAGGTCAAGACACCGATTTGTCATTTTTCTCGAACCGTTAAACACTTTTGTTTTCCCATTTTATTCGAATTCACAAGTTTTCGACTAAACACAATAAATGTTAAAAAAGCTATTCAGTTTCAAACCTTTATTGCGCAAAAAATTCACACAAACTAAGTGCTAGGGATGGGAAAAACCGGCCGCTTTTAACCGAAACCGATTATTTTGCTTTTTCCGGTTATTATTTTGTCTCGGTTATAACCGGTTTTTTTTTTAAATCCAATAACCGGCTAAAAAAACGGGTAACGTTTGCTTATTCACTCTTTCTCATTTTCGGCCCTGCCAACAAATAAAATCCAGCATTTTACATTTTTGTGATACACTTGTGATAGCCAAGACTAGTCCGCTGGAACTGGAAGATTCGTTTCCGAACGAACTGAGACCTAGGCTTCAGCAACCTTTGCTACCCAGACTAACAGCCCGATTCTGGCAAACTTCACAAGTCACAAAACCCTCACAATCACAAGGTGAGGTGGAATTGATTTTGTGCGGTTTTCGTATTCTGTCAGCACAACTTGTGAGGCTCACAAAAACAATCGAATTTGTGATCACCTATGGAGCCACAACGAAAAACCTCCAGTTCCAGTAAAGCCAAAATCTACCCAAGGAGGCTTACGCGTCCAACAACGTAAGGAGCTCGCTGAACTAAAGCGACTGGCCAATATTCCCGGTAAAGCTTCAAACACTCGAGACAAATTTTTAAAACAAATCCGAGAAAAGAGGAAAGAACTGCGAACCGCCGAAAAACAGAAGCAAAAAGAAGCCAAACAGTTCCATCGTCTTTTCGAACATACTGCAGCCCGAGTAAAATCCTGGTCCAATGGGAGGACAGGAAAGTAAAGAAGTAATCAACACTGGACCGCAATTGATTGCAGCTTCCACCATCTCAGCAGAAAAACCCACGGACATGACCGCTGCTGTACTCTTGCTGATTTTTGTAACCGCTCTAATCATCGGATTAGCGTACTTAGGGTTACAGCATTACCGCCGTAAACTAATTGCAGATACTATTAAACACCTGGAGCGACGACCAGCTCAGGTATAACAAGAAATGTGCTAACATTAAATTTCTAAGAAAAATTATAAAAATACAAAAATTTAAATGTTAACTTACGAACAAATATTTTTTTTTTATTCATGTATTTATTATGTTAACTATATATACGAAAGGAAACTCTAAAAAATACATTATATATTCTTACATTATATTTTCCTTATGAAGGGCTTTATTTGTGATATTTGTCAGGTGGAATTTTCCTTAAATTATAATTTGAGGAGGCATATTTTGAACAAACATAAAAATAATAGTGTGCAATGTAATATTTGCGATAAAGTGTTGAACAGGGCCCTATTCCACAAAACAATTTATATACTTTGCACTTTACATTTTGCAAATTAAATTTTTTGGCAAAGTGACAAATGTTTCTGTTCCACAATATTCTTTGCAAATCTCACTTTGCAATAGAAAAATTTTGCAAAGACTTTGCGCTCCTGCAAAGTCTTTGCGATCTCCTGCAAAGTGAGTGTGCAAAGTGTTCCACAAAGCATTTAATCATCTTTGCATTTCTATCATATTACTTTCCACTTTGCATTGCTAAATAGAAGTTTTTTAGTTATCAATCTTTATTACTTGCCCATACATAATGTACACGTGTAATCTTACATAGAGATGGCGTCAAGTGTCATATCGTTCATTTTTTTTTGTAATTTTCGTAAAAAAAAGATTGGTCTCTTGGATTTCGACCAGCCTAAGAAGAAGACGTGTCTTTTCATTTTGCACTTTTTGTGATTTCCCACCCGAACGAAAGTTGCAAAATAAAAATTGAGAAAAAACTTGCAGTGTTAAAATTGATCAAAGAAAAAATAATATTTTATTTGCTAGTTTTCAAAATAATAAAATAAGAATTTTTTTATGAAATTATTCTAAATATTTGGAACATATTTAAGTCTATATTTCATTTTGAAGGTAAATAAATTGGATAAGCAGGCTGCCTGGGAGGAAGTTTTGGGAAAAACTCAGGCCTCAGTCGCAAATAATTTAGACACGGGAATCTTTCTTTAAGAATGCCAAAACTATTTTCAATTATGCGACGTGTTTTTTGTGGCAACGATTGAAAGCCTCTTCAGCAGAGTTATCGCGATTTCGGCGTAATGGTGGTATCAACCAGTTTTTCAGTCCGTAACCACTATCACCCAAAATAACAACATCCGGAAATGGTCTCCATCCATTGTCAAATCTTTGACTTAAAGCCGCATTCAGTAACACCCTTCAGTTGTGAACGCTGCCCGACCAACTTGTCTTTACACTGTAAAATGTGTAGTCTGGCCCGCATATCATCATATCATCATAATATTATATCATATCATATTATCATCATCACAACTTTTCAGCAATACAACTGACGTCATCGGGCCACCGCACTATATTTTGAAACAAAGCGTCTATTATAACGTCGACAACTCTATGGATGGTTCTGCAAACTGTTGATTTTGCAACATCATGCATAACTGCAACACCATGGTATTGGCAACCATTTCCGAGCCAATGCCAGCACAGTAGCAGTTGATTTTCATCCGAAAGAGCATGATTGCGCTGTGTATTGTGCTCTAATTTTTCTCCAAATTCATTCAAAAGGAAGTCAACTTGAATTTGATTGAAACGAAAGCACTATTTAAAATTAAAGTTTTGTAGTCCCGAAAAATTAATTCGGTCTCTATAATTTCTTGTTACAACCGCGTCTTCACTATCGTAGAACAAAAACTCACGTCTTAACATTTTGAAAGCTTCACTAGTTATAAGTTATAACAATATGAATTTGTAAGGCGATCGTTTACCTTGCAAACTTTTGACAAATTTATCAAAATTTGGTTTGCAAAAATAGAGTTTGAAGTTTTTGTGGAACGAAACAACATAATTATTTGCAAAATCTTTGCAAATTACACTTTTTAATATTTACTTTGCACTTTGCACAAGAGAACGTACGTGGAACAGAAACTGCAAAGAAAATATAAAAATTTCAAATACTTTGCAAAATACACTTTCAATTTCAACTTGACAATTTTCAAATTTTATAGTTTTGAGGAACAAAACGTTTTGCAAATTGACGAAAAATTTGCAAAATGTAAAGTGAAAAGTTGATAAATTGTTTTGTGGAATAGGGCCCAGGTCACAAAATTCAAAACCAGTTACGGCTCACAAGTCAATCATTATTGCATTTGATGGTCCTGGTTCCCTATTTCCACACACTTAATGATCTGAACACGACATTTTGTACTACATTTAGGGTAGAAGGGGGAGGCTTGGACACATGGACATGGGAGGATTCGTCACACGAGTGTTTCGATGCCACTTTAATGTCGTTCTCTCCCGTTCTATGCAAAAGCGTTACCAGCCCGACTGCAGTGTAAAAAATAGTCATTGATATCAAACACGTGCAAGTGAATACACGCAAAAACCTGTTTCGCAGAGAAAAATCATTATTTTTAGCTTGTGATATATAGTGTGTTTCTTCCGAAATATTGTGACGATTTGAGCGGGGTTTTTTAAAACTTGAAATTGTTTACGGTACCTTTAATTGTATTTATATTTTTTTTAACAAAAATTAGTAATATTAATGATTTTTTCCGGTTACAATAAAAAAAGTGCTTGAGGGAGGATTCGACATTAGCAAACGGGAGGTTTCGGCAAAGTGTCGAACCCTCCCTCTTGCTTTTAGCTCCTTGAAACCCATTTTTTTTAAACTTAAACTTTTAAACTTTTATAAAAGGAAATATCCCGAGAAAACCATCGATGAGATAAATATGGAAAAGGCCTTATCTGACATAATTCAAAAAGTTGAAACACCGTCAAGTTTAGCCAAAAAATATGGTTTGAAAAGGACAACAATTTTGTCCAGAATCAAAAAACAGCATCAGGAAATTTCTAGCTCCCCCAGGGAATATCAGTCTAAGTTCTCCTCAAATCAAGTGCTCACATCGGTGCAAGAAAAGGAATTAACGACATATTTTAAAAAGTGTTCTAATTTGCATCACGGGCTTACATATGACATTGCACGCAGAATTGTTTTTGAATATGTCCGTCGAAACAATTTAAAACGTCCAGACGACAGAGAAACACAAAATATTTTGTTGAACCTCTAATTAGGACAAATCATTGGTTTTGAAGCAGGGCATCGTTTTACTTTTACCGGCACCTCAACATCCAGCAGGCACTTCTCGGGCTCAGAGCAAATACATTTTTTCTATAAATTTTTCTAACTTAGATGTTCGCTAAGTGCATTTTTTTTCATGAATAATAAAGTACAATTTTTCATTAATTAAAAAAATATGTTTGCATTTATTTACCAATTTTGCTATTTTTATGATCAAATACACAACATTGTCAAAGCCTCCCTACATATTGACGAAGTCTCCCTTATGTTGGGAGGTTTCGACAATTTCTCCATAGTTGGTTTTTTAGTCATAAGTTGGAAAAACGTGCAAAGATCCTTTTAAATCTTTTTAATATAATAATAAATAACGCTCCACTTCAAATGCATGGGAACAGATATCAATATCTCATTTGGTTAAAAAACTAAAATTAATAGACTGTTAGGGTGTCCAAGCCTCCCCCTTCTACCCTATAACTTTTTCGGGAAAAATAATTATTTTTATAAAAAAAAAACTAGGGAGGTGGGGAATTTGATTTGTGACAAATGTCGTTAATAATTTTCATCGTTCAGTTCTTAAACATTTTTGTGTTCATATTTCACGAATTTTTCCCAAAAAAATGTTAAGGTGTGTCCAGACCAATGAAACATATCATAAACATTTATAATAAATGTTTCATAAATATTTCATTAACATTTATAACAGAAAAAAATGTTTATGAAATGTTTATTAAATATTTCGTTGGTCTGGACGCCAATGAAACATTTATGAAATGTTTATGAAATGTTTCGCAGTTTCCCATTCGTGATGGGAAATAATTTTTGTTTCACATGTTTCCGGGCAGAGAGTAGGCGCTGTTTTGTGAATTTATGGGAATATAAAAATTAAAATGTCAAAAAAAATCTTGGAGTAGGTAATGAGGATGTTATCTATTCATTTAATTAAATTGTCTTTTTATTTTTTTAAATTTCTTTTTATGATAATGAAGCACGCTGCTAAAAATTCTACCGCTTTAGAGTTCATCATTATTTAGTGCAAAAATGGATAAAAATTAAACATTTCATAAATGTTTCAAAAATGTTTCATCGGCGTCCAGACTGAAAGAAATATTTAAGAGATGTTGAATAAATATTTATGAAATGTTTCTGAAACAAATCGGAAACATTTTATAAACATTTAATAAACATTTATTAAACAAATGTTTCACTGGTCTGGACAAACCTTTATTTTATATATTTTTAATAACTTAGTGTACGAATTCGGTCTTTTGTGTTTTGTATGCGATGTGGCACCGTCTTGTTGATACCACATGTTAGTCAAGCCCAAAGCATGAAGTTGTGGCGTTAAAAAGTTTTCAATCATCAAAATTGTCGCCAAAGTTGTTCTTTGAAGACCAAGCTCCCGAGCCGGTCGTCGAATTGAGGTTTGATGGATTGTTTTGAACACTTTCTTGAACAGCAGTAATGCTTTCAGCCGATCTTGCACTACGTTGTGGTCCATTCTTGGGCCTATCACCTGCAGTCTGCAGGCTACAGACAGTCTTTCTTCGAAATCATTCACTACACGATAAATAGTGAGTTTTGTTGGCACGTTGTAACTTTCTCATCGTCACAGTAATCGATGATTGATTTTGATAAAATGTTTTAAACACATTAGGTTCGTTCGGGTACTTTTTTGCAAACGTAAAATTATTTAAAATTTGCTAAGAAACTGTGCAAATGCGACCACGTACTGAGAAAATTAAAAAAAAATGAGAGAGAAATCCATTTCAACCCTTTTCATTTTTTCGTAATTTTCTACTCGCCGAATTTCGACTTACTGAAAAATGAAAACTGCCAACTAAGTGACAGCTCAAAAGTTTGACAAGTAAAACTATTTATTTTCGTCTTCAACGACGTCTGAGGAACAAGTTATAACTGAATGTTCTCCTAGAATATATCAGCGCATTCAAATGGAAAGTTTAATAGGTATTTAGCTTGTAAAAATTGCAATTCCAATTTATTTTGTAGATGCTGCATTTTACGATTACGCCAAAATGACATTTTTTAAACTTTTTGTAAGAAAACCGATCAGGTACTTCTCTAGAAATTGAGAGAATTTTCTCTCGATTTTAGAGATTTGTCATTTTTCATTTTTCTATGCTGAAAGTACACGAACGGACCTATTGGTTTATCGAATATTTTTCGACTGCCAAATATGAACTGTCAAAACTAATGTTAACCAAAATGGCGGCAAAACAAAGTAGTATACCTTCCTGGCGGACACCCTGACCCTGTATTACTATATTCTATATTTGACCGGACTTTTAGTCAACAATTCTTAATTTAACTTTTGAACGGATTTTTTGACCGAATTAAAGAAAATGGAAATCGGTCATTCGTTCAGATTTGACCGGATTCACTTTTTTTAGTGGCAACAATATGGTCATAAATAAAATGAAAATTCTCATTTTTCTTATACAATATGTGTTTGGATTTAGAGGTTTCTTATATATACGTCGTGGACAAAAAGAAGCTGTCTTTAACAAGACCGAACCCTACTCACCAGCATGCGGCGTTGGATTTTGGCCATTTTGAAAAGCATTCGAGGGACTCTCCTTGATTACGTCATGTATTTGGGTGGCCCACTTGATGACGACTCCCTCGATAGCGCTCTTTAAATACAAATCGATGCTGCAGCTCAGCGTTTCCGAGAGCTCCTTGGCCGCCTTCACGATTTTCTCCACACCGACGGGCATAGCTAAGATCGTCTCACCACTCACCTGGCCCTTCACCTGATGCACTGTACTCTTCAAGCTGTGCACATGTTTCTGCACATCATGCGCAACCATATCCGGCCATGACTTGTAATTGTCCTCGTTGGACAAAAGTGGCACCAAAACCTCCTCCACCAGCGCGGACAACTGATCGATTGTCCGCGTCGCCAAGTCGCCGACAATTATGAAATGTTCACAGCCCTCCCTCGGCACAGGCAGAGGCTGTTTCTTGATAAAGTACACACCTTTGCTCTTCAACTGGGACAACGGAAAAGTGGTGGACGGCACCAACTGGGCCGCTTGGGTGAGAATTATAACCAAAACTACTGGCACGGGGCGGTCTAGAAATTCCTTGATGACGCCCTTGTGCTCCTCGACGGTGATAACTCTAGTCCATTTCTCTGGTTTCAGCTTCAGCGACTTGATTACGTAAGAGCCCATGAATTCCAGACGAGCATCGGGACCAGTTCCGTTTGCACCTTCTCCACTTGTAGATGGCTCCATTGCAATTTTATCTTCTCAAAAGTAACAGAATTCCTGGAAAAGATGAGAGATTTTGTGAAAAAAAATTGTTCCCCCACTTTCACAAGAGATTATGTAACCACTTACAGTGTGTCCTTGCGCGGAATACAGTACCATACGCGTGTAAGGATGACTACCGAATAAGCGCAGACAAGAATCTGCACAAATATTTTATCGATGACAAAATAGGGAAGAGACAGTTTTATTTAATCGCAGCAAACAAAATAATTTTGCTATGCAACCGATTTCCGTTGATAAAACAAACAAATGTCCAACCAAATATAAACAAAAACTTTGCCAACGGAAGTCGAAAGCCGGTGTCTGTGTCGGTGTGTCAGTGTCACGTGTGTGGCTTTTGTAAACAAAACAATAATCAACGTAACCTTTTGTTGTGTGACTCTCGAAGATTCATTGTAAAGGTAAAGGTATTGAACTTGTTGTTGCCGGTCTGCCACACATACACACCTGTTGTTAACAGCTTGTGAACGTGAGCTAGTGTTTTGTGTCTGGTTTTACGAAATTCACTGGCTTAATGAGTTCATTTGGTTCGAAAAGCTATAAGTATAAATAACTCTCATACAACTTGTTGAACGGTGGTCATGGATTGGGGTGTAAACTGTTAACTTGAGGCAGTGCGATGTTATCGTTGAAAGTTTTTCAATCGTTCGGCTGAGGCACTTGGCGTGATAGGTTGGAGTAGGTTCCGTTTGCGTGTCGATAATTGAGCAATTAGGTTGATTACTCTCTTTTTCTATTTGGCGGAAAATCGGAAGCAGTTTGAGGTCTGACTGACGGATGGTAGGGTGTTGTTTAGTTGGAAGTTGTGGCTTGCTGATTCGGATAAATGTCTAACTTTGAGTAGGTTGCTACTTGTTGCGGGTGTGGGTATTTGAACGCGATTAACAATTATGAAGAGGAGGGCCATTACGTTAGGCTTAAAGGCTTAAACGATTCGGGAAAGGGGGATTAAACTACATTCGTTTGCTTACCAAGAATTCCTGCGTATGTTTATCAATGTGCATTCCCAAATCTGATAAGGTCTTTTGTACTGGGTTCGGAACCAATATACCTAGTGCTCATTAAGAGTAGTATAAGGGTCTGATTATGGGTCAATTTAATAAACTTTTTTACCGTAGACCTTAGCTGGGAAGACCGTTGGTGTATGGCTAAGGTCGTTGACATATTGCAGTGAGGATCACTGATTTCTGGACCAACTCCAGTTGGCAGCTTTCATCTGTCCGTGAGCCACAATAAATTGGTAGCAGTATCTTCATATCACGCTTTAGATTATCTGGTTTGAGTATTCGCAGGGTCAGATGGCTATGCGGACTTTTGGCATACATGGGTGGGTCATAAGATCACAACTGATTTGTGGACTTAAAACCCACTGAGGTGGCTTAAAAGTCCATTATGGACTTATGACCCTGCACCGTTTAAATTTATATACGAGGAAAAGTCTTGTTGCTTTGCCTGCGGCTGTCCTCTCAAGTCATGACTGTACTGGAGGAAGGTTGAGTAATTTTGTCAAGGCAGTCTTTAAAGTTGATGTTTGATAAACTTTTTCCCACCAAACTAACAAAGAGTATTTTTTTTTTATTGGGTTTGCACAGGAGTTCTTGCTTTTGCCGTGGGTGCTGCGAGAGACATGCCTTTTGACAGTAGCTATTTATACCGCTCGTTTTCAGAGTCACTGAAATTCTAAAATTTTGAGGAAAGAAACACCAGCTCAGTCAGAGCCTCCCTTTAAAAGTAAAGAGTTAGGTCCTGCTATTAAGACTAGACGTGTGGAGGTATCTACAGAATTCACAACTAACGGCAGCTCAACCCTCCAAATCAATGTGGAATCTTGAGCTTGTGCGGATGCCTTTGGGATTTATTAGTAGACGCCCCCGTAGAGGACTAAGGAAAACAATTTTTCCAACAAATTACTCTCTACTTTTAGTCAACGTTCGTTGAGCATAAGAGAACGACTCTATAAAATTATAAATACGGTAGATGTGTGTCGGTTATTATGGGCGATTTGGCTGCATGGTGTCAGTTTTGAAAACCCACAGGTTGAGTTAACATCACTCTGGATAGATACTTTGGTTTCCGTCTCAAAAACTGCGGTTTTGTAGGTCACTTTCGTTTGAGACACTTCCGTCGGGACTTTCTTTCTCTTTCTGGACACTGAAGCCAGCTGATTTTTGAAATGCTACTTAGAGCTCATACTCGATCAGAAGGTTCTCCATGGTTGACCTTTCCGGCGTCGAAAAAGCTACTTCCAGCACTGCCTTTTCGTTTGTTTCAACCGTTTGCATGGTTTGGTTAAGCTCCCTTTAGGGTTGGTAGTTCCCTGCTCCAATCGGGATACACTCCTAAGCGAAATTAATCCTCGTTAGTTTTCTGCAAAATGCTGCAACTCTTATTTAACAAGTCAAGTAATTTGGATATTTTTGGTGCCTTCAAACCTTGGTAACTTTTCCAACCGGTTTGTCTCTAAATGGATGTGCTTCTATCAATCTAGACAGACTTACAATATTTTTTTTTCAGAAATAGATTCGTCGTGAATTCGAAATATCAAAGTTCTGTGACAGAAAATATACTCGTAGTTCACTGACTTATTACTATACTAAATTTAAAAGCCCTTCGTCCGACTACGTTCAAGTATCTAGTCTAGTAAGTCCAACAGCTGATTGAATTGATGTGTCACAAGTGCCCAACGCCCGTTTCTTCCATTGCGTCGAAGGATGCGTAAGCGTTATCATATTCAACGGAACAGTCACATACAAACGTCAATACACTTCAAATATTTGTTTTCCCGCCACGCACGATATGTGTTTTTTTTTTATTGAACTGTGTTCTCAGTTTCATAACTGACATTTGATCTTCTCTCAATAGGTTCGTTCGCCTATTTTTAGCACAGAAAAATGAGAAATGTCAAAGCTCAAAAATCGAGAAAAAAAATCTCTCAATTTGAAAAGAAGTACCTAGGTTTTTTACAAAAAGTTTAAGAAATGTGATTTTGACATTATCGAAAAATAAATAATTTAGATGTAATTGTCGAACTTTTATGTGAGAGTGAAGACGAATACGAAATGTTATTCGAGTCTAGTGATAAAGAAGACCTTCTGATTGCTGCAGTAAACAAGCGCGACAGAAAAAATAAATGGAGTTTTACCTGTCAAACTTTTTAGCTGTCACTTGTAGTTGACAGTTTTAATTTTCAGTATAATTCGACATTCGCCGGTAGAATATTACGAAAACACGAAAAGAGGGGAAATGGATTTCTCTCTAATTTTTTTATATTTTCTCAGTAGGTATACGTGATCGCATTCGCACAGTTTCTTAGCAAATTTTTAATAATTTTACGTTTGTAAAAAGTACCCGAACGAACCTAGATTTCGACGAATGAAAGTACTTCCTGTGTACGCTGTGCCAACTACTCTCAACAGGTGGAACGGAGAGAAAAGTAGAAAGTAACCTGTCAGTCGAATACGTACCCGCAACGGATGCGACTGATTTTATATGCTTTGAACCTTTACTTTTGATTGGCCTTGATCATGGGTCGTTAACCTTTTACTGATGAGGGACCTTTTGACAAAATTTCTGTCTTGCCATGAACCATGTAAAAGTAAATGAATAAAATATTTTTATATCCATAAATCAAACACGCATACAATTGTTCCAAGTCAACAGTATTTTAATTCTGTACGACAATTTTACATTAGGTTCCCAGCAGCTGTTCAGAAAGCTGGTTTTAACGCTGGGATGTTGGCAGCCTGTCCTATTTTTTCACTTCTTGACATCACAAGAAACCAAAACAACCACGGGGTTGTTCGTTATTTTTTTTTTTTTAATCAACGTCTATGGAGGGGTAGCCGGCGAAACTATTCATGAAATTTGTGACTGAGTACTAAGTTGACAGTTAATATTGAATTACTTACGTAGGAAATGCTTCGTTTTTTTTTGCGTTTAGATTCCATCTAATCCAAACCAATCTTGCCGACTCATGATAATCAGATTTTTGAATCGCATCACTTCGAGTTATCTATCGAAAAATAGGTGTCTACAAGTCTACGACACTCGCATGATTCTTTCTTATTGTTGGGAAATATATCAGCCTTACCGATACCGAAATGTATGGGAACTTATAAATTGTGACGTAGTTACGTATCTAGGTAACAAGAAGGAATCATCTCTAGTGGCGGAATATTTAACACAATACGACGTCATGTTCATGTTACTTTCCACTTTGTCGCTTGGTACAAGAGGAAAATGTCGTGAATCTTATATTTCCTCCGTCAAGTAGCTTTGGTGAATCATAATATAGAATTCTTGACCTTCCTCAGTCATCATGATATACTTTTAGTAGCCATCGTCATGGAGCTAACAACCTTGAAGTTTCCGCATAATTACTCTTAAGGTCAGTGACCTGCGTTCACGTTGGCAATTATCTAGACAGTAGACACCACCAGACTTCTTACCTCACTTAAGCACTAGGCAACTCGGCAAGTTCGATTCTCCATAACAGGGTCTCTCTCTCTATATCATTAAATCACTGCGTGGATAGTTGTCACTTAACTGTACAGGTTTTGATGTCTGCCCCGCAGAGCTATTCACATGAAATGGAACGTGCCTAAAAACAAAAAGTTATACAGATTCAGGTTTAATGTAACGGATATTGAAGTGACGGACATAATTCCACTGGGAATTGATTGCTATTAAACATAATTTCTGTTTTATGACTTAGAAGACGGGAATTAAAAACAAAGAAGCCAGAATATTTGTTATTTATTGGAAATTCGCCAAAATGGATTGGAATAGCATTTGATATTTGCCGTTGAAATACGCTTGTGAGCTGGACAGCTACAATAATTGTAAAGTTTGCCAGACTTTTTGGACTGACTTGAACAGAAAGATTATCAAATATACCTACCCTTTTTGCCCCACGATATTCCCCGCGAAAATATACATACATCATACATACATAAACAGAAGGACATTGTTTTCGTACAAAATTTCGAACTCGAGATATTAATCAATTCTGATATTACGATGGTAGAGGAACTCAAAAAAGTGGGTCGCAAAATTCTGTCTGTCCGTCCTACCACAGGCCTACAGCCTAAACGGCTTCCCGGATTACGTTCAAACCTCGGATTTGGAGTTTTTGGGCTTACAGTTCGGGAGGTGTTTTTTTATTTGCAAGGTAACCTCAATATTAGTGGTACTTCCCATATAAAATTTTCGTACGAGTTTCATTTGATCGAAAACGGCTCTAACGATTTCAACCAACATTTATATTTAAGCTTAAGTAGGTGAGATTACCATGACTGCGTACCAAGTTGTTGGCTAAAAATTCGAGCAACGGTACTTTTGAAATTTCGACATATGTATCTCGAAAACGGTCTATACGATTGTAGCAAAAATTAATTTCTAAGGTTATGTGGTCATTTATAACTTAATAGCAACCTCAGTTTTTCTCTATATTATCGTACAATGGATTTATGAAAAGAGTAATTTTTTAAAAATATAGTTTTGTCTAGTTAACTTAAAACGGCAATAACAATTTTGACCAAAATGCAAACTTAGAGTCAAATTGATGTTTTCAAAACTATTGTGCCCTTAATTTTCAATTCGAAGCACTGAAAACGCTAATTTTAAAAACTGCTCATATTTCGAAAACCCCATCTTCGATTTCGATAAAATTTCAAAAACGAATTATTTCTTTTATCCGGAACAATATCATACAGTCAGTTTTCAAAAACATATCCTTAGGTCAAAAACAGAAACTGCTACTGTACTAGGTACGCTTGTCCTGTACTCAAAAATCAAGTGAAATCAAGTGATATAAAAACTTATATTGTTATTTTATATAACTGACATATGAGATGAATATCCAAAAGAGGATTTTGTTTTCTTTTGTGTAGTATCGAGAAAGTTTCGTTCGACCTAGTCGTGCACTTTATTTGTATATATCATCGTACAATGGATTTTTGAAAAAAGTAATTTTTTTTAAAGTAAGTTTTTTTCAGTTTACCGAAAATCGGCGATAACGATTTTGACCAAAATGCAAACCTAGAGTCAAATGGATGTTTTCAAAACTATTGTGGACTCTGAAAGTCAGTCAGACTCGCACTAAACGAGAAAGTTTCGTGCGACCAAGTCGTGCACTTTATTTTTAATAACATTTCTCTCAAATTTGAAATAATTTGTTACAAAAATATTATCAAATATATCTTGATTTAAAATAATATGAAATGACAGATTCCTGGCTTTCAAAAATGATATAGTACTTTATTGTAAGTCTTGCCATTGTTTTTGTACATATTTTTCCCCATTTTAAGCACTTTTTTCAAACGACCACTTCCACCTAAACGGAACCAGATTTTGTCCTATCAACGATATCGTTATCCGGTTAAAATTTGCTTTTTAATGTGCCCAGTAGAGTCAAGTTGCAGTCTGAGTCACGTAACACAACTTCCCCGGACTTACAACGAGTCTAAAACGTACTTCCAATAATCTCATATACATTTGGCTTGCTTACTTCGTAAGTGTTAATACTGCTAACCGTCTGCCCACGACTTCAACTGTATATGCATTCGCTGCACACGCAAGTGGTAAAATCATCTAGCCTCTCTAGCTGTTCACAGATTTAAGTCGCATTTGTCCCGCATAAAGGAATATTCCTTCGCACAGTCGCTAATTGCAGAATTAAATTAAAAAAATAAACAATCGCAACCAGTCCTGACGCAGACTGTATAATATGACTTAATCAAACAAACCGATCAACTTAAATGGCAAATGAGACAGCCTTTCCATACCCACAAAGTTGTTGCCGCCTCCGTCGCAGACAAGACTACCGATCAACCAAATCCACTTTGGCGACTAGGTCTGGACAGGTTTCTACAAAATAAAAATGCAAATACTTGAAAACCACTCCGTGACGTTAAACATGTCAATTATGCATACGTTATGCTCATCATAAGCTATCCAAAAAATAATTTGTGGTTTCTTTATGACGGGCGTGTATCTTGCCGTGCTATAAATAGTGAAAGCCGATTACCGGGATTACGACTCAGCGAATACCCTTGTTAATTAAGGCTTATTGCAAGTCTAGTCATCTCCGGCTCCAACATGGCCAACAAGAGTCCCCTAAGTTGGGATTAAAAGTCTGCCCATGCGGAATCAAAGATCTATGATGACTGAACAATCCGAAACGACAGTTTCGATTCACGGAAAATGTTAACAAACGAAACCGGCTCGATAAGAATAAGCGTGCTCGCCTAGCTATTAGGACATTTTATCGATCGGACCGTGTTTCATTTTCGTTTGTAAAGGGTGGCGGATTTGGTCGATTGTTTCGGAGAAGACGAATTGGGGCGCCTGCCATTTTTTCGACTGTACAAATTTTAAAATGTTTTTCAAGGGCTATAATGGTTAAGTTGAACAAACCAGCAGGAGGCACCTATATCTATTTGCGCTCACCAAGTTTGCTCTCTAATGGATGTGCCTTATCTCCCGGTCTTCCTCTAAACTTAATCTAGCGGAAGTAAGTTCGAATAGCATTTTAGCATTAAGATCAATCTGATCGGCTAGTTCTCCCTTTGGAATCAACGAATAAAAATGCTTAGACGATTGTTCCTTCTGTGGAACAATGGCCTGTGAGCATCACACCATCTCATAGCGGGCCTAAGTCCTCTGCCGACGCCCCTGGTATTTTTTGTGCCAACTGATAGTCACCAGCAAGAGCTGTCGCACTTCAGTCTAAGCAAATAAATGGGTTTGAGGAATATATCAACAGTTCTTGAAGTAGATCTCTCTATAGCTTGTCTTTATATAAATTATTCAAGGTTATCTCAAGACCGATGATTATGGGGTTTTCCCAAGATTTGCCACAAGTGCAAACTTTTTTTGTCAATAGTGAGGTTAAATAATGCTGCTGAAGACCGCCTGAGGCGCTCACAATGATATTATCTTCAATGCGATGTTGAGTCGACGTAGCTTATAATAATTTTTAGTGTACAGAACAGATTTTTCGAACTCGCAATGGCGGACTTTTCCATACGAAATTACGCATTGTGAACTACAAAATATTTAGTGGGAAGGTTTAAAATGATTATAAGTAAGGCCCTTTAGTAGAAGTTAGAGGGTTCTTCAGGACTAGGCAGGCGATTTTGAGATTCGATTTAATGGGCGCACTTCCGTCAATTTACTTCTCCTCGTGTTTGAAATGCGTACAGGCTGTAGGGAATTGGAATTGTGTTTTCAAATGGACACTCTCACACTCATCGCTCTATTTGCCCTATTGAAAGAACATGAACCGAAAAAAGTAATAAAACACCTTGGTTAAAACTACAGTCATTTCGAACAACAACAGCAGTATAATTAACTATCAACCTTTTTCTTTTCATTTTTCATGTCAAAAGTCAAATGAAATAGGATCCAACAATTTATAAATAGGCCCCGACTTTAGAACAACAAGGTTCTAAGTCACAATTTTGAAAAATAAAAAAGAACTATATAATCAAATCAGGGTAAATTGGTTATACTCTTTCGATTGACGCTAATTATTTTGCTCTATCTCTTTCCGTTTTTAAGACAAACAGGCCTACGGAGTTCGATCTGCATTATTTGAGTTTAAGGTTAAGTCATAAAGGTTGTAACTACGACTTATGGAACCAATCTTACCAAATTGGAAAAAACAAAAAATGAAGATAGAACCTTGGTGCATTTTAAAGTGCAGTTAGAACCTTATTGCTCGGAATGTATTTATTATTTTTAAATAGATTCAAGAAGATTTTGAGATTTTATTTCACATAAATTTTAATGACAACCAAAATTACAAAATACGTAGTTCGATTTCAAATAGAAAGGTTTTCACAAGTGTTTTGAAGCAAGAAGTGCTTAATTTACTAGACTCATATTAAAGATTAAATAAATGTTTTGAAGAAGTTATTTTTTAAGTTTTGGTAAGTTATTCTCCTACTTTTTTAGTTTGTTATGGGGTTACAGCATTAGTTTTCTGCTAAAAGAAAAATTCCCACCTAAAATGAATTTTGAACAAATTATTTTCTGTTATGAATCATAAAAGGCCTCGACCATAACAGATCTTTTATAAATCGTATTCTGGGCTTCGAACTTTTATGAAACTCTGGTATAGAACTTTGAAAATTGAAATCTGTTACGAACCTTTTTTATTTTTTATTTTTTTTTTTTGTAAATACTAAGTGGACACCTGATAATTTTTTTGCAAAATAGCATAAAATTGTCGGTGAAGGGAGTAAGTTTTGAATTATTACTCACATCAGGAAGTTCAAATGGGTTACTATATTAAATCTTAGTTCCAGCAAAAGTGATGGGTGTTTTCGGCTAAACGAAAATTTAAATGTAGAAACAATTTTCAATTATTATACCTTTTTACACACATTTATTACATTTTGTCTCCATTTATAAGCATTTCGTTGCCTAGGAATTATAATATAGAGAAACATTTCAATCCAAGACTTCATATTTAATAAAAATCTTTTATAATAAAAGTCACAAATTTCTATCTTTTATTATGTTATGATTCTTAACAGAATTCATAAAAGACTTTCCCACACAGAATACCAATTTTAGAGCCCGTAAAAGATTTTTTGTAAGTTCGAACTTTTGTATGGAAATTTTGCCGAATAGGCCTGATTACTACTTTATGCTAGTGTGATGTCATCGAGTTGGGTCCTTCCGTAATAATAGAAGAGGTCGCCATCGTCGAAAATGTGAGCCGAGACTTGGTAACCACCTTAGATTTGAGCAATGCCCCGTTGGTACAGTACTCGAAAAAAATTGAGAAACCAACAAAAAATGGAAAAGAAATGTTCGGAAAGCAAATCGTCAAGTAGGAGGGGCTTATGTGAGTTCCAAGGGAAAAACCGTTAGTAAAAGAGAAATTAAAAACACAAGGGACTGTTTCTCAAAGTGAAAATTTCATTGCCAAAACATTGTATCCAAAGCGGAACGCGAGGAAATGTTTGAGGGTTTTTACTCTTTGGACTAATTTTATTCTCAAATTCACAACAAGAACTGAAACTAAAAAAAATAAATAGGAGCAGTCGCGTCGAAATTTTTCATTTGGTTATTTTATGGATATTATGTGAAAATAATAGGTTGCCTGTTTGTAAACCATTTGGCTTGAAAAAAACAGTCTACAATGCTCACAATTTTAAAAATTATATTACTGGCATTGCTAAAAAAAAAAGGTGAAAGCTGTTAAAAATCAATTAATGGATACCAGGAAACAAGTTCTTAGAGGTCAAGGCTTATATAAATTCATTCCCAAAAGTTGAGTCGCATTACACTCGAGCCAAAGTTGTAATTAGATTTTAACTTAAATGTTTAATATTTTATAAAGACTGAGGATCCTGTAAAGGAGAGCTACTAGGCTACTACCGAACAATTTTTAATGCAAATTTCCACTTAACCTTCCATCGAAAATCTGACAGATGTGGCAAGTGCAAAACTTATCTAGTTGCGACGAGAGAAAATGAATTGACTGAGTGTATGAAATCAAAAATGGGAAGCCATCTAAACTTAAGTCTGACATGAGAGACAAAAGGTTTTGATCTCCAAAATGTTTTGACTTGTTCCACGAGCAGAAATCGGACCAATGTTCTACAATTCAAAACTCAATGGGCCTTAGCAATAAACATTTTTAGTTTCGACTCTTAATTTAAGTAGTTTACAGTGGCTATATTTTCCATACAAATTTTGCAATTGTGAGCTAAAAATGTTTATTGCTAGGGCACAATGTTTATAACCTAACCGCACATCTTTCAACAAAAAAGACCATTTATTGTGCTTTATGGTCTGAATTATACAGGTGGCAGAAGAGGAAACGAAATTGCTTCGGCATTATTTAAAATTTTAGAAAAAGTTTTCGAAGTTTCGAGTACGATATTAAAGAACTTATAACATGGAGTGATTCGTGCGTTCCGCAGAATAAAAATTCAATAATGACCTTGGCAATGCAATATTTTTTAAAAACTCATACTGATATCAAGACGATTACAATGAAGTATTCCCTGCCAGGACATTGCAAGAAGTTGACAACGCACACAGTCAAATTGAGAAAAATCTTTTCGTTAACGAATATTTTTTCTCAATTCGGCTTATACCCCAGTTGAAAAGCATGAAAGTTCGAAAGGGTTTGGTTATTGTTCAAATGCACCCAAAAGATTTTAAGGATTTCGGCAAAAATGCAAAAATTTGCTTCGATCAGAATATGAAGTTCATTATTCGCTGGATTATTCCATATTTTTATGAAGACCACGTCAGTGAGGCGAAAAGCAACAACAAGAGCTCGAAAAGAAAAATTGGTTCAGACCTTGAGCTTAAAATCGAAGCTGTTACCAAAAACAATTGCATAAGTCAAAACATTTGCAATCGATGTTCAAATATATGAATGCAACCGACAAGTCAAACTAAAACTAGGTAAATTTAAAAATGTAACATAATTTTCCTTAAATTTATCAATCATTATAACATTTTTTTTTTCGTTTTGAAAAGACTGATGATATCGTCTCAAACAACTGATTTTCTCAACTTTATTTATTAATTTTTCGAAGATTTAATTTTTTAATTAAGTTGGGTTTTTTTAATTTATTTTGTCAGCTTTTAATTTAATTTCACCTAATATATTCGACATTAATTACCGTCTACTATTTCAATTGAGTTCTATTATCCATAAAATGTTTCTTTTGCATTTCACAATTGCAGCTATAATCATTAAAAACACATAAAATTAATAAAAAAAAAATTCTTTTTATGTATTTAAATAAAAATCAATGTATTATTGAAATTGAATCTTATTACAATTGTGTGGAATTGCAATTTTTAAGCCCTGAAATTAAGGTCCCAAAGTTTTATGTAAAGAACAAAGTAAACCATTTTGTCAACAAAGTTCTAAGTGATACATAAAACCTTATTGTTCTAAATTATTTCGTCGTTCGTTGCGCACCAAGGTTCATAACCGTTTTTCAAAGTCAGATTTTAGGGTCCAAACATTAAATTTGTTAGGTTTTAAAAGTAAAATCCTCTTAATCGAGTGTAAACTCAACGAATTTTCCTTAAGATTTAAGACATTTTTAGAACACCAACCGAATTAAGGAGTTTAAAAATTCAGAAGCGTATCTTATACCACTATAAATAATCCATGAGGCAGCTGAACTTCAGGCCAACTGGAGACAACTTCATCCATCATTATTTTTGGGGTGTAATGTGTAATAATTGAGGTTAGACGCAGTGCTCATGGTTGAGTTGTCCTGTACGGCAGCTGTCGCCTTGGCCTTGAAAAACGACCAAATTCCTGTACCTCTTCAAGCAACAAATTTGGAGCCCCATTGGTAGGGCCCATTGCGCCACCTACCACTGTAGTCCAGCCCTGCGAATCGATTTTATTTCACTATTTTAACGCCATCCTACTTTGTTTCTTGTTAACTGTTTTGGCAATCACGTTCAGCCGGTCTGCAAACTGAGATAAAATCTTGACCACCTTGAGATGAGCAACAACTCGGGGCGAGCTCGTTGGTTTTTTTTTATTTTTTATTTTTGTTGTTCTCTTTTCTTTGTTGATATTATTGTTTGCCTTATTTGTTCATGCCTTTCGTCATCTTCTTTAAGCTTTTAGATATTTACCAATATAGGTAGATAATAGGAGAACACTCAATAGTCCGTCTGTGTTTTTTTTTAGAATTAATTTATTTCCTTCTATACTCGTGACAGTATGTGTGTGTGCCTGGAATGTGCGAAATTTTATAAATGCGCATGTAGCCCAAGAAGCCTTCTACAGTTTGCACATTGAACTTGAAAGGTTTGGAATCGATAGATCTGGGTGTCGAGTTCGGAATTTTAAGGAAGCCGCCTTCGATCCTGTGAAAAATCGCTGTTTGCGCTATTGTGGTTAGCAAAATGATATCGAGAAGCTGTATCGCGTCAGCTGTGCTGTGCTTGGTGGTTGTAGTGGGAGTGCGTGGTTTTCGTAAGTTGATCGCAGAGCTTTGCCCGCATGCAGATGGGCTGATTCGATTTTGTTTTGTATTGATTTCAGCTGCCGATATAGAGCGGTGCCATGCGGGCGACACTGAGTGCATACGCCGTACGGCGCAGCAGCTACTGCAAAAGCACTCAAAGACGGGTTATCCGGAGGCCGGATTTCCCATCCTTGAACCGTTCACGCTGAAGCGATTCGACGTCTCCGATGGTCGATCGAATTCGTTGAGCTTGAAGTTGAATTTCAGGGATTTGCTTGTCGGGGGTCTGTCCAACGTGAAAATCGACCGAATGGTGTAAGATGATCTGTCCTTCTGGGTGGATATTATTTATTTATTATTTTGTGTTTGCAGTGGCTTCACAGCTGATCCGGCGACGAGTAAGTTCGAAATGTACGGCAGTCTGCCCAAGTTGACGTTGCGCGGCAAATACAGAGCCGACGGGCGGATACTGATCCTGCCGATTCAAGGCGATGGTAATGCCGACATCAGCATCATCAATCCAAAGTTTTCGGTGAAGTTCAAGCCGAGTCTTAACGTGCAGCAGGGAAAGACTTACCTTGGCATTGACAAGCTGAAGATTCTCCTCGAACCGGAAGGGTAAGTTGTTGTCTTGTTGACTTTGAAACGAGAAAGAGGAAAACAGAAACCGAAACTGACTTGACTTCTTTGCAGTGTTCAGATCAAGCTGACGAATCTCTTTAACGGCGATCAGAATTTGGGCAATAACTTGAACCAGTTCTTGAACGACAACTGGAAGGATGTGTGGACAGAGCTGCAGCCATCGATACACATTGCCATTTCCGAGATTGTTAAGACTGTGGCGGTAAATGTGTTCAAGAAGTTCCCCTATGAGGAGCTGTACCTTGATTAGTGTAAATTTGTTTACAGTTTTACTATCAGCATCATTAGTCTGTAAGTTTCATCATCCACTCATGCGAAATGTTGACTTCATGTTAGGACTTAAGAAGAAAAAATAATTATACCCGTTTTGGATAGAATGACTTGTGTTTTTTGAGATATATTTTTTTTTTCTTTGTTTTTGTGAACTAGTTTCAATTGGGTGGCGGTGTTTTTTTTCGTCCTATTTAATTTAGGTACGAATATGTATAAGCGTATATGATTTGATGTATTTTATTGTGAAGCCGGTGTAAAGGCACGAACTGTTGTGAATGTTTTGAAATTCTACATGTTCAAATTGAAAAGGAAGCAAGTGAGGTATCTATCGATCTATGAAGCTCGTTGTTTTGAATCTTGGTAAGGTATTTGTTGTTTTATCCCTTCTTAAATAACTTTAAAAAAAGAGGAATTAGTGACCTCTTGTTAGACTTGCTTTAATCCCACCTTTAAATTAGGTCCCAAAGTGTGAAGGTCGTTGATATAAGGAGCGATCGTATAAATCTTAGGGGTAAATGTACCACAAGGTTCTACCCTAGGTCAAATTCTCTTTCTTATTTGCATACCCTCAGATTATTAGCTTAACTCTTAACAGTCTTCTTTGATCGGGTTACACCACAGATTGGGTTCTTAGCCGTTCAGCATTTGCTTTTCTGAGCACAACTTTCTAGTTATGCTCACGGCTTAAATTATGATGACTAGCCTGTCCTCCGCTCTAAATTTTGATGTCAGTGGGGTGGAACTCTGTAAAAGAACGAAATCATTTGGAAAAGAAAATCTACTTCACGTATTTGCTTTCGTTATCGTCTTCTTATACGCAAACGTATAAAAGCACTGGGGTGGGCGTGGGATTCTGTAAATAACGAAACGAAAACCACTTTCGCGTTTCAAAAAACGAAATAAATCACGCGAAAGCGAAAATATGCTTCATGTAACTCCTAACGTTTTTTTGTTCACATTCGTTTACTTACTTACTTAACGGGCTCCCGACCCGTGAAGAGTCTCTGCCTGAGACACTGCAGCCTTCCATCCTCTGCGATCCCGGGCACGCTACTTCCAGTTTGCCAGACCAAGCGCTCTGGCATCCGCGATGGCTTGGTCTTTAAAACGGAGGTTCGGTCTTCCTTGTCGCCTCGAACCTGGGGGCTGGGATTCAAAGATCCTCTTAGCTGGAGCATTCGCTCGATGTGGCCGAGCCAATGTAGTCGACGTGTTTTGGCAGCTCTTGGTACAGCTCATAGAGTTCGCGGTTGTATCTTGAGGAGTTACGCGACACAGCTGGATCAGTTTTGCCGGGATCCCGAATTCGGCCATCGCCATATAGAGCTCCTGACGATGAATGCCATCATATGCGGCTTTGAAGTCGATAAATAGGTGGTGAGTCTCGTCTTGAAATTCATTGGTCTTTTCCAGGATTTGCCTCAGTGTGAAAATTTGGTCTATGGTCGATCTGCCGGGCCGGAAGCCACACTGGTATGTGCCGATTAGTGTGTTGCAGAACGGTTTAAGACGTTCACACAGTACGTTGGATAGGATCTTGTATGCGACATTAAGCAGGGATATGCCTCGGTAATTCTTGCAAGACATAGGATCGCCTTTTTTGTAGATGGGACATTCGTTTATGTTTGAGAAACTGTGTGACAACAAAATTATAGTTTGGCAGTCTCAGTATGTAGCTTTATTTTCGTTAAGTTGTTTTGACGTTGAGGGAAGCTTTAAAATAGGAGGCACATATGTATTTCGTGTACCTGTATGCAAATGAATATTGTCCAGAGTCCAGCACGTTCTTAAAGGCAGCTATGTCTAACCTAAAACGTTGAACAAAACTAAAAGAAAAAAAATAACTATCTATGTAACTAAGAACTAAATTTAAATAAACCAACCTTTTGTCAGGTAATGTGAGAGGATTCGAACAATCCCGCAGATGTTTTCTAATTTTTTTAAGTTTACGTGTTCATTTTCCTTTTCACTTTCGTCGCTTTCGCTGGTCAACAAAAAATTGTAGGTTAGCATTTCTAGTAAAATATTCAGCACAATCTTAAAACCACCAAACTCAAAGAGCATAAACACGAAAATGATAAACGTCAACAAAATAGCTGTCGTTTGTTTTCTGAGACGATAAAATCTGTTCGTTTTTAAGGTTACATGGAGCAAGAAAAGCGAAAACGACAAAGAAAATAGTTCGTTCGTTTTTTTTTCGCGCCCACGAGAATTTCTTTCGTTTTTGATGTTACATGAAGCAAACTGTTCGTGTGCACGAAAATGTTTAAACGTTTTCATGTTTTCATCTTACAGAATGCCGGCCCTGATTTTAGTTTTCGCACGAAACGAAAATGTCCTTAGTTTTTTATTCTGTGCTTTCGCAAAACGAAGATTTCTTTTGGTATTCAAAGTTATATGAGTCAAAACGTTCGTGCAAGTGAAAACGATTACAAAATGTTAAAGTCACCAAGTGACAAACAACAGAATCAGGAACGGAAACTCAACCAGAACAGAAAGTTTTTTCGTTCTGTAGTAAATTCTGATTCTGTTTACGTTGTTCGCTCAGCTACACAAAACTGAAACAGAAACAGATCTATAAAAACATGGCTGCCGAATATTCTATTAAAATGTTTGAAGACGATTTACATGAAGTTAATTGTCGATTTGCGGCGTAAAATTTGTAATTTATACGTGGTCAATGGTCATAACAATATAAAATAATGCGATGCGAAACAAACAGCCAGATGACAGATGCAGACAAATTCAAACGAAAAAAACCTCCCCTCCCCCGACGATAAATTGGCATTTCTGTTGCTGTCAGCAATCAATATAGGTAGACTTGTTTACGTTCTGTAGTCAAACAGCCATTTTTCTGTAGCTAAATTCTGTTGCTGGAAAAACATTTTCTATTCCTAATTCTGTTTCTGTTGCAAATATATGGGACTCTGTTTCTGTTTCAGTTTCTGTTGATTGTCACTTGCTGCTTTAAGCGAAATTTTCATATTTATTTGAATTATACATTCATTAGTTAAACATTTTTTTTTTGCCTTTTCACTCGATTAACAGATTTAGTCCCAAAGTCTGACAATTTCAATGTCAAATGTTTCAAGTGAAAATGACTTTTTTAAAATCGTGGGAGCGTTACAAATTGTCAGTTTACTCGGTTGGCAGATATTAGCAGAAAAAACGGAACAGAATAGGGCTATGCAAGAAAAGTAAGTGAAAATGGTCAGAAAGAGAAAGTACTGCTTCTTATTACATGACACAACTGACGTTTCACACATTTAGAAGAAGCAATGAGACTTACAAAATGTCATTCAATAGAACAGAATAACAGAAATAAGGTTTGCATCACCAGAAACATTGCTTGGAGTTAATTGCCGTCATTTTAGATGTAGGTATTCTATGCAAATAATGTCAAAACCAAAGATAATGGAATACAGAGATATATATCTTTCCAGTGGAAGGGCGGCTGCCTACAAGCTGTTTTCCAGAAAAGTTCATGAAGTCACACACACCTGCTTATTTCTATTATAGTATATGTGAGTTCATGAATTGGACTTTAATGCAAGAATTCGGTATTCTCTAATGTGTATTTCACTATCTTTTTCAGTTTAATCAACACATCCACAAAAACTAAACAAATTCAAAACGTAACACAAAACAATTAAACACCGCGATGCTCATAAAAGCAAGATGATTCGCGGTCGTCCATTAGCAACATGATTTTTTGTTAGCCACACGTATTCATGAAATTACAAAAACAACAATGTAAACAAATGGGTTTTGGGGGGATAGACGTACGAAAGATAACCATCTCTTTTATTCATTAATCTCTGGTCAAAACAAACTCAGCTTGAACTCAAAAATCAAACTAAATTCATTGCGAAAATTTACTAACTTCTACAGTTTTTAAGAGCCCGCTTCAGCTCAGAAGTATTTGCTTATTGCTGTTTTTGCTACCTATATTTTTTTTCTAGATTTTAATTAGTCTGCTTTTCATTTAGTTTGATTGACAACAATTCTCACTTTTCCCAATCTAATAAAAAATCAGCTAGCAATTAATGGAACGCTACCAGAGCCTGCAAGATTTTAAATTCATTATTGACAGTAAAAAATGTAAATAAACTAAAGAACCCATCCACAAGAAACACATCTTTTACCAATAATAATTGAATATGACACAGCGCACTTTGCTTTCAAGACTTACGATACTATCGCGTTTAACTTTAGAAGATGATGTTGACTCAGAAGTCTTATGACCATTTTAGCTTAAGAATGAATACGGCCGATGAACACGGGCCTAAGTGTGAGCAAATTGCTAATGGTAACGCTGATAGGTCGTTCACGAAGAATTCAAAGTATATCGAGAGTTTTATTTTTTGATTTTCTTTTTTTTTTTTTTAATTCATTAAAACAAACAAAAAACATAAATTTTAACAAATTCGATAAAATTGCAAAAGAAATTGAGCTGTCAAATGAGTGGGGGTGTTCACACGATTGTTAAAAAGAAAAGCAAAAGATGGTGTTGTGTTCAGAAGGGAATTAGATCGGGTACAAATATATTTTAAGTCGTGTTCACACTAGAACGATGCAGAATATTTCTGAATTATTATTGAAAAAAAAAAGTTTTGTTGAAGTTTTGTCGTGTCAAAAAATTCCGCGCACTGAGTAATCAAAAAAAAAGGCCGAATTGTATATTTTTTCAAAAAGATATCGGACCTTTTTTGCAAATAGGACATGTCCTCATAGAAGAAGTCGTTTGGTCAGCCTAAGTTTGAGTCTTCAAAGACTGCTCTACCTAAACTGACAGATTCTTAAATATCAACGTCGTTCTTGTTGTTAGGAGTCATTCATTTTTTGTATATTTTTAGACTGCCGCATTGACGGGAGAGTACCTACCTCTTATCCGATATTTATTTCATGAATCTTAAAGGTGGCTATGTTAGTTTAGACTTTAGAGGCTAGTTTACACCAAGTGATCTGGTAGGGACATAAACGCTAATTCAAGCTATCAAAAGTGGCATTCTTTTTTTTGTTTTTATACTTGTTTTTATGTGCGACTTCTGCAGAAGTTATTTGCTAAGATTGCTAGCATTTTATAGCCATTTTTCAGTGCTGCATTATAAAGTTATTACCCCGGTGAGCGCTCCGAGGGTCTTTGACCTTTTTATATCGACTGCGGCAATTAAACTGCAAGCTTTATAACAACGGTGAGTGCGTTGTTCCATTAAGACACCGTAGCCAGGTTTAAGGCTATGCAACCGGTGAGGTTCTTAGCTGCGTCGGAAGCTGCCATCTTTTAGACAGTGTAGTTAATTGCAAGCCATTAATTGGTTGACTGTCTTTGTCTTTAAATCTTGTGTGGAGATGACCATATTTTTTTATGTTCTTCATGATTTTCTCCTCCACTAAACGACGCATTCCTAAAGTCACAGTTTTAACAAAACAAATGTATGGATGACTGGTATTTTGGTTACACTGTGATAGTATCGTTTTTCATTTACCCACTTTGGTTAGTGCTTTGTCATTCAGTAATATTGATCCCCTTTGTTGACATCGGTAGGTATCTAGAATTTTGTCATCACAACAGAATCTACCGGTCTCCCAATGGTTAATCGATTTGGCAAAGAATAAGAAACAGCTTTCTGATGACTAAGATAAATCGTAGAAATAAATAAACAATGTAACTGTGTAATAAAAATGCTAATGCAAATGGCTTCTTGTCAGAAATAAACCCGTCTTTTAGTGTGCCGTATTTCGTGTTTTATTTATAAAAACAAAAAAAAAACACGTGTTAACAGATTATTATGCCCCGTTGGTTCGTGTGCCCTGTGATGTGGATTGACATAGGTAAGTATCACTTAGGGTAGTATAACAATAAAATAACTCAAGTTCAAGACTGCGGCTTACGAGTTTCGTGGGTAAGTTGTAAAAGTTTGTGAATTATATTATAGTGAAGACGAGTCACCTGCGGACGTCGTAAATACGAGTATATGCGAACTCATTTAACACATTATACATGTTTTCGAATAATGAATCGTAAGTTTGACGGGGCTACATCATCTTCCAACTATTCCAAGAAGTAAATATTTGCGTAGCTATTTAAATGTTTTTAGACATTCCTTCCAATGTGTAATTTGAACCTGAAATAAGTAGCCGTAGAACGTTTGTAAAGATTTTCGTTGTAGGTACTTGAAATATAAGTGATTAGTGATGCCATTAGGGGGAACATTACTTTAAGATAGAAATAGGTGAACCCACTCATGGGAAATGCGATTTGGGCTGAATTGGAAAATAGTTAAGCTTGAATTGCATCTGTCCACCGCCTAGGACAAAACGTCACTATTGATAGCAACAATTTCGAGGTAGTTAAGGAGTTTATCTACCTCGGTGTAAATATGAACTCCACGAATGACACCCTAGTGGAGATCAGGCGAAGAATTACCCTAGGAAACCGCTGCTACTTCGGTTTGGCAAAACAATAGGGTTCAAAACTCCTAACTCGAAGGACGAAATGTACGCTCTACAAAACACTCATCCTGCCAGTTCTGCTTTATGGCGCCGAGTGCTGGACGATAAGCAGGAAGGGAGAGCTGATATTGGGCTCCTTTGAAAGAAAAATTCTTCGTCGGATTTTTGGTCCTGTGTGCGAGGAGGGCGAATGGAGGAGAAGATACAACCGCGAACTCTATGAGCTGTACCAAGATGTGGATGTAGTCCAAAAAGCCAAAACACGTCGACTACATTGGCTCGGCCACATCGAGCGAATGGACGACAATGCTCCAGCTAAGAGGATCTTTGAATCTCAGCCCCCAGGTTCGAGGCGACAAGGAAGACCGAACCTCCGTTTTAAAGACCAAGCCATCGCGGATGCCAGAGCGCTTGGTCTGGCAAACTGGAAGCAGCGTGCCCGGGATCGCAGAGGATGGAAGGCTGCAGTGTCTCAGGCAGAGACTCTTCACGGGTCGGGAGCCCGTTAAGTAAGTAAGTAAGTAAGCTTGAATTACATCGAAACAAAAGTGGGAAAAAGTACAAAAAAGTGGATAAAATCTGAAGTAGGTACTGCTTCATCCTATAGTACACTCTGTATACTTTTCTCTCAATTTAAAATTTTCACTTTGTGGAAAGCAACGAATACCTTCCAGACTTTCGCTAGATCACGCTTCCATCACATAATTCCTGTCAGTTTCGCAAGGAAAAGCGCTTTTGACAAGCAAGTGAAAATAAATTAAATAAAATTCAAATATTGGTTTGAACTTCCTAAAAATTTAAAACGATGGAGAATACTATTCAAAATGGAAATAATTGGAACGGTTTGTTTTATTTTATAGCATTAAGTTTCCCTTACGAACAAAATTAGCCTTTGCAAAAGCAGACGATGAAAGTCTTATCACCTACCATCCAAGAAAATCGTACTATATGGGATACCAGCAGCTACAACTTCCGCACAGCATTTTCCCGGCATAAATGCAATGCAGATTGAAAAGAGGTTTGTTGCCCTGAAGAAAAAGTTCAGGAGGGAAAAAAGGAAGGAGGACGCACAAGATCTGGAGCTGGAGCAAGTAGTTTGAGATCGTGGTATCTGCTGCCGAAATTGGATTTTTTTGAGGCGTACGATGACTACTCGTCAAGCTACGAGTCTTGACCCTCACCAGAGAACATCGGAGGACATATTGGCAGCTACGGAAAATGACATCGACGACCCTTCTTCGCCGAACTCCTCTTCGCCAACGCCAACACCAACACGCGTTCATCCGGCAGCAAATCTCTTTGAAAACTCTGTAATCGAAATTGGAAGGTGCCCTGAGTCCTGCCAACATAAATACGCCAAAGTCTGCCAATAAAATACGTGAAGCACTATATGAAGAACGTCGGGAAGCAATAAGAAAAATTAGTGAGCCTCACAGAGTGTCGAACAGACACAGCTTCAGAATGTACCGGAGGAAGATGATAAAAAAAGAAACCATTTCAAAATCTTTCAATATATGTATTGCGGAAGAAATAGTCGATATGGATCCTGATCTAAAAACCGCATCAGAAAAATGTTGGACTTTTATTGGGAATTCAAACTGAATTAATTTTAAGTATTTGACTGTGTTAATAATGAAATGTGATATTTATTCTTGTTTAATTTTGTGTGTTCTTATTGAATTTATTTAGTTTTAACCTGAATTGCATATCATTTGCATCTCAGATTACAAATGAATGCCACCTTATTCATTGATATCTAAATAAAATGGATTCAACTTTAATAAAAAACGTGATTTAAATTAGATCTGTTGCCTTTATTTAATTATTATAAATCCATTCCCTCAAGTATTCTCTATATTGTAGAGCTGTTGCTCTCGCATTTCTGGCTGGGTCCTAAACGTAATCGGATTCAGCTGTGAGGTAGCTACAACCGTTCTCCAAGTCCCATTTATCCAAATTCCGTGATTTTCACTCGGAGCATATTTCTGTCTGCTGCTGTCGCATAGCTTGTTATGCAAAACACCAGTTGTTTTTATAATGCTGTCTACTATATTTGGGCTCAGCTATAAACGTTCGATGGTATATCATCCATCTAGAAGCCAATATGCCAATGTGAGGGAGCTGGGTTTAGGAAATTCATTTGAGCTGTTTCCAAAAGCAATCCCAGTGTGTTAATGGTGAAAATTCCAGCATCACTCTGTGACCCAAACGTTCCAATGTCTACGTACGTGAACTTGTAATTGGCACCTGCAACTCAAAGTAATACGATGCTATAATTTTATTTGTAACTGAAATATAACGAACCGCTTTTTTTGGAGCTTGAATTGTAAATGTGATATGTTTTTCGTCAATTGCTCCCAAACAATGCGGTCAATTCCAGGTTTCGTAGAAATCATTTGCATCCAGTAGCCAGGGCGTATTTTATGGCAAATATATCGGTTGCGAAACATTCCATAGAATGTTACAAACTTCCGGGATAATTCTCTGAATTGTTGATTTGCCTATGCGATACGCAAATGCCAATGAGCTATAGCTGTCTCCTGCACTCGAATGAACTTCCATTCTTGTGCAATGGAAAATTTGTCTTCGTCGTATTCTAATATCTCTTGAACCAAATTGTCGAAATCACCTTGATTGCTGCAACCTTCGATTTGTACTTGTCGCACCATCAAAGGCGTCCAAAACTATCCAATTGTGATTCCGGTGGCCTCATCTTGCAAACTATTTAAACTTGTAATCTGGAAATTTTGTATTTTAATAAAAACTTGCACAATATGCATTTCAAGTTCTCCTACAATTTTCGCGTCACAGCTATTGGAAAACATTTTTATTAATGCGACGTTATCAAATGCAATTCCATCATATATTTTCAAATTTTACATAAATTTTAAAATTTTTGGTTTTAAATTCCCTAGGGACTGTCACAATTTGTTTTTGAAATTCCCGGAAATTTTAAAATGGCAAAAGAGAAGCTTCTGAGCTTTTTTAGCTCCGATTTTAATCATAGATGTCATATAAATATGCGTGTGTTTTCGATGAGTTTCGATGTTTTCACTTTTTTGCACTTATTCCCACTATTGTTTCGATGTAGTTCAGGCTTAAGGCGTGTGTCGTTTTTCGCCCGAAATTTATTAAAGCTACGTTTGTGCATTCGGGCAACAAATTATTTATAATCGCCGTAGGTTTTCTTTCTTTGTGGTAAGGTTTTCCGTCTGCCCTAAAAGAATGAACGAATGTCCTTTGAATATTATCAAGTGCGTGAAGAGTATGTGTAGTTCTCTTAAGCGTGGCGGCTTTCCCTAAAAAAAAAGCCATAGCAATCCCACTGCCCACTGTTTTATATTTAATGATTTTGCTCCATGACAGGTCACAGGTTACAAACCCCGCCCCCGTGAAGTGCTTGGTAGTTAATACACTTTCACGATTCCAATTTTGGCATATATAGACCCGTTTTGCGCAGACCAACTGTCAAATAATAATTGAAATTTATCAAATAATTTTTTTAATTGTATTGTGACTGACAACTGTCAATATTGTTGATACCTACATTGTTATTTTTTTTTGAATGTATTGTGAATAAAAAAAATCGGTATTGTGAATCAATTTTCATCGATTTTTTGTCAGCTGTCAACTTTTGTGCTACCTAAAGAAATAACTAAAAAATGTAAGTTTCGAATTAAATAAGTGATAAATCTTAACTTTGTTTTATTTCCAAAGGTCTCAAGAAGAAGTGAGTAACAAAAACCAATTATGCAGTTTGGTCCAGTTGATGGAAGAGAACGGAGGACTCGCCACAGGATTTTCTTTGTACTTACTTCAATCACAAAAGAAAAGCATCTGTCAGACGTTCTTTCAATACCGATTTTTATTTGCATCGATAAATTCAAATCAACCGTCAATCGGTTGAAAGTAAATAGGAAATAGGAAGTTCCGCATTTGTACGGAAGGTGGCCCACAACGTTGTCCAATACCGACCACATATTTTAAAATAGTTCCAATAGCAATTAACGTTCCTTTTAAAAATTTCAAAGCTTAATCGGCTAGAAATGCCAATATTTGGTGTTTCTACCCACTTTCTGGACGTTGAGGTCACGCCCACATTTCTAGAAGTGTTTTCAACGTTTCCTTCGATGAGCGCAGAAAGAAAGTTTGGTGCCGCTCCCCATTTTTCAATACAGACCATATCTTACAAACTGCTTTTAGCAGACAATGTACACCGGCATATCAAATTTCAAGTCCAAAGCTGCTGCATACATCTCAAAATATAGTATTTTTAAAAACGTTGTTACTTGAAAGGTGCCACGCCCTATTGTACGAACCCACCCACATTTTTCCCATTATTAGATAGTATGATTTGACAGTCAATTGGAAAGTTGACAGAAGATTTGTTCTGTCATGTGACAGAACACAGAAGCTGAGTTAATTCATCCCGAGATTCATACCTGTCAAACAGATGTCATTTTAGAAAACTCAATTCTAGTAGTAAACGTCGATCGCACATCGTGGCGTTTGTTTTCATCAATTACAAACAACTTTTTTAATTACATGCTTCATTGGTATTTCAAGGTATTTAATTAGCGTCATCGATGTCAGCCGGACACTTTAATTATAAAAATTTGCTACTGGACTTTAGGTGAATGCATTTAATCAATTATTTGCATAATTAATTGCAACTTGTGTTAAGTGTGCCATAATTAAAAAATAAATAGTTGGCGCAACAGGTCTGTATAGGGACAATGGGCCTAGTGTGCCGTAATTCATGATCGTAAAGTAACAGATCTGAAGGAGCTGTGTCGACTTTAGAAGTGATGAATAATTATTGGTTTTTTTTTCTGCTTATATTTTATGGATTTCAATCTTCGACTAGCAATAATAATTGTAATTATTGATTCGTTGTTCTAAAGTACGGGGTGAACCAGTTAGCATGGTATTCAGCGAAAAATGTCGCCAGTTGCGATCATCAAGTTGGTTTGATGTGCTTATCTGCGCCTCCAAATTGGGGGAAGTCTTTCTGCCGCAATGGCTCTCTGGGTTAGAATCAAAGACTCTGCAATTCATTCATGTTAAAAAAATAAACTGAACTGGAAAACGCTATCTAAGATTTAAATTCATGATGATTACAGAATCCGCAAAAATGTTTTCCCGGGGATTTGACTCGATCCACACTCCATTCACAACCGCGATAAATATAATTATAATTATAATTATCAGGAGAATCGACTGGAAGTATTGGAATAATGTATGATTCTGTTTCATAGAACTTTATCATACATTGCTTTGATACAACAAAATTTAAATTGATCATACATTTCATACAGCAATCGGTTTTGCTGTAAGTCACAAATATTAATTTTAAATTAAAATAAAATGAGTGCTTCTAAACGTAAATACAAAAGGGTAAGTTTTATATTCTATTCATTATTTAAATACAACGGTATGTTTTCAAACTGTAATTTTCAAATGGATGGAAAAAAGTGGCCCGTTTGGCTATAAGCAATGGACTTATACCAGCTAACACCGACGAGGAAAAATTTAAACGACGTACATCATTGGTAAGATACATATTATTTTTTTCTTTTAAACAATATAACGATAATTAAATTATTTTAATTAAAATTACAGACGAAAGTTGATCGTATGAAGAAGACAGGAGTAGGTGGAGCAACCATTGAAGACCTACTAGACGAAAATGATAAGGTAGTACTGGCAATTGTAGGAGACGAGGTAAAATATTTTTTTTAAATATCACCTTTTCTCCTTTGGTTTGTTAGAACATAGTGAATAAATCGATGCTTCTTTCCATTTCATAGATAGCTTGCAACTGAGAGCAACTGTGAACGGATTACAAGTGAAAACCAAACATCGCCAAGCCCTAACAAAATTTTGAAACCCTATGAGATGCAGCCCTATTCATCGTCGCGCCAAAAGCAACGGAGTATTTTGACGGAATTAAAGGGACAAAACTTTTGTGAAAGTGAAATACTAAAAAATTATTTTTTTTAAAAAATAAAGCTATTACCTATCACAAACAATTAGAATGTCGTGAGATGGAAGTGAGGTTGAACCTACCACCCTCTGCATTTACAAGACCGATTTACATCGCTTCATCGGATGATGAAAATGAATTTGATTCGGCAGTTGTACACAACAATCAAAAATAAGTTTTATTTATACTCATTTTTGTATTATTAATCAATAAAAAATCTTTAAATATTGCTACATTTTTGTATGTAGTTTCTTAAATTTTCAACTGCATCTATGTTGTTAATCCCATTGTTCTCTTCATTATATATTCTTTGTTTTCATCAATATCTATATCATCATCAAATAAAACTATGTTATTTTCGGGGCACATTCTCGCCCGTATATTGTATAATGTTACGCAAGCATTTACAACTTTCGCACAACTGAGCGTCGATTTTAAACGTAGTCCGTTCAAGCAAGGAAATATTTCCTTCAAATGACCAAGACTGCATTCTACAACCTGCCGTGTTTTCTTAAGTTTGCATAGAAAACGATTTTTAGCTCTTCCTTCATCAATGCTAACTGGAACAATAATAATAATAGTTGGCGCAACAGGTCTGTAGGGACCCAGGGCCTAGCTTCTGGAAGGGATCTACAATTTTATGCCGGTTCCAAACGGGCCGATTGAGAAGCTCTTTCATGACAGTTATATACTCTCGGATGTTTGTCAGACGTTCGCGAGAGGTGGCGCAGTGAAAAAAACCCTGAGTTGGAATTTGGATTTTTGCGGGATTCGAACCTGGACCCCTTGCTTAGTAGTCCAACACACTAACCACTAAGCCACTGCTAACTGGAACGTTGGGATTAAAAATCCACTTCCTCAACGGATAGGCCGAATCGCCAATAATTATCGCACCAGGAAATGAACGCCACTGTTCATTGTTCCATTTTGTCATAAAATTGACTGCACTGTAAAACACGGCTATCGTGGACTGAACCGGGGTAGCTACTGTTGATTGCATAAAAACGACAATCAGCAAAAGCATATAGCATTACGTTGATGGAATGACAACCTTTTCGGTCAACAAACGCTTGTTCATTAACGGATGGCGCTTCAATAGGAATTAAAGTACCGTCAATAGCTCCAGCAATACCGCTATGTGGATAAAACTTTCAGCTACAGCGTTTGTATGTTCAGGCCAAACAATTTCTTCACCTAAAAAACAGTAATAATTATTGTATTTTTATATTATTAACTAAATGAAGAAACTACTTACCTATTAAATTTTGTGAACAAACTCTGTTAACACAACGACAAATAGTTGATTTTGAAACCCCATGCGTATAGTGCCGATACCATGATACTGGCACCCGTTGCCAAGCCAATGAAGTGTTAACAATCACCCCTATTGCGAAGATCAACTATCAATTCTTAGTTGATACTTATCAATGAATTTTTGTAAATTGTATTGCGACGAACAATTATCAATGAAGTGTTGATCGATTGTGAACGTGCATCAATAATTATCGATTGTCGGTTTGACAAATCGGTATTGTGAATGTCAATTGTGAACAATTTTATTGGCAGCTGTCAATTTTTCTATCAATTGCAATTCGGTGTTGATAAGGACGGTTCTTTAACGGAAATGTAAGTTATTTTTCAAATTGTTTCAATTTTAAGGGCTAACATTTTTCGTTATTTTTTAAGCAATAAAAGGCAACTCAATAGATTGGTTGAGTTAATGGAGCAGAATCAAGATATTGCGAAAGGCTTTTGTTCCAAAACTGTTGCGCAGGCGAAGTGGGAACAATTTGCGACAGAGCTAAAAAGCTTAGGACCACCGGAACGAGATTTTCAGAAATGGCAAATGGTAACTTGTAGGTACCACTTTTCCAATAAATTTATGTTAAATTTAAATTTCTACATTTGTAGGTTTGGATCGACCTGAAATGCAAAATAAAAAAGAAAAAGGTTGACAACAAAGTCCAAATATCTGCAACCGGTGGTGGCCCAAACCGATGTCACCAGTTCAATGATATGGAAGAGGCTGTCATTCATATCCTTGAATTGAATACTTGCGCGGATTCCCCTGGTAACGAATTCGGGTTAAACGAGTCAGATGCAGCGCAAATGCCGAGCTCCAGTTAGCGAAGATCGCCAAATAATGTAACCCCAAGAGCAGAACAACCAACAGTTCAAACAAAAGCAAGAGCAACACCGCGAGTTGAAGCTTTGCAACAGAGTCGCGCAACACTGTTAGAAGATCAAACTTCTGCTCAAAAAAAGTTTTACGACAACATGACGAAAATAATGGCGGACATAAGAAGAAGTACGAAAAACATCGAGTACTATACCTAATAAGAAAAAATATCAACAGGAGCAAGAGCATAACGCCGAAATCTTAAAGTTAAAAACAGAGAAATTCAAACTATACAAACAAAATAAGGAAAATAACGATAACCACAGAAAAGCCAAACTAAAACTTAAAATAGAAAAATTGAAGTTTGAAAAGGAGATTCACCATTTAAGACAAGTTTAGAAAGACCAATATTTTATTTTTATTGTTGAGACTCAACTCAGATTTTTTTGTTTTTTTGAGAGTGAACTCATATGTATTTCATTTTCTTATTTTAATGTTATTTCAAGACTGAATTAAACTTATTTCTCGTTTATTTAAATCTTTGTTTAATTTTGAACACATTTGGTTTTTAATTATTTACATAAATCGAAGGATCGAATCTCTAATCCGTCTGCCGTCATCAAAGGTATCGTCGTTCATAATATCGTCCACAGCATTGTCGTTGTATTCCTTCTCAACGATTTCAATTTCAGGGCTTTCAACGGCATATTTAACACAAATGTTGTGTAATGCCGCACACACATTTGTAATTTGCGTTGACTTTTCCGGTGTGTAATGCAATAGTTCTCTTGCTGCTAGCAAACACCTAAATCTGCTCTTTAGCACGCCAAACGTTCTTTCCACAATATTTCTGCCTTGCGCATGCTTTTTTTTGAATCTTAATTATGGAGATCCTGTTTCAGCATTCCGATAAGGTGTTTTGAGAAATGGAGGTAAGGGATATCCACCATCTCCTATTATGAACACATTTGTTTAAGTAACGAAAATATGTTAAAATCCGATATTTACCAAGAAGACGCAAATCATTATGCCCATTTCGATAGTCCTCTACGAATTTTTCTTTTAACGAAGACATATTCCATATGCTGGAATCATGAGAAGCCCCAGGATGCTTTGCATTAATGTACTTTATATACCTACATCAAGTGATTGAACATCTGAAATTTGTATGTACATATTTATTAAGTTTTCGCTAATGTTAAATGTCTTGCAATACTTACTACCATAGCATTAAGAATGTAAAAGCCTTTTCTATTATAATAAAGGAGGCGAACCTCTTTCTTGGGACCAACAATCTTAATGTGCGTCCCATCCAAACATCCTATTACATTTGAAATTCCATTTTTATGGAAAAAATATATTTTTGACACTCGTTTTTCTTCTTCTGTTTAATCGAATTTTATCCACTTTGGGCACATGTAATTTTCCATAACATTTAGCAGTTAACTTAGAATAAAGGACACTGTTGGCTGCGCAAGACCAAGGTTAAAGTCGTTGCCGACACTTAGTTGATAGCTCCCATGATGTGCGCAAAATCTGAGCAGAGCTGCGAGTTTAAGAATGTTCGGTACTGCTCTACGACTTTTAGTTGGTTTAAGTTGAGAACCAGTCTTCCAACAAGTCAACGAATGCAGCTTTGGAAAGCCGAAAGTTTTGTACAAAACTGAAATGGAGCTCAGAATAAGCTTAAATTCATTCCTTGGAAATTTAATTAGTTACCTTCGGTTTTCCAGCTCCAAAGGACTTGATGCATCTCGCAAACTCCTCCGTATTGCAGCCAATTCCACGTAATCTGTCTCGCCTTGGTCATCATCAAAAAATAATTCCACTGATGACATGTTTTTTTAATAAATTCCACTATTCAAATCAAAAATATTTTATAACTGTCAAAGTTGAGTTTTCATTCACAATAACTTTTTTTTTGCGTTATTTTCATAATAGCTTATATTTTTATCAATTGTATTTCGCAATACCAACATCGATTTTAATTGATAAATTTTGTCAATCGTCAACAGATTGATAGTTGGTCTTCGCAATAGGCGTCAATATTTGTTGCAACGATGTTTGCTACATTTGAATTTGTTGGAACACACGCGGTCGGGGGGCATTCTAAATTTCTCCACGAAATAAGGATCATTCCAGTTAAAGTTTATTCGTTCTGAAAATTTTCTTGGACGTCTAACCACTCTCATACGATATTCCACACCACCAAAAAGTAAATCTTCTTCACCAAAAACTACATATATCCATTTTGAGATATTATTTGTTAACGTTATTTAAATAAAATAGTTTTATAAATATCACTATTATTTCAATTTCCGTTCTACAAATGGAAAAATAAAACTCATTAATATGAAGTGTCAAAATAATACATCACATACAACAAAATAATATTACATACCTACAATACTTCCGGTGAAATCTATGCAACAGAAAATTGTATGTGATGTATGAAACAGGCCCCAGGTATGTGGACGCTAAAAATATCCTGGTTCGAGTCACCTCACGACTCACTTGTTTGGGGAAATAGTGGTGCATAGCTGTTCTTCAAATCATTATACGATAATGGAGACAGAAACACAAGAATGCTTGGTATGGATATTTGTACTGAATACAAATAAAATATAATCAAAGACTATTTAACTTTTTTTCATTTCAGGAGAATTCGTCCAAATTGTCCATTTCAATAATCTCGTATACATCTCGAGAACAGGCAGGACGCAGGAACAGAATAGTCAGAGGTAGCTGTTGTTGCTTCACGTTTTCTTCTTTTGGCGACTCCGAAATCTAACGTTTCGAGAACACCATGAACAGCATCTCTTAAATTAACCAACTGGATAGCATCTTCTTCCAGTGGACTAAAAAATATTCCCTTAGAGTCATCCAAAACTCCTGCAATAAATCTGGCGATTTTTTGGTCAAATTTTTCGCAATATCCGGCTCTCTTTTCATTGTCTCCACCATCTTCTCAAATTGCGCTCGAGTTGTTGTTCTTGTTCTGCATAAAACTGATAAATATATTCAAAAACTTAAATGTGTATAAATGAAAACGTATACCTCTTGGTGTTTTTAATTTTTGTTTACGTTGGCGTCCTCAATGACGTTGGTGCGGATTTAAAACTTCAAAAGTTATATGGAGTTCGGATGAGCTGCGTATTTCATCATAATCCCAAAAAAATCAAACAGCGTTACCAACATTAATGCAATTTTTTAGGGCGGATACATAATATCTAGCAAAAACTGAAGAAAAAAAAAAAAACTGTCGGAAGCCATACGCAGACCATTCATCGTATTCTGTAATCGGGGTGATTATGATCGTTGCTTGGTCGGGGCAACAACCCTAAAAAAACAGAAGAACTATAATAAAGGGTGTCTCTAGAACAAGCCTCTTTAAAGTTAAAGATGGGCACATTTTTTTTTTTGCGAAATACCTATATATTATAATATTTCGGGTTCTATACTAAAAAATATTACCTTTCATATTTATGATGTTCTCCGCTTTGTTTTTAGTGTTACCACTGCACAAAAAAGGTTGAACAATGTCATTAAATAATTATCGTCCAGTTTCCATCTTATCTGTTTTTTTCAACGTCATTGAAAACGGAATTAAGTCTAGAATAATATCATTCTTAGATAGGACTCATTTCTTTAGTGATTCTCAGTTTGGCTTTAGAAGCGGTAGATCTACTGAAAGCGCCTTATTAAAACTATCGGCGAAAATTTATAACAGTTTGAATTGAATGCTTATCAACATTCTTCAACTTTAGTTATTTACATTGCCAAGGCTTTTGATATGGTGAACCATACTTTAATACGCGATGAATTATTTACTGCAGGATTCAGAGGATCATTACTGGTTTGCCTCTTATATAACAAATCGTAAACAAGTGGTAAAGGTGAAACACGTTTTTAGTTCGTAAAGTTATATTTAAATATAGGCGTTCCTCAAGGATCAGTCTTTAGCCCGATACTGTTCTTAATTTACGTGAACTCGCTATTTATTCAACCTTTCCAAGACGAACTTACGGCATTTGCTGATGATACTGCTCTTTCGTAATTTAATGAGAACTTTTTTGTATGTTCTCTGATGTTAATTACGATCTCGATATACTACGGCGCTGGTTCAATGTTCATAAACTGATGGTTAGTAACAAAACAATATTTATGGTATTTAATATCAAGGATGTGGTACCTATGCGAAGAGTTGCCTTTATATTATCACTCCCCAAGCTGTTCTCGATTTTGTCTAGGATATGTAGATGATCATACATCATTTGACAGTTAAGTAAGCTGTAGTGATGGTTGCTTATTAATTGAGCGCGTTGACAGTTTTAAATACTTACGCATTATATTGGACCATAAGTTAAGTTGGAAGGACCATGCATCCTATTTGAAAAGGTATCTAAATGGTATGTACTGCAAACTACCTATTTTAAAATTAGTGAGACTTATTTCAATAGAATAGAAGCATGCAATAAGAATTATGTGTGGAGCTGATCGCAAAACCCCTAGTTTTGAATTGTCCAAACGTCTCGAACTTCTTCCTTTAAGGCACCTGTACTCCTACAAAGTTTTAAAGAGTTTTTTTTTTGAAAATTCCAGGTATTATGAAGTTAGAGTTGAGTAAACTCACAACTTGCGTATCAATGCCAGAAACTTCGTAAACATAGCAACAATCCACAAAATACATTTTTCTCGTTTTTATTATGTTACTGTAGGCGCAGTGGCTTAGTGGTTAGTGTGTTGGACTACTAAGCGAGGGGTTCAGGTTCGAATCCCGCAAAAACCCAAATTCCAACTCAGGGTTTTTTTCCCTGCGCCACCTCTCGCGAACGTCTGACAAACATCCGAGAGTATAACTGTCATGAAAGAGCTTCTTAATTAGCCGTTTTGAATCGGCATAAAATTGTAGATCCCTTCCATTCGTTCCAAAAAATTAAATCTCACACAAAACGAATGGTTGCGAGAAGCTAGGCCCAGGGACCCTACAGACCTGTTGCGCCAACTATTATTATTATTATTACTGGTCCTCGTCTGTTTAATAATTTTACCAGAATACCTTAAGTGTGGAAGAGTGAAATCCTTTGTTGTTGTTCCTTTGTTCCTTTGTTCCTTTTAATTATTTGGAAAATTCACATTTTAGGACTATTCGCATGAGAGCCATTGGCGAACGAACTGCGAACAAGCGAATTTTTTTTACACTTCAATCACTTCGATCATTCTTTAATGTTAAATTCGATAGAATTCATTCGTGGGTTTGTGGATCCGCGAATGTTTTATGTGGATTGTGAATAAAGTGGGACAGTTCGCTGCAAGAATTTTCAATTGCTGTAATAATCGGCTAATACTTGTTAAATATTGGAAGAAAATACTAAATTTACGTAGTAGCATCAGAAAAAGGCACATTTTTTCTTTCATCGCCCCTTTTTTAGGGGCTTTTTAAAACTAAATTGAACGCGATCTTAAAAGTAGATATAAAAATGAGTTGATAAGTATAATTTATGAACAATATTCAAATAATTTTTATATATCTATAAATAAAAATCAAAGCTAAAAGGTTTTCATTTCAAAATTTATTTGAAAACGTGCATCTACTGTTTCATAGAAGTAGTGTCTAACTCACAAGCGGAACAATGGGTCGTATGAATAAAAACTAGCATTTGCTTTGAGCAAAAGGTTGTAGCAAAGTAAAAGCCCTTAGCAAATGCTTTGAATCGATATGAATAAAAACCTAGTTTGCTAAAGTAAGTTCGAAAATTCGAACATAGCATTTACTTCGCTGTACGTGTACTTGCCTTGCAATTTGTGACAAGTGACAACTGTCTGGTCTGGTGGTTTGTTTATTTTCAATTTCGTTTCAAATTTTTGTGGACAAATTGTCAAAAGTGAACAAAACTTAAAAGAAAAACAAGAACACCAAGATCTTCTCCAACACCAACCTAAATACATACATTTTTCACTTGTTATTAAGCCATGAATTTTGAAATGTTTACCTGAAACCCCAGATCTCCTAAATAGGTACCTTAGGAAAGATTTAATTTTCTGGATATTTGAAAGAGCACCACTACGCGTCTCAAATCTATCATTTAAGAAAGTATTACCCAAAATGTCCACATTTTCACGCGTGAAACAGAACAATTGCTTAAAGTTATTGTCGTCACCAATTCTTCTTTGTTTATACTGTTTTTTTATTAGCACGAACGTTAACAAAAAGATGTAAAACAGCTATAATGTGAAAACTTATCGGATCCATGTTTGGTCTGGTTTTCCTGCACGAACAAAACTTAATTTATAAACAAAACATAAAAAATTGCGTACAAAATATTTAGCCTGAGTCAACTAAATAGCAGACTCAGAATTTGCATAGCATTTGCTTTGTCTGACAAGTTTTATTCATACCGATCTGAGTAAAAGGTCAGTGCCGCCGCTTTTCGAACATGTTAAAAGTGGGAACTAACTCAAATTGGTTTTTATTCATACGAAACGAAGCAAATGCTTCGCTTTTGACATTTATCTTGAGTAAAAGCAATTGCTACGTTTTATTTATACGACCCAATCTAAACGACATCTAATTGTAAAGTGATTTGGTTCAATTTATAAAAGAAAAGTTGTGTGGGAATGTTCTACGAGTATTTACCGTCTATATTGTATTGTAAAACTAAAACTAAAATTTATAACCTTTCTCTAACAATCCGGGAGATTGTTGCAAAATTCTGAAAAGTAGCAAAAAAAATAAGAGCGGTGTAAGAAAAAAGTTTCATTTGTAAAGATTCTCTGAAATTTAAGAATTTTCGCACAATATTTAACAATTGTAACACTATAATCGTGTTCTGATAAACAGCAGCGTTATATTTTACTAAAATTCATTTGAAAATCACAGTCTTTCTAAAAATTGCAAAGTTCCTTTTCAAACTAAAAAAATGGATACAGTAGTAACAAATTGTATCAGGATCCTCGAAAAAAAGTGCCAAATTATTGCACAACGGTCACGTTGGTCACAGCGCGCGGCTCACTCACACCTTCAAATCCGATTCGGGCCGTTCCCTAGCGACATCGCCTCAAAAACCGCACAAAATCAAGGCACAGTATTCTTAAATATAGTATTAAGAAATGTTTTTTTTTTTGTTAGATGTTTTTTTAACACCAAAAATGTCTATATATATATATTATTTCTATAATTACATGTTAATTACTATTTTATTTAAATAATTTGCTATTTCCACTTTTCTTTCTTTTTTTTAAACATCAATAGATAATTCTGTATTTCATTAATATAACTGATACGTACTTTCGCCTCTTGTCATTGTTTAGACAATTGTGCTAAGATTTTTCCTTCAAAAAACGTAAAGCTTAATTTAACTTGAACTTCATTATATACTAATTAAATAAATAAAATAAGATTATTATTAGTATTATTAATAGGGCTACCATACGCCCCCTTTCAAGTTCTAAAACAAATTTTTTTCACCCAAACCTCGAAATACAAAATTGCAAACACAAATGTGAACCTTTTACAACTGAATGCATCCACGAATTTACTACAATACTTATGTTATTTTTCATCTACATTTGAAACTGACAACTAATACCATTTTGATTGTCGTTAATTCCTCAAAAGTTGAAGATCTCTCTTACTGTAAAAAACCATAGCAAGGGTGGTTATACATTGTAGTAATAATTGAAATATGAAATTATTAGCATACAAAGCGAGAACGCACTCACACGCCCTATGCAGAATAAATAAAAATACGTACCTAATTCAATAATTAGTTCCAATATACGTACAAATATTTCTATTTCCTAACTGCTTTAGAATATCAGTTAACAAAGAAACTACCTAACTACTAACTCTCACGCTTGTTTAATTTAAGAACCTTGTGCATAATTTTACTGCGAAATTTATATGAATCGCTTAGCTATTGACTTGCATGTTTAACATTTGAGATCCACGAGTTGATGAACAATCTTTTATTCATACTTTACCCATTCATACTTCGATTTGGTTAAAATGCAAGAAATAAAGTGTTTCCCAAGTGTACCACTTTATTATTCTGACTGTAAGCAGGGTTACCGTTGGGTTTGTTACAATTTTTTTCTTATAACACAGTTTGATAGGGGTCCTATAAATTATTTAAAAACCTAACTTAAAAACAAAAGACCATATACATTAACAGAATCGTTTAGTTGTTATAAAACCAGCTCAATAGTTATTATATTGTGTGCGTTTCTATAGATGAATGACGGAAAAATTTCGAAATTAAAATTTTTTTAAAGTAAAAGAACCGTCCCATTTCAATTTCAAAATTTCAATTTCAAAAAATGTGACATTTCGCTTGTCAGTCTTGTAGAAATAATTCGAGATTATATAAGAGGTGGGAAATAGCTCTTAAAATGGTCATTAAATTTTTAACTTGAATATTTTCTATCATTTCAATAACTAAAGGCTGGAAGTTTGCAAATTATACTTGCGTCAAATAACACAGTCACCTGTGAACTTTTGATGTAATACCATGTTCCCACCAACGTGATTTAGCTCATGTGATTTATAAATCACGAAAGGCGTCTCCACCGAATTTTACGTGATTTAGTTTGACATCCAGCAGAAAGAATTCGTCCACTTCGGAGAGAGTAGTTTTTTTTTCGTTGTTTTTCTTTTGTTATCACACCTCTGCCAAAAATAAAACAATTTATGATTGTTGTACTTAATAAAAATACCAAAATCCTCCGAAACACGAAGAAAATTGAATTTGGGATAATATTTTTGACATTTGTGTTGTTTTTTTTTTGTTTGTTGAATAAAATTGAATTGAATTGAAAGTGCTGCAGGTATGTTCGATTTTATTTTGTGTGGATTTGCGATGAGAGATACGTAATTAAAAATTAAACACGTCTAAATCACGTAATTAGTAATCACGAAAATGTATGGTAAATCACGTAATTTATGAGATGATTTAGCTAAATCAAGTGGATTTAGCTAAATCACGTTGGTGGGAACATGGTATTAGACTTTCTGGTAGAAACTGTCTATATCTTGTCATAATATGTCAATCGCCAGTTTTTATAGTTGCGAGAAATGGTACCAATAAGTGAGTGGGCAAGCTAAGGTCTCTACTTCAGGAAGTTTTATTTAATTCATCGCCATTTGAACTCTCGGTGGTTTTCCTCTCATACTGTAGCAATCTTTGTTCATAAGGAAACAACATAAACATACCCGTTCGCGTACTAATCGACCCGTAAAGAGTTTCTGCCCTAAACACTGCTGGTGTTTATTGTCTGCTATCACGGTCACTTTAATCTTTGACATCCGAGATGGCGGGGGACTTAAAACAGAAATGTTTGCCATACTTTGACATTTCGGCCCACGAACTGTAGCTCGAATATTCTCTTGCCTAGATAATAATTATCCATTAAACCGATGTTGTGAAGACAAATAACACCCACATCTGGTACAGAAAATTTCAACACATATGAACTAAAGTTCACCGTAGATCGAGCTGATTCGCATTGTTCTTAAACTTCTCTATAGCTCAGCTCAGTTCCTTAGGACCTAGGACCTATTTTTCCCCGTAGAACAGAAGACTTAATTTTACGGTGGCAGCAGCTATTTACTCATTTATTAAATAAAATAAAATCGAACAAGGTTTCTGCTCCGTACTTTTATTTCATTTAAAGGAAATACTCGCAGTCAGCTTAAGTTGAAAAAACTTGGTTATCGTTTGCAAAATTTACTCTTAGAGTAGCTATGTATATACGATTTACCAATTAAAATATGGATCTGAGAAAGCGAAGAGTAACAACGATTCTCGATTTCCCTGATAGTAGGCCTGTTTTATTGAACATCTACCTGTCTTAGAAAAGTAAAGCAAAGCCGAGTCAAGTAGACCAATGCACTATAAACAGCTCCACTTACAACTTCAATAAAGAGCCATAAGCTGGTTTATTTTTTTGTCTGGTTCGACTTTTAAATTGTACAACGATCCAATAAACTCCGCTTACTAAAAGTGATTTCATGAAAATATCACCATTAAGGTTCCAACGGTGCCGTGAAATAAGGCCAAGCGAAATAAGGCCAAATCTGACAATTTGTTGGTCTTATTTCACTCCGACAAAGTGCAATGAACAACTGTCAACTGTCATAATTCTACTGTGAAAGTGAATGTAGAAAACGTCAAGTCGTCGAGTGAAGATTCACATTTTCTAGGGTAGATCAATAAAACATGCAGATTTTCTCAAGGAATTATTAAGAAGAACAAAACAATAATAACGTCATACTCAGTTCGAAACACATCTGCCAAAGTAACTTCGCCTTGGACTTGTTATTTTGGTTCGCTTAGCAATAATAATTTTTTCAAAAATAATCCTCCTAATTTCACTGTCTAGATATGCACTACGGTAACCCTAACATAACATTTCCCATTACAAAGTACTATAAATACTGATAAAATCGTTTCTTCGCCTCTATTTCCATAGGCAAGTACAAGAGTAAAGCTACACTTGAGTAAATTGTTAGTAAAAAAATGTTTTCCAAAATTCTTCTCGCTGGAATATTAATATTTTCCGTTTTAATTACACCAAACGATGGAAAGCTTCGTAAGTGAATAGCAGCAGTTGTCGGAGGCAAATAAAATCGTTTCTCTAATTTTGTTTAAATATAATTTGAAACAGCTGCAGGTTTTCAGCGTTGCAAAGCAGACGATGAACAATGCTTTATTCAGGCAATTAACAAAGTCATTGAAACGAAATACAGAGGTAAGTTATAAAGCAGTTTGCTTACATTTTCGAAATAGTCCGAAAATATATTTTTTCTTCCAAATCCAGGCGATCCGAGTCTTAATCTAGTCAGCATTGATCCACTTAACATCGATAAAATGGAAATCAAACAACCCAAAAACAATCCAGTAAGCATTGACGTCATATTTCGAAACAGTAAAGTGATTGGCTATAAGGACTTTCGAGCATACAAAGTGCGGTAAGTTGTCGGATATAAAGTCGATGTTTCTCGTTTTGTTCTTTTTTTGAACGGCCCAAGCTAGTATACAATAATTTCATACTTATCGCACAACTCAGAATTCAGAAACAGTGAAGTGCTTTGTGAAGTAGGATTTTTTTTTGGATAATATGAGTAACACCGAAGTGAACATTCACATGTCATCCATCTTTACGTTTCAAGTATAAACCGATAAACTTACCTAACACACTTCGCTAAAAATTTAAAAAAGATCAAACTTAAACCGCATTTACATCATCACGCACGCGCAATTTTGCAACAAAACCGAAAAGAGAGATCCGTTTATCCGCAGTCAATACTATTAAAGGCGTAAGAATGAGATCACAAATCAGACGCCTATGGTGTCATGGATGCTCTACCCATAATTATAGATACGTAAAACGGAAATAGACACAGGTTCCACTCAACAACATTTCTGCAATTGCTTGAAAATATTAATATTTCTGATTTGGAACATGTGAAATGAGATTGGTTATTAGTTTCAGTAAAATAAACCAACAATTCACCAATCAGTTACACGAAAAAAATAAATAATTGTCCGTTCATCATTTCCGGAAGCCATATTGTTTTATAGGAATGCGGAATTTTTTTAGTCATCGCTATAAAAATATCAACATGCAGAGCTCTCCTATAATTCCTATCACGCAAACAAGATGGCCGACCTAAATACGTGTCACGTTTTTTTGCGTGTTAGGTAATGCTGTCCCTTTCGGTCACACTGCTATTTAATATTTAGCATCCCTTTAATTTTGCGTGATAGGAATGTTTGACCATGTGAATGCAGCATTAACGTTGAGACATGCAACAAAATATTCCAATTTATACCACTTTACCACAAATGTGACTGTGAACTGTTTTATTGGTCATGTGTCTGTTTTCATCTTCTTTGCTTGATTTTGCCTTAATTGGTGTTCAATCGAACTATTATTATTGACAATTTCGAAACTGAGTTCAAGCCTTTTTCTCCTCCTTTATAAACTAAGAGAGCTATTTTGAAAAATTCCGAAACTCCTATTCAGGACTGCCAAATTGAGCGCTTTTCGTATTTTGGCTTATCTTTCCTCTTACAAAATTTGGGCTTTTGTATTATTTTACAAATTGTGTGTACCTATGTTTTATTCCTCACAAAATAAAAAAAAATATTTAAAAACAAACTCGAACTCTTAAAACTTAGCAGAACTCTCGCAAGTGACATCGACAAGTCGTTCAACCTGCACGCGCCCCATTTTTTTGTAACAGGCCTTTTGATTTAACACATAAGCCTGTGGCTATTGCAGGAAGTAGAAGTCAAATAAAATTCTCATCTCATAAGTTAGAGGTTAAGTGGGAAAAATACCGAAATTTTCCACGATTTTTGTTTTTTTTTTTTCTGGACAACGATTTTGGGCTACATTTTTTGAAGGTAGGTACTTCCTTCTATTTACATAACATGATAATTGATCTCAAGGACCTGTCCATTCTCATTATTGTGTAAATCTAAAAGTAGTGTCATTATGTTCTTAAAATAAACTCAACAGGCAACAGCCATTCGTCTCAATTCAGATGACTGATCTTAAGAGTTCATGAGAGTTCGGTTTAATTTTTAATACAACAGCTTTGTAATTATAAACCTTTCCGCAACCTCGTGTACTGGCAAGTGGCCTCTTGAGTTTTCCTATCTAAATGGAAATGGATAACAGTGGTCATCCTCCAGGGGTTTTGGAGCAAAATGCAAATACGGCGTTGCTATCAACACTGATACGCTGTGGCTACCCTCGACATCATAAATGTCTATAATTCGGCCAGTTTGATCCGTCATTATAAGATCGATGAGAAATATACAAGTGCAAAAGCTATTTACGAGTGTCTGCCGTGAAAATTTTAAATTATTTTGAAGATATAGCCTCTTGACCCATAAGGTTTAGAATATATTTATAAAATTGCAGAACGAGTCCCTCAGGGGTCAGTTTGAAGCCCAGTTCTGTGGAGCAGAACAAAAATACGTCGAAGGCGAAGAATATTAGTCATAATAGGATCGCCACTGGCTTAGTGAAATTTCTTCCAGTTTGTTTTATTCTTTCACATAACTAAAAAAAGAAATATTTTCGAACAAACCCGCACTTCTAAAACTTAGCAGCACTCACTCTTGCATTCAAGTAACATCGAACAGGCCTTTTGATTTGACACAACGATACAAGCTACAAAATGTCAATTGCAGAAGATCGAAAAAACGCGAACTTATTAGGTTTGTTTGACGTGGCTAGCACTAGTGCCCACTAGTTTTTTTTTCATTGCATTTACCTATAATATAAAGTTTTAGTTCATAAACGTTGTTGCTTTTAAACATTTCCGTTTTGAATATAAAATTTATTGAATTTGTCTTCATAACGATATTTAAATAACAGCAAGTGAAATGACAGCGCAACTCAGCACTGAGTTCTTGCCCCGACAAAATAACTGGGGTCAGTTCAGGGCACAACTAGGGCGCCCTAGAAGTCGTGTCAAACACAGGTTTTCAGTACCAGGGCGAGTTCAGTGCTATATCGAATACATTAGGGTTAGTCCACGTCAAACAAACCTATTTTCAACGATTTTTGAGCTTATTTCTGGGCAACGATATTGGGCTAAATTTTTTTTAGGTTTGGGTGCTTAAATCGAACTAAATTCTGGCAACCCTGGTCAGTACGCTGAAATGATTACATGTTCAAACCCCGGAGAAATTACAACTTAAGATTTTTCAACTGCGCCATCCTTAGGCCCATTTTAATCACTCCAAGTTGAACACAACTCGGGGAGTTTTCCATATAAAAACTTTTGGCAAACGTTCGAGCCTTAAGAGATTTATCGTTAGCAAAGTATTTATGTAGGAGCAGGTCTTGGACATAATCCGTTCACCTTTCACGAGCTGTCACCCCTCTAGTTCATCAACAGAAAATATATGAAAATTCAGAATGGCCTTCTGAAGCTATTTCGCATTACAAAGAAGTCGCCTTAGACTGCCTGAGTTAATGCATTCCTTTTGCGGTAACCATAGGAATAATCCATGTTTGTAGCCCGGCTTAAGAATTCCACCAACAAACTTTAAAAAAGTGAAGTCTTCTTTAAATTTAAATGTTGAAAGCAGCACAGCTTCTCAAAACCATTTAACATTTCTGATAGTGTCCGCACTAGAACCAAATTCACAAACCACGACTATTCGTCGTGTAAGAATGTGATCACTAAATCACGTTCCCAACTTGTCCGATAAAATACCAAGTTTACTCCGCCAAATAAGTAGGTGATGGCACCAGTAGTCAGCCCCTTAACTTTTTTTTTGAGTTTGATTGGTCCTTAAAAATCCATTTTTTAACTATTTAATCAAGTATTTGGCTTTCCGAATGTTTGAAGTCTGTGGATTGGAAAATATTAAGCTTATTAGGGATATGAACTACCTAATGCAAACTATTTGCAAAATAAGTGAAAAAGGTATGAGTTGCGAGTGGTCAGCCCCCTCAGCTCCAGTAGTCGGCCACGCAAGTATCCAGTAGTCAGCCCCAATGTAATTTACAAATTTTCATAAGAACGGGGGGCTGACGACTGGAGAACGTTTAAAAGAACCGTGTCTCTCATAGTCAGCCCCCATTTCTCAAGTAAATGTACAGGGGGGCTGACTACTGGAAATCAAAGAAATTTTATCGAAATTTTTGCGAGAATCAATACTGATTGAAGTTTCCATTCATTTTGCATACTCAGCTATGAAAAATAATAAATTAAGGTAGTCTTCAGTAGTCAGCCGGGGGGGCTGAGCTAAGGATAATCATACAAATAATGTCTCATAAGGTCAGCCCCCCTCTTAATTATTTAACAAAAAATATTTTTAACATTTTAAGTTCAGAAAAAAGATAAATAAAGTGTTAACATCATAATAATAATCATAAACTGCACATGCCTTCAGCATATTCGTAATAATATCACTTTTACAAAGTCACTTCAACTAATTTTTTTTTTGTAAACCACTTGTATCCTGCACTTATGAAAACTGTACGCAGACTTATATTTGTTACGCTCGAAGTAACAAGTGTATTGTGTCAATTTTTTGCACAGAGCGAGAAGAAGTGTTACCCAATAGAGTAATATTTTTTGTTTGGAAGAAAGGCAAAACCATTTACTATTGCGCTGTGATTTGTATGTCAGCGACTGACTACTGGAGGGGGCTGAACTTAGGGGCCATCACCCTAGTACACATCGTCTTTCTTAAACAACTGTCTTAAATAAGTGGGCGATTTCAAAATACCCATTTTCAATACCTATACATACCTATAATCGTTGTAATATTTTACTCTTAGGGGATTCGGAGCGAACCCAGATGGCAAACACGAAGTTTATTTAAAAGGTCCTTTCGCTACGCTGATAGGAGACTACACTGTCGATGGAAAGGTGCTCATTCTACCAATTCGAGGAGAGGGCCATAGCAACATTACCCTAGGTATGGATATTCATATTACATACAAATATTAAAAGAACAAAAATGTTATGTTTCCGCATTTCAATTACAGATAATATCTTCTTAAAACTCTACATCAATGGCGGATCTAAAGTCCAAGATGGCGTCACGTACATGGATGTGAAAAATGTGAAGCTAAATTTAAATACAACTGAGGTACATTTCGGTCTATCAAATCTGTTCAATGGAGACAAGGCACTCGGTGATAATCTGAATCAATTTCTGAATGAAAATTGGCGCGATATTTACTCTGAAATGAAAGAGTCGGTATTGAATGTATTTGGATTGGTTTTCACAGACGTTTTAAGGAAATTCTTTGCCGCGCATCCGTATAGCGAACTAGTTGATGGTGGCAAATGATTTTGCAGAGAGTTTTGTAAATTGTTATTGCACATATACTTACAAAAATAAATCAATAAAAATATCAAGGGAAACGCAAGTGAATCATTTTTTGTTTGTAATACCTTTCAAACGCATCACTGTCGCGGCATTAATAATGATGGCCTTTGGGCACCGCTTTCACTGATTTTCTCACTCATCGTGAGACATCATTCCGATTGGCGAAGTCTGGCAGTCTCCTGTGATCAAGATCGCAGCGACTGGGCACGAACTGGAAAAAATTTCATTGTCGACGTGTTCGTGTTGTTGATTCAAGCCTTTGCTACAACAAAATAGAAGTTGACGGGGGTCAATGTTAACCGCAAGGAAGTTTTATAAGACTGACATGGCGGCGAGGAGTGCGTCGATCTTCACCTGTCATGTGAACGATGTGGTTAATTTTTGTGATTTTTATTTTCTGTAATAGTAATGCGGAAAAATTGTTCAATTCTGACAAATTGGTTTTAGGTACTGAGACAACAAATTGGGGGGAAAACTATATTCAGTTTAAAAGGTCCAAGAAAGGAAAACAATATTTTTGTGGTTTCGTACATAAAGTTCGGCTATACCTGAGGGAGGCCTTACAGCCATCTCTTATTCATCCACAAAACGAGTGAATGAACTCCGCCATGGCTGCTGCTCACAAGTCACATACCACCAAAATTCGGAACGTAGGATCCACATGGTAATAGATTTCTAATTATTATAGTATGTGAAGATTTAAGTTTCCGATCACCAATTGTCTGTCGTCTGACTTAAAACACAATCAATCAATGAAGCTGCCATATTGTAGTATCAACTTGAAGTAAAATCAGATATAGGTACGTAATAGAAACAGATCTAAAAAGTTCTGTTTTATGGTGTACGTTGATTGACAGAACACAAAAGTACTTTTTCTATTTGTCGGTTCTCATTTAAATTTTTCCAAAAAGTAGTTACATAGGTTGATGGTAAAAATTAGAGTCCACAGAAATTAAAAGTGCTTACAATAATAGAGCCTGAACTGGCAAAACTATATTCGTAATTCCTTTTCAGCTCAGAGTCTTACGAACTCTGTCTTAACTTATGTTTCCTTTTTCATTCAGAGTACTCTGAGTACAGTACTTAGTACTATGAACTCTGCAGTCTGATTTAAAATATCAGCAGAGTACATCTTGACAGCTAACCAGATGATTGCTGATGATGCGAATGCTGTCACCTACAAAAAAAAACGAAGTAGATTGTCGCCGACTAAAAGAATACATCAGGTCTGTTCCCTTACGATAATGCATTCGAACACATTAGCCAAATTTAGTCAAACTTCGTTCCCTAACGCAAAAGTTGGGCAGAACAGAGCCAATAGAGAGAACAAAACATTTCCCCTCCATAAAAAAACCTGCAAATATTAACCCAAGAAATTTCTCTGGGCTAATTGATTATTGCTGACAGATAGTTGTCAAATCGTTCAAATGCTTATTTGTAACTGACTTTTCATTTGTTTTCATTTATAGTTTGTGATTGTATAGCATTAAAATAGATGTAAGACGCAAAAGAATCGAACTTTTTAATTTCTGCAATAAGAGCAATTCAAATTTTTGTCTTAAATATAGATTTGTGCCTTGTTCTACTGATATTTGAATATTACCGCCTAGTAAAATTCACATTTCGGTTAGCGAATTCTCTAGCAATGAGATAAATGTGACATATTGCCAAAATTTAACCAGAAATTAAAGGAACAGAATACTGTTATTGTATATTTTTATATGCATATGACGTCTAGTAGTTAAAATGAATCAGAACGTGCTCAGTTCGGATTGGGAGCATGTTTGACGCGTGAGCATTGGGGACATTCCGATTCCTATAGTTTAGTAATGTGGTATTCGATTGGGCTTCTTCAGATTTGCTTTTAGATTTCGTGTGCCTAATCGAACATAAAAAAGTCACTTGCTCTTTTTTATGACGATATTCGTGCGATTACAATATGTGTAGTCTTCGATGCTTTGCTAAGCGATTCCATTGACTGGCTAAATTTTGTATTAAGACATTAGAAATTTCCGTCCTGATTGATTTCTAAATATTTAAAAAATTTACAAAAGGAGATTCACCCGATGCAATTCCTTTCTTTAACTGTAGAAAAAAAGTACGAAATCATAAACAAACTCCACCAGTTGTCAAACTCACACGCACTTGGATTGGTAAATCTGAAGCAAATCTGAGAAAATATCCAGATTCGCAAAAGTGTTCCGAAATCTGAAAAAGTTTTTTTTTTTGTACCAAACGAACATGCAACGAGCGCCCAATCGAATACCACAAACCACAGCTGACTGACTAGATACTAGAAGTACATATGTCAGTTTTTATAGGCCCAGAGTGGTCACGTGTATAGTTTTCGCAGTTGACGTTTATGGAGGGGAAGCCGACAAATCTAGTCAAGAAAATCCTGCCTGCATACTCAGTTGACATTTTGAAGAGTCAAATTTAATATAAAAACACAGTGGCCGCTGCAGAATTCTGAAGATCCAAGTCGAAAAAAGGGACGGTGAGAGAAAAGGGTGTCATTTCAATGGCTACTCTTGTAATTTAGAATTATCACACGACTTCGCATAAGACTATACTAGTGTTTGAAAATAACAAATTTTTATAAATTTATGAAGGGCCTTTTGCAAATAATAAAGGAAAAATTCAAACAAAGGTAACGCTGACCGCGTGAATACAAAATCAATTCAAGTCAACGAGTCCAGACGCATGAAGTTGACGTTTTACATTAACTAGTTATCCGAACGCCCCCATTGTGAGTTGCACTTGCAATTAAGGAGCGGAAAATAAAGTGAGTAGGTACCTATTTAATTGCAGGTCAGTCAATTTATAAGCGCCTAAAATAGCTAACAAAATTTTAGAAAATGTTGCTATGGGATAGAAAAGACTGTAAATTTGTTGGCAGAAACAGTATAGCGCCCGAATAACCATCTTTGGGCACACATTAGAACGTCATAGGAAAGTAACTCAGAAAGAAAGCCAATTGGACAAGCTAACTCAGCTTGAAAACATTTTACTTTGTGACAGTCTGACAGTATTTAGACATAAAACGGTATTTAGCTTTTATTTGACGCATCTATAACAAAACACCCTTTATGGGTAAAAAAAAATATTACATGATAACCAGTATACGACAGGTACAAAGCACATTAGCAATTGAATTTATCGAGAACCCTACAACTGTCAAAAACCTATCAACTGGTCATGAAACATATAATAATTGTGTTGCGCTAACACTTGACATTAACCTTGAATCATTTTATAGGTAGGTATACGTTCCACATTTTGAATGCTAGCTACTCAAATTACAATTTAATTGTCATTGCATTAATATACCTATACGGTCCGCCTCAAGTATAGGTACTAACTAAACTCGTTTGGTTATAGAACCTCATATAAAGTATAAGATTTCCTTGAGTTTCTCATTTGTGGTTCGACTTTATAGCAGCGAAGACATGTATTGGGTAATAGTTGTCATTTTCGCCGTAATTTTTACGCAAACGGAAGCGAAATTTCGTGAGTTGTCCTTTGAAAAGTTAACTGAAGTTTAATAAACATTTTATATACACAGCCAACAATCCAAAGCCGTGTACATACGGAGACGCAAGCTGTATAACGGACTTGGTTAACTTTTTGCTAAGTGAAAAGTCTGGCGGTAAACTATATAATTATTTGAGGGTAGAAAACATTTTTTTTTAAATATCTATCGGTCACTTACGCACAGGATTAAGCTCACTGAATTTGGTGAAAATCGATCCGCTAAGAGTCGCAGCTATAGACATCAAGCAGGGAAATGATAGTCCTGTGAACATTGACCTCAATTTTCGCAATAGTGACCTGTTGGGATTGCGGACCTGTAAAGTTAAGGAGATAAAGTATAAGAGTCTATCATATACGTGAGTTGAAATCACTTGCATATTTCTATCGGTTACAGGGGTTTCGCTAAGGAGCTGACACAACACCATGAGGTACTGTTGAAGTGTCCTTTTGTAAGCTTGGTTGGCGATTATAAGATCTCGGGAAAGGTACTCGTTTTGCCCGTCCAGGGAACTGGCCAGAGTAATGTCACTTTGGGTAAGTTAATAGAAACAAAAAATTAATGGGCTATAGTTAGCAACTGTCAAATTTTAAACAAAAAACAAATGTCAGTTATTATTTCGTTCTCCTTCCGACAGTTAATGCCGATTTGCTAATAAATTTTATCGGGAGTCCGCAAGTCAAGCCTGATGGTACGTACTTGACGATAAAAAATATGCGCGTTTCAGTGGACCCCAAGAGAGTATACTTTAACTTCACGAATCTCTTCAACGGCGACAAAACGCTGGGTGATAATTTGAATTTGTTCGTCAACGAAAATTGGGCGGACATATATCGTGAAGTAAAAGCATCTATAGGCGGAGCATGTGCGAAGGTCTTCGAAAGTATCATAAATAATGTTTTTCAAAAATACCCTTATGATAAGTTTTTCGTGTAGCTTTTGATATATTGAATAATAACGCATTAATTTATAGAATCAGGGTAACGGTGTTTTTCATTCGTTCGTAATTGTGAATGTTATAAATTTTAATCCATTTACACTGGAAAGCTTAACCATTCGTCTCCTTTTCTCGTGATCAGAGCTTTCTGATTTATTGATAAAACAGTATTTGTTGCATTTCTTGAGACTGCTTTTAATTATTTCTTTACATTTTCTATATCAGCATTTCCATACACATGACACATACCTGATCACAGCAAATATCGCGTTAGCTGTCAAAATATATTTACTGAAGAGAAAGATGTTAAATTACTGTTTCAATTAATGCTTTCTTCTGTCGCTATTTCTAGATGAATTGTTATTCACTTTGTCGATCGATTGCAATAAGTTAACAAATTCTATGGTGACAAACTGGTCACTTGACTTTTTCCCAGTAAATCGGCAGCGCGTCTTTTGTTTCGGAACGCTCTTCAAAATGACAACACACACTTGAATATTACAGTCAGAATGACTGTTTGGTTGGCGTCGGAAAAATATATCTCTCGTGTGGCCTTTAATTTAATAAATAATCAAATCAGTATTTGTGCTTGGTGCTTTTGGACCAATCTTGTCAACTTAAGACGACCAGGAATATTAAGTCAGTTACAGTCTTATTCGGAAAATTCACTTAATCAATATATATCCGGGTCTCTAATAACTCTTTCGAGTTAATTTTACTTTAATCTTCTTGTCGTAAATGCTTATTCATAAAAATAGTTTTGCCATCCAGTCATTAAGCAAAACTAAACTGAAAGTCTGGCAGCACTCGCACACTTTAGTGCCATTTGCTTAGGTATGGTCTGACATTGGGGACGTTCGGATACCTAGTTTATGTAAAACGTCAACTAGATTGGTCGTGACTATGAATCCGAACGCGTTGACCAAAGATAATGGAATACAGAGATATATATCTTTCCAGTGGAAGGGCGGCTGCCTACAAGCTGTTTTCCAGAAAAAATCATGAAGTCACACACACCTGCTTATTTCTATTATAGTATATGTGAGTTCATGAATTGGACTTTAATGCAATAATTCGGTATTCTCTAATGTGTATTTCACTATCTTTTTCAGTTTAATCAACACCTCCACAAAAACTAAACAAATTCAAAACGTAACACAAAACAATTAAACACCGCGATGCTCATAAAAGCAAGATGATTCGCGGTCGTCCATTAGCAACATGCTTTTTTGTTAGCCACACGTATTCACAGACGGGGGTTGAAATTACAAAAACAACAATGTAAACAAATGGGTTTTGGGGGGATAGAAGTACGAAAGATAACCATCTCTTTTATTCATTAATCTCTGGCGTTGACTAAGCAAGTTGAATTGTTTTTGTATTCTCGCGGCCAGCGTTACCTTTGTTTGAATTTGCGATTTTTTATTTGGAAAAGCCCCTTCATAAATTTTTAATAAATTGCAATTTTCAAAAAAGTACATTTAAAATGTAACACGGCTGACAATCACTACACTATTATAGTGTTATGCGAACTAATGGTTGTTAAATATCATGTGAAAATTCTAAATTACCAGAGTGGCCTTAGAAACCACACCTTTTTCTCTCTTCGCGCCTTTTTTCGACTCCTCAGAATTCTGCAACGGCTACTCTGTTTATTTTAAATTTGACTCTTCGAAATGTCAACTGAGTACGCAGGCAGGATTTTCTTGACTAGATTGGTCGGCTTCCCCTCCATAAACGTCAACTGCAAAAACTATACACGTGAACACTCTGGGCCAATAAAAACTGAGACGCATCTAGTCAGACAGCCGTCAGACTTACTAAACTACGAATCCGAACGTCCCCATTATTTAAATTTTAACTGAATTGACAACCCTGATTTTGGTGTTCCTTTCCAAATAACTGCCATTTTGAAATAAATTTCAAAGGAAACTTCATGTTAACTATTCGCCAATAGATGGGATCAAGCGCAGTTATTTTGTAGCTTTGTTAGTGCGCTAAAACACATAAGGGTGAAACGTCAGTGGAACAAACAATAAATGAAATACTATAAACACAAAACTATTTATTCAGAAATTAATGTTGTATAACTTAATTAAATTTTACAATGTAGAAAGTAGACAAAATGGTGAACACGTCTGTTCAGGAAAAAGTTGTGAAGAAGAGGTTGCACCTGGTACAATTGCTGGCGCAATTATTCGAAACGGACAAAGTTCCTTTAGTGAGCGCCGCGCCCCTTGGGGTCAGTAGTAGTAGACGTTAAACTGCTCGCCACAATTTCAAAGCCCATCGCATAACGAAACCCATGCGCCAATCTCTGATGCATTTGAGTTCCATTTTATATACTCACCGTCACCGGTTCGAATTATGTTGGTCAAGATGCAAGAAACTTCTGTGCGGTTAAAGTTTATGTGCTTGATGTTGATAATTATGCATGAAAACGTGTTTATTTGCAATAAAAACAATAATCTTTCTTTAAATAAACTCATTTTTGTCATTTTTAAATCGATAATAATAGGTACAAGCACTTTAAAATTGATGATCATTCAATTAACTGACAAGTGACACCTTTTTGTGTTTATATTTTCAGATTTTCAGCACGCAATTATAACAACTATTGCCAGTCTCGAAGTGTCAAATATAGCGTAGTTGTTGTAATTAGCGTGCTGAAAATCCTACTTTTTTTGCTTTGCTGAGATCGAAGCTCAAAAAAACAGTCCTTATGTAGTTTTCAATTTGAGCCTAGTTTTTTTGAGCTTCTATCTCAGCAAAGCAAAGTAGGATTTTCAGCACGCAATTACAACAACTACATTCCATTTGACACTTCGGGACTCGCAATAGTTGTTGTAATTAGCGTGCTGAAAAGCCTACTTTGCTTTGCTTTGCTGAGATAGAAGCTCAAAAAAACTCGGCTCAAATTGACTCGGCTCAGATTTAGATCTCAGATTTCAGATTTCTGCTGGCAAATCAAACATTTAGGTATTCCGATTTTTGTTGGTTATTGTGTATTAGTTTGCGGCAAAAAAATATGCCTATTGATTTTCACACATAGCCATTAGTATTAAGTTTTCATAAACATAAATATTAGTAAAAGTATGCGTAAATCTGAGAAAAAAATCAAGATTTCTTAGAAGTGTTTCAGATCCAAAAAAAGATAGTTTTTTTTGGCAAATCGAACATAATCGCAATCTCGATCAACAAAAAAATTTTTTCTCCAAAAAAGGTAAAACGATATAAATCTACTACTTGTTATTTACTTTAGGTACCTAGGTAATTATAATGGCAGTACTAACCAGATAAACGCTGTAAAAGAGCGCTACTCACTCACACAGTCAAAGCATACTAAAAAAATAAAACGCAGTAGGTAGGTGGTAAGGTAGCTAGATTACAGAATACACCCAAACAGAACATCGCACACTCAAACTAAAACACGCAGCGAATTCGATTGGAACGCGGAACAGAAACAAATTATAATCAGTGCTGCCATGTTTCAATATTTTTAAAAGCTGTCATTGATTTTAGATTCTTTAGAGTTTGAAAGAAAGTATATTATAAAAAAGGATTGCGCACAATTTATGTACAACAAATCCGTCACTTACATGTCATTAGTATCTTTGTCCGAATGCATCTATTAAGTAATATAGTATAACACGATCTTCTTGCACTTACTATGGTTGTATCTTCTATTTTGGATCTGCTTATTATTTTTATAAAATAACTAAAAATTCAATCTAACTCAGTTGAGAACGAATTTACAAATAGGCGAATTGCGACTGTGTGTTTAACAAACGCAACCTATTTTAGAAACACAAAGTATGACTTTATTCTTCACAAGATGAAACTACAATAAGTCTAAAATCACTCAGGTTGAGAAACCTTAAAAACAGCTAAAGTAAATAACAGAGATGGTTTAATGAAGTTACACAAATCAGTAGCCGATGGATGGTGTTAGTAGTATCGCCACAAGACCAAATCAATTTAAATGTATTTTACATATATATGTAAGAATTAAAAATTGCTCTTTGTTCTCCACAAAAGCACTTTATTTAATTAATCTGAAAACTAGTCTTTAAAAAAAAATATTTTTTTTACTGTAAATAGCGAAATTTACTATTGCAGCAATTTTGCCGCGTCTTGAACAAAAACTGTTGCACTTTATTCACAAAAAAAAAATCGTTCGCCTTTAAAAATTAAACTGATAAACGGGTATCTGGACTAAAAAAAAAGTTTTCATGTAAATGAAATGTCAGATCTGTGCCTTGATTTTGTGCGGTTTTTTCCGCAATGGCGGTGTCGGAAAGGGTTCACGTATAGGCGGATTCTATAAATGTGTGAGTGATGTCGCGAACTGACAACTTCCAATTTTCCCTGTTCTTATATCGCTTTGTTCCTGCAAATTCCAGGCGAGCTTTCCCACACGCGACCTTTTTAGGTAGCGAGAAGGATGTCGGATGAGAAGAAATGAAAACAGCGTGACCGTTGTGCGACAATTTGGTACCTTTTTCGAGGACACTAATACAATTTGTTGTTCCTTTGTTCCTTTTTATTATTTGGAAAATTCACAATTTAGGACTATTCGCATGAGAGCCAATGGCGAACGAACTACGAACAAGCGAATTTTTTACACTTCAATCAGTTCAATCATTGTTTAATGTTAAATGCGATAGAACTTTTTCATTCGTGGGTTTGTGGATCCGCGAATGTTTTATGTGGATTGTGAATAAAGTGGGACAGTTCGCTGCAAGAATTTTCAATTGCTGTAGTAGTTGTAAATTGAGCTATTTAAATCGATTGAGAGTCCGATTTTTGTTTAGATTAGACTTAAGATTAATTTAATATAAGGCTTTGGTGGTAAATAGTATACAAATCAATTTTCAATTCATAAATACAATTAAATTCATTTGTTCGCAATTCGCGCTCATGTGAATAGTACTTAAAAAAGTTTTCAAAAACTGTGATTTCAAAATGAATATGTTTAAAAAATAACGCGTAAATAGTGTTATAGTACATTTACACCGCACCTAAATTCAACATTTCGGAATAATACTTGTTAAATATTGGGAGAAAATACTAAATTTATGTAACAGCGTCAGAAAAAGGCACACTTTTCTTTCATCGCCCCTTTTTTTGGACTTTTTAAAACTAAATTGAAAGACATCTTAAAAGTAGATATAAAAATGAGTTGATATAATTTTAAAAAAAAATTTAATCAACTTTTTATGTATTTATAAATAAAAATCAAAGCTAAAAGGTTTTCATTTTAAAATTTGTCATTTGAAAACGAATTGCATCTAAAGTACTGTCTAGCTTACCCGCAGAACAACCTTAAAGACATCTAATATTCTAATGTTATTTGGTTGTTTTGGCTTTATTTATAAAAGAAACGTTGTGAGCGAGTGATCTTTTTATAGTCTATTGTATTGTGAAACTAAAACCAAAATGTATAACCTTTCTCTAACAGTCCGGGAAATTGTTGCGAAATTCTGAAAAGTAACAAATAAAATAAATAAAAAAGTGTCATTTCTAAAGCTACTCTGCAATTTTAGAATTTTCGCACAATATTTAACAATTATTGTTTACTCTCCTAACACTAAAATCGTGTTCTGATAAACAGCAGCGTTATATTTTACTAAAATTCATTTGAAAATCAGTGTTTCTAAAAATTGCAAAGTTCCTTTTCAAACTAAAAAAAGGGATACAGTAGCAACAAATTGTATCAGGATCCTCGAAAAAAGTACCAAATTATTGCACAACGGGCACGTTGGTCACAGCGCGCGGCTCACTTCAATTCCATATTCCATTTCCAATCCAATCCACCTCACCGGTCACCGCACCGACACCGACAACACAGAGAAACACCACTCCAACACAAACCCATCTACAATTATACAATTGCACAGCCGCTGGCGTGGCGTCGCATCTCGCATCTCGCTTCTCGCATCGCCATTGTGGTCGCTGTCGCTGCCGCAGATTTTCATTTCAATTTCAGTTCAATTGAAGAAAGAAGAAGGGCTCGCCGGTTGCAGATTGCAGCTTGTTATAACAATTCAACACATTTTTGAATTGTTGAGTTTGTGATTAAATTAAATTGTATCCGAAATACTTTAAAACTCATAGTGCATCGTGTATTCGAATTCATTAATATCGAGTGTAAAAACAGAATGTGAATAAAACGTCGTCAAACGAATAGGTAGCCAAAAAAGTGATACATATATAATTATGTAGACGGCTGTAATCATTTCAGCTTTATTAATGGCGATATTCATGGAACTGCAATTAAATAAGTAGGTAAGTAACATTTTCTTTTATTTCTTGTATCTTTAAGAAGAAAAATATATATATTTTTTTGATGTTCGATTTACGAAAAAGTTTTTTTTCTTCATGGGAGGCACTTTTGAGTCATCTCAAATTTTTTCTCAGATTTACATATCTATACTTTCACTAACACCAATGTCTATGGCACACAGCGTCGGTTACGAATTGTTTATTTTGTTGGAAGGATTGGTTACTTTTACTGAATTATTTATTTTACGCATATGGGATCGAATTTTTACATTAAACTTTTTCGATATGCATTGCTATGAATGTGTAAAAATCAGTTCAAATGGATTTCGAGTGCAAGTGCAAAAATGTTTTTTTATATTGCTGCCAACTCAATACACACAAAAACCAATAAAATTAAGATTTAATGTTCGATTTGCCGGCAGAAATCGCAAAATCTCAAATCAAAATCTGAAAATAACATTACATAAAAATCTGAAGCAATTCACTTCACGACAGATTGAAATGCAATATGGAATGGACGACCATAATAGAATCTGATAATTATATGTAAAATAATTCTTTCAATCAATTATGTATTTTTTCAGCTGGAACCTGGAAGATGTGTAAATGTAAACACACGCTGGTTTGGTTTTCCATGAAATTTAATTTTCACGCTAAAAAAATACATATTTCCAAGCAAATTGTTGCCTTTAAAAAAAACCTACACATTTTCGGTTGCAGTTTTTGAATAAAGACGCCGTACACTCATTTTCATTTCATTTGAATGTGTAGTTGGATTGTGTTGCTGTAGTTTTGCCACAGCCACTGCTAAAATTATGGCGGCTTCTGCCAGAAAATAACTTTGCATTAGGTGAGTTTGGCAGTGTGTAAGAAATACGAAAGTGAGAAAAAGATAGCAATTCCTTATTTATGGGCACATCCATGATCCATTCCAAATCTATATCCTTTCTATTACGAATACCATGCCAATGCATATGTTTTTGTGTGATGTATGTACAAGGGAGGAAAATAATTTTTTTACTTGTTCAAAACTTGTTTATATGCTTTTCACACCATGCTCAAAACATGGTTTTCGCCAAAACACACGAAAACTTCATCGAAAACAGAAGTTTTCCCATACATATTTCAGTTTTCAAAACGAGTCGTTTGCATTCGTTTTCCACGAAAATACCACGAAAACGACTTCCAAACACAAACACACCTTTTGCAATGTCCAGCAAAATGGCTGACCGAACATATGTCACAACTTTCATCTTAAGCGTAGTATGCAGATGATCCGAAACGGAAAATCCCATACAAAAGTGACACAACGAAATCATGAACGAAAAATTTCGCTCTCCTTTTCGTTTTGCAGTACGCAGCTGGTACGCAGATGCTGCGAAATGATGGCGGAAAAGTGGTTACTTGTAGTAGATTGCTTGGTACAATTCACCACTCTCTTTTCGCACACGTTTATTGTCCGGGACATTATTTGCTTGCGAAAATTTGACATTTGCACTCCAGTGTTGCCAGATTTTATAAGATGTATGGAGGCAAGTTGAAAAATTTGGCGCCAAAAATACCTAAGCTCATTGGCAGACTTATTAAATTGTTTAAGGACGACGATAAATGAAAAATAGGCGGTCATAGGTAGCACAAATTCAGACAGATGGAACAGTAAAGAAATAAAATATTTCCATGGAATGATTGGTTTATTTTTTTGTGGAATTAACTAAGAAGTCGATCGAACAAAGTTGTTCATACGGAAAAATTTCTAAAATCTTTTTTTTTAGAAAATTTAAAGGTAATTTTCCAATTTTTTTTGATAAACTTTATAATTCATAAGCCATTTGAAGACCAAGAACGAGTTCAGAGGTTTCGTCATGCGAAAAGAATACGTTTGTTATTGAAGTACCTATTCTAAATTAGGACAATTGCCAAATGAAAATTTTAAGGAGCCAGCGAAAAGTTCGAGTATCCAAATCGAAGATAAATTGACAGTGATGGTAACACTGCTACTGTGTAGCAGCTGATGGAACCTTCCCCAAATTATTTTCCGCTGCCATTTCGCAGACGTTTCGTTGTCCTTTTGGAGACCACCGGAAAATTTCGTTTCGGATCATCTGCATACTACGCTTTAAAATCCACAATTAATCGATCGGCTAATATTGTTTTTGTTGAGCCAGATCAAATAAAAAGGTCTTCTCTCGCTGATGGTTGGTAGAAAAAGGAAAGATGTTTATTAACCGCAAGTTAAAGTCAAAAAAGGCAAGACTAGTAGAAAGTGCAATTGGTACAATTGGTTAGGAATATACAGTGCTTCTCAAAATTAATATTACAATTTTCACAGTTTTCAAATGCGCTAAATTCATTTTGTTTCCTAATTAATGCGATCGAAATTTGTAACCACAAAAGTTTGCACCGAAGTTTAACGACTAGTGTCTCACAGCTGATTGAAATGTCAAACGAAAACGAGTTGGTGGTCGGTGTGGTGTGACTGCATCGTCGAGTTTTCGAGGAAAACGCGGTTTTGGGCTTGCTGTGAAAAACATATTAAAAACTCAATTAAACTCAGAGCAGGGGCCCTACTCTGTATTTCGTTCCGAAAGTGAAAATTTTCGAAAACGAATATTTCGTACTCTCTATTTCTAAAGTGGAAAGAAATTTACTACTTTTGGAATGACAATTCCGAAAGTGGAATTTTCGTACCTGGTAACTCGTTTATGAATGTCGAAAGCATTCGAAAACGGAAAATTTGTTTCTACAACCAATGTGATGACGGAAATGACGACGAATGTCTTTAAATGTATTATTAATTCAAGCAAATAAATTTAATTATAGTGAATCTTCGAGCAGAAAAATGGACACAAAACAGAATTTTTGAACTAAATATTCACGTTCATACGAGAGACTCCATACATGTGAATCATGTGCTGCACCACCGTACTTTGCATTTACTGCCCGTATGACCAATTTCATGGTCACATATCTATAATTTGTAAAGGCACTTTCATTGTTTTAAGAAATCATGAAGATTATGTTTTTTCTTACGTTTTATTTCACTCATTTTAAAATTTATATGTTTTGGACACAATACTTTTACTATCGCACTGCAGAAATTTGCAACAGCACTTGATGTTGTTTGTTGAGCTAGTTTCAAGATAGTTGGAACTGCAGTTGATCTTAATGGAGCAGAGTTCATCTTAAAACATACAAAAAAGCGTTCTTCGAAAGGAGAAAGTTCTGAACAAAACTAAAATAATAAACAATAGTTAAATAGTGAAATGAATCTTTGCCACCAATACCTACAATTTTACATTTGATCACACATTTTCATTATATTTGATTTGTCTCGTATAATTTTTCGTTCAACTCGTTCTTTATTATTTTCTGCATCCATCCAAAGTGCAACCGAATCCATTTTTTTGTTTTATTTTTCTTTCAAAATCGCAATTTTGTCTTATCCGCCTTGTTTGTTATTTGTTTTGAATTCTTGATTTGGCAGATTTCATGAGAACTAATTCGAGACTCGAAACAACCAATCCGTAAAAGGGAAAAGTGTTTTTTTCCGTTCCGAATGTTTAACAGAGTACAAAATCAAAAGCGGAACGAAAAGCACTTTCGAATAGAAATGACTTTCGGAACGAAATACAGAGTAGGGCCCCAGGCTTGTTTTACGGCAAGGGAAGGGTTCCGTAGCACATTTTGGAAGTTGGCATCTGAATTAGCCAAGTCGATCTTCGAAACAAGGGTCGCCACTTTCCGAATACCTCGCATAGGTACCTACTCATGTTCAAAGATAATGAAATTATTTTCAGTTTCTTTTAAATGTAAATGCATTCATCTCTACTCTTCTGTTTCTTAAACAATATGATTTTTATTTTGGCAGTACATATCTACATATATGGGAAATGAAATGCCTGCGAATAGTCCAACGACAACAGTTTTAATACACACTTCTTTAATTATTTCTAACATCTTTATTCTTTCTCCTTACAGCATCTTGACTTTGGTACGAACAAAGAAACGCTCGTAACGAACGGATTCGTTTTGATGTTGAAACAGAAACAAAAAATGCTCAGAATTGATAGTGCATTTCTTTCGACGTCCGTTCTCTAGCAACAAATGCAGTTTCATAATACTGTACCACAGCGGAGTATTAATTTAATGGATAACCGACAAATTTCTGTTCGTCAACTGAATGTCTACAGTGTCCGGTGGAAATGGTGTTACCAAGATGGGGATAGTTGAAATAATTCTAAACAACTATGAATCGAAATAATTTTCAATGAATTATTGACAAAAAAAAAACCCATGAAGACAGATGGTGCAAAGCTAAAGGACTTGCTGCTTGATCGCTGCAATGAAGAAAGTTAGAATTCGACACATCACTACCAATACCTTCAGTTCGATGGCTTCGGAGATATGAGTAAAACATCAGTGCAAATGAAGACATCAAGGAAAAACTATTGAAACTACCTAACACGTGCCAGGAATTCGGACTAGCAGTTATTTATACAACATTCTCACGTCTCTCATAATTATTTCAGTAAAAAGTCGGTAAGTGGACCTGTTTAGTAAAACTTGCCAATTAGTTACAAAAATCGTATATGGACTTAAAAGTTGTATAGGTAATTATCCTTTAATACAAGTCAGTTGCATAGGCTATACCTCAAACTCATTTATTGCATTTACGAAAAAGTTGGCTTATTATTAACGCATTATCACTGTTGAAATAATGAATACGAATCTTGTGAAATAATTTAAAGTAAAACGGCGTATATTCGACATATTTTCAATGGGTTAACGTTTTGCGGTCTTTAGAAGGGCATTAAAAGGGACCTTTGTAAAAAAAAGAGGCCTCCAGTAAATCAGAAATTTTAATCTTCGAAATAATTACTGAAGATATTCATTACACTGGGGAACACACATTTTGTTGACTAAGATCTGACACTATTTTTTGACTAATTGCTAACGCCTAAATCCGAAAATGACCTCAGTTTTTGTCTATCACGTCAGCTTTTTGAGCTACAGGACATTAGGACACATATAGTATATAAAGGAAACAATTACCAAACATAATGTTCAAAAAGATAATTTTATTCATAAAAGTAGTAAACTTCTTTAACTAAACGGCAAACATACATTTTATGGTAAAAATTTTCGTTTGTAGCTTTTCCTGGAGTGTTCGTTTTCTGGACAATCTCGTTTGATGCTCCAACAATAGTCAGCCATCTGCCTTGATACCGTGCCTCCATGGTCTTTAGATCTTGGTGGAATCGTTCACCCTGCTCATCACTGACTGCACCCAGATTTTTCGGGAAGTCAGCAAGGTGGCTGTACAGAAAATGAACCTTGATGCTCATGTTACAACCAAGTATTTTGAAGCTCTCTAAAAGTTGGTGGACAATTTCGATGTAATTCTCTGCTCGCGTATTTCCAAGAAAGTTTTGTACAATGTTTTTGAATGCCAACCAAGCATTTTTTTTTGAGTTTTGTCATTGTCCCAATAAAATGTTCATCTTTAATGAGCTGTCGAATCTGTGGACCGTCAAACACACCTGCCTTAATCTTTTCAAAAGACAGTCTAGGAAATGCTGAAATGATGTACTTGAAACAGTTTCCTTCAGTTGGCAAAGCTTTAACAAACTGCTTCATGAGACCTAGTTTTATATGCAGAGGTGGAAATACAATACGCTTTCTGTCAACAAGAGGCTGATGTAGAATGTTTGGATCACCAGGTTTGAGTTCAGATCTTGGCGGCCAATTCGACTGTATCCAATGCTTCTCACGAGCTCTGCTGTCCCACATACACAAAAAACAGGGATACTTGGTATATCCTCGTTGTTGGCCAAGAAGGAAGCATACCATTTTAAGGTCTACACAAATGAACCATTCGTGCATGTGGTATTGCAACAACTCAATGACTCTCTTTATGTCTCCATATTCTTCACGCAAACAGACTGAGTGACCTATTGGGACTGCACCAAATAAATTTCCATTGTGGAGTAGAACACACTTCAAGCTCCGCTTTGAGCTATCGATGAACAGCCGCCATTCAGTTGCGTTATAGGTAAGAATTCCTAGTTCCACCATTAAACCATGAACGTTATGGCAATACACAAATTCACCGTCACTTCGAAAATATTGCAGAAATGCACTTTCTCTTGATCGAAAGTAGGATACCTTAACTCCTTTTTCAAGCAAGTTTTGCTCGTAAAGTCTTGATGCTAAGAGCTCTGAAGCCTTTTTAGATAATCCCAAATCCCGAGCCAAATCATTTAACTCACCCTGATCAAATCCCTTACGAATGAATTCATCTTCAATTTCAAAATCTTCATCGTTCGTGTCACTTCGATCTGCACCGTATTCATACTCTTGTATTTCCAAAGAAGCTAATTCTTTGAAAACTGGCACTGGGATTTCAGCTGAATGAGTCACTGGGCGTATTGTTGATGGTAAGCTAGGATATTCTATTTTGGACTTGTTTTTTTTTGTTATATCCGGATGTTTTCACAATACAAAAGTAACAGTCACTTGAATGATCTTTGGGCTCTCGCCAAATCATAGGTATACCGAACAGCAATTTATGTCGTGTTTCCTTTGTCCACATCCGTAAACTTTCAACACACTGCTTGCATACCTTGTGAGGTGCCCAACGTTTATCTTGATCACCAATTTTCACTTTAAAATATGCAAAATACGCTTGCTTGACAAATGCACTGATAGCTGTCCTTTGACTGGGAATGGTAAAACTGCCACAAATATAACAAAATGAATCAGGGCTGTTTAAGCACTTGTGACGAGAAGAAGTAGGGGTAGACATGATCTAAAGGAAAGGGAATAAGTATATATATGTAAATAAAAACTCAAATCTGCTTACTTCCTGTATGCCAACGATAACTTGGACTTCACTTCACTATTTTCACTATATGGATATTTATATTTATAGGTCGACTAACAAGTCTTTTTAGAGAAAAAACTTGACGTGATAGAAGAAAACGGAGTTCAGTTTTGAAATCAGAATACCTTATTCACCTTAAAAAAGCTGCAAATTTTAACTCAGCAGAATTTTTTTTTAAATTTGTTCCCCAGTGCTATTCTTTGCTGCGTTTGTCGTTCTCGTTAGTAAGATTAACTCTTCATATACCTGTTCTAAGATTATTATCTTTTCCTTTAAATTGTGTCCCTCGAAATTCTTTAAAATTTGTTCAAATCTAGAGTTTAACTTCCTCTGTTTGTTATTATTTTCTATTAAATTATTTATTTTGGTTTCTATTTCAATAAGATCATCATTACCTGGGCTACCAAACATAAATTTAATGGCAGATCCTTAAAAATGTATAGATCTCTTACTTCTAGTATGTTCTTCTATTTGATTAGCTAAATTATGTGTTTCCTTTATACAAGTTTCTTCTTCTTGAGTAGGTATGTGATTGCTAATAATTATCTCTATGAATGGACTTAGTTAATGTGTCTGATCATTAAATATATAAACATCATTGGTTTGAGTTATAATCGAATCTAGCTTAACATGCGCAGATTTCAGACACGGAAGCCACTCAATGGAAATGAAATCCACCTACCCTATCTGTCAAAAAATGGTTTCCACTTCAAAAGAATTGATAAACACTGACACATAATTTGCTTTTCTTTTCCTTTATTGTACATAATTTTGTAATATTTTATATTGTGCGAATGCAGAATCTCTATGAATGGACTTAGTTAATGCGTCTGATCATTAATAATATAAAAACATCATCCCCTCCGTTGTTAAGATCATCGTGTCCTCACGGTCTTCCTTTACTATTCTTCTAATACAGTGCTCTTCACTTGATTAGACGCACAAATTTTTTTTTACATAAATCTCATTTTTTTGTGAGTATGTGTGACAATTATCGAACAATTGCATATGTTAGAAAGGCTATTAAGTTTTCAACAAAAAACACAAACAAATGGTAGGTGAAGTTAACGGATATTTTTTTTTCTTTCTTGCATATTAGGGTGGTCCACATATATATGGTAAAAAAAATTCTTCAAGAAAAAGTCCCGCCACCCCATTATTTTGTTACACATGCCCTGTCTATTCTCTGTTTAAAATTTCAGCCTCGTACCTTAGGTGAAAGGGGGTGCTCATCGACCTTGAAATATGTTGATCCTACAAAAAAACCTTAAAAAATATAGAAATGAATAATGTAAGCTATTTTCAAAAATATTCTTTTTTTTTATTTTAAATACAAAAATGAAGAAACAAAGCCAAAAATAAATTAAAATTAATACAGTTTTATTTTTCTCCACTTAAAACTAAATTTGTTAACGCTTTTTTTGATGTCTCAGTAGAAACTATTTTCCGGTTTTGTTCCACAACATGAAGTATAAATTGTTTTTGTTCCTCATTTTTACTGAGTATCGTATTGTAGTCTTCAAATAATTTTACACCCCTTTCCGCAGTATCGTTCACCACCCGCAAACTTCTTACGCAACTTTTGCCTCGAAGGTAATCTACATTCTCACCCCAAGTCTCAGGTGGTAGCTTCAAGAACGAGTCTCTTATATCTAAAACTGCGAGTGTTTGCAATATTCTTTCCGATGCAAAGACGCCCAAGGCGGTTTTGATTGATAGTTTAGAAGAGTCACCTCTTACTGAACGAGGTACGTCCTTAACATCCATTCCTTGAACAATAGCCGTTTTCTCATCACAACACACCTTGTCGGAAAATAGGGCAAAGGCTATTAGCTCATCGGATAAGTACCACAAGTGACGCTCTAAAACACCCCTCGCTTGTGCACCAACTTCGTAATCAATTTCTTCATATGATTTCAATCTCTTCCAAAGTTGTAAGTCATTTATTGGTGCATCTGCTGCCAAAGGCGCTTTGACCCAGATCTTTGTGTAAATGCATGCACCAAAAGTTACAAATCTAATAATTTGTTTTTCTTCTCTTTTGGTCAGCTTGAATACATCGGAATTACTCCGAAAAAGAAAAATTTTGATAGCATACAACAGTTTTGCCATCCAACGAGCACGATGTATTGGTCCCGGAGAACGCCAATGAATCCTCGCAGGTGGCTTGTTCAGAACAATCATTGTGAGCTCTATCAGCTCGTTGTAATCATCCCGGACTTGTTTTTCTCCAGCCAAAGCAGTTGTAAGACTTTCAAGAGTACTCTCAGCGAACTGTTTCGTATTGGAATTGGAATGAAGGCAGTCGTATTGATCTCGGGAAAATGTGTCCCAGGCATCTCTGAATCTCTTGAACAACAGAATTTCGGGAGAGCTGGATGGCCCAAAGCAAAGTGTAAATATTTTTGAAAGCATTATTTCGAACATGTGTTTTGTTCACATGATTAGACGCACCTGTAAAATGATCGTAAAAATGAAACATTAGCTTTTTAATTTACTCTCTTCTATTTTTGATTATTTTTATATTTTCAGTACTTTGTACAACCGCCACGTTTTAAAATTACATCAAAAATTCTATTTCTTACTGAATCATACAGTTTCTCTAAATGGATATTGTCTTCCATGCTTCTTTGATCGCGACAATTAGCTCTTCACAGGTCTCATACTGCTTACCTCCTTTTCGTAAATTTTGTAACGGAAACAGCTTATGCTGTTCTGCTTGTCGAAGCCATCTGTAACGAAAAAGTTATCAGCCGAAGCCATCTGTAACCAGATGGTCGTTGACGCAACTGTAACGACTTTAATTCGAAAAATTATCTGAATAGGCCGTGAACAAAAAAAATTTAACCTATCACCGTTGTTTCGGAGTTCAAAAATAAAAACTACCCTTACGAAGACCGTCAGTTCAAATGAATGCAAATTTATTTAATTTATATGCATAAATACACACTTAATCCTTTCAAAATACAGGGTTACCATTTACAAACGTTGCTGCTGCTTCCGGCTGTGGGATGAGGTGCACCACATTCCGCTTCGGATGTTGACTACCGCTCGCTTATCGCGGCTGCTGCTAGATTTAAAGAAAATCGCGAAGAAAGAAATTTGGAAACATTTGAACACTGGTTTACAAACTCAAGAAAGAAAATCTCAAAAAAACTAAGTACTTAACTACGCTAGTAGACTCTACTGCTGTGGCTGCCCTCTATGGGAGCATAGAGCTGACTTCGCTGGTTGGTGCCTCGGGTGGGATCTGACCCTGGGTGTCGATGGTGTGGATATCGGAGCGAGGTGACTAAATAAGTGCGAGGCGATTGCGCTTCGCCTAATTCGATGCAACAAAATTAAGGTCTCACTTCGGCGCACTATAGTATTTTTCGTGGTGTTGTTTCTTCATTCTGCTTTTCTGGATTCACTTATGTTGGTGCGGTTTCGAGTTGTGAAAATAAATCAAATTGCTCTCGTAGTTTAGCGGGGGAGTTTTGTTTCCTCCATAGGACCTGACCATTCCCTAGGGGTGGACAGTATGGGGGTGGAAATTTTTCCGCCTGCTAAGCTGCTCGCGCGCTGACTCTCGCAACGAGGTGGTGGTGGTTTTGCGTCGCTGCACGTTGCTGTCTTTCTTTTCACTGGGGTTCTGTCTGCCGGGGTTTTTTTTTTTCTCTTCTTCTTCTTTTGCACTGTGTAACGTGCCAGGTGTAACGTATATAGACAAAACGGATCGTCCTGTAACGTTCACCATAGTGGATTATTATTACTATTTATCGAGGATGTGTTTAAATTTGCCGAGAAGTACCATGGTTCAAATTCAAACCATCGTCCTTCCAGGCATCTGGATACATAGGCCGCGGGTAAATGTCAATGCTTGGAGGGTTGGGGTGACACCGTTTATACACCCTGCACTTCACCAGGGGGCGCGTAGGCGGAACACTTTGTGAGTCGTGATTATGACTCCACAGTAATTTTACTTGGCAGGTTTTCTTTTGTCTTTAGGAGACCACAGGTTCACAAAATGTTGGCGCGGGTCAGGAATTCACCGCTCACACCAAGATCACGACTAGGCACTGGGATTCGGTCGCCTGGACACGTGGGTGTACCGCTGAGTAACTCGGAATAGTCACTCGAGTGTCTGGTGGTTTTTATGTGACCCGGGCAGGACAACTGGGGTAGTCTGGGGTGCTGACACCTTGGACGCACTGGGCACTGGGATTCGGTCGCTGTGTTCTCGTGGCTGGAACACCACTGGTACCGTTGGAGTCACCAGAGATAGCACAAAATTATTTCTTTTTTTTTTTGGGGGTCTCAGGGCGAGATGGGATGCCGACAGATTCGGGCGGTATTACCGATCACACATAATATATTTTATACGCGGTGTACAGTTAACCGTCGGGGGGAATTTACTGGCGCTGAGGGGGTTGATTTACCCACATCGAGCGTGGAGGGTGGAACGAAAAACGAATTTAATATTGCGATTATTACTCGCACTTTCACCGCAGCTACTTTAATTCACAGCACCGATTGCGCATATTAATTAACAAGTTAAAGTAAAGTCGCACACTGAATTAAAAACTTTTTTGTCCCCACGCGGTAAAAAAAAAACGTTTTGTGCTACGCATTGCGCGCGAGCAATTTGTGACCGCTCTATTCCTCAATCCAAAACCAACTGACTGTACCCATGATACAGCCGAAAACGAACACGCGTCCCATCGCGAAAACTACATGGGAAACTTCTAGAACAATGCATTGTAACGTAGAGGTACAAATACATGTCCCATCACGCGATACTTCATAAAGAAAAAAATATATACCTCACAACGAAAGAGAAAAAAATACCGTACCCAGAGTCGGTTTCGGTTGTCGCGACCGATGTCCAGTACATGATACACACGAACGAACAACCCAACAGCGTGCCCCTTTTCCCACCCTCTCTTGATTACGCAAGCGAGAGCACAACCAAAACCAATGCAGCAAAAAAAAAAAACATGTTTTGCCTACGAGCATTTATTTGCTCGCATACCACGACGTTCACGACGAAACGTAAACAAGCTCTTTACCTCTACCAACCCCCTCTACCGGTGGGTGTTGCTCATGGCTACCCGTGACAGGAACCTGTGTTTGATTAATAGTGATCAGGTAAAAGTATGCAACGCTTTCGCGGTGCCAGACTAACTGCCACTCATACGACATTTGAAAAGTGTGAACGGAAATTTCCTATGGGATAGAAGAGACAACAAAATATCTGAACTGCGTTTCCCACAACTGAGTCGTCTGGTTGTTGATGGTTTGTGGGATTTATGAGTTTTTACTTTTCGCACTACTGGTTATTTTATGCGGGGTGACTTTTTTTTTTCTTCTCTGTGGAAGGTGACCGAGACTGCGCCGAGGGAAAGTATACATATATATATGCATATATATATTCTTTGTTTTTCCCTTGATGGTTTTTTTTTCTCTTTTTTTTGCGTTTTCGTCACTATGCGCGGCACCAGAAGATAATGATGGAATCCTTTATTGTATTCGAGAAAACTTTGGGTTTATGTGAATTTAAAAGCGCGTGGCGACGACGCCATTACCGCGTGTGCAAAAACTTTATTTCGAGCAAAAAGTGCTCTCGCACCCGACGACTACTCTTTTTAACAATTCCCAACTGACTGCCGCGTAGAATTTTTTTCCCTGTCTTTCGCAGCTCGCAATATGCTTTCGTCTCACTCACCCCTGGGGTTTCATGAGTATGACGAGAATTTAAATTGACCCTAGCTTCAAAAATTAACATTAGGAAATTCGGTTTTGGGTTTCAAAATTTAAGTTGGATTTTTCTACGCCCATTTCCACAAAAAGAAATCCGATGCCAATTAAAACAAAGTGCTATTGCCCATCGAAATTTGGATGCCATAAATTGAGCGAAATTAAAAATGGCCTCGTTACTATCATTATGGTAGCCTACACTCCTACCAGTCCTTCTCATACTGTTCGTACTATAGTTTAGCGCCATGTTGGTTCAACATTCGAATGTTGAACGTTGGATTGTACCTAGTTCCCTACAATTTTACGCGTGAGCCATTCCAAAGCATTTTCAATTATATTTAGGTCAGGTGAATAAGGGGTCCACGGCAACAATTCCACATTTTCGTTGGCAAGAAAGCTTTTGACTACACGAGCGTTATAAATTGGCGCATTGTCTTGCTGAAAAATCCACTGTAGAGATCCGAACAATTCTTTCATTGCAGGGAAGGCTGATTCCAAAAGGAAACTCCCGTCATTTTGCTGGAAACGAAAACCCAAATCGAACGACCCATAGTACGAAATGGCTCCCCAAACCGAAAAAATAGTTTTTCCTGCATTAGGTGCTGAAAGAATAAATATAGATTTTTTTTTCGGAACACGCTTATCAATAATATTAACTAAATTATTTAAAAATTCTAAAATTTGAAATTTATCATTATTAAATTGAAATTTCAATAAATTATCTAAAATGTTAACTGATTCATCAATAGAATAATAATATTCACTAACATTATTTAGCGGTGCGTTAAATAACAAATGTTGCGGTTCACAATTTTGAAAAAAATTATATAGTTCAGAAATACTAAGTTCATTATAAAAATTATTAACAATTTTTATGCAATTTCTTAAAAATACGCTATTAATATCATAAAATTTATAGAAAGAACTTAACCATGCAGAAGTTGAGAATATGTGTGTTACTGGCGATGTTGGTCGTTGTAGAAGGAATTCGATGACTTTATCACCTTTTCCTCCTTTCTTAATTGTGGCACTTTCTTCAGATCTTGTGCTGCCATCGACAAGAGCCTCGTTATCAAGCTTTCCTTCGGATCCACAGGCGACGAAGTCAGAAAAGTTGATCTGTACGTTGCCTGTTTCCACCATCTCTCCTTCGGAACTCCGGAGATCTTGGAGAAGTTGTAAATATCGAGTTTGATTACTCGGTATCCACATTCTCCGGGCGTGCTCCAAGTAACAAATGTATCTCCGTCCCTTTTGGAGATATTTTGTGAGATGGACCCAGTGTTGCAAGCTGAACTCGTAGGAGGAAACAACTCGTCGAGAGTAGCGTCTCCCGAAATATGCGCACTTTTTGATGTAGTGGGTAAATCCACATCTACAGCTTGAGTTTGAATAGGCACAATCATGGATAATGTGGAAGTGGTCGTCATGATGGGCGATGCACAGGAAGCTTCCGGTAAAATTTCTATGTAACGATCCAGAATCCAATCGGACTCGTCCATTGTCAACGAGTGCTCCGTAAATATCATGAAGTATTCGCTTTCGGAGAGGTTTTTCACGAAATCCTGAAAATAAAAATTAATTAATATTTATGAATGTTAATAAATTGTAAGACACATTACCTGAAGAGAACACGTCTTTACATCGGTCCCCTGGCGTTGAAGGTTTATTATGATATTTGTAATTGCGTGTTGCATCCCAAATAAAATTTTCTTCAGGGCGAACTTTTTCTGTTTCATCGAAATGGACACTATCAGCTTCAGAGCACTCGATGCTGTCAACAGAAAGTCGTCGGTCCATAGTACAAGGATTAGACCCAATATACTGAGCATATCGTCTTTGGGATCCTGTTCGTTGATTTCTTCTTCACTGACATCAGATCCGATATCACTGCCTGCGTCTCTTCTCCACACTCTTGACTCGGAATGACTACTTGACCGCAAGGAATCTCCTCTCCACAAGAAATCACATCGTTTTCGCTTCCTTCCATCGCTTCTTCTGCTTGTTCGATATCGTTTACAGGAACTTGTTGGTTCTTCTTCTTCGGCAATGGCATGGTTGTTCTCCGGACTACAATTATATGAAATGAACACACACTTGAATCGTTGTCACTTTGTTCAGAGAACATTTGCTAATTGCTCTCGTCAAATTAATTTATTGCGTGCATGGTATGCACACAAGGCACCTGTCGGTTATTGCCGCTTGCCACGTGGGGGTTTCATCGGGGCTGAATCTGACCTTTTCTTTGGGCCCTTGTTCCGTGCGGTTTGATGCTGGTATGACCTCTTCTTTGGGCCCTTGTTAAAATGCTGGTACGACCTCTTCTTTGGGCCCTTAATAAAATGCTGGTACGACCTCTTCTTTGGGCCCTTAATAATGTGTTTACAAAGTCAGTTAATTGCCTCACTCGCGGATACGTTGGAACTAGATTCGTTGCGTGAGGAGGTACACCTTTTATCACTAGGCTGGGGATTAGTACGTTCCCATTCAGGCACTAGGATCACTCTTCAGTCATATGTCCCTTTTTAGTGGGGGGGTGAGAACACGGCACAAGCACGGTAACTACACCAAGTGCGGGTTTTGTCACAAAAATGAAGTGCAACACAAGTATTGTTTAGCCACAGGAACACTGGCTCAAAACACAAATCACTGTGAGGTTACAGGTGTGACGGAAGATTTAGCACATCCTTCCGGGGTTAGTTTTTAACGACCTTGGTCGATCAAGCACAGGGCTGATGGGGGTTTTCACTGAGCTGTTCAGGGCACGTGTCCGGTTACCACAAAGTTTTAATTCCCTCCTTTTTTTTTTCATGCAATGAATTTATCTGCACGTGGGGAAAAACCACTGGGCACATCCTAGGATTACCACTCGAACGAACTTTAACTCCCGAACCGTACGAAATTTCAATATTTCATTTGAGGTTTTAATTTTCTTTTGTTTTTCCGACCGCACAATTACTCGGTACACAAAAAAAAATTTTTATTAAATTAAACGTACAACTTTTGCACGGAGACACACACAACGCGGTGTTCCGGCGTAGTCACCAAAGAAAAATTCTCCCTGCATTACCAGCATTTATCCCAGCTTTTTCTTTTATTTTGCTGGTGGAGGCAGCTGAATTTGACGCGATTCTTAGAATCTTTCTTTTCTCCTGAGGTGTTAAAGTGGTTTTTGTCCTTCCCTTGTCATTTTTACCATATGAAGCACTGTTTTTAATATAATTTCTTACGACATGGTCACTTCGGCCTATTTTTTTGGCAATGCTTCTCATGGATGCTGATGCTTTTATAAGTTTGATTAAAAAAACACTTCTTGAGGTTTGTAGCCTGTGACTGAATGAATTGTGTTATCTAATTCAAGCACTGTTCTAAATACTTCTTCGATTAGATTGGTGTCGTTTTGTACCATAAAAATCTTTGACAGTTCTGAAAATTGTTTTTATGAGCACTATAGACTTGACCGTTTGCTGGCATCTGTACTTTCTTGATAATTAGTATTTGGGCGTTGTTCGCTTTTATGTCGTATAAGCGGTTTATAGTCGTTTCGGTTATACGCACCTATCGTATCTAATCGTTTTGATGAAGATTGTCATTGTAAACCGAAGATTGCAGGCTCGAGTCCTGTCACGGTCGCCATGTAAACCGAATGTGGTGTTCTTGCCGCCTACTCATTCGAACGTGTTACATGCTTTACATGCCTGTCTCCGGTTGGTGTTTGAGAATTACTGTTTCTTATTAAAAGGCTCGAAATGCATTCCTATTAACGTGGCATTACTTCACAAATAAAATAAAAAAGAAAGGGTCTACAAAGAATCGATCGACCTACAGTACCTTCTCAAGAAATTGGGCGAGAGAGCGAGTTGGTTGTTGCCCTCTCGGAGGGAAACCCACCCCTATGGTGCTATGGTGTGGACTCACACGTCCAAGACACCACCTTGGTGACTCTTGGTCCTCCTATACAGAATTTTAAAGTCACCCCTATGAAACGAAGGGTCTATGCCCTAGTTTTCCTGTAGTCCGCGCACGTCATCCTCACATCCGTGATTTACCTTAGGTAGTCATCAATAACTTAGTCGTCCCACAGCTGGGAAAGCGGATCAAGTTTTGGCAACGTCCTAGGACTATCCAAAAGAAAAAAAAAATAAAAAAAAAAAAACTGAGCCGATGGCCGGGTTCAACCGTACCAGTAAAACAGATCCAATGATATTTATAAATTCATATTCTTTTATTACCTAACCAAAAGAATCTTAATACTACTCTTAATATTACCAAAAACTGACGGAAATGCCCAAGTGGCTCTCCGCAATATGAGGTGTGAGAATGGAAGATCCCCGTACCATGCTAAGACTAACTAACTAAGATACTGTATAATAGTATCTCACTCAATAAAAAAAATGGAAAAGAAAAGGAGATCTAATGGCAAAAGAAAAGTGATCTCAAAAGAAATAAAAATTAAAAATTAGAAAAGTGCTTAAATCTAGTACAATACCCGCGATACAAGTATCGGATCAGCTTCGTGAATAAAAATTCTTCACCGGCACCAAAATATGTTGTATCTGGAAGATAACGACGCGATTTTAGCTTCAGTGCCAGAAATATGATTACTTTCGAATCCCGTTTAATTTATCACCAAAATAAAAATGTATAGGTGGCGTCAGAACGTAAATCCACCAAAAGATTATTACAAACGAAATTTACTTACCCTGTATTTACCCATGGGGAATGTTGACGCTTGATGTCCGCTGCAGGGGGAGATGATTTGCACACCAACGACCTGAGGTTACTGGGTAGAGGGGTACCTAGAGAGTTGGGAAATCGCGAAATCAAGAAAGCAAAATTATTTTGGTCAAAATTTATCCGGGGCATAAAAAGCCATTAAATCCGATTTTTGTAAACTTTTTTTTTTCTTGTGACTTTACGTCAGAATTTGCGGAAGCCGTAGACGCTATGTAACAAAAAAAAACTGATCGGTTAACGTAAGAGGCAGTTAGATATATCTATTAGAAACTCTATAAAGGATTCTTAAAACTAAACTAAAGTTGAGTTGAGTCGTTCGCTGGGGACGTCATCTTGGATGCCAGGTCCGGGCGGTGGTGTGTCATGGTGGGGGGGTCGTGCATATGCACCGAGGTCAAGATTGGTGAGGCTGCTTCTGCTCAGGCGTCTTCGTCGACCCTCGTCAGGTTTTGGTGACGGCAATCGAATTGTCACGTGGGTGTTGTGCTTTTTATCTTTTATACTGAGAGGCACTACTCTCAGTTGGGTCTTACCTTTTTCGCGTATTTTGTATGTCCAAGTTATGAAACGCAATGATATACTTTAGGTCTATTTAGATTTATTAACTTTGGATTTATAAACATAGATTAATTAACTTTAGATTTATTAACTTAGATTTATTAACTTTAGATTTATTAACTTAGATTTATGAAAAAGTGTTCTTAGTTATAACTTTATTAAATTATGAAAGTATTACACGAAGTGGGAAAGATGTAGAATGATATTGAACGAAGTTGCGAACCGGAGTGGGTGAACTGGAGTGTCGCGTCATTGCCCAGTGACCAATATAAATAGCCTCGAATTGAATCATCAATTCGAGGTTCGACAAACGAAGAAAAGAAATAAAAAGAAAAGAAAAATCCGGAAGGGAATTCCCGGGGGAGAAGAACAGATTCACTTGTCGGACACGTGGGCAGATCGATGGCCCGAATTCCTGAATTTTGTGAATTTATAATTGCAGGGTTTCTTTGTCACGATATTAATTATGGCCCTCCGAGGGGGGGGGGGGGGTGAAACGGAACAGACTCACTGGGTCATGACACTCCCGGCGCCGAAACTAATTTAGTTCTTTAATTACTTTTTATTATTTTGAGTTTCTTTTCGTTGGGTTTATTCGCCCGCCGCCTACACACACACGGTAGTAACCAAAAGTTATTAATATCATTACTCCCGTAACTAATCCGCACCGACAAATTAAAATAATTTACGTCCGTAGTTTGATAAAAAATTTTCCACCCCACGTGGGTGCCACGACACAAAAAAAACTGTACGCACCGTGTGCCCAACGCACTTGATGTGTTATCCCACTGACTTCCTGATGACGACTGACTCCTTTTTCGCAACGCAACTGTCCCAGCAGTTGTCGATGCAAAAGCAAAAAAAAAGCCAATGACAAAAAAAATGCGACGCGCGATTGTGTGTGGAACATTCCAGAACACACTATACTCATGTAGATGGTTAAATGTATATCACCATCGCATGACACTCTCTACAAAAAAAAACTTGTGCCAAGCAAACGAAGCGGTATTGTGTTACGATACCTGCTGCACGTACGCCAAACCAAACCGAAGAGACGAAACCAGGGGTGGGTACCCCTTTCCGCTGCTGCAAAAGCATGGGGGGAATTTGTATAGACAATTTGCACACATGGCACAGAGTGGTGGTTGGTATACTAGCAATGCCACGGGCTAGGTATATATATGTATATATATATATATGGTTGGTTGTTTGGAATGCGTCCGTCGCCCAACAGTATGCAACGAAGTGGTGCGTTTAGGTTCATTGTATGGCGTACAGTGCCAGCCGTAATAACAGGTCGAGAGACTGGTGGTGTATGGAAGAATACCGGCAGGCGTTTCCTACAGGTTTGACTACTCTTGTTGTTTAGTGTGAAACACATACGCAACGGCAAGGTCAAGAATATCTGGAAGCAGCCTGTATACAAAAAAGTTAATTTAACTTTATTAGCGACCGAATCCCACTTCTGATATGTGAGACTCGAATAGGTCTTTTTGTGTATGGAGAGTGTAACGTTTACGGTTCGCGAAGTGACGGAGCTAAAGGAAAGACGTCCGGTTTTGTGCAATGAGAATGCTAGACTGCTTTATTCACCTATTAGTATGTTGTATATAAACTCTATACAGTAATATAATAATATGCGAGTTGTGACATCCCCCATTTTTTTTTTTTTTTTTTTTTTTTTTTTTTTTTATAATTCATATTTAATTCATATTCAATATTCAGTTAAATTTTTTTTTTTTTTTTTTTTAATTCATATTCAATATTTAGTTTAAATTCAAATTTTAAATGTTTAAGTTAAGCTGCCTTTTCCGTTAAACCGGATGGTAGCCGTGAAGTAGTATGTTGTTTATCCGAAGGTTCATTTTGATGGATCGTATTTAACTACGGGTTTTATTCTTCGTCCGTAACGGCTGAATTTTGGTGGTTCTCCAGTATTAGGGTTCACATGAGAGGTATCTTCGCTAGTTGATGGTTGACGGTCTTTGGCTTCGGCGTTCGTGTTTTCGGTCGGTGATACATTTACACTTGTAGTGGCTTTCGGAGTATTAGATGTTGCTTCGTCAGTTTCATCGAAGTTAACCGAGATTGGTATTGGTGACGGTAAATTTGCTTTTGTTGTATGTATATGGATATTGTTTCGACGATATTTTCTTCCTTCCGGTGTTTCCACTATTACTGAACGAGGGTTTTGTGTCACTTCCACCACTTTCGCTGGTCTCCATTCACGATGACCTGTTTGCATTCTGACGTTCTCTCCCACTTTAGGCTGTAGACGTGGCATTGCGACCTTGTCAGCATAACGTTTTTGATTTTCGCGTAGTTCCTGAAGTTCTTCTGTGACACCTGTCACGATCCGTGGTTTTAAATTAGACTTTTCGCTTGGAATTATTGTTCTCGTTTGGCGACTGAACAATCGTTGATTCGGTGATTTTAGGACTTCGTTACGGGGAGTGTTTCGGAGTAGCAACATTGCTAGGTAGGGATCAGTGCTGTCACGCCAACATCGCCTTAAGATACCTTTGACTGTTTGTTAGAAGTACGGAAGTGATGTGGCAAAATGTGTATAAAGACGGATTTGCAACAGATGAATAAGCCGATTTATGTACCACCCCTAGCGGAATTTGGTAAGGGAAGTAGGAATCGTCCTTATCTAATTCCTCCTCTCCATGGATCACTCTCAAAATGTCTTCCTCAAGACTGGATGTGAAGAACCAGCTTGTAATTAATAATCCGGATGGATCATTAATCAATCTAGAGAGCATCGAGAAGGCACTTAAGGCTGCACAGTCTGAAAAACGCGCCGTGATCGTCCCCATTCTGATATAATTCCAGTCTCCTAGAGGAGTTTTATACAAAAACATATCAATCGCTGCTATTATCCTTGTGAAGTTGACGTTATCCAGCCACCCGTAGTATTTGCTTGCAAATTGCTGAATGATTCCTCCAGGAAGCTGCATCTTATCTTCAGCATTCTGAGTGACGAGCCTAGCATAATCAGCGTTTGTAATCTTGCAAATTCGATATATCATGGTACACATAACGCTTATCTCCTTGTCTTGATGTGCAGAAGAAGTTTCCGTTTTCCCTGAAGAATCAAACTTGGACTCCACCACTGTAAGAGAATCGAACATCCTCACCTTTTTTTCTGTAGATATGGCGATTCCGTAGGAGACCCAATCCTCATCCAATTCCGCTTTGACATCTTTTAATAAAAGATACAAGTAAGTTACCACATCATCAACAGAAAGACTCCCATTGTCTAAGCCATGCCATACAACATTTCTAATTGTCGCAAGAGAGACTTCCAGACTTTTCACCGATATTGTAGGTTTCTCTTTTTTTCCAAAGAAAGTGGAAGGGTAGTCCACTTTGCGAGATGTTTGCATGAGTTTGATGTTAACTTTGTCTCCGGTTTCAATCCTGTATAATCGAGCCATGATTAAAATAATTTGATTGCTTTTTATTTTTATATATATAGAGTTTATATACAACATACTAATAGGTGAATAAAGCAGTCTAGCATTCTCATTGCACAAAACCGGACGTCTTTCCTTTAGCTCCGTCACTTCGCGAACCGTAAACGTTACATGGTGCCGAAACCCGAACATTCAAAATAAAGTTAATCGTTTGGTTGCGAAAAGTTAAACCAAACCCAAAATAATTAACAAGAATCGAAAAAGTAAAAAAACTAAACAGTGAAACGACAAATTCAGTTAAAATAAACAAAATTGACAAAGAGTTCAAGTGTGGGCGTTGTGATAAGACACATGGACCTAAAAGTTGTCCAGCTTATCAAAAAGAGTGCAAAAATTGCGGTAAGAAAGGACATTTTAGTGTCGCGTGTAGATCAAAAAAACGCGGGAAAGATGGTCAATTTAAACCTAAGAAAAAGAGTTACAATAAAAAAGTGAATGCCGTCGAAAGTGAAAGTGATGACAGCGGTAGTGACAGCTCAGACTTGAAGTTCGTCGGCACAATCACGGTAAATTCAGTTGAGAGCGAAGAAAAATGGACCGAAAAGGTGCGCGTAGGCGATTATGAACTAAAAGTGAGACTAGACACCGGAGCCTTCTGCAACGTTTTGCCCCTAAAAACAGTAAATAAGCTCGGAGTTAAGATAAAACCATGCGAAATAAAACGAATTAAAGCATACGACGGCGGGTTTATCAATGTTTTGGGAGAGACAAAAATTCAGTGCCGTACACAGCGTAAAGAAAAGAACGTCGAAAAGATAGTTACTTTCAAGGTAATTGAAGAAAATTTCCAGGCTATTCTGGGGGGGGATGACTGCGAAAAACTGGGTTTCGTGAAAAGGGTAAACCAACTCGGATGCTGCAAAAATTTTGAGTACGATATCGATTTCATTAAAAATCCCCAATTTAAAATCATCCCAGCGAGAAAGGTACCGTACGCCATCGAGAAAAAAGTGAAAGCGGAAATTCAAAAAATGGTACACTTGGGTGTAATTGAGCCCATCAGCGAACCAACACCGGCAGTCAGTCCGATGCTAGTCGTCAACAAGGGGAAGCTCCGCGTCTGTATGGATCCGACAGAACTGAACAAAAATATAAAACGGAGAATCTACCCAATGAGAACAGTAGAGGAAATAGCAGCAAAAATACATGGCAGCAAGTACTTCACCAAACTGGATTGCCAAAAAGGGTTCTGGCAAATCAAAGTGACGGAACGCACCTCAAAATTCCTGGCATTCTCGACACCATGGGGTCGATTCAGGTACCTTCGGATGCCATTCGGAATCTCGTCAGCGCCTGAAGTATTCTGCGAAGTAATGAACAGAACGCTGGAAGGCATTAAAGGATGCGAAGTAGCGATGGACGACATTTTCATACACGCGGCAACCCTAAAGGAGCTAAATGACGCAACGGAAAAGGTCAGAGAACGATTGAACAAAGCCGGATTTACATTAAATAATGAGAAATGTGAGTACGAGAAAACAAAAATTAAGTTCCTAGGACACGTCTTCACGCAAAACGGTTACGAGGTGGACAACGACAAGGTAAAAGCGATAAGCCAACTCAAAACTCCTACGTGTGTGAAGGAATTGCAGCGATTGTTAGGGATGGTAACGTACCTGGGAAAGTTCATCAGTAACCTTTCGGAGTTAACAGAACCCTTACGACTATTAATTCGCAAAGAAACAGCATGGAAGTGGGAGTCGGAGCATACAAAAGCCTTCGAAAACATTAAAAAATCTTTAACAAACACGCCTGTGCTGGCATATTATGACGTTAACAAGCCGGTAAAATTATCCGTGGACGCAAGCAGCAAATCGATGGGGGCGTGTCTAATGCAGGACGACAAGCCAGTGGGATACGCCACGCGGGCTTTCACACAATCACAACAAAGCCAACCACAAATAAGTAAGGAAGCATGGGCCATTCGTTTTGGTTGCGAAAAGTTTCACAGCTACGTGTATGGGAAGGATCTAACGATTGAAACCGACCATAAGCCGCTAGAAACGATTTTCAATAATCCTATACAAAACGCCCCAATCCGACTACAGGGAGTATTGTACGATATCTTGCAATATTCGCCTAAGATAAAGTATATCAAGGGCACTATGATACCTATCGCTGACACCTTAAGCCGGGACTGTGAAACCGACGAAACCGAACGAGACGACGAAGTCAATCTGATTCATGCGATAAGCGACAACTTGCGAGAAAAACTCATCAAGGAAACAACTTCTGACGTCGAATTACAGGCACTCAAGGAAGCGATCATGGTAAGATGGCCCGATGATGAAGCAAAAATACCAAAATCTATCAAGAAATACTCACCGTACAAACACGAAATTACCTACGAAGACGGTTTGCTGCTCAAAGGTAATAAAATCATAGTACCGGAGAAACTAATTCCTTTAATAATCGAGGAAGCACACACCGGCCACTGTGGTATTTCTTCAACAATTAAACGCCTTCGCCAAACACTTTTCTGGAACGGCCTAACAGCCGACACTAAAGACTACGTCGAAAGATGCTCGATATGTCAGCAGACTCAACGAGCAAACCAAAAAGAGCCACTCTTATTGAGAGATATACCGGAATATCCTTTCCAATTGGTATCGACAGACATCTTTAGTTTTAAGTGCGATGATTTCGTAATAATAGCGGATCATTATTCCGGATTCACCGACTTCAAAAAACTGAAATCTTCGACGTCCGCCGAAGTAATCCTTTCGTTACGGCAATGGTTTTCGGTGCACGGAATACCAGAAGTCCTGGAATCAGATGGAGGCCCACAGTACACTAGCAGGCACTTCAAGGAATTTGGGACTAAGTGGGGATTCAAACATAGGACCTCTTCACCGCACTACCCTAGGTCCAACGGTTTCGCCGAAAGAAGTGTGCAATGAGAATGCTAGACTGCTTTATTCACCTATTAGTATGTTGTATATAAACTCTATACAGTAATATAATAATATGCGAGTTGTGACAGAGAGGATTTCCATAAGATCCATCCTTATTCATCAACCCACGTGATCTTATACTATCACTTATATCTAAATAACTTACACCAGCACTCCCTTGAACTGCGAATAGTTTTCTTCAGTCGGTTGACCTAAAGCTCTCTGATTCAATAACTTGATTTATGTAAGCAACTGATCGGGGAGGTTTTTATAAACGACCTGATCCCACTTCTGAATTGTAATTCGTTTGACTACTCTTGATGCAAGACATGGTTTTTCTAAATGGCTATGAATGGAGGTGAACGTCGTTGAGTCAAGTATTGCACTCACTCTGGGGTGCAAGGAGTGTGAAACACATACGCAACGGCAAGGTCGATAAGGTATGTGAGCAGCCTGTATACAATTAGTTAATTTATAAGCGACCATATCCCACTTCTGATCTTTAATGGGTTTGACTACTCTTGTTGTAAAGTGTGCAAACACTAACGCAAAAGCAAGGTCAAGAATATCTGGAAGCAGCCTGTATACAACAAAGTTAATTTAACTTTATTAGCTACCCAATCCCACTTCTGATATGTAATACCTTTAATACCTCTATAGGTCTTTTTTTTACGTATGGGGAGGATTTCCATAACATCCCTCCTTATTCATCAACCCACGTGATCTTATACTATCACTTATATCTATATGACTTACATCAGCACTCCCTTAAACTGCGTATTGTTTTCGGTTTGTTCGGACTTGGGCTTTTGAAATAAAGGTCCTTACTATGTAATGGTGGTGACGTTTCGAAGAGGAAACATGAGTGTCGTGGTTTTCTTTTACTTAAGCAGTTTTTTTCATCCAGTTTACCTAAAGATCTTTGATTCAATAGCTTGACTTTATGTCAGCAACTGATCAGGGAGGTTTTTATAAACGACCCAATCCCACTTCTGAATTGTAATGGGTTTGACTACTCTTGTTGTAAAGTGTGCAAACATAACGCAACAGCACGGTCAAGAATATCTGGAAGCAGCCTGTATACAACAAAGTTAATTTAACTTTATTAGCGACCCAATCCCACTTCTGATATGTAATACCTTTAATACCTCTATAGGTCTTTTTTTACGTATGGGGAGGATTTCCATAAGATCCCTCCTTATTCATCAACCCACGTGATGTTATACTATCACTTATATCTAGATAACTTACACCAGCACTCCCTTGAACTGCGAATAGTTTTCTTCAGTCGGTTGACCTAAAGCTCTCTGATTCAATAACTTGACTTTATGTAAGCAACTGATCGGGGAGGTTTTTATAAACGACCTGATCTCACTTCTGAATTGTATTTCGTTTGACTAATCTTGTTGTAAGTGTGCAAACACTAACGCAAAAGCAAGGTCAAGAATATCTGGAAGCAGCCTGTATACAAAAAGTTAATTTAACTTTATTGGCGACCGCATCCCACTTCTGAAATGTAAGTCTTAAGTGTTGAAATAAAACTTCTTCTTAACGTTATAATAATTGTGACTTATTTATTCTGCTGCTGGAGGAGTTGTGTCGAGATTAAAGAGGCACTCCATAAAATCTTTGACATTTTACAATAATTTGACATTGATTGACAGCTGTTGACAACATATTTGTTCGGGAATGATTCTTCCGGTACTGAAAATTGGCTGAAAGTCCAAGAAAATTGATAAGCGAACACCGAGATTCAGGTACAATAGATTTTCTTTATTTGTTACTTCAAATTGCCCAAGGCGAACTGACCTATCGTCAAACCAAATAGAGAGAATGCTTCTTCTATCAAGGCTAAAAGTTATCTGCTCGCAGCAACACGACGCCTCACCATCAGAGGTTCCAGTCGCCAACCCAAGCTGCCATGTCAGCCGAAAATCCATAATCCGATGGTGTCCAATAGTCCATACCATGCCCAGGCGCGCGATATCCACTTGCCCACGACGATGAGCATTCCCATGCCAGCCAAAATAAACATCAGTGTGCGACGATCCATTTCGTTATCTGTTTGTGTGACAGTAACTATGCCCACTGCCATCGTCGTGGCGGTATTTATTCCCATTGTAATGGGCCATTAGATTCGGCGCGAGGTGTCGGGTGTCCAAGTCCCTTGCCAGTGGTCGACGACTCAATCCAAACGATGAGTTGGTGTCCCATATCAGCGAGGTGATAAATGGTTGGTTGATGGCGATGACCGAAAGTCGCATATGGCGAGGTATGCCATTATGATACACATTGCGGTATCTTGTTGCGATTGGAATGTCGAAGTGGTGCTGAGTTGAACTCTGAGTTCAACAACAACAGCAGTATATCTGCTGTACGGTATGGCGACTCCTATGTCACCATAGTATGACGGCCTCAGCGCCATAGTGTTCGATCCCAGGGATTGTCAACCTAGGGGGTGGCGCCGCCGCAGGGCTTGGCAACCTTGGGGTGCTGTCACTTCGGTTGGATACCGAACAACTTTATTAGCGACCGAATCCCACTTCTGAGATGTAAGACTCGAATAGGTCTTTTTGTGTATGGAGAGGATTTCCATAAGATCCATCCTTATTCATCAACCCGCGTGATCTTATACTATCACTTATATCTAGATAACTTACACTAGCATTCTCTTAAACTGCGAATTGTTTTCGTTTTTGAAAGCATTCTGTCGGGGATTAAACTTCCGACCAGGATCGCGAGAAAAGAAACTACCTGAAATGTACTTGTGGAAATCAAAATAAAAACCAACAACGTTTATGACTTTATCTTTTTATTGCAAGTTTATCGGTGCCCAACGCGACCGTCTAGTTGAGAGGTATTATGAATAATAAACTGCTTCGCCAGTTGAGGCAGCTCGTCACCTCCAGTCCGATGCTACCCGCCACGCAACGTCAGCAGAAATCCCACAAGTGCAGTGAGTCCAGTAGCTGGTACCAAGTCCACGCCTTGGCTACCCAGCGGCAGAGCACGAAGAATGTGCCAGCAATTACGATAAGCAGACGTCGCATATTCATTATGATTGCTCGCCGTTGGTCGTCGATGCCGTATTTATCCACGAATTTATACGACCATCGACGACGGAGCGAGGTGTCAGGTTTCCGTAACCCAAACACGACGAGTCAATCAGCTCAATGTCTCGTATCTCCAGAGTGCGACATTGTTGTTCGTTGGCTGGCGACCAAAGGCAAGGAATGTGCCTTATCAGCAGTGGCGATGGTGGCCAGGGGTGGCCAACCTTGTGGTGGCGCAGCTGCCTGTGGCGGGCAACTTAGAGTCGGTACCGAACACATTTAGAAAATATGACAGTGTCTTTTTTGGAGCCTGAATCTTCGTTTGAAATCTGCATTTTCCCATTGTACATAATGGTTAGGTCTCTTTCTCACTACTCTTTGTTTCCTTGTTGGGTTGAAGTAATTGTTTGCTAATTCCTCTTCTTCAATAACAATATCGTCAATAATGTCGAATAATTCCATTTATACAACATGAACATAATCTTCCCAAACAAAACTTTGTAAAATAAAATGTTTAAATTTGAAAAGAGATTTATATTTTAGCAGTCTCGGAAACGGGCTGATAACAGTCAGCTGTTATATTCTTCGAATCGAAAAGCTGCTATTCGACTATTAAAAAAAGGAATTATGTCTTTGACAGTTAACCTCTATCTGATTATCTGAAAAATCGACCCTTAGACAATCGGTCGGAAACAGTTTTTGTGTATGTTCATTGTCTGCACTTGGTATCTTTTATACCGTTTTTTTTTTTTTTCAATATTACTCCACTACACTAGATATTGTACACTTTATAAATTTTTTTTTTTGTTTTTCTTCTGTCTTCTGTTCGCTCACTCATCGAATTACACTACACAAAAGAAGGACCAATGGGCAATCCCACTTCTGAAAATGTGAACAACATTTATGTTGCACTGCGCGAACTCGTCAAGCGCCCTTGAAAGTCAGATACGAACTATGATCATAGCTCAATACGTCTGACCCACTTGACAAGCTGCATTGTGCAGTCGTATACCAATTCTATGATACCTTTGAGCAGGAGGGATTTCCCTGTTCAATGAAGCTGTACCTACTTTACAGGGTAACACTTATAAAATAGCTTAAGCTTCAATAAGTACTTCAGCAAATTGGAATCGGTTCGACCGATAAATATAAAACACCACACGAATTTAGTTTAACTTCATTTTACTGAACTATCCAATCGCGGGACAAATTAATTAGTTTTATACAATCCAATCGCGGAACAACTCACGACCATCTTGGTCTCTGGTTCGTTTTATTGTACTTCCTTCTAGAAGGAAGTGCTTTTTTGGCACACTAGTGCTCGAGGCGCAACTAAATACCAATTTGTCCAGCTGTGTGCAAAATGTTATTTTTTTGGTCGCCTCCCCTATTACGGAAGTGGCAATTGAGTGTCCGTTATTAAAAAACCTTTCTTTTCGTCGCCATTCCGCCTCCTGCCGCTTCGGTATGGAGCAGCGTCTGCGCCACGACACAGAGTTGATCACAAGTAACGTGGATTAAAAGAAATCTTCCCCTGAGCTAACCCACCCCTACCTAGCCAGTGACCAATCTTCTTCGTCGACACGCTGTAACGTTTATAAAATAATCCATGTATCTTACATGGTAGACAAACATCCTGTAACGGGAGGCCCCACGTTGGGCGCCATCCTGTAACGTTTGAAAATAGAATAGATAGAAATAACTTTTCCAACTATCTATTCATGAGTGAATAGCTATTGCCGACCGGTACTGTGGACACACTGCATATATATAAGATATTAACTATATATATCTACAGGTGCGCTGGCAGTTTTGAATTCGAATTTGTCAAGGATTCAGCAGGCCAAACTCGACTATTCACCTACCATGCAATTTAATACATGGGCCGCGGGTAACAAAAGAAAATGCAAAAGAAAACAACGATGACTCACGCGGCGGGCTATTCAATAGAACCTCCTGTCTTCGGCAACCCCTATGACCCTACAGCTTCACAGGACCTACTGAGAGTCAGTCCGGGCTACCAGACAAGAGGGTGTTCGACGGGGTTAGCAGCTCAGGCATGCTAGTCGTGCTCCGTCCTATGCTCGTCGGAAGGGGGGGATTCTTGCCACATACCTATCGAACCGTGTTACCTGTCTCATGCCTGTCTCCGGGTGTTATTCGAGAATTTCTGTTAATTAAGTATGGGGACCGAAATTGTACCTACGGTATGATTTCCCTCAGCGGGCTTGCACCTACAGTTGTATAACAACGTCAAAAGTATATTCCTGTTATTCCTCCTACAGAGTCACTCCCGGTTTGGAGCGAGAGAGCGAGATGGAGGCCTCTCTCTGAGGATGACCCACCCCTATGGTGACTAGGGACACTAAACCCCAATCAACCACCATGGTGACTACGCTCCTCGATTATAATTAGTCACCAAGGGACTTCTCTCCCTTTTGGTTACCCCGACTCACCTCATCTGGTTCGTTATTACAGGCCGCCCATCCTCACTAAAGTTTTACCAACTACTAGTAATCATCCTGTAGCCGAATCTCGAAAATAAGCTGTACTAGATGCCGTTCTGTACCTGTGGTTAGTTCCGAAAGGAAGTTCAGAGTAACACACGAAACGTCAGTTGCTATCCATACACATCCGAGGGATGATTATTTTATTTACTTCAAAAATGTCTTAACTCTAAGGCCAGAGCATATCTGGGGGTTGTCACGGGAAGCGTGATCTTCAAAAGTGAACATCAATTAAAAAAGAAAACAAAAATATCTTTATCTTATCTAGCTATGTCTTCAACGGACTATGTACTATGAGAATAGGATATCTTTCGAAATAAATCTAGGCAATAGAACAAAGTAAACAAACTAAATATAACTAAGCAAAGGAAAAAGTTATGTTTAATACTAAAACTAGTACTATGTAGTCTATTTAGCAGAGATCGATTCGCGATTGATATTGCGGATAGGGCTAACCCAATATCCGTAGATGCTGTATACGTATCAAAACAATATGTGCCTTGGCGTCGGATTACTCGACACCCTAACGCGACGGCTCGACGAGGTAAAAGAAAATAAATCCAAGTTCTAGTACTACAATATTCAACAATATTAGCCCGCTTGGGGGACTTACCAATCTCATACCCGGCGGTATGTCCGCGAATAGATGTCATCTGCAGGGGGGGATGGTGTGCACATCATCTTCCTGTAGCTTGGCGGCGATAATACCTATATTAAAATCGCGCGGGACAAAAGAAGGGGGTTAGCACCGAGATCCTAGAATATTTTCTTTTCCTTCAACCACCCGCTCACGGGCCGAAACTAATTTAGTTCTTTAATTACTTTTTATTATTTTGAGTTTCTTTTCGTTGGGTTTATTCGCCCGCCGCCTACACACACACGGTAGTAACCAAAAGTTATTAATATCATTACTCCCGTAACTAATCCGCACCGACAAATTAAAATAATTTACGTCCGTAGTTTGATAAAAATTTTCCACCCCACGTGGGTGCCACGACACAAAAAAAAACTGTACGCACCGTGTGCCCAACGCACTTGATGTGTTATCCCACTGACTTCCTGATGACGACTGACTCCTTTTTCGCAACGCAACTGTCCCAGCAGTTGTCGATGCAAAAGCAAAAAAAAAAGCCAATGACAAAAAAAATGCGACGCGCGATTGTGTGTGGAACATTCCAGAACAGACTATACTCATGTAGATGGTTAAATGTATATCACCATCGCATGACACTCTCTACAAAAAAACTTGTGCCAAGCAAACGAAGCGGTATTGTGTTACGATACCTGCTGCACGTACGCCAAACCAAACCGAAGAGACGAAACCAGTATACCCACCCCTTTACGCTGCTGCAAATGCATGGGGGGAATTTGTATAGACAATTTGCACACATGGCACAGAGTGGTGGTTGGTATACTAGCAATGAAACGGGTTAGGTATATATATATATATATATATATATATTTGGTTGGTTGTTTGGAATGCGTCCGTCGCCCAACAGTATGCAACGAAGTGGTGCGTTTAGGTTCATTGTATGGCGTACAGTGCGAGCCGTAATAACAGGTCGAGAGACTGGTGGTGTATGGAAGAATACCGGCAGGCGTTTCCTACAGGTTTGTTTAGTGTGAAACACATACGCAACGGCAAGGTCAAGAATATCTGGAAGCAGCCTGTATACAAAAAAGTTAATTTAACTTTATTAGCGACCGAATCCCACTTCTGATATGTGAGACTCGAATAGGTCTTTTTGTGTATGGAGAGGATTTCCATAAGATCCATCCTTATTCATCAACCCACGTGATCTTATACTATCACTTATATCTAAATAACTTACACCAGCACTCCCTTGAACTGCGAATAGTTTTCTTCAGTCGGTTGACCTAAAGCTCTCTGATTCAATAACTTGACTTTATGTAAGCAACTGATCGGGGAGGTTTTTATAAACGACCTGATCCCACTTCTGAATTGTAATTCGTTTGACTACTCTTGATGCAAGACATGGTTTTTCTAAATGGCTATGAATGAAGGTGAACGTCGTTGAGTCAAGTATTGCACTCACCCTGGGGTGCAAGGAGTGTGAAACACATACGCAACGGCAAGGTCGATAAGGTATGTGAGCAGCCTGTATACAATTAGTTAATTTATAAGCGACCATATCCCACTTCTGATCTTTAATGGGTTTGACTACTCTTGTTGTAAAGTGTGCAAACACTAACGCAACGGCAAGGTCAAGGATATCCGGAAGCAGCCTGTACACAAAAAAGTTAATATAACTTTATTAGCGACCCAATCCCACTTCTGAAATGTTGGACTAGAATAGGTCTTTTTGTGTATGGAGAGGATTTCCATAAAATCCATTCTTATTCATCAACCCACATGATCTTATACTATCACTTATATCTAGATAACTTACACCAGCACTCTCTTAAACTACGAATTGTTTTCGTTTTTGAAAGCATTCAAAAAATATGAAAGTGTCTTTTTGGAGCCTGAATCTTCGTTTGAAATCTACATTTTCCCATTTTACATAATGGTTAGGTCTCTTTCTCACTACTCTTTGTTTCCTTGTTGGGTTGAAGTAATTGTTTGCTAATTCCTCTTCTTCAATAACAATACCGTCAATAATGTCGAATAATTTCCATTTATACAACATGAACATAATCTTCCCAAACAAAACTTTGTAAAATAAAATGTTCAAATTTGAAAAGGGATTTATATTTTAGCAGTCTCGGAAACGGGCAGATAACAGTCAGCTGTTATATTCTTCGAATCGAAAAGCTGCCATTCGACTATTAAAAAAAGGAATTATGTCTTTGACAGTTAACCTCTATCTGATTATCTGAAAAATCGGCCCTTAGACAATCGGTCGGAAACAGTTTTTGTGTATGTTCATTGTCTGCACTTGGTATCTTGTATACCGCTTTTCTTTTCAATATCACTCCACTACACTAGATATTGTACACTTTACAATTTTTTTTTTTGTTTTTCTTCTGTCTTCTGTTCGCTCACTCATCGAATTACACTATACAAAAGAAGGACCAATGGGCAATCCCACTTCTGAAAATGTGAACAACATTTATGTTGCACTGCGCGAACTCGTCAAGCGCCCTTGAAAGTCAGATACGAACTTTGATCATAGCTCAATACGTCTGACCTACTTGTCAAGCTGCATTGTGCAGTCCTATACCAATTCTATGATACCTTTGAGCAGGAGGGATTCCCCTGTTCAATGAAGCTGTACCTACTTTACAGGGTAACACTTATAAAATAGCTCAAGCTTCAATAAGTACTTCAGCCAATTGGAATCGGTTCGACCGATAAATATAAAACACCACACGAATTTAGTTTAACTTCATTTTATTGAACTATCCAATCGCGGGACAAATGAATAAGTTTTATACAATCCAATCGCGGGACGACTCACGACCATCTTGGTCTCTGGTTCGTTTTATTGTACTTCCTTCTAGAAGGCAGTGCTTTTTTGGCACACTAGTGCTCCTGGCGCAACTAAATACCAATTTGTCCAGCTGTGTGCAAAATAACATTATTTTTGGTCGCCTCCCCTATTACGGAAATGGCAATTGAGTCTCCATTATTAAAAAACCTTTCTTTTCGTCGCCATTCCGCCTCCTGCCGCTTCGGTATAGAGCAGCGTCTGCGCCACGACACAGAGTTGATCACAAGTAACGTGGAATGTCTTCCGATGTACGGGTGATAAAAACAAAGTCTTCCGGTTTACAGGCACAAGCTCCGGGTTATGGGTAATTTATAAAAAGAAAAGAAGAGACACGAGGGATGAACCGCACTTGCGTATGCAGATGAAAAGAAATCTTCCCCTGAGCTGACCCACCCCTACTTAGCCAGTGACCAATCTTCTTCGTCGACACGCTCATAATTATTAAAACGACGACCCCTAAAGACAGAGTAGCCTAATTAACTACTGGATTAAATCCATGAAATGACTCATCCCCATGGCCGACATTCCTTTCGAAAAACTCGATTATCCGCACATCTGACGGCAACTTCCAATCCTAAACCAATCTCCAAAATAAAGAAACTCACATGATTTTTCTTCTTCAGGAAGTTACTTCACAAAAATTTGTTTATTCAATGAAAAGATCTTAAAACTAGTACTTAATTAAGGGAAGAACGTTACAACACAAGTCAGCATAGGCGGGGGCGTACAAAATTTTACTGCTCCCGCCTGATTTCGTTAAAGCTTACGACAAGAAAAGAAAAAAAAAAAAAAAAAAACCTACGATGTTCGACGTAGAGACCAGAGTAGAATACTCGTGGCCTAGCTACTCGCTTACTTCCGCGCTGCGGGACGTGACTAATTATTGTGTCCACGTAAGAATACAAAAAAAAACCTCAAGCTGGTGCTTCCACGACGAAAAGACATACGCCCACTCTCTATGATGAGATCCTCACGGAGCGTTACAACCGATTTAAACGCTTACGGCGAATTCACTGACGCACCGATTCGAACCTAACAATTCGTTACTTTATTTTTACTTTACTTGGAATTTACACAGATGAAAGCAAAAAAACCCGTGTCAATAGACACAACAACTCAATACGAGCATAGCCTATCGCAATCTGGGCCAATACTAATTTAGTACACTTGTTTTCATTCCAAATGAGATTAAACAGTTCCACAAACTTACTCCCTTTCTTTATTCAGGGGATGGCTACCTGGTAACGCGTTCCGTGGTGAGGGACTGCAGTGCACCGCCTTTCCTTCCAGGATGTTTTGCATACGCTCATTAAGATTATGCTATGGTCGATGAATCTATACATTGAGTGGGAAAAATCATTTGGAAAAAAATTTCCATGTTTACAACAAGAAAAATATTGGACCCAGCTACTTAACTTAGTGTATATCTGGGTTGGTGTCTCGCCTCATGTAATATCCGAAAGACTGGTGTCTTAGATGAAGGTGGTGACCTGAGGTGGTGCTCACTCCATCTACTGGAGGATGGTTGTACGACGACTTCTTTGCGGCTGGGGTGTGGTGGTTTGGCTAGTGCAACGAATGGCTGGCACCCACACGAGAGAAAAACGATGTGATGCGCAATTTCGCCAATCACTGGATTCGTTGGGGAATTTTTCCCTTTCAATGTTTATGGGTTTTAGATATCTTTTTTTTTTATCGATGATATCAGCCCACTTTTATTGTTATGGTGATGTTCTTTTAACTTTTTGAGGCGTCAGGAAGTAATTAATTTGCGAGGGGTTAAGCTCTACGCGAATTATTCTGACGAGGTGGAATGGAATAAAACTCATTTCCGACTCTCGTTTTTCTTTTGGGGGTTCTCTGCGTGCATACGAGTTATGGGCACCGGCACACGCGGGCAGGGGATTATCTTGGCGATATATATATTTTTTTTCCTTTTTATTCGATTTCGTTTTAAAACACACGAAAAACGATTTACGGGTATTTGGTCGGGATACCCGAACACAAAATTCCCCTCGGCGGTGTAATACTTTCGCGATAATTACTATTTTAAGTTATTTTATTGTTTCAGTCGGCACAATGGCCGCCTACGCACGAAGAACGAACAAGGAAATAGAACGTGGCAATTTGCCGAACTAAATTCTCCCGCGCGGGTGCACAACCACGGCTGGAAGTTAGACCATTAGATCAGAGCAGGCTTTTTACGAGATTTAATGCATCGCGGAACGCTTTCAATATAAGAGATTTTTTAAAAGATTACTTAAATATTATAAAATAAAACAGTTTATTTGCTGTACATAAATGTATGGAAACATTTTAGAAGTTCCAGCTGCAGCTCGGAAGTTTGCTCCGCCGAAAGGTTTGCGTCGTTGGTTTGTTTTGCAAGGCTTTCAAAAAACATATCACACGACGTCTTTGGAGGTTCGACTGCTGGCTCAACCAATGATTCTTTGGCCAAATTCACCAAATCTGTCATTTCCTTTTGAGCTTCATATACCATCATTTCAATCGAACTTTGTTTTCTCTTTGGTTTTGGTGTGGATGTGGATGATGCTTCCGCTGGCGGACAAAAAAGGTCTTCGGATGTAAGGCTTTCTTCTCCGTATTCCGGATAAAAATGTTCTTCGTGAGATAGTTCTAAGTCTAACCTCGGAAAGTTTCCTGATGTACTGAAAGTAAAAAGAAAACATTTATAGAACTCTTTAATGCTATACGAACTAGGGGGTGGACCATACAAAGAAGTGAAGCTGTCACAATTTGAAACCAGAGTGGTTGAAGTTGCGGCAATCGAAGCCGCTGTTACGGGCATTCATCTTGCCAAAGAATTCGGTTTTTGTGAAGACTTGTTTTGTTTTTTACTTTTTACACATGTGATATTATAAGATTATTGTTTTTGTTTTATTAAATAAGTAAAGACGCTTTAATAACATCTCGATTTCTTTCAGCAATTCTTTTTAAAGAACGAATACTCATTTCTTGAGCCTGTGGTATTGCCGATCATCTTCAATTTCTCTTTTTAATACTGGAACGTTAGCTCGATGTTGCGTTCGTCACCGTGCTTCCTCGGTAAATCGAGGGAAGAGTGCCGTACGGAGAGAAGAAAAACCAAGAGATTAAATTATATTTTTATAGTTTTATTAGGTATTGGCCCGCTGTCTATGGCTGGGCTGCGACCAATACTTTTATTTCTTAGGATTATATGGATTCAATGTTTAACAAAAAATTGGCCCGCTGTCTAGGCTGGGCTGCGACCAATATTGTTCTTAGTTATTTCTACTCTGCCTTGCTACCAAAATTCTCAGTCCCTTTATAGTGGTTTAGGGAATTCATCCATGTTCATTTGCGTTCCCCTCCAACACACATGTTCTTCCGCATTTCTTGGAAATGCGTTGCTCAACCATGCTGACGCAGTCCTTCATACCTTCGCGACCCAAAATACCATCGATATCGCAACAAAGTGCATTATCAGCATATCATTCAACAAGTCATTGGCGTTTTGCCCTAGCTGCGCAAAGTGCATTATCAGCATATCATTCACACTTTGCCTTCGTTACACATAGTGCGACCACACAGTGCGATATCAGCATATGTGTACAGAACTTGAAGTGGAGTTCCCTTGTTGTCCCATTACTCATATTGTTTATGGGCTCTGTGGCGATTACTCACATTGTTTATGGGTTCTGTCGGCAATGTGTGTGATATGCTTGACATTGACCCAGTGAGGCGACTTATTGGGAATATCGAATAGTATGCATTTTTGGTATGCGGTAATATGGTTCTGTGAGCAGTTGTGGTTGGCAAATGGGAAGTGTATGGGAATAAGTGAAACGCAGATGAACAGGTTATGTGGGGTACTACATCGATACAAATATTGTGAAGAGCGGAGCACACGTTAATGAATTGCGATACCGTTTTCGGATCGTATCTGCATTTTCTTTCCAGCAGTAGAATTCTCCATCTGCCTATAAAATGTTAAATATGTAAATGTAATTTATACAAGTTATTCTATTGAGGTCTTGTTATTACCTTTTAATACGCCAATACAACGCTCTATTGTACTTCTTGCTTTAGAATGTATAGTATTAAAAGCAATTTCATCTGTTCGTCTTGCTTTTCTATACGGTGTCAGGAGCCATGGTTCCAGTGGATATCCACTGTCTCCTTCAATTTAATCTTTATTTTTAATATATGAATTCTGAATGTTTGAAGTATGTATTTACCTAGCAAAATCGAATTTCTTCTCATTCATTGGTTATAATGAGACTCTAATTTCGATTTGATAATAGAGTTATTCCATACAAAGGAGTCATGAGCTGCACCGCCATATTGAGGACAAACAGCAGTTATGCGATATTTATGGTCCGCAATCTGTAACAAAACATTTTGTTGATTTATTGTTCTTTTTTATCAAAGGAGGTTTTACTTACGATAATTGTATTGATGCTATGATGGCCTTTTCTGTTAAAAAACATTTCTTCGTTTAAAATGGGACGTATCATGCTGATATGTGTCCCATCAACACAACCAATGACTGAGTGATAAACATCATTTTACAGATAGTATAAATATCTACATATTGTGAAGCTTTCACTTACCGCCGGGTATTTTAAATTTTTCGAAAAAGTAGCTCTTCGTAATAACTTCTTCCAGTTCTGATGGCCATTTTATCCATTGCGGGTGAAATACGCTAAGATACCGTGCTTCCTCAAACCTGAGGGAAGAGTATCCGGCGGAGAGTTAAATCAAAAGAATGTTTTATCGAATTTTTATACTGCAGAGCCCGCTGTCTTTGTTTGGCCGTAAGAAGTTCGTTCTGGGCAGATGCCCTTGACTTGGTTTCCCTAAATTCGGCCTCAAGAGTTTGTTTCAACCCTGACCATGAATTAATCACATTATATGGTGTTAATTCGAGAGCGGGACCTCGGAGTCGAGTTTTTACAATGCTTAAGAACATTGCCTGCTCATTTTCCCTAGCAGAAGAGAAAATGAGGTCTCCACAGGAGAAAAATTGCGTTAACTCACTCGGGTTTCCGTCAAATATAGGAACGATATTTAAGATATCGCCCACACTGACTTTAAGGTCCATCGTAGTGGTATAGATATTAGAGGAGGGGAGCAGTAGTGAAATGGTAGACTCGAAAAGTTCTACTATCGTTCGTTTTTGTCGGGTAAGAATATTGGTGGATGGTGTAGGGGTGTGAAAATAGAATAAAAAAATTTCTTTAGAATATCTTAATTATCACTTAATGTTTATTGGCTGCTGCAGATGATTCCTGGTTGCTGCTTCACTGCTTCACTGAGAATGTTGCTTCAGTTATTTGCTTGATGCCAGGCAGGCTTCACGCCCTAAAGCTGCAGTTACAGCCTGGTCTTTTTCACTGCTCAAATTTGGCCTCCGCGTCCCTTTTTCGGGAGTTCGCCAGGACTTACGGTTATGAGACTTTTTTACTGACACTATCACACTAACTGGTGTATGCCCTAGTAACGCCTTAAAAAACCTTTCATGATTTGGTTTTGGTTGGTAGTTAGGACCTTTATTAGGTATCCCACCGCTGCCACCATGAAATACGCTAAGATACCGTGCTTCCTCAAACCTGAAAGAAGAGTATCCGGCGGAGAGTTAAATCAAAATAATGTTTTATCGAATTCTTGTGCTTGGCTGCGACTCTGAGATATTTCGTTTATTCGGTTAGTTATAATATTTATATTACTTATAGTTAGTCCGCCGTCTTTAGCTGGGCTGCGATCAATAGTATAGTTTTATTAATAAATTTAAGTATATTTTCCTAGATCTGACCCGCTGTCTAATGCTCGGCTGCAATCGATCTGACTGATAATTCTACTCTGCCTTCCCTGTTCACAAGCTTTGCCTTTTATACATTTTAATTGTCATGACCCGTCTCCCATCTTCCCCCTCCATGCACCATAGTTCCTTAATAGTTACCATATGTGAACACGCAGTATTTTAGGCATTGCTTAATTGTTTTCCGTTCCCATTTAAAAGTACCCAAATGACATCTTGGGTGTCATTTGCCTTACGCTGGTGTCAAGTGTCATCCATTCATAAATTATTGATATTCCCTGATACCACAACGTAGTATTCCTCCGATATGCAACCATTGCAGTTTTGCCATGTGTCGGCGTGCCGCTGTGCAATCGGATCGGAGTTGGGTTACGTGTGTATTGTATCGGGTAGGTATGCACTTGACTCATTGCGCTTGGGTGGCGTTTGGGTAAATGAAAACAAATGAAAAACAAAGCGAATGACCTATTAATAGCCGTGTGCTCTGGTAATGGAATGGATTGGTAGTGTGAAGGTGATGATTAGGGTAGGCCATGAGTAGGGTATGATTGTGCGGATCACAACACGGGCACAAAACATTTTCCATTGCATTAATTGTCTCGTGTAGTATCTTCGACAAAGTGCTCTGTGCGAGAGGAGACGCAAAATCGTTCCCAACTAACCACTGGTAACCACCCCCAGCCAGTACCTCAAGCGTGGAACATAGCCTTAAAATGGGAGGGACGTATGTGCTTCGCGTTCCTGCGCAAAGGTTAATGTAGTCCAAACACATACTTAAAAGCACTTTTGTTCAACCGAAAACGTTGAACAAATCTAAAAAAAAATTATAATAATTCTAAACTTAATGCACATTAGAATAAACAAACCTTTCATCGGGCAGCGTAAAAGGATCCGAACAGTCTCGAAGATTTATACAATCCTTAACATTGCTATCATCACTATCGCTTGCTATTAATAAATAATTCGCCAACATATTTTTCGTTAAATAAATATTAGTCACAACCACTAATTAAACAACCAAAGTTAATGAGAAACGTCAAACAAATAGCATTCGCCATATTCCTTTCGCATGAAACGAAAATGTCTTGCGTTTTTGGAGATACATGAAGCAAAAAAAAAAAAACGAAAACGTCAATGAAATAGCTTTCGCTTTTTTGCTTTCGCGCAAATGAAATTTCCTTTCGTTTTCGAAGTTACATGAAGCAAACTGTTCGTTTAAACGAAAGCGATTGAACGTTTTCTTCTTACAGAATCCCACCCCTGATTTGTGCTACCAAGCAAAATGAATGACTTCGGCGAATCGCAATACCACACAGAAAAACCAATGATTTGACTAAATGCCAAAGTTATACCACTTAAAAAATCGCTTATCATATAATAATTATATAATAAAACTAAAAAAGTTAAAAACACTTATCTTAGATTTCTGTTTTTTTTTTTTTTTTTTTTTTTTTTTCGTTTATTTAACGCGCACTGACTGACCACCACTACACCACACTCACCGACACCGACAACTGAAACTGAACTGAAATGGAATGAGCTGCAACGAGTCGGTGTCGGTAGTTTCGATAGGAATGAGAAATGAGCTGTGTACACATCTTAGTTCAAATCGTATTATTTTGTACTGAATTTAATATTTGTACTTTCTCGTCTACGTAGTAAGAGAATGATTTTGATATGGTGTACCCCTGTGATCTAGAGCTTAACGAAACGTCTACTACGATTTGTTTGAAACTCATTTTTTAGAGTTTGTAGGCTTAGTGTTTTTCTTTTACTAAAGCAGTTTTTTCAGCCAGTTTACCTAAAGATCTTTGATTCAATAGATTGACTTTATGTCAGCAACTGATCAGGGAGGTTTTTATAAACGACCTGATCCCACTTCTGAATTGTAATTCGTTTGACTACTCTTGTTGTAAAGTGTGCAAACACTAACGCAAAAGCAAGGTCAAGAATATCTGGAAGCAGCCTGTATACAACAAAGTTAATTTAACTTTATTGGCGACCCAATCCCACTTCTGAAATGTTGGACTAGAATAGGTCTTCTTTGAAGGTAAACATTTGGCAGTATTTTTTCACTTTGGTGTGGGCCTGGAGGTTTTTATAAACGACCAGATCCCACTTCTGATTTGTAAACGCATGACTTCTCGTGTTGTAAAATGTAAATTTTCTTCGATTTGACAGCGGCTTCGTAGGTCCCTTCTTGATGTGACGCTGCTGGTATAGCCTCGTTGCGGTCGTCGAGCGGGAGGTCCACGTGGTTCATTGAAGTCACGCATACGGTTAACATCGCGCGCCCTGGGTTGACGGTGGGTATTGTTGGCTTGAGAGCCGGGTACGGGTATTCCACGTTGATTGTTCATGACTAAAAGTTTAAAAGTTTATCTATCAAAAACGACGATAACGTTAGGTGCGATTTTACTTTTCCTCACTCAAGTAATTAAGTGTAAGTGACGTCGAATTTATACAGCCAGTCAGTACATTTTTGATAAAGATTCTCCAATACTGCTTTATATGAAAACACTTTCAAAGCTTTTGTTTGGGGTTGTTCTTCGCACAAAAAAGAAACCAATGGAGAAGAGAAAAATGCAGACCACTTTTTTACGTTTTTTACTTTTTATTTGCTAGTACAAAAGGGATAATAAAAAATGGTGCCTGCGGTGATGCCGCCACAGAGAAAAAGCTTTACGTTAATTTGATACGATCCGAAAAGACAAAATTAAAAATCCAACTGAGAAGCTGCCCGCCCGAACCAGCCATTTTTATATGTCTACGTGTGCCTTGTCATTAGTGAGCAAGAAAAAGAGAAGGCTGCTATAAATTTACTTTATTTTTAAAAGAGATTACAATGGATTTAATGAATTTCAACAAAAACTTTTTTACAACGTGTCCAAACACAGCCAAATTTAAATAGAACGAGACAGCAAAAGTGACAGCTCGAAGTCATTTTGTTTCTTATTTATTTCAGTTCAGCCGATCACCCAACGTCAACCGTTCAGGCAACCATTGAACGCATTCAGCTTTCACGAAGTAGATAACCAATAAAACAAGGTTACAATAAAACAGGTTTACACTGCCTTGGGTTGGGTAGTTTTTGGTCATGTTGGGTGACGTTGATCGCTCACATCGCCGCTTTTTGCCGTGTGGAACAAAACGGGGTAGTGAGTGTGGAGAAGCCACATAGTTTTGTTCGCGCCATCTAGGGGCGAGTGGCCGACGCTCACAAGCGGTCAAGCTCACTTGAACAGCTTTATTTAATTTGGTTGCTAAATGTTTTCACAAATCTCAATCTTAGTGGTTGTAAGGCACCAAAAATAAATACCTAATTCCTGAAAACAGTGATTGTAAGTCACCAAGAAATTAATTAATCTAATCTTGAAAATAGTGATTGTAAGTCACCAAATATGCTAGATATGTATTTTTTGTGTAATATAGTGTGAAAAGAGAAACAAATTTATGAAACTCCCTTTTGCGTGTGAATGTGCTCGGGGAACGATTTCCTTATACGAAATTTATTATAAAAGATTCAGTAACCTCCATCTGGTGGAAGGTGCGACACTGGTACAAGCGGTGTCGTCCCTAACAGTGGGCGCACCGTTCCTCCGGCGCAGTGATCGCCATTGCTCTGTAGGCCGGTGTCTCACAGGTTTCGGGGCGCGGACTCCTGTCAACGCTGTGTTGCCGCAACAGGAACTCAGTCAAGCTAGCAAGCGTGGGTACATCCTTGGCTGGACTGTTCAACCGCCATGTGTGCTGGGTCGCGGACCGTGAATGGGATACCACCAAGGGAACCACGAAAGTGTCCCATCCATCCACGCGGTTTTTCATCGCTCGAAGAGATCGGAGGGATTCCTGCACCGTATCCACCATGCGGTGCAGGACGGCGGCACTTTCCGTGTGAGCACTGAGCAGCCGTCAGATTCAGCAAGCGGCTGACATGTGTTTCTGCTAGGACTAGTGGGTTGTCGTAGCGGTCATTGAGCTCTTTCCATAGCTCGGCGTAGCCGCCAGAATAGATATTCCCGACGAGGCCTACGTTGCGTTTTTTATTTACGTTATGTTTTTTATTGAATGCAATATTATAACTAAGACCCGCTTTCTCTATGCTTGGCTGCGATCAGGATTTAGCCGCATGTCCATCTTGGGTTCTGTCGGCGAAGTGAAAATTTCTTCAGTCAGTTGACCTAAAGCTCTCGGACTCAATAGCATAACTTTATGTAAGGGTTTGTTATAAACGACCTAACCCCACATCTGAGATGTAATGCGATATTACTACTCTTGTTGTGCAGTGTGAAACACTAACGCAATGGCAAGTTCAAGAAGATCTGGAAGTAGCCTTTATGCAACATTGTAAATTTACCTTTATAAGCGACCAGACCCCACATCTGAGATGTAATACTTTTAATACCTCTATAGGTCTTTTTTTTTACGTATGGGGAGGATTTCCATAAGATCCATCCTTATTCATCGTTGTTTTTGGTTTTGTTCTGACTTAGACTTTTGAAATAAAGATCCTGTTGAGGTGTTGTGGAAAGCCATTACTCACGCTGGTGCCACTGATATGTTCTGCCACGCGAACCAAGAAAGAGATTTCAACTTCCAAGAAAAAAAAAACTGTGATTATAATGGTGCTGGCGGTGGTGCCGCCATAGAAAAAAACTTTTATTTACTTTAGAAGTTAATTTTGATACTTTTAAATTAAAATTGTGCCAGCGGTAGTGCCGCCATGCAATACCGAAAGATTAAATTACAATCTCTAGTGTATTTTAAGCCCAACCAAGCGCGTGAAAAAACCAATGAAAAAGAGAACGATTTGCAAAAACTACCAAACTATATACTCTTGGCAAAAATGCTAGAAAATGTATGCAAGGAAAAATCAATTGCAAAACTCAGCATAGTGGCTTGCGGCTAACAAATTGTAGTAGAATAATGGCGGAAGTCCCAAGTTACATTTTTCGAATTTTACACTTAAATAGATCCTTAAGTTTCGAAGAGGGAATATGAGTGTCATGATTTGTTATTACTAAAAGCACTTTCTTCAGTCAGTTGGCGTAAAGCTCTCTCATTCAATAGCTTGACTTTATGTAAGCAACTGATCAGGGAGGTTTTTATAAACGACCTTATTCCACTTCTGAACTTTAACGGGTTTGACTACTCTTCTTGTAAAGTGTGCACCGACTAACGCAACGTCAAGGTCAAGAATATCTGGAAGCAGCCTGTATACAACATTGTTAATATACCTTTATAAGCGACCATACCCCACTTCTGAGATGTAATACTTTTAATACCTCTATAGGCCTTTTTTTTACGTATGGGGAGGATTTCCATAAGATCCATCCTTATTCATCAACCCACGTGATCTTATGCTATCACTTATATCTAGATAACTTACACCAGCACTCCCTTGAACTGCGAATAGTTTTCTTCAGTCGCTTGACCTAAAACTCTCTGATTCAATAACTTGACTTTATGTAAGCAACTGATCGGGGAGGTTTTTATAAACGACCTGATCCCACTTCTGAACTTTAATACGTTTGACTACTCTTCTTGTAAAGTGTGCAAACACTAACGCAACGGCAAGGATGTTGTGCTTTTTATCTTTTATGCTGAGAGGCACTACTCTCAGTTGGGTCTTACCTTTTTTCGCGTATTTGGTATGTCCAAGTTATGAAACGCAATGGTATACTTTAGGTCTATTTAGATTTATTAACTTTAGATTTATTAACTTAGATTTATGAAGAAGTGTTCTTAGTTATAACTTTATTAAATTATGAAAGTATTACACGAAGTGGGAAAGATGTAGAATGATATTGAACGAAGTTGCGAACCGGAGTGTCTGAACTGGAGTGTCGCGTCATTGCCCAGTGACCAATATAAATAGCCTCGAATTGAATCATCAATTCGAAGAAAAGAAATAAAAAGAAAAGAAAAATCCGGAAGGGAATTCCCGGACAAGTCAAGTGGTTCATGTTGCTAGTCGCGCATACGATCGCTCGTATAGTAAAAGAAATGCAACCACAGCATAATGAGTTGGTTGACTTGTGTTAATTGGTTTGTGCACTTAGTTGCGCAAGGGAATGGAAAATAAATAAACTGAATGAATGAAATAAAAAATGATGAGTGACCATAGATAAACATTGTTTATTTAGGTCGGAAGTGTTGGGCATTGACGCTGGAAGTGGCAAGCTGAAATAGCAATTTGGGAGGATGTTTATTTGGGACAATCAATATAATATTGTTACAAAGTTGCAACATTGATCGTAGGGTTAAACATCTTGCATACAAAGAAGAAATGGTAAAGAGGTTGTAAAGTGCTTGGTATGCATCAAGTGGTGCACTTTACAACAAGGACAAAAATATCTGGAAGCAGCCTGTAAACAAAAAAGTTAATTTAACTTTATTAGCGACCCAATCCCACTTCTGAGATGTTAGCCTCGAATAGGTCTTTTTGTGTATGGAGAGGATTTCCATAAGATCCATCCTTATTCATCAACCCACGTGATCTTATGCTATCACTAATATCTACATGACTTACACCAGCTCTCCCTTGAACTTCGTGTTGTTTTCGGGTTTTTTCTGATTGTCCCACATGGTTCAAGTTGGGGCATAGTTAGCTTGTTTTTGATATGTGCTACCTTTGTCTCGGACGTCAACAATGTAGTTATAAATTTGTTATTTCCCATATTAATACCAGCATATAATAACAGCCGCGTAGGCGCCATCAGACGCATCACAAAACTCATGTAATTTGATTTTCTGCAGTTTTTTGGTAGAAATCCATCTTGGAATCTTGATGGATTCAGCGTGCGGAATTTCATGTCTGAACTGATCCCAACAGTACCGCAAACCAGAAAAAAATTGTATATGGTTGAATTGAGAATCAACCCATGAAGAAATGAAATGATCACACCCGTCTGTTCAGCCAATAAGAGAAAAACACAAAAAAAAAAAAACTCGCCACCCAGAGAGCAGGCTCCCTCACCCACGAACGAATGGACAGTTCCATTCCTGCGGACTACGTCGACTGCCTGAGTCGCATATGTGCAGCTGGGTGAATTGCTTATTGCAGTTGACCTAAAGCTCTCGGATTCAAAAGCGTAACTTTATGCAAGCAATTGATCCTGGAGGTTTGTTATAAACGACCGTACCCCACATCTGACTTGTAATGCGATATGACTACTCTTGTTGTGCATTGTGAAACACTAACGCAATGGCAATTCCAAGAAGATCTGGAATCAGTCTGTATACAACATTGTAAATTTACCTTTATAAGCGACCATACCCCACATCTGATTTGTAGTACTTTTAATGCCTCTATAGGTGTTTAAGGCTAAGTCGTTGCCTAAAGCGATCTACGTCCGTTGCTTTGTTGAAGCAAGGGACAAAGAAAAACTCGTTGACCGTTTAAAGCGTTATAAAAAGTTATTTTATTTTTTACTCTAATGTGAGTTCACAATTCTTATTAATTATAAGGCTGATTAGATTGAGTTGATAGACGATCGGCGAATACCTCCAGATTTGTTTGCATCCTTCCAAGTTAACTCATCTCCGTTTTCACCTTGTTCCACTCAGCTGATCGCGTCCCCCGGGGTCAATGAACCATTTGAACACATACAAATCTAGACAATTGCAGTTTTCCCATTGCGACGGTTGTTGGAGTGTGATGCACTCATGTCTTCAAAGCCTTCGATCTCGCTTGGATAATTCGGCCATGGTTGATTACCGATTTTCTGAACTCTGAGTCAGCTGCTTGCACCTCCAAATGACAAATGACACCCAGAGTTCCTCCATTTGTGCTAGTTTGGTTGTAACACCCTCCTGCTTCCTCGTTCTATTGGGTGATTTTTTTTTTTAGACTTTTGTAGCAGGTTTTAAGTGAATCAATGGCCTGTTTTTTTTAGAGATTTTTTGTGCACTGAATACAGTTTTAGTGCTAGATGAGCAGCTAAAAGTACAATGATTAAGATTAAGTACATTTCGTTATTTGGTTTTTCTTTTATACCTCGGCAGGTCTTCTTTCCAAATGGGAAATCGTATCGGCAATTAATTTTCTTCTGTAGTGTTGAAGTCCTAAATATACCAAACCAATGGCTATCGCGGTTATAAATATAAAAAAACAGAACGGCGGCGGTCATGTCCGTATGCTGTCCGTGTTTGACATCAGGGTCGATTATTTGAGGGCCGGTATTAATTATTTCCTTGCTCTCTTGTCCTCCCATCGGACCAATTTTGAAGCTACTGAACCGTTTTGTCGAAAAGTAGGTTGAATTTGTTGGACTCCTCCCGTTTTTTTTTTTCCTGCGGCTCGCTGTTCCTTCTTCTTTTCTTGGAGTTACTTTAAAAAATTGTCCTTAATAAGGCGGGGTTGTCCCGAAATGTTGGCCAGTCGCTTTAATTCGGCGACAATTATAACAATTAATTGGTTATCTATTTTTGACTTTTTTTGATGGGAAAGTAGTTTTGTACTCTATCGCCGACGTTATGGAGTCTGTTCCCTCCCTTCCTGGAATAATAATTCCTTTTTTTTTTTGTGTTTTTTGGGTTCTTTATATTTAAGTTTTTGTTCATATTGGTCCCACGAGTAAGGCCGGAAAAAACAAGGTCGACCCAGGCAGCGCCGTCATACCTGGGCAGGGCGAAATATAACAGACCCTCGCCATGGCGTCTGAGGGAGCTGGAACGCGGCTGGTTTTACCCCCAGCCTTTCATCCTTGCTATCTGCTCACACCACCACTGGAATTAGGTTGGATTTAAAGGTTTACTCCTACCTCAAACTAAATGGAACACGACAAACTAACGTAAATCCTTGGCTGACACTAACCATTGACCTGGTTAGTCATTTTCAGGCGGGCGCCCACGGGATTTGTGCCCAGGCCCAAAGGTCGTCGATACAAAACAAGTTATGATTATTATGCACACATAGTATAACCACGACGTCTTCGCATTTTTATTCGAGGCGTCCGAGTTGTTTTTCGCAGCACCCTTTGTATATCGTTCGTTGGGACTTGAGAGCTTTGTTTATGAGAAAAGATTTGGGTACATTTCTCGCATGGACTTATGTGTTTTGGTAACATTTTGTTACATCGTCAGTTGGGAGCATCGACATTGTAGGTGGGTTAATTCGTTGCTACGTCTTTGTATATCGTGTCGGCATTTTACGACTATCATATTGTAAGGAAAACCATTAAATTTTCCAAAAAAAATGGAGGACTTCGATTAAAACGAAGCATAATTTTTATTAACAAAAAAATATATATGGCAAACAAAATAGTAACAAGGACGCCTGTCCTGAAAGGATCATCAGCAGGTCGCGGAGCGTGATCGAAATGTCCATGATACCTGAAAATAAAGGAGGTACCAAAAAGAACACATGAATTACCATTACAATAAAAAAGCAATTTACGTAGCACATAAAATACTCTAGTGAATAAATAAATAAATACCTATTTATTATCCCAGCTGAGCCTTAGTCCCCTCACCAGTACTGGTACGGGTACTGATAACAGCACATAAACAACATGCAATGCAGCGATCTCTGAGTATCACCTCAGCGGGATTTTCACCCTTGACTAACCACCAGACTAAGGTATATCACTCTCCGACGGAGAACACCATCACAAGCAGAGAGAGTTGTTGACCATGCATTGAAGCGAGAAAGAACACCATAGCTTCATAAAGAACTGTGATGGAGAACAAAATCACATTCACATTCCGAAAAGGCAAAGGCGGAGGAGAAAACCACCCCACACGCCTTGCTAATTATTAGCTTCAGAGACGCTAACGAAAGAGAAATAATCTGGAGAACACCTTCACAGATACACTTCGAAGAAACACATGCAGAAAAGAATACCATCTAGCTTCCAACAAGCTAAGATAATTCCATACCCCTCTGAAGGAGCACACCATCGCAACAAAGAGGATTCATTAAGAGAATACAGGAGAACACCATCACTATATTCTTCTTACGATTGGAGTGAGAGAGCACACCATGACTCACTTCCAATTTAAAAGAAATGTGCAGCCGAACACCAGAGCAAGCACGTATCTACAAAATGCGCAGCAGTATACCATACTCACGCACCATAAGAGCGAGACTCATCCCTGCGAAGGAGAAAACCATCACAATGCAAGGAGGTTAATTAAGAGAACATGGGAGAATACATACCATCCCTATGTTCCCCTCAGGATTGGAGTGAGAAAGTAAACCATAACTCAGCTTCCATCATCACAGATACATGTACCGGAGCAAACCTTCACAAGCACACTTAAATTAAAGACAGATGTGCAGGAGCAAACCTTCACAAGCACACTGCGCAATAAGATTAAATCCAGAAGCACTCAATATGCGGGGGTAAACCGTCATATTTCGTAAAGAGAAGGACAGATGTGGAGGAGAAACCCATCCTACCCACACTGTGACAAAAATGATGCACCTAAGTGCGAAACCAAGCGTGGCAGCCGAACCACCCTTAACTCAAAAATACCGCTCAGCCGGCCATATTAAATTAAAAGTTCAACACTTCACTTGTTTGAAAAAAAAGTAGTTTATTGGAAACATATAAATTAATACAGGTTTGATGGTGTGATGTGCTGCGGGGTTGGAATTGGACTGCCCGTCGTCGATGATCTCGTTCTCCTCGAAGACTCGGATTCGGTCGCTATCGGCGGCGTCGGTCGTAATTATATCTTTATCTTCTGTTATCTGCGGTCGTAAATTATGGATTTTATCTGCGGTCGTAGTTATGGATTTTATCTGCGGTCGTAGTTATGGATTTTATCTGCGGTCGTAATTTATGGATTTTACGATGATCCCGATCTTCTTTCGGGGTTGGTGTCGTGTGTCACCGAACACTTGTTGACCCATGTGGTCGCCATGTGTTAACTTATTATACTGTGAAACGAATAACTGATGGCTAGCCTGAACAAACTCAACGATCTTCTCTCGCTGAATTTATTCGGGAGCATATACATAAAATACATATATAAACATATGATACCTAATGATATTAGAGAAGAATTGCAAGGCAATTCAGTGAGAAACTCACCCCGTCTTCACCTCCGGCTCCTGTTGGCTTTACTTTGTTCCTTGTTTGCGCACATTTTAAAACTTTAGCACCGCACTGTTTGAAATACCACTCACTACTGAGCTGTGGTGTGCCCGTGCTTGTTCGTCCCGTGCGATCGCAACTACCCTCTCCTTTTGTGTGCATTTGGAGTGGATAGTGCTGATCCGCTTTCGCATGGAAAGATGTCATGCTTATGTAAAAAGTGGACAATCACATGCGAGAAGCAAAACAAAACTACCAACATTGCCATACTTGTTTGCATTTGTAAATTAAATGCTTTCAATATACATATTGGTTTATTGTGTTATTGATACAAATTCGTTTGTTATTGATATGCACACGCATAACATTTAAATAACCATAGGGAAAAACACCATTTCTTGTTCTTGTTGTGATATTGATTTGAAATCATCCGGAAGAAGATTACTTGTCAACGAATCGATGCACTCACCCAAAAAGCGAAAGGAATCCAAGAACCGCAACTCTATGGTTTTATTATCACTTGCAGCTTTGGGGTTTTTTGGGCAATTGGGTAAAGTAGAACACAATCACTTCCTTATCCCCACAATTTAACTATTTATTCATTAACTTCACAATCTTAAAATATGCACAATTATTCGTCACTTATACTTATACTTATACTTATACCGCGTAGCCACACGTCCACCACCGTCGCTGCCAGTCGAGAGAAGAGAACGAGAAAAATCAGAAACCGGAAATGCCACGAACCGAACGAGGAAAAACGACGATCGAGTTACGAGAGTTGTGGATGAGCGATGTCATCGATTAAAGCACGGACTGTTTGTTTTATTTACGATGCACGGCCAGTGCGGCTGTGTTGGATGACGATCGTGACGCCACACAGCTATTCTCTTAGATATAGAGATATATTTCTCCTTATTTATCGCCAAAACTTTAATGTCACCTTCAATCTCATATAGGAAAAAAATGGGGAACTTTGTACTTAAGATTACAAGAGTTATGTGCAGGACCCCTATAATCACCAGTTAAATGACTCAGATCTTTTACCCTATATTCAAATTCATTAAATTTTTGCTCACATATGAAACAGGAATCCGAATAGATATGGATGACCTATTCGGTATTAGTCAGCTGCCTCATCGGTATTGGATTCCTCATGCACTCATTGTAGGCTTTAGTGGTGTCCTCAACTAAACCACGCACGAAATCTCTGGTACAGTTTTGACCTTTAAAAATAGAAAACAAAAAATGTACTTCTATTCAAATGAAGCAATAAAAATCAATCTCACCTGTAAATGTCCGCATACGATTCCTTGTTTGGTCAAAGGAACATTTCATGAAATATGAACTTGCACATGGAACATGCTGCATAACAATCGTCGTTGATGAAGCAGAAGGATCCGGAATACAGCTAGCAAGCAGTTTCAGTATGCACTCGAAATCTGCATATGTTACAAATGGCACAACCATTTGCCTTTCGACATTTTTAAAATTTAATATTTTATTGTCATCCTTGGGCATATTTGGAACAATTTTTTTGCATTCATTCTTATGCTTAAGCAGACCGGCTTCACTATAGAAGTGCATCAAACAGCTGTTACAGAAGAATAGCCTGACTTCTTTCTTTTCCAAAACTGCACTCCTTAACGGCCTGCTAATATTTTTGATCCACATGTAATGTTGGTCAAGGAGCAATAGGTTGATGTGGTGTTGCTTTTCGTTTGAGGTCATATAATATGGGCCTTCGATATGGGGCTTGTCGGGGATTAAACTTCGCGAGAAAAGAAACTACCTGAAATTGTACTTGTGGAAATCAAAATAAAAACCAACAACGTTTATGACTTTATCTTTTTATTGCAAGTTTATCGGTGCCCAACGCGACCGTCTAGTTGAGCCCGTCTGCGGGCTTATCGCAGTTTTCTTCTCTACCCGAAAAACCAAACACATTTATGCTTACTTCGTTATTCATTTCGAATATTCTTATGTCTTTCAGTTTCAGGGGGAACCTGAGTCCGGTGAAATTCAAAGTAATACCAACCAATGTTGTACGCTGAGATACCGTGCTTTCTTAATAAAGGGAGAAGAGTATCGAGCGGAGAGTGAAATGAAAAGACTATATGTAAATTTAGTATTCTGTAGAGCCCGTTGTGTGAGCTTGGCTGCGACTCTCAGATTATCTTTATTTGTTTAAGTTTATATTAATTTATTAATTAGCTAGGTCCGCCGTCCTAAGCGTAGCTGCGACCTTTATGCTTATTACTTCATCTGTTATCGTCGAGACATTATATGACGAAGTTTGATATGGATGGGTTGCGTTAGGTTTCAGAGCAGATATTAAGGCCCATTCAAAGCAATAGATATCATTATTTTGCACATCTATTACAGCTTTTTTGTTGGATATATAATTTGGCAGGAAATGGTATGCGGAACCTTTTAATGGTTGATGTTTGTTGACATTTAGCTCTATATTGACGATTCGAACCAAAGCCCATCCGCTGTCTTTCTCTTGAAATTCATCCATTTTCTTCAATATTTTGTCCTGCATTTCGGTAATTTTTTCATCGATTTCCTCAGACAAAAAAACCGGCTGCATTTCTGTTGCCATGGATTTAATTTCAGATGTTATCTCATCTTCGTCACGAATTTTTATGTATTCGCCAAACAGTTCTAAATTCAATTTTACAGAGCCGTGTGTATACATTTGTTCCTCCACCAGATTTTCAATAATTGTTTTTATTTCCAGGATGACATTTTTTGCATCCAATTCGGACTCATCAGTGTTCACTATAGCAAAGGATATTATTCTTCCACTAAAAGAGGTTGTGATGGTGTAAACATTTTCACCGTATTGCTCTTGAACCCTGGCTTTATGAACGTTGCTCCTTTGGTGTTGTGCCCAGTTTTTGCTTAATATTTCAACATTACACACAGGGCACATTCTTTTTTCTTGCAAACATTCTGCTCGGCGATTAATATTTGAAGAAGTGGAAGCACCTGTTGGATCCATATTTTGGACTGCATGATTTTTCTCACACATAACAATATGTTTAGTAAGATTAAATATGCGCGTAAATGTCTTACCGCAAAATACGCAATGATGTTTAAATATTTCGTGCACTGACCTTATATGGCGTTTAGTAAACACTCGGGAGAAGTCTTTCTTACAAATAGACTTTTTTTACTTTTTAATTTTACACTTTAATTTACACTAATACCTAAATATCCCACTCTAGAAGCACAAGTGCTGAGAGTTTGAACAAGGGCGCAATAGCCGGATGATGGCATAACCCAATACAAACAGGTACCATATCGTGCGATATACTACAATATTTTTAAAAATTCTGTCAAAAGATATGTGGATTGAAAATCTTCCAATGAGTTAAGATTCATTTTATCTAATTTTCACAATTGAATCTTCGTATGTGGCGAAGTACCCAATTTTTATTTTAAGGTAACTGATTTAAGCAATAATGCTAAATAAAACCATTCACCAAGACTCGTGTGGAAAAGTGCATCTTTATTTTAAATTTCGATCCTCGTCAGGGTTGTGTGTTCCTGACATAACTCCTGCGGCCGATGTACCCAGTACTCGTAATTTTAGAACTTGTTTGTCGTATGCGCTGCATACTATTTATGGTTATTGCGGTAGGTACTGCGTACTGAAGTGGTCAAAGCAAATTTACAAAAACGAAAACAATGAAGACAAAGAATGAAAGTATACATAGCAAAAGGACGGGAGATTTACCCGTTGTCAAATTGAATACGTTGTACATGGTAGGTAGACCAATTACGGTTTGTCGCTGCTGTTACACTTCAGCCCGTGCTTCCTCGTATTCCGAGGGAAGAGTACTGAGCGGAGAGTCAAACTAATTGAGAAGACTCTGAGTTAATTGTTTATTGATTTATTTATACTGTAAAGGTCCGCTGTCCTTAGAACTGCTGCTGTTGCTATAGTTGATTTCCCTTTTTTTTTCTTTGCACTTTTTCCACTGTTCCTGCACACTGCTTGCACTTTATCATACACAATCACTATTTGGAAGGTGTTTTAGCCCCTTTCACGCTTTTTTGTAGAGTGGATCCCTTTTACGTGGATCCCACCGCTGCCCCCAAATGTTACACTTCAGCCCGTGCTTCCTCGTATTCCGAGGGAAGAGTACTGAGCGGAGAGTCAAACTAAATGAAAATACGCTTTTTCTTTTGTAATTATATTTTAACTGCAGAGCCCGCTGTCTTTAGCTAGGCTGCGACTCTGAGTTAATTGTTTATTGATTTATTTATACTGTAAAGGTCCGCTGTCCTTAGCTGGCTGCAACCTTGTATTCTCAGCTCTAGATTAACTCTGCCTCTTCCTTGCAAAACCATACCCTTTAATACACAATTTTAGTTGTGACCTGACATTCACAGTAACTCTCACACCATATTTGGTCGTTATTTACATATTTCATGCCCTGTATATCATAGATCCTATCTTCAACCAAGGACCTAATATCAACAGTTGGGGGGTATCCCAATGCCAAAGACTGAAGTTCTTCTAATGCGTTTGCTGACATCTTTGCGTTGACTGATTTAAATCTGATGATATTATAATCTGTTGGAAACTGTTCTATTTTCAACAGGCCTATTTCTGTTTCGTGTAGGAGTGGAGTACGAGAAATTAGCTGAAATGATGCAGTGGTCCGACGAGCCTAAAGGCGATAATACTTCTAAAGAGTATTTATCAGGGTGGGAGGTAAGAAACAAGTCCAGAGTATTGGCATTCTGACCGTCAATATCAGGTACGCGTGTTGACTCATTTACAAGCTGGGTTAATTGATTTACCTCAGCGAAGATCTGAACATAAATTCCTTCGGGTGTTGTCTGTCCAGTATGTCGAAGCCAGTTAGAATTGTGAATATTGAAATCGCCCGCAATGACAATTTCAGTATTAGGATACAGGGAGACAATTCTTGTAATGGAGTCAGACAGCGCATCAAACTCGTTAAAAGTCGAGTTGCTATCTAGATTAGGGCTTCTGTAGATGAAACAATAATGAATGATTTGCCTACGGATGTGGAATTTCAGCCATATGAAATTAAATTCCGAATTGGAACATTGGCCATAAGAACCTGGAGTTTGGTAGGCAATATCATCACGTACGTAGATGGCGAGACCGCGGTGGAGAAAGAATAAAGGCACTAAACGATACCCAGGTAGATCAAACTCTGATTTATCAGAATTTACACCCACCTGGGTCTCGCTTGCCAAAACAGCTGGTTTATATTTAGCAACGTGGACGTACACCGAGAAGAGATTCGATCGTAGCCCACGAATGTTGCACATGTCAACCCTAAAATTCCCCATCAATACAAAAAGCAGACACCAAAAAACACAGGGTTTCCAAATTTCTGTGGGGAGTCTTGCAGGCCATGTTTTCCACTTCTGACCACAAACCATAATCCAGTGGATTCAGATCTGGACTCCCGAGGGCCAATCTATGAAGCCAGGAATGTTGAGCCTGAGCCACTCCTGCGTGGTTTTGGCTTTATGCGCTGGAGCAGAGTCTTGCTGGAAGATCCACCTGTTTCCGTTGAAAAGGGTATTGGTCAAGCCTTTAACAAGACCCTCTAGCACGTCCTCTTGATAGACCTTTGCCCCAGTTATCACACCCCCACCAAACCATTACGGACGCTGGATGATGGCCGTCAGAAACTTACCCCTTCAATAAACACTTTTGGGTTACCAAAATCCTTCTACCGCTGCTCCAGGTGATGGGATGTGGTGCACATCATTCCGCCTAGGCTGAGAGTGTCCCGTTTATAAACGTGCGGACGTCGTTATGCTAGATTGAAAGAAATAAACATTTTAGTGACATTTAAACGTTTACACTTACACTGTGGCTGCTCTAACAAAATACTTAGCTAATCTACTGTAAGATCCTACTGGCCTCTATCGGAGTGTAGCGTGGCTCCAACTTAGATGGTTGGTGTCTAGACTGAGTCCCATCGAACTTACCCCATGTGTTTTTAAGATCATGCTGTTGGAATGGCATGTCCACGTCCACCTGTACTTTGAATCCTGTACCTGTACATCATCCTGTACTTTAGGATGTAGCTCCTCCATCCTCTCCTCAAACATTGCGCACGCTTGGAAATAGTCCCCTTTGACCAACTCCTTGAAATCGATACACGTACCGATGTCGTCACCTGCGGCCTCGGCTAGTAGGCCATCGTGTAGCTCGCAAAAGCTCCGCCAGTCATCCTGTACTGTTCGGAGACGCCGCTCCGCATTCCTGTACGAGATCGCCTCTCCTTCTTCTTCCGCATATTTGCGTGCCATGCTAATCGTATGGGCTGCCGCTCTTGCCTTGTTAACTGCCATTCTTCTCTGTTGAAATAAAGAGAACAAGTATGTCCTATTATAATCTGTACTTATACGGGAAAACCTTTAATCTGTGCTTTCTGATCTGTACTTATGACGTATAACTTGTTCTGGTAGATGCAAATTATCCTATACATTCTGATTCGCATTGAATCTTTTGATGGAGTTCGCATGTGCTTTTAAATTGCACCATTCTGCGTCCTGTACTTCAATAGATCCATTGATCTGGCCTTGTGTGTTTGTTTTTCCTATACTGAGATGTCATATCCTCTACCCTATTCCTTTCGCTCAGCATTTTGGCATCTTGTGCTAGCTTTTTTGAGCGTGGAATTCTAACAATCTGTACTTGCCCTTTTATCTACAGGCTACCTAAAGCACCGAACACAAATTCCACTCCATCTGGTTTCCTGTACGTAAATAACTTTTCCTGTACATATATAAATTGCATCACCACCTAGAACTATGTCCTGTACACAATTATAACTAATCAGCACATTCGGTACTCACCAAATTGTTTTCTCACACAATGGTTTACTTGAACAAAAATATTATAATATACTGTTTATTATATTATTTTTTCACACTTGAATTTGTCTTCTACCGCTGAACGCGAAATTACTAATGCTGCAGCTGTACGATGTTATATGCTATGCAACCACTTACCCTGTACTTTTTTCTTTCTTTTTTCATTCCTCTTTGTGTTTTCCTCTGCCGACCGTCGCACTTGCGGTTTGTGTTCGTCGTTGCACTTGGACACACATTTTTATTACAAAGGGGACATATATGTAAATTTTAAATAAAAAATAATGTTTTTATTTTTTTAGAGCAAGAGCTCTTCTTTTATTCGAATCCTTTTTTAAAACTAAAAAAACTATAAGCAAGAAACGCTGCTATTTATAATATGTTCGAGGCGCGGTTTCTTGTTGGTGCTCGCATTGTCTCTTTCGTTGGGGCATCTGCCGTTTTATGACTTCCGTGTGTCTGAAATATCCCTTCTTGGAAGGTCGTCCTTTTGTTTTCACATATGCCGTTTTATAACTTCCATATGTTTGTGATATCCCAGTTTCTTATCTTTCTTGGGAGGTCGTCTTTTGTTGGCACATCTGTTGGGTTTTTCCGCTTAAAAGAGTCGATCCCTGTTTAGTTGGGCTGCTGACATAACCTGTATATATGTTTGTAATTTATTTACTGATGGGCCTTTATTCTGGACTATTTAATGAATGTTCAACGTTTGACCTGTACTATGCACTAAACCTTTTCTGTACCATTTTATCTGTACTAACACTGTACACGAACACAAAAATTGCGGGTTTCATCCCTTCGAATATTTATTAAAGCAAATATTTTATTTTCGCACTGATTCAATGATCCGGCTCGACGTGGACCAATGTATATTCCGGGAAATGAAACACGGCGACTTTTTAGAGTCGGGAAAATATAGAAAAAACCGACTATTATGGTTCTTTATTTCCTGTACTTCTTTTACTTAAACGACCTGTACTACTCTACGTCTCTACGGATTGATCGTTCGCTCTGAACTGACTCGCCTTAACGTGTTCCCCTTGAAGAAGAGAACCGCAACGGCTGCTTACATTTAAGAGATAAATATACAAAGTATTACACATAAGTGGTGATATGTCACTCATGTCTGAGTGATTCGATACAGTCACCTTCATTTTGCCCATGACTGGTTTCGAAACATCGCAAACTGATTAACTTGAATATGAAGCTGCCCAAAGTAGCATGGCCACCACACTAGCATTACCTTGTTACAAAACATACGAGAGAACTGCATGTTTTGGCATAAAAAAAATACTCATAACATGAAGCGATATGATACACCTTATGTGAGCAACTGATCGGGGAGGTTTTTATAAACGACCTTATCCCACTTCTGATGTTATAATCGTATAGGTGTTGTTTTAGGACTTCAATAAGATCCACCCTTACTCATCAACCCACATGATCTAATGCTATCACTTATATCTATATGACTTACACCAGCTCTCCCTTGAACTGCGTATTGTTTCCGGTTTGGTCTGACTTGGGCTTTTGAAATAAAGATCCTTACTCACTATTAATGGGGCTGACGTTTCGAAGAGGCCCATCACTTATATTAGTGTCGTCGATTACTCAAATCACATTATTTTCTTAGTTGACCTCTCTCTCTCTCTGATTAACTGAATAGCATATTGATGGTGGAGGTTTTTATAAACGACCTTATCCCACTTCTGAATTTGTATTGTTGTGTCGTCAGAGTTCGCCGTGCTTTCCTGTCACTAGGAGAAGAGCGAACTCACGGACAGGTTGAAAAATAAAATAAATGTTGTTATATTTAATAGTAAGGCTGTCTTGTCTATTGCTTGGCTGCAACCTTTAAAGTAGTAGGAATAGGTTGGGTCTGGCGCAGGTAAAGTGGTGTTCTTTGGGTGGTGCAAAATGTCCGGTTGTTGTCGTAGCTTATTTAGCCAGTACACTAAGCTTCCGGTAGGATATGGTTGGGGTATTTGGTTTTTCTAGTAGTTATCTAGTCAATACCCACAACAATTTCTTAATACCGAAAAATATCCTGTGTGGATACTTAGATGGCGCTGTGTTCTTATGGCATATGTACACCGAATTAAGGAATAGGTTTGTGTAGATGGTAAGATACATTTGTTTTTCTATTCAATACCATAATACCTTGGTTTCCTAGTTGGTTTTCCTGTAGGGGTATTTGGTTTTCTAGTAGTTATCTAGGAAATACCCAACTCGATGCTTCAGGATGACATCACACATAATAGTACAATAAAAAAGCGAACCCAACAACCCAGAAATCAGCGAAACACAAAAAACCATCTGAAAGGTTAAGATCAAAAATAAAAACAGCAAAAAAATTTATATATATTTCAATCAACCCCCTTAGAATGGGGCTGATCTCTTCTATTTCAAAATTATCTGCCTTGGCTCTGTTATGTATCGCCGCTTTCAGGTGCTGCAATCTTCTGGAGCGTCGCACCTCCTCTACGAGCTCCTCAACTTCTCGTACCATTGCTGGGAACTCCCAGCAGACCTTGGTGAACGAATCAATGTAGGCCAAAATTATCTTCAAAACGAATTCCATCGTTCTTTTACAAATAAAGTATTTGAGGATGAAAATATTAAAGTGACGAATATTGAAGAAGCTGCTTGTCCCAGCCTAAAAAATTAATAACATCTCTATCCAAACGAAATAAAATGTTGATAGCATAACAAATGCAGTGAATTGGAATATGATTACCTGTACAATATATTTTCTAACTTCATGAAATTCTGTGAGTCCAGCATCCCAGTGTAAAACATGGTGGTTCTCATATGGCCATCGTGCCTGTCTCCTTTGTTATGCTGATAGTTGGTCAGAGTTGAATATATGTGAATCGTTGTGTAGAACAGGTATTTCCGTTGCTATGACAGCTCCAATCAACCCCTTTAGAATGGGGCTGATCTCTTCTATTTCAAAATTATCTGCCTTGGCTCTGTTATGTAGAGCCAGCAATATATGTATCGCCGCTTTCAGGTGCTGCGATCTTCTGGAGCGTCGCACCTCCTCTACGAGCTCCTCAACTTCTCGTACCATTGCTGGGAACTCCCAGCAGACCTTGGTGAACGAATCAATGTAGGCCAAAATTATCTTCAAAACGAATTCCATCGTTCTTTTACAAATAAAGTATTTGAGGATGAAAATATTAAAGTGACGAATATTGAAGAAGCTGCTTGTCCCAGCCCAAAAAAATTAATAACATCTCTATCCAAACGAAATAAAATGTTGATAGCATAACAAATGCAGTGAATTGGAAAATGATTACCTGTACAATATATTTTGTAACTTCATGAAATTCTGTGAGTCCAGCATCCCAGTGTAAAACATGGTGGTTCTCATATGGCCATCGTGCCTGTCTCCTTTGTTATGCTGATAGTTGGTCAGAGTTGAATATATGTGAATCGTTGTGTAGAACAGGTATTTCCGTTGCTATGACAGCTCCAATCAACCCCTTTAGAATGGGGCTGATCTCTTCTATTTCAAAATTATCTGCCTTGGCTCTGTTATGTAGAGCCAGCAATATATGTATCGCCGCTTTCAGGTGCTGCGATCTTCTGGAGCGTCGCACCTCCTCTACGAGCTCCTCAACTTCTCGTACCATTGCTGGGAACTCCCAGCAGACCTTGGTGAACGAATCAATGTAGGCCAAAATTATCTTCAAAACGAATTCCATCGTTCTTTTACAAATAAAGTATTTGAGGATGAAAATATTAAAGTGACGAATATTGAAGAAGCTGCTTGTCCCAGCCCAAAAAAATTAATAACATCTCTATCCAAACGAAATAAAATGTTGATAGCATAACAAATGCAGTGAATTGGAAAATGATTACCTGTACAATATATTTTGTAACTTCATGAAATTCTGTGAGTCCAGCGTCCCAGTGTAAAACATGGTAGTTCTCATATGGCCATCGTGCCTGTCTCCTTTGTTATGCTGATAGTTGGTCAGAGTTGAATATATGTGAATCGTTGTGTAATATTTAATTCACGTTTCCACCGAATAATTTTACAATTTGCACCACTCTTTTGTAATTATTTCCTGTACACTGCACACACACAATCTATACATTTTTAACTAATCAATTCTGTACTCACCGGTTTTGTCACACAAAAAGGTTATTCTTATTATCTTTACTTGGAAATTATTGTTGTATCTTCGACTGTCTATGCTGAGCACTCAACTTATAATGCCCATACAATATCAATATGTAAACACTTACCCTGTACCTTCATAAGCCTTTCTCTTGTCTTTTGTTTACCTCTCTGTTTTTTTTTTTTTTTTGCTAATCATCTCGACGACCAGCTGCAGTTGGCGACCAACGGAATTCTTTACCTGCTACTGTACGATTTTGTGTGTGCGTGAGCCCAGACAACACAAAAAAAGGGTTATTCTTTCGCAGCATGTACTTGGGGACAGAAAATATTGTTCGTCATAATATTTCTCCCGTAAGTTGTTGTGTTCGTGAGTTTCTACGCTCCGTTTGCTTTCGTCTCCTCTTGTGCTGTAGTTGTTGGTTGTTGTTGTTGTGTTCTGGATATCTTTTTTTTGCAACTAGTTGATGTAGTGCGCATTGAAATGTCTGTACTATTTGATGAATGGTTGACCTGTACTATACACTATTCCTTTTCTGTACCACTTTTACCTGTACTAACACTGTACGCGAACACGAAATTGGGGGGGTTTTTTTTTTTCCTCGAATACTTATTAAGAACAATATATATTTTTTTTTCACTGCACTGATTCTATATCCGGCTCGATATGGACCAATGTATATCTCGGAAATAAAACACATGACTTGTTTAAAGTCGGGAAAATATATAAAAAAACCCGACTATTGTTATTCTTTATTCTTCTTCTGTACGACTCTACGTCTCTATGCCTGTACGCCTCGGCGGTTACAAAGTGTCTGACTGCTGCTCTTTCTCTTGAAACAGACAAAGAGTCGTTCGCTTGCTTTATACATATTTTATTTAAAGAAGGTGAGACTCGTACACGAGTGCATTACATATATATCCCTGTATGGGTGGTTCGATACACAGGTATTTCCGTTGCTATGTCAGCTCCATACAGGATTGAATTCGTCAACAGACTTAAAAATCGAACGAACAATTTTAAAATCATCTTTTGATAAATTCTTAACCAAAGCATTGTTTCATCTACGATAATAAATATGAATATCTATCATTAGCATTACATTTCCTAATTGGTCTGGATAAGATGTAACCTAAAAAGCAAATTAAATTACTTATCCTATGGCAGTCTCATATCCATATATAATATAAACTTTGTTCCCAGTCACTTCGTAGACAATCCCCTCCATAAATATCATCTTAAACAGATGACTACGTTCAGCCAACCAAAAACCGAGGTACATCTAGTCAGACAATGGTCAGACTTAAGATGCCTCGTATATCGTCGATGTGCTAGCTAAATATATAATAAATAAAAGAAGCGAAACCAGCAACCCAGAAATCAGCAAAAACAACAAAAACCACATGAAAGTTTAAAAATCAAAATCAAAAACATAGTAAAAATTCTGTTCTTTTTTTAGTTTATTTCAACCAACCCCCTGTAATGGATGGTGGGGATGGTGATGTATTCACCATGGTCTAAAACAATCCCCATATTATTAGCAGCGGTGGCACGCTAGTTGAATCTCGGCTGTAACTCGTCGGAGGGGGGGTTGTTGCTGCTTATCCGTATACACCCACAAAATTTAAATCAATCGTGCCGGTCAAGAATAAATAAAAAAAAATAATTACCAAAAGAATATCGTCGAGATGTTAAACGCACAACCGGGAACTTAATTCACATCCTTCCTTTAAGAGAGCTGTTATTCTCAAAAAAGCAAAAAAATAATTTCGTTCGTCTAATTTGACTCACGCAACACGTAACAATTATAATAATCAAAACTCAATACTCACCGCCAGCCAGCCGATGTGCGCACATTTGCTCTTTCCTGACGAGGTAAACAAACCTTTTGAATGGTTTTGTTGTTTACGTTATACTTGTTGTCGTTCTGTTTATTTCCTTTTCCTTTTTGTTTTTGTTGCCACACACCGAGGAAGTTGTTTCTTCCTTGCTTACGGAGATGCAATGTTTTTTTTTCTTTTGTTTTTCTTTTACCGAAAGGGGGATGATTGCATACACCTTTTTGAGAGATACCGAAAACTCAAATTTTACAACTATCAAATCAATTCTTTTTTTTTCTTTTTATATTTATGCTACGTTAAATAAACTTTAATCCTTGGTTATGGTAGGAACCGAGAGAATTTTTACATATCTGGATTTACGCAAACACTAGGAATCATTTAATAAAATTTCACTGTCACTGATCCCAATCGAGATACGGGAATTTCTTCAGGGGGGTTGGTATGGCACTGCAGCCGGTACTCAGCGCAGGCGACTCGGGTATGTGCATTTCCTACCACCGAGGGCCGACAGAAATTTTGATTTCACGGCGCGACTCGGGCGTGTGGACGACTGCGTCTTCCCTTGTCTGAGCGGTTGTGTGTCGCCTGTACTGTCTGAGCAGAAATTGCTTGGTGGCTCTTCGGCGTGCGCGAGACTTTGGTGTCGGGAATTTCGTGCTAGTTCCGAGGCAGAGGGGCCAATGTTTCTGCGCAGGATTCAACCCAGCTTTTGGCTACCTAGTGCACGGACAAATAATTTCCTTCCACTGATTTTCGAGCTGCCGGATGTTATGATGCGCGATGAAAATCACGATTCGTTTCTTTGCCTTGCAAAAATGAACAGGGTATGGCTTCCTCGTGGCGCCAGAAAAGAAATATACGTTTTAATTCTCCACCAGGAGAATACGTGGTGACGACCACGCGGTTCAGCCAATTGCGAGAAAAGAAAGATGGACTACCACCAACATGGCGAGAACAGACCGGAACGAACTGATATAGAACATGGGCAGCCTTCAGAGCGTGATCGCTCACTTTGTGGTAGGGTTCAGTTGTTCGCTCGTTATTTTAACCTATTATAGGAAGTCGATGTGTATCACAACTTAGTCGACGGAATTATATTAGTCCCAACAGAATTCATCACACCCCTTAATAGAGGGTTGATATCTCCCACATCAAAGGCCCCAGCCTTGGCCCTGCTGTTCAATGCCAGCAATATATGTATAGCCGCTTTCAGCTGCGAGCAACTTCTGGTTCGTCGTACCTCTGCTAACACCTCCTCGAGTTCCTGTCTCAGTGCTGGGAACTCCCAGTACGCCTTGTCGAACGATTCCATCTCGTTCATTATTAATTCTAATATACTCTCCATGTTTTTATTCAAAGAATCTTATTGAAATGATGATATGTTTGGATTTCATTTCGCTTTTATACAAGAAAATCGTAGGCGAAATTGTAGCTGGGAAAATGCATGTACTCAATGTTTACATTTTGCATTCCATATAACTACCATTCTCAAGAGGCAAAGTCTTATCCTTTTCTTTTTATACAAACAATCTCTGTGATCATCTATATTCATACCATCTAGTACAGTTTTCTTAACACCTTTAGCTTTCTTAATTTGATTACTATTTTCAGTAGCAATTGAATACATTTTAGATCGAAGACCGACAAATTCTCTTATAATTTCATTTCATCTTTCATCATTCCGATTATCTTCTTGTTTTTATTTGGTATATTATACCTATTATCAGATGGATAATCCGATGTATCGTTATAGAAATTTTCGGTTTTAATAGAATATACGAAAGAATCAGTATCCATTTAATATAAAGTTATATTGTGGCCATACTTTGGTTTCATATATTCATAGTGAAAATCATACATCTTTCATTTTGATAAATCAAGAACAGTAAAACCCAAATAAATTGGTTTGTTGTAAGTCACATGAACACGTCTCATTTCAATAGCAATCATGTTGTCCGTAAATTTGGTAGAACTGCGAAAGTTTGGCTGTCAGAGCTCGGGCACCTAACTGTTTTCCACAGCTGTCCCAATTTGTTAACTATTTTGGTATCTTTTCTTTTGTCTACATTTTCCATCGTTTTACCATAAACAGCATTATTCAATAATTTAAAGAAATTCTTCTCAATATCATTTTTAGCCAATGTACGGTGATGTGTATTCAAAACAATGTATTCTTTTAGTCAACATGATTGCTTAAATCTCAAAATTGTGTGTATTTTTAAAAATTTCAACCCTTTTTTAACGCATTGTTGAAGATTTCTATAGTGTATAACATATTTGGATTTATTTGTCAAATCAGAAATTTAAATTTAGCAATTGAACTTTTCTTATTCTCCACGCAAAAGGGAAAATCACTACGATCGTCGTGAAGATGATCTGGATATTCTAAATCAACTTCCAAAATGTAACCGTATGGTGAATCTGATGGTATACTGAATACATTGAAGTTATCGATTGCTATCTGTCCGGGAATGATTCTTCCGGTACTGCTGAAATTCTGAAAGTCCAGAGAAATAATAACACGAGAGTTCAGGTACAGTAGGTTTATTATCGTTGAATTGCCCAAGGCGATTTGAGCTGACCTATGTTTCTCCTAAGAAGTCGTTTATATGGATTCGCGATAACTTCAAACAAAAAAAGTTTTCTTGGTGCCTTTCACAACACACTCATATGGTATTATACCAATATTCTTACACAGAAAGTTATTTTGATAAATATTTCTTAAAAAGTTTGCCAAAGAAAATATAAAATAAAACACTTACAGTTTTTTTTTTTTTTTTTTGTTACGTTACGGTGTGTTGTTGTACGGTGGATCTTATAGATCTTTCTGCGTACTCCCCTCGTGATGTGCGCACAGGACGATTGGTATGGTGTTTCTTTCTCACTGTTAGGATTTTTTTTATTTTAGTACCTGGGCGTTACCGAAAAAAAAAAAACGATAATGATACCTGTTTCTCTATTATCCTTACCGACCCTTAGTTCTTACAACTAAACTTATCTCTAAGTAATTTTTATATAAAATTGTCACGGCTGGGGATGGTGGTTGTAGGTAAGTGCTTCAGATGCACCTATCCAATTGACCGATTATTATTGTAGGTCTTTCTTTCGATATCCTTTGTGTAGACGTTATTAACCACGTGGTGTTGAGGTTCGGATGAGGTCGTTTAGTTCGGCTTCAGTAAGAGAATTCATCGGCTTCTTACCAGACAAATATGTTTCATTTATATGTTGAACATCGTTAATTAAAAATTCTACAAACATTTTTGATGCATCTAAACCTTTATAGATTCTGAACACATTTAATGTGTCGTCAAAAGAACACTTAATAAAATAACTGAATGCACAAGGGACATGTTCTTGAACTATGGTAGTAGATGGTATATTTGTATGTGGAATGCAAGTGTCTACATCTTTAAGAATACATTCAAAATCAGCATAAATAACAAATGGAACATCCATCTGTCTTTCATAATGACTATATTCTAAATAAGACTCTTCAATGGATGGTAATTTACTAACAATTTTCTTACATTCTAACTTATGCGTATTGAAATTACGCTCGTTACCGAAATATTGCAGACATTCGTTGCATATAAGAAACTTATGTCCATCTGTTCTTGTTTGAGTATTTAATAGTCTGAAATTAAAAAGAAGATTGATAAAAAGTACAGAAACTAATATGTATTATGCAATCTCACCTTGAAATATTCTTAATCCATACATAATGGTATTTCTCCATATCCTGTAACAGTAACAAATTGATATGAATTTCCTTTTCCTCAGACGTGATGTAATAAGAACCCACAATCTTCTTATTCTCCTCCTTGTAACCGAAAACATTAACACTTATATTTGTATTTAATAGTTCAAATGCTTTTATATCCTTTATTTTCAATGGAAATTCTAAATCTCCGAATTTAAGTGTCACTCCATTATTATTAATGAAATTGTTCTTTCTGTAATGTCGTTTATGTTGTAGGATGATGTCCTTTGCGGGTCAGTGTTTGATGGCACTATTGCCGATATTAAACTCCATTTAAAACAATATTCATCACTATTTTCAATGTTAATACACGCTTTTTTAGTTGCCAGAAAACTTGGTAGGGCTATAAGTTGTGAGCCTCTAATTGGTCTATATTCGCTCAGGTTAATTTCAATATGGATAATTCTTATTAATGACCATCCACTATCCCTCTCTTGAAATTCTTCCATTTTTCTAACAATGTCCATACACATTTCTTTATATAGCGACTTTAAATCTACCGCACACTGGACAAGACACATTTTCGATTGAAATGATTTTATTTTAACATATTCACCAAAGAGCTCAACATTAAACTTCAAGTTTGAATGTATTTTTAAAAGTCGGTTTAAATTTTCACAGACTACATTTTCGGATTGATTTAAGAATGTCATAGGTTCTATGATTTCTTCGTTTTTGTTCTCATACATTAATGTTTGTATGCGGTTATTGAAAGTGCGTTTGACCACCTTTAATTGTTCGCATGACTCACATGATTTTGCACTATTCTTTTTATGTAAATTTGAGCGAATGTGGAAGTACCATGCACTTTTTGGAACCTCTATTTTGCACTCTTCACATATTTTCGTTTTTAAATAACCCGCCGAAGAAGTAGCCGCTTGATTTTCATTATTTACACTAACATTTGTAATGTGATGGTCCGAACGCACACTATGATACCTAATTTTATGATATAATAGAGCATCACTCCTGTTGAACACTTTATCGCAAATATTACACTTCACTCTCCAGTAAAATTCCAATCAGTTTGACTCTGGTTTGAAAAGTGAAGTAAAAGTGTCAAGCTCCTAGTATATGGGTCAGGGGAACAAGATAAGAACTTTTGTGAGAAGGAGCAATTGGATATAATTGGCAATATTCCTTCATTCTTGCACATGGATGTCACTGCAGTTTCTATTTTGAAGTCACTAGTGTAATACTGAACATAGAATCTAGTCCTGTAATAAGAGTCATCTATGCTAACTTTAAGCACCTCACCATTATAGTCTTTAAAGCATACAACTGAGTTTCATCTAGAGTCATCTAGAAACATTGAAGCAAACCTCTTTGTCAAACTTGCTAATTGTTAAAACACTTGAAATTTTGGATAATGGGCATTCAAATCTAAGAATAGTTGACTCTTGATCTATATCAACATCAAGGCACACTGAAGCTCCACTCAAACACTTGTAGCAGCCAGTCATATTTATAAAGGAGCTAGAACAGATGGCTTGTTTCTTCAGGATCTCAAGCTCATACTTAGAAGAGACTATGGAGAACTGGAAAAGTGATCCTCCTAACATTATGGCAACAACTCTATCTTTTGAAACATCCAGCATGTAACCATCCATGTTCAATGGCAACACTTTATCTTGAGAGGACTTCTTTATGTCAATAATCTCTGAGGAGAATTGAATATCATTGCCTGATGGGTTTATGGAAAAAGTCTCTAGAGAAAAGACGCACTTATTGGTAGCATTCGAGACATCTATACTAGATGGACATTGGATTTCCCCAATTTCTCCTTTAATCAACTGAGTTGGCCGGTTACAGTTTACTAATGAATATGATGGATTGTGATCTCTTTCAGCTTTAGAAAAGCAACTATCTAAGATTGGCGATGGTGGAACACTAATACTGTGAAGTCGGAGAGATCCAATTTTGGTTTCAATTGGCAACTCTGTTGACAAAGTTATGATGCTCTTCTTGTCTATTTTTGGACCAGATTGAGTGATCTCAAGATTAACCTTCCAACTCCAGTGAGGGCAATCAATCAATTCATAATACTGACCATTATCCTTATTAGGAAATACAACTCTATAGAAAATACAAGCAGAATCAGCTAAGAAACATCCATTCCCCCAGAAACCATTGATTCTATCTGTTGACGGATCCAACTCTCTAGAAAATATCTTAAGATCATCCTTGTTGCACACATCTCCTGAGCATTCGCCTGCAGAATGACAACGGTAAACTTTAGAAATTGTTGATATAGTGTAATAGCTAAAATATAAGGATCTTTTATTACGGCTTAACTCTGTGTCTGTTGTCTTAATCTTCCCATCTACACTTTTTGCCTGAACACAAGAACACTGGCCAATAGGGGCAACTGTCAATACCATATTATAGCTAGTAGAACAAGAGATCAACCCTTTGTGCTCATGACAGGCTATTTCTTGAGAATTTATGGTCCCAACATCAGAACATTGATCAGAATAAGACATGAAGAATAAAAAGTAGAATAGCCCTACCAAAGTTTTTGGCATAATGCGAGTGCCATCACTTATAATCCCTCTACTAAAGAGACCAACTATAGCTCTGCCAGGAGTGTATAGAACATTTCTAGGAGGAGAAAAGGACAAGGTTCTTCGACTAGCAGGGCTATGATTATCTGATCCCTTTTGAAGTTGATTTGTTTCTGGAGAATCCCACAAATCAATACTATCGATTAATATATAAATTTTGTTATTAAAACTAAAAAGATTTTCTAGTTAAAAAAATATTTATTGAAACTTTGTATATGCACGAGTATAACCACTGCCTAGTTTGATGGTTACTTAAAGTCTCATCTTTTTGGTTTTTGTGAGATGCTGACCGGAGTATATCGCCTCGTCAACTGGTGTCTGATGTGATGTGAATAGGGGTTGAAATATGAGCTGATGCACATGTTTAAATAGCATTCCGATGGTCAAGTGGGCTCTTGGATTACGTGGTCATGAACAATGTTGTCGGGTATATTACTTCCGATCTCAAGATCTCAACAACTCTGCCCAATCGATATGGGCAGAAAAAAAGACACCTGATTGAGTTTACAAAATTAATTTATTATTCTCTTAAAAGCGAGATATGGTACAGCGTGTACCGTCCGCGAGAGGAAAAAAGTGACTGCCAGGAGTGCTGGTCGCTTTCGCCAGTTGTCGACCAGCACCTCGTTGCCATAGTCCAAAACCGCTGCATCAGCCGAACGCCCACAGCCCAAGGGTGTCCAGTACCCCGTACCAGGCCCAAGCATGCGAGATCCATCGCCAAACGACAAACAGCATTCCCACGCCAGCCACGATGATAACTCCAAGACGACGATCCATTTTCCTTATCTGCTTCTTTTAGTGAAATTCAAACACTAGAATGTCCATTGCTGCCTCGCCGCCGTATTTATTCGTCCATCGAATAGTGCCATTACATTCGGCGCGAGGTGTCAGGTTACCGAGTCGACGACAAGTGGGTGATGACTCGCTTGGCAAATGTCTCGGTATCGCATATCTCACATGCGCCAGTGATATGAGTTGAGCTGCGATTATGTTGTGCTGATGGTTGGCTGGGACATTGATGCGATTCGACTCTGTGGAATGCGGCGAGTTGTTGACAACGAAGATTCGAATATGTGCGATATGGGCCATCAGGTAGATGACCGCAACTGTGTGGTAGGCGATGGCGAATCGTCTGGGTGAAGGTCAGGGTGACTGACCAACACATTGTATACTTCGGTTGCGTACCGAACATTCTTGTATACTTCGGTTGCGTACCGAACAAATGTTATTTATGGTTTCCAGATTATTTCGACGGCTGCATCTGGCTGGTTCTGGTAACACTTCAAAACCATGTGTCCAGTTTATGATCTTCCGTTGAACATGATATCATGATACGCTTGGTCGTAAGAGATTAGTGACCAGTATGGGGATGGAACCTTCCTCGCCCACTGGGACTTCCACTACACTTGCACTTGCAGGCACACAATGGGGTGGATTCTTTTCAAATGATGCTAACTTTATTAAGTGGATTAATGATGAAAAGAAAAGCAGTACGCCACGCACCCGGCCGGGTTGGAAGTTGTTCAACTAGTAGTCGATGTTGAGGCAGAAGAAACTGGTTGTTTAAGTACCTTGTGGATTTGCTTTCTTCATACTTCTTCTGTTCGAAGTTCAAACGAATAAATGCATACTAACTATTCCATCCAGTCGAGGCTAGCAAATTGCAAGCAAAATGGTTGCCTTTTGAAGTCTAATAAGAATAAAATGGCGAATTAAAATAGCAAAAATACTTAATTTACCTAATTATCTCTGAAATGGTAAATATTTTACATTAGAATTAATTTTACTTATCTGAAGCATAAAATACAGAAAACCGAACGCAAGCGTAAAATAATTTCATTATGTTCACAAAAAAAAAAAAAAAAAACATGTGCAAACGTCAAACCAACAACTTATCGACAAATGGTTACATTCAGTAATCTTACCGTGTGTACCTTGTTCAATCTTATATTTTTTAACGATTTGTTGTATATTTGCCTCAACAATTCACAATTTGTCAACAAACCTGACAAACAATGCCTGTGGATATCCCCCATAGCCATAAAAACTTGCCTCTCCATTCCCTATATCCTACAAAAACCCCTTGAAAATTAATCTACATTCTATCTCATTCGATTTTGACTTCTACGCTTTCCTTGCATCTTCATTACTATAAAATATAAATCATCCTATACTTACATAACATTGACAAAAAATCTACCAACTTAACACGAGCCCAGGCACTACAAACATCAGCAATACCTTCCTTTATTGTATACGATTACATCCCTGTCCAAATCCAGTTGCTTGCTCCGCATTTTCCTGTCCCAGTCGTCGTTGCCTCCGACAATCGCCTGATTTCCTCCAACATAGCTCTGCTAATTTCCACCTTCTTCCTTTCGATTGCCATCAATTCCTTCCTCGCCGTCGATCTGATTGGCCTGTATGATTGCCTTGAGGAAGCTGGTGATGTTTGTACCAAACTCTCAGCTATGTCGCACATTTTCGCTACATATATGGCCAACACACACGCCCGCGCCCTGTCCTCTTCTTATCATTGTTGCTATCCCTGATTTTGTTCTACGTTGTACGCAAATTTGGCAATTTTTTGTCAAAAGAAAAATAACTTTTATTTCTATAAATATGTCCGAGCAGCGTAAGGTTCCTCAGATCACTGAGCGCCCTGGTTATGGTTGATGTCCCCTTTTTAGTAGTGTTGCTCTGCGATCGTCCAGATGTTATTCGATGCTTCCCACGATCGGTAGCTAACCGGGCGAACTTTAGTGTTAACTTGCATACCCAAACGGGAATAGCCCAGCGCAGGGTTTATTTTTTAAGGTCTTGTTGGTAGTTGGAGTTTGTGATTTGCTTAGCAAAATCTTTCCTACATCTTCTATGGCATGGACAAATACCAACTCATTTTGGTTACTCTTGGGAGTAGACGAGGTAGATGGAAGTTTCTCATCATCTGCTAAAATTCAGAAGAGTCAATTAAAAATCAAATATGGAAAAGTCGTCTTTTTTTTTTTTTTCTTTTTTATTTATTCACCCGGTTACAGAATCCAATGAATAGTCTGCGGATGGCTTACGACAATTTTTTTTTTTTTAATTTTATATTTTTTGAAATATAATGCCGACTTAGAATTGGTCAGGCTTTAAAAAATTAAATGTGATTTCGTTTTGCTTCTGTTTTTGTTTTGACATTTAATGAAATAAACTAGTTCTGTTAAGTTAATCTTCCGATACGTTGCAACGGAGATCTGTTTCTTTCAAAATTTGTGGCGAATTAAATTAGAACTGTTTGTTTCAAGAATTTGATTTTTAATTTTTCTTTCCTTAAAAACTTGAAACGTTAGCAATTAGTGAATGAAGGCAAAATCACTTTGGAAATTCGTAAAAGAAGCTACGTGCGTGGAAGAGTTACGTGCGAGAAAATATTATAACAGCTACGTGCAAGGCAGACTAATATTTTTTATAATTTATAAGAGCACTGAGGACAGTGCTGGATAGGATGGCCGAACTATTAACCCCGAAAAATGACTTGGGTTTGTGTTATCCGATACATGAATCATGTATCCTTAGTTCAATTATACTTGAGTAGGGAAATCCCTCCTACTCAAAGGTTTTGTAGCTTAGTGTACTTTCTGCACATGCAGCTCGCCAAGTGAGACAGGCGAAATGAGTTGAGTTCGCAATTCGTATCTGATCTAGAAGGGCGCTTGTCGAGTTCGCGAAGTGTAGTTGGTTAATTTCGATTATTTGTCAAATTTATGGTTATTATTAATCTCTCTATCTACAAAAACATGGTATAATTTTCGTTCATATTCATCCTCGTTGGAATCCTGGTTGATGTAGCATACTGGGTTTGTTTTCTTCCTGGGACAGGTGGCTGCAAAATGTGTCCCAATGAACCGCATACATGGCATGCTCCGCGTTCGCGCTTCGGCTTGGTGCATTCATGGGACATGTGTCCCAGAACGTTGCAATTGTAATATCTGATGACTCGTGTCACCTGTCCCTCGGCGGCCGCCTGACGTGAAGTTGAGGGCAGCATCGTCCTCGGTTTTGTCAGCTGGATTTTGCTGAATGCCTCCAATAGCTGGTGTTTATTCCGAAAGCACTGCATCCGTGCTTGTGAGCGTATATATACGTTCGGGGTGCCATCTATGATGCATTCCACGAGTTCCTCTTCTTCTAGCTAGGTCCTGTTCACCAAGATTACTTTCTCGTGAAAGTATTGCTGGAATGTCTCTGTGGTCAGCCACTTCCTCTCCTCAGTCGCTAATGCTAAACGGCTGGTGCGGTCCCCAAACATTTCCCTCATCTCACTCAGTAATTCGTCTATCGGGATAGTAGTGACGTCTACCTTAGAGTGGAACCACTTCAGCTCTTTTCCCTTTAGACGGCAGGAAACAAGCACTCTTACGTTGTTGTCATCGAGTTGGAATACTACTTTCAAATTTTTTAATTGAGCAATCCACTGTGAAAAACACCCCTCGTCTCCGGAAAATTCTGCCAGCAGGTCCTTCAAGTAAGTGAAATTGTTTTTCACTCCATCTTCATCTTTGGCTGTCCCTCCTTTCTTCAACCACTCATTATCCTTTCTCAACACCTCATTCTCTCTTTTTTTGTAGATCCCACTTCTGAGATTGTAAACTGATCAAGATTGTAAGCCGATTAATAAAGATCAAAGAAAAACACTTCCAATATATTTTCTCGTTTTAAACAAACACTTAAACTCTTTATTAGGTTTTTCTTATTTCACAACCATCCAGTCTCAACTGGTGATGAACAACCCGAAGGTGCAACCAGGCGGCGAAGTCAAAGCTCATCGCGTAGACGCCAATGGTCTGGATCACGTCGTAGTTCGTCAAGGCGCTAAAATTTGTTGACTTGCTTATGCTTTTTATCTTTTCATGTTTTTATGTTTTTTTTTATGGGGAAAATTAAAATTTGTTGAACACGAACACTGGATGCATCACCTGCTTCCACAACTTCGGTAGTGCTTTCATCGAGCTCAATTTTTCCTGAAGTTTTCTGAATAATTTTCAATGTTTTTTTTTATTTCCTCATCTATATCATTTTCGCTTCCCTTCCTCTTTTTTGTAGCTCGCGGAGTCGACGTACTTGCAGGTAGCGCCTTGGTAGTCCATCCGTTTCCACTTGTTGATGGGCTTGTCCCGGAGCTCATGAATTCATCACCTACGAATAATATAAATACATAACATATGTAAATCACTTTACTATTTAAAATAAAAGAATTATGCTATAATTTTTTTTTACTTTCTATGATGCTCGTCTCGGAGTTTATGAATTCATCACCTAAAATACATTATATAATTAAGTAGTTTCGAATAAAAGAATGTTAAAATGTTGCTTACTTTCCAAGATGCTATCCTGTACCAACAGCTCTACGTTAGACATTTAAAACCCACCTAGCAATTGATGGAGCCTATCGTATAGGTGCCATTTAGATGGTGAACCCCCAGATGGACCAATCAATTTCTTTTCATTTCTGTAAATTAAAGTGCATAAAATTCGATTGGAAGACCCAAGTTTAATTAAAAAGAATAAGCTAGACAATCATACCTGTATCGGTTTGTCAGGTTGTGGATTTTTATTTTTATTTCTTCCGGGAAAAAGAATAGATCAGCATCCTTCAATTTCTCCGCCATTTCAGAATAAACGTGGCTGTTCCTTCTATTGCCCCGGAGCTCGCCAATTCTTTCTTCCCAGATCTCAATGAGGGCCTCTTGCTTCTCGATCAGCCACAACTCTCTCTCTTTTTGTACCGCTTTGACATCTTTCTTTAATAAAAACAGATTAAATTAAAAAAAAAATATACATATATTATTTATTAGTTATTTCCCATGAAAATATTACTTACCTACTTCTTTTTTGATTTCGATTCAATTCTTCTTTTATAATTTTTTTGATTGTTGTGGCGTTTAATATTTTGACATCTGCAAATGAACACAAAATAAACCAAAGATCAAACTTCGTTTTGGTTGGTAGTTGGGACCTTTTTAGGTATCCCACCGCTGCCACCATGTATTGACCGAATCACACCGTGCTTTCCTCTAACAACGGAGAAGAGCGTGATCGGCAGAGTATGTTTTGAATAAAAGATTAATTCATTTTAATTTTATCTATTGGCCCGCTGTCTTTAGCTGTGCTGCGACCAATAGTGTATTTGGTTATTCAATAGGTAACTATACTCTGGTTTGTTCCTTGCAAAACCACGGGATACCACCAAGGTAACCACGAAAGTGTCCTATCCGTCCACGCTCTGTTTCATCACTCGAAGAGCGCGGAGAGATTCATGCACCGTATCAACCATGCGGTGCAGGACGGCGGCGCTTTCCGTGTGAGCGGCCGTCAGATTCAGTAAGCGGCTGATATGCGTTTCCGCTAGTAGTCGTGGGTTATCGTAGCGGTAGTAGTATATATTTAGAAAAAAAAAAAAAAAAAAACATAACAAACAAATTATTTTTTAATTATTGATTTCGAGCATCCCCTTTAATATTGGGTTGATGTGGTCTACGCACTACCACTATAAGTTAAATAAAACGATAGTTCGTTCGCGGTCCAAACACGGGACAATTACTTGTTTTATTATTGTTAAGAAATCATTTAAAAAAACCACTGAGCATATTTAATACTTTACTTATACAAAAAATAACTTAGTAACTAAAAAATATTTCTCTCTACAAATTTCTAATTTTCATATCATTATCATAAAAAACAGCAAACAAGTCACTATAATTTTTTGAGCCTATTTTACTTAATATAGAAGAAAATTTACTACAAAAGAATAGTGCCTTTAATTTAATATCTTTTCAACATTCTCAAAAAATTATAGTGACTTGTTTGCTGTTTTTTATGATTTAAAGTATGATAGGTTGAGATTAGAATATAAAGAAATTACTTGGTATTATGTGATGATATTAATTAAAACTAACAACCTACAATTAACTGCATTATGAAATAACAGATATTAGATTTTTATTGAACTATAACTAATAATGATTTACTAAGGTTCACAGGATCAGTACTACAATTCTTCCCTCCTGTTATTACCCGATTCAGCCATTATACTTTTGAAAATACTATCAAGTCTACCACTAAATAATGTATTTAATTTATAATAAGTAGTTTTACTGACACCTCTGACTGTAAGAAAGAACAAAAATAATCTAGGTAACGGGGATATAATCTTATCTTTATCCAAAGACAATATTTTATTGTAATAGGTTAATGATTGACCTCCATTAATTTTCAACTGATTAATGGTGTTAGTTGTGTTGCTTAAGTATTTTTGGAGTATTTCATTTTTAATTATAATATTATTTATTATTTTTGTCAGTGTGTTATTGTCACAATCAGAGTATGTTAAAAAATACTCCACTAATTTACTTACAATAACATCATTAGTCATGAATGATATGTCTTCATGAAGAGTAAAACCAGAAATTGTAGCTCTGCTTATTGATGGAATGCTGCCATCAGTTGATAGTGATGACGACACAGAACTGATTTTGTCATCACTTATTCGTTTCCCACTTGTAGAGTTGTATAATCTAACTCCTTCATTGATTTATAGTTCAACTTCTGAATTTCATCCAACCTGCTTATTAACTTGTCTGGAGTGTACTCTGATGGAATTCCACCTGTTGCATATTTTCCATATACAAGGAACCTTACTGGGTCGAACACTTTACCATTATTGACATATTGCTTATAAGTTTTGGCTATAATCTGGTGCCTGAGCTTAGTATCCTTCATGTTCTGAGTGGCACATATTGATGCAACCACTGCTATGTGGGCACGACTATGGTCCAAGTATTGACCACCACTCTGGCATGATTGTATTATCGATACTAATAATGCACCTACTTTGAGCTTATCCTCACTGCTCTCTGTTCCAAGGACTTCCTTTGCTAGCTTTGGTATGTCGCTTTTAGAAAATATAGCTCCAGACAATGGAGTTAAAATAGTCATACCATTCTGATAATTCAGAACAATGGCCTGTGAAATGATATTAAGGCTAATTAGGCTTGCTTGTTTTATAGTCAACAACAGTTTTTTGTTGGAAAATTCTGGCTGTACATTTGGTGGTTCTGTGTTCTTAAAAGTACTGACAAAAACTGTGGATAAAAATTTGCTTGTAATAAACCTAAATCTCCATCTCTTGTCAGTCCCTGGTCGCTTAACAGATCTAGATTCAGGTCCAACCTTGTATAGGATTTTTGTGGCAAAATCCAGGGCTAAGGTTCCAGTACCAAATGCTAATTTATCAGATGCATCTGGACAAGCTTTTATGAAGTTAGCCATCAATTTACATTTACAGGACAAGCAGCAGAGTGGCCAGTTTTTATAAGCACATACAACCAAACAACATCAGCTTGTGGCTTTACAGAAAATGAAAACTTGATCCGGCTACAACGAAGCTTAAGGGGCAAAGCAAGAGAAATCGTTGAGGCTCAATTAACTATACCTTCATGTGTCCCACAAATAATTGAAACATTGAAGCTTTTATACGGCAGACCGGAACTCTTAATGGAACATTATGTCGAAAAAATCAGAAGAATGTCAGCACCCAGATACGAGCGACTAGAAACAGTTGTTGAGTTCGCTGTTGCAGTCAGAAATTTGTACGCAACGCTCCAACAGGCAAACATGGAAGACCATATTCGAAACCCTATGCTGATGAAAGAATTAGTAGAAAAGCTACCGGCCATTTTGAAAATCTACCAGCAATTTTGAAAATGAATTGGGCAGCATACAAACGATCCACAACTAATAACGACAATCTGGCTACATTTGCCGATTGGCTTTATGAAATCACCACCGACGCTTGCAGTGTTATGACGACAACAAATTGGTTTACAACAAAGCAACCACAACAGCCAGGGAGAAGTAGAAATGAAATTCTTAACCTACATGAAAAAATTGAAGAAAATTCTACATCATTAGTATCGAGACCTATTCCTCCCGTTATTGTTTGCAAAACATGTGGAGACAGTTGTAAAAATGTTTCAAATTGCATCAAATTCAAAAATATGAACTTATCACAGCGATGGGATATTTTAAAGCAATTCAACTTGTGTCGTCAATGTCTTAAACGTCATTCTTTTAAATGCAAAACTCCAGTACAATGTACTAAAGATAACTGCCAGATAAGACACCATCCACTACTTCATAAGGACAAAAATGTAGCCTCAGTTGAAATCGAAGCGTCCATGAATCATCATATGACATCTAAGATTCTCTTTAGGGTGATTCCCGTAATTTTATCAAGTAACGGACAAAAAATAAAAACATACGCCTTTCTGGACGAAGGGTCATCGAGTTCTCTTATAAGCGATGAACTGGCTAAATATCTGAATCTAGAAGGTGAAGAGGAACCCTTTTGTCTTAAGTGGACTGCGGAAGTGACAAGAATGGAAAATCAGTCAAGAAAGGTACATTTAACAATATCTGGAGCTTACAAAAATTCACCAGAATTTTCATTATCAAATGTGCGAACTGTGCGCTCACTGAACTTACCATCACAGTCTTTGGACTACAAGCAGATGTCAGAGAAATATGCACATCTCCGTAATATACCAGTGGAATCATATATCAACGCTAGCCCTGGTATATTAATTGGTCTAAAAAATTGGAGGATTGCCGTCCCACTTCGAATTAAAGAAGCTTCCGAAAACGAGCCTATGGCAGCCAAATGTCGTTTAGGATGGACAATATTTTCCGCATCTGAAAACTGTACCAATAATGGCGAATTTGACTATAGTTTCCATTTGTGTGAATGCCAACAAAAAACGGATGCAGATTTACACCAATTAATCAAAGAATACTTTACTGTTGACAACTTGGGTGTCACTGGTAAAAAAGATGAGAAACAAAAATCAGAAGAAGATCGTACCAGACAGATTTTGGCTACGACAACCACGGATTTGGGTTCCCGCTACGAAACTGGACTTTTATGGCGATATGACGAATTCCAGTTACCAAAAAGCCGACCAATGGCTGTTCGTCGATTGGTTTGTTTGGAGAAGCGTCTTAAATCCGATCCTGCATTGGCTGAAAACATAAAACATCAAATACAACAGTATGAGGAGAAGGGTTATATTCGAAAGCTAAGCCAACAAGAGTTGCGGGAACCGCGAGAAAAAGTATGGTACTTACCAATTTTCACGGTACAAAATCAAAACAAACCAGGAAAAGTACGTATTGTCTGGGATGCAGCTGCAAAAGTCAATGGAATTTCACTAAACACAATGCTAATGAAAGGCATCGATTGGAATTCATCTTTACTGGGTGTACTTCTACGCAGCAGGGAAAGGAAGATATGCATTACAGGGGACATCAGGGAAATGTTCCATCAAGTGAAAATAGCAACAAATGATCAACATTTTCTACGATTTCTATGGAGAGATTGTAACGAAGAAATTGAACCAGACACATACGTTATGCAAGTTATGACTTTTGGGGCGACCTGTTCTCCAAGTTGCGCTCAATACATAAAAAACGAAAATGCCTTAAAGTTCATCAAAAAATATCCCAGAGCTGTAAAATGTATTACTGATAACCACTACGTTGATGATTTATTGGATAGTGTCAACACCGATGAGGAAGCCATACAATTAGCGGAAGAGGTAACAGAAATACATAAGAGAGCTGGTTTTGAAATTCGAGGTTGGAAATCCAATTCGGATGCAGTAATGCGCATCCTTAACACCGACTTTAAAGAAGTAAATAAAGATTTGAATATGAATCCAGAGGCCTCAAAAGAAAAAGTACTAGGGATGTGGTGGTGTATAAGCACAGATGAGTTAACTTACTCCTTACGATACAATAAAGGTAATCGTAATGTACTGGAAGGCGTAAAGAGACCTACAAAGAGGGATGTATTAAGAATACTCATGTCAATCTACGATCCACTAGGATTGATTGGACATTTTCTGGTGTACCTTAAAATTATTTTACAAGAAATTTGGCGAAGTCAAACTGAATGGGATAACGAAATTCAAGATGAACAAAATATTTTATGGATAAATTGGCTTAAAATTCTTCCAAAGGTCGAACAATTAAGGATTCCTCGCTGTTATATGAAAAATCTTTTGAATTGGGACAATGTTAAAGCTCAGCTACACATTTTTGTAGACGCCAGTGAGCAAGCATGTTCTGCTGTATCTTACCTGAGGATTGTAAAAGGACAACAAGTGGAATGCACACTGGTTGGTTCTAAAACTAAAGTTGCACCATTAAAACTTCGTTCCATTCCAAGATTAGAATTGGATGCAGCAGTAATGGGATGTAGATTTGCCAATAGCATTCAAGAGAATTTAACCATTCATATAGAACAAGTTTTCTTTTGGAGTGATTCAAAGGTTACATTAACCTGGATAAGAGGAGATCCAAGAAAATACACTAAGTTCGTTGCCTTCCGAGTAGCAGAGATTCAAGAAAATTCCAATGTAAGAGACTGGCGATATGTGACAACAAAAGAAAACGTTGCAGATGATGGAACGAAGTGGGTAAAACCTCCCAGACTCGATAAATCTGATCGCTGGTATAAAGGTCCAGATTTTTTATATCTAAACGAATCAAAATGGCCGGTAGAAGTGGGAACCCTTGACGAATTACCGGAAGAACTTATTAATCTTCATACACCGGATTTGACAGCTATAAATTTTACTAAATTTTCAAAGTGGAAACGACTGCTGAACACCATGGCTTATGTAGTTATTCAAAATACTAACAAAAATAATAATTCAAAAAGCAAAGGTATTTTAAACAGCAAAGAACTTCATCAAGCTGAAATCATAATATTAAAGTCAGCTCAACAAGACGTCTATAAAAACGAGATAAGTTATATCCGTAACCAAACAGGAATGAAATTACATGGATTTCAAGCTACAGTTGATCACACAAGCTCTATATACCATTTGTCCCCATACCTTGATGAAGAGGGGCTCTTAAGAGTAAGGGGAAGAACAGATGCTGCACTTTGCATTACCCACGATGCAAAAAGACCAATCATCCTCCCAAGAAGTCATTACATTACCCAACTAATTGTGCAAAGGGTGCATGAAGAATTTTTGCATCGGAACAATGAAAGTGTTGTAAATCAATTGCGACAGCGATTCTGGATTCCGAAACTTAGGTGCTTTGTAAAGAAAATTAATCTAATTTGTCAATGGTGCAAAGTTCGAAAGGCAAAACCACAAGAACCGGAAATGGCTCCACTACCACCTGCAAGATTAGCTGTCTTTGTTCAACCGTTCTCGTTTGTGGGAGTTGATTACTTTGGACCGTTCAACGTTTCTATTGGCCGTCGCACCGAAAAAAGATGGGGTGTAATTTTCACGTGTCTCACGATAAGAGCAGTACACGTGGAGATAGCGCACAAATTAGATGCAGATGCATTCATTTTATGTTTCCGTGATTTTATAAACCGACGTGGATTTCCAAAGGAAATATACAGCGACAGAGGAACAAATTTCATCGGAGCTGAGAGGATGTTGAGAGAGTCTTTACTAGCCATTGATGTTAAAAAGATAGCTCAACATTTCATTAGTCCGACATTAAACTGGCATTTTAATCCACCCGCATCGCCACATATGGGTGGAGCATGGGAAAGACTCGTCAAATCATTCAAAATAGCTTTGTATGACTCCTTACCTACAAGAACACCTTCAGATCCTCTTCTTAGAAGTTGCCTTATTGCCGCTGAAAATATTATCAATTGCAGGCCACTTACCTATATGCCGCTTGAAAGTGATCTGCAAGAAGCTTTAACACCTAATCATTTTTTAAGACTGACATCTGGAGCAACTAAACAAATGGGAGTAATCAACGACAGTCCAGCGGTTTTAAGATGTACTTTTCAATATAAAGACCGATTTGCTGATAAGTGTTGGAAAAGGTTCTTGACCGAGTATGCACCAGAATTAACTTTAAGAGCTAAATGGCACAAGCAAATATTACCATTGAAAGTTGGAAGCATCGTTTTAGTCATTGATAAGGATCTACCTAGAAATAATTATCCGAAAGGAAGAATCATTAGTGTCCGAACAGCAAAAGATGGGCAAGTGCGTAGCGCAGTTATTCAAACTACTGAAGGGATACTGGAGAGACCAGCCGTTAAAATTGCAGTGATTGATGTGGGAAAATGTGAGGATACAACGACATCTAATGCTGATATCGCTGTACCAGGGGGAAGTGTTAAGAAATCATTTAAAAAAACCACTGAGCATATTTAATACTTTACTTATACAAAAAATAACTTAGTAACTAAAAAATATTTCTCTCTACAAATTTCTAATTTTCATATCATTATCATAAAAAACAGCAAACAAGTCACTATAATTTTTTGAGCCTATTTTACTTAATATAGAAGAAAATTTACTACAAAAGAATAGTGCCTTTAATTTAATATCTTTTCAACAATTATAATTATAAAATCCAAACTTGGGACAACAAACGATTTAATTAAAAAGTCCAATCGCCGGACAATGACGACCTTCTTGGTCTCTGGTTCGCTTTACTCTGCCGCCAAAAGTGACGATGTGCTGAAGGCACAATGTGCTTATGGCACAACTAGCGCCCGTGGCGCGACTTAACAACGTTTAGGCCAGGGGTGTTATTGAGACTGATAATGTGGTGCTACAGTTGATTTCATTTACCTCAAAGGCATCAGCCTTGGCCCTGGTGTTCAGGGCTATTACCAGCTGTATTGCTGCTTTCAACTGCAGCCAACTCCTGGAGCGACGTACCTCCTTCACAACCTCCTCCAGTTCCTGCTTCAATGGAGTAAACTCCCAGCAGGCATCGGTGATGGTTTTCACATCCTTCTCAATTAATACGATGATTGCTTCCATTATTAAAATTATAAATATATGCTCGCTTCAAAATAACTGAATGAACTGATGTTATGCTTAGATTTCATTACGCTTTTATACAAGAATATTGTAGGAATTGTAAAATTTAATACCACCAAAAATTGTTCTTTTAAAAGAACCTTTTTTTTTAACATGAGGCAAAGTCTGACACTAGATATTGTAAAGAAAACAATTGCTTAATTTTTTACATACAAAGATGCTCGAAACAAAACTCCAGACCATGCAACGATTGGGGGGATCGATATGTTACACACTTCTATCATAATTAGGGTACTTCATAGCATATAAGAGGAGAGAGCATACAATATCTCAGAAGACTACATCACATTCCAGAAAGTAGACTGTGTTCTAAACCTTATCTTTGAAGAACATATTGTTAGCTGAAATGTACTTTTTTTCTAATATACTTACTTAACCTGAGAACTAATTTCCATGAAAACAATATTCGAATTAAGCGAGGAAAAATCAAAGAGTGAGTGGAATGCAGCTGGCGATTTCGCTTGAGCACTGTTTATAGAAATAGCGATAAAACAATGAGAGACATGTTACATTTCTGCTATGTTCGCTATATTTGTGTCTCCAATAAGTTTTAAAGCACGATTCTGTATCCTATCCAGTAGGTGCAATGAGGTTTTGGGCGCACCAGACCAGATATGAGAGTTATACTCAAGTTTGGGGCGAATGAACGCCTTGTATATGGCAGCCAGATCAGAAGGGGTAAAATATTTCTTGCACCGTTTGAGGAAACCTAGACATTTCGCAGCGTTCTTGGCGACTTCGTGTATGTGGTCATTCCAACGAAGTTTGTCATGGACACACATACCGAGAATGGAAAGTCTTTCGGTTTCGGCGATGCAAGTGCCATTCATGGATAATGGCTGAGGATTCTGGTTTCGCTTTAATGACAGCAGACAGCATTGTGTTTTGGAAGCATTAAATTCCACTCTATTGGCTAAACCCCATTTTATAATGCTGTCGAGATCGGAATTTAATGAGCTTAACATACGTTGCCGTTCCAGTTTTACGGCCGAAGAGCAGGGACGTGAGTCTTGGAATGAATATGAGAAGCTGAGGGTGCTGTCATCGGCGAAGGAGTGGATTGGATTAGAAGTTACAGACAGGAGATCATTTATGAAAATGAGAAAGAGAGTCGGAGACAAAACGGAGCCTTGGGGAACACCACCATTTATATGGTGAATTTCAGACTTGAAGCCATCCAATACAACTTGAATTGAACGGCCAGAGAGGTAGTTTCTAATCCATTGAAGAAGAGACGCATCGATCCCATATGCACGCATTTTCGACAAAAGAGCTTGGTGCCAAACTCTGTCAAATGCCTTTGAAATATCAAGCGCAACAATCTTCGTTTCACCAGAGTGATGTAGAGATTGGTTCCACTTTTCGGTGAGATAAGCCATCAAATCACCAGTGGATCTGTTGCCGCGAAAACCGTACTGCCGGTCATTAATGAGTTTTCGTGATTCAAGATATTTCATCAGCTGACGATTTATCAGCGTTTCCATGACCTTAGAAAGAATGGATGTAAGTGCTATGGGTCGGTAGTTGGTGGGAGAAGAAGATTCGCCTTTTTTGGGGACGGGCTGGACAAATGCTGTTTTCCACCTTCTCGGGAAGAGTCCAGAAGAATAGGACAGATGGAAAAGCTTACGCAGTGGTTTTGCCAGCGTGGAAGAACACCTCTTCAGAACGATTGGGGAAATACAATCTGGACCAGCGGATTTATTTATGTTGAGGTCATGAAGTACTCTTGCCACTGTACGAGTGCGAAAATGGATTTGTCCCATGGTGTATTCGACGCTCTCAAGTGCAGGTAGAGGCAAAGCGCAATCTGGGAGCATTGAGCTGGCTGCAAAATGTGCAGCAAGCAGATTCGCTTTGTCTAAAGAGTTGACAGCTGGAATGTCATTGTAAATGAGCGTTGGGATCGAAGATGTGGCCGAATTCTTTATATTTTTTACAAAAGACCAAAAGTTTTTACTACCCTTGGGACATTGTAGTATTTTTTGCCTCAACTTTTGGTCATACGAGAATTTAACACGCTTGATAGTGGTATTGCAGTCATTTCTGGCTCGCTTGAACTTTTTTCGGTTTTCCTCAGATGGGTTGGTCTTATATGACCGAAAACTTAACTCCTTTAGTCTGATAGCCTCTTTACAGCTCGAGTCGTACCACGCGTTTTCTTTCGGTATGATACTCTTTATCCTGTTAGGAATAAAGGATTTCATACCTAAGGTGATAATACTGGACACCATATCAGCGGCGGCATCCACGTCGTTATCGAGGAAGCATAACGACCAGTTAAAACTCTTAAAGAAGCTGTTAAGTCCGCTCCAGTTGGCTTTCTCGTATTGCCATACGGTTCTTTTCGGAGATTTTTCTTTAACTGTGTGGTTGGAGTACGAGAAATTAGCTGATATGATGCAGTGGTCCGACGAGCCTAAAGGCGATAATACTTCTAGAGAGTATTTATCAGGGTGGGAGGTAAGAAACAAGTCCAGAGTGTTGGCATTCTGACCGTCAATATCTGGTACGCGTGTTGGCTCATTTACAAGCTGGGTTAATTGATTTACCTCAGCGAAGATCTGAACATAAATTCCTTCGGGTGTTGTCTGTCCAGTATGTCGAAGTCAGTTAGAATTGTGAATATTGAAATCGCCCGCAATGACAATTTCAGTATTAGGATACAGGGAGACAATTCTTGTAATGGAGTCAGACAGCGCATCAAACTCGTCAAAAGTCGAGTTGCTATCTAGATTAGGGCTTCTGTAGATGAAACAATAATGAATGATTTGCCTACGGATGTGGAATTTCAGCCATATGAAATTAAATTCCGAATTGGAACATTGGCCATAAGAACCTGGAGTTAGGAAGGTAATATCATCACGTACGTAGATGGCGAGACCGCGGTGGAGAAAGAATAAAGGCACTAAACTAAACGATACCCAGGTAGATCAAACTCCGATTTATCAGAATTTACACCCACCTGGGTCTCGCTCAGTGCCAAAACAGCTGGTTTATATTTACCAACGTGGACATACACCGAGAAGAGATTCGATCGTAGCCCACGAATGTTGCACATGTCAACCCTAAAATTCCCCATCAATACAAAAAGCAGACACCAAAAAACACAACTCCGACGCTTCCAAGCAAGGTAACCACGAAAGTGTCCCATCCGTCCACGCTCTGTTTCATTACTCGAAGAGCTCGGAGAGATTCATGCACCGTATCCACCATGCGGTGCAGGACGGCGGCGCTTTCCGTGTGAGCGGCCGTCAGATTCAGTAAGCGGCTGATATGCGTTTCCGCTATTAGTCGTGGGTTATCGTAGCGGTAGTAGTATATATTTAGAAAAAAAAAAAAAAAAAAAAAAAAATTTTTTTTTAATTATTTATTTCGAGCATCTCCTTTAATATTGGGTTGATTTCATTTACCTCAAAGGCATCAGCCTTGGCCCTGTTTTTCAGGGCTAACAATATATGTGTTGCCGCTCTTAGCTGCGGCCAGCTCCGAGTGCATTGCACCTCCTTCAGCACCTCCCCCAGTTGACGGTTTTAATCGTGTGGACACGTACCTTCAGCGATGGCGCTATCTCGTCTAATACCTTATTTTGTTACTATATTGCAGCTTTCATTCTTCTTCCCTTTAACTACTAAGGACCACGTGTGTATGGGCTCGGCTGCCTTTGGAACAGGAACAACCACAGGGGAAACAGCACCAGCGGGGGAACAGTATGAGAAGAGGAACCTGCCTGAACAGACCGGCCTATTTCATTCTTTCTACTGTAATAACCGAAATTTACCGTGCTTTCCCTTTCAAGCAGGGAGAAGAGTAGAATCGGGAGAACCGTTTAATAAAAAAAGTATCTTCAGTTTTTAGTTTGATATTTATTTACTCTAGGGCCCGCTGTCTTATGCGTGGCTGCGACCTTTCGAGTGTTAAACAATTCTGACTCTTCCTACCAATCCTTCCCTATTTATATGTAATTTTTAAAGAAGAAAATCCCCTTTCCACCATACATATGCCTTGCGCAATTCCTATAGTCCCAAATGCATTATCATTTATCAGCTACTTTGTTAATTGAGTCCAACATATTGGGCAATCATATGGATATAGGCATAAGTGCGTTATCAGCATAGTACCCATTTCCATGCACTGAACCCAGTGTGTTGGTCAGTTCATCAAAATGCATCATCAGCATAGTTCCCATACAATTGACTCATTGTTGTTTATGTTTTGGTTCGCCGCTTGTGTTTACGTTTGGTTTCCCTTAAGCGCATACGAGTGTGTCACTGCTATGCAATGAGCGTCGAACTCTTAGATGCATACCGAAAAAGAGACATTTATGAGGTCATCACTTTGGTATTTTATGGGTGGGACCAAACGAATGCAAGCGGATCGTACGTAAATCATATTGGCTGGGATTGTGGGAACATAATGATATGGAACTGATCGTAATGCTGAGAGCGTAATTCGGTGGGCTATTGGCTGGTCATTATGTATGGTAGGGTAGGGTATATGTAGTGTAGTTACTACACTACTTTCAAGGATATGGAGACGTCCCCTAATACGCTCATTCTCTCCTGACAACCTCATTACAATTTCTTCGTAGCTTCCAAATATCCGCATCAAATCTTTCCTAGTTTTACCACAATCTAAGACCGCAATAATTTTCCCACCATTATTTTTAACTACGTTCACTACGCTAATTAAATCGTCAAGGTTCATTTTTTTTCTCCAACTCTTCGTCAGTACTCTTCATGTACACCCTTTTCATACTCGTCTTATGAATTTCTTTACCCTCATCCCCGGTTAAACAAATGTCATCATAATCCCTCATAATTTCGGTCATAAACTTACAAGGGAAAAACACTTCAACACTTGATGGCAATAAAATTTAGCCGCGGCACTTAATGAGCCCTTGTCTGCTGTTATATTGCTTCACCATACACAAGCTACCAATTTATATGGCACACGCACAAAATACCCTTTTCCATGAATATTTTTAATTAAATCCGCGAGGGACAGAATTTAACACGCGCGAGTTATTTGAGTCGTGGTTGTGGAAAACAAATATTTTCTTTGTATGAAACCATGAAATACGCTCAGATACCGTGCTTCCTGATGTCATTTGCCTTACGCTGGTGTCAAGTGTCATCCATTCATAAATTATTGTTATTCCCTGATACTATTATTTTATTAGTATTTATTAAAAGCGAACCGGCTTTCACGACAGTCAGAACTAAACTCAAATTCAATCTATATTTTGAACTTCTTTTTATCTCTCATTTTTGATTGAGTATTGACAATATTTTCCAACCCACGTTTAGTGGTAGCGAATGGTTATCTTTTGTTTATGTTGCATCTACAGAAGGCAGTGCATGTAGATAATCTCATGTTTATTTCCCGTGGAGGACAACGGCTATCTCAGACAATATGTCATCATATTTGTCTCTTCGAGATGCTGACGTATACATAACTCGCGTACCCTTTTTCCGGGAATTACAGTAATTAGCGCGAATTATATTTATTCGTCGGAAAATAAAAAAGTAGGAAAAAATATATTTTTAAATTTTTATTTTACTCTAACAAATAATGACAAAATAGTTTTTATTTTTGCTAAGACAAACGTTATATTCGGTTTGTTAGCAACTACTGCGTCGTTCCTTCCGTGTTGTAGGTATTTATACCCATTATCCTAATGAATCGTTTTTTTTTTCATGTAAGTATAGATTTTTGTTATGTACTTTTTATGGTGTGTACAATACATGATGCCCAGCATTATATCCAGAAGAACGCCGTCCAACACATTTTTGACACATGGCCCACAACCCATACTTCCAGCACGAGATCAACATAACGGATCCAATAAAGATCCCGGATGCAATGATCATCCACCGATAAAGGGAAGGTAAATGGAATGGTTTAACATCTCCTACAGAAAAATCATTTACCTTTTGATAAATGTGAACCGTAAATTGATCTGTTAAATTTTTCGGTCTATACAACTCGAGACCCTTAATGTCTATACGTTGCTTTAAGCTCAAAGATAGGGCGTGTTCGTTTTCCTTATCTTCAAGGTCTATGGTCATGTTGGTTACTTTGTGTAGCTGCTATTTGTGTAGGGTTGATAATAAAATCTGTTGTGAGTCTTATCTTGTTTGTGTAGGGTTGTTGATATTTTTATTTGGATGTTTGTGGTTTGTGTTGTATATCTCCTGATAAGTTGTTTCTTATCCTTAGCGTTTATTTCCTTTTGCTGTTTTAGGTACAGTTGAGTGTTTATAAATCGCGCACAAATTTTAAAACCTTAGAAAATATTCTCTCGTACACTCGAGTTTTATTATATGCGCCGCGCACAATACCCTTTTTCCAGGAAATATCGTCATTAGGCACTCGCAACTTACACCCTTTTTAAATTAGTTTATTATTCACCCGCGAGGGACAGAACAAAATAAGTTTTAAAATACTCGCACTTTTACTATCCACACAGAGAGCACAACCAACGGACGTCCGCAATGCACGACTGCTAAAATGCAACTGGAGTACAACGTACAAGAGACAGATATATTGCGGTTTATAGATGTCTTGCCTTAAAATAAATGAATGTTCGATATAAGTGTTGTGGCTTTTTATTACTAAAAGCATTTTCCTCAGTCAGATGACCTAAAGCTCTCTGATTAACTGAATAGCGTAACTTTATGCGATCACTTGATCCTGGAGGTTTTTATAAACGACCTTATCCCACTTCTGATTTATTAATCGTATAGGTGTTGTTTTAGGACTTCAACAAGATCCATCCAACCCACGTGGTCTTATGCTATCACTAATATCTATTTGACTTACACCAGCTCTCCCTTGAACTACGTGTTGTTTTTGGTTTTGTTCTGACATAGGCTTTTGAAATAAAGATCCTTAAGTTTCGAAGAGGGAATATGAGTGTCATGATTTGTTATTACTAAAAGCACTTTCTTCAGTCAGTTGGCGTAAAGCTCTCTCATTCAATAGCTTGACTTTATGTAAGCAACTGATCAGGGAGGTTTTTATAAACGACCTTATCCCACTTCTGAATTGTTATGGGTTTGACTACTCTTGTTGTTTAGTGTGAAACACATACGCAACGGCAAGGTCAAGAATATCTGGAAGCAGCCTGTATACAAAAAAGTTAATTTAACTTTATTAGCGACCGAATCCCACTTCTGATATGTTAGCCTCGAGTAGGTCTTTTTGTGTATGGAGAGGATTTCCATAAGATCCATCCTTATTCATCAACCCACGTGATCTTATACTATCACTAATATCTAGATAACTTACACCAGCACTCCCTTGAACTGCGAATAGTTTTCTTCAGTCGCTTGACCTAAAGCTCTCTGATTCAATAACTTGACTTTATGTAAGCAACTGATCGGGGAGGTTTTTATAAACGACCTGATCCCACTTCTGAACTTTAATACGTTTGACTACTCTTGTTGTAAAGTGTGCAAACACTAACGCAACGTCAAGGTCAAGAATATCTGGAAGCAGCCTGTATATACAACAAAGTTAATTTAACTTTATTAGCGACCCAATCCCACTTCTGAGATGTAAGCCTCGAATAGGCCTTTTTGTGTATGGAGAGGATTTCCATAATATCCATCCTTATTCATCAACCCACGTGATCTTATGCTATCGCTAATATCTATATGACTTGTTTTCGGGTTTTTTCTGATTGTCCCACATGGTTCAAGTTGGGGCATAGTTAGTTTGTTTTTGATGGGTGCTACCTTTGTCTTGGACGCCAACAATGTAGTTATAAATTTGTTATTTCCCATATTAATACTAGCATATATAACAGCCGCGTAGGCGCCTTCAGACGCATCACAAAACTCATGTAATTTGATTTTCTGCAGTTTGTTGGTAGAAATCCATCTTGGAATCTTGATGGGTTCAGCATGCAGAAGTTCATGTCTGAACTGATCCCGCAAACCAGAAAAAAATGTATATGGTTGAATTGAGAATCAACCCATGAAGAAATGAAATGATCACACCCGTCTGTCCAGCCAACAAGAGAAAAACACAACAAAAAAAAAACTCGCCACCCAGAGAGCACACATCTTGGCTCCCTCACCCACGAACGAATGGACAGTTCCATTCCTGCGGACTACGTGACTGCCTAAGTCGCATATGTGCAGCTGGATGAATTGCTTATTGCAGTTGACCTAAAGCTCTCGGATTCAAAAGCATAACTTTATGTAAGCAATTGATCCTGGAGGTTTGTTATAAACGACCGTACCCCACATCTGACTTGTAATCGGATGACTATACTCATGTTGTATAGTGTGAAACACATACGATCTGGAAGCAGCCTGTAAAACTAAGCTTATCTACCTTTATTAGCGACCATATTCCACTTCTGATTTTTTAATCGTATAGGTATTGTTTTATGACTTCAATAAGATCCATTCTTACTCATCAACCCACGTGGTCTTATACTATCACTTATATCTAGATAACTTACACCAGCACTCCCTTGAACTGCGAAAAGTTTTCTTCAGTCAGTTGACCTAAAGCTCTCTGATTCAATAGCATGACTTTATGTAAGCAATTGATCCTGGAGGTTTTTATAAACGACCAGATCCCACTTCTGAGATGTAATGGTATGACTACTCTTGTAGTATAGTGTGAAACACATACGCAACGGCAAGGTCAATACCTTATGGGAGCAACCTGTATACAATATAGTTAATTTATAAGCGACCATATCCCACTTCTGATTTGTAAGACTCATAAGCCACGTGATTTAATACTATCACTAATATCTAGATCTAGATTACTTACATCGGCACTCTCTTGAACTTGAACCTTGAACGAAAATTGATGAACGTAGTAATAAGGTGATATGACCGATTTTGCTGAGCTTTGGAACATGAGATCAAGTCGGTTCATAAGGAGTTTAATGAATCCGTTATTTCCTTGTTTGCTTCGGTTCGCTTTTGAGCTCTATATCGTCGTTTGGGGACACGTCTTTACAATTCATTGAGAGACCTTCAGCTGTTCCTCGATGCTGTATCGTAGCTCAATAAAATTGCTAGCATAAGAAATACAAGCTGTCACACTCCGAGGTAAAAATATAAATACATCAGAACAAATAATAAAAAAAAAACAAGATAATTATAGTGGAAAAATGTTATAACGAACTACGAAAATACGTAATATCCTTGTTTGCTTTGGTTCGTTTTTGAGCTCTATATCGTCGTTTGGGGACACGTCTTTACAATTCATTGAGAGACCTTCAGCTGTTCCTCGATGCTGTATCGTAGCTCAATAAAATTGCTAGCATAAGAAATACAAGCTGTCACACTCCGAGGTAAAAATATAAATACATCAGAACAAATAATAAAAAAAAAACAAGATAATTATAGTGGAAAAATGTTATAACGAACTACGAAAATACGTAATATCCTTGTTTGCTTTGGTTCGTTTTTGAGCTCTATATCGTCGTTTGGGGACACGTCTTTACAATTCATTGAGAGACCTTCAGCTGTTCCTCGATGCTGTATCGTAGCTCAATAAAATTGCTAGCGTAAGAAATACAAGCTGTCACACTCCGAGGTAAAAATATAAATACATCAGAACAAATAAAAAAAAAAAAAAAAAACAAGATAATTATAGTGGAAAAATGTTATAACGAACTACGAAAATACGTAATATGATAATATCGCTTTCTAACGTTAAAACTTACCTACCTTACGAAAAAATTTGCTTGCCTATCCTGCAACAAAAAATAAAAAAAAATAAAAAAAATGCGACTATATTAAAGGGTCAATATCTAAAGGATGGCAAAAAGTAATTTTTTATATTAGTTGGTTAGGTTGTGAATCTTGATTTGAATTTGTGCGATTTTAACACCCCGATATTTCTTTATAAATGTGAAGATTTTTGCGGTTTCCTCGCAAATCGCCAATTTTGTCTGCTCATAACTCTAACAAGTACGCCTCATCTTCCGAGGTTTAAAACTTATTTTTCTTGTATCTTGTTTTTGTGGGGCATTTTCTGAAAACGGTTTCTTTTATTTGAAAATCAAAGAAATTCGTAAAATTATAGATCACTTACCATAAACAACGATCAGTACAGTACAAGAAACAATACCTACTTAAGTGGTGAGTTGTGACTTCTCGCCACTCGCCGTGCTGGTCCACTACAAAACAAAAATTATTATTTATGATAGCGTATAAACGTCGACTACTCGCGATGTTGGTCTGATACGAAATAGGTAGAGCTAAATTCGAAATGCCGGAAATTCGCCGGCTTGGAAAGAAACTGAAGTTAGATGCGGTTACCTTCTATGAACGAGTACGAATAAATGTACTAGAGGTAATAGATTTTATTGTGTGTTGATACAAGTTCATAGATGGCGTTTGGAGATTAAAATATTAAAATTTGTCCATACCAATTCGAGTGTCACGTCACCAGGAGAAGAGCGAACTCACGGGGAGGTTAAAAAAAAGAACAAAAGAGATTTATTTATTATTTCTATTAGACAGCGGGTCCATAGCTTGGCTGCAACCTTTACTAACCTACTCTTTCAACGGCTTCATATGCTTTGCCTTTCAGAGCCCTTTGAAGGCGCAGCATGTTTTGACAATCGTCGTATTGGTGCTCCCTGGTGGTCATTGAAAACGCTTCCTTAAACATGAGGCAAACCTCTGGTGTTCCATCTAAATCGGGAAGGTCATACAGCTTCTTTGTGCGACTACTTTTTGCAACTTGCGCCCATAAATTTTAAATTTGTTCCATCATTTCCCCTAACCTAAGCTCAATCGACGGACCTTGAGCACGTTGCTCTTGCCCTCTCTCTATATCGCGAATCGTTTCGTTTAAATTTTCGTGACTATCACATCGGCGTTTTGTGCAGCCGATCTAGTTTTTGGTGGCATGATGCAAAACGAATACCTAATACTTCGTCAATTCTTACCACCCAACACCACACCCAAATCTCAAAGGCACTCACCTTTAATTCTTTTTACTGATGCGGGTTGATTTCTTGATGCTCGTTTGATTCCAGAACTGTAGCACCACTTGTTTCGTGGCAATGTGGATCATTTAAATTGTGGATCCGGATCCGGAGTCCTCCGAGGATGGCATGTATGCTGCGATACAGTGGCCATCCCGACGGAGAAACACCCGGCGGACCATTTAACTTTTTTTCCTTTCCGGGAAGAGATTATCAATATTTTCAATTTAGAAAAAAAGGAAAGAAATTACTCACCTGTATCTGTTTGTTAAATTATGCAATTTAAGTTTTATTTCATCTGCTGTAAATTTGGTTCCCGCCGTGACCAGCATTTCAGCCATTTCCTTATAAATGTGGGAATTTTTTCTTGGCCCACGCAATTCCGGCAACTTTTCTGCCCACAACTCTACTAAAGCCGCCTCGTCCTCGGAGAGCCAGCTCTTCCTCTTTTTTATTGCTCGCGCACTATTCATTCTCTGCAATGAATCGAAATATATTGATTTAATATAATTTGTAGCAATATAAAGCAACATTTACTTACTTTTCGCTGTTGATTGTTTAATATTAATTACAAGAATTTAAAAAAAAAAAAACTGTCTTCCTCAATAGTTGTCTTTTTTTATGGCGCAATGTCAAAAACAGTTCTGTTTGTTTTGTATTTTTGACATCTCGAGCTGTGGGAAGTGTGTTCACAAACCGGACCCTACATGCAAACCTGGTTGGTAATCGACATTTATTTCTAATATATACTCACCTTCATCCAAATTTCTCTCCGTTTCCGTTTCTTTAAAATTGCTTGATGTATTGCTATTTTTTCCCTTCTAGCTACTATTATATTAATTAAGCACTGATGGCGTGTTTTTCGGTAATAGCGACTTCTCCTTGCCAATGCAACCATTAAAACTTTCATATTGTTTAGAAGAATAAAGTGATGCGCCAATAATATTTTTACATTATTGCTACTCATGTTGTAATACTTAAAAATTTGATTTGGCAATTTTTTTTCAATTGTTACAATTGTGGGTTGCTCGATTTGACAGTAGTTGACAACATCTGCTGAAACGTCAAATTAATCTTGTTTTTTTGGTGGAAACACATGAAGATTTATTTGTAATCTCTTGCCCTAAATCTCGCGATTAGTGTCCGGTGGAAACGTAGTATAACCTCCTTTTTTATGAGATTAACTTATGTGTGATAAATCCCGAGATTTATGCTGGATTTACGGAAATTTTTCTAAATCTCGCAGATAATCTCCGGTGGAAACATAGCATTAGTGTTATAGATTACGAAAGATTAAATTTTTCTACTTCCACTTTTGTGTGTCCTCTCCCTTGCAAAAGTCCCCTGTGGAACCTAAAATGGCGAATAGCAATAGTTCAGTGATTTAATTTTTTGACGTTTACAAAGGAGTGTGTTCACTTAGTGTTTACATATTACCACAATTAATTTACCAAAATAGGTACCATTTGAAATTCGGAACCTTAGCCTTAAATATGCCCAAATATCCGCAACTAAACTGAATCAAAAAAAAAATATTCTTTTAGAGGCACAAAGTCTCTCTTTGTTCTTGTCAGATTTTTCGGCGGTATTTTGCGGAAATGTTAAACCAACTTATTTTCAACACATACTTAGAAAAACGAAAAGCAACTGACTAGTGTTAATTGTTTAAACAAAAATTATAACACTACATTTATATACTAAATATTTTGGCAAGTTATTACATTTTAAACAAGTCCACATTTTACAACTGATTTTAATTTATTTTTTATTTCTAACAGAGACTACATAGTTTTTTATTCAAAATGTACATGTAAACATGTAAATCCATTTTGAAACATATTTTTTCTTAAATTGTTAAAATGTACATTGTACCGACTTTTTTTTTGATTAAATATTTTCAGATTCCAACAAACAATTTTAGTAACGTCTGTACGAAACATGTGTTTCTTTAATAATATTTTCCTTACATGTTAATACCAATTATGTCACTTGTAAGACTATGAAATGAAAAATGTGTTTCAGCTTATGTAATAAAAACATTTAAATGCAAATATTTTTTTTTTCCAAATTTAATTTTTTGTTTATTAACAATAATTATGCACAGTAAAATTTTATTGTATTTTTTTATTATATATACATGTATTCAAATCTAATAAAGTCTTAATCTGAAATCTATCAAGAGTAAGAGCTTCCGTTTTAGATCGGAATTTAAATGTTAAATAAATCAATGTTGAAGAAAATAAAAACCAAAAACAAATAAAATTAACTCTGACAAATATGATTTATTTTATTTCCTAACTGCACAACTTCAGATGGGTGAACTTATAATTGGAAAGTTTCTCGTAAGTACCTATGTAAAAGGGACCCAGTAGCTGTCAAAGGCATCTCGAAATGTTCAGCAAGGTTTCCCATTTTTTCATACATCGTTTTGGGTGCTAGTAAATCCTCAACATAAGCTTCGTCTTGAGGTCGGTCGTGATCATGTCTTCAGTGTGAATTTGTCGCAATATGGAAGACGTTTGAGCGTGAGTACACTCTTTTGGAACTTAAGCTATAAGCCAGATTGGTTCGAAATCAAAAAAAAAAAAAAAAAAAAGACCCCGAACTGTCGATTCAGCACCGATCAAATAAATTAGGAGAGTTAGTTATTTGGGGGTTGGTTTGCGCCTACATCCGCACTAGATTAAGTGGACGCATGAATTTAAGTCGGACGACCAAAGACAACGCCGTGTGTTCACCAATGGGGAGCTGTGAGTTTTGACCGGAGATCCGGACTTTGTCAAAAAAATAATGATCTCTGGCGCGACCCATTCTTGACAATATACAAGATATCAGTTCCGATACAACTGTCGCAAAAGTTCGCCAACGATATACCAACCTGCCGCGTTGCGTTGTACCGCGTTATGTCACTTACTGACAGCTACAGGGTACTGTCAAATGAACGCGTTTATGTGCTTCATTTATTTTGCTTTAAAATTAATACGAACGGAATCAGTGCTTTGAAGAGATTTGACGTTCGTATCGGATTGTTTTCCGAATGAATACCTCGTGGGAGTGATTGTTTTATGCACATGCATCCGTAGCTAAATCGTTAATAAAGCTGCAGACAATTCTTTCAAAGCCTTAAGCCTTCGAATCCCTTGCATTTATTTCGTTTTGCTTTTAGATGAAAGAAGTGTTTGCTTGATGCGACAGATAAGTTCGGCTTAATTTCTCGATCAACAAATTGCAGGTCCCTTCCATTCGTTCCAAAACAAATCGGACGACCTACTGCGAGAAGCCAAGCTTTTCACACTGAACCCAAAACCGGGTTTTCGCCAAAACACACGAAACCTAATCGAAAACAGAAGTTTTCCCATACATTATTTCAGTTTTCAAAACGAGTTGGTTTGTTGAAACAAACACACATTTTGCAATATTCAGCAAAATGGCTGACCGAACAAATGTCACAACTCACAACTTAAAATCATTTTCCACAATTAATTGATGGCAATATTTTTTTGAAATGCACTTAATTCATTTTGTTTGTTATGCGATCGAAATTTGTAACCACAAAAGTTTGCATTGAAGTTTAACGGCTAGTGTCTCACATCTGATTGAAACGTCAAACGAAAACTATTTGGTGGTCGGTGTGAATGGGCTTGGTGTGAAAAGCCTATAAAGTAGTCAACGCTCTGGGGCCCAATTCCGCAAGAGTGAGTTTTCTTGTGTACCCGAAAAAAAGTATACACGGGCTTGATCTGGTTCCGCAAGAGTGTAAGTGGCTTTTTTGACAGTTTTCGTGCACACAATTCAAAAAATGTATTCACTCTGTTTTCGACTGGGAGTTGAGGAATTTAAGCAAAATGGGCGAACCGACGCCAATGAAAAAAGCGAGTTTCGAACAAAAAGAATAATGCTCTTCATGGAGGAAAACGTAGATTTTGCTCACGACAGGTTTGTTTATTTCCCTAATATTATGTTTTCTTATAGGTACCTATACATAGATACATATTTATTTTAGATTTGAATCAGATGGGGCTAATTTAAAAGCCACTAAATGGCAAATGACGTTCATTTAAAAAAAAATGTTTAATTTTTCCCAAAGAATTTGTGTTTGCTTCTTCAAAGGGATCCCGAGAGTTTCTAATATTTCTTCTTATAATAATTAATTTTCTCCTGCGAAAATATAAACTTAATATACAAAATAGAAACAATTTAATATAACAACATACCGACTTTGTTGTCATGTGTGTCTTACAATCGCGTTCATTTTCCTTTTTTTAAACAAAAATTCTGTCAAACAGAATTCAGCTCAGTCGGCTGACAAAAAATGTTTCACTCAGCACATTCAAACTCACAGCACGTTGCGGAATCGCGTGAACTGTGTTTGGTGTACATGGGCAGTGAGTGTGAGTTTCGTTAAGCGTGTGCACGGGCAAAAAACTCACTCTTGCGGAATTGGGCCCCTGGTCTGCGGAACCGTATGTCGATACATAGTGCAGCAAATGTAGGTATATTTGACACTGCTCGAAAACAAGACACAATTGCTTAAGTTCTTGCACATGGGAGTCCACAGATATCCTAAATCCATTAAATAAGGCGACCATTTTCGTTAACCTTCATTTATCCAGCAGTGATCAACGAATGATTTTGACAGAAAGGTGTCTTAATATTCATCTGGACTAGACGTAACTACACAAAGCGCGAAAACAAGATTGGTCGTTAACTACGCCTATTAGTTCAGGCACACGAAGCTTTTGACTAGATTTGTCGGCTACCGGGCTACCCCTTCATAAACGTCAGCTGAAAAAAACACTATTTTACGTGGCAAATTTGTGCCCATAAAAACTGAGCCACATCATCAAAGGACCATTCACATGAGCGCGAACTGCGAATAGGCGAACTGCGAACAAATCGATTTGTCTGTATTGAAAATGGCTATTTGTTTTACGACAAAAGCATTATATTCAATTAATATAACACCTAATCTAAAAAAAACCGAGACTGGATTGATTAAAATAACGAAATTTACAATTACAGCAATTCTCCAGCCAATTGAAAATTCTTGCCTTGAACTGTAACACTTTATTCACAATCCACATAAAACAGTCGCGATCCACAAACCTGCGAATGAAAAATTCGCTCGAACTTAACCTTCAACAATACATATGATTCGCGGGTACCTGAGACTAAAAAAAGTTTTCATGTGAATGAAATGTCAGAATCTACGAATATTCGCCAGTTCGTGGTTCGCAATTCGCTCTCATGTGAATGGTCCTTTTACGTCACCATTCTCCTCGACATCCTTTGTATTTTTATTATATTGGCAGCACTGCAGTGCTGCCTTCATGGGTATTTTTGGGATATCTATTTGTATGTCAAACTGACATCCTTAGCAAAACAAAAACAAAAGAAAAACAACATCGGATGGAACAAGTGCTAGGTAAACTCCTTTTTTTCTGTATATAAATTAACAAATAACAATTTATACTGTTATATCCACAGGTAGGTGCAAAAATGTACTTGAACTTAAGACTTCCGAGTCTTGCCCATGCACGGTTAATTGCCACCCTCATTTTACTATGGCTTACGCTGTACTTCGTTTGCGATTTCTTTAGATGGCCATTGTTGCGAAAAGGAGTCGCCAAATTGCGCTTTGAGGGATCTTCCGAGTCTCCAAGAACATTTTACGCTGGTGGAATTAGTATATCTACACATTCGAACAGCGCAAATTCACGAAATACAGGGGCGAAGTGTATCCTTTCCGGAACTCCTAACCCCATATGCACACCTATAAACAGAGTTCGATGGTCGGCAAGAAAACACAGAATAACTCGACAGTTCCGTGATTGATGTTAATAGTTAATATAAAACAAAGCAAATGTGTACGTATTAATCCAATCCTAGAGTTAAAACTAAAGAATATTTAAATGTATAACATGAGGAAAATGTACTTCAAGGGTACACATTGTCTGACAATGCCAAAGTCTGTAAAGTAAACTAAATTCAATTACCTATTTGTTTTAAGGATATCGTTTTTGTTTTTATCTAAAAATGTATAGTAAATAAACTATTTTCAATGTAAAATCTATCTAATTTGCATTTTCTGATTAAAAGGAGAAAATATCCTTTTTAGCATCATCTGCCATCATTTGTAGTGAAATGTGGAACAGATGTAGGGAGAGAGTGAAAAATCGATGACTGGTATCAGCGGAAAAATTAGATGAAGTTGGGTAAGCTGAACAACAAATGGCCAAATACGCTAGGTAGGTACCTTAAGATAAAGCTGTAATTGGGCCAATAGAGCTCAAATACGTATTTGGAACTACTTTTATACGCGTAAATCTCTCTATTAATAATTGCATACATCGACAGTAAGTTAGCTGGACCCCAATTCCGCATAACATAATTCGTATACGAGCACATCCACCTGAAATCTTCGCATAGGAAAAAGAATTGGCATTCTCAAAGCTGGTCGGTTTTTTTTTCACCTTTGCGAAAATTATATTCACCTTTCGAATGAGGTAAAATTTTACATCACGTCAAGTTAATCATTTTGACAGGTTGTAAAAAAAAAATGTATTATTTGGGAATTGTTGACAAAAAAAAAATACTCATGTCGATTACAGAATCCTCAAAAATTTATTCCCGGGGAGTTGACTCGATCCACACTCCATTCACATCCGCGATAAATATAAAAATATAATTATTAAATCCGCCGGAAGAACAACATTGCCGATTCCCAACACTTCCTTATCATTTTCGAACTTTCTTATCGATGCTGTCAGTTTTTGACTGAGAATCAGGTATGTGGACGCTAAATATCCTGGTTCGAGTCACGACTCACTTTTTTGGGGAAATAGTGGTTCAAATCATTACCTACGCGATAATTGCGACAGAAATTCCTGCAATAAATCTGGCGATTTTTTGGTAAAATTTTTCGCAATATCCGACTCTCTTTTCATTGCCTCCACCATATTCTCAAAATGTGCAGCACGAGTTGTTGTTCTTTTTGTGCTTAAAAATGAAAAATATATTCACCCCGATTACAGAATCCGATGAAAATAGCGCATGAATGTCGGTAACGCTGTTTTTTTTTTTTTTTTGGGATTATGAAATACGCAGCCCATCCGAACTCCATATAACTTTTAACGTTTTAAATCCGCACCAAAGTCGTTGCGGACGCCAACGTAAGCAAAAATGGAAATTCATAATTAATTCATACATCATACACATTTAAGTTTTTGAATATATTTTTCATTTTTAAGCAGGAAAAGAACAACAACTCGTGCACAATTTGAGAAGATGGTAGAGGCAATGAAAAGATAGTCGGATATTGCGAAAAATTTGATCAAAAAATCGCCAGATTTATTGGAGGAATTTCTGTCGCCCTTATCGCATAGGACCATAGGTAATGATTTGAACCACAATTTCCCCAAACAAGCGAGTCGTGACTCGAACCAGTATATTTAGCGTCCACATACCTGATTCTCAGTCAACTGACAGCATCGATAAGAAAGTTCGAAAATGATAAGGAAGTGTTGCGATTCGGCAATGTTGTTCTTCCGGCGGATTTGATAATTAATTTATCGCGGATGTGAATGGAGTGTGGATCGAGTCAACTCCCCGGGAATAGATTTTTGCGGATTCTGTAATCGACATGATTCAAAAACTTAAATGTGTATGAATTAATTATGAATGTCCATTTTTGTTTACGTTAGCGTACGCAATGACTTTGTTGCGGATTTAAAACGTTTAAAGTTATATGGAGTTCGGATGGGCTGCGTATTTCATAATCCCAAAAAAATCAAACAGTGTTACCGACATTCATGCACTTTTTTACGGCGGATTCTATAATAGCAAAAAGTGCAAAAAATTGGCGGAAGCCATCCGCAAACCATTCATCGGATTCTGTAATCGGGGTGACTAATTTATGCATGTTTATTGAACATTTATGGGTTTTCGCAGTAATCAAAGGCGTAAGAATGAGATCACAAATCAGGCGCCTAACGTGTCATGGATGTTCTACCCATAATTATAGATACGTAAAACGGAAATAGACAAGGCTCCGCCCACCAAAATTTCTTCACTTGTTTGAAATCATTTCTATTTCTAATTTAAAACATGTTAAATGAGAGTGGTATGTAGTTAGTTTCAGTAAATTAAACCAACAATTAATCAATCAGTTATGCGAAATAAATAAGTTGTATTTGTCCGTTCAAGACTTCCGGGAGTCGAATTTTTTTTAGGGGCGCGGAATTTCTTTAGCCGTCGCTATAAAAATATCAACATGCGGACCTTTCCTATAATTCCTACCACGTAAACAAGATGGCCGACCTACATACGTGTCACGTTTTTTGCGTGTTAAGTGGTGGTGTCCCTTTCAGTCACACGACTATTTACATAGTATTTAGCATCCATTTAATCTTTCGTGTAATGCTGCATTTACATGGTCACACATTCCTATCACGCAAAATTAAAGGGATGCTAAATACTAAATAGCCTTGTGACCGAAAGGGACAGCATTACCTTACACGCAAAAAATCGTGACACGTATTTAGGTCGGCCATCTTTTTTGCGTGATAGGAATTATAGGAAAGCTCTGCATGTTGATATTTTTATAGCGATGACTAAAGAAATTCCGCATTCCTATAAAACAATATGGCTTCCGGAAATGATGAACGGACAATTATTTATTTTTTTCGTGTAACTGATTGATGAATTGTTGGTTTATTTTACTGAAACTAATAAACAATCTCATTTCACATGTTACAATTCAGAAATATTAATGTTTTCAAGCAATTGCAGAAATGTTGGTGAGTGGAACCTGTGTCTATTTCCGTTTTACGTATCTGTAATTATGGGTAGAGCATCCATGACACCGTAAGCGTCTGATTTGTGATCTCATTCTTACGCCTTTTATAGTATTGACTGCGGATAAACGGATCTCTCTTTTCGGTTTTGTTGCAAAATTGCGCGTGCGTGGTGGTGTAAGTCCGGTTTTAGGAATGTTCCGTGTTCCTAACACGTGTGTGATGGTAAAAATGCACTATAACAAACCACTCCTCCTTCGTATTGCTCCAACAGCACTCAAGTTGTATGATGAAAATCTTTTTCAGCTAAGCAAAGTGAAGTAGTATCAACTCACACTAGGCATTTTTCCTAAAGATCTGTTCAGACGATTGACAGATCTTTCAATATTGTCAGGTCTGCAAATGAAAAAATTGTCCCAAATGTTTGGCAACCGTGTGAACTGGCAATTTTGTCTGCCAATATTTGCGAAAGGTCATTATCATATAATTGCCAGACCGCCATCTGGCAATGAAATTGTCGAGTATCTGCCAACCGTCTGAACACACCCCATTTTATCATTGTCAGACGTTTAGGACAATTGCAGAATCATTTGGTCATGTAGTTGCGACATCTGCAAATTTCTCATTTGTAGACAAATACTTTTCATAACTTGAACAAACAAAAAGGATTTTCTTTGTTACCTATTTACTTTGCATTTTTATGTCAAATGGCGCAAAATGTGTGAATTAAATAATTTGAAATATGCACGTGGACGAAAAAGATCCACCTACTTTGCTAAAAGATCTTTGAAAGTTTATAACCTTTTTAATTTTTAATGGTACTTAATAGGATCTAGAAGTATTTATGATCCTTTCTCCAATGCAGTTTGGAAATTGGCAAAGTTCGTTAATTTGACAGCAACGGAAACCCAGGCCTCTGGTGTTCTCGGCGCGCGTCTAGAATTAAAAATCGTTTTCTATGCATTTTGTACATTGAATTAGGTAATGAAATTAATTTACCTGAAGATATTTATCCACGGGCAGATATTGCAGGGACTGAAAATGTTCCCCGGTAGCTGAAATACTTGCACGCATATTTGTTTCTTCTTTTTGGATATGTGGAGTTACTAAAGCTAGAAGATCATCGAATAGTTTGGAATCCAGACGCAAGACATAATTGCAATACAATTCTGGCTCCCCAGCTATCATTCCAACGAGCAATTTTGCTATCCTTCGGCCGACGTTTATGTGGAAATTCATCCTTCTCGCTGCTCTTAAATACGTACACAGACAAAACGATCGCAATTGCATCTTTTTGTTCCTCTAAATTTTGTTTTATAAATTATTACGTATATATTATATATTACACTATTATTATTTTTTAATTCAAACGGATCTGCAAATATTTTGTAAACAAACATCTGGCAACCGTGTGAACTGGCAGTATTCTACTTGACAACGTTTTCAGACAAATTATTTGAAGGCAAACCATATGCAAATGAAATTGGATGTTCAGACAATTAGCAGATACCTGACAATTTCATTGTCAGATGGCGGTCTCGCAATTATTTAACAATAACTTTTCTGCAAATATTGGTAGACGAAATTGGCAGTTCACATGGTTGGCAGACATTTGGGACATTTTTTTCATTGTAGACCTGACAATACCGGCAGATATTGGCAATTTGGTATTGTAAGGTAGTTCGCTATTGTCAGATCATATAAGCTGCATTGCCATATCATTTAAAGACCTGACAATATTGGCAGATCTGGTAATCTTCTAAACATAGCTTAAAGTAACTTAACATTTTTTTTTTGCGGTTTCTAGTAATTTCTAATGAGTAGAAACGATTCAGTTCGATTTAAAGAGTAGCAATTTATTATTAAGATCGTTAAATAAATGAGGAAGTCCAAAAATAAAAGAAGAAGGCGGAAAAGAAAAAAAAGAAAGAATATAAAAAGACCGCCATCTAGTCTGTGGACTGTATATGTGTCAATTGGGATTGTGGAAGTGGATGTGTTCTGTGTTCAATTAATATTTCGGATTACTTCCACAACAATTTCCCACACACATAATCAGAAAGAGTCCAACATAAGTTTCTGCTGTCAAATCAAATCAATATGTACTGAAGATTCTACTTTGCTGAGTCAAATGCAAAAAGAACACGCCTATTGTCAACTTCGATGGGACCAATATTATTCTATAAAAAAAAGTTAACATAATATGGCCGCGTTCCACTGCCCGCTAGTCTTCTAGCACAAAATATCCCAGATGAAGGAACGCTCGCGCAGCGGCAGCGTCAAAGTGACATTTGACACTTGTCTAATCATTTTCTTGTCGCATAATTATTTCCAAACTACATTTAAAAAGAAATGGTACATGTTATAGAAACCATAATGCTATCGGAATTGCTATTTTACTTACCTTATTAACAATTTTATCACAATTGCAGCTCGGCTTCGTATTTTTGTTTTCCTAGGTCACAATATGCAATTTTGTATGGAAAATTTCGCTATTGTGAGTTCGAAAAACTTAGCCTGGACACTAAAAATGATTATTAGTACCGCGGAGTCCATTTAAAATTTACGACCGATACTCCCATTAAAAAAACGACCGTATGTATAAACGGAACAAACCTTCCTTTGAAAACACTACTGCTTGCTATCTCTTTCTTGGGCCTTATATATTTTGCCGGCTGCATCTTTCTAATTTCAATGTTCTCCCTTCTGCTTATTCAACAAGTGGAAGTGGATATGAAATGAACCCAAATAAAATCAAAACAGAACCGGCCCGGCGGCCCAGCACAATGCAAATCGAAAAGAGCTTCAGTGTTCAGTGTTCAGTTGAATTTTACTCTTTGCCAGTGCAGTAACTATTTTGGTCTTGTGTGCAGTTAATAAATTCTGTGTCCCCATCAAACGATTTAACATAAATTTCTTGTGAAATTTGAACCATCGGACTCGAAACAATTAGTGCAAAGTTATTCGTGATAAAAAGTGGCTACATTGCAGTTCTTCCTTGGATGTGTACCTCTCAATTATTCGGTGAACAGCTGAATGTGTAAGGTAAGTGAAATTTTTATTTAAACAGTCTCAATTTACGTATGTCTTTTATTATTTGTGTCATTATTATAATAACTTCATTTATTATTTATTTATTATGAAATGAGGAGAGTGAAAGGTACTGTGCCATAGATGTGCACAAACTAGAAATCTTTGCTATTATGTCCGTTAAGACTGGTAAAACTAAGTTTAGAATTCCCCATATAAAATGCTTATCAGTGAATGGAACACATTTGAGAGCCAATTCAATTTGTCGCCGCTATATTGCCATAGTAACGTTGATAAAAATATTTATATCACCTTAGACTAGATACTAGAACATCATTTTCGAAGGAATGCAATTTACCTACCCCTAAAAGTAAGCAACACCATGTACATAATTTTAGTTCAGGGTTATTTATCTGCGAGGTGTTGACTGTTGGTTTCAATGATTTTACTATGGAAAAGATTTCGTACCTAAGTCGAAACAAACAAACGAACGAACAAGGCAATTTCTTCGTACACACGAAAATTTTATAACGTTTCGTCTTACAGAATCTGACCTCAGGTGACTTGGAAATGGGATATGCTTTTGATTTTATTTTGAATAATGTCGTGTAAGGAATTTTATTTGGAAAGTCAAGTCAACGGTTTTTTTTTTATCCGGTGCTTGGTTGACAGAGCTGATATTATTTAAATCGCGACAAGTGAACAAATACATTATTGTATTTGTGAATGGAATTCGTTAGCCAAGCTAAATGGGTTGTCGAGGCATAAGAATAAACCAGTAACCGGACAAACTGCGTTGGCATCACAACGGGGTTGGGGATTTGGACACTCAAACTGTGGAAACATATGAATCCCTATATGTTGTTGAATGTTGAGCCATCACCAGGCTGCTAAAAATGTGTGCATAACTGTTGAAGAAGAGTGTAGACCTGTCACCTGTCAGAGATATCTTAGTCTTCAAAACAGTATATGTATTACAAAAATTCTGTACCCGATATGGCAGTGTCCGACATTGGCAAAGAACGTGTGAAATGTTCTCATCATCTGAACGAGACATTCATCAGTTTTACTTTTATTTGCCTGATGTGGTTATAAAAATACCCACAAGAGAGGATTATGATTTTTTGTGTTCATTTGCAGGGCTCTGTTTGTTTTCTGTTTGTCTTAGAGTAGACCCATTTGCCTGGTTGTGACCAGGTTATTAAAATCGAAATCGCCAATCTTAAATTTAAAATCGCCAAATTAATAAATCTACGTCGTCATAAATCGCCAAATTAAAAGTAGGTATTGCAAAATGTAATAAAACTAAGCAACTAACTATTTAAAACACAAAAAATAACACATTTATTAAAAAAGGAAAAGAAAACGAAAACAATTCATTTGATACAAACTTCAGCTAATATTGTTAATAAATCAAAAACAACATAAATACCAAAAGATCAGTCTTGTATTACTCATCTATTTCATTCTGAAAACCATCTTCCTAAATCTTAACATTAAATAATGTTAAAAGCATTTCAACAGAAGGCTCTAAATTATTGCAGCAAATCCAATGAATGCGTATACTCATTTTTGATACATAAATTATTCTATCTTGAAATTGTTCCCACTCTCGTTGGTATTTAAAAATCCGCTGTTTTTTCTGCTTTTGTACTCATCTTATTGTTTCATTTTTAATTTGAACAATTCAATGGCTAAGTTTGGAAATTTATTGTGACAGAATCTTTTAGTTTAACACATATCATTAATTTTAGGGATGTGAAATTTACTTCGAATAATTCAAAAATTCTTTTGAAAATCGGAAATCGATATTTTTTTCTGAAGCCGATACCTTTTGGTTTTTAACTTTCTCCATTACGTAGTAAGAGAAAGATATTGGTTTCGTACAAAATTTCGAACTCGAGATTTTAATCAATTCTGATATTACGATGATAGAGGAACTCAAAAAAGTGGGTCACAAAATTCTGTCCGGTCTGTCCGTCTGTCCGTCTGTCCGTCCTTCCACAGGCCTACAGCCTAAACGGCTTCCCGGACTACGTTCAAACCTCGGATTTGGAGTTTTTGGGCTTACAGCTCGGGAGGTGTTTTTTTTTTTCAAGGTAACCTCAATATTAATGGTACTTCCCATATAAAATGTTCCTACCAGTTTGATTTGATCGAAAACGGCTCTAACGATTTCAACCAAAATTGATATTTAAACTTAAGTAGGTGAGGTTACCAGGACTGCGTACTCAGTTTTTGGCTAAAAATTCGAAGAACGGTACTTTTGATATTTCGAAATATCTCGAAAATGCTCCATACGATTGTAAAAAAAATTTATTTCTAAGGTAATGTGGTCTTTTGTAACTTAATAGCAAACGATTTGCTGAAGACTCTGAAAGTCAGTCAGACTCGCACTAAACGAGAAAGTTTCGTGCGACCCAGTCGTGCACTTTATTTTTTCTTGGAATTAGTGGAAAATAGAAACATATTAAGATTTTAATTCGAAAATGAAGAATCGCCAAAAATCGCACGTTTTTTGGGTATGTCGCCAAAATGATTTTCGTTTCGCCAAATTAGACTTGAAATCGCCCATTTGGCGATAAATCGCCACATCTGACAACCCTGGTTGTGACACAATAACCGAGTTTGCCCCATCTTTCATCTGTCGCTGTCGGATTTTGTTCTCAATTGTCGTATGTAAAATTTCAAGCGGGACCAATATAAATGAGTGGAATCGACCTGCTTAAGTTCATAACCGGGCACTCCTTTGGGTCCGGGTCAAAACTTGTAGCTCTCCGCGACAGCGATATACAAGAATAGATTTAATGTCAACGGCAAAGACGCAACGCTTTTATGGCCGATTGACTGTTAATAGGAAAAGTCATATAGCTACATGAATTATTGCTATAGTCGCAACCTCTTTTGCACCCGCTATCACTGCCAAAGCCGCTGCCTGTCACACGTAGCACGAATGTCTAATCGAACTGGATAGTCCAAGTATTTCAGAGCTGAAACTTCACATCTCACGACGTCAATCTTGGATCTGTCTTTATAGATGGGTATTGTTGATTAGATTTATAGTCGCTGTAATTTTAGCCATTCCTTCCTACAGGGAAAATAAATGACATACGGTCTTTTGAAGGCTACACGGGGAGTTCTGTAATCTGTTCGCAGGTAGCTACATTATTGCCTGCGCAATTGCTTAGAATAGGGTATTGTTTCAAAAGTATTAAATAATTTCATATTACTTGCACCGTTCTTGTAGCATTCCATAATTACATGTATTCTTTAACAATTTGCACTCTTTGAGAAATGTGTTTCAAAATTAACTCATGGGGGTAGGTATCACATAAATAAACCGATGTCAGTAAAGATAGTTTGTGACCAAGGCAAAAGAATGCAAACAAAGCAATTAAATGCTTTGAGTGCTAAAGAATGCAGCAATAAAAACGACCTGGCGTCAAAAATACCCAAGGGCATCACAATGGAAACACATTTGGCTAAGTATGGGCGGGGTCTAGGTTTCTCCTATTTCACTAACTAAATTTTCTTGCCTACCGATTGTTGCATGGGATTGTCATGTGTGACAGGGTTTTTCATTATGCAACCTTTTTAAATTCCAAGCTACCTACTTCATGTGCAGCATGCACTTCAGTTATGTTGTCATAAATAATAAGTCAAAGACCGCCCATGAACTCAGTCCAATCCAAATACGACGAAAATATATTTCCCCGAATTCGGTCATTTTGGCAACAGGGTTTCCTAGTTTTTTTTCTTAAACATATGTGGCATATGTTGCTGTTGGTTCATAAAACACACATGTCTTCCTTGTGGTGACCACAGCCGTTTCACATTACCAGTACCACATGTGTTTAAGTGGTCCTTGTGCGAGGCGCCACAGCAATTCGATACTGCAGTCCACAATTATTCATACTTGGAATGTGATTTTCGAACAAAAGGTTATTTCCCTTCTTCCATACCCATATCCATTCGCTTGTGTGTAGTTTTAACTTCGGCCATTTGAAAGGGGTTCTCAAATTTATGCTGAATTCGAGTGGTTGAACTGTTTTCTCTCGCAAGCTAAAAGCAGAGCACAGAGCTACTTTGTCCTTCAAGTTGTCCTCTTCTAGATTGAGCAATCAAGGAAAGTACTAAGCGAAAACAGCTCGGGGAAAAGCCATTCATGCTCTACATTTAATGTAATATTTGGGACTATCTTTAATCCATGAACCTTTGTGCAACTTCACCCAGAAGCTCATTGGGGCCATTCAAATTACCTTTGATTTGCGGAAATGGTTTTCCCATCGGCTTTTTTTTGAATAAAACTAGATTAGCTCGTTGCGTTTTCCCTTCGTTTCGGCAAGGGATATGCTGCCTTCTTCAGGGTTTCTTTATCGGGAACCATAAATTGTTAGAAGACACAAAAAATGGAGTTAACGCTTAACTTTCAATATTTTTAGAAATCAAACTGCTTTAACAAAAAACAAATAGGAAACGTGTGCAAATTCGTTTTGTCACTTTTGTTTGGGATTTTTAGTTCCGAAACAACTGCGTACTAATCTTAATATTATGTTTTTTCATCAACTAGAAATAGTTTTTTGATGTCCTGTTTTCGGTTCATGTTATTCCTGGTGTTTATTATGTGTGGCGTCTAGAGTTACGCCTCTCCGTCTAAACTAAAGCACATTTGTGTTTCCCAAAAATCCGACGGGAAAACCATTTCCACAAATCACGTGGTATAAACATTAAATTATATGGTCTGTAACAAATAAACAAATAAATTGGTCAAGAACTTTATATTCCATTCTAAAGCAGCGATTACACCGCCATTTTTTCGAGTCATTTAAATGGCGCTCTGACGTAAAAATCTCGTCACAAAGCCGTCACTTAAATGTCGTTCCGTGTGATCGCCATTTTTGGGACAACATTTTCGGTGTCATTTAAATCAATAGGAAAATGGCAGAGCAAATGACATGAATTTTGTGCCATTTAAATGACGGAAAAAAATGGCCGTGTGACCGCTCTTCAATGACGCCTAGGACAAATGACTAAACTTTTCAGCTGTTGCGTCATTTAAATGGGAGCCTCAAAAAAATTACTAGGCACGAAATTCATGCTATGCCATTTTCTACGCAAATGACAAATGAAGCAGCATTTAATATGATATAGATAATGAAAGATTTGGTTTTTTTTTTTGTAGCATCTGTGGTTGCTATTTTGGTAAAAATTAATACACGCAGAAAAATTACTTAAAATCAACCAACTGAAAAACTACCAAGTGATAACTGTTAATATAGCTCATACAAAGTGGATTAAAATAGCCGAGTCAGTTTAAGGAAACTGCAAAATTGGGAAAATTGACTATCTGAAGTTTCTCAGTTCTTCCTGAATTTTTTGTGCACGTCAGAAAGTCAACCAATAATTTAAAGGAAAAATATCAGATAGGCAGTTTTGGCAGAATTTTCTACTTGCTCTTCTATATACCTACTTGCCATTAATACAAAATAGAATTTTAGGCAGTTGGTCAGTTTTGCTTGTAAGCCGACGAAAAGACGCTTGCTTTCATTTGAAATTTGAAATTTGTCTCGTGGCGAAAGGACGTGAAATAATTAAACCGGTTTAAATTTTATTTTTTGTGATTGTGTTGTTCGGTACCTACCTATTGAGCGTAATGGAAAACGAACCGTGGCCCTCAAGTGCCAACAATATGGACTGTTCAGTGAACTATGTTATGAATTCCAAGACCAAAAAAGCAGTAGGGAAGCGGAACAGAAAAAATAGCCATTCGTGGAGTGACGAGGAGAATTCGCGTTTGATTGTGGCGGTGCAAAAACAACGGGCACTTTGGGATAGCGCAGTTCCCCAATACAAACTGCAGAATGTCAAAACGGGAGTGTTTCTCTCGGGCAGTGCTTTTGATATGCTGGCAGGTGCAGCTGTTTGCTATCCAATGCTTAACCAAATGTAAAGCAATTAAAGACACCACCACACCATCCGAGAACCATCCGTTGCGAATTGCGATCTACATCGACATACAACAATTTGTAGTCAGCATCAGCTACTCCCATCTCCGCAATTTCCACCATCATCGCCAAAGTAGCTTGAATGGCACTCTAATACGACATTTTTTGCGGACGTCAGAGCTTCATTTAAATGACTCGAAAAAAATGGCCGTGTAATCGCAGCTTAATTACCATTACCTACTTATAGTTCCAACAAAACCTATCGGATCTGTTGATAAATCTTCTGATAGAGGTGTGGTTGCCAGATCTTCCAAGCCTTCGAAGGACCTTGCTCGCTAACAAAAGTAGCGGCGTTCTTGGAGGGCTTGGCAGTGACGCAAATTCTATTTTCTCATCGTCTCTGTGAATAAAATGGGCCTAAGTTGACTCGCTCAACTTTGGATTCCGACAACGTCTAAGATGATGCAGGGATGGGTTAGCTCTTGGAGAGCATTTTTAGCTTTGTTTTCCTCAAATGAAGATTCTACTTAAATAAAACAGGTTCCTACTCTTTAAAACATTTTTCGGAACGCAACACCAGTTCCAATTTTTTCAGCATGGATAAATACGTAACAACGTTCGAGTCACAGCAACAAGATCCCCGCCCCCCATATCCGACGATCTATGTCGTGCCTTGTCCAAGCATGCTGACGTTGCTGAGTACTCCGAACACCCTTTCGTCTTCGCTGCCCGGACTGACTCGAGGATCCTGTGACCTTGTGTCATAAGGGTGGCATAAGAAGCGGAATGTTACAGGAAACAGCGCCTTTTACTTTGGCAGTTACGGTCCGACCCAGGTGCGTAGGCAGTGGTGGATAAAGTCTGCTCTTGTCTGTGTGCCTATGGCCATTCCTTGCATCCTCCATTTTGTTAATAATAATAATTATAGTTGGCGCAACAGGGTTGTAGTTATCCTGAGCCTAGCTTCGCGCAACCATTCGTTTTGTGTGAGTTTTTTTTAATTTTTTGGAACGAATGGAAGGGATCTACAATTTTATGCCGATTCCAAACGGCCGATTGAGGAGTTCTTTTAAGACAGTTATACTCTCGGTGAGTTAGAATTTGGGTTTTTGCAGGATTCGAACCTGAGACCCCTCGCTTAGTAGTCCAACACACTAACCACTAAGCCAGGGTTCGAATCTTCAAAAAGTTATTGAAGCTAAAGGAGGATATACAATTATATATTTTACTAATTTAGTCTTTATTTCTTTACTTTTGTCAATTTTAAACAATGTTTTCTTAGTTTTACATTCTTGTCAAAATACTTATGCCAACACGAACTTTCCCCTTTGAAGGTTTATTTCTTAATTTATTTATTTATTTGTGTGCCTTTATTTATTCTATTTAAGTCTTGTTAAGCAATTAAAGATTCGAAATTGTACTACGTTATAATTTCTTTGTTGCAACAAATCAATTACCAGATGGTTCGCTGGTTTTTACATAAGACGAGATGTTGACTGGGTGGCTGCTAGAACATAAGTGAAGCGACTGACGAATTTACCTCACATATGCAATGGAACATAATCCACAAAAACTATAACGGTAATGCACTCACCACCAAATACAGAATTCAAGTTCAAACTGATATGATGAGCGATGACCAACTGCACTTGCATATGCGAGCAACAAGAAAAACAGCGGAATTAGATTGGAAAAAAAGGAATACAGAGAACTTAGTCGAACCATAGGGTATGCGACATTATGTTAGGTAGTTAATTTATAAATAATTTAAGTTTTAACAATTTTAGTTTTAAACAATTTTAGAATTAAGAACAAGGCAAATAATTTAGAAGAAAGAAAAGAAAACAAACAAAATGGATTCCAAAACAAGTCTTGATTTTGCCAAAAAAAAACTCTCTTTAACAACTTGTAATTTGACGACATCATTTTTGTTTTCCTTTTCAGAGAACCTGCACTTTTACAACTTTGGAACTGACAAACATTAAAAAAAAAAACATGGAATAGATCTACTGAAAATCAAAGAGGAACTGTCAAAAAATCTATCTGCACAAAAAAATAATTTTCATTAATAAAGAAAATGATTCGCTCGACTTTCCCTTATTTAAAGCTTGCTGAAACATCGCAGAAGAAAATTCCAAGTGCGCCATTCAAGAATGCAACTGGCCAAGCGTGCCGTAACTATATATGCACAAGCACATTCAGCAAAATTGGTTTAAAATCGTCTTTCGTGAAACTCATTACAAACGTGTTGGCACCTTCAATAAAAACTGTCTTTCTCCAAAACAACACGTAGCTGGCAGAAAACTAATCAAACGAATTCAGTACACAAGCAGTTTTGAAAAGCTTTTTCAACTTTAATCTGAATATGTTCAAAGAACGGACTGTGATAGACGAAAACAATAATACTTTGGTCATCGTTGCTGTGACATGAAAAGAGAATTATGGACAGAAGCAGTTGGCACACTATTTGGATTGGAAATCATCACCTGAAGCTGAAACTCTTGCTATGTGAGCAGTGGACCTGGTGTAACATAAGATTTAATTTAAGAAAACCCAAGCCAGTCAAGTTATTGTATCAGAAATGTTGAGTGCCTGCAATTGTTAAAGGCAAATGTGTGGGTAAGTGGACTTTTTGTTGCTATATAAAATTTGTAGTGCTTGCCAATTTTAAATGAAAACATTATGTTCCGAACACGTAAGGACATAAAACAACGATTTTTTTTTTGTTTTCGCGATAAGAGACTTTAAAAATATGGACGGCAATATGCACAAACTATTTGGGGTCGAGCTGGATCTGGACAGTCTGAAGGTGCTACAGCACTGTTGAGAAAATTTGAAGATAAATAATATTTTTTTTTTTGGATCTCACCCGAGTACAATGTAGTGTATTTCGATGCTGAACTAGTCTTTGGTTGTTTTTCGAAATCTGTTTTTTGTTTTGCTTGGCGCCGTCGTCTTTGCGTCAGTGGTTGATATCGTTGTTGTCATTGTTTCAGTAATCTGTCTCTGGATTACGTTAATAGTTCTGTTCGGTATGTGGGTATACTACAAACTGATTGCGCCAATTAAATTAAACAAATGTCGTTTGTTTAAAAATATATTTATTTAACATGAGCCGATCTGCTCATTTTCATTGACAAATTTAGACTGAACTCTTTTCTACAAATCTACTCTTGTTTATACTTAGATTTTAGGCGGCGCGAATTAAATAAAACAAATATTATTTATTTAAAAATATATATTTATTTAAGTTTTAACCGATCTGCTCATTTACGTTGACAAATCTAAACTGATCTCTAAGTTACAAATCTACTCTTATTTATACTTAGATATTAGGTGGCGTCCATAATAAATCTTACATTAATGGATAACAGATGATAACCAAGGCGTCGGTCATAACTCACAGAGTTTATTGTTTGCAGCTGGGTATGATAGTGGACACTTGTCCTTTCTCGGGTTACAAAACTAGTCGTCCCTCTGCTGGTGTCATATCACTCATGTTGATATGATCGTCGTTGGAAATGTGTGTTCCTAACATAACTCGCGCGTCCATAATAAATCTTATAACTTATTGCTAATAAATGATAACCAAATGCGTCGGTCATAACTCGCAGAGTTTATTGTTTACAGATGATAACCAAAGGCGTCGGTCATCACTCGCAGAGTTTATTGTCTGCAGCTGGGGATGAAAGTGGACACTTGTCCTTTCTCTGGTTACAGGAATAGTCGTAAGATACCGAACAGAGATAAAAAAGAAAAGACGGTTGAACCGCCCTCTGTTCATCGTCATCGCCGCCTTGTTACCTCCGATCGTCACCACCGCTGATTGTTGTGTTGCTTTCATGCTTCATACGTTTGTCACAATTCGATAGCACCCAATTGTTTTGTGACGCAATTCCATGAATCACAATAACAACTGGAGTTCTAGGGCACAAGTGGCCACCTTTGACTATGTCATGTGTTGTAATTTGTAAAGCGAGTATCTGGGGCGTGTGTGTGGTCTCTGATTTGAGGGCACAACACCTCGGTAGGCTGTTCGTTTCCCAACGTCCTTGTTCTTGGCCTGTTATTTCTTGGCCTGTTATTTTGTTGGTTAGTATTTCCCGTGTTATTCCGGGTTCGGTAGTTGCTATTCTGGCTATTGTTCGTTGGGTCATTGTTCCTATTGGACGTGTTAGCACGGGGTTGATAGTAGTTACCAACCTGGTAATTAGACCTGTAATGATTGTTGCGGTTATTTTGATAGCCTGATCTTGATCTTGTTGTTATTGGTGTTATTCTGATAACCTGATCTATTTCTGTTGTTAGCCTGATTATGTTGGTAGTTTTCCCTATAATTGTTATTTGGATTATTTTGATTATTTGGGTTACCTGATCTAATATTATGGTTTCGACCGCTAAAATCTAGTCTTCTAAAGTGTTATCCTCTAAAATTATTCAACTGCCTCTGGGGGTATGGTGGCCGTTCCTCGAAATAATTCGTGGACGCCGTTGGGTTTGACCCTTGATCTGCTTCAAGCAGATGCTGGACCAATGTTGTACGTCCCAAATACCGTGCTTTCCCCAGAGGGAGAAGAGTATTATTAGTAGATTTTGCTTGTAGTCAATTACACATTTAAACTTGGTTAAAAAGTCGTTACCTATTATACCATCATAGGGTAGATTGATTTCTTTGGTAAGTAGGTGGAAAGGATGATCTTAATGCATGGAATGTTCGGTTGTCTTCAATTCCATAGTACCGTTTACCAGTCCCAGGGTTTTTAAAGAGTCCCGCAGCTATGGTGGAGATGGTATATAGACCATCCTCGCTTTCCAAACCCTTTATCTGAGAATTTTTTAGCAAACATATTTCGGCTCCAGTGCCTATCAGAAAGGTAGTGTATGTTTTATCCGAGTGACTAAATCTGAGTCGTATCGTTGGCTCCTTGACTTCCGGACAGAACGATACGAAAAACTTCAAGTTTAGTGTTGGATTTGATGGCCCTCGGCTTGGGTGATAATTCGAGAGGACTTGCCGGTTGATTCCTCCCCAGAGTTCTCGTTTCCCGATTCGGGCATCGGATTTGCGTTGAAATATCTTACGCCGCGATTATCTGGGGGCCATGAATTGTTGGGAGGTCTCTCGCTAAAACCGGGATTGGCCGTGTTATTGCCTCTGGACCTTACATTATTTTGCATACTTCGTAGACTTCGCGTCTTAAAGTTGATTTTTACACCTGGGGCCTATTTCATAGATCATACATTACATACAATGTATGATTTAGACTTTTCTGATGTATTATTTCTGTTTCATAGAAACGTTGTATGATCAACAGTCATACATCAATGTATGTGAGGAGAATCGAATGGAAGTATTGGAATAATGTATGATTCTGTTTCATAGAACTTTATCATACATTGCTTTGATACAACAAAACATAAATTTATCATACATTTCATACAGCAATCGGTTTTGTTGTAAATCACAAATATGAGTTGCTAAGCCAATGAGGTGGTAACAATATTTGCTGTAATGTTATTAAAGCTTCATTGGAATATGTTGCATGTGCAATAAATGTACCCAAACGCTCCAACAAGAATTGAACACACGTCGGGGCATAATAAATTTCTTCACGAAATAAGTTAAAATTCAACTTAAAATGTTATTGGACGGCTAACAACTCTTATACGATATTATGGGTGGTAAATTATCTACCATTTTAGTAATCTGGCTTAAACGCAAAATATTGGAAAATAAATTTCACACATCATTGCATCTCTGCACTATCTTCACAACAAAAAAAAATCAAACTGTATATTCGCACTCACTAAGTATGGTTCCACACCACCAAAAAGTAAATGCTCTTCACCAAAAATGACATCCTTTTTCATTATTTCATTATTATTATTTCAATTTCCAACATGTTGTGTTAAAAAGAAAAAAAATCGCTTTGGGAATAAAAATTAATTAATATGAAGTGTCAAAATAATACATCACATACAACAAAATACTACTTCATACATTACTTCCAGTGAAATCTATGAAACAGAAAATTGTATGTGATGTATTAAAATAATTTTAATGTACGTTGTATGTGATGTATGTGATGTATGAAGTATGAAACAGGCCCCTGGTCTTTGTCACTGCCCAATTTTTGCCTCCGCGTCTCTTATGAGAATCCGCCAGGTCTTACGGTTGTGGGTATTTTTTTTTTCACTGTTCACTTTTTACTTTACTGGTGTTTAGCCCTAGTACGCATCAGAAGTACTCTAACCTCTGTAGTTGGTTTGGTAGTCGGGACCTTTTAGGTATCCCACCGCTGCATCCCCTTGATTTTTTGGATACTTCTTTTGCTTCTGGTCTTCAAAACTGTACTCCGTCCTGTCGATCTGGTGAATCTTCTGCTTTTCTTTTGGATGCGCTCTTTCTTCTGTCTTGCGGAGTACTTTGGCTGTTAGTTTTGCGATGCACTGAATTTAAGTTTACTTTATTTTTGTCAACATTTAATAAAACTTGAGCATCCCGGTTGAGCCCCCAATTAAAAAAACTTGGTTCGTATTTAAATTTAAACAAACATTTATTCTTAAAATATTATTTACAATTTTGCGACACAAAAATATGTACGCACTGTCTAATTCTATGCTGATGACTGCGTACCCTGGTTAATGTCGATGACCCCTTTATATTAGCCTGGTCTGGGAACGTTCGCTCGATGTTGCTCGATGGTTCCCCGATCGGTCGTTACTATACCAGATGTTACTTCGAGTTGGTCTGGAGTTTTGCAGAGTTTTGTTTAGGTCTACAAAGTTCTAAGGAGTGTTATTTCCTTGTTCTGTAAGTGCTTTCCCTTGAATTTTACATTTGAGGATGAACTTTATTAATGTGGCTTGGGAAGTAGAGGTCAATGTATCGAGATAGAACTCCATGTAACTAGCGTAGCACCTTTCGAGTTGCTCTGTCTAATGCCTCGTCAACCTCGAGGAAACTCATGGATCGGGTTGCCTACGTTAAGAGTATGTACCTAGAAAGTAGGGTTTTTATTACATTTTTATTAAACGGGGAATTTATGTTTTAGTTAAATCTATTCCATATTATATTGTTTTTTCATAATGCTGCCTAATTAACTTTGGAAAGAATACTAATAACATAGTAGAAGGTGTTATACCCTCGCCGGTATGGACTCTAGGTGATGGGTGACGTCTGCGATGAGTTTTCTTCGGAAATGTTGGAGTCCTAAATACGCTAATCCTACTAGTTCGGCGGTGACGAACATGAGTCCCAGTATGACAGCGGTGTGGACGGGTTGGTGTTGGCTCAGATTTGGAGCGCTGAGAAGCTGGGTTCCGGTATTTATTACCTCACCCTTACTTTGATTGCTTCCAATTCCGGGCTATGTTAATGGAAACTTTATTAAAGAGATGGTGAAATTCTTCTTCTTTTTTCCTCTTCTGTGCCTTCTTTGCTCCCCGGTTTCGTCATAAAGACTTTCGGATCGCCTTTATTTCTCTCAGATTTTTCTTCCGGTCGTCTGCGTTCGGCCCGGAAATATTGGCAATACGGTATAGTTCCCGTATGGTCTGTTTCTGTTTGACAGTTTTTCCTCCTCTCTTAGAGATACATAGGTGTATGAGTAAGTAAGAAAAGGTGTACTTCTTCTTGTGATTCGACGGGCAGGGCACGTTTGCCATAGGGGTCTGCCATAAGAGAGATACTACCTGTTAGTTAGTTGTGTAGAATCTAATTTTATTTGCGATTATTGTTTCCTTATATACCTATTCCCTATGAGCATTTCCAATGCATATAGATACGCGGGCCATCAAATATAAGCTTGCGATAATGTATTGCATCATTCATAAATGTCAATTGCATTAAACGTTTAGGTCAACACTGCAGTGACACCGTATGAATGATACATCCACAAGAAGCACTATCTAATTTCTGTTGGCTTTGTTTTGCCTGCTTTCTTTTAGTGTCACCGTTGTAGCGAGTAGCGTCTGCGGTGTTTGACTAAGTGGTTTACTCAACAGCTAATTGAATCATTATGCAATGTGTGCAATGTAGTTTTGTTAACTAGTTTTGAATGATATGGTAGGTCGTCTACACCCTTCACACTTCGCTCAGGTGATGTTAGCTCTTAGATCTGCCGCACACTGTTCGCAGCGTACGGCTTGAGTGTGGAAGGCTCCTTCCGCAACCAACACAAGACAATGCTAGAGTCAGACCAAAGACAGTAGGGGGCAGCTTGTAGTCCCAAAGCACTGCGAACGTTTTCCAGGGTGAGTGCCAGCAGGCTAGCAGCACACAGTTCCGGACGAAGGATGGTTGCGCCCTTGAGTGGAGCCACATTAGTCCGGGCGGTCAGCAATGAGAACCTTATTAGACCACCCACATTAGTCGTCTTTAATTAGATGACAACAGCATAGGCTCGTACACTGGCATCGTAAAACCCATGGATTGTGGGGAAATGTTGGCTGTGCATGCCCGGGGAATCTATTTGATAAACATTAGTTGTGTCATGAGAATATCTAATAATGGTGATGATAATACTTAATCCTAAGCATCCTGCCCGGTCGGACCGTTGGGTCCGAGAAAAAAGGATCCATGGGTGAGCTATATAGTTGTAGTAATGATAAATTTTTTACTGAAATCAGGATATGCAAGGGTAGGAGGGCTAATCAGGTTATTTTTCAACGTTGTGAATGCGTCGTCACAAAATGCGTCCCATTTAAAAACTGCATTCTTTTTCAAGTGTTTTGTAAGAGGTTTTGCTATGATAGAAAAATTGTCTATGAATCTTCTATAGTAGCCTGCGAATCCCAGGAAGGATTTAATGCTGTCAGGGATTTTGCTTCCGATCAATAGTTCAAGCGAAGATTAAAAAAACAAGAAAAGAAAAGTCTACCAATTTACTTGTAGTTATAATCTATGTTATTCGAACAGAGGTGGTGGCATCCTGTTATATTCATAATATCCGGTTGGGGTGCTAAATGCGGTTTTCCCTAGGTCAGAGTTCTCAACCAGGATTTGATGAAATCCATTAGCTAGATCGAGTGTGGAGAAATATTTTGCCTTACCCAATTGGTCCAATATGTCAGTTATGTTGGGCAACGGGTACGCATCTCCCACGGTTGCGTCGTTTAGTCGGCGGTAGTCTACGACTGCTCTCCATTGTTTATTACCTAGAGAGTCTGGTTTTTTCGGGACAAGTAGCAATGGTGAATTCCACGGACTATGACTGAGCCTTATGATATCGTTCTCTAGCATTTTATTGACTTGTTTATGAATTTCTGCCTTGCTAGATTCGGGAAGTCTATATGGCCGTATGTATATCGGGGGTTTGTTAGGCTCGGTTTCAATAACATGGGTGATTGCGTTAGTATAAGCTAATGCATCGCCCTTTAAGAAGAATAAATCGTTAAAGTCTGTGCGAATTTTTGTTATTTCTGCTTTCTCTTCTAAAATGCAGTGATCTAGTTTGAGTTGGGATTCTAGTTTCTTTAATCGATTATGGATAGGGTGTTGCTCAGGGTGAGCATTAATGCACTCAAAATCGTCCAACCTGTCCCATTCCAACTCTAGATCTGGTGTTTGTATAGTTGTCTTGTTCTCGTTTACGTTGAGCAGTAGTATTTTAACGTATTTATGCTGTGACTTGGCTACGGAAGAGGCCATAAAGACTCCAGGGCGGTTAAATGGTATTTCTACTATTTGCTCACTCCTGGGTTTTATCCTTATTTCACCCGACATTCCTTTGTCTGATTTAGTATTATCGCTCTGTTCTAGTGGGCGAGCAGTAGGCTCTCCTTCAGAGGTGTTGAATACAACAGTGGAACCGGATATCGTGAATGGATGTATTTCCAGAGTATTTTTAACGTAATTAAGCGAACATGAATATTTCTTCAGGAAATCGTTGCCGATTATTCCGTCGAAATCTGTACTGAGTTTACCTAGAATATGGAAAGGATGTGACAACTCATAGCTATGACTTTCCGACTGAAATATTATAGTTTCGATAGTGGAAGTTGATTCGATGATATTCTCTCCGAAGATGTTGGAGATAATCGTATCATTGTGTATGGCTTTATTTTTATTGGGGGAAGATTTTATGATAGAAATTTCGGCTCCGGTGTCAATTAATAAATTTTTTACTTCGTCATTTTGGAGCAGAACTCTGATCATGAAGAGTTCGTTATTTGGGATGAGGGAAATGTGTAGTTTGTGTGCGAGTTTTAGTTTTGGTGGACCTCGGCTTCGGTGGTTACTCGAGAGAGGTTGCCGGTCGGTCCCTCCCGAGGGTAATCGTTTCCCGTACTGTTTATTTGTGGCTCGGGATTTTGATGCACTTGGTGCAAATTAACTTGTTGGCCTTGATTAGGTGGATGCGTGTTTCGAACCCTATGCTGGGGAGTATTCCGATTTTGAGGTTGGGGTTGATAGTTATTTTGGTTTTGGGATTGGGTCTGGTAGTTGTTTTGATATTGTTGCGTTGCGTTGGTTTTGTCTCAAATGAGACATCTTGAGCCGGCATTCGTTTTCTGTGTGAAAACGCTTATTGCAGTAGCTGCATCTGGCCATTTGTACGTTACATTGCGCTTCGTGTTTAATAGGACGAGCTGGTATTGGAATAATAACACGTTTGCGAAGTGTGACCTACCTTATTGCATGTCTGACAGGTGGGTCGTGGAGTGTTATTTCTGGCAGAAGATGAGGAAGGGGATTATCTTCTATCGTCAGAAGTATGGTCGTCGTTCGTTCGAGGCAGACGGCATGTTCTTCTGCATATGCAATTGCTTTTCTCAGATCCGGTCGCCAAATTCCTTGACAGTTTCCCTGGATCGTTGCTTCATCATAAGTAGCTCACTATGCGCAGTTGAACGAGACTTTTCCTCTTTAAATTCGAGCTCTAGTCTCCTTCTTAGATCGCTCCAAGAAGCAAAGGAGTGGTATTGAGTTATTTCAAACGCGGGACCTTGAAGACGTCTTTTTACTATCTCCAGAAAAGTGGGTTGGTCAGCTTCCTTAACCGAAGCAAAAAGAATGTTGCAGGACAAAAATTTGCTTAAGTCCGATGGATTTCCATCGTAAACCGGAATGATATTAAAAACATCTGTTATTACTACTTTAAGATCCATAGTGGGTGGATCTTCGGAGATTGTTTCTAGGGATGTATTGAAGGGTAACCTTTGGGATAGGTCGACAGAGGATTGACCCTGTCTGGTGGTTTGCCTCGTGACTCGTTTAGTTTTGAGTGCCAATGGCTCACGTAACTGTGAAGCGAAAAAGAGAGAATTAACGGAATGCACAGACTTTGTGAGGGACAAAGGAAGGTAATAATTTTGTTTTTGTAAGGTTTACGTGTTATGTTTTTATGCGTAACAGTAGGTACTTAATGTAAAAATAAACAGTCTTATATATATACCTTATACTTTTATTTTGGATCGGGAGTTTGTTGATTGTCCGTGTTGATCCTGTGCTGCTACTGGTGTTACAATTGTGGCTACTGGTGTTGTTGTCGTTGAGCTGATCCTTGCCAGGTAGGCTTCACGCCCTAAAGATGTGGTGACCTGGTCTTTTTATTTTTCACTGCGTTCCGTTGGGAGTTCGCCAGGGGTTACTCTTATGGGTCTTTCTTAGCACTGCACTTTCTACAAACACTGGTTACTTAATTTTCAAAAAAAATATTTCAAAGACTGGTGTATAGCCCCAGTACGCATCAAGATCTTAAGTCTTGTTTTTGGTTTTGGTAGTTTGGACCTTTTGGGAATCCCACCGCTGCCACCAATGTTACGATTTGCACCGTGCTTCCTCGTGAGAGGGAAGAGTGCAAAGCGGAGAGTTAAAATACAAAACGACTCTTTGTTTATTTAATTGAACTACAGAGCCCGCTGTCCTAGGCAGGGCTGCGACTCTGAGTTTCTTTATTTAAATTATTATTCTTTTGTTTCTGTTACAATAAGATCCGCTGTCTAGGCTGGACTGCGATCTATTGGCTTGTTAACTTAACTCTGCCTTTTCCTTGTCACAACCTTTGCCTTTTATACTATCATTGTTCATGACCCATCTCCTATCTTCCCCCTCCACGCACCATTGGTTTCCTTACCAATTACCATATGTGCATACGCGCTATTTTTAAGTATTGCTTAATTGTTTTCCGTTCCCATTAAAAGTACCCAAATGACATCTTGGGTGTCATTTGCCTTACGCTGGTGTCAAGTGTCATCCATTCATAAATTATTATTTCCCTGATACCACAACGTAGGTGATGATTAGGGTAGGTCATGAGTAGGGTATGGTTTTGCGGATCACAACAGTTGGAAGATCGAAGGTAGGTCATGGTCTGGGTAATGTTGTGTGGATCACAACAGTATTTAGAAATTGTTTTGTTTAATGCCTTATTCATATAGAGTTCTTTAAAATACTTTATTTAAAAGTTTTTCTTATGCTGTTGCTGTTGTTTGACGATGTTGTTGTTTTCCCAAAACATTTTTCCTTTTCACTGTTCCTGGTGTTTTACAGCCCCAGGTACGCTTGTACTTTATCACACAATCACTTTTATTAACTTTTTCACGCATAGAGATTTAATTCTCGTTTTTGGTAGAGTGGAATCCCTTTTACGTGGATCCCACCCCTGCCACCAAATGTTGTATCGTAGATGTTCGCCGTGCTCTCCTGTCACCAGGAAAAGAGCGAACTCACGGAACTCAGGTTGTAAAAAAAAAACAAGTTTATTTTATTATTTTTTTATTAGTAAGGCCCGCTGTCTATGGCTTGGCTGCAACCTTTACTATTCAAAATCGCTTAACAACTCTCTGCCTGCGTAGGGTAACGTTGCGGATCAATCCGTCTCTGCCCGGGTGGACAGCAACAATCCGACCTAGTCGCCAATGAGTCGGGGGAAGATTCTCATGTCGAACCAGCATGATGTCGTCGAGTTGAAGGTTGGGCTCTCGGTTAGCTCATTTGTTGCGGGTTTGTAGAGTGGCCAGGTACTCTTCGCTCCATCTTTGCTAGAAGTCCTGGTGTTCCTTTCGAATCCATTGGTACTGCTTCAGGCGGTTGAGAGGCACGTCCCCGATTGGCAGCTCTGAAACGGCCAGGAAGTGCGCGCCGATGAGGAAATCGCCTGGCGTGAGAGCTAATTTGTCGTCCGGGTCGTCGTGTAGGGGCACAAGTGGACGAGAGTTGAGGCATGCTTCGACGCGGGAAGCCAGTGTGTTGATCTGATGATGCCAAAGTGCCTGGGAGCCGACCAGCCAAGTGATGTTTTGCGGATTTTACTGCAGCCTGCCATAACCCACCTTGGTGAGGGGCTGCCGGCGTGATGAAGTGCCATCTCGTCCCGGCATGGGCCAATGCCTGCTGATTGTAGTGTGACTGGAAAGCATTGAGATCCTCCTTCAGATACCGGTTCGCTCCGACGAACGCGGTTCCATAGTCTGCTGATGAATCGGGTGAAGGCGGATGCTCTGGACTTGAAACGGCTACTTCGTCATGGCGTATTTTATTGTGAATATTTTATTTATTTATTTTCACTTGTACTTCATTATTTTTGTAGTTTATGTGACACTCAAATCTACTTAGGGAGTCATTGCCAATTATTCCATCATACCTGAGGTTTATCCGTGAAGGAGTAAAGTAGAATAGATGATCTAGAAAAATTGATTGATTGGTATGTGCTTCAAATTCCAGGGTAGCTGGAATTTCTCCTATGGTACGAATATAGTCCCCAGCTAGTGTCGATATTTGGCAGGTGTTTGCTGTTGACAAGGCTTATATCGGCCCCTGTGTCAATTAGGAGGGTTAAATATTTGTTTTTAGCTCCAGGATGAAATTTAATTCGGATCTCTGGTTCCTTAAATTCTGGACGCAGGGATACGGACATTTGAAATGTAACAAGAGGTTTTAATTTTGGGCTTGGTGAACAGTAGCCTGAACTATCGCTCGAGAATGATTGTCCAAAGTCTCCTCCCGAGCACTCTCGTTTCCCGAACTATAAGGTGCATTACGTTGACGCCTAGACGTATGGTGTCTCACGTTGGGGTAAGAGGTTCTGTGGTTTGTGCGATTTTGATTGGTTCCGTGTCCTGAATTTTGTCGGTTTTTCCGGTTGGGTCGGTTGCAGTATTCGCACCGAATTATCTGGACTTCTCTTTTTATGTTATTGGGTATAAAATTAGGGAAGTTCGTATTCCAATAGCAATATGCCGAAGTGTGTCCTATTTTGTTGCACGTTCGGCAGGCAGGTCGAGGAAGTTCGTTGGCGTGAATGTTCCTTTGGATTCTGTACTTGCTACAGCCGTGTGTCCAACCTTGTTACATATTTGGCATGATATTGTTGTGCGCGTGTTTGGGGTTTTAGAACTTAATAGTAGGGCTGGTTCTAGACGGATCGATTGTTCAACAGCGTAATTTACTGCTGTTTTTATATCTCTAGTGTTTTGGGCTTTGACAAGGATCTTCAAAGTGGGACATTTAAGTCCGTCTTCAAATATCCGTAGTATCAAGGCGCCTCCTTGATACTGTTAAAGGTAACAGTATCTAATTCGTTTAATTTGGATACGACTAGATCTCCAAATTCTTTAACCGATTCTGCTGATTTTTGCCTTAATGCCGTCAATTCGTTCTGGATAGTGGACCGAGATTTGGTAGCTTTGAACTGGGCTTCCAATTCCGCGACCATATCTGACCAGTTATTGAATGATTTGACCTGAATCAAATCGAAGGCTGGTCCCTGCAGTCGGGTTTTAATTATATCCAGGAAAAGCGAATTGTTTCGGTCATCACCGATGTAAGAGAATAGGGTATTGCCGCAGGCAATAAATTTATTTAGTTCTGCAGGGTTGCCATCGAAAGTTGGCACAATGCTACATATATATGTCGTTAAGACTTATTTTAACTTCCATCCTAGAATCACTATTGGGACGGACGGGTTTATTGGTGGGAAGGCTCATTCCTGCAAACGGTAGGGCTTTGAAGAGCTCTACTGTTAATTTTCGTTGTCTCGTTAAAATTTTTAAAAACTTTTATGGGACAAAGATATGTGTGTTTTGTGAAAAAAAAAAATGTGTACAAGGAGAAATTATTTATGAAGGTATTTGTGTGAAAGAAATTGTTGGCGTATGTATTTATGTTTATTTTTCTTAGTGTCTTATTGGAAATACCTTATAGTCTTATACTGCTGCTGCTGTTGATGAACTGTTGGTGGTGCTGTATTATTACTGCGTGTTTTATTGATCCTGTTCTTGTTGTTGCAGTTGGTGTTATTGTTGTTTCCTCGCCAGGCAGGCTTCACGCCCTAAAGCTGGGGTCTCCTGGTCTTTAAAATACACTGCCCAAACTTAGCCTCCGGCGTCCGTCAAGGGAATCCGCCAGGTCTTACTTTTATGGGACTTTTTACACTTTAACACTTTCACGTTTTTGCTGGTGTATAGCCCCAGTACGCTCACTATTACAAAAACTTGACTTACTGGTGTATAGCCCCAGTACGCATCGAGTTCAAGGTAGACTCGTTTTTTGGTTCGGTAGTTGGGACCTCTTGGGTATCCCACCGCTGCCACCAATGCTACGATTTGCACCGTGCTTCCTCGGAAGAGGGAAGAGTGCAAAGCGGAGAGTGTAAGAAAATAAAAGAACTTTATTTAAATTCGACTACAGAGCCCGCTGTCTATGCTTGGCTGCGACTCTGAGTATTTATTTATTTATTTATAATATTTTGTTCTTTAACAATTAGACCCGCTGTCTTGAGCTGGGCTGCGATCTATTTGCTTGTTAACTCAACTCTCCTCTTTCCTGTTCATAACCTTGCCTTTTATACTATTTAGTCTTCATGACCCATCTCCTATCTTCCCCCTCCATGCACCATTGGTTCCTTACCATTTACCAATTATGCATACGCGCTATTTCTAGGTATTGCCCAATTGTTTTCCGTTCCCATTAAAAGTACCCAAATGACATCATAGAGGGTGTTGACCAGTTAAGAGAATCATTTATTAACACTAGCACAACAGCGAACAATGAAATGGCTCTGTTTAACTTGAGAAGCGAAGTAAACAGTCTATCCGCCAGTATATCATCCAAAGTTATGGAGATTCAGAACAGGCAGGCCACCGAGTTGTCAATATTAAACGACCTCTATCACAATAAGCTACACCCATTTATTCTGGATGCTGGAAATATAACAAATACCCTGCAGAAACTGGTCTCCAGAAAGAATACCATGTTTGGAGATCTATTTGCCCTACACCAAGCCGCCAAAACGTCAGTATTCCTAAATGGAGGCAGCATCTTCGTAAAGGTACTCATCCCGTTGCCAGAACCTCTAAAATTCGATATCAACAAAGTATATCCACTCCCTTTACATTGGAACGAACAATGGGATTTGATTATTGATACCAAGTACGAGGTCATCGCTGAGTCGGAAGACCATGCACTATTCGTAATGATGAATCACAACGAATATTCTAAGTGCGTACCAGTAACAACCGCAGAATACACCATCGCAGTATGCAGCTACGAAGGCCCGATCTTAACCTCGGGATCCACGCAATGCTTAGTGGAACTTCTTCAACACGCCACCACCACAACTACCTCTAGCAAGTATGTGGCAGTGCCGGCCAATGAAGGGATGTTGCTAAATATGACATCACCTAACCAATGGCTTTATAAGGCTTAACCTAATAATAAATTTGAATTGCGATGGCATAAGGTATTCGGCCACAATAGAAGGTCCAGGAGTATTTAAAATGACATAACCCTGTGAAGCCAGTACAAGAGAAGTGAAAATACCATACACCCAAAATATAGCCATATCAACGGAATACAGACAACCGGTGATAGACCATTCAGGGGTAGTAGAAGCATTAAAAAGGCCTTTTAGAAAACAAATTTTCACAGCCACGCCAAAGCCATTCTCCATAACAATTGGTAGCCAACAAAACATCGCCAATGACCTGCTGGAAGGGAAGGACTTACAAGACCTACAGGATGACTTGCAAAGGCTCGCCTCAGATCAAAAATTACAGGATCAAGGATGGGAATTAGCAATGCACCGCTACTCCATTACATCAATACTAACCTTTGCAGCCCTAGCAGTAGTGGTGGTAATCTCATATAAATGCATAAAAAGTAAAACAAGACTACACACCACGCAAGAAATCCACTGGCCAACAAGTATCAGCACTGTACATGGGGACCATCAGCCAATGACACCAAAAAGACGCGCTCCACAACCCCAACCATAAAAAGCAACAAATCAACGGAATTTGCCCTGACCTCCGCTCGTGTCTAAAACCCAGAACCAGAACCAGAACATTGCAAAACGAACTATTAACAAATTTGATTTCTGGTTTAATTTAGTATTCGATTTCGTTTATTTTTCAATTTCGTTTGGTTTTCAATTTTATTGTCCCAAACCTCTCCCTAAGGGGGAGGGAATGTTGTGCCTACGACAGGTGTTACACTTGTTGATTTCCGCTACACAGGTGTTTGCTTACAGTTATTACGCATTCATCGTAATTGCACCGTGGGTTGTAATTACATAACCAGGTGAGATATGATGAGTTGAGAAACTGTAAGTACAACATCTGTGTATAGCGGAAATAAGAATATTATTATAAGTAGTAGCAAATAAGACAGTTTTAAGTGAAGTTAAGTTGTTGTAATTATTTTTCACCGTGCTTCCTTGTTTCTAAGGGAAGAGTGAAAACCGGAGAGAGATAAAAAGTATTTTTTTATAGTTTTAATTATTATTGGCCCGCTGTCTTAAGCAGGGCTGCGACCAACAATATATTTTGTATTTTATTATTTTATATTTTTTCAAAAGGTAAGACCCGCTGTCTCAATGCTAGGCTGCGATCTTATACAATTATCTGTTGATATTTCTCTGGTTTTTCCTTGTTACAACCTTTGCCTTTTATACTATTATTTGGTCATGTAAAGAACCGCATAGTAGTCGGTAGTGTAAAATAAGGTGTAAATTAAATAAAGATAAATAAAGTTGTCATACATAGTTTGAAAAAACAACAAACAAATTGATTCCTTCTTGGCTCGTGGACCTAATACATCATGTGCGCTACGAAAACCAAGCCATTTTACATTAACTTTATGGCCTTTTGTTTTTAACACATTCTCCACAAGAAATGTATGGGGAAATTTACTTTGTTCTAATTCCTGTTCATAGAAGCTACCGAAGATAAGATATAAGGTTATAAATTGTTGATAATAATTCTTTTTCATTTTTCTTACTTACATCAACTGGTCGCCTTTTAATAGTTCTGTGCACAGAGTGATTGTATGCATGCATTAAACCGTTCAAAATCGGTAGGCATCCACTTATAAGTGCCATTAAAACTGAATTCTTTCCACATCTTCTCCTTAAGTGTCCGATTAAAACGTTCGACTGTCGATGCTTTCAATGATCTATATGTTGAGTAATGATTAGTTTTGTATTGGGTCATTAAATTTCTAAAGTGTTGATTGAAAAATTCTGTACCATCATCGATTTGTAGGTTGGTGTTCGATGGGAACTGACAAAAATGGATTGTCAATCATGGCTTGTGTTACAGATGTGGCAGTTTTATTTTTCAATGAAATTGCAAATGCATACTTTGAAAATGTATCACAGTCATGATATAGTTGTATTCGTTGTTTGGTTTACTGTGAGGTATCATTTCGACCAAGTCTGCTTGCCACAAGTCGTCGAAGCCCTTAATGATAACACTACGTCGAGTGAAAACAGGGGTAGGGGATGCATTCATGCTCATATTTATCTTAATTCGACCTAATTGGTCTGGATAAGATGTAACCTAAAAGCAAATTAAATTACTTATTATGGCAGTCTCATATCCATATGTAATATAGACTTAGTACCTACCAAATCACTTCGTAGGATATCCCTCCATAAACATCATCTTAAACAGATGACTGCGTTCAACCAATCAAAACCGAGGTACATCTAGTCAGACAATTGTCAGACTTAAGATGCCTCGTATATCGTCGATGTGTTAGCTAAATAGTCAAAAAAGAAGCGAAACCAGCAACCCAGAAATCAGCAAAAGCAACAAAAACCACCTGAAAGTTTAAAAATCAAAATCAAAAACATAGTAAAAATTCTGTTCTTTTTTTTTGTTTATTTCAACCAACCCCCTTAGTAGAGGGTTGATATCTCCCACATCAAAGGCCCCAGCCTTGGCCCTGCTGTTCAATGCCAGCAATATATGTATAGCCTTTTTCAGCTGCGAGCAACTTCTGGTTCGTCGTACCTCTGCTAACACCTCGTCGAGTTCCTGTCTCAGTGCTGGGAACTCCCAGCACGCCTTGTCGAACGATTCCATCTCGTTCATTATTAATTTTAATATACTCTCTATGTTTTTATTCAAAGAATCTTATTGAAATGATGATATGTTTGGATTTCATTTCGCTTTTATACAAGAAAATCGTAGGCGAAATTGTAGCTGGGGAAATGGTGTTAATACCCTTGCATGTATTTTTTAACAGCATTCTTTTTAACTATATGCCGACTCAATGTTTACATTCCATATAACTACCATTCTCAAGAGGCAAAGTCTTATTATAGATACTATAAACAAAACAATTGCTATAAGGGTTAGTAGCTATGACCGTTGGACCCATTACACTTGAACTTATACTATCGGTTTTTGACTATTGGTGTCAATAAATAATGAAATTTATGATGAGCGCTCATTTTCAGAAATGGAAAATGTCATCTTGGGTGTCATTTGCCTTACGCTTGTGTGAAGTGTCATTCATTCATAAATTATTATTTCCCTGATACTACAACGTAGTATTCCTCTTCGAGCTGGTTTGTGTAATTCATTCACAACATTCCTCTTACGCATATTGCAATACAATGAATAAAAATCGCAAGAAATTTACATTAAAATAGGTTTATTCCGTAATAATTCTTTTATATAATGACATTAATTTCTTAATTCTATTCAATCTGCCTTCAAGCATATAACATGCGCAATTGCGCAAGTATCTGGTCCTTCTTGACAAAGATTTGCAGACCAGTGACAGTTTATGAAATGACACCCATAAACAGAGATGGTTGATGATACGTTTTCAAATTTCCTCTGAAAAGTAATGCAGTCAATAAATTCACTGAAATCTTCCTCAAGAAGAGTTTGATTATTTGTTTTTAGAAATTTTTAATAATATGTGCAAGCACAATATATACTTAGATTAAATACAAATGTTATTGTCCTATTGTTCATTGGATGATATTCTATGATGACCCCAAGCATAAGTACTTATACCGTCAGAGCGTATATATCGCTTGGTATCATTGCAGCTTAAAGATAATTTCTTTAAATTTTGAGTATAAATAATGTGTAGTTTACTTCTAAAAATTAACATATTACCATATAGTTTTGTCTTTATAATTTCCTATGTTTAGTGTTTTTGTAAGCGATTTTTTGATTCCTTTCGCTTTCTGCACCGATTCACCATTATCAACCGTAAATGAGTACATTTTTGCCCTTAAGCCAACAAATTCTATTATTTTCTTGCCCTTTGTCTCATCTTTGAACATGCCTAAGACTTTTCCATTGACTTGTGGAAAGTTATGAGGGTTTGTATTTTCATACGCAGAGGTATTAAACTTCAAATGAACGTCATTCAAAATGTCTGCATAGAAGTCATCGGTTTTGAACGTATATATAAATGAGTCAGTGTCCATATAATTTAAAAGAACATTATCATCAAATTTGGGTTTAATGTAATCATAACGAAAATCATACATCAAAAGCTTTGATAGCTCAAGCACAACAAACCCCAAATATATTGGTTTATTATCGTAGGTGATATAGACACTTCTTAATTGTACAGCAACCATATTCTGATCAAATAGCGACTATGAAAATTTGGTCTTGCAATTAGAGTAAGAAGCTTTTCAATATTTTCAATTGTCTTCCCGTAAATGACATTATTCATTAATTTGTAAAAGTTCTTTTCGAATGCGTTCTTTGAGTTCATACGATGGTATGTATTCAAAGATATGTACTTCTGAAGCCAATTCGACTGTTTAAATGTCAATACACGATGCACTTTTTTCAATATCAAACCGTGTCTAAGAGCTTGCTGTAGATTTCTTAAGTGTATAACGTATTTCGTTTTGGACAAAAGATTAGCTTCCAATTTCTTGGATTTAGTCCCTGGAGTGGAAATATTTTCAGGGCAGAATGGTAAATCGTTATGGATATCGTGAAGAGTTTGTGGATATTCTAAGTCTACTTCTAATACGTATCCATTTTCTCCTTTAGGATCTAGAACCTAAATATGATCACTTGTGAATATATCCGGATTTTCCCAGTAACTCAGACATTGCCCAAGCGTACAGATGATTAGCATCTAAATATACGGTGTATTGTGAAGGTATATCTGGTTCTTATTGTTTTATATTCTTCGATGAAGTTTATAGGTTTACTTTTTATGAGAGAAAATTCTTGATTGCGCTAATATGGGATTCCATAGAAGTATTGTTGGGATTTGCGTCAATTTGTATGTCATCTTTATTGTGGAATTTCTTTAATCTCCTAAATTGGCCTTTATGGAGTATTTGTAATTTTCGTTTGGCTTGTATAGTAATTTTCTTTTTTGTAACGTCAATCACGTCAATTCAAGTGGTCGCAATGATACGTATAGCATGTGGTGTTGAATTTACTTGTGATCTTTTCGTTTTTGGGACCACAGTATCAGTATGTGTCATTGCACATTGCTGTTGTTATTATAATCGGGGCAATTAATTTTTTTTTTTGTATCTGGCGTCCAATTGTAAAATTTTATATTTGTTTTTTTTTGTAATTCTAATGTTTGTGTGTGATCAATTCTCCTCTATGGAACTTCGTAGTATGGTTATATGCACTAACATGAACTACTAACTGATCAAGTTTTTTATTCACTGAAGTAGCTTTGGAAGTCTTTATTTTCGCTAAGGACTTCTTCACTTTTTAAATGTTTTAAGATCAATGTTTGTATCGTATTCACTTTTGACTATCGCGTTACCGTTACTTTAGTCGTTATTTCGAAATATTGTTACTCTTTTTTGCAGAGTTATCTCGAGGATAATTTCACGAAACGGAATTATGTTTCCTAAAGGATACAAAAAATATATTTGTATCCTACCGACTGCGCCAATTTTGTTATCTGTAAGGCCACTTTCTTGTTTTCCAGCTGTAAGAATTCCATTATGGGAACTTCTTCTAAATTAAGCAAAATTCTCATTATCACGAGTTGATAAGTTACAATAAAAAACCTCTTAATTTAAACACTTGAATTAACACAGTATGTCTTAATATATAAATATACGCAATAATTTTTAAAATTCCTTACCTGGATTACTTTCGTATTTTTACTGGAGCTTCGGCTGCTTATGTGCCTACTTTTCCCGATCTGGTGGTCCACTTGATGTGTCTTTGGTTGCTGCCAGGTGTTTTATGTCCGGAAGGCTTTTTGAGCTCGGTGGAGTTTGTTTATCAAACCCTTTCCCTCGTTTTTCAGATTTGTATATCTGAATTTGTATTAATTTTTGATGGTTCACGCCGCGGAGAGATACTTGGTATTTTTTCCTTCTTGGCTGAGGTGGGTGTTGTTACGTTTTCCGCAATAGTTGCACGTGAAATATTGCACCTTTTTCTTAATGTGCGGTCTATTTTGGGAATTTAAAAAGCTGGAAACTGGCCGTTTTGGTTACACGTTTCTGGCGTGTGACCTGGCTTGCCGCAGGTTTGTTAAAAACATCTGTTACATCTATCTGTAAGGACTGTAGTAGATTTATGTTGTCAAACTTTAGTTGCTCATCAAGTGATTCCAGATATTGGCCAATTTCATATTTGTCAATTGTGAAGGTTTTTAGGTAATTCAGGATCAGGCGTGCAGGATTCTTGTATAGTCTTCCATCGATGGTAGTATTGCTTTCAAAATTTACAAGGTAGACGCCCTTTAATGATTTATTCTCCACAGTATATGTTCGCCTGATATGAGAATGGTTCCGTCTTTAATTAGGTACTTCGAGATCCAGGTTCTTCTCCTTAATTTTATTACATATCGTTTTCTTATTGTTTAATAGCTCCGATAGACATGTTTGGCTTTTACTAGTTTTGCAGAATGTGTACTTTAATTCATGTTTTCAATTTTGGATATTAAAGAATTTTTCATTACATTTGGCGATTTCTTTGCTTAGAATTAATTTCCAATCTTCTTGGCTTATGGCCCTACTTTCATATAATTTACAATTTTTGTGAATGATGGGATACTTAATGTAATGTAATTTTGGAAATTTTCAGAGGATAGTTTCTTTGACTTTAAAAAAAGGGATAATCCCCTTAAAAAGAGGATAGATACGAGCGTTAGTCATGACATATCTCCTATCTTCCCCCTCCACGCACCATTGGTTTCCTTACCAATTACCATTGTGCATACGCGCTATTTTTAGGTATAGCTTAATTGTTTTCCGTTCCCATTTAAAAGTACCCAAATGACATCTTGGGTGTCATTTGCCTTACGCTGGTGTCAAGTGTCATCGATTCATAAATTATTATTTCCCTGATACTACAACGTAGTATTCCTCTTCGAGCTGGTTTGTGTAATTCATTCACAACATTCCTCTTACGCATATTGCAATACAATGAATAAAAATCGCAAGAAATTTACATTAAAATAGGTTTATTTCGTAATAATTCTTTTATATAGTGACATTAATTTCTTAATTCTATTCAATCTGCTTTCAAGCATATAACATCCGCAAGTATCTGGTCCTTCTTGACAAAGATTTGCAGACCAGGGACAGTTTATGAAATGACACCCATAAACAGAGGTGGTTGATGACACGTTTACAAATTTCCTCAGAAAAGTAATACAGTCAATAAATTCACTGAAATCTTCTTCAAGAAGAGTTTGATTATTTGTTTTTAGAAATTTTAAATAATATGTGCAAGTACTTAGGTTAAATACAAATGTTATTGTCCTATTGTTCATTGGATGATATTCTATGATGACCCCAAGCATAAGTACTTATACCGTCAGAGCGTATATATCGCTTGGTATCATTGCAGCTTAAAGATAATTTCTTTAAATTTTGAGTATAAATAATGTGTAGTTTACTTCTAAAAATTAACATATTACCATATAATTTTGTCTTTATAATTTCCTATGTTTAGTGTTTTTGTAAGCAATTTTTTGATTCCTTTCGCTCTTTGCACCGATTCACCATTATCAACCGTAAATGAGTACATTTTTGCCCTTAAGCCAACAAATTCTATTATTTTCTTACCCTTTGTCTCATCTTTGAACATGCCTAAGACTTTTCCATTGACTTGTGGAAAGTTATGAGGGTTTGTATTTTCATACTCAGAGGTATCAAACTTCAAATGAACGTCATTCAAAAAGTCTGCATAGAAGTCATCGGTTTTGAAAGTATATATAAATGAGTCAGTGTCCATATAATTTAAAAGAACATTATCATCAAATTTGGGTTTAATGTAATCATAATGAAAATCATACATCAAAAGCTTTGATAGCTCAAGCAAAACAAGCCCCAAATATATTGGTTTATCGTAGGTGATATTGACACTTCTTAATTGTACAGCAACCATATTTTGATCAAATATTGAGCGACTATGAAAATTTGGTCTTGCAATTAGAGTTCGTGCTCCTGTTTATTTTTCCAATTTTTTCCCAATAAGACGATTTTGACATCAGTGCGATTTTCAATATTTTTAATTGTCTTCCCGTAAATGACATTATTCCCTAATTTGTAAAAGTTCTTTTCGAATGCGTTCTTTGAGTTCATACGGTGGTATGTATTCAAAGATATGTACTTCTGAAGCCAATTGGACTGTTTAAATGTCAATACACGATGCACTTTTTTCAATATCAAACCGTGTCTAAGAGCTTGCTGTAGATTTCTTAAGTGTATAACGTATTTCGTTTTGGACAAAAGATTAGCTACCAATAAGGGAGTAACTCAGACATTGCCCAAGCGTACCGATTATTAGCATCTAAATATACGGTGTATTGTGAAGGTATATCTGGATCAAATGAGGAAAGAAATTTATTATTTGACTTTGAATATCTGTGACTGCATTGAGTTAGTCCTCCTTTTATTCCTTTTTGGAAAAAGTTTAACATTTCCAAGTCTGTTAAGAGCTCTATTTCCACTTTGGTCATTTTGAACATGGAATCCCAAGATAAACCGGGTGCTGTATAATAATGAGAGTTCAAATAATCATACGGAAAGACCCCTTTTCTTTTAACCAAGTCAATGTTTTGGACATCACAAAAATGAGACATTGTAATATTAAAATCCTCAGCACTAAGATTTCTTGCAAGCGAATCGATGCTCTCACTTAAAAAGCGAAAGGAATCCAAGAACCGCAACTCCATGGTTTTATTATCACTTACAGCTGTTCTCTTAGATATAGAGATATATTTCTCCTTATTTATCGCCAAAACTTTAATGTCACCTTCAATCTCTTGAAAAGATGTAAAAAAAAGATGACTATCATACCCTGTCATATTATGTAAGAATATAGGAAAAAAATGGGGAACTTTGTACTTCAGATTACAAGAGTTATGTGCAGGACCCCTGTAGTCACCAGTTAAATGACAAAGATCTTTTACCCTATATTCAAATTCATTAAATTTTTGCTCACATATGAAACAGGAATCCGAATAGATATGGATGACCTCTTCGGTATCAGTCAGCTGCCTCATCGGTATTGGATTCCTCATGCACTCATTGTAGGCTTTAGTGGTGTCCTCAACTACCACGCACGAAATCTCTGGTACAGTTTTGACCTGTAAAAATAGAAAACAAAAAATGTACTTCTATTCAAATGTAGCAATAAAAATCAATCTCACCGATTCCTTGTTTCGTCAAAGGAACATTTCATGAAATATGAGCTTGCACATGGAACATGCTGCTGAACAGTCATCGTTGATGAAGTAGAAGGATCCGGAATACATCTAGCAAGCGGTTTCAGTATGCACTCGAAATCTGCATACGTTACAAATGGCACAACCATTTGCCTTTCGACATTTCTAAAATTTAATATTTTATTGTCATCCTTTGGCATATTTGTAACAATTTTTTTGCATTCATTCTTATGCTTGAGCAGACCGGCTTCACTATAGAAGTGCATCAAACAGCTGTTACAGAAGAATAGCCTGACTTCTTTCTTTTCCAAAACTGCACTCCTTAACAGCCTGCTAATATTTTTGATCCACATGTAATGTTGGTCAAGGAGCAATAGGTTGATGTGGTGTTGATTTTCGTTTGAGGTCATATAATATGGGCCTTCGATATGGGGTTTATCGCAGTTTTCTTCTCTACCCGAAAAACCAAACACATTTATGCTTACTTCGTTATTCATTTCGAATATTCTTATGTCTTTTAGTTTCAGGGGGAACCTGAGTCCGGTGAAATTCAAAGTAATACCATCCAAATGTATTACTTCATCTGTTATCGTCGAGACATTATATGACAAAGTTTGATATGGATGGGTTGCGTTATAGGTTTCAGAGCAGATACCATTATTTTGTACATTTATTACAGCTTTTTTGTTGGATATATAATTTGGCAGGATGTGGTATGCGGAACCTTTTAATGGTTGATGTTTGTTGACATTTAGTTGACATAAATTTAGTGTCGTCCACAAGTGTATCCTGACCGTTCCCTCGATCCAGTATCGCATTATACATAAATTTGTATACTCATTCGCTTCATGCACCGAGTGTGTCATCAAAGTAATAATAATAATAATAACCTCGTTCATTTAATTTTCACTTCAAGAGTGTCTGTATGTAGTTCATATCACTTTGATGTTTGAAGCAATGCTATTATGTACGACGCCACAAGTTGGGCGAGTTCTGGGTATCAGATATCGAAGTGAATTTGGATATTACTAATTGCTTTTGGCAATTAGTTAAATGACCGCTGGTGCGATCCCTTCACAGTAGCACCTTTCGAGTTGCTCTAATGCCTCGTCTACCTCGAGGAAACTCATGGATCGGGTTGCCTACGTTAAGAGTAGGTATCCAGAAAGTAGGGTTTTTATTCAATTTTTTTTTAAACGGGGAATTTATATTTAAGTTAAATCTATATACATATTATATTTTTTTTCATAATGGTGCTTAATTAACTTTGGAAAGAATACTATTAACATAGTAGAAGGTGTTAAACCCTCGCCGGTATGGACTCTAAATGATGGGTGGCGTCTGCGATGAGTTTTCTCCGGAAATGTTGGAGTCCTAAATAGGCTAATCCTACTAGTTCGGCGGTGACGAACATGAGTCCCAGTATGACAGCGGTGTGGTCCGCTTGGTGTTGGATCAGATTTGGAGCGCTGAGAAGCTGGGTTCCGGTATTTATTACCTCACCCTTACTTTGATTGCTTCCCATTCCGGGCTATGTTGGTGGAAACTTTATTAAAGAGATAGTGAAATTCTTCTTCTTCTTTCCTCTTCTGTGCCTTCTTTGCTCCCCGGTTTTGTCGCCTTTATTTCTCTCAGATTTTTCTTCCGGTCGTCTGCGTTCGGCCCGGAAATATTGGCAATACGGTATAGTTCCCGTATGGTCTGTTTCTGTTTGACAGTTTTTCCTCCTCTCCTAGAGATACATAGGTGCCGTATAAGTGTAAGAAAAGGTGTACTTCTTCTTGTCACGTATGCCAAATTAATTGTTTAACACTTTACTGTTTTAAAAAAAATGTAATTTTATTGAACACTATTTCTATATAGATAGGTATATACAATTATAAATAAATGTTGTGTGCTGCGGGGTTGGAATCGGACTGCCCGTCGTCGATGATCTCGTTCTCCTCGAAGGCTCGGATACGGTTGCTATCAGCGGCTATTTCTTATTCATTTCCTATTGCTGTTTATTTATCTTCGGTTGTAAATTATGAGTTTTACGATGATCCCGATTTTCTTTCGGGGTTGGTGTCGTGTCACCGTGCACTTGTTGACCCATGTGGTCACCATGTGTTAACTCTCCCCTTGGTCGGAAGAAGATTGTCCCAATCTTTCGCTCAACATCTCCTGTACCCTTGATCTTGAAGCGTCCATGAATTCTTCCATCTCTATTACGGCCTGCTCGATCGTGCTTGGGCAATTGACCTGTTTGATTCTGTTTGCGCGATGACCTCGAATTATTTTGATTATTTTGTAAACAGAGTAAATCAGTATTACAAGGAACAACTTAATACATATTCCCCACAATACGGGATGTTCTTTGACTTCCGTTACATATGGTTCAATGTGGTCAACATTTGTGTATTTTAAATCTGAGCTTAAAAATTCAAGTATTGTTACTTTGGAAGGTTTACCTAATTTTACGTGTTATAATATTTTATTCTTAGAGTTAACATATGTATTATTATCTATTGTAACATTTCTTTCAAATTGGATTAAATTTTTCCCTGAAAATTCTTTGTTCTTAACAATATGAGAGCCGGTTATAACGATACTCCCTTCGGTGATTATTTCTATTTGTATATTTCTTTCTTTAACCTTTGTGCAGTTCGCTTCAAAATTATTAAGTAATTCTGTTATGCAGTTAGGAGTGTTAACAATAAGGCAAAAGTCATTATTTAATTCTATCTATCGGATGCGTCTAATACATCAGTTATGGATACTTTTTCTTTTTCTTTACTTATAATATTTTTGATTTCATCTAAATTTAAGATTAGAGTGTTTAAAATATTTGATTTGCTTAGATTAATTGTGTTTATTATTTCTCTTAATTCTACTGCAACATATTTAATGACTCTAATTTTTTTTTTCTCTTTGGAAATCGGTTCACTATATAATTTTTCCATTGCTTTGAACAATTGCGTGTTTATGGTTGATTGTTTATTATTTGATTCGATTAACTCTTGTAGCTTAAGTTATATTTTTATTAGGTCATCGTGGACTGGGCTACCGGAAATCCACTTCCATAGGGTTCCTATCTCGTTTATTCCTCTACGTACCCTATTCCTGATTAGTAATTGGGTTAGTAGTTTATTCGCTGTTTCTAATTCCTGCTTAAATTCGTCTGAAGGGTTTTTTTCGACTGACATACTGCCTAGCATCTCCGTATATGAGGTTAAATTAATTAGATGGAAAATTTCTCCGGTTTCTTTGTAAATTGCAGCTACTGCATCTTCTACTAAAATATATTCATCCTTAGAATAGTCCGTTATTTGTTGACCCGCTGTAGCGGCAACTAGTATCAAGATTAAAAGCATCGTTCTCCGTCGTTGTGCTGGATCTTCAGCGTTAGAGCTTACTTTTCCTGATCTGTGAGAATCGATGTCCCGGGTTTGCTTCAGGTGCTTTACGTCTAAAGTCTTTAAGTCGTTCCCCCGTTGTTCAGATTTTAAGTCTGATTTGCTTTGTTCCCGTGGCTGAACGGTACTTGTTGATTTTCTCCCTCTTGGATGCCTTTGTTAAATGTTTTTTTATTCGTATGGTTTTTCACCCACTGATGTATTAATATCACTTTATATATTTAACGAACAATAATACAATTTTACTAAATGGCTCCCTGCTCGGTAGCCAATTAATTGTTTAACACTTTACTATTTAAAAAAAATGTAATTTTATTGAACACTATTTCTATATAGATATATAAAATTTTGATAAATGTTGTGTGCTGCGTGGTTGGAATCGGACTGCCCGTCGTCGATGATCTCGTTCTCCTCGAAGGCTCGGATACGGTTGCTATCAGCGGCGCTATTCGTAAACTATTTCTTATCCATTTCCTATTGCTGTTTGTTTATCGTCGGTCGTAAATTATGCGTTTTACGATGTTCCCGATCTTCTTTCGGGGTTGGTTTCGTGTGTCACCGTGCACTTGTTGATCCATTATTTGCGATTATTGTTTCCTTATATACCTATTCCCTATGAGCTGTTGGAAATGCTTATATACCTATTCCCTATGAGCTGTTGGAAATGCTCATAGGGAATAGGTATATAACAACAACAGCTAATTGAATCGTCATGCAATGTGTGCAATGTAATATTGTTAATTAGTTTTGAATGTTATGGAAAGTCCTCTACACCCTTCACACTTCGCTCAGGTGATGTTAGCTCTTGGATCTGAGGCACACGGTTCGCAGCGTGCGGCTTGAGTGTGGAAGGCTCCTTCCGCAACCAACACAAGACAATGCTGTTACGATTCGGCCCGTGCTTCCTCAGTGAAGCGAGGGAAGAGTACCGAACGGAGAGTTAGTAAAAATACTTTGTTATTGTTTTGTGTACTGCAGAGCCCGCTGTCTATAGCGTGGCTGCGACTCTGAGTTCTTTATTTATTGAAATTATTATTCTTTTATTTCTATTATTATTAATAAGATCCGCTGTCTAAGCTGGGCTGCGATCTATTGACTTGTTAACTTAACTCTGATTTTTCCTTGTCACAACCTTTGCCTTTTATACTATCATTGTTCATGACCCATCTCCTATCTTCCCCCTCCACGCACCATTGGTTTCCTTAGCAATTACCATTGTGCATACGCGCTATTTTAGGCGACAGTTTATTGGTTCGCCTGATGGGATAGAAATGTATATTTGTTTTGTCTCCTTTTTCATGCAGTAGTTTCGAGTTTCCATTAGGATTCTCTCAAAAGTGGATGTGTCTGTCATATCCAATGGCAAGGTAGTGACGACGTATTCAGACGATTTTGCTGTATTCGGGTGTATGTTTTTATTTCGGTAGGATTCGGACGAATGTAGTTAGTAATAGTTTTGAGTAATTCTTCTTCCCGACGTTTTTCTTGGGCTAGGATAAAAATTTAGATGGGTGAACAGTGTTCAGCGAACGCGATTGGTTTAAAAGTTTCGATTATTTTGCATTCCACTGGTGGAGATGCAATTTCTTCGCTACCTATCACAACTATTTAATCAACATCTTTACTCTTTGCTTTACTCCTAGTGGTGACTAATACCTTACTTTCCTTTTCTTGACAATCGACAATTTCAGGAATCCGACTTAGTGCATCAGCATTTGTATGTGCTGGGTCTTTGTTTGGTTGCTCAGTCTTATTGACTATTGCTGAGTCTTTCTTCGGTTGCTCAGTCTTATTGACTATTGCTGAATTTGTCGTTATCTCAGGCTTACCTTTTGCTGAGGCACTTCTGTCCTCAGTCTTACGTGTTGCTGGATTTGAATTTGCATGATCCTCTGTTACCTTAGATGTAACGCTGCTTCTCTCGATACTACCCGAAGGTATTACCTCGAAAGGTGTTGAGTCTCGAGAGGTTTCTAGCGTCGTATTACCTTTGTGGGTATTTGAGGTTGATGCTGTAATATATAATGTAAGCGACCGTGTTGTTTCAACTTCGAAAACCGACTCGTCGCTTACCTATCGGTCTGCTTCGAGCCTCAGGGTCATCTCGCCCAATCAGCATGCCGCAGTTGCTGGGCCGAGGGCAATGGCATCGATGGGGCAACAATGCTGAACCATCACAACAAACTGCATTGTTGCCCAACCAACGTCAAATTGCAACGATGCTTTTTGAGTGCAATAGCATTGGTTGGGAAACAATGCTGAGTTATCACAACAAACTCATTTGCTTATGATAGCGAGCATTGGCCCCAAGCCCAACCAGCGACATATTGCTGAGCGCAACAATGCTATCGAATTTTTATTAGAATTTTTCTTAGGCTTATTTTCTGCTATGGTTTTGTTTACCATAGTCTTACATTTGCTAAGTTTTGAGTTACTGTATTTTTTGATGAGGGATACAATCTTAATGTATTGTGAACGTAGTTGATCACACAAGAATATTTTTTTTGAGGAAATCATTTCCAATGATTCCGTCAAAATTAAAAGAGGTGTTTCCGTGTTCCGTGTTGAACGGGTGTTCGATTTTGAAATTGTCATTTCCTGATTCGAGATAGAAGGTTTCAGTAGTAAGACTAGTGCTCATGGTTTTGTCTCCATTCATGGTAGAAACTATCATGTCGTTATTATTTTTATTAATAAGTGGATTACTAGGGGTTTTTATTATGCCGATTTCAGAACCTGTGTCACTCACAAAGCTCCGTAACTTTCCATTTTCGGATGGGATCCTTATCATGCTGAGGTTGTTATTGGGCAGGAGTTCGATTAAAATGGATGTTAACATTTTAGTTCATTTCCTGGTGAACTGTGGCGTCTACTTGTAGTCGGGAAGGGAAGCCGTTCTCCTCCTCCCGACTGTGGTCGTTTCCCGTCATGTTTAGTGGCTGATTAAGCGGGACTTGGTGATAGTTCACTTGCCGCCTTTGGTTATTGCCATCATTATTATTATTGAGTTGAAGTGGGAATTGCTGAGGCGCAGGATTGGGATTCTGCGGAGCTCTTAGTCGATTGGAGCCTTGTGAAATATTTTGCATCTGTATATGCGACTGGCGGAGTCGGCATTCATTGAATGAGTGGTTCCTTTTATTGCAGTAATTGCATATTATGAACTGTACTTCCCTTTTAATTTGGTTGGGCGGAAGGTTTTGGAAAGACTTGTTTCGGCAACAAGTCTGTTTTGTGTGGCCTGGTATTCCACATATTTCGCAAATAAGTTTTTGCGTGTTAGTGGGCCTTGTAAGTAATTTTGGAGGAACGGTAAGTCTCTCCAATCTCGCAGCATGGTCCTCTGCGTAGGTGATAGCTTTTTTAAGGTCTGTTTCACCATGTGCTTGGACCATGATCCTTAGATTGTCGTTTCTTAGGCCGTCCTCGAATGCCTGTATGGCTAGCTTGTCATTTTCTATATTCAAGAACCTTCGTACCGCGGCGTCACTGGTACTGTTCAGGGTGGCAGATTTTAGTGCGGACAATAATTTGCACACCCTGTCGCCGAAATCCTTAACAGGCTCCCTTTGATTTTGCTTTATCTCCAGGAGTTCGTTCTGAGCGGAGGATCGAGAATTCGTCTCCTTCAACTCCGCTTCCAAAATTGATTTTAACTCTTCCCATGTGGTGACGTTGTTGAACTGTAGCAGTTCGAAAGCAGGGCCTTGAAGTCGAGTTTTGACGATGCTTAAATACATCGGCTTCTCGTTGGCCTGGGCCGAGGAAAAAAGTATATCACCGCAGGAAGTGAACTTAATGAGTTCAACGGGATCACCGTTGAATAATGGGACTATATTAAATATGTTTGAATTCCATTTTCACCGAGATGTCTACTTCGTTAAAAGGTGGATAGTTTAAAATTCCAATCTCTTCAGGAGGAGAATGGAAGGGGAGGATTTTGAACAGGCCAGCAGTGATTAATGCTTGCCTATGAGCTTGTCTCGTGACACGCCTAATGTTTACAGCCCACGTGACGGAGTGATGGAAGTAAACGAACCCAAAAACTTTACAGGGTAAAATAGGAATGGTAGAAGATTGGAAAAGGTAACAATAGTATAGTTAGGTATGTATGTTTGTATGTATGTAATTATATATGTATATACAAAGAAAAAAATTTGTCTAAAAAAAAAATACCTTATATGTTTAAATAAAAATGTTGTTGTTTATTGCTACTGTTTAAGTTGTTTGCCAGGCAGGCTTCACGCCCTATAGGTGCAATTACAGCCTGGTCTTTGCACTGCCCAAATGTTTGCCTCCGCGTCCTGTTTTTAGGAGTTCTCCCGGTCTTATTCTTTTTGGGACTTTGTTGTTTTTTTTCACTTAAACTGGTGTATAGCCCCAGTAACGTTTCACTACACAACACTAACACTTTTTACTTTTTTTTTTACCGGTGTGTAGCCCCGGTTACGCCTCAAGATGGTAATAGTAATATATATATATATTCTATGTAGATTGATCTTGTGTTTTTGGTTTGGTAGTTGGGACCTTATAGGTATCCTACCGCTGCCACCAATGTTACGACTTGCACCGTGCTTCCTCTTAGAGAGAGGGAAGAGTGCAAAGCGGAGATTAAAAAAAAAGACGCTTTGTATTTGTTTGATCAATAGCTATTGGCCCGCTGTCTTTAGCTGGGCTTCAGTCTAGTCTATTCATTAGGATATTACAATTAACTCTGATTTTTCCTTGTCACAACCTTTGCCTTTTATACTATCATTGTTCATGACCCATCTCCTATCTTCCCCCTCCACGCACCATTGGTTTTCTTACCAATTACCATTGTGCATACGTGCTATTTTTAGCTATTGCTGTACAGGTTTAGGTTGTCGAGTTTTTCGAAGTAGATACCCGAGCTTTGTTTGATCGGGGTATAGACCATCGTGCTGTAGGTTAGCGAATATAGTACCAGGCGGGAATCCATGGTCTGAAATTCAACGCAAAAGGGAGTACTTATTGTGAAAAAAGGATGGATCAATGTTGGATCAAAAGTGTCTGGTGTGGGGTGTGTAGTGGTAGGTGATAGACTATCTTTATTTTATAAAAACATTTATTTATTAAATAAGGATGATCGTATTTTATATATTAAAAGAGTATTGTTTTTCGACTTCCCACAAGATTAGAGCTTTTATGTGGTCGTCGTAGTCGAGGGAGTGGGCATTGGGTTCCCATATCAAGGTGTCTGAAGAACTGTTAGATGTTTGATCATCATCAAGGTCAACTATGGTGAGCGGGTTATTCCAGCGTAGGATTGGCTGTCGTTTTAAGATATACGTTTGGGAGCAGTCTAAAATGAAATTCTCTTCACGTAGTCCGAAAACGACTTGGTCTCTGAACGCTAGCTCTCGTGTTTTCGGACCCCGAATTCGTTTGCCATTTATAAATGTATCAAAAAATGGTCCGTTTGTTAACGTCACACGTTTTTCATCTTGGCTGATTTCGATTGTCGCGTGAGTATGTGAAACAAAACCTGAGGGGATAGGCATTCTGTTTGGGTCGGCTGGAGACTTGATTTTATGATGGATATTTCCGCTCCGGTGTCTATTAATAAGTTTTTTATTTCGCCATTTTGGAGCGGAACTCTGATCATAAAGTTCGTTGTTTGGGACGAGGGAAACGTGTATTTTGTGTGCGGGGTTTAATTTCGGTGGACTTCGGCTTCGGTCGTGACTCGAGAGAGGTTGCCGGTCGTTCCTTCCCGAGAGTAATCGTTTCCCGCGTTATAAGATGAGGTTTCCAGAAGGATAGGAGTAGTTTGATAGGTTTGGTGTGGTATCTGCTGAAGATTTATTTGACGTCTATCGTCAAGGGTGATACCTATTTTGTGGCTCTCTAATAAGTTGCGAGTAAGGTTGTGCAGTGTTATTATTATTTGGGGTAGTGGTTTCTGGGGGCAGTCCCTTGATTAGAGTTGAGTGTTTGGCCTGAATTTAGGTGTGCAATTCTAAGTCTGCAAGATTCTAGAGTATGGTTTCAACGATTACAATAATTGCACGTTAAGTGTTTTATTTCCCTTTTAACCTTAGGGTGAATATTCGCAAAGTTTGGAAGGTTTTTAAAACATGTTTCCCGCGTATAGCCAATTTTGTTGCAGAGTTGGCACATTGGTTTAGGAGGAAAAGGATTGTACGGGGGTCTTGCAGTGGTGTTTCTATGTGCCATTGCACATCTTTCAATGCGGTTAGAATGTTCCTCGGCAAAAGAAATGGCCCTTCTAAGATCTGATTCTCCAACCGCTTGGATCATCAGACGAAGGCTTTCGTTTTTGAGGCCGTCCTCAAAAGTTCGTATTGCCATTCTTTCGTTTTCTTTAACGAGAAACGTTCTTACCGCATCCTCGGTAATAGATGCGTAGGTGGCTGAATTAAGACGACTCAGGAGATCGCTAATTCGGTCGCCAAATTCTCTGACTGTTTCCCGGGCGTTTTGTTTCGCGGATCTGATAAATGTCACTGACATTAATTTTGAACTCCATTATGCTTTCAGGCTCGGGGAAGGGCAGGAATTTGAATAATTCCGCTACGCGACGATTATTCCGCGTGAGAATATTGAATAATTATTTGATTTTATGATGGGAAATAAAATTGAAAATTTTGTATGTATAGGAAAAAAATGTGTAAAAAATTTTATAAAAAAATTGTTTTAGTGTACAAAAGTATATTTTGTTTATAGGTATATATGTATATATATATACATACATACTTAAATACTTAAATACCTTAGTTTCTTTGTATTGTTGTATTGCTGGTACTGTTGCTGGCGTTGAGCTGATGTCACAGTTGTGGCTGCTGCTTCTTGATGATGATTTTTTTTTTTTTCACTTTTTCTGGTGTTAGCCCCAGAGACGCTTCACTTTATTTAATCACTTCCCCATAGAGACGCCTCAAGATCTTTGTCTTGTTTTGGTTTTGGTAGTTGGGACCTTTTGGGTATCCCACCGCTGCCACCAATGTTACGATTTGCACCGTGCTTCGTCGTGAGAGGGAAGAGTGCAAAGCGGAGAGTGAAAAGATGCAATGAAAGATTAATTTTTTATTCTGTAGAGCCCGCTGTCTTTAGCTTGGCTGCGACTTTTAGATGTTATGTTTTATTTGATTTATTTAATGTTTGATAATTTTAATATTGAATACTTATATTGGTCCGCCGTCTTTATCGTCGCTGCGACCTTCTATAGTTAATGCTCAAATTCAACTCTACTTTTCCTTGTCACAACCTTTGCCTTTTATACTATTATTGGTCATGTCATGACCCATCTCCTATCTTCCCCCTCCACGCACCATTGGTTTCCTTACCAATTACCATATGTGCATTGTGCATACGGGCTATTTTTTGGTATTGCTTAATTGTTTTCCGTTCCCATTAAAAGTACCCAAATGACATCTTGGGTGTCATTTGCCTTACGCTGGTGTCAAGTGTCTTCCATTCAATTATTATTTCCCTGATACTATAACGTAGTATTCCTCTTCGAGCTGGTTTGTGTAATTCATTCACAACATTCCTCTTACGCATATTGCAATACAATGAATAAAAATCGCAAGAAATTTACATTAAAATAGGTTTATTTCGTAATAATTCTTTTATATAGTGACATTAATTTCTTAATTCTATTCAATCTGCTTTCAAGCATATAACATCCGCAAGTATCTGGTCCTTCTTGACAAAGATTTGCAGACCAGGGACAGTTTATGAAATGACACCCATAAACAGAGGTGGTTGATGACACGTTTACAAATTTCCTCAGAAAAGTAATACAGTCAATAAATTCACTGAAATCTTCTTCAAGAAGAGTTTGATTATTTGTTTTTAGAAATTTTAAATAATATGTGCAAGTACTTAGGTTAAATACAAATGTTATTGTCCTATTGTTCATTGGATGATATTCTATGATGACCCCAAGCATAAGTACTTATACCGTCAGAGCGTATATATCGCTTGGTATCATTGCAGCTTAAAGATAATTTCTTTAAATTTTGAGTATAAATAATGTGTAGTTTACTTCTAAAAATTAACATATTACCATATAATTTTGTCTTTATAATTTCCTATGTTTAGTGTTTTTGTAAGCAATTTTTTGATTCCTTTCGCTCTTTGCACCGATTCACCATTATCAACCGTAAATGAGTACATTTTTGCCCTTAAGCCAACAAATTCTATTATTTTCTTACCCTTTGTCTCATCTTTGAACATGCCTAAGACTTTTCCATTGACTTGTGGAAAGTTATGAGGGTTTGTATTTTCATACTCAGAGGTATCAAACTTCAAATGAACGTCATTCAAAAAGTCTGCATAGAAGTCATCGGTTTTGAAAGTATATATAAATGAGTCAGTGTCCATATAATTTAAAAGAACATTATCATCAAATTTGGGTTTAATGTAATCATAATGAAAATCATACATCAAAAGCTTTGATAGCTCAAGCAAAACAAGCCCCAAATATATTGGTTTATCGTAGGTGATATTGACACTTCTTAATTGTACAGCAACCATATTCTGATCACATATCGAGCGACTATGAAAATTTGGTCTTGCAATTAGAGTTCGTGCTCCTGTTTATTTTTCCAATATTTTCCCAATAAGACGATTTTGACATCAGTGCGATTTTCAATATTTTTAATTGTCTTCCCGTAAATGACATTATTCCCTAATTTGTAAAAGTTCTTTTCGAATGCGTTCTTTGAGTTCATACGGTGGTATGTATTCAAAGATATGTACTTCTGAAGCCAATTGGACTGTTTAAATGTCAATACACGATGCACTTTTTTCAATATCAAACCGTGTCTAAGAGCTTGCTGTAGATTTCTTAAGTGTATAACGTATTTCGTTTTGGACAAAAGATTAGCTACCAATAAGGGAGTAACTCAGACATTGCCCAAGCGTACCGATTATTAGCATCTAAATATACGGTGTATTGTGAAGGTATATCTGGATCAAATGAGGAAAGAAATTTATTATTTGACTTTGAATATCTGTGACTGCATTGAGTTAGTCCTCCTTTTATTCCTTTTTGGAAAAAGTTTAACATTTCCAAGTCTGTTAAGAGCTCTATTTCCACTTTGGTCATTTTGAACATGGAATCCCAAGATAAACCGGGTGCTGTATAATAATGAGAGTTCAAATAATCATACGGAAAGACCCCTTTTCTTTTAACCAAGTCAATGTTTTGGACATCACAAAAATGAGACATTGTAATATTAAAATCCTCAGCACTAAGATTTCTTGCAAGCGAATCGATGCTCTCACTTAAAAAGCGAAAGGAATCCAAGAACCGCAACTCCATGGTTTTATTATCACTTACAGCTGTTCTCTTAGATATAGAGATATATTTCTCCTTATTTATCGCCAAAACTTTAATGTCACCTTCAATCTCTTGAAAAGATGTAAAAAAAAGATGACTATCATACCCTGTCATATTATGTAAGAATATAGGAAAAAAATGGGGAACTTTGTACTTCAGATTACAAGAGTTATGTGCAGGACCCCTGTAGTCACCAGTTAAATGACAAAGATCTTTTACCCTATATTCAAATTCATTAAATTTTTGCTCACATATGAAACAGGAATCCGAATAGATATGGATGACCTCTTCGGTATCAGTCAGCTGCCTCATCGGTATTGGATTCCTCATGCACTCATTGTAGGCTTTAGTGGTGTCCTCAACTACCACGCACGAAATCTCTGGTACAGTTTTGACCTGTAAAAATAGAAAACAAAAAATGTACTTCTATTCAAATGTAGCAATAAAAATCAATCTCACCGATTCCTTGTTTCGTCAAAGGAACATTTCATGAAATATGAGCTTGCACATGGAACATGCTGCTGAACAGTCATCGTTGATGAAGTAGAAGGATCCGGAATACATCTAGCAAGCGGTTTCAGTATGCACTCGAAATCTGCATACGTTACAAATGGCACAACCATTTGCCTTTCGACATTTCTAAAATTTAATATTTTATTGTCATCCTTTGGCATATTTGTAACAATTTTTTTGCATTCATTCTTATGCTTGAGCAGACCGGCTTCACTATAGAAGTGCATCAAACAGCTGTTACAGAAGAATAGCCTGACTTCTTTCTTTTCCAAAACTGCACTCCTTAACAGCCTGCTAATATTTTTGATCCACATGTAATGTTGGTCAAGGAGCAATAGGTTGATGTGGTGTTGATTTTCGTTTGAGGTCATATAATATGGGGTTTATCGCAGTTTTCTTCTCTACCCGAAAAACCAAACACATTTATGCTTACTTCGTTATTCATTTCGAATATTCTTATGTCTTTCAGTTTCAGGGGGAACCTGAGTCCGGTGAAATTCAAAGTAATACCATCCAAATGTATTACTTTATTATATGACGAAGTTTGATATGGATGGGTTGCGTTAGGTTTCAGAGCAGTTATTAAGGCCCATTTAAAGCAATAGATATCATTATTTTGCACATTTATTACAGCTTTTTTGTTGGATATATAATTTGGCAGGATATGGTATGCGGAACCTTTTAATGGCTGATGTTTGTTGACATTTAGCTCTATATTGACGATTCGAACCAAAGCCCATCCGCTGTCTTTCTCTTGAAATTCATTAATTTTCTTCAATATTTTGTCCTGCATTTCGGTAATTTTTTCATCGATTTCCTCAGACAAAAAAACCGGCTGCATTTCTGTTGCCATGGATTTAATTTCAGATGTTATCTCATCTTCGTCACGAATTTTTATGTATTCGCCAAACAGTTCTAAATTCAATTTTACAGAGCCGTGTGTATACATTTGTTTCTCCACCAGATTTTGAATAATTGTTTTTTTTTTTTCACGGATGACATTCTTTGCATCCAATTCGGACTCATCAGTGTTCACTATAGCAAAGGATATTATTCTTCCACTAAAAGAGGTTTTGATGGTGTAAAAATTTCACCGTAATGCTCTTGAACCCTGGCTTTATGAACAGGGTACATTCTTTTTTCTTGCAAACGTTAATGTCTTACCGCAAAATATGCAATGATGCTTACACGTTTCGTGCACTGACCTGATATGACGTTTTAAAGTGAACACTCGGGAGAAGTCCTTGCAAACGGAACACACTGTAGTTGGATTCATTATTATTGCTTTTTTTAACGACTTTACTAAAATGTATGCTTGAAAATGTATAGGTACTGCGTATAATTATTTGTATTTTACACAGGACAAGTAACTGTACCGTTGATAAATTTTAATTTTTTGAATATAAGATATACTATACTTTGCACTACACCGATGCTGATTTCTATTGAAGATATAAGTTAGAGGAATTTTAACACTGCACCGTTAATAATTATTTTTTGGTGATTTTTATTTTTGAATACTTTAAACAAATCAACTTAACACTGCACAACTGCTTAGCACAATGACATTATTTCCCCCAAATGCTCATGTCTTTATCCAAACATTTTCTATGGACAGGACATCCATAGCATACATTTTAAAAACAGACGACACAATGTTTTTGGATGCCAACCGTTAAGTCAAGTAGTTACCTATTAACAATTAAGGATTAGGGTCCGCTGCATGAGGCATGTTTCAGAAAATACACTGTAGATCAATGAGACCTATTGGTTTTAAGACACAGCACTCAGAAAAAAACAAAAAACCAAAAAAAAAAAAAAAAACAAAACAAGTGCGACATTTTATTGGAAAGGGACCGATATGCTACACACTTCTCCTATTATATATAGGGTACTTCATCCTCAGTGAGCATCGAATGGGGATCGATATACTACCCACTTATCCTATCATTCATAGCATATAATTTTGTATAACGTCCACTTCCACGTGAGGCAAAGTCTTATCCTAGATATTATAAACAAAACAAATATAGCATAGCGTAGATAACCACTTAGGAAAACGACTTCCTCAATGATCTTAGCGAACTAAGCTATATCAGAACCGCTAACATTCTTGGCTTTATCAATGGTAGTAAATGGCTCACACCAGTAACCAGCAAAGAAACCATTAAACATCAGTGGCATGCACAATGGGCTGGGTCTAATGGAACTGATCTGGCAATAGTAAACTTTTCTGATTGAACTGATCCGCAATAATAGCTGCTCTGATGAACAGCATCTGTTTAAGTGGTTGCATCCAGTTGAGAAACGATCTGTTTGGAACTACTCTGTTTGGAACTAATCTGTAAGGCATCGCACTTTCTCTACTCAAACATGAATGTCAATAAAAACGTACTAAAAGATCTCATCAAAACTAATTTGTTTATAATATCTAGGATAAGACTTTGCCTCTTGAGAATGGTAGTTATATGGAATGCAAAATGTAAACATTGAGTCGGCATATAATTAAAAAGAATGCTGTTAAAAATTAAGTACATGCAAGCGCAAGGGTAATGAAATCCAAACATATCATCATTTCAAATACTTTATTTGGAAAAGAAAGATGGAATTCGTTTTGAAGATAATTTTGGACTACATTGATTCGTTCACCAAGGTCTGTTGGGAGTTCCCAGCAATGGTACGAGAAGTTGTGGAGCTCGTAGAGGAGGTGCGACGCTCCAGAAGATCGCTGCACCTGAAAGCGGCGATACATATCTTGCTGGCTCTACATAACAGCGTCAAGGAAGATAATTTTATAATAGAAGAGATCAGCCCCATTCTAAAGGGGTTGATTGAAATAAATTTTTTTTATGTTATTTTATTTTAGATATTAACCTTTCAGATGGTTTTTTGTTTTTCGCTTATTGGGTTCGCTTCTTTTTTTGTACTATTTAGATAGCACATCACCGATATACGAGGCATCTTAAGTCTGACAGCAGTCTGACTAGATGTACCTCGGTTTTTGATTGGCTGAACGTAGTCATCTGTTTAAGATGATGTTTATGGAGGGTGTTACGCCTCAGTCCGTGCTTCCTCGATAATTCGAGGGAGGAGTACTGAGCGGAGAGCCGAAATAAATTAAAGACAATTTGTTCTTTTTATTTTAACTGCAGAGCCCGCTGTCTATAGCTGGGCTGCGACTCTGAGTTTGTTTATTAAGTTAAAAAAAAAATAGGTCGTCTAATTGTTTTTAAAGAAAATAAAGGTCCGCTGTCTTCAGCTGGCTGCAACCTTGTAGTTTCAGTGTTTTAATTAGCTCTGCCTTTCCTTGTCACAACCTTTGCCTTTTATACTATTATTTGGTCATGACCCATCTCCTATCTTCCACGCACCATTGGTTTCCTTATTAATTACCATATGTTCAAACGCGCTATTTTTAGGTATCGCTTAATTGTTTTCCGTTCCCATTAAAAGTACCCAAATGACATCTTCATAAGAATTATGAATGGAGGAGGATTTTTCGTTGTATGAGTGTATGATTAACTCCTTGGATTTAATGTAACAATCCCCTGTTATTTCTATTGTTACTGTGTTTTCTAGTTTGTATGACGTTACATTGTCGTTGCAAATTTCGTCAATTTCATACTCGCCGAGTGATGAAACCAGCCATTTATTGCCTTGGGAGAGTTGAACCCATATGGTTGATAGGTTTGTTTGTTTTATGTCACATGAAGTGGGGAAAGTACTAGCCTTACGTAGTAATTCTACTTCACATAGGGAGTATTTTGAATTAATGTTGAACAAAGGGTGTAACATAGGGCATAGGAATTGATTCCCTTTGACTTTGAAATTAGCCAAGTCGTCGGTACTCAAACTGGAGTAATATTCTTTCCTGAAGTCTATGAGTAAGTATTTTGCGTTTGGTTGTATGAAAATAAAGTTATTTTTGAAATTCGTGGGTAAAGGGATGGTTTTGTAAATGATAATTCTCTATGTAAGGTAGTGGGATTTTTAATTCATATATCACTTTGTTGTTTCGAACAATTGCACTCATTGTAGTTATGTGGTATAGTGATAAAATATCGTCGGTAACGATGGAAGAGATTTTCAATCCGTCAGTAAGTTCTTGTTTCATTTTTGTTACTACTGTCTTGAGCTGTTCTGGGGTAACTATTGCCGGGTGTGTTTTACCATGTTTAACATCAGTTATTAGGTCTATAATGTCGTTTACTGTGTTTTGGTACCTAATAATAATAATTAAAGTGACAAAACTAGTTAGTGATTCTATTTCAGAGAAAATACGTTGTTCGTTTTCGGTTACCATATCTTTTAATGTGTTAAGTTTGGCGTTGACGGTGCCTAATTGGTTTCCTATTGTTTTTTCGGAGTTCTTAAATATGTTTGCTGTAGTTTCGAGTATCATTGTTTGATTTTTTAGTAGTGTGAGTAAGTGATTTTCGTTCATTTGTAATTTAGTTATTTGTTTATCGTAAAAAGTTGCGTCTTCGTTGTCTAGGGTGCCAAATAAAGATTTGCTTAACATACCAACTGCGTTAATCAGTCCTCGTTTCTGCCTGCTGTTAGTATTTAATAGTTCGTATTTGTTATTCATGCTCATCATTAAGTTGTTTAGTTCGCCCGTAGCGCTGTTACAGAGGATGTCTCAACTTGTTTTTCCCTGCAGTCGTGAACATAGTTTATTGATCACTAATACATACTGGTGGATGTGGTCTAATTCTTCTGTTAGCGTTTGTAGGTCATAATACACTATTAGTTTCCATTCTGTGGAATATAGTTCTGCTTTTCCTATTTGCTCGAAGTAGACCCCTGGATTATCTTTTATAGGAGTTAGCTGAAGTAATCCGTTTATAAGTGGGATTAATCTGATTAGTAAGGTAATAGATTTCATGATCTGGAAAAAGTTTATCAATGTACTTCATTGCTTTTGTAATGGCGTTAAGAAGTAAATTTTTTTTTGTTTTATGTATGTGTTGTGTGTGTGTGTGTATAATAAAAAAAAAAACGTGGGGTTATATATTTTTTTTTTTTTTTTTTTTATTGTTGCCTGATATTTGATGGTTCCCACACTACGGTGTCGGAAGAATCATAACCCGATGCGTCGACATCGTCGTCGTCGTACTCGATTCGGTGTGGCGGACTACGTGTAATGGGGTTCCAACGTCGCGTCGTGGGAGTGGACCTTTCAGTACGTAGGTAGGACAGAAGTCTAGTTCGAAATCTTCCTCCCATACTCCGAAACTGATTGTGTCAGCGAAATGGAGTTCTCTTATGGTGCAAGGGTTGAGTATTTCTCCATTGACATATGTCCCACGTGAGGTATGGTAGTCAGCTTTGTGCACTTTTTGATCGTTAAGATCTACGTGAATTGCTGACTGTCCCGGGGACACAAACGGGGTATCCAGCTCAATGTCGTTTGGATGTCCTCTGCCTATCTTAGTCGTCCCACGACGCAACCGGAGTTTCTTTTGCGTAACCGTGTGTTACGTTTGAGGTGCCGTGCTTTCCCGTAGGAGAAGAGCACCCAACGGAGAGTAATGAAAGAAAGACTTATTTTCTTTATAAAATTCAGAGCCCGCTGTCTGATTGCGAGGCTGCGACTCTGTTTTATTAATTTATTAATAATCTGTGTTTTACAATTTGGTCCGCTGTCTATAGGCTGGGCTGCGACCTCTTTGGTATTCACATTAATTCTTACTCTGCCTTCCCTGTTCACAACCTTTGCCTTTTATACATTTTAATTCTCATGACCCATCTCCTATCTTCCCCCTCCATGCACCATTGGTTCCTTACCATTTACCAATTATGCATACGCGCTATTTCTAGGTATTGCTTAATTGTTTTCCGTTCCCATTAAAAGTACCCAAATGACATCTTGGGTGTCATTTGCCTTACGCTGGTGTCAAGTGTCATCCATTCATAAATTATTATTATGTCCCTGATAACACAACGTAGTAAACCTCCGATATGCATTCATTGCAGTTTTGCCATATGTGGCATGCCGCTGGGCAATCGGAGTTGGGTTACGTGTGTATCGTTTTGGGTAGATAGACACTTGACTAATTGCGCTTGGGTGGCGTTTGGGTAAATGGAAAACGAATGAACAAAGGCGAATAACCTATTAATAGCCGTGCGCTCTGGTGGTGTATTTGGATTGCCAGTGGGAAAACATGAGAAGGTGATGAGTAGGGTAGGTCATGAGTAGGGTATGGTTGTGCGGATCACAACATCCCACCCCCCTTAGAAAAAGAAAATTCTTACCTGAAGGGTTAGAATTTTCTGCAAGTAAGCTTGGATGTGACGAGGGAAGAAATTGCAATAATTTTAGTAGTAGTTTTGAATGACAAATGGAAATTTTACCCTCGAAGAGGTTTGTGGTTTTCTTTAGGATAATTTTACAGTATTTGTTACTTATTGCCTATAATAATATTTTAGTCTTATATATATATATTTTTTTTTTTTTTTTTTTATAATAATATAATAGATGAAAGAGGTTTTACAGTACTTGTTTTCTTATTGCCTATAATTAATATATATTTTTTTTTATAATATTTTATAAATGAAAGAGGTTTTATTTCTTATTGCCTATAATTAATACATTTTTTTTTTTTTATAATATTTTATAAATGAAAGAGGTTTTGTTTCTTATTGCCTATAATTAATATATATTTTTTTTTTTTATAATATTTTATAAATGAAAGAGGTTTTATTTCTTATTGCCTATAATTAATATATTTTTTTTTTTATAACCAATGCCACCAATGTTGTACGCCACGATACCGTGCTTTCCCAATAAAGGGAGAAGAGTATCGAGAGGAGAGCGAAATTAAAAGACTGTATATGAATTTAGTATTCTGTAGAGCCCGCTGTCTGAGCTTGGCTGCGACTCTCAGATTATCTTTATTCGTTTTAAGTTTATATTGATTTATTAGCTAAGTCCGCCGTCCTAAGCGTAGCTGCGACTTTTATGCTTCTATGTCTTAATTCAACTCTGAAAACTGTGTTGGAGACGTGCTTTCAATTCGTTAGAATATTTTTCATAATTGTATCCTATTTGGGGATTTTGTTCTAGAGGATTGGGTATCCTTGCTGGATATCCATAGAGTAGCTCGTGAGGAGTATAACCAGTACTGCTATGGTTGGTTGTATTGAAAACAAAGATGGCATATGGTATCCACGTGTCCCATGAGAGGGGGTCTTTGTTGACATAATGCCGAAGATATTCCGCTAAGGTACGGTGGCTACGTTCTAAAGCTCCATTAGTTTGAGGGTGGTTAGGGGTAGTTTGTAGTTTCTTTATTTTTAAAAGTTTACAGATATCTTTAAAAAGTTGACCTAAGAAATTTGTGCCCTGATCAGTGAGAAGTGATTCCGGGAAACCAAAACGACACAATATTTTTTCGACGAATGCTTTAGCTACCGTAGAGGCTTCAGCATTTTGGAGCGGTATGGCTTCTGTAAATTTCGTTAAGTCATCTTGGAATGTGAGCAGATATTTATTGTTATCATGACTCACTGGTAAGGGTCCTACAATGTCTAGAGCTACTCGCTCGAAAGGGGTGGAGCTTGTCGTTGTTATTTTCATTGGTACCTTGTGGTTTCTACTTAATTTGTTCTGCTGACATGATTTGCATCTGTTGATATATTCCTTCACATCTTTAATGAGGGTCGGCCAAAAATATCTTGTTCTCAGACGTTTTATAGTCCTGGAAATTCCTTGATGGCCTCCTAGAGGTGAATCGTGATACTCGCATAGGACCTTTTCGATTTCTCGTGGATCGATTAAATTGATTCTATTGTCTGAGTAGATGAATAAGGTGATTTTTGTTTGAGAGAATACCCGCAATATGCAGTTTTTAAGGCGACAGTTTATTGGCTCATTAGATGGAATGGAAATATCAATTTGTGTTACGGCTTCTTGTAACCAATAGTCTCGAACGTTTAAAAGGTTTTTTTCAAGAGTGGATGTGTCTATTAAATGTACTGGGAGAGTAGTAATAATATACGTAGAGGATTTTACTGCGTTTGGGTACGTTTTTATTTCGTTCGGATTCGGACGGGTATAGCCAGTAATATTCTCGAGTAATTTTTCCTCTTGACGTTTTTCGTGGGATAAAATGAAGATTTGAATGGATGAACGGTGTTCAGCAAGTGTTATTGGCTTAAAGGTTTCGACTATCTTGCACTCTACTTGTGGAAGTGTGATTTCTTCACTACTTACCACTGTTATTTCATCGGTATCTTGACGCTTTGCCTTACTTCTAGTAGTGACCAGCACTTTGCCTGTTGTTTCTACATCATTGTTATTAGCTGGGATACGACTGAGAGCATCCGCATTGGAGTTGTATTTTCCTGCCTTGTACATAATTCTATATTCGTACTCGGATAGTAATATCCTCCAGCGACCTAGCCTTGACGTCGGATCTTTAAGGTTCATAAGCCATTGTAGTGGCTTATGGTCCGTACATATCGTGAATTTTCGTCCGTAGATGTAGGGTCTAAATTGTTGGACTGCATAGACAATTGCCAATAGTTCCTTTTCGGTAGTGCTGTACCGAGTTTCGGCGTCGTTCAGTGTTCGACTGGCATAGCAAATTGGTTTGTCTTGACCAATGTCTCCTTGTGATAGTACGGCCCCCAGTCCGATGTCACTGGCGTCGGTTGTCACTACGAAGTCTTTGCTAAAGTCTGGGTATGCTAAGATGGGGGGTTTTATAAGTTTGATTTTTAGAGTTTGGAACGCCTCATCGCAAAATGCATCCCATTTAAATACGGCATTCTTCTTTAACAATTTGGTTAGTGGCTTTGCTATGGTTGAGAAATTTTCAATAAACCGTCTGTAATATCCTATGAATCCAAGGAATGATTTTATTCCTTTTACGTTTTTGGGTGTTGGATATGTTTTTGCTGCCTTAATCTTTTCGGGATCTGGTTTTAGGCCGTCTTCGGTGATAATATGCCCGAGATACATTAATTCCCTTTTTAAAAAGTTGCACTTGTCAGGCTGAAGCTTGAGGTTGTGTTCCTGTAGCCTGCTTAGCACTCGTATTAATTTCTTATTGTGTTCCTTGAGATCGTAACCGTATAAGACTATGTCGTCGACATACACAAAACAATCTAAACCCTGTAATCCTATCAACACCGTATTCATCAGTCGCTGGAAAGTAGCTGGTGCATTTTTGAGACCAAATGGCATACGGGTATACTCGTAGTGTCCATAGGGTGTGCTGAAACCAGTTTTGCATTTTCCGTCATCATCCATGAGGATTTGGTGAAATCCTTTGGCCAAGTCCAAGGTACTAAAGTATTTGGCTTTTCCTAGTTGATCCAGGATATCAGTAATGTTCGGCAGGGGATATGCATCACCAACTGTCAATTCATTTAACCGTCTGAAATCAACTACTACTCTCCACCTCTTGTTGCCTTCTTTGTCTGGTTTCTTCGGAACCAGGAGCAACGGAGAGTTCCATGGGCTAGCGCTGTGAGTGATTATGCCTTCTTGCAGCATTTCATTCACTTGTTTGTGGATCTCACTTTTTTGTGATTCTGGAAGTCTGTAAGGTTTCACAAACAAAGGTGGTTGATGGGGATCAGTTATGATGGGGTGTTTCATTGTGTCGGTAAAGGTCAGTTGGTCACCTTCTAGGTAGAATAGGTCGTTGTACTGCCGACAAATCCCTAGTATTGAATCCTTTTCTTCCTGATTGCAGTGACCAAGATCTATTACTGACTCTAGCTTGGATAGTCTTTCTTTAATTATATCTTGGGTTTTACCAGTTATGAAGTTTTAATTGTCTAACTTGTCCCACTTAAGATCGATGTCCTCGTATCGGACTTCTTGTTCAGTCTCTGAGGTATTCATCATCATGACTCTGACTTTTGAATTTGTGGGTTTGGTTAGAGATTCGCCAAGGAAAATCCCTGGCTGGATCATTTGTTTTTGTATTATTATATCAAGATTAGTTTTGAGGGGAACAGGGATATCCACTATCTGTTGTGTTCGTGGTTGAAGTGTTACTACATTCTTAATGATTTTTGTTGTTGCCTCAGCTTTTATATGTGCTGGGTCTTTGTTTGTTTGCTCAGTCTTATTGACTATTGCTGAGTCTGAATTTGGTTGCTCAGTCTTATTGACTATTGCTGAGTCTGAATTTGGTTGCTCAGTCTTATTGACTATTGCTGAGTCTGATTTTGGTTGCTCAGTCTTATTGACTATTGCTGAGTCTTTCTTTTGATGAAAACCTAAAGTGAAGGTATTCTCTACTTCTAATAAACTGGGCTTAGGTATTATTAGTAGATTTTGCTTGTAGTCAATTACACATTTAAACTTAGTTAAAAAGTCGTTACCTATTATACCATCATAGGGCAGATTGATTTCTTTGGTAAGTAGGTGGAAAGGGTGATCTAAATGCATGGAATGTTCGGTTGTCTTTAATTCCATAGTACCGTTCACCAGTCCCAGGGTTTTTAAAGAGTCCCCGGCTATGGTGGAGATGGTATATAGACCATCCTCGCTTTCCAAACCCTTTATCTGAGAATTTTTTAGCAAACAAATATCGGCTCCAGTGTCTATCAGAAAGGTAGTGTATGTTTTATCCGAGGGACTAAACCTGAGTCGTATCGTTGGCTCCTTGAATTCCGGACAGAACGATACGAGAAACTTCAAGTTTAGTGTTGGATTTGATGGACCTCGGCTTGGGTGATAATTCGAGAGGAATTGCCGGTTGATTCCTCCCGAGGGTTCTCGTTTCCCGATTCGGGCATCGGATTTGCGTTGGAATACCTTACGCCGTGATTATCTGGGGGCCATGAATTGTTGGGAGGTCTCTCGCTAAAACCGGGATTGCCAGTATTATTGCCTCTGGACCTTACATTATTTTGCGTACTTCGTACTGCCGGTGCAACCTGGGGGTAGTTCATGTGAGGTTCAATTCTGGACAAACGCAATCTACATTCGTTTCGAGTGTGGTTACGTTTCCCACAGTAGTTGCACATAATAAAATTTACTTCCTGTTTAATGGGTGGTCTAGGGAGGTTTGGAAGCTGCCGGTTTCGGTAACACGTTTGCTTCGTGTGGCCTGGTATGCCACATATTTCGCAAATGGGTTTTTGCGTGTAATGGGGCTTTGGAGGAAATTTTTGAGGGATGGTTAGTCTCTCCAATCTTGTAGCATGGTCTTCTGCGTAGGTGATAGCTTTTTTAAGGTCTGCTTCCCCATGAGCTTGGACCATGATCCTTAAATTTTCGTTTCGTAGGCCGTCCTCGAATGCCTGTATTGCCAACTTATTATTTTCGGCATTCAGAAAGGTTCGTACTGGGATATCACTTGTGCTATGTAGAGTGGCAGTTTTTAGTGTATTTAATAAGGTGCACACCCTGTTGCCGAATTCTGCAATCGACTCCTTTTGCCTTTGTTTCGCAGCTAGGAGGTCATTCTGAGCGGAGGATCGAGATTTTGTTTCTTTGAACTCGGCCTCCAGCATAGATTTTAGTTCTCCCCATGTGCTGACGGTACTGAACTGTATTAGTTCAAAAGCGGGGCCTTGTAGTCGAGTTTTGACGATATTTAAAAACATCATCTGGTCAGTACTTTTAACTGCAGCAAAAAGGATGTCACCACAGGACACAAACTTATTTAATTCTGATGGTGTCCCATCAAAAATTGGTACGATGTTGAACACATCAGTTATTCCTATCTTAATGTCCATCTCTACCGAATTCTCGTTTAATTCGTTGGAAGGGGTGTAAGTTGGAATTTCCTCTTCGGGAGGAAAAAAAAAAGGAAGTATTTGGAAAAGGCTTGCAATGCTTTCTGCTTGCCTATATGTCTGCCTAGTGACGCGACTAATGTTGAGTTTTTATAGTTCCCGTTTGAGATAAAACAATACGAGCAGTCGACCACGTGTGAGTAGGTAAATAGGAATGGGAGGAGATTTGGCAAATGACAAAATGACAATAGTGAATATGTGTTTAATAAATAACAAAAATAAATAAGTATAAATCTTAGTAAAAATACCTTATTTGAAATCTTTTATCTTGTGATCTGTTGATAAGTGTTGATGTTGATAGCTGCTGTTGGAACTGCTTCTTCTTCTGTGCCAGGCAGGCTTCGCGCCTTAAAGCTGAGGTCTCCTGGTCTTTGTTTATCACTGCCTGAATGTCTGCCTCCGGCGCCTTGTTTTGAGGATTCGCCAGGTCTTACGGTTTTCAGGACTTTTTCTTTTTTGTTTTTCACTTCACTTTACTTTCTGGTGTTTAGCCCCAGAAACGCCTCAAGATTTTGCTTCTTGTGTTTTTTTTTTGAAATTTATATAAATTTGGGGTAGTCGGGACCTCTTTGGGTATCCCACCGCTGCCACCAATGTTGTACGCCGCGATACCGTGCTTTCCCAATAAAGGGAGAAGAGTATCGAGCGGAGAGCGAAATTAAAAGACTGTATATGAATTTAGTATTCTGTAGAGCCCGCTGTCTGAGCTTGGCTGCGACTCTCAGATTATCTTTATTCGTTTTAAGTTTATATTGATTTATTAATTAGCTAAGTCCGCCGTCCTAAGCGTAGCTGCGACTTTTATGCTTCTATGTCTTAATTCAACTCTGCCTTCCCTGTTCACAACCTTTGCCTTTTATACATTTTAATTCTCATGACCCATCTCCTATCTTCCCCCTCCATGCACCATTGGTTCCTTACCATTTACCAATTATGCATACGCGCTATTTCTAGGTATTGCTTAATTGTTTTCCGTTCCCATTAAAAGTACCCAAATGACATCTTGGGTGTCATTTGCCTTACGCTGGTGTCAAGTGTCATCCATTCATAAATTATTATTATGTCCCCGATAGCACAACGTAGTAAACCTCCGATATGCATTCATTGCAGTTTTGCCATATGTTGGCATGCCGCTGGGCAATCGGAGTTGGGTTACGTGTGTATCGTTTTGGGTAGATAGACACTTGACTAATTGCGCTTGGGTGGCGTTTGGGTAAATGGAAAACGAATGAACAAAGGCGAATAACCTATTAATAGCCGTGCGCTCTGGTGGTGTATTTGGATTGCCAGTGGGAAAACATGAGAAGGTGATGAGTAGGGTAGGTCATGAGTAGGGTATGGTTGTGCGGATCACAACATCCCACCCCCCTTAGAAAAAGAAAATTCTTACCTGAAGGGTTAGAATTTTCTGCAAGTAAGCTTGGATGTGACGAGGGAAGAAATTGCAATAATTTTAGTAGTAGTTTTGAATGACAAATGGAAATTTTACCCTCGAAGAGGTTTGTGGTTTTCTTTAGGATAATTTTACAGTATTTGTTACTTATTGCCTATAATAATATTTTAGTCTTATATATATATATTTTTTTTTTTTTATAATAATATAATAGATGAAAGAGGTTTTACAGTACTTGTTTTCTTATTGCCTATAATTAATATATATTTTTTTTTATAATATTTTATAAATGAAAGAGGTTTTATTTCTTATTGCCTATAATTAATATATTTTTTTTTTTTATAATATTTTATAAATGAAAGAGGTTTTGTTTCTTATTGCCTATAATTAATATATATGTATATTTTTTTTTTATAATATTTTATAAATGAAAGAGGTTTTATTTCTTATTGCCTATAATTAATATATTTTTTTTTTTTATAACCAATGCCACCAATGTTGTACGCCACGATACCGTGCTTTCCCAATAAAGGGAGAAGAGTATCGAGCGGAGAGCGAAATTAAAAGACTGTATATGAATTTAGTATTCTGTAGAGCCCGCTGTCTGAGCTTGGCTGCGACTCTCAGATTATCTTTATTCGTTTTCAGTTTATATTGATTTATTAATTAGCTAAGTCCGCCGTCCTAAGCGTAGCTGCGACTTTTATGCTTCTATGTCTTAATTCAACTCTGAAAACTGTGTTGGAGACGTGCTTTCAATTCGTTAGAATATTTTTCATAATTGTATCCTATTTGGGGATTTTGTTCTAGAGGATTGGGTATCCTTGCTGGATATCCATAGAGTAGCTCGTGAGGAGTATAACCAGTACTGCTATGGTTGGTTGTATTGAAAACAAAGATGGCATATGGTATCCACGTGTCCCATGAGAGGGGGTCTTTGTTGACATAATGCCGAAGATATTCCGCTAAGGTACGGTGGCTACGTTCTAAAGCTCCATTAGTTTGAGGGTGGTTAGGGGTAGTTTGTAGTTTCTTTATTTTTAAAAGTTTACAGATATCTTTAAAAAGTTGACCTAAGAAATTTGTGCCCTGATCAGTGAGAAGTGATTCCGGGAAACCAAAACGACACAATATTTTTTCGACGAATGCTTTAGCTACCGTAGAGGCTTCAGCATTTTGGAGCGGTATGGCTTCTGTAAATTTCGTTAAGTCATCTTGGAATGTGAGCAGATATTTATTGTTATCATGACTCACTGGTAAGGGTCCTACAATGTCTAGAGCTACTCGCTCGAAAGGGGTGGAGCTTGTCGTTGTTATTTTCATTGGTACCTTGTGGTTTCTACTTAATTTGTTCTGCTGACATGATTTGCATCTGTTGATATATTCCTTCACATCTTTAATGAGGGTCGGCCAAAAATATCTTGTTCTCAGACGTTTTATAGTCCTGGAAATTCCTTGATGGCCTCCTAGAGGTGAATCGTGATACTCGCATAGGACCTTTTCGATTTCTCGTGGATCGATTAAATTGATTCTATTGTCTGAGTAGATGAATAAGGTGATTTTTGTTTGAGAGAATACCCGCAATATGCAGTTTTTAAGGCGACAGTTTATTGGCTCATTAGATGGAATGGAAATATCAATTTGTGTTACGGCTTCTTGTAACCAATAGTCTCGAACGTTTAAAAGGTTTTTTTCAAGAGTGGATGTGTCTATTAAATGTACTGGGAGAGTAGTAATAATATACGTAGAGGATTTTACTGCGTTTGGGTACGTTTTTATTTCGTTCGGATTCGGACGGGTATAGCCAGTAATATTCTCGAGTAATTTTTCCTCTTGACGTTTTTCGTGGGATAAAATGAAGATTTGAATGGATGAACGGTGTTCAGCAAGTGTTATTGGCTTAAAGGTTTCGACTATCTTGCACTCTACTTGTGGAAGTGTGATTTCTTCACTACTTACCACTGTTATTTCATCGGTATCTTGACGCTTTGCCTTACTTCTAGTAGTGACCAGCACTTTGCCTGTTGTTTCTACATCATTGTTATTAGCTGGGATACGACTGAGAGCATCCGCATTGGAGTTGTATTTTCCTGCCTTGTACATAATTCTATATTCGTACTCGGATAGTAATATCCTCCAGCGACCTAGCCTTGACGTCGGATCTTTAAGGTTCATAAGCCATTGTAGTGGCTTATGGTCCGTACATATCGTGAATTTTCGTCCGTAGATGTAGGGTCTAAATTGTTGGACTGCATAGACAATTGCCAATAGTTCCTTTTCGGTAGTGCTGTACCGAGTTTCGGCGTCGTTCAGTGTTCGACTGGCATAGCAAATTGGTTTGTCTTGACCAATGTCTCCTTGTGATAGTACGGCCCCCAGTCCGATGTCACTGGCGTCGGTTGTCACTACGAAGTCTTTGCTAAAGTCTGGGTATGCTAAGATGGGGGGTTTTATAAGTTTGATTTTTAGAGTTTGGAACGCCTCATCGCAAAATGCATCCCATTTAAATACGGCATTCTTCTTTAACAATTTGGTTAGTGGCTTTGCTATGGTTGAGAAATTTTCAATAAACCGTCTGTAATATCCTATGAATCCAAGGAATGATTTTATTCCTTTTACGTTTTTGGGTGTTGGATATGTTTTTGCTGCCTTAATCTTTTCGGGATCTGGTTTTAGGCCGTCTTCGGTGATAATATGCCCGAGATACATTAATTCCCTTTTTAAAAAGTTGCACTTGTCAGGCTGAAGCTTGAGGTTGTGTTCCTGTAGCCTGCTTAGCACTCGTATTAATTTCTTATTGTGTTCCTTGAGATCGTAACCGTATAAGACTATGTCGTCGACATACACAAAACAATCTAAACCCTGTAATCCTATCAACACCGTATTCATCAGTCGCTGGAAAGTAGCTGGTGCATTTTTGAGACCAAATGGCATACGGGTATACTCGTAGTGTCCATAGGGTGTGCTGAAACCAGTTTTGCATTTTCCGTCATCATCCATGAGGATTTGGTGAAATCCTTTGGCCAAGTCCAAGGTACTAAAGTATTTGGCTTTTCCTAGTTGATCCAGGATATCAGTAATGTTCGGCAGGGGATATGCATCACCAACTGTCAATTCATTTAACCGTCTGAAATCAACTACTACTCTCCACCTCTTGTTGCCTTCTTTGTCTGGTTTCTTCGGAACCAGGAGCAACGGAGAGTTCCATGGGCTAGCGCTGTGAGTGATTATGCCTTCTTGCAGCATTTCATTCACTTGTTTGTGGATCTCACTTTTTTGTGATTCTGGAAGTCTGTAAGGTTTCACAAACAAAGGTGGTTGATGGGGATCAGTTATGATGGGGTGTTTCATTGTGTCGGTAAAGGTCAGTTGGTCACCTTCTAGGTAGAATAGGTCGTTGTACTGCCGACAAATCCCTAGTATTGAATCCTTTTCTTCCTGATTGCAGTGACCAAGATCTATTACTGACTCTAGCTTGGATAGTCTTTCTTTAATTATATCTTGGGTTTTACCAGTTATGAAGTTTTAATTGTCTAACTTGTCCCACTTAAGATCGATGTCCTCGTATCGGACTTCTTGTTCAGTCTCTGAGGTATTCATCATCATGACTCTGACTTTTGAATTTGTGGGTTTGGTTAGAGATTCGCCAAGGAAAATCCCTGGCTGGATCATTTGTTTTTGTATTATTATATCAAGATTAGTTTTGAGGGGAACAGGGATATCCACTATCTGTTGTGTTCGTGGTTGAAGTGTTACTACATTCTTAATGATTTTTGTTGTTGCCTCAGCTTTTATATGTGCTGGGTCTTTGTTTGTTTGCTCAGTCTTATTGACTATTGCTGAGTCTGAATTTGGTTGCTCAGTCTTATTGACTATTGCTGAGTCTGAATTTGGTTGCTCAGTCTTATTGACTATTGCTGAGTCTGATTTTGGTTGCTCAGTCTTATTGACTATTGCTGAGTCTTTCTTTTGATGAAAACCTAAAGTGAAGGTATTCTCTACTTCTAATAAACTGGGCTTAGGTATTATTAGTAGATTTTGCTTGTAGTCAATTACACATTTAAACTTAGTTAAAAAGTCGTTACCTATTATACCATCATAGGGCAGATTGATTTCTTTGGTAAGTAGGTGGAAAGGGTGATCTAAATGCATGGAATGTTCGGTTGTCTTTAATTCCATAGTACCGTTCACCAGTCCCAGGGTTTTTAAAGAGTCCCCGGCTATGGTGGAGATGGTATATAGACCATCCTCGCTTTCCAAACCCTTTATCTGAGAATTTTTTAGCAAACAAATATCGGCTCCAGTGTCTATCAGAAAGGTAGTGTATGTTTTATCCGAGGGACTAAACCTGAGTCGTATCGTTGGCTCCTTGAATTCCGGACAGAACGATACGAGAAACTTCAAGTTTAGTGTTGGATTTGATGGACCTCGGCTTGGGTGATAATTCGAGAGGAATTGCCGGTTGATTCCTCCCGAGGGTTCTCGTTTCCCGATTCGGGCATCGGATTTGCGTTGGAATACCTTACGCCGTGATTATCTGGGGGCCATGAATTGTTGGGAGGTCTCTCGCTAAAACCGGGATTGCCAGTATTATTGCCTCTGGACCTTACATTATTTTGCGTACTTCGTACTGCCGGTGCAACCTGGGGGTAGTTCATGTGAGGTTCAATTCTGGACAAACGCAATCTACATTCGTTTCGAGTGTGGTTACGTTTCCCACAGTAGTTGCACATAATAAAATTTACTTCCTGTTTAATGGGTGGTCTAGGGAGGTTTGGAAGCTGCCGGTTTCGGTAACACGTTTGCTTCGTGTGGCCTGGTATGCCACATATTTCGCAAATGGGTTTTTGCGTGTAATGGGGCTTTGGAGGAAATTTTTGAGGGATGGTTAGTCTCTCCAATCTTGTAGCATGGTCTTCTGCGTAGGTGATAGCTTTTTTAAGGTCTGCTTCCCCATGAGCTTGGACCATGATCCTTAAATTTTCGTTTCGTAGGCCGTCCTCGAATGCCTGTATTGCCAACTTATTATTTTCGGCATTCAGAAAGGTTCGTACTGGGATATCACTTGTGCTATGTAGAGTGGCAGTTTTTAGTGTATTTAATAAGGTGCACACCCTGTTGCCGAATTCTGCAATCGACTCCTTTTGCCTTTGTTTCGCAGCTAGGAGGTCATTCTGAGCGGAGGATCGAGATTTTGTTTCTTTGAACTCGGCCTCCAGCATAGATTTTAGTTCTCCCCATGTGCTGACGGTACTGAACTGTATTAGTTCAAAAGCGGGGCCTTGTAGTCGAGTTTTGACGATATTTAAAAACATCATCTGGTCAGTACTTTTAACTGCAGCAAAAAGGATGTCACCACAGGACACAAACTTATTTAATTCTGATGGTGTCCCATCAAAAATTGGTACGATGTTGAACACATCAGTTATTCCTATCTTAATGTCCATCTCTACCGAATTCTCGTTTAATTCGTTGGAAGGGGTGTAAGTTGGAATTTCCTCTTCGGGAGGAAAAAAAAAGGAAGTATTTGGAAAAGGCTTGCAATGCTTTCTGCTTGCCTATATGTCTGCCTAGTGACGCGACTAATGTTGAGTTTTTATAGTTCCCGTTTGAGATAAAACAATACGAGCAGTCGACCACGTGTGAGTAGGTAAATAGGAATGGGAGGAGATTTGGCAAATGACAAAATGACAATAGGGAATATGTGTTTAATAAATAACAAAAATAAATAAGTATAAATCTTAGTAAAAATACCTTATTTGAAATCTTTTATCTTGTGATCTGTTGATAAGTGTTGATGTTGATAGCTGCTGTTGGAACTGCTTCTTCTTCTGTGCCAGGCAGGCTTCGCGCCTTAAAGCTGAGGTCTCCTGGTCTTTGTTTATCACTGCCTGAATGTCTGCCTCCGGCGCCTTGTTTTGAGGATTCGCCAGGTCTTACGGTTTTCAGGACTTTTTCTTTTTTGTTTTTCACTTCACTTTACTTTCTGGTGTTTAGCCCCAGAAACGCCTCAAGATTTTGCTTCTTGTGTTTTTTTTTTGAAATTTATATAAATTTGGGGTAGTCGGGACCTCTTTGGGTATCCCACCGCTGCCACCAATGTTGTACGCCGCGATACCGTGCTTTCCCAATAAAGGGAGAAGAGTATCGAGCGGAGAGCGAAATTAAAAGACTGTATATGAATTTAGTATTCTGTAGAGCCCGCTGTCTGAGCTTGGCTGCGACTCTCAGATTATCTTTATTCGTTTTAAGTTTATATTGATTTATTAATTAGCTAAGTCCGCCGTCCTAAGCGTAGCTGCGACTTTTATGCTTCTATGTCTTAATTCAACTCTGCCTTCCCTGTTCACAACCTTTGCCTTTTATACATTTTAATTCTCATGACCCATCTCCTATCTTCCCCCTCCATGCACCATTGGTTCCTTACCATTTACCAATTATGCATACGCGCTATTTCTAGGTATTGCTTAATTGTTTTCCGTTCCCATTAAAAGTACCCAAATGACATCTTGGGTGTCATTTGCCTTACGCTGGTGTCAAGTGTCATCCATTCATAAATTATTATTATGTCCCCGATAGCACAACGTAGTAAACCTCCGATATGCATTCATTGCAGTTTTGCCATATGTTGGCATGCCGCTGGGCAATCGGAGTTGGGTTACGTGTGTATCGTTTTGGGTAGATAGACACTTGACTAATTGCGCTTGGGTGGCGTTTGGGTAAATGGAAAACGAATGAACAAAGGCGAATAACCTATTAATAGCCGTGCGCTCTGGTGGTGTATTTGGATTGCCAGTGGGAAAACATGAGAAGGTGATGAGTAGGGTAGGTCATGAGTAGGGTATGGTTGTGCGGATCACAACAGATCGCCGGGGTTTTCCTCCCGAGACAGTTCGTTTCCCTGAAATTCGATTTCGTTGTGTAGGTGAAGAAAAGTGATGAGGAGATTTGTCCAGTCGAAATGACTGTTCAACTTGCTGTTTTCTTTCGTTAAGAAATCCCTGACTGGTTTTTCACTAACAGTTCCTAACGTGGCTGAATTTAAAGCAGAGAGTAGTTGTGCAAGTCTGTCGCCGAATTCATAGACACTTTCCTTGGCCCCTTGTTTGGCGGACATTAGTTCGTTTTGGGCGGAAGATCGTGACTTCTCTTGCTTGAATTGGCTTTCGAGCTCTTTAACGAGTTCGTTCCATGTGGTAAAAGAATTGAACTGAATCAGTTCGAAAGCTGCCCCCTGTAGCCTGGTCTTGACGATCTCGAGGAAGGTTTTATGTTTGTCGGTATCGACAGAGGAAAACAATATGTTACCGCATGCGATAAATTTGTTAAGGTCGCCTGGACTTCCGTCGAAAGTTGGCACGATATTGAATATATTGTTTATGCTTACTTTGAATTCCATCTTGGGTTCTTCTACTATGGAATGGAGAGGAAGGAATTCGAATAATTCCGCTATTCGCTTATTTCGACGCGTAAGAATTTTGACAAAAATTTAAAAAAGAAATGCTCACAAAAAGATACCGAACTTAGCACGAAATAGTATTTTGGGGAGTGTGTTTAATTACAAAAATGTTTGGTTGTGTTATGTATGTATAAACAAATAAAATATCTTATTTAATCTTTACGCTGCTACTGGTGTTAATGTGTTAATGATGCTGCTGCTATTGTGGTTGATGCTGGTAGTGCTGGTCTCACTGGTCCTTTGTCCACACTGTTTCCTGTGCTGTTACTGTTTCGTTGTATACACTGTTTCTGGTGTAAGCCCCAGAGACGCTATCACTTTAACACAAATTATTATTATATATTTTTTTGTTTGTTATATTGACGGTGTTTAGCCCCTGTCACGCATCAAGATCTTTGCCTTGTTCTTGGTAGTTGGGACCTTTTGAGGTTATCCCACCGCTGCCACCAATGTTACGATTTGCACCGTGCTTCCTCGGAAGAGGGAAGAGTGCAAAGCGGAGAGTGTAAGAAAATAAAAGAACTTTATTTAAATTCGACTAGAGAGCCCGCTGTCTATGCTTGGCTGCGACTCTGAGTATTTATTTATTTATTTATAATATTTTGTTTTTTAACAATTAGACCCGCTGTCTTGAGCTGGGCTGCGATCTATTTGCTTGTTAACTCAACTCTCCTCTTTCCTGTTCATAACCTTGCCTTTTATACTATTAAGTCTTCATGACCCATCTCCTATCTTCCACCTCCATGCACCATTGGTTCCTTACCATTTACCAATTATGCATACGCGCTATTTCTAGCCCAACTGTTTTCCGTTCCCATTGAAAGTACCCAAATGACATCTTGGGTGTCATTTGCCTTACGCTGGTGTCAAGTGTCATCCATTCATAAATTATTATTATTTCCCCGATAGCACAACGTAGTATTCCTCCGATATGCAACCACTGCAGTTTTGCCATATATCGGCGTGCCGCTGTGCAATCGGAGTTGGGTTACGTGTGTATCGTATTGGGTAGGTATGCACTTGACTCATTGCGCTTGGGTGGCGTTTTTTTGGGTAAATGGATGAACAAATCAAAACAAAGCAAATGACCTATTAATAGCCGTACGCTCTGGTAATGTATGTAATGGATCGCTAGTGAGAAGGTGATGATTAGTTTAGGCCATGAGTAGGGTATGGTTGTGCGGATCACAACACAGTGGTGTTTCTATGTGCCATTGCACATCTTTCACAACGGGTAGAATGTTCCTCTGCAAAAGAAATGGCCCTTCTAAGATCTGATTTTCCAACCGCTTGGATCATCAGACGAAGGCTTTCGTTTTTGAGGCCGTCCTCAAAAGTTCGTATTGCCTTTTTTTCGTTTTCTTTAACGAGAAACGTTCTTACCGCATCCTCGGTAATAGATGCGTAGGTGGCTGAATTAAGACGACTCAGGAGATCGCTAATTCGGTCGCCAAATTGTCTGACTGTTTCCCGGGTGTTTTGTTTCGCGGATAAAAGGTCGTTTTGTACAGAGGAGCGTGATTTTTGCTCCTTGTACTGTGATTCCAACTCCTGGACGAGGTCCGTCCATTTTTTGAAGGATTTGAACTGTATAAGTTCGAAAGCGGGACCTTCTAATCTGGTTTTAATAATCTCCAGATAGAAAGCTTGTTCTTCAGTGGTTTTAGCTGAAGAGAAAAGGGTGTTTCCACAGGTTATAAACCTGTTCAGATCTTTTGGATTCCCGTTGAATAGGGGGACGATCTGATAAATGTCACTGACATTAATTTTGAACTCCATTATGCTTTCAGGCTCGGGGAAGGGCAGGAATTTGAATAATTCCGCTACGCGACGATTGTTCCGCGTGAGAATATTGAATAATTATTTGAAAATTTTGTATGTATAGGAAAAAAATGTGTAAAAAATTTTATAAAAAAATTGTTTAAGTGTACAAAAGTATATTTTTTTTTTATAGGTATATTATATACAATACATACTTAAATACTTAAATACCTTAGTTTCTTTGTATTGTTGTATTGCTGGTACTGTTGCTGGCGTTGAGCTGATGTCACAGTTGTGGCTGCTGCTGCTTGATGATGATTTTTTTTTTCACTTTTTCTGGTATTAGCCCAAGAGACGCTTCACTTTATTTAATCACTATATAATTTTTTTTTCTTTTTTCTCTAGTGTATAGCCCCATAGAGACGCCTCAAGATCTTTGTCTTGGTTTTGGTAGTAGGGACCTTTTGGGTATCCCACCGCTGCCACCAATGTTACGATTTGCACCGTGCTTCCTCGTGAGAGGAAAGAGTGCAAAGCGGAGAGTGAAAAGATGCAATGAAAGATTAATTTTTTTATTCTGTAGAGCCCGCTGTCTTAAGCTTGGCTGCGACTCTCAGATGTTATGTTTTATTTGATTTATTTAATGTTTGATAATTATAATATTGAATACTTATATTGGTCCGCCGTCTTTAGCGTCGATGCGACCTTCTATAGTTAATGCTCAAATTCAACTGTACTTTTCCTTGTCACAACCTTTGCCTTTTATACTATTATTGGTCATGACCCATCTCCTATCTTCCCCCTCCACGCACCATTGGTTTCCTTACCAATTACCATATGTGCATACGCGCTATTTTTTGGTAGTGCTTAATTGTTTTCCGTTCCCATTAAAAGTACCCAAATGACATCTTGGGTGTCATTTGCCTTACGCTGGTGTCAAGTGTCATCCATTCATAAATTATTATTTCCCTGATACTACAACGTAGTACTAGTAGTAGGAATAGGTTTGGTCTGGCACAGGTAAAGTGGGGTTTTTTTGGTGGTGCAGAGTTTCACCTTTTGAACATGTTTCGATTTGATTTGATATAAATCTGATTATAATATCATAGAATTGGATGTGAACAGTTTTATATAAAAACACTCAGCATACTTCTTGTTTAAATCAGTCGCAACGCAAAGATGTCAGCAAACGCATTAGAATAACTTCAGTCTCTTGCATTGGGATACCCCCCAACTGTCGCAATTAGGTCCTTGGTTGAAGATAGGATCTATGATATACAGGACATGAAAAAACTAACGACCAAATATGGGGTCAGAGTTACTGCGATTCTGCGAGAGTTTCAGGTAAATTTGTATTTTTCTGTTAATTACAATCAACGAAATACTGATTTTTTTGGGTTGGGTTCGATAGCCTGCTTTTTATAATGCCGGTTCTTAAAATCTCGCTTTTTATAATCTCGCTTTTTATAATCCCGCTTTTTTAAAATCCTGCTTCTTAAAATCCCGCCTCTTATAATCCCGTTTTTTTATAATCCCGTTTCTTATTATCCCGCTTTTACAATCAAAAGAATTTGTTTTATTTTAAAAAATCGCGCGATGTAACAGATGACGCAGTTTTATTTTTCAATGGAATTGTCCATGCATACTTTGAAAATGTATCAATCACAGTCATGATAAAGTTGTATCCGTTGTTTTGTTTACTGTGAGGTATCATTTCGACCAAGTCTGCTTGCCACAAGTCATCGAAGCCCTTAATTATAACACGACGTCGAGTGAAATTTCTTCGAGCTGGTTTGTGTAATTTATTCACAACATTCCTCTTACAGTACAATGAATAAAAATCGCAAGAAATTTACATTAAAATAGGTTTATTTCGTAATAATTCTTTTATATAATGACATTAATTTTTTAATTCTATTCAATCTGCCTTCAAGCATATAACATGCGCAAGTATCTGGTCCTTCTTGACAAAGATTTGCAGACCATGGACAGTTAATAAAATGACATCCATGAACAGATGTGGTGGAGGATACGTTTTGGAATTTCCTTAGGAAAATAATACAGTCCATAAATTCAGCGAAATGTTCCTCGAGAAGAGTGTGTTGATTTGTTTTTAGAAACTTTAAAACCTCATCGAAGATCGTAGACGTATTTACTGCAGACATGATTTCAAGTCGAATTCCGAATGCGTACTAAATTAGTGAAAAGCTAGTTGTTGGTGTTGCCCTGCTAATAGGTTCACCACTATTTCTATACTTCTCGAAAATATCCAACATATACTTACTAATCTTATCGAGTAGTTCAAGAGTTTTTAAATTTTGTTCATCAGTGTATGATCGCAAAGCCGTATCCATTTTTTCCAGTTTATCTTCGATGATTTGTAGCTTCAGTGCCTCATCATTTATACTTCCCATGAGTGCCTTGAAATTGTTGTCTACGTACCGTCGATGATTTAGAATGCTTTTATCTTGAAAGTCTACGTTCTTATCTACGTATTCCTTATTGGCTGCCTGGTGCGAGGTGGTAGGTGCTCCAACATTGTTTATACATTTTCCTTCAATGTCAAAATAGTTTAAAGCTTTACCAGGTGGTCCTTGAGGACCAATCACTGCTCTAGGAAAACTGTTGGAACTTCTTCCAAACTTGTCTACGCTCATTTTGCTATAAATGGTGCACTGTTGGTTGCAGAGGTTAATATATTATATTTGATTCACGCAGCTCCTCCACAATTGAGTTTATTTCATTCTGAAGATTATTATTGCCGGCTGCTTGGGATGCAATCAAAAGTCTTAGGCCCATTTTATTCACTCGAAGTTGAACACAACTTGGGGATTTTTATATGGGAAACTTCCCAAGTTGTGTTCAACTTCGAGTGAATAAAATGGGCCTTAGTCTATCAGTGAGCTCATTGGGGTCATCCCAATACAAGTAATCGATAGGATTATTGGAGTACGCCATATCAGATGAATATGTTTTTCCAATTTTCTTCACAACTTTCTGTGTTAGTTGTTGTAGAAGAGGTCGAATAATTTGTCGATACTTATGACCCCTATTACCTTTAACTTGTGAGTTACTATCATGGTCTTTTAGATGTGCTCTTGTTTTTTGCAATATCCTAAGATATTCATTTAAGCCTTCATTGGCGTATCGGTTTTTTCTGGGGTTCTTTCGAAAAATTAGTTCAAAAAGGCCATCCGTTCCAGTGAAGATTTCACCATCAATGACAAAGTTTTTTTCGTCGTTTATTATAAAAGTTGATGGAAAATATCTTCGAAAAATTATCAAAAATACAATCGTTTATGCTAAGGGAACTGAAAAAACACTATGGATAAGGGAATTGCTGCAGGATGAAAATGTTGAAGTGACGAATATTGAAGAAGCTGCTTGTCCGAGTCTTAAAGAATTAAAACATCTCTATCCAAATGAAGTAAAGTGTTTATACCATGACAAATGCTGTTCACTGCAAAATGTTTACCTATTGTATAAATTCTTGTGTGGAAGCGAATAAAAAATAAAATAAAAGATGAAACACAACCACGTATAAATATAAAAAGTGTTTTATCTCCAGATTATTCCTGGGTAAATGTATGTCACGATATATAATTCTATTAGGTGCCGTTTTATCTAGTGATACAATATTATCTAGTGTTAAGATTGTTTTTTCTTTACAACAATCATAAGGGCTAAAATAAAAGGTTTTGGTACAAATAACGAATATTTTTATACTATTAAGAGCAGTATAATCGTTAAAATATGCTTTAGTAAATACATATTCATGTTTGTCATTTAAGATATAAATTAGCCCGCTAACTTCAATAAGTGTGGGTGGGGAGTAAATATTGTTGGAAATTTTAGTACCAATAACGTCATTATTTTAATTCCACTCAAATGATTTAAGAAGATTATAAAAAACTGGTGAATTTTGCCGTACATAGAGGATCCACTGCTCAACTTCACGTTCTTCGAAGATTACTCCAAGTGCATCGGTTATATTTTTAAAAATTCTGTTAAAAGGTATATGAATGTACGTGGATTGAAAATTTTTCAGTGTGTTAAGATTCATTTTATCTAATTTCACTTTCACTTTAAATATAGGTAAACTCAATGGCTGATCTTTTACTAAAATGTGTTATTAGAAATGCGTGACACTGTTTGTTTATATATCTACCATTAGTTTAGTTTATTTAATTAAATGATTATAGAGCCCGATGTATCAATGTTTTCTCTACGATCTGTTCAGTATAGATTGCGTTAACGTATTATGATTTTCTATTTCATCCCCTGTCCTTAGACCAACCGCATCCCAACCATTTCTGAAAATGCATTCTCATCATAAATTTCATTGTTTATTGACAAACGACACCAATAGTCTAAAATCAATAGTAAGCGTTCCCTCAAATACAGTACAATAGATCCTATGGTCATAGCTACTTGACACTGACTCTGCTAGTGAGGGATAAGACTTTGCCTCTTGTGCATGGACGTCCACATAAGATGAAATGTAAACAAAAATGATATGCTATGAAATACCCTAATTATGATAGGAGAAGTGTTTAGCATATCGATCGCCCAATCTATGCTTGATCTTGAGTTTTGTTTCGACCATCTTTGTGTGTAAAAAATGCCGCACTTCTTTTGTTTATAATATCTAGATAAGACTTTGCCTCATGTGGAAGTGGACGTTATAAAAAATTATATGCTATGAAGTACCCTAATAATGATAGGAGAAGTGTTGTAGCATATCGATCCCTTTCCAATAAAATGTCGCACTTGCTTTGTTTATTTTTTTTTTCTCTGAGTACTGTGTCGTAAAACCAATAGGTCTCATTGATCTACAGTGTATTTTCTGAAACATGCCTCATGCAGCGGACCCTAATCCTTAATTGTTAATAGGTACTTGACTTAACGGTTGGCATCTCAAAAACAATGTGTGTCGTCTGATTTTTAAAATGTATGCGATGGTTGATGTGGTGACCATTGAATTTAGATTCCTATAGTAAGGGGACAATAAAATATAAAGAAAAAACCACACACACAATTTCTTTTCAAAAAATTCATATTTATTTATTCATTTTCAACTTCAATCTTATAATGACCCCAGGTTTTCTTAGATAAATTTTGTGTATAAATTATATGAAGTTTATTCCTAAAAGTATTCATATTCCTATAAATAGAGATTTTATCAAATAAACAAGTCTTATAATTTTGTAGAGTTAGCCTTTTTGTAACAGACTTTTTGATCCCTTTTGCTTTCTGAACGGAAGTACCATCATCAATTGTAAAAGAGTACATTTTCGCATGTAAGCCAACAAATTGTGTCATTTTTTTCCACTATTCTCATCCTTAAACATACCCAATTTTTTTGCATTAACCAGAGGAAAATTGTGCAAGTTCCGACTATAGTCGGAAGTATCGAAGTATGTGTGTAAGTCATTGAAGATATCAGAGTAAAAGTCTTCAGTATTGATAGTATAAATGAAGGAATCTGTGTCCATATAATTGAGAAGCAACCTGTTGCTGAATTTGGCTTGCATATACCTATTCATAATGGAACTCATACATGAGTAGCTTTGAAAGTTCCAAGACAACGAAACCCAAATAAAGGGGTTTATTGTATTCGACTTTTACCCTATTCAATTGTATAGCAACCATATTTTCCGAAAATATCGATCTACTGTGAAAATTTGGTTTTGCTATAAGTGCTCGTATACCTTTCCTTTTACCGATATTCTCCCAATGTGTAACAATTTTAACATCAGTTCTTTTATCAATGTTTTCCATTGTCTTACCATATATGCTATTATTCATTAATTTGAAAAAATTCTTTTCAAAGGCATTTCTAGCTTTCTTACGGTGGTGAGTATTCAAGTCAATATACGTTTGAAGCCAATTCGACTGTTTAAATTGAATGACTCTGTGGACATTTTTCAACACTAAACCATGCTTTAGAGCTTGTTTCAGGTTTTCTATATGAATTACATATTTCCGTTTAGGATAAAAACTACTTACCAACTTTTTAGAATTGGTTCCCGGAGTACAAATATTTTCTGGACAAAATGGTAGGTCATTGTGAATATCATGTAAGGTATTGGGATAATCCAAATCGACCTCCAAGATGATACCAATATCTGGACTATTGAAAGACATTATATAACTCTCGGTAAAGTAATCAGTGTTTGACACCCACTGAAAACCACCATAGGGAAGAGTTTGATTCATAGCCCAACCATAGAGATTATTAACATCCAAGTACATTAAGTAAGATGAAGGTAGGTTTGGCTTGTATGTACTCATAAATTTGTTGTTTGCCTCCGAATATCTATGACAGCATTGAGTTAAGCCACCCCTAACACCCTTTTGGAAAAATTTATACATATCTATCGGTTAATAATTCTAATTCCATATCTGTAACCTTGAGCATTGCATCCCAAGATAAACCCGGTGCCGTATAATAGTAACATGGATCTAATTTATAGATTTCTTGACATATATTTCGAAAATTTTCAAAGATATCGGCAAGCAAAACAACATCACTTTGTAAATAGATTTGCAGGTATTCCCTCATATTTGTACAATTGAAATATGACCATATTTTATGAGCAACTTCATATGACTCATCTGAACATTCCTCATTAGTTAGTTTGTTGAAGAATGCACTTTTTTCCGGTAAACATTTCTCTTCTAAGCGATCCCACGTATTAAGATAATCATAAGGAAACACACCTTTTCTATTAATTAAATCATATTGTTGATCACAATCAAAATATGTTGTTGTCAATTTAAAATCATCGTTACCTAAATTTTGCGCTAATGAATCAATACTTTCGTTCAGAAAGCGATATGAATCAAGAAATCTCATTTCAAAATAAGTCCCTGATTTTTCATCTACAAGTATCTTTTTAGATATTGATATTGTTACGTCCGCGATACCGTGCTTTCCCGATGGGAGAAGAGTATCGGACGGAGAGTTAAATTGAAAATGCTTTTGTTGAGTTTTATACTGCAGAGCCCGCTGTCTTGTGCTGGGCTGCGACTCTGAGTTTACTTATTTTATTGATTTATAACATTTGATATTTTAATGCTTATAATTGGTCCGCAGTCTTTAGCGTCGCTGCGACCTTCTATGCTTAGTTCTCAAATTCAACTCTCCTTTTCCTTGTCACAACCTTTGCCTTTTATACTATCATTGTTCATGACCCATCTCCTATCTTCCCCCTCCACGCACCATTGGTTTCCTTACCAATTACCATTGTGCATACGCGCTATTTTTTTGTATTGCTTAATTGTTTTCCGCTCCCATTAAAAGTACCCAAATGACATCTTGGGTGTCATTTGCCTTACGCTGGTGTCAAGTGTCATCCATTCATAAATTATTATTATTTCCCCCGATAGCACAACGTAGTACTCCTCCGATATGCAACTATTGCAGTGTTGCCATATGTCGGCGTGCCGCTGTGTAATCGGAGTTGGGTTACGTGTGTATCGTATTGGGTAGGTATGCACTTGACTTATTGCGCTTGGGTGGCGTTTGAGTAATTGGGAAACGAATGAAAACAAAGCGAATGACCTATTAATAGCTGTGCGCTCTGGTTGGTGTATGGAATGGATTGCTATTGAGAAGGCGATGATTTGGAGTAGGTCATGATTAGGGTATGGTTGTGCGGATCACAACAAGGGTGAGGTGTACCGTTTCTTGCATTGGTGAGCATATCTAGGATATCCGAAATCGTGCTTTCATATCTAATCACTAGAAGTGTGACTAGTGAAGTAAGAAATTCCATATTTATAAGGGTAGATTAATCGGAAGTTTGATTGATAAGATTTTCGAGCATATACTTGACGTCATCAAATTTTGAGTTTATTGCCTCTAATTGGTTTTGCATGGTACTTTCAGATTTTTTGAATACGTTCATTGTAGTTTCTATGATCAATGTTTGATTTTTTATTAGTTTTAATAAGTGTTTTTCATTTGTCTGAAGTTTGTCTATCTGTCGGTCATAGTATTTAGCATCATCGTCGTGTAGTGTGCCAAACAGGGATTTGCTTAATGTTCCTATCATGTTTATTAATGCCCTCTTGTTTCTGTTTCTTGGTTGTAAAATACTGTATTTGAATTTGATATCCTTCATTAAGTGGGTTATTTCGGTTACCGAGCTGTTGCATATGAGTTCGAAATTTGCTATACCTGTTAGTTGTTTACATAGTGCGTTGATCGTACCCATCTTCTGAATATTCGTCGTATTCGACTTGGTGTGGTGGAGTACGTATTATGGGGTTCCAGCGTCGTGGGAGCGGGCTTTTCAGGATGTAGGTGGGACAGAAATCTAATTCATAATCTTCTTCCCTAATTCCAAAACTTATCACATCCCCGAAATATAAAGTTCTTTTATTTCTTCGGGAACGAGCCTTTCTCCATTAACGTAGGTTCCCCGTGAGTAATAATGGTCTGATATGTAAACCTTTTGATCGTTCAAGTCTATATGCATGGCCGCTTGAACGGAAGAGACGAGTGGAGAACACAAATCGAGGGTATTTGGGTAGCCGTTGCCTATTATGATGAATCCTAGGCAAAAGGGGATTTCGGTTTTATTTACCGTATTAAACAGTTTCCATTCCGAATTTGGCTCATAATATATCGACGCCATCTTCTAGAAGAAGAGAAAATTGAGTTGGCATCTTGGCGATATATATATTCTAAGCTAATGTCTAGTGTGTAAGTGAATGTGTTATGTATTTTTATTCGTTGTAAAACTGCAGATTATTATTGTGTATGAGTTTGGGCTTGTTTTTTATCTTGATTATGGTGTTTTCATTGGATATGATCTTTATTACTTCAAAAGGACCTTCTCATAAAGGAGATAGTTTGTTATTTCTTGCGTTATTTTTTTAGCAAGACCTTATCTCCAACGTTAAATATTTTGGTGCTGGTTTTCGCGTCAAAATATTTTTTTGAGTTTTCCTTCCTTTTGTTAAGTACCTATCTCTTTTGCTGCTTGGTATCCATGCTGCAATCGTGCCTTCAATTCGTTCGCATAATTATCATAATTGTACGAAATGCTTGGTTGTTGTGCAAGTTTGCCAGGTACGTTGGCTGGATTATCATAGAGCAGTTCATATGGCGTAAAGCCTGTACTTGAATGGGGAGTTGTGTTATACACGAACATCGCGTACGGAATCCATGTGTCCCATGTGAGTGGATCTTGGTTGACATAATGTCGTAAATACTCGATCAAGGTTTTGTGGCTACGTTCTGGCGCTCCATTTGTTTGGGGGTGTTGCGCCACGGCAACTTGCTTTATGTTTTGAGTGAAATGAATAATATAATTTCACATTTTCTTGATACATTTTATTTTTAATACTAGGTAATTCTTTAGACGTAGACGAAGGCGAGTGGTTGCGGCGCTTGTTCAATCAGCACTGTCCAACCAAAAACTTAAACCAAGTCCAGTACGTCCCAGATATGCGTCGCCTTTAGGGTTTTGTACCATGTGATGGCTTTCCACAGCTCATTCACAATGTATGCCCCTCCGCCAATAGTACAGACGATCGCGATGATTGTATACATCTTCGTCATCTTGTTGTTCTGTGTTCTGTTTTCGGCGTTGTCCCCCTTTTATCGCGCCACTTAATTCAAATGGGCGATGAATCATCATTTAATTGGTTGGTGGTTCGGTGTCAGTCAGCAATGGGTCAGGCCGCCACAGCGTATCGAATGTTGATATTATGTCAGCCGACAGTGGGTCAGGCTGCAACATAATATTTCCTTATCGGCGACTTGTTGTTATTGGTGTGATATGGTTTACTTTGATGCGTGCATTCTGGACTAATGGCCAGGATACTCGTATGACAATACTTTGTCATACATTGTCGGCTGGTTTGTTATGCCTTTCATGTTGCTAGTCGCAACATCCTCCCCCCCCGCGACTCGAGGGTTGTCCAGTGGACATGAAAACAAAAGAGAAAAGCAAGTGCGTTGGTTTGTGTTGGAACATATTTGATCGAAATGATTTAACTTATGGATATCTATAACTAAATTGAAATCTCTAAAACAGTATAGGATTATGGATATGTACCATGCTTACGATTCGATTGGTAGTTTGCATATTTTTGCGATTGGTCTAACATAAATCCCCTTCGCTGTTTTCACTGAGACTACTCGTGTCAGTCCGTCCGATCCAGGTTTTTTCTCGACGATTCGTCCCAACGGCCATAAGGTTGGAGGTGTTTGATCGTCTTTCATCAATACCAACTCACCGATGTTAAGATTCGTTGATGGATTCAGCCACTTAGGCCGTTGCTGAAGTCGTGCCAAATATTCTGTTTTCCATATTTTCCAAAAGTCTTGCATTAGTTTCTGCATGACCTACCAACGCGTTAATGAATTTTCCTTGCACTCAGTCAAATCCCTTTCTGGCATTGTATTAAGGGCGGACCCGATCAGAAAGTGTCCTGGAGTTAGAATCTGCAGATCTTCCGAGTCTTCTGTCAGAGGACATAATGGTCGTGAGTTAAGACATGCTTCAATTTGTGTCAATGTGGTGCATAGTTCTTCAAATGTTAAGGTGTAGTTCCCCATGATTCGATGTAAGTGGAACTTTATTGACTTTACCCCAGCTTCCCACAGTCCACCAAAGTGTGGTGCTGCCGGTGGGTTGAAATGCCAGGTCGTGCGGTGTTGTGGTTGTCTTTTTTATTTTCATGAGCGAACACGTTTCTGGAAACATTTTGCTCAGGAAGTTTGCACCTTGGTCCGTTAGTAGTGAGAATGGAATGCCGTGTCGACAAACAATGTTTTCGACGAAAACTCTTGCTACTGTTGGAGCTTCCGCATTGATTAAAGCGTATGCCTCTGAGTATTTAGTAAGGTCATCTTGAAAGGTTAAAAGATATTTATGGTCACCATAACTTGTTGGCAAGGGTCCAACTATATCTATTGCTATCCTTTCAAATGGTCTTGAACTGGTAGTCGTAATTTTCATGGGTATGGGCGGATTTCGCCTGCTCTTATTAACCAGACAGGACGCACATTTTCGAATATATTCAGTTATGCCTGCTGTCATTGTAGGCCAAAAGTATTTGGATTTAATTCTCTTGAGTGTTCGAATGACTCCTTGGTGTCCTCCGAGAGGTGAGTCATGATATTCTGCGTATGGCTTTGGCGTATGTTAGAAGGATTCTGTCGTCAACGAAAATATAGATATCTCTATGTCAAGGGTTTGAAATGTATTTTCAAGAAGGTTTTTGAAAGTTTTCTTAAATTCGTCCCCTATTATAGGTAAAGAGAATCCGATACATTTTAAGCATTTTTCAAAACATATTTCTTTAATGTCGTTTAGACATGTGCTCGCGATTTTCTGATCAGTTGAGCTTCGGAATGGTACTGGGAGAGTTATAAAACAGATTTCTTCTTGGTTATTTAGCTGTAACAAAATATTCTTTCCTAATTGAGGTTTTACAAACTGTGGTGACTTCTCTTGTAACATCTCTTCATCGGGTGTATTAGAGGTAATATTATTATTTTGAATTGGGCTAATTTGTCAGCAAATATTGATCCTTTGTGTTCTTGTAGAGTAAGACTGGAAAGAACCTGAATGTCTGAGAGGTCAGAACGTATGTTTTGTAAAGGTTGTTTGTCTCTGTTTTGACTACGTGTAGGTACCATGATAGCCTTGGAAGTTTCAGCTATATTTTCCGGGTCCTCGGGTATGCGACTTAATGCGTCTGCATTTACATTGGTTTTTCCTGCTTTATAGACTATTCGGTATTCATATTCAGCTAATAGTATTCTCCAACGGGATAATCTTGATGTTGGATCTTTAAGATTCATAAGCCATTGTAGTGGTTTATGATCAGTGCATATTGTAAGTTTTCGGCCGAAGATGTAGGGACGGAATTGTTTGACGGCAAAGATGATAGCCAATAATTCCTTTTCGGCGTCGTTTAGAGTTCGACTGGCAAAGCAAATTGGTTTATCTTGACCGATAATTCCTTGTGACAAAATGGCGCCTAGTCCGAATCACTGGCGTCAGTGGTTATTATGAAGTCTTCTTCGAAATTGGGGTATGATAAGATAGGAGGTTCTATGAGTTTACGTTTTAGAGTTTGGAATGCTTCGTCGCAGAATGCATCCCATTTAAATTCTACGTCTTTTTTCAACAATTTTGTTAGGGGTTTTGCTATCGTGGAAAAGTTATTAATAAATCTTCTATAGTATCCTATGAATCCTAGAAATGATTTTACTCCCTTTATAGATTTAGGTACGGGATATGTTTTTGCAGCTTTTATTTTCTCAGGATCGGGTTTTAAGCCGTGTTCTGAAATAATATGACCTAAATATGTTAATTCTTTCTTCATAAAATTAAATTTTTCGGGCTGAAGTTTTAAATTGCTTTGGCGTAATCGATCAAAAACTCTTACTAGTTTGTCGTTATGGTCCTTCAAGTCGTATCCGTATAGGACGATGTCATCAACGTATACGAAGCAATCAAATCCTTGTAGACCTATTAGTACTGTATGTATTCATCAGGCGTTGAAAGGTTGCTGGGGCGCTTCTCAGGCCAAACGGCATACGATTATATTCGTAGTGTCCATATGGGGTACTTAATCCCGTCTTGCACCTATCTTCTTCGTTCATACGTATTTGATGGAAACCATTAGCCAAATCAAGGGTGCTGAAATACTTTGCTCTACCAAGTTGATCCAGTATATCCGTGATGTTTGGTAGCGGATATGCGTTAGCGATTGTTAATTCATTTAGCCGACGAAAATCAACCACGACCCGCCATCGCTTATTGCCTTCTTTGTCCGGTTTCTTGGGAACCAGAATCAAAGTGGAGTTCCATGGGCTTGCACTAGGCTGGATTATTCCATCCTGTAGCATGTCGTTAACTTGCCTATGGATCTCACTTGTATGTGCATTGGGCAATCTGTAAGGCTTGACGTATAGTGGTGGTTTGTTCTGGTCAGTAATGATCCTGTGGCTTATGACATCCGTGAAGGTAAGCTGGTCACCTTCGAGGAAGAACAAATCGTTGAATTCCCTGCAAATTTTGTGGATTGACTCTTTTTCTTCTTGGTTACAATGTTCAAGGTCTATAACTGACTTTAGTTTGTCTAGCCTGCCTTTAATCTTGTAGTTTGTTTTATTGGAGACCAAGTTGAAATTATCTAAAGTGTCCCATTCGAGGTTGATATCTGCGGTGTTTAACCTGTGCTCTGTGCCCAAGGTATTCATCATTAACAGCTTTATCTTGGAGTACTTGGATCGAGTCGAGCTAAGTTCTCCTTTGACTTAGTCTTACGTTTAGCTAAGTTTTCATCAGGTAACTCAGTCTTATTGACTATTGCTGAGTCCCTTTTATGCTGCTCAGTCTTACTTACTGTTGCTGAGTCTTTTATATTCTGCTCAGTCTTACTTACTGTTGCTGAGTCTTTTTTATTTAGCTTAGTTGTGACTAAGCCGTTGGATTGGGTTTTAATTGTTACTTCCCTATTTTCGTACTTAATATAGCACCGATTATGCCATCATATGCTAAACTTAAATGGTTAGGTATTACTTGAAATGGATAGTTCAGGAGAATCAAGTGATCTTCTGTCTGAAATTCCAAAGATCCTGTGATTTCTCCTATCGTGCTAAATTCTACTCCTGATATTGAAGATACAGTATATAAGGTTTTGTTGGAGGTGTTAGTTTCGTTTTTTGTTGGTTTTACTAGGCTGATGTCAGCGCCTGTGCAATCAAGAACGTGGATACATTTTTTTCGGAAGGATGGAATTTTATTTGTATCACTGGCTCCTGATACTTGGGGCAAAATGATACAAATATGTTAAAGTTTAATTCGGGGTTCCGTGAATGTCGACTTGTGTTTGTACTCGGGAATGATTGTCGACGCCTTCTCCCCGAGTCAAACCGTTTCATCGCGGCGCATATTGCGTGAGGAGTTATTATTATTGTTTTGTAAGGGGGGTTGCGTATTTTGCGGGGGAGCTCTCATTTGGGCCAAACGCGTCCTACATTCATCGATATGGTGATTAGGTCTGTTACAGTAAGTACACCTTAAGCATTGTAGTTCCCTTTTTATTTCCTGTGGGACAAAGTTGGGAAGATTGGTGTTTCTGTAACAGGTTGCGGACGTGTGTCCTATCTTGTTACAGGTTTGGCAGATAGGTCTGGAAGTGGGGACTGCATTTCGGTTCCTGTAACAGGTAGTGGATGTGTGTCCAACCTTGTTACAGGTGTGACAAATGGGTTTTGAGGGGGAAAACCTTGTTGGATAGCTTCTATTTTCTGAAGAATGTGTTGCCGTTGTACGTTCGAGGCGAACGGAATGTTCTTCTGCGTATGCAATGGCTTTCCTTAGATCGCCTTCCCCGTGGGATTGAACCATAAATTTAAGATTCTGGTTTCGAAGACCGTCTTCGAAAACCTGTATGTCTAGCTTGTCATTTTCAAGGGAGAGAAACCTTCATACAGCTTCGTCGCTAGTGCTAGCAAAAGTAGCCGAGTTTAAGGAGGTTAATAATCGATTGACGCGATCACCAAATTCCTTAACACCTTCGCCAGTTTTGTGCTTAGCATTCAGCAACTCGTTTTGTGCCGAGGAACGGGATCTTTGTTCCTTGAACTGACTCTCTAACTCCGACACTAAATCACTCCATTTCGTGAAGGATTTCAGTTGGACTAGCTCGAATGCCGGTCCCTGGAGTCTCGTTTTCACGACCTTCAAAAAGAGTTTGTGTTCAGCGTCAGTTTTAATTGACGTGAACAATATATTGCCACACGCTATGAATTTGTTTAGCTCTTCAGGATTTCCGCTGAAGGCTGGGATAATATTGAAGACGTCGTTAAGACTTACTTTATATTCTGACATTTTGGTGTCGGAATCGGAAATGTCGTGTTTAGAATAGAGAGGAAGTTGTTCAAACAGCTGCAATATCGCAGCTTGTCTTCTTGTAGTAATATTGGAGGTATTTAAGAGATGGGAAATAAAAATGTTTCGCGTTTTTTTTTTTTTTTTTTTTTTTTAATTTAAAAAAGGGAATATGGTGTGTTTACAGTTGGTGTATCAAGTTTTTTTTTTTGTGTAAAGAGTTTTGTTTTTTGTTTTACTTAAATAACCTTAAATACCTTAAAAATGTGGTTCTATGGGTGCTGCTGCTTCTGGTACGTTTACGTGTAGGGTTTTCTTTATTTTCTTTCTTCGCTGCCAGGCAGGCTTCCCGCCTTATAGATGTGGTGGCCTGGTCTTTCCTTCTCACTGCTCAATTTTTGCCTCCGCGTCCGTATTTCAGGAGTTCGCCAGGTCTTATATTTATGAGACTTTCACTTTTTCACTTTCACCTTAGCCGGTGTATAGCCCCAGTACGCTTTTAACTACTTTCTCTGGTGTGTAGCCCCAGAGAACGCCTCAGAAGTATTTAACTTCTGTTTGTTGGTTCGGTAGTTGGGACCTCTTTGGGTATCCCACCGCTGCCACCAAATGTTATATCGTGATAAGTTGCCGTGCTTTCCTGTTTTCGCAGGAGAAGAGCAAATTCACGGAGAGGTTGGTAGAATAAAGGAAAAGAGAATTACTTGTTGCTGTTGGTTGGTAAGGCCCGCTGTCTTTGCTAGGCTGCGACCTTTACCAATGAATATTTATTTATAATAATTTTCTTATATCTGACTCAAAAACAAAACAGTAAGGCCCGCTGTCTTGGCTTGGCTGCAACCTTTACTGTTTGGAAATGTCTATACAACTCTCTGCCTGACCGTGGAGGAGATGGGAAAGAAGGTAGCAACAGTATAGGTGTATGTTTGTATATATTATTTTTGTTTGTATATGTATGTATGTAAAGAAAAATTCTAGTACTAAAAGAAATACCTTAAAAACTTAAAACTGCTGCTGTTGCTGGCGATGTTGTTTCCGCTCTTGCTGTTGGTGATGTTGGAACTGCTACTGTAGTTTGGTTTCCAGGCAGGCTTCACGCCCTAGGTATAGATGCAGTTACAGCCTGGTCTTTTCAATGCACGAATATTTGCCTCCGGCGTCTCTTGTAGAGAATTCGCCAGGTCTTACGGTTTTCGGGATTTTCACACGCACTTTTACACTTAATTACTTCACTTTCACTTTCTCTGGTATATAGCCCCAGAGAGACGCCTCAAGATCTTTGTCTTGTTTTGGTTTTGGTAGTTGGGACCTTTTGGGTATCCCACCGCTGCCACCAATGTTGTAACGATTTTTCACCGTGCTTCCTTGTTTCCAAGGGAAGAGTGAAAACCGGAGAGAAATAAAAAGTATTTTTTTTATAGTTTTAATTATTATTGGCCCGCTGTCTTAAGCAGGGCTGCGACCAACAATATATTTTGTATTTTATTATTTTATATTTTTTCAAAAGGTAAGACCCGCTGTCTCAATGCTAGGCTGCGCTCTTATACAATCGGCTGTTGATATTTCTCTCCTTTTTCCTTGTCACAACCTTTGCCTTTTATACTATTATTGGTCATGACCCATCTCCTATCTTCCCCCTCACCGCACCATTGGTTTCCTTACCAATTACCATATGTGCATACGCGCTATTCTTTGGTATTGCTTAATTGTTTTCCGTTCCCAATAAAAGTACCCAAATGACATCTTGGGTGTCATTTGCCTTACGCTGGTGTCAAGTGTCATCCATTCATAAATTATTATTTCCCTGATACTACAATGTAGTAGGTATTCCTCTTCGAGCTGGTTTGTGTAAGTCATTCACAACATTCCTCTTACGCATATTGCAATACAATGAATAAAAATCGCAAGAAATTTACATTAAAATAGGTTTATTTCGTAATAATTCTTTTATATAATGACATTAATTTCTTAATTCTATTCAATCTGCCTTCAAGCATATAACATGCGCAAGTATCTGGTCCTTCTTGACAAAGATTTGCAGACCAGTGACAGTTTATGAAATGACACCCATAAACAGAGATGGTTGATGATACGTTTTCAAATTTCCTCAGAAAAGTAATACAGTCAATAAATTCACTGAAATCTTCCTCAAGAAGAGTTTGATTATTTGTTTTTAGAAATTTTAAATAATATGTGCAAGTACAATATATACTTAGGTTAAATACAAATGTTATTGTCCTATTGTTCATTGGATGATATTCTATGATGACCCCAAGCATAAGTACTTATACCGTCAGAGCGTATATATCGCTTGGTATCATTGCAGCTTAAAGATAATTTCTTTAAATTTTGAGTATAAATAATGTGTAGTTTACTTCTAAAAATTAACATATTACCATATAATTTTGTCTTTATAATTTCCTATGTTTAGTGTTTTTGTAAGCAATTTTTTGATTCCTTTCGCTCTTTGCACCGATTCACCATTATCAACCGTAAATGAGTACATTTTTGCCCTTAAGCCAACAAATTCTATTATTTTCTTGCCCTTTGTCTCATCTTTGAACATGCCTAAGACTTTTCCATTGACTTGTGGAAAGTTATGAGGGTTTGTATTTTCATACGCAGAGGTATTAAACTTCAAATGAACGTCATTCAAAATGTCTGCATAGAAGTCATCGGTTTTGAACGTATATTTAAATGAGTCAGTGTCCATATAATTTAAAAGAACATTATCATCAAATTTGGGTTTAATGTAATCATAATGAAAATCATACATCAAAAGCTTTGATAGCTCAAGCACAACAAGCCCCAAATATATTGGTTTATCGTAGGTGATATTGACACTTCTTAATTGTACAGCAACCATATTCTGATCACATATCGAGCGACTATGAAAATTTGGTCTTGCAATTAGAGTTCGTGCTCCTGTTTATTTTTCCAATATTTTCCCAATAAGACGATTTTGACATCAGTGCGATTTTCAATATTTTTAATTGTCTTCCCGTAAATGACATTATTCCCTAATTTGTAAAAGTTCTTTTCGAATGCGTTCTTTGAGTTCATACGGTGGTATGTATTCAAAGATATGTACTTCTGAAGCCAATTGGACTGTTTAAATGTCAATACACGATGCACTTTTTTCAATATCAAACCGTGTCTAAGAGCTTGCTGTAGATTTCTTAAGTGTATAACGTATTTCGTTTTGGACAAAAGATTAGCTACCAATAAGGGAGTAACTTAGACATTGCCCAAGCGTACAGATTATTAGCATCTAAATATACGGTGTATTGTGAAGGTATATCTGGATCAAATGAGGAAAGAAATTTATTATTTGACTTTGAGTATCTGTGACTGCATTGAGTTAGTCCTCCTTTTATTCCTTTTTGGAAAAAGTTTAACATTTCCAAGTCTGTTAAGAGCTCTAATTCCACTTTGGTCATTTTGAACATGGAATCGTAAGATAAACCGGGTGCTGTATAATAATGAGAGTTCAAATAATCATACGGAAAGACCCCTTTTCTTTTAACTAAGTCAATGTTTTGGACATCACAAAAATGAGACATTGTAATATTAAAATCCTCAGCACTAAGATTTCTTGCAAGCGAATCGATGCTCTCACTTAAAAAGCGAAAGGAATCCAAGAACCGCAACTCTATGGTTTTATTATCACTTACAGCTATTCTCTTAGATATAGAGATATATTTCTCCTTATTTATCGCCAAAACTTTAATGTCACCTTCAATCTCTTGAAGAGATGTAAAAAAAAGATGACTTTCATACTCTGTCATATTATGTAAGAACACAGGAAAAAATGGGGAACTCTGTACTTAAGATTACAAGAGTTATGTGCAGGACCCCTGTAGTCACCAGTTAAATGACAAAGATCTTTTACCCTATATTCAAATTCATTAAATTTTTGCTCACATATGAAACAGGTATCCGAATAGATATGGATGACCTATTCGGTATCAGTCAGCTGCCTCATCGGTATTGGATTCCTCATGCACTCATTGTAGGCTTTAGTGGTGTCCTCAACTACCACGCACGAAATCTCTGGTACAGTTTTGACCTGTAAAAATAGAAAACAAAAAATGTACTTCTATTCAAATGTAGCAATAAAAATCAATCTCACCGATTCCTTGTTTCGTCAAAGGAACATTTCATGAAATATGAGCTTGCACATGGAACATGCTGCTGAACAGTCATCGTTGATGAAGTAGAAGGATCCGGAATACATCTAGCAAGCGGTTTCAGTATGCACTCGAAATCTGCATACGTTACAAATGGCACAACCATTTGCCTTTCGACATTTCTAAAATTTAATATTTTATTGTCATCCTTTGGCATATTTGTAACAATTTTTTTGCATTCATTCTTATGCTTGAGCAGACCGGCTTCACTATAGAAGTGCATCAAACAGCTGTTACAGAAGAATAGCCTGACTTCTTTCTTTTCCAAAACTGCACTCCTTAACAGCCTGCTAATATTTTTGATCCACATGTAATGTTGGTCAAGGAGCAATAGGTTGATGTGATGTTGCTTTTTGTTTGAGGTCATATAATATGGGCCTTCGATATGGGGTTTATCGCAGTTTTCTTCTCTACCCGAAAAACCAAACACATTTATGCTTACTTCGTTATTCATTTCGAATATTCTTATGTCTTTTAGTTTCAGGGGGAACCTGAGTCCGGTGAAATTCAAAGTAATACCATCCAAATGTATTACTTCATCTGTTATCGTCGAGACATTATATGACAAAGTTTGATATGGATGGGTTGCGTTATAGGTTTCAGAGCAGATACCATTATTTTGTACATTTATTACAGCTTTTTTGTTGGATATATAATTTGGCAGGATGTGGTATGCGGAACCTTTTAATGGTTGATGTTTGTTGACATTTAGTTGACATAAATTTAGTGTCGTCCACAAGTGTATCCTGACCGTTCCCTCGATCCAGTATCGCATTATACATAAATTTGTATACTCATTCGCTTCATGCACCGAGTGTGTCATCAAAGTAATAATAATAATAATAACCTCGTTCATTTAATTTTCACTTCAAGAGTGTCTGTATGTAGTTCATATCACTTTGATGTTTGAAGCAATGCTATTATGTACGACGCCACAAGTTGGGCGAGTTCTGGGTATCAGATATCGAAGTGAATTTGGATATTACTAATTGCTTTTGGCAATTAGTTAAATGACCGCTGGTGCGATCCCTTCACAGTAGCACCTTTCGAGTTGCTCTAATGCCTCGTCTACCTCGAGGAAACTCATGGATCGGGTTGCCTACGTTAAGAGTAGGTATCCAGAAAGTAGGGTTTTTATTCAATTTTTTTTTAAACGGGGAATTTATATTTAAGTTAAATCTATATACATATTATATTTTTTTTCATAATGGTGCTTAATTAACTTTGGAAAGAATACTATTAACATAGTAGAAGGTGTTAAACCCTCGCCGGTATGGACTCTAAATGATGGGTGGCGTCTGCGATGAGTTTTCTCCGGAAATGTTGGAGTCCTAAATAGGCTAATCCTACTAGTTCGGCGGTGACGAACATGAGTCCCAGTATGACAGCGGTGTGGTCCGCTTGGTGTTGGATCAGATTTGGAGCGCTGAGAAGCTGGGTTCCGGTATTTATTACCTCACCCTTACTTTGATTGCTTCCCATTCCGGGCTATGTTGGTGGAAACTTTATTAAAGAGATAGTGAAATTCTTCTTCTTCTTTCCTCTTCTGTGCCTTCTTTGCTCCCCGGTTTTGTCGCCTTTATTTCTCTCAGATTTTTCTTCCGGTCGTCTGCGTTCGGCCCGGAAATATTGGCAATACGGTATAGTTCCCGTATGGTCTGTTTCTGTTTGACAGTTTTTCCTCCTCTCCTAGAGATACATAGGTGCCGTATGAGTGTAAGAAAAGGTGTACTTCTTCTTGTCACGTATGCCAAATTAATTGTTTAACACTTTACTGTTTTAAAAAAAAATGTAATTTTATTGAACACTATTTCTATATAGATAGGTATATACAATTATAAATAAATGTTGTGTGCTGCGGGGTTGGAATCGGACTGCCCGTCGTCGATGATCTCGTTCTCCTCGAAGGCTCGGATACGGTTGCTATCAGCGGCTATTTCTTATTCATTTCCTATTGCTGTTTATTTATCTTCGGTTGTAAATTATGAGTTTTACGATGATCCCGATTTTCTTTCGGGGTTGGTGTCGTGTCACCGTGCACTTGTTGACCCATGTGGTCACCATGTGTTAACTCTCCCCTTGGTCGGAAGAAGATTGTCCCAATCTTTCGCTCAACATCTCCTGTACCCTTGATCTTGAAGCGTCCATGAATTCTTCCATCTCTATTACGGCCTGCTCGATCGTGCTTGGGCAATTGACCTGTTTGATTCTGTTTGCGCGATGACCTCGAATTATTTTGATTATTTTGTAAACAGAGTAAATCAGTATTACAAGGAACAACTTAATACATATTCCCCACAATACGGGATGTTCTTTGACTTCCGTTACATATGGTTCAATGTGGTCAACATTTGTGTATTTTAAATCTGAGCTTAAAAATTCAAGTATTGTTACTTTGGAAGGTTTACCTAATTTTACGTGTTATAATATTTTATTCTTAGAGTTAACATATGTATTATTATCTATTGTAACATTTCTTTCAAATTGGATTAAATTTTTCCCTGAAAATTCTTTGTTCTTAACAATATGAGAGCCGGTTATAACGATACTCCCTTCGGTGATTATTTCTATTTGTATATTTCTTTCTTTAACCTTTGTGCAGTTCGCTTCAAAATTATTAAGTAATTCTGTTATGCAGTTAGGAGTGTTAACAATAAGGCAAAAGTCATTATTTAATTCTATCTATCGGATGCATCTAATACATCAGTTATGGATACTTTTTCTTTTTCTTTACTTATAATATTTTTGATTTCATCTAAATTTAAGATTAGAGTGTTTAAAATATTTGATTTGCTTAGATTAATTGTGTTTATTATTTCTCTTAATTCTACTGCAACATATTTAATGACTCTAATTTTTTTTTTCTCTTTGGAAATCGGTTCACTATATAATTTTTCCATTGCTTTGAACAATTGCGTGTTTATGGTTGATTGTTTATTATTTGATTCGATTAACTCTTGTAGCTTAAGTTATATTTTTATTAGGTCATCGTGGACTGGGCTACCGGAAATCCACTTCCATAGGGTTCCTATCTCGTTTATTCCTCTACGTACCCTATTCCTGATTAGTAATTGGGTTAGTAGTTTATTCGCTGTTTCTAATTCCTGCTTAAATTCGTCTGAAGGGTTTTTTTCGACTGACATACTGCCTAGCATCTCCGTATATGAGGTTAAATTAATTAGATGGAAAATTTCTCCGGTTTCTTTGTAAATTGCAGCTACTGCATCTTCTACTAAAATATATTCATCCTTAGAATAGTCCGTTATTTGTTGACCCGCTGTAGCGGCAACTAGTATCAAGATTAAAAGCATCGTTCTCCGTCGTTGTGCTGGATCTTCAGCGTTAGAGCTTACTTTTCCTGATCTGTGAGAATCGATGTCCCGGGTTTGCTTCAGGTGCTTTACGTCTAAAGTCTTTAAGTCGTTCCCCCGTTGTTCAGATTTTAAGTCTGATTTGCTTTGTTCCCGTGGCTGAACGGTACTTGTTGATTTTCTCCCTCTTGGATGCCTTTGTTAAATGTTTTTTTATTCGTATGGTTTTTCACCCACTGATGTATTAATATCACTTTATATATTTAACGAACAATAATACAATTTTACTAAATGGCTCCCTGCTCGGTAGCCAATTAATTGTTTAACACTTTACTATTTAAAAAAAATGTAATTTTATTGAACACTATTTCTATATAGATATATAAAATTTTGATAAATGTTGTGTGCTGCGTGGTTGGAATCGGACTGCCCGTCGTCGATGATCTCGTTCTCCTCGAAGGCTCGGATACGGTTGCTATCAGCGGCGCTATTCGTAAACTATTTCTTATCCATTTCCTATTGCTGTTTGTTTATCGTCGGTCGTAAATTATGCGTTTTACGATGTTCCCGATCTTCTTTCGGGGTTGGTTTCGTGTGTCACCGTGCACTTGTTGATCCATTATTTGCGATTATTGTTTCCTTATATACCTATTCCCTATGAGCATTTCCAACAGCTCATAGGGAATAGGTATATAAGGAAACAATAATCGCAAATAATGGATCAACAAGTGCACGGTGACACACGAAACCAACCCCGAAAGAAGATCGGGAACATCGTAAAACGTATATAACAACAACAGCTAATTGATTCGTCATGCAATGTGTGCAATGTAATATTGTTAATTAGTTTTGAATGTTATGGAAAGTCCTCTACACCCTTCACACTTCGCTCAGGTGATGTTAGCTCTTGGATCTGAGGCACACGGTTCGCAGCGTGCGGCTTGAGTGTGGAAGGCTCCTTCCGCAACCAACACAAGACAATGCTGTTACGATTCGGCCCGTGCTTCCTCAGTGAAGCGAGGGAAGAGTACCGAACGGAGAGTTAGTAAAAATACTTTGTTATTGTTTTGTGTACTGCAGAGCCCGCTGTCTATAGCGTGGCTGCGACTCTGAGTTCTTTATTTATTGAAATTATTATTCTTTTATTTCTATTATTATTAATAAGATCCGCTGTCTAAGCTGGGCTGCGATCTATTGACTTGTTAACTTAACTCTGATTTTTCCTTGTCACAACCTTTGCCTTTTATACTATCATTGTTCATGACCCATCTCCTATCTTCCCCCTCCACGCACCATTGGTTTCCTTAGCAATTACCATTGTGCATACGCGCTATTTTAGGCGACAGTTTATTGGTTCGCCTGATGGGATAGAAATGTATATTTGTTTTGTCTCCTTTTTCATGCAGTAGTTTCGAGTTTCCATTAGGATTCTCTCAAAAGTGGATGTGTCTGTCATATCCAATGGCAAGGTAGTGACGACGTATTCAGACGATTTTGCTGTATTCGGGTGTATGTTTTTATTTCGGTAGGATTCGGACGAATGTAGTTAGTAATAGTTTTGAGTAATTCTTCTTCCCGACGTTTTTCTTGGGCTAGGATAAAAATTTAGATGGGTGAACAGTGTTCAGCGAACGCGATTGGTTTAAAAGTTTCGATTATTTTGCATTCCACTGGTGGAGATGCAATTTCTTCGCTACCTATCACAACTATTTAATCAACATCTTTACTCTTTGCTTTACTCCTAGTGGTGACTAATACCTTACTTTCCTTTTCTTGACAATCGACAATTTCAGGAATCCGACTTAGTGCATCAGCATTTGTATGTGCTGGGTCTTTGTTTGGTTGCTCAGTCTTATTGACTATTGCTGAGTCTTTCTTCGGTTGCTCAGTCTTATTGACTATTGCTGAATTTGTCGTTATCTCAGGCTTACCTTTTGCTGAGGCACTTCTGTCCTCAGTCTTACGTGTTTCTGGATTTGAATTTGCATGATCCTCTGTTACCTTAGATGTAACGCTGCTTCTCTCGATACTACCCGAAGGTATTACCTCGAAAGGTGTTGAGTCTCGAGAGGTTTCTAGCGTCGTATTACCTTTGTGGGTATTTGAGGTTGATGCTGTAATATATAATGTAAGCGACCGTGTTGTTTCAACTTCGAAAACCGACTCGTCGCTTACCTATCGGTCTGCTTCGAGCCTCAGGGTCATCTCGCCCAATCAGCATGCCGCAGTTGCTGGGCCGAGGGCAATGGCATCGATGGGGCAACAATGCTGAACCATCACAACAAACTGCATTGTTGCCCAACCAACGTCAAATTGCAACGATGCTTTTTGAGTGCAATAGCATTGGTTGGGAAACAATGCTGAGTTATCACAACAAACTCATTTGCTTATGATAGCGAGCATTGGCCCCAAGCCCAACCAGCGACATATTGCTGAGCGCAACAATGCTATCGAATTTTTATTAGAATTTTTCTTAGGCTTATTTTCTGCTATGGTTTTGTTTACCATAGTCTTACATTTGCTAAGTTTTGAGTTACTGTATTTTTTGATGAGGGATACAATCTTAATGTATTGTGAACGTAGTTGATCACACAAGAATATTTTTTTTGAGGAAATCATTTCCAATGATTCCGTCAAAATTAAAAGAGGTGTTTCCGTGTTCCGTGTTGAACGGGTGTTCGATTTTGAAATTGTCATTTCCTGATTCGAGATAGAAGGTTTCAGTAGTAAGACTAGTGCTCATGGTTTTGTCTCCATTCATGGTAGAAACTATCATGTCGTTATTATTTTTATTAATAAGTGGATTACTAGGGGTTTTTATTATGCCGATTTCAGAACCTGTGTCACTCACAAAGCTCCGTAACTTTCCATTTTCGGATGGGATCCTTATCATGCTGAGGATGTTATTGGGCAGGAGTTCGATTAAAATGGATGTTAACATTTTAGTTCATTTCCTGGTGAACTGTGGCGTCTACTTGTAGTCGGGAAGGGAAGCCGTTCTCCTCCTCCCGACTGTGGTCGTTTCCCGTCATGTTTAGTGGCTGATTAAGCGGGACTTGGTGATAGTTCACTTGCCGCCTTTGGTTATTGCCATCATTATTATTATTGAGTTGAAGTGGGAATTGCTGAGGCGCAGGATTGGGATTCTGCGGAGCTCTTAGTCGATTGGAGCCTTGTGAAATATTTTGCATCTGTATATGCGACTGGCGGAGTCGGCATTCATTGAATGAGTGGTTCCTTTTATTGCAGTAATTGCATATTATGAACTGTACTTCCCTTTTAATTTGGTTGGGCGGAAGGTTTTGGAAAGACTTGTTTCGGCAACAAGTCTGTTTTGTGTGGCCTGGTATTCCACATATTTCGCAAATAAGTTTTTGCGTGTTAGTGGGCCTTGTAAGTAATTTTGGAGGAACGGTAAGTCTCTCCAATCTCGCAGCATGGTCCTCTGCGTAGGTGATAGCTTTTTTAAGGTCTGTTTCACCATGTGCTTGGACCATGATCCTTAGATTGTCGTTTCTTAGGCCGTCCTCGAATGCCTGTATGGCTAGCTTGTCATTTTCTATATTCAAGAACCTTCGTACCGCGGCGTCACTGGTACTGTTCAGGGTGGCAGATTTTAGTGCGGACAATAATTTGCACACCCTGTCGCCGAAATCCTTAACAGGCTCCCTTTGATTTTGCTTTATCCCCAGGAGTTCGTTCTGAGCGGAGGATCGAGAATTCGTCTCCTTCAACTCCGCTTCCAAAATTGATTTTAACTCTTCCCATGTGGTGACGTTGTTGAACTGTAGCAGTTCGAAAGCAGGGCCTTGAAGTCGAGTTTTGACGATGCTTAAATACATCGGCTTCTCGTTGGCCTGGGCCGAGGAAAAAAGTATATCACCGCAGGAAGTGAACTTAATGAGTTCAACGGGATCACCGTTGAATAATGGGACTATATTAAATATGTTTGAATTCCATTTTCACCGAGATGTCTACTTCGTTAAAAGGTGGATAGTTTAAAATTCCAATCTCTTCAGGAGGAGAATGGAAGGGGAGGATTTTGAACAGGCCAGCAGTGATTAATGCTTGCCTATGAGCTTGTCTCGTGACACGCCTAATGTTTACAGCCCACGTGACGGAGTGATGGAAGTAAACGAACCCAAAAACTTTACAGGGTAAAATAGGAATGGTAGAAGATTGGAAAAGGTAACAATAGTATAGTTAGGTATGTATGTTTGTATGTATGTAATTATATATGTAAAAAAATTTGTCTAAAAAAAAAATACCTTATATGTTTAAATAAAAATGTTGTTGTTTATTGCTACTGTTTAAGTTGTTTGCCAGGCAGGCTTCACGCCCTATAGGTGCAATTACAGCCTGGTCTTTTCACTGCCCAAATGTTTGCCTCCGCGTCCTGTTTTTAGGAGTTCTCCCGGTCTTATTCTTTTTGGGACTTTGTTGTTTTTTTTCACTTAAACTGGTGTATAGCCCCAGTAACGTTTCACTACACAACACTAACACTTTTTACTTTTTTTTTTACCGGTGTGTAGCCCCGGTTACGCCTCAAGATGGTAATAGTAATATATATATATATTCTATGTAGATTGATCTTGTGTTTTTGGTTTGGTAGTTGGGACCTTATAGGTATCCTACCGCTGCCACCAATGTTACGACTTGCACCGTGCTTCCTCTTAGAGAGAGGGAAGAGTGCAAAGCGGAGAGTAAAAAAAAGACGCTTTGTATTTGTTTGATCAATAGCTATTGGCCCGCTGTCTTTAGCAGGGCTGCGACCAATAGTAATGTTTAGGGCATGATTAGAGTTTTTATGTGGTCGTCGTAGTCGAGGGAGTCGTTGGAGTCTTCATCGTATCTACGGATATGGGCATTGGGCTCCCATATCAAGGTGTCTGAACTCTGAAGAACTGTTAGATGTTTGATCATCATCAAGGTCAACTATGGTGAGCGGGTTATTCCAGCGTAGGATTGGCTGTCGTTTTAAGATATACGTTTGGGAGCAGTCTAAAATGAAATTCTCTTCACGTAGTCCGAAAACGACTTGGTCTCTGAACGCTAGCTCTCGTGTTTTCGGACCCCGAATTCGTTTGCCATTTATAAATGTATCAAAAAATGGTCCGTTTGTTAACGTCACACGTTTTTCATCTTGGCTGATTTCGATTGTCGCGTGAGTATGTGAAACAAAACCTGAGGGGATAGGCATTCTGTTTGGGTCGGCTGGAGACTTGATTTTATGATGGATATTTCCGCTCCGGTGTCTATTAATAAGTTTTTTATTTCGCCATTTTGGAGCGGAACTCTGATCATAAAGTTCGTTGTTTGGGACGAGGGAAACGTGTATTTTGTGTGCGGGGTTTAATTTCGGTGGACTTCGGCTTCGGTCGTGACTCGAGAGAGGTTGCCGGTCGTTCCTTCCCGAGAGTAATCGTTTCCCGCGTTATAAGATGAGGTTTCCAGAAGGATAGGAGTAGTTTGATAGGTTTGGTGTGGTATCTGCTGAAGATTTATTTGACGTCTATCGTCAGGGTGATACCTATTTTGTGGCTCTCTAATAAGTTGCGAGTAAGGTTGTGCAGTGTTATTATTATTTGAGGGGTAGTGGTTTCTGGGGGCAGTCCCTTGATTAGAGTTGAGTGTTTGGCCTGAATTTAGGTGTGCAATTCTAAGTCTGCAAGATTCTAGAGTATGGTTTCAACGATTACAATAATTGCACGTTAAGTGTTTTATTTCCCTTTTAACCTTAGGGTGAATATTCGCAAAGTTTGGAAGGTTTTTAAAACATGTTTCCCGCGTATAGCCAATTTTGTTGCAGAGTTGGCACATTGGTTTAGGAGGAAAAGGATTGTACGGGGGTCTTGCAGTGGTGTTTCTATGTGCCATTGCACATCTTTCAATGCGGTTAGAATGTTCCTCGGCAAAAGAAATGGCCCTTCTAAGATCTGATTCTCCAACCGCTTGGATCATCAGACGAAGGCTTTCGTTTTTGAGGCCGTCCTCAAAAGTTCGTATTGCCATTCTTTCGTTTTCTTTAACGAGAAACGTTCTTACCGCATCCTCGGTAATAGATGCGTAGGTGGCTGAATTAAGACGACTCAGGAGATCGCTAATTCGGTCGCCAAATTCTCTGACTGTTTCCCGGGCGTTTTGTTTCGCGGATCTGATAAATGTCACTGACATTAATTTTGAACTCCATTATGCTTTCAGGCTCGGGGAAGGGCAGGAATTTGAATAATTCCGCTACGCGACGATTATTCCGCGTGAGAATATTGAATAATTATTTGATTTTATGATGGGAAATAAAATTGAAAATTTTGTATGTATAGGAAAAAAATGTGTAAAAAATTTTATAAAAAAATTGTTTTAGTGTACAAAAGTATATTTTGTTTATAGGTATATATGTATATATATATACATACATACTTAAATACTTAAATACCTTAGTTTCTTTGTATTGTTGTATTGCTGGTACTGTTGCTGGCGTTGAGCTGATGTCACAGTTGTGGCTGCTGCTTCTTGATGATGATTTTTTTTTTTTTTCACTTTTTCTGGTGTTAGCCCCAGAGACGCTTCACTTTATTTAATCACTTCCCCATAGAGACGCCTCAAGATCTTTGTCTTGTTTTGGTTTTGGTAGTTGGGACCTTTTGGGTATCCCACCGCTGCCACCAATGTTACGATTTGCACCGTGCTTCGTCGTGAGAGGGAAGAGTGCAAAGCGGAGAGTGAAAAGATGCAATGAAAGATTAATTTTTTATTCTGTAGAGCCCGCTGTCTTTAGCTTGGCTGCGACTTTTAGATGTTATGTTTTATTTGATTTATTTAATGTTTGATAATTTTAATATTGAATACTTATATTGGTCCGCCGTCTTTATCGTCGCTGCGACCTTCTATAGTTAATGCTCAAATTCAACTCTACTTTTCCTTGTCACAACCTTTGCCTTTTATACTATTATTGGTCATGTCATGACCCATCTCCTATCTTCCCCCTCCACGCACCATTGGTTTCCTTACCAATTACCATATGTGCATTGTGCATACGGGCTATTTTTTGGTATTGCTTAATTGTTTTCCGTTCCCATTAAAAGTACCCAAATGACATCTTGGGTGTCATTTGCCTTACGCTGGTGTCAAGTGTCATCCATTCATAAATTATTATTTCCCTGATACTACAATGTAGTAGGTATTCCTCTTCGAGCTGGTTTGTGTAAGTCATTCACAACATTACTCTTACGCATATTGCAATACAATGAATAAAAATCGCAAGAAATTTACATTAAAATAGGTTTATTTCGTAATAATTATTTTATATAGTGACATTAATTTCTTAATTCTATTCAATCTGCCTTCAAGCATATAACATGCGCAAGTATCTGGTCCTTCTTGACAAAGATTTGCAGACCAGGGACAGTTTATGAAATGACACTCATAAACAGAGATGGTTGATGGTACGTTTTCAAATTTCCTCAGAAAAGTAATACAGTCAATAAATTCACTGAAATCTTCCTCAAGAAGAGTTTGATTATTTGTTTTTAGAAATTTTAAATAATATGTGCAAGTACAATATATACTTAGGTTAAATACAAATGTTATTGTCCTATTGTTCATTGGATGATATTCTATGATGACCCCAAGCATAAGTACTTATACCGTCAGAGCGTATATATCGCTTGGTATCATTGCAGCTTAAAGATAATTTCTTTAAATTTTGAGTATAAATAATGTGTAGTTTACTTCTAAAAATTAACATATTACCATATAATTTTGTCTTTATAATTTCCTATGTTTAGTGTTTTTGTAAGCGATTTTTTGATTCCTTTCGCTTTTTGCACCGATTCACCACTATCAACCATAAATGAGTACATTCTTGCCCTTAAGCCAACAAATTCTATTATTTTCTTACTCTTTGTCTCATCTTTGAACATGCCTAAGACTTTTCCATTGACTTGTGGAAAGTTATGAGGGTTTGTATTTTCATACGCAGAGGTATTAAACTTCAAATGAACGTCATTCAAAAAGTCTGCATAGAAGTCATCGGTTTTGAACGTATATATAAATGAGTCAGTGTCCATATAATTTAACAGAATATTATCATCAAATTTGGGTTTAATGTAATCATAATGAAAATCATACATCAATAGCTTTGATAGCTCAAGCACAACAAACCCCAAATATATTGGTTTATTATCGTAGGTGATATTGAAACTTCTTAATTGTACAGCAACCATATTCTGATCAAATATCGAGCGACTATGAAAATTTGGTCTTGCAATTAGAGTTCGTGCTCCTGTTTTTTTTCCAATATTTTCCCAATGTAAGACGATTTTGACATCAGTGCGCTTTTCAATATTTTCAATTGTCTTTACGTAAATGACATTATTCATTAATTTGTAAAAGTTCTTTTCGAATGCGTTCTTTGAGTTCATACGGTGGTATGTATTCAAAGATATGTACTTCTGAAGCCAATTGGACTGTTTAAATGTCAATACACGATGCACTTTTTTCAATATCAAACCGTGTCTAAGAGCTTGCTGTAGATTTCTTAAGTGTATAACTTATTTCGTTTTAGACAAAAGATTAGCTTCCAATTTCTTGGATTTAGTCCCTGGAGTGGAAATATTTTCAGGGCAGAATGGTAAATCGTTATGGATATCGTGAAGAGTTTGTGGATATTCTAAGTCTACTTCTAATACGTATCCATTTTCTCCTTTAGGATCTAGAACCTAAATATGATCACTTGTGAATACATCCGGATTTTCCCATTCAAAGGCCTGATAAAGGGAGTAACTCAGACATTGCCCAAGCGTACAGATGATTAGCATCTAAATATAAGGTGTATTGTGAAGGTATATCTGGATCTTATTGTTTTATATTCTTCGATGAAGTTTATAGGTTTACTTTTTATGAGAGAAAATTCTTGATTGATTTCATATAATTGGATTTCCTGATTATGCACTAATATGGGATTCCATAGAAGTATTGTTGGGATTTGCGTCAATTTGTATGTCATCTTTATTGTGGAATTTCTTTAATCTCCTAAATTGGCCTTTATGGAGTATTTGTAATTTTCTTTTTTGTAACGTCAATCACTTTAACTTTTTTGTGTCGTGTGTTGTTTACATAAAAACTCGTGATTATCGAATGTATTAAATATATTACTGATTAAGGAGGTGGAGTTAATTTTTTTGTTTGACGTCTGATGTTCGACTGCCGTCTCGTCGTTCCCAATGCTTCCTCCAAACCTACTTCTTCGTTTTTCCATTGTACGCTCCGGGGTCAGCAAAGTCATTCTATCCGTGCTACGTATTCTTGCGCTCGTTTGTTTATTCAAGTGGTCGCAAGGATACGTAGCATGTGGTGTTGAATTTACTTGTGATCTTTTCGTTTTTGGGACCACAGTATCAGTATGTGTCATTGCACATTGCTGTTGTTATTATAATCGGGGCAATTAATTTTTTTTGTATCTGGCGTCCAATTGTAAAATTTTATATTTGTTTTTTTTTTTGTAATTCTAATGTTTGTGTGTGATCAATTCTCCTCTATGGAACTTCGTAGTATCGTTATATGCACTAACATGAACTACTAACTGATCAAGTTTTTTATTCACTGAAGTAGCTTTGGAAGTCTTTATTTTCGCTAAGGACTTCTTCACTTTTTAAATGTTTTAAGATCAATGTTTGTATCGTATTCACTTTTGACTATGGCGTTACCGTTACATTAGTCGTTATTTCGAAATATTGTTACTCGTTTTCGCAGAGTTATCTCGAGGATAATTTCACGAAACGGAATTATGTTTCCTAAAGGATACAAACAAATATATTTGTATCCTACCGACTGCGCCAATTTTGTTATCTGTAAGGCCAATTTCTTGTTTTCCAGCTGTAATAATTCCATTATGGGAACTTCTTTAATGCTGTTGAATGTTGCCGTTTCCAGTTCGTTTAAATTAAGCAAAATTCTCACTATCGCGAGTTGATAAGTTACAATAAAAAACCTCTTAATTTAAACACTTGAATTAACACAGTATGTCTTAATATATATATACGCAATAATTTTTAAAATTCCTTACCTGGATTACTTTTGTATTTTTACTGGAGCTTCGGCTGCTTATGTGCCTACTTTTCCCGATCTGTTGGTCAACTCGATGTGTCCTTGGTTGCTGACAGGTGTTTCATGTCCGGATTTTTTTTTGAGCTCGGTGGAGTTTGTTTATCAAACCCTTTCCCTCGTTGTTCAGATTTATATATCTGAATTTGTATTAATATTTGATGGTTCACGCCGCGGAGAGATACTTGGTATTTTTTCCTTCTTGGCTGAGGTGGGTGTTATTACGTTTTCCGCAATAGTTGCACGTGAGATATTGCACCTCTTTCTTAATGTGCGGTCTATTTTGGGAATTTGAAAAGCTGGGAAACTGACCGTTTTGGTAACACGTTTCTCGTGTGTGACCTGGCAAATTTTTTATTTTGTAATTGCGTAGCACCACTGTTCTCCATGCGTGCAGCATGACCATCCGCATGGGCTATGGCTTTCTTTAAATCCACCCCGCCATGTGCTTTGGCAATTAACCTGAGCTGGTTATCTTTGAGGCCGTCCTCAAATACCTTGGATAGCCAATTTCTTATATTCCTCTAGTAGGAAAATTCTAACAGAATCCTCACTCGTAATGGCATACGTAGCGGAGTTCAGACGCCACACAAATCCGGTCGCCAAACTCCTTAGCAGTTTCCCTGCATCGTTGCTTCATCATAAGTAGCTCACTATGCGCAGTTGAACGAGATTTTTCTTCTTTAAATTCGAGCTCTAGTTTCCTTCTTAGTTCGCCCCAAGAAGCAAAGGAGTGGTATTGAGTTATTTCAAACAAAAAGAATGTTGCCACAGGACAAAAATTTGCTTAAGTCCGATGGATTTCCATCGTAAACCGGAATGATGTTAAAAACATCTGTTATTCCCACTTTAAGATCCATAGTGGGTGGATCTTCGGAGATTGTTTCGAGGGATGCGTGGAAGGGTAACCTTTGGGACAGGTCAACAGAGGATTGAGCCTGTCTGGTGGTTTGCCTCGTGACTCGTTTAGTCTTGAGTGCAAAATAGCTCACGTAACCGTGAAGCGAAAAAAAAGGAGAATTAAAGGATGGTAATAAATTTGTTTAGTGGAAATACGTAACAGTAGGTACTTATATATAAAAAAAATAAGCACCCTTATATATAGGTAGGGGTAGGTATATAAATTAGAAAACTTTGTTTGTTGTTTTTATTTAAAAAAAATATTTATTTGTCGAAATTTAATTTGAGCTGCGTGATATTCCGCTTAGCACTGACTTCCCTGGTTATCGTTGATGTCCCCTTTATAGTCGCCTGCTCTGGGATCGTTCACCAGATGTTGTTCGATGGCTCCCATGAACGGTCGTTACTATACCAGATGTTGCTTCGTGTTGGTTTGGTTTGGGTTGGATGATGCAGGTTGTTCGATCGTTCGTTGTTCCCAAAATAGTGTGGGAATTCGATTCAACCCCCTGCATTCTTTAGTTTGGCGTCACTTTGATTGGGATAGCTCAGCGGGGGAACTGGGGTGTTAACTCTCCCTTTCCTTTAAAAAGCGCGCCCCGCGGCTTCGTGTTGCCGTACATGCATTTGTATTCCTTCGATCCTCTGTTCGAGGAGTTGTTCTGGGGTTAGTTTAGGAGTTCTTCGTCTGTACAAAATAACTATAAATGTTGTTAAGATTACAGTGAATGAGACTAGCCCAAGAGTAGATATGATAGGGCTTTTAGTTGCTTTTATCTGTAAGGACTGTAGTAGATTTATGTTGTCAAACTTTAGTTGCTCATCAAGTGATTCCAGATATTGGCCAATTTCATATTTGTCAATTGTGATGGTCTTTAGGTAATTCAGGATCAGGCGTGTAGGATTCTCGTATAGTCTTCCATCGATGGTAGTATTGCTTTCAAAATTTACAAGGTAGACGCCCTTTAATGATTTATTCTCCACAGTATGTTCGCCTGATATGGGAATGGTTCCGTCTTTAATTGCTTCGAGATCCAGGTTCTTCTCCTTAATTTTATTACATATCGTTTTCTTATTGTTTAATAGCTCTGATAGACATGTTTGGCTTTTACTAGTTTTGCAGAATGTGTACTTTAATTCATGTTTTCAATTTTGGATATTATTCATTACATTTGGCGATTTCTTTGCTTAGAATTAATTTCCCATCTTCTTGGCTTATGGCCCTTCTTTCATATAATTTACAATTTTTGTGAATGATGGGATACTTAATGTAAATTATAATTATTCCATTTTTTTTGTAAGATCTTAAATTTAGACATAACGATTAGGTCACTTATAGTAAAAGTTTTAATAGGCTCATTTTTTATATTTTTTTTTATATCATCCATATTTAAGATAGCTGGATTTAAAATGTTTAACCTAGCTAGAGTGAGTGTGTTTATCAAATTTTGAAGTTCAAAGATGATTAACTTGCATTTTTCGGAAATAAGTTCACTTTTAAAAGCATGTTTTACAGATTTGATTGCTTCGAATAGTTTGGAATTTGTTACAAATTGCCTATTGTTGTAAATTACAAGATCATTGATTTTATTCTCTACCGTAAGCTCATCATCATGGTCTGGGGTACCAGCTATCCATTTCCAGATAGTTCCTCTTGTTTCAATTGCTCGTCTAGAGCGAGAAACCATAAATTGGTCTAAAAGTATTTTTATAATATTGAAATTTTTGTCATGTGTGTTATATTCCAGTGAGTCGGCATAGACTTCCTTGTCATCAGGCTGTTTCAATGACTCTTTGGTATTGTCAAGAAAATCTTGAAAATAAGACAGGTTTGTTACGTGGAAGATGCTTGCAGTATTTTCGTATAGGAGTGCGTCACCAGTTTCGATAAGCACATAATTGTCTCGAGTATAGTCGATGATTTCTGCGCGGGTTGTTAGCATGAATGTTATCAGAAGGGTGATGGTGTCCATTGTGATTATTTTCTTCTTATTTTGTTGGATACTTTCTGGTTCTGTACTGCAAAGCTGGATACTCCGTCCTGTGGATCTTCTGCTTTTTCTGATTTTCCTCTGCCTTGCGGAGTACTTTGGCGGATAGTTTGGCTGGGAATACACTTCACACAATTTACTTTATTTTTCAATTATACGATGTGAGGCATCCCGGTTGAGCCCCCAATTAAAAAACTTTGGTTGTTGTTTTTATTTAAAAAAAATATTTATTTTTTTTTTTTTGTTTGTTTGTTGTCGAAATTTAATCTGAACTCCGTGATATTCCGCTTAGCACTGACTTCCCTGGTTATCGTTGATGTCCCCTTTATAGTCGCCTGCTCTGGGATCGTTCGCCAGATGTTGTTCGATGGCTCACGGTCGTTACTATACCAGATGTTGCTTCGTGTTGGTCTGGTTTGGGTTGGATGATGCAGGTTATTCGATCGTTCGTTGTTCCCAAAATAGTGTGGGAATTCGATTCAACCCCCTGCATTCTTTAGTTTGGCGTCACTTTGATTGGGATAGCTCAGCGGGGGAACTAGGGTGTTAACTTATATACCTTAAAAAAATTGTTTCAAATGGGTGTTTACAGCCCACGTGATAGAGTGGAGAAAATGTTTAACGGACTATGCACGAACCAAAAAAAAACTTCAGAGCGGTGAATAGGGATAGTAAGGGTATGTATGTTTTGTTGTGTTCTTATAAAAGTTTTGCCTTAAAATACCTTACAATTTAGAACTTGGTGTTGCTGCTGGTGTCCGTGTTGGTCCAGCTATTTCTGTTGGAGTTGTGCTGCTTCGCTGGTCCTTAGTCCACACTGTTTCCTGTGCTGCTACTGTTTTTTTGATGTTGCTGTATACACTGTTTCTGGTGTAAGCCCCAGAGACGCTATCACTTTAACACAAATATATATATTATTATTTTTTATATTGACGGTGTATAGCCCCTGTTACGCATCAAGATCTTTGCCTTGTTTTTGGTATGGTAGTTGGGACCTTTTAGGTATCCCACCGCTGCCACCAATGTTACGATTCGGTACCGTCCTTTACCGTAGGAGAAGAGTATCGGATGGAGAGTTAATTTTAAAGAATGCTTTTATTGAGTTTTAAACTACAGAGCCCGCTGTCTTGTGCTTGGCTGCGACTCTGAGATATTACGTTTATTCGATTTATTTATAATATTGAATACTTATATTGGTCCGCCGTCTTTAGCGTCGCTGCGACCTTCTATGGTTGATGCCCAAATTCAACTCGGCTTTTCTTTGTCACAACTTTTGCCTTTTATACTATCATTGTTCATGACCCATCTCCTATCTTCCCCCTCCACGCACCATTGGTTTCCTTACCAGTTACCATACGTGCATACGCGCTATTTTTAGGTATCGCTTAAATGTTTTCCGTTCCCATTAAAAGTACCCAAATGATATCTTGGGTGTCATTTGCCTTACGCTGGTGTCAAGTGTCACCATTCATAAATTATTATTTCCCTGATAGCAGAACGTAGTGTTACTCCTTTTTGGAAAAAGTTTAACATTTCCAAATCTGTCCAAAGCTCTAATTCTACTCTGGTCATTTTTAACATGGCATCCCAAGATAAACCGGGTGCTGTATAATAATGACATTAATCTAAGTGGTATATATTTAGGCAGAATATTCGAAAGTGTTCAAATTATCTACCAGCAGAACAACATCACTTGTCAAATATATTTCTAAGTAATCTTTGATCTTTGCACACTTGAAGTGATTCCAAATTTTTAAACCTAATTGTAATCTTCCTCAGAGCATTCTTCATTAGTCAATTTGTTGTAAAATTCTTGTCTAGACGGAAGAGATACTTCATTTAACCTATCCCATGAGTTTAAGTAATCATAGGGAAAACATACTTTCCTTGAACTAAATTTATGCTTGAAATATATTTATTGAAATCATCCGGAAGAAGATTACTTGTCAACGAATCGATGCTCTCACCCAAAAAGCGAAAGGAATCTAAAAAACACAACTCTATATTTTTTTTATCTTCTACAACTATATTGGGAATAAGTGGAGAACTCTGAATTTTAAATTGGAAGTGTTATGTGCAGGGACCATGTAGTCCCCAGTAAGGTGACAACGATCCTTAACCCTATATTCGAAATCTTTAAATTTTAGCTTACATATTAAACAGGAATCCGAAATAATGTGGAAGATCTCATCTAGCTTAGTCAGTTGGTTTATCGGCTTTGGACTCTTCATAAATTGGTTATAAGCAGTAGTTGCGTCCTCAACCAAACCACGCACAAGCCCTCTAAAAATAGAAAAAAAAGGACTTCTATTCAAATGAAGCAATAAAAATCAATCTTACCTGTAAATGTCCGCATACGATTAATTATACAATTGTAATACATCAAACAAACATTTCATCAGATATAAGCTGGCACTTGGAACATGTTCTTGAACTGTTGTCGTTGATGAAGCAGATGGAGTAGTAGGGCTATGCGAGTCCTGGCTGACGAAAATGACTTATCGTTCAAGGTCGTCATTCAAGGTTATATAGTGTGTGTGTTCAAAGTCAATATTCAAGGTTATTATAGTGTAGGCGTTGTTCAAGGTGAAGAGTAGAGTGTGTGTATGCATATGACATCACGATCATGTGGACAAAAAATCGATGAGAAGTCATGGTTACTAAAAACAAAAAAAATCAACTTCAAACAAAGTCCATTACACAAGCTGATGAAGAAAAAAATCTTCTCTTATATAGATAAGATGTATCTTTCCTATAAAAGCAAAGTTCAATCCATCTTTATAATAGTTTTGAAGAAATATTAATACCATGAGCAGTAAAGTGGAATCTAAGAAGACCAAACCTAATTATTGTTGCTCTTAAGTGAACATTTCAAGTAATAAATTTATGAACATACATATGAAGCATAAATGGACTAATTTTTTATGAGAGTAGAACAATTAAAGAGATTGATTTACATGTATCGACAGTTAAAAAGGATGATTCAACTCAGCGTTCGAAGAGACATTTCAAAGAGCATGTAGTAAAGTTCAGGCTGACTGTAAAACCTATAAGAACAGTATTGCAATACAATTGTATTGAATATAATTGCAAAAGCAAAATGTTTTTGTGTGAACTGTTAAGATAAGAGTAAATTCTCTGATCATGAATCTCCAATGTGCAATTATTGTATGAATAATGACTTATTGAAATAAAATGAGAAAAACTATACTAATTGTTTTTTATTTATCCATGAACCATGATGGAAAACCCAACCATTTGACTTAACCATTTTCATCTTTTGTTGCTATAACCTTTTCCGCAAGATATACCTATATCAGGAAATTTGGATTTTTGTAATTCTACTTCATAAAAGCAACCACTGATAGGCTGGCCTTGGTAGTCTTGAAGGAGATAAGTAGCCGGATATGTTAGGTTCACTTTTCTTATTGTGAATAATTCCGTTGTCCAGTTTGGGGTGTAAACTTTCTCGTTAAAACTTGCTAATTCGAATATTGCTACCAACTTTGAATTTTCCCTTTGGTGCGTACTTTATTCGATTACACACGGCCGATAACATATCCTGAGCATTTTTTCTATTCACATCAACAGGGCGCCATTTAATGGTTTTATGTTTAAAGTGGTTGTAAGCATGTACCAAGTTTTCGAAAATAGATGTCCATTTGTTGTTGCCATTAAAACTGAATTCTTTCCACATCTTCTCCTTAATAGTACGGTTAAAACGTTCAACAATGATGCTATTGAAATACTGAACGTTGAATAATAATTAATAGTGTGGGTTTTCATCAAATTCTGAATGAATGAAAAAAATTGTTTGTTATTTTTTTTTTCTTAACCTTTCAGATGCTTTTTTTTGTTTTTTTCTGGTCAATTTCTGGGTTGCTGGTTTAGTTATTAATAAAAAACGGTCCAGTTGATATTCGCATTGTCATTAAAACAACGGAAATAATCCCTGCTAATACATAAAAGCGGCAATATACATAATGTTAGCCCTGATAAACAGGGCCAAGGCTAATGCCTTTGAGGTTGATGAAATCAACCCATTATTAACGAGGATGCTCGAAATAAATAATTAAAAAATAATAATAACAACGGAAATAATCCCTGCTAATACAGTACGCCCTCGGTAAAAGCAACCAATGAACATTCGAGCAGTTGCGTCGTTAATTGAGGTTGTTGCTTTAACCGAGTCACAAAAAAAGTGCCTTGAATAAGAATTTAAGGCGCAAACCATATAGTAATTACACAAAATAAAAGAATATTGTTCGTCGTAAAAGAATAGAAAAGGTATACAATTTAATTCATTTAAAAAAAAATATTTATACATTATGTAGTATCTACAGTTAATACAGATTTCGGTTAAATTGCTTTAAAATATTGGGAAATGTTCGTTAGCTTTTTCTTAGAGGATATATTAATGTCAATGTCGGCCAGCTCTCTCAGTTTTTGAGGAGCCAATGTATCTTCTAGTGGAACCAAGTTTTCTTCAGCCCATTGAAGACAAATGCTTAATGCTTGGATACGATCTATGTGTGTCTTAAATTCTGAGAGAAGTTGCTGTAAAATAACTGCCCAGTTACAGTAAAACCAATCACAAAAAAAAAAAATTGAAATAAAAATTAAATGAAATAAGAACTGGATGGAAAGTTGCGTTAACCGAGTCACAGTTTTTTGAAAAGTTGCAATTACTGAGTCACTAATGGTAAAATTTTAGGTGTTGCTTTAACCGAGGTATTGCGTTTATCAAGGGTTGCTTTTACCGAGGGCGTACTGTACATACAAGCGGCAATATACATAATGTTAGCCAAGGGCCAAGGCTGGTGCCTTTGAGGTTGATGAAATCAACCCAATATTAACGAGGATGCTCGAAATAAATAATTAAAAAATAATTTTTTGTTATTTGTTTGTTTTTTTTTTTCTTAACCTTTCAGATGTTTTTTTGTTTTTTTCTGGTCAATTTCTGGGTTGCTGGTTTAGTTATTAACAAAAAACGGTCCAGTTGATATTCGCATTGTCATTAAAACAACGGAAATAATCCCTGCTAATACATAAAAGCGGCAATATACATAATGTTAGCCCTGATAAACAGGGCCAAGGCTAATGCCTTTGAGGTTGATGAAATCAACCCATTATTAACGAGGATGCTCGAAATAAATAATTAAAAAATAATAATAACAACGGAAATAATCCCTGCTAATACAGTACGCCCTCGGTAAAAGCAACCAATGAACATTCGAGCAGTTGCGTCGTTAATTGAGGTTGTTGCTTTAACCGAGTCACAAAAAAAGTGCCTTGAATAAGAATTTAAGGCGCAAACCATATAGTAATTACACAAAATAAAAGAATATTGTTCGTCGTAAAAGAATAGAAAAGGTATACAATTTAATTCATTTAAAAAAAAATATTTATACATTATGTAGTATCTACAGTTAATACAGATTTCGGTTAAATTGCTTTAAAATATTGGGAAATGTTCGTTAGCTTTTTCTTAGAGGATATATTAATGTCAATGTCGGCCAGCTCTCTCAGTTTTTGAGGAGCCAATGTATCTTCTAGTGGAACCAAGTTTTCTTCAGCCCATTGAAGACAAATGCTTAATGCTTGGATACGATCTATGTGTGTCTTAAATTCTGAGAGAAGTTGCTGTAAAATAACTGCCCAGTTACAGTAAAACCAATCACAAAAAAAAAAAATTGAAATAAAAATTAAATGAAATAAGAACTGGATGGAAAGTTGCGTTAACCGAGTCACAGTTTTTTGAAAAGTTGCAATTACTGAGTCACTAATGGTAAAATTTTAGGTGTTGCTTTAACCGAGGTATTGCGTTTATCAAGGGTTGCTTTTACCGAGGGCGTACTGTACATACAAGCGGCAATATACATAATGTTAGCCAAGGGCCAAGGCTGGTGCCTTTGAGGTTGATGAAATCAACCCAATATTAACGAGGATGCTCGAAATAAATAATTAAAAAATAATTTTTTGTTATTTGTTTGTTTTTTTTTTTCTTAACCTTTCAGATGTTTTTTTGTTTTTTTCTGGTCAATTTCTGGGTTGCTGGTTTAGTTATTAACAAAAAACGGTCCAGTTGATATTCGCATTGTCATTAAAACAACGGAAATAATCCCTGCTAATACAACAGCATACTGTTTGATGTTACATGACCGCATTATCAACTATAATCCATTGAGTCAGATAGTTTCTCGAGAAATATAATGTTATCAGTTGAGTATTATACTTTATTGTGAAAACATATGTTACTATTGATGTTCAAGGCTTAAAAGGACCTAATAATAAACTTATTGCAAAAGAAATAGCTGTATTGCATAACGGTCTTGTCAACTCCGATCAACTATCACCATCGCTAAAGAGACAAGTTAACTGGCTTTACAACAATCATCATGGTCTTGTCTGGGATGGAGGACTCACAGAATTTCGTCAAGTTGTAAAATACCTCCGAGAAAAAATTCAAAATGCAACTGTTTATGTTAAAGGGGTGGAAAAAACTCAATGGATGAACGAATTACTGCAAAATGGAAATATTCAAATTGTAAATGTTGAAGAAATCGGTTGTCCAAATCTGAAAGAATTAAAACTTCTCTATCCTAATGAAACCAAATGTTCACTTCATAGCAAGTGCTGCGCCTTGTAAAATGTATATTTAATAAATAATTTTTTATCTAAAAACATGTGTTTTAAAAATAGAAAGTCTTTCACTTCATTATCAGACTTCGATAATAACAGCCGAACAAACAAAAAGTGTGAGTTTAACATCTCATTTACAAAATAATATTTATTTTACCTTGCATCATTGCAATAAAGTAAAGACAAGTATTATTCTTATTTAAAGTTTCAATTTCTGCATCTTCAAACATATAAGCCATATGTGCGGAAAAATTGTGTGTTCGGAAATTCAAAAATAAGTCGTTTTCGAAACCTCGTTTGAATGCATTTTATTTTTTCAACTTTATAAAATTGATTTAATAAAATATCGTTAACTAACAATGTTTTTTTATATAAATACTTTTTCAAATTAGTTTCATTTTGGGCGTTGTGCTACGATTTGCACCGTGCTTCCTCGGAAGAGGGAAGAGTGCAAAGCGGAGAGTGTAAAAAAAATAAAAGAATTTTATTCAATCTTTGACTACAGTGCCCGCTGTCTATGCTTGGCTGCAACTCTGAGTATTTATTTATTTATTTGTTTTATTAATTTTATGTTTTAACAATTAGGCCCGCTGTTTTGAGCTGGGCTGCGATCTATTTGCTTGGTATTTCCACTCTGTCTTTCCTAGTCCCAGCCTTTGCCTTTTATACTATTAGTCCTCATGACCCATCACCTATCTCCGCCTCGACGCACCATGGTTTCCTTACCAATTACCATATGTGCATACGCGCTATTTTTAGGTATTGCTTAATTGTTTTCCGTTCCCATTAAAAGTACCCAAATGACATCTTGGGTGTCATTTGCCTTACGCTGATGTCAAGTGTCATCCATTCATAAATTATTATTTCCCTGATACCACAACGTAGTATTCCTCCGATATGCAACTTTTGCAGTTTTGCCATATGTCGGCGTGCCGCTGTGCAATAGGAGTTGGATTACGCGTGTATCGTATTGGGTAGGTATGCACTTGACTCATTGCGCTTGGGTGGCGTTTGGGGAAATGGCAAAACAAATGGAAACAAAGCAACTGCCCTATCAACAGCCGTGCGAATTAAATTATTAACAAATTGATAATTTAAAAAAAAAAATAATCTTTTAATTAATAAAGTGAGCCGATCTGCTCATATGCGTTTACAAATCAAGACAGAGGTTTGTTCTTATATACTACTTAAAATTATAGCGTCCATCATATATTATCTGGGCTTATAGTTTTCAGATGAGGACATCCTAGATTGGGTTGCGGCGTCCACCGTTCATCATCTGGTTTATTGGTTCCAGATGTTGGTGATCGTGGTATCATCATCGTTGTTGTGAGTCCCTAACATAACTTGCGCTCTTGTAATGTATGGATTGGCTTGCTAGTGAGAAGGTGATGATTAGGGTATGGTTTTGCGGATCACAACAGTGGCTTCGACGTTGCAGTCGTCATATCTCGCGAAGCTGTTTAATAAAGTCGTTCCGTACGGTAGCAGGTTGTCCAAGTATGCCGGCTAATTACATTTTGAAGCAACCTTCTCCCATGTTGTGCGCCTCCCCGTGTTTTTGACTTGGGGGGCTTCAGGCTGTTGGGGTTGTACGACACCCAACCGAAAGAAAATGAAAAGACAGTTAAATTAGCTCCGCGTGTATGCGAGTATAGTGTAGAACTGTCCTCTGTTCATCGTCATCGCCGCCTTGTTGCCTCCGATCGTCATAGTTTCCGGGTTAGCCACGCAAAATGATTCATACCCTTGACACCGTATGTTTTATGCCATATGAAATATAACATAAGTGTCCCAATTGGCGACTTCACGCTGCGGTGGGTCAGTATTGCTTAGGTTTGCAATATGACGCCGCTGATTGTTGTGTTGCTTTCATGCTTCATACGTTTAACGCAATTCGATAGTACTCAATTGTTTTTGACGCAATTCCATGAATCACAATCACAACTGGAGTTCTAGGGCACAAGTGGCCACCATTGAATGTGCAATGTGTTGTAAGGCGAGTATATGGGGCATGTGTGTGGTCTCTGTTTTGAGGGCACAACAGAGTTTTGGCGGCTGCTTATTCTTTTGCCTTTGTTGGTATTGGGCAATGTTTAGCGGCTTGGGTCCCGTAGTTTTCGCTGTCGGTTGACAACCACTATTACAGAAGAATAGCTGGACCTCCTTCTTTTCCAAGACTCCAATCGGTATCAGCCTGCTAAGATTTTTAATCCTCACGTAATGTTTGTTGAGAAGCGAAAGGTTTATATGAAACTGCTTCTCGTTTGAGGTCGCATAATATGGTTTTTTTTTACCATTTTCCTCACTATTGGCAAAACCAAACACATTGATGCTAAGTTCATTGTTGGATTCAAACATTTTAATATCCTTAAGTTTCAGAGGGAAACTAAGTCCGGTGAAGTGCAGAGTAATGCCACCCAAGTGTATTATTTCAGCTGTTATGCTAAATTAATTATTTAATACTTTACTGTTTAAAAAAAATGTAATTTTATTGAACACTATTTCAATATAGGTATATACAATTTTAATAAATGTTGTGTGCCGCGGGGTTGGAATCGAACTGCCCGTCGTCGATTATGAGTTTTACGATGATCCCGATCTTCTTTCGGGGTTGGTGTCGTGTGTCACCGTGCACTTGTTGACCCATGTGGTCACCTGTTAACTTGCTATATGAAGACGTTAGATATGGATTGGTTACGTTTGGTTTCAAAGCGGAGATTACGGCCCTTATAAAACAAAATATATTATTGTTTTGTACATTGATGACTGCTTTTTTATTCGAAATGTACTTTGGTAGGATGTTGTGTACGGAACCTTTTAATGGTTGATGTTTGTTGACACTTAACCCTATACTGACGATTCGAGCCAAAGCCCATTCGCTGTCTTTCTCTTGAAATTCATCCATTTTTTTCAGTATTTGGTCTTGCATTTAATTTATTTTTAAATCGATTTCCTCAGACAAATAAACCGACTGCATTTCTGTTGCCATGGATTTTATTTCAGGTGTAATGTCATCTTCGTCACGAAGTTTTATGTATTCGCCAAACAGTTCTAAATTGTTTGTTTAGGAGCTGGTGTGTGGTTGCACTGGTGACTCTGTCAAGTGGGTGATCATAAACTATCTGGAGCAGACTATTTATTGTCACATTTGGTCCTGCTTACATGTGGCTTGTATCGGGTGTCTTCTGTGGAACGCAGAAAGTGTTCGGCTTTCGGCATCGATCGTGAGAAATGATGGTGGAAATCGGTTGTGTTAAATTGGTATAGGGTGCATATAGTGTAATTACTACACTAGGTAGCACGTAGAGATCTTTATAGATTGATATTCTTATCTAATAATTATTTTTAAAGGAAAAAATTATGGCTTCGATCTTCGAAATTTGAATTGTCTCTTGTAAAAGCTTTTTTTAGTACGGTCTTGTATTCACTCGCGTTAGTTTTATGATGTAACAATCTGCAGCTCACAAGTCCCATAACATCTTGTGCACTTAAAATGACTTAAAATGCATTCCTCCTTTCGCAGCTCATGAGATTAATAGTTGTAGCCTTTCAGTCCATCCATATTTTTTTAATAATAATTATCAATTTTATTGAATTAAGTATATAATTATAATACTATAAAACATAATATGTAAATGAACGTAAATTATGCAGAATTATGTTTGCATAAAGCCCTTAAATAAAATGAGTAGGTAGCTGACTCCATATAACAATAAAATAAAAAATACTCAATTGCTACTTTTCACACATATAAAAGTTCTTACAATAATTTAAAAAAAAAAGTCCACTTTACAATAAGTTATACTTACACTCCATTTACATTTACATTTGTTTATAATTTTTTTTGTATATTATGGAACAATTAAATTAAATACTTCATTTAACAGAACAAGCCGAATGTCTTGTTTTGCAATATTTACAAATTTAAGTTGTTAACGCAAACCAAATAATATGAGAAACACAATTAATTATTAATTAATAAAATCAGTGCTTGGTAGGTTATTTTAAGTTTTCTTGTCATGTCTTGATAAAACATCAAACAGCTGTTACTTTTCAATTATTAATAAAAAAAAAAAATTTATTCAAAACGATAAATAAATAAATATAATTTTTACTTTATATAGCACAATTTTAATATTCTAGTTTATTTCTTTCCAATTACATTTGCCTATTTCTGAAATATGAGTAACAGCAAAATATTCCGAACGGACTATATTCCGCTGCTATTTATTTTTGTTAAGCAGTTGAAAGCTGCGCTTGAAACTTGTATAGGTACTTAAATTTGACTTATTTATTTATTTTTTTTCTTGTCATAAGACATCTTTGCTTTTCACTTTAAAAAAGATTCTAGACTTCGCACTAGAAATTACTTATTTTACTGTAACATAATCTTATTAACCTTAACTTAACGGAAGGTTGTTGCATGCTCTAAACTTAAATAAATATAAACAAAAACATTGTCAGTCTATAGTACTTGTAAAAACTTTAAAAAGTTGTGAATAAAAAAAAAACATAACAATTGACACTAAAATTAAACAAGATAGAAAATTTGATATTATTCATTGATATGATAAGTGTAATATAATAACTGTAAACTATATATTAAAAAAAAATAAAGGACAAATACAAAATAAATATGAATACATTCAAATGAATTTATGTCAAACCGTACTTTTTTCTTTCCTATTTTCAGCAGGGTGAATTTAAATATCACATTTTAAATAATAAGATCTCGTAAGTATCATGTCACGTCTGTTGAGCTGATTGGTTGGCTTATATTGTGCAAAAAAAAATCCCTTTTTTAGAAAAATAAAATAAAATAATGCGACTCGGCTGCGTACCCGGCGTTCAAAAAACACACCCGTTGGTTGCACTCACACTCGGGGCGGGTTCCAAAATGAAAGATAGAAACAATGCAATATTTGAAAGGAACTGTTAAACGTTAAATTGTAGAAAACGCCGGCGATAATTGTTTTAAGGTAAAAAGATAAAACAGCTCAGCGGGAGCACGGTTTTTGTATTGATTGTAGGTGAGGTAAATGAAGATATTTTTGCGACGTGTGATGCGGCAGATTAGATATTTCGGTTTCGACAACGAATTTTCAAGCCGTTCGAAATTAGACCGCTTTCGAGTTTTCTAAAACTGTTAAATATAATCACGGAAGGGGTCCCGCGTCCCATTCTTTTGCAGGAGTTTTACGAAACTAAAAAAAAACTAAACTAAACTGAAATAACCTGAAGCCAACGAAAATACTTTTAATCTTAATACAGACCTAACTACCGAGTACTTTATTTAACTCTACTTATCTTTCTATTATGTTGCCATGACGTTTTCTTATTTCTCCTCCTAGTCCTGCTCCTGTTACTACTCCACCTTCCGTTTCCTTTCTTTTCCCACCAAAAGTATTTGAGTAATATTTCGAACTTAAAGTTTCATCAATTCAGCAAAAACGAACTTCACGATTTTATAGCTCGTAACTGGCAATTCGGACACTGCCTCCGCTCAAATCACTGCCAACCTACATTCCCCACGTTTTTCTTTGTTCTTTCTCGGTCCTTACACATTCATGCATTCGACCATTCAGCGCCAACGTAATCATTAAAGGAATTTTTGCCCGATACTTGAAGCTTTCCCACACCACTCATATCCGAAAACGCCAGATCGTAGAGAAATTTCCGGTGCCTGACTTTTCGATGGACGAATGCAGAACAATTCTTGTTATTTTTCGTTGATTCTACAGTGGCGCCGCCCCGAATTGCCGTAGAGCATCTAAAACCGAGAATTGTATTTTAATTCTATTATTTCCCTAAACATTTAAACCAGTTGGTTAAAATTTTTAAAAGGAAGGAGTGGTTTATGGAGATGCTAGCTTGGGGACGGCGAACTCGATTTACTGTTTGCCCCTTGGCATAGTGTAAGTGTAAATGAAGAGCAAGCTAGCTCAATTTGTCGTGCTCTACTCTAAATTCCGCACTTCCTTACAACATAATCGGCCTTATACTTATAATCAACCACTAATGTCGACAACTAGCTAGATGTCAGCTTTAGTAAAAATGTACAGCATTTGTGAAATGCTAGTCCGACAACTTTCTTAGAATCTATTACATTTGTTTTCATTGCAGAATTCAAATTTCATATTTTGTTTTCGTGGAAAACAATGTCAATGGTCTCTTTCACAAGGAGGGTTTTGTTCTTAAAGAAGGAATACATAAATTACAATTAAATTTGCCCAACACATATCTTTCCAATGCTCTTTGAGACTTATTATAAGCAAAAAACAAAACACAAAATAGGAAATGCACAAAATATCCGCTGATCTGTCAAATATCACATGCAAATCAGTAATGCCCTATCGTTCGATCGGCCACAATTTTCAGTACTTTATGGTACGTTTTCCATTGTTTTCTAATACTACCTCGCGATTTCTTTAAGAGTGCATTTGTGTCGTAATAAAATCTCTTTCAAATTATTCAACAAACAAAGCACAGCTTATTTGAATGATTTCATTTATTCGTAGACTGACGATGCATATCAAAACTTATTAGAGGTCTAAATATCACAATTGCGTCGTTAGCAAGTGAATATTTTTGAAAATATAAATAATAGCTGGCTCATTCATTTCAGAATAAATTACAATCGCACGTAGGAAGCGTTTTAAGAACTTATCGCTTCCGGGTTTGAAAATAAATACAATTTAACCTATAAAAAATTGTATGGCTTATATATTCCTTAATTCGGGAAACTTAGAAACCGACAAAAGTTGAAATTCGAACTGAAAAATGTAAAACGCATATTCTCGTACTACCTGTTTGTTAGGCTGTACTTGCAGCCCCAGAAGTTAATAAACCGTAAACTGGGGTTACTTTGTGCCATGTTTTGATGTATTTGTAAAAAAAACTTTTATTTCTTTATAAAAGAGACAAAGTAATGTATACCATTTTGATCATAAGCAATAATCAAATAAGGAAACATTCTCAAACTTACGAAATGATTTACCATTTTAAGGATGTAAGCCTTCAAAGTGTGCCACTCACGAAAACCTTTGGTAATTCGGTCAAAATGTAGGTTTGGTTGAATTTTACCCCATAAACCATTAAAACACATACTAGCAACAATTTTTCAAAAAACAAGTGAGAGAATTTTATTAACGAAAAAAAACTAAAAGCATTAAAAAAAAAATTTATAAGATATTTCGGGGACACTATAAAGACCACTTTTAGGTTCATTAATAGCAACCATAACGTTTTTGATATCATACCATCATCATAGTCAAAAATTACCACGTTTAGTCATTGTGTTAACCAAGAAAGTGTTACCATCAATCTTATTGATTTTGCCTGGATACTGATGTCCATCGTATAGAACCATGATGTAATCAGTCACATTGAGAGAACAAGTCTTTCGCCTCCTGGATGATGGTTCTGCAGTTGGATTGTCACGAGTTTCTTTCCACCCTGATTTGTCCAAATTGCTTTTGACAATTCGTCTTAAATCAAGGGGAGTGACAGGAAAACCATAAGTGGATGTAGCAATAATGTGCCTAATAAAACCTGACTCTTCTTCGTCACTAAAAACGGTTTGACGTCCAGGAACATTTGAATGCGCATCTTTTGATTTATTCATTAGAGTATTCCTATGTATACCGTACTTTTCGCTAGATTTCCGAATTGAAATTCGTCCACTTCGGAATTCCTGCATGGCGTGTTTCAATACTTCCGCAGTGAAATTGCAGTAGGGCCGTCCTCCTATCTTATTCTTATGCTTTCGAGGCATTTCGGCTCAATTCTCGAACCTTCAAATTTTAAATTAAAAAGTAAGGGGTTACTTTGGACCAAGATCGTTGCATATGAAAAATAAATTCGATACAAAAGGGGTAACTTTGTGCCAAATGAAACAAAAGGGACGGTGGTACAAAGTTACCCCATGAACTTCGGACATTATTGAAAAGGACATGTAAGATTTAAATCAAAAGATTTTACTTAAATTAACTTTAATATTGTTTATCACAACTAAATCATTAAAAAAAATAGCCCACCTTCAATTCCCTACCGATATTAGTTTTTTAGTTGTAGATGAAATTTCTCGCTCTAGCACTTTTCCGCCAAAAAATGCAATTTTGAATGGCATGTCATTATTCAAAAACATTCAAACAAAGAAATCAGTACATATTAGATTACCACTGGAAATCTTTTCAAGCTGTCTTGCACAGTGAAAAAATGTGAATAATCTTTGTCAAAGTGTTCGTAAAGTGAAATTTAATGTAAAAAAGCACGGTTGGCACAAAGTAACCTTGCAGGCACAAAGTAACCCCAGTTTAGGGAACTTGTTATTTTGCATGTATTTTGCTGAGTTCTGATAATTCTATTTTTATAACTACATTTTCCGCGAAGAGAACCTTTTCACGCCAACCATTGTCTCATTAGAGATCCTCATTCTCGGTAAACAAACTCCTTTTGCAAAGAGTTTGAAAAGGGTTTGGTTGCAACAAAATATCTACCTGGGTCGCCTGAGGTACTGAGAATTGTTGCAAAAAGTTATGAGCCGTCCAAAATTAAGTAAGAAGATATTTTATTTGCGAGGACTGTCAAGAAAGTCTTAGAAATATCCCAAATTCCCAAACTTATATTAAATTAATTTCGTTGCTTGCAAATTATTTAAAAGGAAAAACCAATCAAAAAGCAAGAACTAGCGGTTAAACAAGATAAACTGAGAAAAACACAGAAATATATATGCTTCAAGTGTTTAGAAATAAAACAAAAATTCAATATTTTTCAATATTGTGCATACATTTGTACAAATTTGTGTTAGACTTAAAAACTATTTGCATTGTTGTATTGCAACGAATAAAATTAGAAAACTTTCACAATTTACTAAAATTAATTAAAATAATAACGCTTAAGGCGCCAAGTGACAAAGAACAGAAACTGAAACAGAAACTGAACCCCATACATTTGCAACAGAAACATAATTACGAACAGAATGTTTTTTTTTCCAGCAACAGAATCTAGCGACAGAAAAATGGCTGTTTGACGACAGAACGCAAACAAGTCTATATGGATTGTTTCTGTTGCTGCAGCAACAGAAACTCCAATTTATTGTGGGGTGTTGGGAAGTTTTTTTTTATTTTTTATTTTTTCGTCATCTGTTTTGTGATGTGTTTGAATAAAAAATAAAAAAAAATGTTTTTAGTAGAGGAAGAGGAAAGAATAATAGATTTCGTTTGAAATTACGAAATATCACGGCAATTACGGCAGCAGTGTGTTTATGGATCTGTTTCTGTTTCAGTTTTGTGTAGCTGAGCGAACAACGTAAACAGAAACAGAATTTACTACAGAACGAAAAAACTTTCTGTTCAGTTTCAGTTTCTGTTTCAGTTTCTGTTCTTTGTCACTTGGCGCCTTTAGGCTGAACTACAGCGTATTAAATTCTCTCCTATTACGAAATTTAATACCGTGATTTTGGACGGTTGGGCAACACTTGTCTTCAAAATGACATTAAGGGAGGATTTATTTAGCTAATGCCCGAGATAAACATGGCTTTCTCAACACTAACATTTAACCCTACAGTTAGCGATAGTCTGGAAACTATATTTTTTGTTTATTGGTAAAGGGATTTTGGAAAGTGTGGAGTCTTTTCGTAAAGTTAGTGCCAGACTAAAGTTAATTATTGGCCGATAAAATTTTTTAAATTTTGAAGATATAATTTATTAATTTTTCCGATATACTTCTCAGTCAATTTCCCAACAAAAAACCAATTCACTCCACTGAAATATTTCATTTTTTAATGTTCCATTTGTCAGGAATTTTTTTTCTAATGGAATCCAATCAGGGATGGTTGATTTGCTGTTATTGGAAATTTTATTCTGACAGAATTTTCGCTACGACTGCCTAAACGTAACACTGTTCCAACTTTTTCGGTTGCGTAAAAAGTATGGATATAACTGGGGCCAAACACAACACTATATAGATGTATCTCGGTCATCAAACAGGAAACTCTGAGAGCTCGAAAAAGATTATTAAGACATTAAGGCCCGTTTGCTGATACTAATCATAGTGATTTAAGTTCCACTTAAAATCTTATGTGGCAGTTTATGACATACAAAAAGTAGCCCATAAGGTATTTAAGTAGAACTTAAATTGCTATGAGTAGTATCAACAAACGGTCCTAAGAGCCGTTTTCGAGTTCTTCCTTCGTATCATTTGAAATGGAAGAGTAAAGTGGGAGTAAGCCCTGGAGTAGGAGTTTACTATTGCGATACATACAAAACAAATCATTTTCGGCAGCATGTAACTTGAAACGAGTTTCATTGTGACTTGAAGATTTTACAATGTTGCAAGTTGATCGTTTGGGTCGAATGCACGATGGCACACAAAAGGTCAATGACGGCGGTGGACAGGAAGTTGAAAGATCTTTGTGATAATCAAAACATTTTTGAAATAGCCATGGCTGTATTATCCGGTGATTTTCGGGACTCTTCCCACGATCAGCTGCAGCTGACGAACCAAATGTGTGCTTGAAAACATCAAATTTGTGGCGGCATTTCAAGACACTCCGATTGACGAGATCGAACTGCAGATGTGCTTTCGAAGCAATTATCAACAGTTATCACCCAGGATGAAGTAGTCAACTATCCCACACAATTTTTGAATTCGTTGAAATTGTACTTATTACCAACACAAAATTTGCAATTAAAAGGAGGCTCAGTCATCATTATGTTACGTAAAGTCTATCAACCTCGAATGTGCAATGGAACGAGACTGGTTGTGAAAAAGCTTATGAACCACAAAGCTTTGCATTGCATGTAAATAAATAAAAGGCATTGAATTAATTTGAATTATCAACAAAATTTATTTAATCACCAAACTAAGTTGAAACCCAAAAAAAAAGCTTCAAATATATCAGGGTTAGGTGGTACGAAGTTCGTGTGTGTGCTCGCATAACTCGATAACGGATTGTTGGATTTCAACGATTTTGGGCTGGACGGTTTCGTTTTGGACCAAGGAAGGACATGTCGCGAAAACAAAACTTTGAGGGGATGAAAAAGGTTATGAAAGTTTGTATGGGGAAATGCACTTTGAAAAAAAAAAAAAATAATACGGGAATAAAATCGAGTAGTGATACTTCAAATACAAAAAAAAAAAAATGTTTTTAATTTTAAAAGCGATTGTTTTTGTCAATTATTTTAAGTATTTGCCAAGCAAATTGTTGTTGTTAACAATATTCAAATTTATTTTTTTTAAATACACCTAATAAGTTTGCTTATGTTTACTATGTAGCTTTTTGAAATGGAGTAGATACTTCGATTTGTTTGATGGTGTTTGAATGCCAAGTATTTTCAGGATCCTTGCATTAGTAAATGGCGATGATGACAGGAAACAGGAGTTGTTGAACGTTTTGAGTTTTTACGCGCATAACTCGAGACGGGATGGTTAGTTTTTAAAGACTTTGAGCTTGATGGTTTCGATTGGGCCTAAGGAAGGTCATAGGCTACTTTATGTCTCGAAAACAAAACTTTGACAGGATGGTATAGGGGATGAAAGTTTGCGTGGGATTCGGCGGTTCAAAGACAATTTTGATGAGAAATTTCACCTCGCAGAAAATCAGGACGAACAGTCAGATCGGAATATTAACAATCGAGAGAATATGTCGGAACTTCGGGAATGAATATATATCATACAGTCGTCCATACTGGAAACCGAGATAGTCAACAACACAATCGTCATCAATCAGCATAGCGTTCCATGTTTCGGCAAACCTCTCGCTTTGTACTTGTTCGAACCCGTAAATGGAACAAAAAATGCTATGTACCATAAAGCACTTCAGTGAAAAAGCGGTAGACCGGAAGCGAAACGAATTTTTGCGGAACGAAGTTCGTCGGGCCAGCTAGTTTGAAATAAATAAGAAAGTACACTCGCATATTTAAAATCAAAACTTTTTTCCAATCTTTCACATCTTTATGTGGAGGACCCTCTGTATTCAGGGAATTGGACAATATTTATCAGGGAAACTGTTTTTTTCCCTCCCTCTAGCAAAATCATGGTAGTCACTCATAAAACTGGTTAAAATTTCTATTTGTTTTTTTTGCTTATTGACATGTTTTGTTTAGAAAAGTATTCGCTATTGCGTAAAATGCTTTGTTTCATACCAACAACCAACGCCAACTTCGGCGATACAATCGAGGATAATTGATTGAGACAAATTAGGTGCTGCCAGAGCTCGATTGTATCGACCGAACTCGATTGCATTATGTTACGTGCTGCCAGTCTGATTCCACAGCCGGCAATAGTGATCAGTGTTGCCGCTGAGGAAAAAAAATTGTCGCTAGACCATAACCTAAAATCCGCTGGAAAGGTTAGTTTATGAATTGCGAAAATCCGCTAAAAATCGCTAAAATATTAATATGAATGTAAGTTCACAAAAATATGTTTTTATTTAAAAAAAAAATTGTTAATTATTAAATTATTAATCAAATTAAATACAGAATTAAAAAAAAAACAACCAATAAATTCAAGACAACAAAAAAACAATGTGAAGAAAAAAAACGTTTTCAAAAAAAAATAATCAATTGAAATTTACAAATCAAATTCCAGCTCAAAAATGAAATCATCTAATTCTTGGCTGTCCATTTCTTCCAAGTTTGAAGTAGAGGCTTCGGCTATATTTTCTTCAGTTTTAGATTTTTTTGTTTTTCCTTTTTTTTTATTACCTTGTCTGGTATGTCGTATTTACAGCAATATTATAGAATTCAACGTTAGGGTTGAAAGTGGATTCCGAAGTTTGTCTTGTACAATGTTCATTGCACTAAAAATTGGTTCAACTTCAGCACTTTGTTGAAGAGATAGCACAGTGATTGCCAAATCAGCCAGTTCTTGCAAATTATATACGTGGTGGTGTAGTAATGAAAAGTAGCTAGAAATCGCCAATTTTTTTTAGCTAAAATCGCCGAGAGCTTTAAAAATACGCTAGAAATAGCGAAAAAATCGCTGAAGTGGCAACAGTGGATTCGTGATGCCTTGATTTTTATTTCAAAATACAAAATACTTAGGCCAGATTGCACTTCAGTTAGGTAACATTTTTGTGCGCTAACTAACGCCTGCTCTCTTAACAAATTTCTGCAACTTGTTGATTAATACGAGGATTAATAGTTACTTACGTGGTGGAAATTGGTGAAATTCTGATTGTTTAGGTCGCCCTGCTGGAATTTATAAATAAAAACTAGGAGTGTTAGCTTTAAAAATGAATTTCCGTTTATTTCAAGACTCATCTTCAAAATTAAATGATGCCATAAGCATTTTGTATGTATATAAACGTTATTAAAATAAATACAAATAAACCTAATTTGCCATAGAAGAAACATTTTACAAAAAGAAATATTTTTTTTTCGTGTTCAATGTTAATTGACAAAGAATTAAGAATAACAATTTGGACTGCTAAATATATTTAATAAACAAAATTACATTTATTATTTCGTTAAAAATTGTTTTCTTTAAGAGATTCGCATTTTAATTTACCAACAATCAATAATGGAAGATGTCTTTTAGTAATTGTTTTTCTTGTCTAGATATTCAGATTTTAAATAATGGATGGTCAGACAATCGATTTTATTAAGATTTTGTTTAAGTAGATAGTAATTTCTTTTGCACAAATTTTATTTCAAATTGAAAGCGAATTGTTTTTTTTTTTCTTAGCGTGGTATATTTTAAAATATTTATTGATATGTTAACAGTAACACACAAGCAGGTACTGTTCTATTTTACTCTTGAACATATTTCTTTTGCAATCATTTTGTCTTGACTTATAAATTTTTAATTTTATTAGGTAATTTTGTATTTAATAATTTTTGTTTTCTTGTACGAATCTGTATAATTTAGCTCTTCTGAACATTTTGAATGTCTTTCGGTTTCTTAAAGTTATATATTTTTTCTAAACCTTTAACAGGAAGTTTTTCTTATACCTAATTTATTTTATTTGTTTACTGCACATGTTGTGAGCACATTGAGTAAGTGTTTTTTTTTCTCCCTAAGAATATTTTATTTAATTGAAAGTAAGTATTACTTTTACAAGAATTTTATATTATTTTTTTGTGATCCTAAAGAAAGATGGTTAAAAATACTCAAATCATTTATTTTATAAGTAACAAAATTCTTAAAAGTGGATCTGTGTGAAATTGTATAACTTGCCAATTTTAGTAATTATAAGATGGTAGTAGGTATATTATTTGAATAAACAAATGGGAGTTATATACATATTATTAAGAAAACAGCCAAGTGTTTTTTTTCTTGCAAATGTGTTATTTAGATTGTTCATAAAATATTTCTGCAATATATTGACTTAATGTTGTTGATGGTTGCTGTGCAAAAAATAAGATCAGACATAAAGTTGATTAAGTGATTAGATGGGCAAAAAAAGATTACTAATAGCATGTGTTCGGATTTGAATTTGTTCAAATGTCTGGTATTTATTATTAAAAATCAGTGCCGCTCTGTGCAAGTTATAAACCCCCAATTGTACCTGAAACAAGGTAACAACAGATACACAAAGTAACCAACCAACATGACCTTAAACCCTGAAGATAAGAAAAACGACTCATCGGGATAATGGGTATAAATAGATACAACACAGAGGGAGGGACACAGTAGTTGCTAGCAAACCGATTCAGACGTTTGTCATAATTATTATAATTAAACCGAAAACTACTGTCATTTGTGAAAGTAAAGATTTTAAACTATATTTTTTGATTTGCTATACAAACACTCAGTCGAACAAACCTAATTGGTACAACATGAACCAGAAACACAAATACGATGGTGAGTCAATAGAACCCTGAAAATTAACACAAATTGTGCCGTCACCTAACATTTACTGTATTGCAACAATCATTATAGTTTGATAACATCATTAATCATCCCAAGAAATCTTCATTGAATAGTTCTGCTTCTTCTTCTTGGTTAAATAAATCACAGCAATAAAAGTCAACACCCATCAAAACTAATCGTTTCATCAATTTGGAAGGGGTCCGATTTGGTAGAAATTGTTCCTCCCAAAAGTTTCTCCATAGTCTATAACTTTTTTACTAATTTAATATCATACATGGAACTTTTATTTATAAAATTTCAAAAACACAGTATTATATATATCATGAGGGTCATTTTTCTTGCGGTAACATAAAATATTCTTTGATAAACGCAAAGGTTACGGCGAATCTGAAAACAGTCTTCGTAACTGTAGCTAGATAAGAACAATATTTTGGTGGTAATCAAATTTTTTTTACAAATCACACGATATTCTTAAAACCTCAATAACAGACTGTTTCGTTTCTAAAAGTGCCTATCACACCGTAATTGTATTATATGTTATCATGAAGTCTATTTTTTCTTGTGGGTAACATATTAGAGGTGCATGCAACCGTCACAATGAAAACCACTAGATAATAGCAATTTTTTGGTGGTATTCAAATTTTTTTCAATTTCGTCCACGAATTTCTTGTATAAAAGCATAATGAAAACCAAACATATCATCATTTCAATTTTGCTGACAAAATAAACAACATGGAGCACATCTTAACATTAATTGCTGATGAATTTAAGGAGTTCGACAAGGCGTGCTGGGAGTTCCCAGTACTAAGGAAACAATTTGACGAGATGATACAGGAAATGCGGAAGAGCTGGCCGCACCTGAAAGCTGCAACGTACGTCTTGATGGCGTTGAACAGCAGGGCCAAGGCTGATGCCTTTGACGTTGAAGAGATAACCCCCATATTAAGGGGGTTGGTTGAATTTAAATAAAATTTACAAAGGAAAAAAAAATGTTTGTTTTTGATTTTTCAACTTTCAGGTGGTTTTTGTTGATTTTGTCGTTTTCTGGGATGTTGTCTTCAAATCTTTTTAGCTAGCACATCACCGTGGCATCTTAAGTTTGACAGCTGTCAGACTAGATGTATCTCGGCTTTGATTGGGTGAAAGCATGATCAGCTGATTCAGTTGTCATTTATGGTGGGATAGCCATCGAAGTGACTGAGTACTGAGTTGACAGTACGCATATGAGACTGACGTAGGAAAAGCGTCCTCCGAACAATATGGTTTTTGCTTTCAGGTTACATCTTATCCAGAAATAAATATGATCATGAATGCACCCCTACCCCTGTTTAATTTCAGCAACTCTATTTTTAGGAAATAAAAATATTCTCCGATCAATAAACTTTGACAATCAAAACTGCTATTATCACTTTAGTCAAAAAAATAAATATAGTCCATACCCAAGGTTAACGTCATCATAAATTGCAATTGGAACATTCAGCTGTCAATCAAACTCTTACGTCACCAGGGTGGAGTTAAGATAACAAACCATAATATGCTACGGCATACGAGATAATTCCTCTTTTACAACAAGATAAGATATCAATCCATAAATAATATGCTACGGCATTCGAGATAATTATTCCAACATACTCGTAACAAGATAAGATAACAAATCATAATATGTTATGGCAAAGGAGATAACTCCTCAAGATCAAATTGTAATATGATAAATTGGAGAAATGCATTCTATGCATTCTAATGCATTCTATGCATTTCTTACGTATAAATAGCACAACAGAAAAATGTATCAGTGAGTCGTAAGAATACCAATAAAGCGAGACGACGTCTCAAGAAAGTATTTTTTTAATACTTAATTTTATTAAATCGATAACTGTGGCTCCACGCTCCATGTGCTTAGAGACTTAGACTTATTGGAAAAATATTTGTTCCAAGTTAAGACTACTGGGGAAAGATATTGTCTTACGTCGGCAATCGGCAAATTAAAATCATTCAATAAAATTTTGAAAAATAAAATATCTAGACAAGAACAACAACAACAAATTGCTGATTCTTTGATATGGGAAGATTTACCGCATACTTCGTTTTCGCACAGAATCAGATCAGGTGTGATTACAAATTTGTATCACACAGATCCTAAGTCATTTTTGGAGGCTTGCAGAACAGTGGTTTAAAAAAGAAGAATACATCAACATCAAAACAAATGTAGTATTTTGTGCAGTGTTCCGGAAATATGAAGGCGAAGAGCAACAACAAGACATCAAATATCTCAACACCAAGAATATTATTGTAAATGTTAGTAATGATTTAGAAGAAGTTATAACAGAAAATTTAGAAAAACCATTGCTAGGAAAGTTGGAAGAATTTCAAGAGAAAAATAGCGGGTGGAAACTATCATCCATAATAAATATTATTTTCAATATAAATAAATATTCGCCAATTGTAGGAAGTTCATATATAAAAACACCTCTAACTATATCTGCCAAGAAAGTTTGTATTAATTTAAAAAATACCGATAATCCATGCTTTGCATGGGCTGTAGTATCTGCTTTGTTTCCTGCAGAAAAAAATGTGGATAGACCAACAAGTTATCCGCGTTATAAAAATGTATTAAATTTAGATGGTGTAACTTTTCCAATGTCTTTAAATTTAGTACCACTATTTGAACAAAAATAACAATATTTCCATAAATATTTTTACATTACATAGAGGAAAAAATGACAAGAAAGCCGAAATATATCCACTTAAATTATCATAATTAACATGTCAAGAAAAGAGGCATATCAATTTATTGTTATTAGAAGAACATGCAATCAATGATTATACAGTTGTGAATATGGATTACAAAACTTTCTGCCCTAGTTGGAAGTTCGTTAACTAAAAATAGCAGTAAGCTACACATCTGTAATAGGTGGCTTCACTATTTTTACTCTCACGAAAAATTAGATATTCATACAAATGATTGCACCAATCAAAATAATTGTAGAATTAAGTTACCTTTACCTACGCCAGAAAATAAAATATTATTATTTAAGAACGTTAGAAATAAAATTATTACTCCTTTTGTATTATATGCACCTTGGAATGTATCTTAAAAGAAATTGATGATGGTAATAAGTAACAGTAACCCTGTTCTATAAGGTTTTATGTTAAAAGTTCATTGAAATCTAGTTACATAACCTACGCGGCATTTCGAGGAGAAAATTGTGTAGATTGGTTTATGAATGAACTAAAAACTTTAGCAATGCTTCTAGATTCTGATGTTTCATACATAGTACCAATTGAAAAGCTTTCCATTGAACAACAGGAGAGTTTTAATACCGCAACCACTTGTTATATATATGTAATCTAAAATTTTTTCTAACTGATATCAAGGTCATTGTCATTTTACAGGAGCTTATCGGGGCCCAGCTCACAATAGCTGTAATTTAAATTATAAAGATGATCTAACTATACCAATTATTTTCCATAACCTAAGCGGTTATGATGCGCATTTTATAATTAAAGAAATACATAAAATTGGAGCTGGTGAAGTGAATGTGCTACCATTAAATAAAGAAAAATATATTTCATTCACTAAATTGCTTTCACACAAAAAAATTAATTTCAGATTCATAGACTCTTTTAGGTTTTTGAATAGTAGCTTAGATTCACTATCATCTTTATTAAATGAATTCCCAATACTTGATTCTGAATTTAGCTATTTATCACAAGATCAGCTGGTTCTATTGAAGCGTAAAGGTGTTTATCCATATGATTATTTAAATAGCTTTGATAAATTTTCTGAAGAGTATTTACCTGAAAAACATTTGTTTTACAATAAATTAAATACGGATGACATAAGCAGTGAAGATTATTTACATGCTCAAAATGTTTGGCATCATTTAAATCTATGAAATTTGGGGGAATATTCCGATTTGTATTTAAAGACAGATGTTCTTTTATTAGCTGACGTTTTTGAGCAATTTCGTTATAATTCTGTTAAAACACATAAATTAGATCCAGCTCATTATTATTCTCTCCCAGGTTATACTTGGCATGCAATGCTTTACTATACAGATGTAAGACTGGAACTTCTTGATGATATAGACATGGTTATGTTTATTGAAAGGGGTATCCGTGGAGGACTAAGTCAATGCTCAAAAAAATATTCGGAAGCGAACAATGAGTACTTAGATAGTTTTGATAGCAGTAAACCAAACACTTTTCTAATGTATTGGGATATAAATAACCAATATGGTTATGCAATGAGTCAATTATTACCAACAGGAAATTTCAAATGGGTTATAAACATTCCTGAATTCACAGTAGATAAAATTTGTTCTCTCTTGGATAGTTCTCCCAAGGGCTACATTTTTGAGGTTGACTTAAGTTATCCAATAGAATTGCATGATTTGCATTGTGATATACCATTTTGTCCAGAACTTATGTTTCCTCCTAAATCTAAACAAAAAAAATTATTAGCAACTTTAACAGATAAAACCAGATATGTGATTCATTATAGAAATTTACGTCAAGCTTTATTGCATGGTTTCAAATTAAATAAAATATATAGGGTTCTCGAATTCGATCAATCTGCATGGCTTAAACCATACATTGATCTAAATACACAATTAAGAGCTCTAGCTACAAACAAACTTGACATTGAACGTTATAACTTATAAGTTATACAATAATGCAGTTTTCGGAAAATGTATGGAAAATGTTAGAAAATATAGCAATGTTAAATTAGTTTCCAAATGGGGAGGGAGGTATGGAGCCAAAGCATTGATTGCGTCGCCATTTTTTAAAAACAGAACCATCTTCAATGAAAATCTGGTTGCCATTGAACTTCAAAAAGCTGAAGTTTTCTTCAACAAACCAATATATGTAGGATTATGTATTCTAGATATTGCAAAAACATTAATATATGAGTATCATTATGATTATATGAAAATAAAATTTGGTGATAATTGTACAGCCATGTATACTGATGCAGACAGCCTAATTTATGAAATTTCTTGTAACAATATATATAATATGATCAACGCTTTGATACTAGTGACTATCCACAAAGTAATGTTTGGGCAATACCGCAAGTAAATAAAAAAGTAATAGGTTTGATGAAAGATGAAATGAATGGACATATTATATCACATTTTGTAGGTTTAAGATCAAAAATGTACCCAATTAAGGTAGAAAATAAGGAAAAAGTAAACAAAATTAAAGGTATAAAAAAGAATTTTGTTAAAAAAGAAATTTATTTTAATGATTTCTTAGACTGTTTAGTTAATAATAATAATAAAACTGTTGAACAAAATTTGATAAAATCACAAAAACATGCAGTAAGCAGTATTGTTCAAACAAAAATTGCTTTAAGTGCAGCAGATGATAAGCGATACGCAATAGAAAATAGTTATTGTACATTACCATGGGGACATTACAAAATAAGCTAAACCAATTATAATAAAACATAGAATGAAAAAAAAGTCTCTCTTTGATTTTTCCTCACTTAATTCGAATATTGTTTTCATGGAAATTAGTTCTCAGATTAAGTAAGTATAGTACAACAACAACAACATAAGAAAATGTTCATTCCAGCTAACAATATGTTCTTCAAGGAAAAGGTATAGGTAGTACACAGTTTTGAATGTGATGTAGTCTTCTGAGATATTGCATGCTCTCTCCTCACCCTCTTGGATAATGTATGCTACATTCTATAAACCCATAATCAAAGCAAAAGCTGTTCAATTATTAATCAAGCCCTGTATGAAAGAACCCTGTAAACAGCCTGTAAACAGCCTGTATGAAACAGCCCTGTAAACAGCCCCTGCATGAAACAACCCTGTAAACAGCCTGTATGGAACAGCCCTGTATGTAACACATTGTCCAGTTAGAATAATTTTTATTTCTTGGTTTGTTTCTTATCTCAGGGTAACACATTGTTCAGTTAGAATAATTTTTAATTCTTGGTTTGTTTCTTATCTCAAGGTAACATAATTTTGGTGGTGCGAAAATTTACAATTTCGTACCCAATTTTCTTGTATACAAGCACAATGAAATCTAGGCATATTATTATTTAAAATTCAAGCATCAGAATGGAAAGCATTACTAAAATTATTGCGTGTGATTTGGAAACAATCACCAAGGCGTGCTGGGAGTTTCCAGACCTTAGTAAAGGCGTGGAGGACACTCTACGCGATTTGAGGCGGACGAGGAGCTGGTTGCAGCTAAAAGCTTCAACCCATTTATTGATGGCTCTGAGCAACAGAGCCAAGGCCGACGGATTTGACGTCGGTGAAATCAACCCTATATTATTGGGGTTGTCTGAATTAAAATAAAATAATTCAAAAATCATTTTCGTTGTTTGTTATTTTTTACTCTCCTCCTTAACCTTTCAGATAATTTTATTTACAGCTTTCGCTTTTTGTTGTTTGTGGTTTTTTTTTTCAGAAATAAATAATTGAAAAATCATTTTTGTTGTTTGTGTTTTTTTTCTCTCCTCCTTAACCTTTCAGATAATTTTTTTACAGCTTTCGCTTTTTTGTTGTTTGTGTTTTTTTTTTTCTTTATCAACTACAACAACAATGACATGTTTATTTCTTTTTGTTTACATTTTTTTATTTCTATTTTTAACTTCCTTATCAGATAGAGACATAGTTATGCCAGACAGAGACGGAGATAGCGCTATGTACTTGCTTTCTTATCAGTCACACACATTTTTTATCAACGACCTTGAACGTTGAGTCATTTTCGTGGTCCAAGACTCACATAGCTCTACTACTCATCAGTTCATTCAGTTATTTTGAAGTGAACATATGTTAAACTTTTACTCTCGCAATAATGGAAACAATCATCATCAAAATTGAGAAGGATGTCAAAATCATCACCGATTCCAGCTGGGAGTTTGCCCCATTGAAACAGCAACTTGAAGACGTCGTGAAGGAGGTACGATCCAGGAGTTGGATGCAGTTGAAAGCAGCAATACACCTGTTAGTAGTCCTGAATACCAGAGCAGCAGATTTTTTGTATGTCAATATTAATCCAATACTTTTAAGTTTAGGAGAAATAAATTAAAAAGTATAAACATAAATCTGTTGTTTTATTTAAATCTTTCAGGTTGATTTTTTCTTTAATTTCGGGTTATTTTTTTCCGCTAATTTCAAAGTATTTAGCTGATGTATCATTTTTCCAATCAGTCGGATCAATCATATCAGTTTTGTATTTCAGATCAGATCAATCAGCTTAGTTTTTTTAGATGAAATACCTGAAATGTCATTTGCCAGTAATCACCGGACAGATAACTTCAATAACTTTAATAGGATTGTTTGGAACTCTAAGCATGAGCTCATATTACTACGCTCAAAGGAAGATGTCTCATGTACAACTGGCTGATTTTTCAAAATTGGAAATTCTCAAAACGATCAACAGTGGACAACGTTTAACAATGTCATTTCGTAGTTGGGACTACACAATTTGTGGACTACACAATTTGTGGAATGTGAAACTTTCCACGGATTATTTTAATTGTCTTTCGATCTGCAAATGAATTTCAGCACTGTGATTTGAGTAACATCAAAGTGCATATAAACTCCGTTAATTACAACGGATGTCCAGGGGTTTACTATTGAACCCAAAACATTCATTTATAAAGAAGTGGCGATAACGTTCAACAGCAAGGAACAACATCATTTTTTAATTGAACCACCATTCCCGTACAATGATCCATCTGCAGCTTCCAAGAAACGTGTCAATTGGTTGGCACGGAACCACCACAACCTTATGTGGAATGAAGGTTCAATTACATACGATAGTGTGGAGAGCTTCTTGAGGGACAACATTTGTGTAACAACCACCATATATACGTTAAAGGAAAAGAGAAGGTTGCATGGATTAAGCGATTGCTAGGCGAGCCCTGGTACATGGTAGTAAATGTGGAGGAGTTTGAGGAAGAGTGTCAAAACCTAAAATCTCTACAAACAAATTGCATGTGCCCCAAATGTGAAAACCATTATGGTAATGCTTGCTGCTGCGCCCTACAAAATTGTTTTATACTAAGAAATTTAGTTCATAGGAAAACAACAAAATAAAAATATAAAAGAAATCAAGTTTTTTATTTAGTCGTAATTTTTGTGGAAATTTTAATATGATTTGCTTTTCCCAATGATTCTATATAATGTCAGTGTGAAATCTTGATCACATAGGGCACTCGTTACCTCCTTCGACATGTTGTTATAACGGTTCGGAAGAAACACCTATTTGAAAGAAGAAGAAGAAAGAGTAGGTCCAAAATTTCCCAATTTTATAAAAAGAATCAAAAAAACTAACTCACTTGTACGTCTTTGAGGGTGCATAGTATCTTCGCCCCGTATTTGGTGGAACATTTTTTGACACATTCAATGTCATTGAAAAGAAGAAAAAAAATTACAAAAAAAAAATAACGTCTGCTCTCTGCTTGGACACGCAGGATGAAGAGATCGTTAATTACAGTCTTTCCAAATATAAACTGGTATAATCAAAGGAGTTATGATTGGCCAAAAGTGGGCATACTTATCAATAATAAACAATACTGATAGATATGGAATTGTACACATGATATTAATATTTAGTGTTATCTATCGAATTATATATAAATAAACATATACTCGTATAAATAAATTTGTTTGTTTTTTTATGAATAGTAATCAAACATGTTGTGGTTTTCTCTGTTGTTGGTCTTGTTGGCGACGTGATAATATTATACTTTTCTTCATTAGAAAATAGTATAAATAAGGTGAATTGATATTCAGTGTTCACATTATACAATTTACTTCTGCCATCACCACCATGGACATTCAACAACAACTAAATGAAATCGAACAGGCTGTGTTTAAAGACACAGTCAAAATAAACGAATTAAATAAGGTTTCATTCGTTGTTGGTGATGGTGCGGCAATGATAATGTTGTCAACATATATGGAGTCATCTGGTGTAGGTATAGACTGGCAATATTTCCTCACAGTATAATGATTTGAGTATTTCGTCGTCAATTAATGTTGAATCAGTGCTGCTGTTGTCATTGATAGCTGTCAAGTTCTCTTTAACCATACCGAAGAAATCACCATTGATTAGTTCTGCCACTTCTTGGTTAAATAAATCATCGCAATCAAAACTAATCGATTCATCCAATTGGAAAGGTTCCGATTCTTGAGAAATTGTTCCATCCAAAAGCGGATCCATGATCTATAATTTTTTTTCCCCTGCTACTAATTTAATAGCATACATGATTCCTTTATTTATACGAATTTGTAAAACATGTGTCCAGTGTGAGGTCATTTCTCTTGCGGTGACATATTACCATTATAAAATATTCTTTGATAAACGCAAAGGTTCTGGAAAATCTAAAAACAGTCTTCGTGACTGTAGCTAGATAAAAATAATATTTTTGTGGTAATCAAATCACACGATATTCTTAAAACCTCAATAACATATTGTTTGGTTTCTAAAAGTGCGTATCACCCCGAAATTGTATTATATGGGTAACATATTAGAGGCGCATGCACCCGTCCCAATGAAAACCACTAGATAATAGCAATTTTTTGGTGGTATTCAAATTTTCGTCCCCGAATTTCTTGTATAAAAGCATAATGAAAACCAAACATGTCATCATTCCGATTTGGTAAAGAAAATTAACAACATGGAACACATTCTAAGCTTAATTGACGCTGAAGTAAAGGAGTTTGACAAGGCGTGCTGGGAGTTCCCAGTTTTAAGATTCCAATTGGATGAAGTCTTGAAGGAGGTGCGGGATGAAGAGCTGGTCGCACCTGAAAGCGGCGATATACGTCTTGCTGGCGTTGAACAGCAGGGCCAAGGCTGAGGCCTTTCCGGTTGAAGAAATAAACCCTATATTAAGGGGGATACTAGAATTCGAATAAAAGTTGTTCACAAAGGAAAAAAAAATGTTTGTTTTTGATTTTTAAACTTTCAGGTGGTTTTTGTTGATTTTGTCGTTTTCTGGGATGTTGGTTTCAAATCTTTTTTGCTAGCACATCACCGTGGCATCTTAAGTTTGACAGCTGTCAGACTAGATGTATCTCGGCTTTGATTGGGTGAAAGCATGATCAGCTGATTCAGTTGTCATTTATGGTGGGATAGCCATCGAAGTGTCTGAGTACTGAGTTGACAGTACGCATATGAGACTTGCGTAGGAAAATCGTTCCTCCGAACAATATGGTTTTTGCTTTCAGGTTACATCTTATCCAGAAATGCATATGATCATGAATCCACCCCTACCCCTGTTTAATTTCAGCAACTCTATTTATACAAAATAAAAATATTCTCCGATCAATAAACTTTGACAATCAAAACTGCTTTAACTTTAGTCAAAAAAATAAATATAGTCCATACCCAAGGTTAACGTCATCATAAATTGCAATTGGAACATTCAGCTGTCAATCAAACTCTTACGCCACCAGGGTGTCTCCACGCTCCATGTGCTTAGAGACTTAGACTCATTGGAATAATATTCATTCCAAGTTAATACTACTGGTGAAAGATATTGTCTTACGTCGGCAATCGGCAAATTAAAATCATTCAATAAAATTATGAAAAATAAAATATCTAGACAAGAACAACAACAACAAATTGCTGATTCTTTGATATGGGAAGATTTACCGCATACTTCGTTTTCGCACAGAATCAGATCAGGTGTGATTACAAATTTGTATCACACAGATCCTAAGTCATTTTTGGAGGCTTGCAGAACAGTGGTTTAAAAAAGAAGAATACATCAACATCAAAACAAATGTAGTATTTTGTGCAGTGTTCCGGAAATATGAAGGCGAAGAGCAACAACAAGACATCAAATATCTCAACACCAAGAATATTATTGTAAATGTGGGTAATGATTTAGAAGAAGTTATAACAGAAAATTTAGGAAAACCATTGCTAGGAAAGTTGGAAGAATTTCAAGAGAAAAATAGCGGGTGGGCACTATCATCCATAATAAATATTATTTTCAATATAAATAAATATTCGCCAATTGTAGGAAGTTCATATATAAAAACACCTCTAACTATATCTGCCAAGAAAGTTTGTATTAATTTAAAAAATACCGATAATGCAGGCTTTGCATGGGTTGTAGTATCTGCTTTGTTTCCTGCAGAAAAAAATGTGGATAGACCAACAAGTTATCCGCGTTATAAAAATGTATTAAATTTAGATGGTGTAACTTTTCCAATGTCTTTAAATTTAGTACCACTATTTGAACAAAAATAACAATATTTCCATAAATATTTTTACATTACATAGAGGAAAAAATGCCAAGAAAGCCGAAATATATCCACTTAAATTATCACAATTATCAATTTATTGTTATTAGAAGAACATGCAATCAATGATTATACAGTTGTGAATATGGATTACAAAACTTTCTGCCCTAGTTGGAAGTTCGTTAACTAAAAATAGCAGTAAGCTACACATCTGTAATAGGTGGCTTCACTATTTTTACTCTCAAGAAAAATTAGATATTCATACAAATGATTGCACCAATCAAAATAATTGTAGAATTAAGTTACCTTTACCTACGCCAGAAAATAAAATATTATTATTTAAGAACGTTAGAAATAAAATTATTACTCCTTTTGTATTATATGCACCTTGGAATGTATCTTAAAAGAAATTGATGATGGTAATAAGTAACAGGAATACATACCCTGTTCTATAGGGTTTTATGTTAAAGGTTCATTGAAATCTAGTTACATAACCTACGCGGCATTTCGAGGAGAAAATTGTATAGATTGGTTTATGAATGAACTAAAAACTTTAGCAATGCTTCTAGATTCTGATGTTTCATACATAGTACCAATTGAAAAGTTTCCATTGAACAACAGCAGAGTTTTAATACCGCAACCACTTGTTATATATGTAATCTAAAATGTTTTCTAACTGATATCAAGGTGCGTGATCATTGTCATTTTACAGGAGCTTATCGAGGTCCAGCTCACAGTAGCTGTAATTTAAATTATAAAGATAATCTAACTACACAAATTATTTTCCATAACCTAAGCGGCTATAATGCGCATTTTATAATTAAAGAAATACATAAAATTGGAGCTGGTAAAGTGAATGTGCTACCATTAAACAAAGAAAAATATATTTCATTCACTAAATTGCTTTCACACACAAAAATTAATTTCAGATTCATAGACTCTTTTCGGTTTTTGAATAGTAGCTTAGATTCACTATCACCTTTATTAAATAAATTCCCAATACTTGATTCTGAATTTAGCTATTTATCACAAGATCAGCTGGTTCTATTGAAGCGTAAAGGTGTTTATCCATATGATTATTTAAATAGCTTTGATAAATTTTCTGAAGAGTATTTACCTGAAAAACATTTGTTTTACAATAAATTAAATACGGATGACATAAGCAGTGAAGATTATTTACATGCTCAAAATGTTTGGCATCATTTAAATCTATGAAATTTGGGGGAATATTCCGATTTGTATTTAAAGACAGATGTTCTTTTATTAGCTGACGTTTTTGAGCAATTTCGTTATAATTCTGTTAAAACACATAAATTAGATCCAGCTCATTATTATTCTCTCCCGCAGGTTATACTTGGGATGCAATGCTTTTCTATACAGATGTAAAACTGGAACTTCTTGATGATGTAGACATGGTTATGTTTATTGAAAGGGGTAAAAAAGAAATTTATTTTAATGATTTCTTAGACTGTTTAGTTAATAATAATAATAAAACTGTTGAACAAAATTTGATAAAATCACAAAAACATGCAGTAAGCAGTATTGTTCAAACAAAAATAGCTTTAAGTGCAGTAGATGATAAGCGATATGCAATAGAAAATAGTTATTGTGCATTACCATGGGGACATTACAAAATAAGCTAAACCAATTAGGTATAATAAAACATAAAATGAAAAAAAAAAGTCTCTCTTTGATTTTTCCTAACTTAATTCGAATATTGTTTTAATGGAAATTAGTTCTCAGATTAAGTAGGAGTATAGTACAACAACAACATAAGAACATGTTCATTCCAGCTAACAATATGTTCTTCAAGGAAAAGGTATAGGTAGTACACAGTTTGGAATGCGATGTAGTCTTCTGAGATATTGCATGCTCTCTCCTCACCCTCTTGGATAATGTATGCTACATTCTATAAACCCATCATCAAAGCAAAAGCTGTTCAATTATTAAACAAGCCCTGTATGAAAGAACCCTGTAAACAGCCTGTAAACAGCCTGTATGAAACAGCCCGAAACAGCCCGAAACAGCCCTGTAAACAGCCCTGTATGAAACAACCCAGTAAACAGCCCTGTATGAAACAACCCAGTAAACAGCCTGTATGGAACAGCCCTGTATGTAACACATTGTCCAGTTAGAATAATTTTTAATTCTTGGTTTGTTTCTTATCTCAAGGTAACATAATTTTGGTGGTGTGCAAATTTACAATTTCATATCCAATTTTCTTGTATAAAAGCGCAATGAAATCTAGGCATATTATTATTTCAACTTCAAACATCAGAAATGCAGAACATTACCAAACTCATTGCATGTGATCTGGAGACAATCAATAAAGCTTGCTGGGAGTTCCCAACTATGACACGTGAACTGAGGAGATTTTAAGGACGTTGCGGTGCACGAGGAGCTGGTTGCAGCTAAAAGCTGCAACGTATTTATTGTTGGCCCTGAACAACAGAGCCAAGGCCGACGGATTTGACGTCGGCGAAATCAACCCCATATTTGGTAAAGAAAATTAACAACATGGAACACATTCTAACCTTAATTGTCGCTGAAGTAAAGGAGTTCGACAAGGCGTGCTGGGAGTTCCCAGTTTTAAGATTCCAGTTGGATGAAATCATGAAGGAGGTGCGGAAGAAGAAGAGCTGGTCGCACCTGAAAGCGGCGATGTACGTCTTGCTGGCGTTGAACAGCAGGGCCAAGGCTGAGGCCTTTCCTGTTGCAGAAATAAACCCTATATTAAGGGGGATACTAGAATTTGAATAAAAGTTGTTCACAAAGGAAAAAAAAAATGTTTGTTTTTGATTTTTAAACTTTCAGGTGGTTTTTGTTGATTTTGTCGTTTTCTGGGATGTTGGTTTCAAATCTTTTTTGCTAGCACATCGCCGTGGCATCTTAAGTCTGACAGCTGTCTGACTAGATGTATCTCGGCTTTGATTGGGTGAAAGCATGATCAGCTGTTTCAGTTGACATTTATGAAGTGCCATCGAAGTGACTGAGTACTGAGTTGACAGTACGCATATGAGACTGACGTAGGAAAAGCGACCTCCGAACAATATGGTTTTTGCTTTCAGGTTACACCTTATCCAGAAATAAATATGATCATGAATGCACCCCTACCCCTGTTTAATTTCAGCAACTCAATTTATAGAAAAAAATATTATTAACCACAATTCTAAAAATAGATTATAAACAACGTAATTATAATTGGGTCATTCCAAACCCATGGTAAATGTAACCATAAACTACTATTCTACGCTAAACCACAAAACTAAAAAAAATTACAACAACAAACAACAGAGAAACCGCAATTGGCACATTCAGCTGTCAATCAAACTCTTATCTGGCTCCCGGCTACCTGTGCGCCAGGATTGGCAAATTTATACTACTCACCAACAAACCCTAAAAGAGATAACAACCACATAGTCATGCAGCAATCTATATTGTATCGATCGCTCAATTGTTATAGATCTATTTAATTTGTTCTGCGAAACAGTATAAATAGAGACAGCAACAGCACGAATAGCTGTATTAAATAAACGAAAGATTAGCTATCCGTGAAACGAATCGCAGTGCACGATTCAAATTACATAAATTTGAACGAAAATCAACATAAACAAAAGATCAATCATATTTGTAGTGGTAGGCGCCCTAGAGTAAATTTGGCACGCGTCGTACAGGGGCTATTTGAGTTTCCTTATCCTTTCAAGGTAGGATTTTTGATAGTGGAAAATTGAGGTGCCAAATTGGGGGATTGAAATTTATTAAGTAAAAGATAAATGTAAAGAGCAAGTAAGTGATACGTTTATTGGGTACAATGACACGTTATTTGAATTTTGTTATCAAAAGCCACAAAAAACATCCGTTTTAAAATATTAAAAAAAAAAATCAAACCACATCGACTTGATAGTTTTAACTTTTAAACAAAATTTACAAAAATATTTTCTATAGCTAGTTTCGAGAGTATAAAAGATGACTGTTGTTAAATTCTGTGTTGAAAGTAAAATGTCTTTTCTAAAAAAATTTAACTCAAACTTTTAGACTTAAAAAAAAAGTATAGCATTATAAATGCTAAAAAGTGTAACTCACAGTTTGGAGAGCAGATAATGCTGGAGCTCCAGGACTCTATCATTTATCTTCCGAAGCGGTTCACGGATGAACTGTCCCAAGACGACTTGGTGGAGATGTCAAACTGGTCCATAGAAGTGGTGGAGCCAATGGGGCAGTCATTTGACATTGCCTTCCCCGAGAAGGCGGAAGAGGAGCCAAAAAATGAGGAAAGCAGCGAAGAGGTACAGTACTTCCCGCAAACGCAGAAACATTTTTTTATAAAAGTAATAAAATAAATCTACATACAAAATTGTTTTGTATTTCTTCTCCAAGTTGTTGTTTTGTCTCTATTTTTCGAAAACACAAAAGTATCTACTCTTCAATGCTCGAGTAAAACGATTTGACCTAAAGGGTCGAAAAATTGATTTCAAGATAAAACGCATACCTAACAACGAAGAACCAACTTCTTGGATTAAAGGGGCGATTAATAACATGCTTAAGCATGCTGTTATAGATTTGAACTCCACAGATAAAGTAGGAATTACTTTTTGTGGAAAAGGTTCTAGTGCTGAACGAGGAAACGGCTGGATAAGTTTCCGAGATTGTTCAGGGTTAAAATTTAGCGATGTTTGGGAAATGATATCCAACATTTTCCAGAGCAACTCAGAAGGTTTAAGCACAAACAATTTTTGCATGACAATAACTTCTGTTAAGCTACCTTGGGGAAAAGGGAAAAACAGAAAAACCAGTAATATATTCAATTCATTTGATGAAGAATGGATAATCTATGTCTGCCTCGTGCCTTGATTGTGGCAAAAGCTTAAGTAGGAATTGCGACGGTTGGGCATGGGAACTTTTTTGAGCGTGAATGTCATTGGAAGGGTATTTTCATTGTTTCTTATCAGCTTTGTAGTCGCCGTCGGTGAGTGAACAGATTGGGGGGGTCAAAATGTTTGTGTGACCTTATGTTGTTGTCATAGATAACGTATCATGTAGGAGCTAATTATTTTTTATTTTTGCAATTAGTTTATGATGAAATTGACCTTATTACGATTTAATTACTCTAGGGGTGAATGGTATGATTTCATTGTTATGTGATTTGTTTTGTGTTCTTACGCATACATTTATTCTATAAATAGAATTGTTATCATCATGATGGTTTCATTAATTATTGATAAAAATGTTTTGGATACATTTGATCAAGATGTGTAATAAACTTGTGTTGTTATCTTTAGCTGTCTTCCGATAGGAGTACCTACATGTCGCATACGTGTTTATAAGAGAATTTGTAGATAAGAGAAAAAAAATGTTTTGGATTCAAATGATAAAATCGGGGGATTGATATTGCATTTGTAATACCTCATGGAAATATTTTAAAATTGTAAGAGTAGATGTGATTGAGAGTAGTTTATCAGTTTATTTAACACCAGAGGATGGTAGTAAGTGTGTGTTGTTGAAAATGTTTAGAGGAGATGCAGTACCTGGACATTTATCATCAGTACCTTATCATTTTACAGTAAATGAACATTTAAAAATTGAAGTAATCGGCGGTTCAATAACCTTATTAGGAGTGACAACAGATGGTTCTCATCCTTTGAGAACAACGAATAGTTTTAATGAGATGTGTGTATTTAATGATATTGATAAAGGAGATATACATTGGTTAAATAAACCAAAGTGATAAAAGCGCTCGGAAAGGATGGTGGACACAAGTTCTGATCTGAGCTTACAAAAACTAATTCCTGTCTTTTTTTAATAGATAACAAGGAAAATTTGTTGGATGATCACTATAGGAAGATTCCAAATTGCTACAATAAATTATGTGAACACGCAGATGTTTGTGTGACCTAATGCTGTGGTCAAAGATAACGTTTCATATAGGAGCTAAAGGGCAAATGGTATGAATTCATATTGTGAATTTTGTTATCAAAATCATTTAGACAAGCCACAAAAACATCCGTTTTAAAATATTTAAAAAATTAAAACCACATCGACTTGATAGTTTGACCTTTTAAACAAAATGTACAAATATATTATCTATAGTTTCGAGAGCATAAAAGTGGATTTTTGATTAATTATGAAATTAGTTTGCATTTAGTGTTCCTAAGCAATATGTCTTTTTTGAAAAAATTAAATTCAATCGGAAAAAGTAACCAAATTACGAAGCCCATAAAAAGTATAAAACTTTTGGAGATGAAAAAAAAGTACGGCATCTTAAATGCTAAGAAGTGTGGTACTCAATTTGGGGAGCAGATAATGGTGAAGCTCAAAGACTCCATCATATATCTCCCAAAGAGGTTTTCGAACAAGCTGTCGGGAGAGGACTTGACTCAGATGTCGAACTGCTCCATGGAAGTAGTGGAGCCGATGGGACAGTCCTTTGATATAGCCTTCCACGATAAGGAGGAGGAGAAGGAGAAGGAGGAGGAGGAGGAAAGCAGCAGCGAAGAGGTACAAATCTTCCCTCAATCTCAAAAGCATTTTTTTTATGAAAATTAATAAATAAAACTTCATAAAAAATTTGTTGTCATTTCTTCTCTATGTTGTTGTTTTTTCTCTAGTTTTCGAAAACACAAAAGTATCTACTCTTCAATGCTTTTCTCTCTCTTTTTTAATGTAGAATTTCGAGGTTTTGAATGATATGGAGACTCGAGTCAAAGGATTTGACCTAAAGGGTCGGAAAATTGATTTTAAGATAAAGCCCATACCTAAGAATGAAGAACCAACTTCTTGGATTAAAGGGGCGATTAATAACATGCTTAAACATGCTGTTATAGATTTGAACTCCACAGATAAAGTAGGAATTACTTTTTGTGGAAAAGGTTTTACTGCTGAACGAGGAAACGGCTGGATAAGTTTCCGAAATTGTTCCGAGTTAAAATTTAGTGATGTTTGGGAAATGATATCCAAAATTTTCCAGAGCAACTCAGAAGGTTTGAGCACAGATAACTTTTGCATGACAATAACTTCTGTTAAGCTGCCTTCGGGAACAGGGAAAAACAGAAAAACCAGTAACATATTCAATTCATTTGATGAAGAATGGATAATCTATGTCTGCCTCGTGCCCTGATTGTGGCAAAAGCTTACGCTGACATGGCAGTTGGTTTCAAAAGGGTTAGACAAAATATTGATAAGGTTAAAATCCTAAGAACTTTGAATCTAATAAAAGATGCACAAATAAATATACCAGATGTAGGTTACGGAATTCCAGAACTGAAGGCATTTCAAAACCATTTGCAGAGATATAAGGTCACAGTAGGCATATACGGAACAAAAGGCCGAAAAGCTGTTTTTCAAGGAATTTGAGTTCATTATGATGATAAACAGAAAAAAATGTATTTACTGTATTGCAACAATCATTATAGTTTGATAACATCATTAATCATCCCAAGAAATCTTCATTGAATAGTTCTGCTTCTTCTTCTTCTTGGTTAAATAAATCACAGCAATAAAAGTCAACACCCACCAAAACTAATCGTTTCATTAATTTGGAAGGGGTCCGATTTGGTAGAAATTTTTCCTATGTAATCTAAAATTTTTTCTAACTGATATCAAGGTGCGTGATCATTGTCATTTTACAGGAGCTTATCGAGGTCCAGCTCACAGTAGCTGTAATTTAAATTATAAAGATAATCTAAATATACCAATTATTTTCCATAAACTAAGCGGCTATGATGCCCATTTTATAATTAAAGAAATACATAAAATTGGAGCTGGTGAAGTGAATGTGCTACCATTAAATAAATAAAAATATATTTCATTCACTAAATTGCTTTCACACACAAAAATTAATTTCAGATTCATAGACTCTTTTAGGTTTTTGAATAGTAGCTTAGATTCACTATCATCTTTATTAAATGAATTCCCAATACTTGATTCTGAATTTAGCTATTTATCACAAGATCAGCTGGTTCTATATTGAAGCGTAAAGGTGTTTATCCATATGATTATTTAAATAGCTTTGATAAATTCTCTGAAGAGTATTTACCTGAAAAACATTTGTTTTACAATAAATTAAATACGGATGACATAAGCAGTGAAGATTATTTACATGCTCAAAATGTTTGGCATCATTTAAATCTATGAAATTTGGGGGAATATTCCGATTTGTATTTAAAGACAGATGTTCTTTTATTAGCTGACGTTTTTGAGCAATTTCGTTATAATTCTGTTAAAACACATAAATTAGATCCAGCTCATTATTATTCTCTCCCAGGTTATACTTGGGATGCAATGCTTTTCTATACAGATGTAAAACTGGAACTTCTTGATGATATAGACATGGTTATGTTTGATTTCTAATGATTTCTTAGACTGTTTAGTTAATAATAATAATAAAACTGTTGAACAAAATTTGATAAAATCACAAAAACATGCAGTAAGCAGGATTGTTAAAAAAAAAATTGTTTTAAGTGCAGTAGATGATAAGCGATATGCAATAGAAAATAGTTATTGTGCATTACCATGGGGACATTACAAAATAAGCTAAACCAATTAGGTATAATAAAACACAAAATGAAAAAAAAAGTCTCTCTTTGATTTTTCCTAACTTAATTCGAATATTGTTTTCATGGAAATTGGTTCTCAGATTAAGTAGGAGTATAGTACAACGACACCATAATAAAAAGTTCATTCCAGCTAACAATATGTTCTTCAAGGAAAAGGTATAGGTAGTACACAGTTTGGAATGCGATGTAGTCTTCTGAGATATTGCATGCTCTCTCCTCACCCTCTTGGATAATGTATGCTACATTCTATAAACCCATCATCAGAGCAAAAGCTGTTCAATTATTAAACAAGCCCTGTATGAAAGAACCCTTTAAACAGCCTGTATGGAACAGCCCTGTATGTAACACATTGTCCAGTTAGAATAATTTTTATTTCTTGGTTTGTTTCTTATCTCGAGGTAGCACATTGTCCAGTTAGAATAATTTTTAATTCTTGGATTGTTTCTTATCTCAAGGTAACATAATTTTGGTGGTGCGAAAATTTACAATTTCGTACCCAATTTTCTTGTATAAAAGCACAATGAAATCTAGGCATATTATTATTCAAATTTAAGCAACAGAATGGAGAGTGTTACCAATATAATTATAAATGATTTGGAAACAATCGCTAAAAGCTGCTGGGAGTTTCCAGAGTTAAGTAAAGGCGTGGAGGACATTCTACGCGAGTTGCGGCGGACGAGGAGCTGGTTGCAGCTAAAAGCTGCAACACATTTATTGATAGCTCTGAACAACAGAGCCAAAGCCGACGGATTCGATGTCGGCGAAATCAACCCCATATTATTGGGGTTGTCTGAATTTAAATAATTCAAAAAATAAAATAATTGAAAAATCATTTTTGTTGTTTGTGTTTTTTCTTAACCTTTCAGATAATTTTTTTTTTGTCCACTAGTTTCTTGGGATGCAGCTTTCGCTTTTTTGTTGTTTGTGGTTTTTCTCTTTCTTTATCATCTACAACAACAATGCATGTTTATTTATTTTGTTTACATTTTTTTTTCACCTTCCTTATCAGACAGAGACAGCGTTATGCCAGACAGAGACAGAGATATAGCTATTGTCTTGCTTTCTTATCTATCTCACACACACACACACACACACACACACACACATATATGTCTTATCAACGACCTTGAACGATGATGTCATGATGACGTCATTTCTTGGTTCAAGATCCCCATAGCTATACTACGGTAGTACACAGTTTGGAATGCGATGTAGTCTTCTGAGATATTGCATGCTCTCTCCTCACCCTCTTGGATAATGTATGCTACATTCTATAAACCCATCATCAAAGCAAAAGCTGTTCAATTATTAAACAAGCCCTGTATGAAAGAACCCTGTAAACAGCCTGTATGAAACAGCCCGAAACAGCCCGAAACAGCCCTGTAAACAGCCCCTGTATGAAACAACCCAGTAAACAGCCTGTATGGAACAGCCCTGTATGTAACACATTGCTCATGTTAGAATAATTTTTAATTCTTGGTTTGTTTCTTATCTCAAGGTAACATAATTTTGGTGGTGCGCAAATTTACAATTTCGTACCCAATTTTCTTGTATAAAAGCGCAATGAAATCTAGGTATATTATTATTTCATTTTAAACAACCGAAATGGAAAGCATTATTCAAATTATTTTGCACGATTTGAGCACAATCACTAAAGCTTGCTGGGAGTTTCCAGAATTAACAAAAGGCGTGGAGGACATTCTGCGTGAGTTGCGGCGGACGAGGAGTTGGTTGCAGCTAAAAGCTGCAACCCATTTATTGATGGCTCTGAGCAACAGAGCCAAGGCCGACGGATTTGACGTCGGTGAAATCAACCCTATATTATTGGGGTTGTCTGAATTAAAATAAAATAATTCAAAAATCATTTTTGTTGCTTGTGTTTTTTTTTCTCTCCTCCTTAACCTTTCAGATATTTTTTTTTTTTACAGCTTTCGCTTTTGTTGTTTGTGTTTTTTTTTCTTTATCAAATAATAACAAAAAAATAAAAACTTAAAAAAAAAATGTTTCTCTGATTTATTTCCTAACAAATTTGTATATGTATGGTGTAGTATTGAAAGGTTTATTTAATGAATCAGTTTTCAGTTTAGTACACCAACAACAACAACAAAATAAAAGCACATTCCACCCAACAATATGTCTTCAAAGATAAGATATACACTTATACAGTGTACATTCTGGAGCGCAATGTGCTCTTTTAAAATAAGACGCACCCTCAAAAGTTTGGTGGTATATATATTTATATATTATGTTTGAGATAAAGATTTGGTGTGGATTTCCTTAGATTATTAATTCTGTTTTAAAACTACACTCCAATGAGCAATATGTTCTTCTGTGAAAAGCGCAAATACAATAGGTTTTTGGTAAATCAGGAGAGACAATTTTGAATAAAAGGCTAGCATTTTAGCATTTTTAATAGACGACAACAGTAAACCAATTAACATGCAAGCAAGCAGTATGGATAAAATTAATATTCTGGAGAACCTGCTATTGTGCGGACCAACCGATTTTTTTTTGCCATGCTATATGACGAATTTATGAAATATGTATGGGAAAACTTCTGTTTTCCATGAAATTTTCGTGTGTTTTGGCGAGAGCCCGGTTTTGGGCTTGCTGTGAAAAGCATATTAGACAGAAGCTGCCAAAACAACATAGACGCATCAGGCTGGCAATAGCGACACATCCCAATTGAAAAAAAATATATTTCTTTGATTTTGTCCCGTACTCCCCGGTTCTACTATACTCCCCAACGAAATTATGAAACGACAGCCGCCAGAGCTACCATTACTGTATGACTTGTGCAATCGTAACGAACATACATTCCATTTCCTGGGAGTTTGCCCAATACTCCAGGATTTCCGTAAACGCTTCTTTGGTGTAGACATGCTTAATTTAGAGGAAACGATCAACATTTTAAACGGTGGACAAAACTTATTTCACCTTGAGGAGATTTTTTTCTATATGGCCTTGGCTTTTTCAATTCTCTTATCTACAAAACTTATTTAACCTTTGACTATGATGTTTTTTTTTTTTTTTTCTTAGAACCGTGAATTCTTATCTACGCGCATAGCGCATACACGTCCAATATATAACCTTCATCAACCTTCAATTTTTAATTCATACGCACACTCGCACAATATAACCGACCTTGATTTCGTGTCTATTTTTAGTTTCTAATTCATATACAGACCTACATACACTCAAACGCACATACACACCCAATATGACCTTCATCGACCTTCAAATACACACACACACACACACAAACATTGACCTTCAATTCTTATCTCTGATGACGCATTTCATGTGCCAGGATCCACATAGCTCTACTACTCTACAATCAATAGATACTTAAAATCATTGGGTGTCCAGCTAAATTATGAGTGACGTACTGAACGTTTTACAAAAGCCCATCTATGATGAGAGCATCATAAAAAAATAATACCATAGCTACACACCATATTTGCAGTCGTTTAAAGACAATGATGAGATAAGAATATCGATTCAAAATCAAGATCTCTATGTGCTACCTAGTGAGGTTTACAGTAGTAGAGCTATGGGGATCCTGGCACAGGAAATGACGTCATTATGCGTCATCATTCAAAGTCGTTGATAAGACATATGTATGTATGTATGTATGTATGTATGTGTGTGTGTGTGTATATGTGTGACTGATAAGAAAGCAAGACGATAGCTCTATCTCTATCTCTGTCTGGCATAACGCTGTCTCTGTCTGATAAGAAAGTTGAAAAAAAAAATGTAAACAAAAGAAATAAACAAATCGTTGTTGTTGTAGTTGATAAGGAAATAAAATGGTTGTCAAGGTTCATTAAGCGAAATCTAAAAATAGAAATCATGAGTGAAAGAGTAAAACTAAGCAAACTTGAGATAAGAAATCATGGATGTAAACAAAAAGAAATAAACAAATCATTGTTGTTGTAGTTGATAAAGAAATAAAATGGTTGTCAAGGTTCATTAAGCGAAATCTAAAAATAGAAATCATGAGTGAAAGAGTAAAACTAAGCGAACTTGAGATAAGAAATCATGGTTACAGAAAATGATTCATAATGAATAAAAAAAAAAAAAAATGGATAAGAACATTATTAAAAGAAATAAAAATAATAGATGATTAGCGCATAGAGTTGAATATGTACTCTGGATGTAAACAAATAGTGCGAGCGCAGAAAATGAATCATGAGTGAAAGAGTAACACTAAGCGAGAAATCATGGCTGTAAACAAAAAGAAATAAACATAGTCATTGTTATTGTAGTTGATATGGAAATAAAAAAATCGTTCAAGGCCAATGAAAAAAAAAATGGATAAGAACATTATTAAAAGAAATAAAAATGCTAGATGATTAGCGCATAGAGTTGAATATGTACTCTGGATGTAAACAAACATGCTTCAGTTTCAGTCAAGGTCAATGAATAAAAATGGATAAGAACATTATTCATGGTTATAGGCAAAAAGAAATAAAAATCTGGATGTAAACAAATAGGGTGTCAACAGAAAATGACTCATGAATGAATGAGTAAAACTTAGTTGTTTCTGCCCTATAAAAGCAAAGTTCAACCCATCTTTATAATAGTTTTGAAGAAATATTAATACCATAAGCAGTAAAGCTGCAATTAAGAAGATTAAGCTTAATAAACAAACATCGAACGTTTAATAGTTAAAGTGTTGCGTACAAAATGGAAACCATCATTAAAGAGATGCTTGAAAGACAGCAATCAATTTTATTCGATATGCTTATGCATAAAACAAGTGATGAAAACTGTGAAATAAACATTGAAAGTTGTGAAAAAGACTTAGACTTATTGGAAAAATATTTGTTCCATGTTAAGACTACTGGTGAAAGATATTGTATTACTTCAGCAATCGGCAAGCTAAAATCATTCAATATAATGATGAAAAATAAAATATCTAAACAAGAACCACAACAACAAATTGCTGATTCTTTGATGTGGGAAGATTTACCGCATACTGCGTTTTCACGCAGAATCAGATCAGGCGTGATTACAAATTTGCATCATACAGATCCTAAAACATTTTTAGAGGCTTGCAGACCAGTTGTAATTCATAAGTTCAAAGAAGTGATGAATGAATACATCAACATCAAAACAAATGCGGTATTTTGTGCTGAGTTCCGGAGATATGAAGGTGAAGAACAACAACAAGACATGAAATATCTCAACACCAAGAATATTATTGTAAATGTGGGTAATGATTTAGAAGAAGTTATAACAGAAAATTTAGAAAAACCATTGTTAGGAAAGTTGGAAGAATTTCAAAAGAAAAATAGCGGGTGGGCACTATCATCCATAATAAATATTATTTTCAATATAAATAAATATTCGCCAATTGTAGGAAGTTCATTTATAAAAACACCACCAACAATATATACCAAGAAAGCTTGTATTAATGTAAAAAATACCGATAATGCGTGCTTTGCATGGGCTGTAGTATCTGCTTTGTTTCCTGCAGAAAAAAGTGTGGATAGACTGACAAGTTATCCACATTATAAAAATGTATTAAATCTAGATGGTATAACTTTCCCAATGCCTTTAAATTTAGTACCACTATTTGAAAAAAATAATAATATTTCCATAAATATTTTTACATTACATAGAGAAAAAAATGACAAGGAAGCTGAAATATATCCACTTAAATTATCACAATTAACATGTAAAGAAAAGAAGCATATCAATTTATTGTTATTAGAAGAACATGCAATCAATGATTATACAGTTTTGAAACAGCATTTCATATGGATTAAAAACCTTTCTGCCCTAGTTCGAAGTTCGTTAACTCAAAATAAAAATAAGGTACACATCTGTAATAGGTGTCTTCACTATTTTTACTCTCAAGAAAAATTAGATATTCATATAAATGATTGTACCAATCAAAATAATTGCAAAATTAGGTTACCTACATCACAAAATTGTTTACTATCATTTAAGAACTTTAGAAATAAAATTATGTCCCCATTTGTAATATATGCAGACTTGGAATGTATCTTAAAAGAAATTGATGATGGTAATAAGTAACAGGAACACATACCCTGTTCTATAGGGTTTTATGTTAAAAGTTCATTGAAATCTAGTTACATAGCCTACGCGGCATTTCGAGGAGAAAATTGTATAGATTGGTTTATGAATGAACTAAAAACTTTAGCAATGCTTCTAGATTCTGATGTTTCATACATAGTACCAATGGAAAAGCTCTCCATTGAACAACAGGAGAGTTTTAATACCGCAACCACTTGTTATATATGTAATCTAAATTTTTTTCTAACTGATATCAAGGTGCGCGATCATTGTCATTTTACAGGAGCTTATCGAGGTCCAGCTCACAACAGCTGTAATTTAAATTATAAAGATGATCTAACTATACCAATTATTTTCCATAACCTAAGTGGTTATGATGCGCATTTTATAATTAAAGAAATACATAAAATTGGAGCTGGTGAAGTGAATGTGCTGCCATTAAATAAAGAAAAATATAGTTCATTCACTAAATTGCTTTCATACACAAAAATTAATTTCAGATTCATAGACTCTTTTAGGTTTTTGAATAGTAGCTTAGATTCACTATCATCTTTATTAAATGAATTCCCAATACTTGATTCTGAATTTAGCTATTTATCACAAGATCAGCTGGTTCTATTGAAGCGTAAAGGTGTTTATCCATATGATTATTTAAATAGCTTTGATAAATTCTCTGAAGAATATTTACCTGAAAAACATTTGTTTTACAATAAATTAAATACGGAGGACATAAGCAGTGAAGATTATTTACATGCTCAAAATGTTTGGCATCATTTAAATCTATGAAATTTGGGGGAATATTCCGATTTGTATTTAAAGACAGATGTTCTTTTATTAGCTGACGTTTTTGAGCAATTTCGTTATAATTCTGTTAAAACACATAAATTAGATCCAGCTCATTATTATTCTCTCCCAGGTTATACTTGGGATGCAATGCTTTTCTATACAGATGTAAAACTGGAACTTCTTGATGATATAGACATGGTTATGTTTATTGAAAGGGGTAAAAAAGAAATTTATTTTAATGATTTCTTAGACTGTTTAGTTAATAATAATAATAAAACTGTTGAACAAAATTTGATAAAATCACAAAAACATGTAGTAAGCAGTATTGTTCAAACAAAAATTGCTTTAAGTGCAGTAGATGATAAGCGATACGCAATAGAAAATAGCTATTGTACATTACCATGGGGACATTACAAAATAAGCTAAACCAATTATAATAAAACATAAAATGAAAAAAAAGTCTCTCTTTGATTTTTCCTCACTTAATTCGAATATTGTTTTCATGGAAATTAGTTCTCAGATTAAGTAGGAGTATAGTACAACAACAACATAATAAAAAGTTCATTCCAGCTAACAATATGTTCTTCAAGGAAAAGGTAAAGGTAGTACACAATTTGGAATGCGATGTAGTCTTCTGAGATATTGCATGCTCTCTCCTCACCCTCTTGGATAATGTATGCTACATTCTATAAACCCATCATCAAAGCAAAAGCTGTTCAATTATTAAACAAGCCCTGTATGAAACAACCCTGTAAACAGCCTGTATAAAACAGCCCGAAACAGCCCGAAACAGCCCGAAACAGCCCTGTAAACAGCCCCCCTGTATGAAACAGCCTGTAAACAGCCTGTATGAAACAACCCGAAACAGCTTGAAACAGCTCGAAACAGCTTGAAACAGCCCCCCTGTATGAAACAACCCTGTAAACAGCCTGTATGAAATAGAACAACCCTGTATGAAACCTGTTTCAGAGCTGCGTGAATCGAATATCATATATTAAACACAGTTTGACAACAAAGTTGATATTATTAGCAAAATGAGTGTTGACAAGTTCGGTCGAAGCGCCAACAGATTTCAAAGACCCATTGTGGGGTTGCAGGGGCCAGCTGGAGAAGGATTTAAACTAACATCTACTGGTGACTTCGATATTGAGGGAAAATGTATAAACAATGTTGGAAAACCTGTAAACCTAACGCAGGCAGCAAATAAGGAATATGTAGATGACAATATAAACTTTCAAGATAAAACTGTACTCATTCTACAAAAATATGTTGATGACAATTATAATACCCTAATGCAAACCATTAACGATGAAAGTATGAAAACCTTAAAAGTAAATTTGAATGGATCTTTTGATGCCGAACACAAATATTTGAGAAACATTAAAGCGCCAACAGATGATGATGATGCGGCAACAAAACAGTATGTTGACAGTGTAACTCATGATGTCTTTAAGAAGTGCCTTTTAGCAATTGATGGGAAATTGGAAAAAACTGATAAATCTTTGAGATTGTACACTGATCAACTTAATTTAAATGCACTTGAATTGCTCGATAAGTTCAGAAAATATTTTCTTGATGATTTGCAAAAACTTAAAGAGGACTATGAGCCTATTGCTAAGAAAAAAATCAATTGGTCAGGCCCGCCTATTTAAATCAATCTAGTCAACATTTGACAACGCTTCTGAAGACATGTCTGGTCTAAGTCATTCTGTGGTTTTCAATCAGCTTTTAGATTTTATGAAATCATATCAGAACATTATAATTGAAGAGCATTATAGTGAGCTCATTGATTGTATTAATTTCTTAAGAATGTTTGAGAATGTGACTTCAACTGAATCCATTCATGGCTGCCATTTTATGAACTGTTCCTGGTCTTCGGATTTATGCAAAGATGGTCCAGATACCTGCGCTTGTTATATGCTCGAGAAAAGATTGCTTAGAATTAAGAATTTGATGTTGTTTTATCAACGATTGACCAAATAAAATATCTAATAAAATCAAAACTTTGCTTGTTTCTAGCCATTCTTTGTTGTGATGAGTAAACAGGGTGCTGTTGATGGGTTGCATAGGCCAACCAGACATAGAGTGTGTGATGATATCTACATTCAAGAAAATAATGATTCAACAACAAAGAAATTGAAATAATACATTTTATTTATTGAGTAGGAATATTTATCCAGTATTGTAAACTTTTTTGTTTTTGGTTTGGTTCTTATCTCAAGGTTATGCATTGTTCAGTTAGAATAATTTTTAATTCTTGGTTTGTTTATTTTTAATTCTTGGTTTGTTTATTTTTATTTCTTGGTTTGTTTCATATCTCGAGGTAACACATTGTCCAGTTAGAATAATTTTTAATTCTTGGTTTGTTTCTTATCTCAGGGTAATACATTGCTCAGTTAGAATAATTTTTTAATTCTTGGTTTGTTTCTTATCTCAGGGTAACACATTGTCCAACTAGAATAATTTTTAATTCTTGGTTTGGTTCTTATCTCAGGGTAATACATTGTCCAGTTAGAATAATTTTTAATTCTCGGTTTGGTTCTTATCTCAGGGTAACATATTGTCCAGTTAGAATAATTTTTAATTCTCGGTTTGGTTCTTATCTCAGGGTAACACATTGCCCAACTAGAATAATTTTTTAATTCTTGGTTTATTTCTTATCTCGAGGTAACACATTGCCCAACTAGAATAATTTTTAATTCTTGGTTTGGTTCTTATCTCAGGGTAATACATTGTCCAGTTAGAATAATTTTTAATTCTTGGTTTGTTTCTTATCTCAGGGTAACATATTGTCCAGTTAGAATAATTTTTAATTCTCGGTTTGGTTCTTATCTCAGGGTAACACATTGCCCAACTAGAATAATTTTTAATTCTTGGTTTGGTTCTTATCTCAGGGTAATACATTGTCCAGTTAGAATAATTTTTAATTCTTGGTTTGTTTCTTATCTCAGGGTAACATATTGTCCAGTTAGAATAATTTTTAATTCTCGGTTTGGTTCTTATCTCAGGGTAACACATTGCCCAACTAGAATAATTTTTAATTCTTGGTTTGGTTCTTATCTCAGGGTAATACATTGTCCAGTTAGAATAATTTTTAATTCTTGGTTTGTTTCTTATCTCAGGGTAACATATTGTCCAGTTAGAATAATTTTTAATTCTCGGTTTGGTTCTTATCTCAGGGTAACACATTGCCCAACTAGAATAATTTTTAATTCTTGGTTTGGTTCTTATCTCAGGGTAATACATTGTCCAGTTAGAATAATTTTTAATTCTTGGTTTGTTTCTTATCTCAAGGTAACATAATTTTGGTGGTGCGCAAATTTACAATTTCATACCCAATTTTCTTGTATAAAAGCGCAATGAAATCTAGGCATATTATTATTTCAACTTCAGTCAGTCATCGCAATGGAGAACGTCTTACGCTTAATTTCGAGGGACTTGGAGTCAATCACAAAGGCGTGCTGGGAGTTCCCAGAAGTTTGTAAAGCTGTGGAGGATACTCTACATGATTTACGGCGGACGAGGAGCTGGTTGCAGCTAGAAAGTATTTTAAAAATGTTCAATTGAATGTTTTCTTTTATTGAATTTAGACTTATTAAGGGGGACAGTAGTTTGTGTTAGGGGGGACAAACAGCATTTTTGTATGAAAATGGGGGACTGTCCCCCCTAAAGGGGGGTGTATGGCATCCCTATCCTAAAACCATATCATAATTTATTTACTAATGTAGGAATATTTATCCAGTATTGTAAACTTTTTTTTTTTTTTGTTTGTTTTTGGTTTGTTTCTTATCTCAGGATAACACATTGTCCAGTTAGAATAATTTTTAATTCTTGGTTTGTTTCTTATCTCAGGGTAACACATTGTCCAGTTAGAATAATTTTTAATTCTTGGTTTGTTTCTTATCTCGAGGTAACACATTGTCCAGTTAGATAGAATAATTTTTAATTCTTGGTTTGTTTCTTATCTCAGGGTAACACATTGCCCAACTAGAATAATTTTTATTTCTTGGTTTGTTTCTTATCTCAGGGTAACACATTGTCCAGTTAGAATAATTTTTAATTCTTGGATTGTTTCTTATCTCAGGGTAACACATTGCCCAACTAGAATAATTTTTATTTCTTGGTTTGTTTCTTATCTCAGGGTAACACATTGTCCAGTTAGAATAATTTTTAATTCTTGGATTGTTTCTTATCTCAGGGTAACACATTGTCGATTTAGAATTAAAGCATTTTTATTTCTTTTAATGATGTTCTTATCCATTTTTTATTTATTGACCTTGAACGATTTTTTTGTTTCCTTATCAACGACAACAACAATGACTATGTTTATTTCTTTTTGTTTACATCCATGATTTCTTATCTCAAGTTCGCTTAGTTTTACTCTTTCACTCGTGATTTCTATTTTTAGATTTCGCTTAATGAACCTTGACAACCATTTTATTTCTTTATCAACTACAACAACAATGACATGCTTATTTCTTTGTTTAAAACCATGATTTAATTTTTTATTTTTTTTTTTATTAACTTCCTTATCAGACAGAGACAGCGTTATGCCAGACAGAGACAGAGATAGGGCTATAATCTTGCTTTCTTATCAGTCACACACACACACACACATACACATATATGACTTATCAACGACCTTGAATGATGACGCCACGCATGATGACGTCATTTCCTGTGCTAGGTTCCCCATAGCTCTACTACTGTTTACATTTGTAACTCTGGAAAATGGAACAGTGTCACATAATACCTATAAAATTGAAAAACAATTGCATAGCATTTCTCTTTGATGAGATCCGATATGAAATCAATGGAATCGAAGTAGATCGTACACGATATCTAGGCGTTACTACGACGATCAAAAATTATCTCTCCCTAAATAACAATGAAAGCTAAATGTTGAAAAATGCCGGATGGTTTGTAAAGGAAGACTTTAAACTAGAACCCGGTTATTTCAATTTTTGCGTGCCCTCAAAATGTTAATGGGCTTTGCCGAAGACTTTAATAAGATTGTTTTGAACAAGCATGAGCTCATATTACTACGCTCAAAATCTGATGAGAATTCATTCATTTCGACTGATGCAAAAGAACAAATTAAATTAAACATTAATAACATTACATGGAAGATGCCACATGTGCAACTGGCTGATTTTTCAAAATTGGAAATCCTCAAAACGATCAACAGTGGTCAACGTTTAACAATGTCATTTCGTAGTTGGGACTGTCACTACAACCCTGTACTATCACAAGGACTACACAATTTGTGGAATGTGAAACTATCATCGCAAAGCGAGAGGCCGCGGTTTATTTTAATTGTCTTTCGATCTGCAAATGAATTCCAGCACTGTGATTTGAGCAATATCAAAGTGCATATAAACTCTGAATCATATCCATATGATGATCTCAATCTAAAATTTGATCGTAATAGGTATGCCGTCTTGTATGATATGTATATGAAGTTTCAGCAGAGCTACTACATGCGTGACCCTCAACCCATTTTATCGTGTGACGAGTTTAAGAGAGACGCGCCAATCATTGTTATCGATGTGACACACCAAAACGAATCTGTGAAAACGGGATCCCTGGATATACGAGTCGAATTTCACACGACAAAGAATATACCTGATAAGACATCTGCATATTGTGTGCTAATACATGATCGTCTGGTTGAATATACACCACTCACCAACGAGATTAAGAGGATTATTTAAAAGACAATTCCGCCGAAGAGAAATTTCATTAGCTAATCGGCAGTCATTTCTTACAGTCGCACGCGTGTGGCAATATATATATATATATTTTTTTTTTTTATAATGATTGAGGGAAACCGATTTATTACAATGGATGTCCAGGGGTTCACTATTGAGCCCAAAACATTCATTTATAAAGAAGTGGCGATAACGTTCAACAGCAAGGAACAACATCATTTTTTAATTGAACCACCATTCCCGTACAATGATCCATCTGCAGCTTCCAAGAAAAGTGTCAATTGGTTGGCACGGAACCACCACAACCTTATGTGGAATGAAGGTTCAACTACATACGATAGTGTGGAGAGCTTCTTGAGGGACAACATTTGTGTAACAACCACCATATATACGTTAAAGGAAAAGAGAAGGTTGCATGGATTAAGCGATTGCTAGGCGAGCCCTGGTACATGGTAGTAAATGTGGAGGAGTTTGAGGAAGAGTGTCAAAACCTAAAATCTCTACAAACAAATTGCATGTGCCCCAAATGTGAAAACCATTATGGTAATGCTTGCTGCTGCGCCCTACAAAATTGTTTTATACTAAGAAATTTAGTTCATAGGAAAACAACAAAATAAAAATATAAAAGAAATCAAGTTTTTTATTAAGTCGTCATTTTTGTGGAAATTTTAATATGATTTGTTTTTCCCAATGATTCTATATAATGTCAGTGTGAAATCTTGATCACATAGGGCACTCGTTACCTCCTCCGACATGTTGTTATAACGGTTCGGAAGAAACACCTATTTGAAAGAAGAAGAAGAAAGAGTAAGTCCAAAATTTCCCAATTTTATAAAAAGAATCAAAAAAACTAACTCACTTGTACGTCTTTGAGGGTGCATAGTATCTTCGCCCCGTATTTGGTGGAACATTTTTTGACACATTCAATGTCATTGAAAAGAAGAAAAAAAATTACAAAAAAATAACGTCTGCTCTCTGCTTGGACACGCAGGATGAAGAGATCGTTAATTACAGTCTTTCCAAATATAAACTGGTATAATCAAAGGAGTTATGATTGGCCAAAAGTGGGCATACTTATCAATAATAAACAATACTGAAAGATATGGAATTGTACACTTGCATAAGGATCATACCCATGATATTAATATTTAGTGTTATCTATCGAATTATATATATATAAACATATACTCGCATAAATAAATTTGTTTGTCTATTTTTTTTATGAATAGCAATCAAACATGTTGTGGTTGTGGTTCTTGTTGGCGACGTTATAAAATAGTATAAATAAGGTGAATTGATATTCAGTGTTCACATTATACAATTTACTCCTGCCATCACCACCACGGACATTCAACAACAACTAAATGAAATCGAACAGGCTGTGTTTAAAGACACGGTCAAAATAAACGAATTAAATAAGGTTTCATTCGTTGTTGGTGATGGCGCGGCAATGATAATGTTGTCAACATATATGGAGTCATCTGGTGTAGGTATAGACTGGCAATATTTCCTCACAGTATAATGATTTGAGTATTTCGTCGTCAATTAATGTTGAATCAGTGCTGTTGTTGACATTGACAGCTGTCAAGTTCTCATTAACCATACCGAAGAAATCACCATTGATTAGTTCTACCATTTCTTGGTCAAATAAATCATCGCAATCAAAACTCATCGATTCATCCAATTGGAAAGGTTCCGAATCTTGAGAAATTGTTCCATCCAAAAGCGGATCCATGATTTATAATTTTTTCCTCTGTTACTAATTTAATAACATACATGATTCCTTTATTTATACGAATTTGTAAAACATGTGTCCAGTCTGAGGTCATTTTTCTTGCGGTGACATATTACCATTATAAAATATTCTTTGATAAATGCAAAGGTTCTGGAAAGTCTTCGTGACTGTAGCTAGATAAGAATAATAATTTTGGTGGTAATCAATTCACATGATATTCTTAAAACCTCAATAACATAGTGTTTGGATACTAAAAAGTGTATATCATACCGTAATTGTATTATATGTTATCATGAAGTCTGTTTTTTCTTGTGGGTAACATATTAGAGGCGCATGCACCCGTCCCAATGAAAACCACTAGATAATAGCAAATTTTTTGGTGGTAATCAAATCACACGATATTCTTAAAACTTCAATAATATAGTGTTTGGATAGTAAGAAGTGTATATCACCCCGAAATTGTATTATATGTTATCATGAAGTCTGTTTTTTCTTGTGGGTAACATATTAGAGGCGCATGCACCCGTCCCAATGAAAACCACTAGATAATAGCAATTTTTTGGTGGTATTCAAAATTTCGTCCCCGAATTTCTTGTATAAAAGCATAATGAAAACCAAACATGTCATCATTCCGATTTCGTAAAGCAACATGGAACACATTATCAGCTTAATTGACGAAGCACTGAAGGATTTTGACAAGGCGTGCTGGGAGTTCCCAGTACTACGTTTCCAACTTGATGAAGTACTGAAGGAGGTGCGACGGAAGAAGAGTTGGACTCATCTGAAGGCGGCTATATATGTCTTGCTGGCATTGAACAGCAGGGCCAAGGCTGAGGCCTTTCCAGTAGAAGAGATAAACCCCATACTAAGGGGAATTTTAGATTTTGAATAAAAGATTCTAACAAAGAAAAAAAAATATTGTTTGTTTTTGCATTTTTTAAACTTTCAGATGGTTTTTGTTGATTTTGTCGTTTTCTGGGATGTTGTCTTCAAATCTTTTTAGCTAGCACATCACCGTGGCATCTTAAGTTTGACAGCTGTCAGACTAGATGTATGTCCGTTTTGATTGGCTGAATGCATGATCAGCTGTTTCAGCTGTCATTTATGGTGGGATAGCCTTCGAAGTACTGAGTTGACAGTATGCATATGAGACTGACGTAGGAAAAGCGTTCCCTCGAACAATATGGTTTTTGTTTTCAGGTTACAGAAATAAATATGATCATGAATGCACCCCTAACCCTGCTTAATTTCAGCAACTCAATTTATAGAAAAAAATATTATTAACCACAATTCTAAAAATAGATCATAAACAACGTAATCATAATTGGGTCATTCCAAAACCATGGTAAATGTAACCATAAAGTACGCATGCTAAACCCAAAAAACAAAATATTACTAACCACAATTCTAAAAATAGATCATAAACAACGTAAACATAATTGGGTCATTCCAAAACCGTGGTAAATGTAACCATAAAGTACGCATGCTAAACCCAAAAAACAAAATATTACTAACCACAATTCTAAAAATAGATCATAAACAACGTAAACATAATTGGGTCATTCCAAAACCATGGTAAATGTAACCATAAAGTACGCATGCTAAACCCAAAAAAACAAAATATTACTAACCACAATTCTAAAAATAGATCATAAACAACGTAAACATAATTGGGTCATTCCAAAACCATGGTAAATGTAACCATAAAGTACGCATGCTAAACCCAAAAAAACAAAATATTACTAACCACAATTCTAAAAATAGATCATAAACAACGTAAACATAATTGGGTCATTCCAAAACCATGGTAAATGTAACCATAAAGTACTATTCTACGCATGCTAAAACCCAAAACTAGCAAAAATAACAACATCAACAACAAATAAACCGCAATTATAACACCCCAAACCGCAATTGGAACACCCAAAACCGCAATTTATCAGCCTCTTATCTGGCTCCCGGCTCCCGGTGTGCCAGGATTGGTAAATTTATACTACTGCTGCGCAATAAAAAACAATATAACACCCCTGAAAACTAATCGATTCTTTAAATTGGAAGGGATCCGACAAAGGCTTGTCTGAAATTTAGAAACTTGATCCTCCAGTCAGAGTAATGTTGAACCGTTTTTAGAAGCAACAACCATAGCGTCAGCATGTAATTTTGTATTCAGACGTAACTTTCTTCTACCTAACACCATTGGCTTAATTCCTAAAAAAGGCTACAGGTGTGTGGATAATCAATCAACAGAAGCCATCAAGTGGTTGATTTTGGAAGAAAAGAAGCGAAAAATTGATATAAAGCATGCATCTAAAGGAAGAAGACGGCTGCTAAAATCATGGTCGACCCCTCTGTTTAAAGCACAAACGTTATGAGCCTCTATAGACTTGAGAGAACACAATCTAAAACAGCGCGATTAAGAAAATTTAGTTACGAAGTCATTGAAATGTGGTCTTGCCAATTTCAAAGTGATTTGCAGTTAACGAACAAAGAAGATTTATGTTTCTTAAACACACATACACTGATACAAAATTCACCATTGAATCCTCGTGATGCCGAACCGGAAATACCGGAAATTATTATAAATGTAAAGAAGGTGAACAAATTCATTATATAGATGTATGTTCTTTATATCCGTGGGCTTGTAAGAACGGAAAATTCCCTATCGGCCATCATAAAGTGCACACCACTCCCACTTCAAAATTGGAAGGTATAAATGAACTTGTCAAATGTAAAATTCTACCACCAGATCATCTATTTCATCCTGTCCTGCGAGTAAAACAAAATAACAAGCTTATGTTTTCTTTGTGTAGAAGTTGCAGTGATGAAAAAAATCAAGAACAATTTTGCAATCACACTGATGAAGAAAGAGCTTTATTCGGAACATGGCAACAAACTACTTTCCGTTCCTGAAATTTGGGAATATGATGTAGTCCAATATAATCGAGATACAAATTCTGACGGTCTTTTCACGTCAATGATGAATGAATTTCTAAAAATCAAGCAAGAAGCATCAGGATGGCCAAGTTCATGTACATCCCCGCAGGAAAAAGATAAATATATTGATAAATATATATTGATCTTTAGCTAAGTTGATTTTAAATTCATTTTGGGGAAAATTTGGACAACGTGAAAATCAACAACAAACTTGTATTTTGAATAAGCATTCAGATTTGTTTCAACTGCTTACACATCCTTCTGTAGAAGTGTTGCATATTCTACCTGAGTAGTAGGGCTATGCGGGTACTGGCTCACGAAAATAACTCATCGTTCAAGGTCGTTGATAAGCTACAGCAGCTACAACAGCGTCCACTGCAGCAACCACAACCACAACAACGACAGTTAGAACCGCAAAACAAAAAAGCGGAAGATTGAGGAGGGTGATATTAATAATATTTTAGAGCGTTTCAACAACGCACAAGAAATTTGTTTAAAACAACGTGTCTTTGAATATAAAAAAACGATTTATTCAGCAGACATTGAACAAGAAAAATATTATTCTGTTCGAAAATAAAAAATGTAAGCACACGGTTTGGTTCGAGAGTGGTTGTTGAATTTCAACATACCCAAGTGTTTTTACCTAGTCACATGACTTGTTTATTCAACGAAGATGAAATTAAAGCGTTAAATAATAATAAAGAATTTTCGTATCTAATTGTATATAATAACAAATATTTGCTTACAAAGCAAATGAGGAATACCGAAGTCAATACATTAGATTGGCCACGTCAAAGTCCCGATCTCAACATAATAGAGAATGTGTGGGCTTATATAAAAAGAAAACGAAGCTCAGACTTATCAAGAGAGCGCGAGGAGACGAATGCTGAAGTTCTTGAAGACTTTGGCAGGATATTTCATTGGAAACATTACAAAATTTGGTAAAATCGATTCCTGTACGCTTACAAAAGGTGATTGATGTCAAAGGAGGTTTAACTTTTTATTAATATTTTTTGTTATTATCACCAATATTAGCTATTTGTAGCATCGCGAAGGAGGTTCGTTTGCAACAAATGCCTAACGATATCCTCTAGAAAATATTTATTGTACGCTACCATGCGGTCATTATGAAATAAAATAAAATGAATTAAAATTGACATTCCAGCAAAACAATACAAATGTTCTACAGTGTGTTAGAGTGACTTATGCAACAGCAATTATCAACAAACGCACGAACTACGCGCTCCCGATAACGAATAGGCAGACACAACAAACAAACCCGAGATACCATCCCTCGACCACCTAAGCAAACAGACCCGATAAAAACAACAAACAAACCAGAGATACCATCCTTCAACAAACGAACCCGAAAATAGTATTATCATCAGCACAGGACTAGGACATCAGACTCGCCAGGTTCAGTCAGTGCAGACAGTGTCGTGTATTTTGTATTTTTTTTTAGATTCAAATAAAGCATATCGTATTAATTTGTATAACATTCCCATAAAAAAAAAGACATCTTCTAAAATATAAGCAATGCATGAAAGGCTAGATAAAAAGGACACTGTTTTCCAAGAAGAAATGGAACATAATATTCATCCTCTAACAACAACGCGAGAGTTTAAATATTTTTTTATGGTGACCTCCACAAATAAACATGTAGAGCAACAACCTTAAGTTGTTGCTATAAGTTTAACTCATCATAATTTATATTATACGTGCCGAGCAACAATTTTAAGTCGTTGCCCCATTTAAATCAGCATTTTGTTTAATATTTTGTATATTACAACGGATGTAAATATCAATTGTCATCACTGTTAGGCAAAAAATAAATTATCAGCATTTAAACTTGAATGAATGGAAAAACTTATGGACGATAATAAAGTCAGCCAGTAATAGACACTCGAAAACCGCACTTGATCTTTGATTTAACTCGAGCGCCAATCTTTTGTAATTTTTTTTTAATATGTTTCGTATAGATAGGGCACAGCAATAAGAACTATAAAGCATTCTAAAATAAAACGAAATTAATTCTTCAACATTATAATAGGAATAATAATATTTTCTTAAGCGATAAGTTTTAGCGTGGGAAATATTTTTCCCTACGTACCGGGTTATATTAATTTATTTCAGTTTTTAGTTATGTAAAAATAACTTGTAGGATCGATGACGAACATGGACCTATTTGCCAGAATGAGACAGGAAACGTTACATTACGATAGTTAGTAGGAGAACTAGGAGAACTATTTACTATCGTAATGTCTAACACTTCCTGTCTCATTCTGGCAAGATCTATCGGAAGTATCTAATAACAGGTAACTCTTTTTCAGATCACTAAAACATTTTCTACAGCTTAAACATTGCCCGTCCATTAGAATACCTAACCAAACTTACAAAGGCTTTTAATAATAGAGGCATGGATATAAGTTGTAGCTGGAGACGCTTGTTGGTTGAGGCCCAGGTCCACCCCGGACTGTAGCGCCACCTTAAGTAAGTAAGTAAGGATATAAGTTGTTGGCACTCTGATGACGAGAGCTATTTTTGCGATGAATAGATCCTTATCAAATCCGTTTGTGGAAGCGGCCACACTATGTAAATGGTAGAATCCAGATGGTGGTTACGGAACTAATAAGAGAAATTTGCAAAGTCTTCAACGCGGCAAAAATCCAATGTTTATGGGATTGTAACAAGGCGAGTCTTAAAAACTACAACAAAGGAATCAGAACTATAGGTATATATAGGAAATGCCTTTCAAAAATTAAGTTCTTTTTACAAAATAATAAAAAACAGAGCAGGAAGCTCCTGTCAACGTCTTCCTCAATATTTTTCAGTATAAAGACATCTGACAGAAAAATAACACAGTCTGGCCAAGGTTCAATTCACTTGCTCCTTGATACTGTCTTTATTGTTGATACAGTTGATGAATTCACTGTTCCGTTTCTTTGTTAAGTCAAGCATAGGCAGGGATTTATTTTATGAATTTTCTACTACACCATCTATATTAATTTTTTATCTCTTCATTTTATTCAAATAATATAAAAAAGTGTCCTTTACTAATTGGCAAGTTATATTAAATAATAAAACAGATCCACTTACCCACGTTATTCTACCCATATTATTAGTTTAAGATATTCATGTCAAGCAATAAACGTTTCTCCTCGCATTTTGAGTAGATCAGCCTCAGCCTTTGGGTGGCTCCTTGTCCAAGTCCTCGTTGAGTACATCGCTTTGTTTTTGTTTTCTTTTCATCGTTCTAGGCAGCCTTAAGTTGTCTCCCGCATCTCCCGCAACCAATAACGCTTCACTTCTGCACTTAAATTGATACGAGTTGCAGTGCCCTGGAGCCTTGTCAGCTGCTAGTAATGATTTAGTTTTTGTTGTCAACTCATTTTTCGTATTACACAATTGGCAATACTCCACGAATATTTTAGGCAATTTGTGCACAAGGTTTTAAATTTGACCTTTTATTCTTCTTCGTGGTAAAAACACACATCTCGGCGCTTTACAAAAATTCTTTCGCAATAAACAACCGAATTTGATGGGAAGGTATTTTCAGCAAATTGATGCTAGCGAAACTTGTGGTTTTAGGCTAAAGTAAGCCACTATCCAGATCGCTTTAACGTCCACCACAAAAACGTTAGGTATCAATCTTTGTAACGACTTTCTTCTTATTTCTTGTTCTTAACAGCATCCATCTCGGAAGGATTTTGCATAACAGACATTTTCCAGATTGACAGAAATTTTTGTTCTTATTTTTTAAGTTTGCAATCTTCATGGCAGCTGATTCTATCACAGTTAAGATAGTTGGGTACGATTTTGAAATTTCTGTCCGACTTTATTTTGATCAGTCTTCAGTTGTAATATTCGTACCTGTAAAGTGAGAGAAAGAAGAGATTAGTCATTGTAGGAAACGCGTAAAAATTACAGCCTTGTTACAAATAAATATAGGCAGGATGTCACTTGAATAGCTTCGAGTTCATTTATTTATTTTTGTTGAGAGAACCGATTTTATATTATTGTTTTCTCCCACAATTTATTCTAGGAAACTTAGGTTTTTTTAGAGACAGTAGAGTTCGTCAGTTTTGTTAAATACTGTGGACAGTGAACTTCCGTTTCAGCAAATTCGTTAAAATAATAATTAAAGCAAAGTTTAACTTCCATCTTGTCGATCGTAGTTTGTGCAACCACCTTAGGATCTGAATCTGTATTGCATTTGGGACTTTTTCCAACAAACAAATTTTGACCCAAAAGTCTAAACTAAAGTAAATTAAATGTTCGCAGTAAGGATAACCTCAGGTTAACTCGAATGTCGACTCTCACGTCTCACACTCGAACCAAAGATAATGGAATACAGATAATATACTCGTATAACTTTCCAGTGGAAAGGCGGTTGCCTACAGGATTACAAGCTGGCTTTTTCCGCAAAATTCAAGAAGTCATCCACACATATGCTCATTTCTTTTCTAGTATATGTGAGTTCATGAAATGGACTTTAATGTACGAATTCGCTATTCCGAAATGTGTGTTACACAATTTTTTCTATTTTAATCGAAGCCTTACCCAAAACCAAACAAAACTGATGTATTCGAATGCATTATCGTAAGGGAACAGACCTAATGTAAGCAAATGGGTTTTGGGCAGAACGAAGCGCCCGGGATAGTTCGGAATCGAAAAAATCATTTCTGAAACCAGTCTTGCCAGTTTGGGGGCTTTTCCCCAGATTTAGGTTTTTTTGTTTGACGGGGGAAATTGTTAAGGGGCAAATCTGTTTTTGGTAACCTCAAAATTAATAAGCTATTTTAAGATGCAGCTAAATAATGAATAGATTACAAGGGCTCCCTGAAATTACGCCAAAGGAAATTACGCCAAAAAGTGTTTTGGAAAAAAGACCTAAATAATTGGGGCGTAATAATTTTGGCAAAAACGCCAAAAACTAAAAATGAAAATTCGCCAGAATACCAGGACATGATTTTGGAAAAATAGCCAAAAAATAAAATGGAAATTACGCCAGAAAAAGTTTATTCTTTTCGCATAATTTCCAAATTTGATTTGGAAATAAGACCAAAAAATCTGTTTTATTTCTGGCTAAATTTCCAGAATTCATTATGGAAATTAGGCTCAAAACTCGTTGTGGACTTATTAAGCTATTTAGCCATATCTAGTTATTCTGAAATAAAACTAAATAAGCGCGAGGAAACGCGGGGGGGGGGGGGGCGGTCCGCCGCGCCGTCCCGCGCCGCCGCGTTCATCAATGCTTTGTAGAACTTAATTTAAGAACTTCGCAATCTGGAACCTAAGACATTGAAACTTTCCAATTCATTCACTTCTTTTAAGATTGCACTGAAACGCTACTAAGCGAAAACCCGCTCCTAACTTATATACCTACCTACTGATTACGCGTGATTGCACGTGCTACATCAATGCTCTTGAAACTTAATGGCAGCTTTATGGTGCTTTTTTCTAAAAGAAAATGTTTGCCGTATTTTCCTTTTTAATTTGGAAAATAGACCAAAAACTTTTCTGGTGTTTTTTCCAAAATATTTTTCTTGGGCTTTTTTTCCATTTTCCTTTAATGGAAAAAATGCCCAAAACATTTATGGAAAAATAAGCCAAATTTCGCGGCACTTGCGCCAAAATATTTGGGCGTTTTTTCCTAGGAAAAACCACCACAACTTTGTATGGATATTTTTGGGCTTTTTTTCCATTTTCATTTTTTGGCGTAATTTCCTTTGGCGTAATTTCAGGGAGCCTACAAGGACTCTTCAAAATGCAACATGAATTCACATTTTGCGTTGTATTAATTTGTGGCACACTTTTGCATTCGGTAAACCAAAATTCGGTAAACGAAATTCCTTCTTTTAAGTCGTACAAAAACATGATAAAAAAAATAATGACAACATTTTTTTTTTAAAGTAGCCAAATCTTGGCGTTTTTCAGAGTTATCTGGGGGAAAATATTTTGAGCGTCTGGCAACGCTTTCCGATACCTTTCCATTGGCAAAAAAATCTAATCTGAATTTCGCTTCTCGATTTTAATACAGAATCCACTAAAAGAGTATCAGCTGATACCAGTCGTAGATTATTTTTTGGCATCATACTTTTATGGGTTTAATCAGAAGCAGAAGATGGTTTTTCCCTCGGACATTTGTTTCCTATTATTCCGTTCTGCATCCAAGTAAAAATTCCCATAATTCTCTCATACCTGGGTTATTTTGAAGAACAAAAAAACACGCACAACTTTTTTTAATATTTTTATCAACAAAAAAGTATTTAGGGGATAGGAGCGGTTTAGGACGGTGGCAGTTTATGACAACTTAGAAAAAAGTAATAAAACAAAAACTTTTTAATACTTCAGTTAAATTTTAAAGTGGCATATCGACTTAAAACAAACATCTGATAGATATTGAAACGATACCAATTTAAAATAAAGTGCACTACTGGGTCGCACGAAACTTTCTCGTTTAGTGCGAGTCTGACTGACTTTCAGAGTCTTCAGCAAATCGAAAATTGAGGACACAAAAGTTTTGAAAACATCCATTTGACTCTAAGTTTGCATTTTGGTCAAAATCGTTATTGCCGTTAAGACCTTTTGTCAAAAATCTTTTGTACGATAATATAGAGAAAAACTGAGTTTGCTATTGAGTTATAAAAGACCAAATTACCTTAAAAATGAATTTTTGTTACAATCGTATAGGTAGACCGTTTTCGAGATATGTCAAAATTTCAAAAGTACCGTTGTTCGAATTTTTAGCCAAAAACTGGGTACGCAGTCTTGGTAACCTCACCTACTTAAGCTTAAATATCAATTTTGGTTGAAATCGTTAGAGCCGTTTTCGATCAAATCAAACTGGTACGAAAATGTTGTATGGGAAGTACCATTAATATTGAGGTTACCTTGCAAAAAAAAAACACCTCCCGAGCTGTAAGCCCAAAAACTCTAAATCCGAGGTTTGAACGTAATCCGGGAAGCCGTTTAGGCTGTAGGCCTGTGGAAGGACGGACAGACGGACAGACCGGACAGAATTTTGTGACCCACTTTTTTGAGTTCCTCTATCATCGTAATATCAGAATTGATTAAAATCTCCAGTTCGAAATTTTGTACGAAACCAATATCTTTCTCTTACTACGTAATGGAGAAAGTTAAAAAACTATAATTTGGAAAAGACTATTCGACAAACAAACATTCGACAAACAAACACGCAGACTGAAAACATTAAAAACAGGAAGTTTTTCACACAAATCAAATAAGAAGACAGCCTCAAAAGTCATTACTGATTTAATCGATTCGTTCCCTGTCGTTACCGATAACGCAAAAGTTTTTGCCAGAATGCTTTTAACTAAAAATAAAACCTAGCTACTCTATAAAAAAAAATGGATTTCGCAAAATTTATTTTTTAGAAATGCCGCATTATATAATTTTATGAGAGAAACTCTTGACTTCCATCTCCCTCATCCCACTTCTTTGTACAAGTGGATGGAAATAAAAAATTTGTCAACGGGTTTTCATGAAGAAGTTCTAACGAAAATCAAAGAAAAGGTTGACAATTGCCTCACCTAAGTAAAAATGTAGTACTAATTTTCGACGAAACTTCTATCGAAGAAAATATAACTTATAATAATTTTAAGGACAGAATTGACGGATTTGTTGACTACGGTGATGGGAGAAGAGAACTAACAAGAGGCAAAACTGTTTGTGTTTTCATGATAAGGGGACTCTGCAGCAATTTTAAATATATTTTAATATAAATACATATTTCAGAGTTAAGAAAACAGATAATGAAATACTTGGATGTTTGTGCAAAACTTGGAATATTTGTGCGAGCACTAACATGTGACCAAGGTTCAACAAACCGAAGCCTGTTTTCAAAACTTGGACATAAAGAAGAAGAAGGCAGTTCACAAAATACCTACAATAACTGGTTTGTTTACAACGGGCAAAAGATCTATCTCGGCTTTGATGTACCACATCTAGTGAAATCAATTAGAATAAATTTGTTATCTTCGGATTTTTGTTTATCCAATGGAGATATTGTCAGCTGGGATGTGTTGAGGGAATTATATGCAATCGATTCTCAAAACCTTGTTAGAGCTTGTCCAAAAATCAGCCAAGCACATTTGGACGCAACAAATTTTCAAAAAATGTCCGTTGGTCTAGCAACACAAGGATTTTCACATACTGTTTCAGCGGCAATAATGGCAATTGTAGAAGCTTCAGTTTTCTCTACAAATGTTGAGAGTCAATCAACTTCAATTTAAAAAAAAAAATGGACAAAATGTTCGACATTTTAAATGGACATCCACCGTTAGTAAGAAAGAGCATTAATATTGATTTTTTGGTTGAAATGAAAGAGTTATTTCCGTCCTTACAACTTTGCAAAAAAACAACAGTTCATTGCCTTAAGGGAATGGTAATGACCATATCATCTTTCCTCTCTTTGGCCGATGACCGTATTAAGGATTATTCTGATTTTTCTTATTTCTACTTAAATAAAATGAGTCAGGATCCACTAGAAATTTTTTTTCCCATGTTCGTGTCCGAAACGCAAATAAAAGGAATCCGAATGTTTTCGAATTTCAATCAATTATTGCCAAAATTATTTCACTGAATCTACTATTTGCATCAAAATTTGCTAATTACCAAAAAGACTCGGATGAATTACTTGATGTTGACTGGTCTGCAATTGTAAATATTACAAGTGAAGAGTCAATTTCGGTAGATACTTGTAAAACAGCTACAAATTCAATCCTTTACTGTGACACGCAAAACTTCGCCAATTTTAATAAACAGCCATCTGCCTCCATAACTGTCAGAAGTATGTCTATTCGATACTTTGCTGGTTACTGCTGTTATAAGCTATTTAAAACGATGAAAGATCCCTGTCTGCATTGTACCCGAACATTGATTAAAAAAGATAAGGCGCAAACTGAAAACTCGGAGTTTCTTATTCATCACGAGGCATACCTAAATTCAGAATCTGATTTTGGAAAATTATTTCCATCTTCAAATAAATTTTTGGAAATTTGAAAACTTCAAACGAATGTTTTTGAAAATATATACAACAATAGCCCAGAAATTATTAATATCAAATCGCAGATAATATCTATGTGCATTAAAGAAACAGAGTTGTTTTGTTCCTATTGGTTTGAAGACCCAATTTGTGATGAACACCATTTGAAAGGACTTTCTTTTATGGTCCTTGTGTTGTTGAGACAAAATTGTATTTGGACCAGTAAAAACGCTAAGAAATCTATCCAAAAAGGTAAAACTAACAACAAGCGACTTGAAAATTTAATGAACCTATTTAATGAACTGTTAGGATTTGCCACGAAATCAATAACAATGTCTTTTCTTATAAGGTCCGGTAGAAGGCACAATATTTTTTTTTTATTGAATAAGTCTGATTTTTTGTTTGTTTTATTATATTAAAAAAAAACACACACTATGTATTTTTGTAAATATCTTAACTTGGGTTTTTGGTGCATTCGTCCAACGTTATTTTAACAAACAAAATTATACTCGTTACGAGTAAATCTAAAAAAATATTTTTTTTTTGTGATATATTGCAAGCACTGGAACTAAAAAAACAAGTACTTTCCAGCGACCAAATATTGCTGCGGAAAACGATTTTTTAGATGACATGCTATTTTCTTTATGATGGGATTTGCGACAATGTTTAAGATAAAAAAAAACAGAAATTCAATGGATTTTTGCTTATTTTCTGACATTATTTGAGTGTTTGAAATAAAAGTTCACCGACCTCCAATCTAAATCAGAGATTTTTCTTATTTCACGCTATCAATTGAAATTAAGTGTTTTATTTCTCTTCTCTGTACACATGGCCTAAAAAACAGGAACCAATGACAAAAAAAGGACAATAATAAAAAAACATAAACCGCGGTACCTACTAATAATCATTTTTAATGTCCAGGCTAAATTTTTCGAGCTCACAATGGCGAAATTTTCCATACAAATTTGCATATTGTGACCTAGAAAATATTTAGTGTGAAGTTAAAAATGGTTATTAGTAAGGCCCAAAGATTCCAAAAACCCATAGCAGTACATTTACAACAATAATATCGTCATCATACAAGGTCAACACACCAAAACGAAATTGAGAAAAATAAAAAATACATTTTTGTTCGAATCATTCAATCCTTGTTGACTTCCTTCTGTTGCAGGCAGTTCATACCAGGTATTGTATTGTGTATGCTGGTTTTTTCGATTTGTGTATGCTGGTTTTACATTTTTTCTTCAACATGCTTTTGTTCTGTTATTCTATATCTGTATATTTCTTTTGTCTGTCCCTGCAAACGCAAAAGTACTGAAATACCTACTGAAACATGTACGGACAAAAAGTACTCTCTTTCCACTGAAAAAGGATAGGCGCTCGGGCAAATACTCAGTTATATTCCTATCGTAAATGCGAATACGTGAAGCACCCATCCCTTTCTAACATATTGAAAAAAATACTGCCTTGAACCTCTGTTTCTGTGTAATAGGAAGTACTTAAAAAGTACTTTGTTCCTACGAAAAAGGAAGTACTAAAGAAGTACATCGTGCCTACGTAAAAGGAAGTACTTAATAAGTACTTTGTTCCTACGAAAAAGGAAGTACTGAAAAAGTACATCGTACCTACGTAAAAGGAAGTACATAAGATGTACTTCTTTTCTTCGTCAAAAGCAGTGCTAGGGAAGTACTTTGCTTCTGATGGTGCCTTCAAACTAGTTATAATAAAAAAATATTATTAACATTTTTCTACACAAAGTTAACGCATTCAGCGATCTTTTACCTGCTCGGCCATCTAGCACGCTAAAGCGAAAGCTAAAATGATTCGATTTCTTTCAAGACATTACATTTTGCATCTGCTTTTGCATATTTTGGAAAGTATCTAGACATCGGTCGCAATTCTTAATTGTCCAGGCATAAATCCCAATTGGATTATGAAGGATAACAACAACAAAAAAACTGACAAGATTGAAAGTTTGCAGAGTACATAAATCCAAATACTAATACTCCAAGAGAACGCAAACACATTCACAAAATCATGTTTATCTGTACTTGTGTTTTTGATAAACTACTGACTTTTGGTTTGCAGGGGTGGTTATACTTGAAAGTGTCTTGTTTTAATATTTTTAAATCTTTTTTACAGTCAGTCGGGTTATTTGGTTTTTTAAATTAACTTTTTTTATTGAACGTCTTTGTCATTAAAGGTTACTTGGTGAATTCCGACAAATAACCAAGCTGTACATAAATCGTATTACACTACTACGCACTTGGATCGTACCTATAGCCATGGATAATTTCATACACATTCAATAAATTTTTGCTTATGACAATCTAAAATTTGTTTTTTAACTCGCCGCATCAATAAAAATAATCTGTAATTTTGAACTTGAAGCGGCGTTAAAAACACGCTTTGTATTACAGGGTTAAACGCACTCTGTTGGAACTCTCAGTTTCAAATCAACTCCGAATTTGGCTTAACTCGGAGTTATCCCCATCCGCAAGTTGAGCAATAGTGAATAAAACATTTTGGTCCTCTTATCTTCCCAGTTCATGTTCAAAATCCCTCATCTAATCATAAATATCAGAGATAGTATAGAAGTTATCAACTGGAGCACACATTTTTAGAATAGCGGAAGTTATGTTTTCTTTTTTTCACGGAAGTTAGTTTAAATTTAAAATTTTTGAGCAACGATAAGGGAACTAAACGAAAATTGTACCACAACGATTGACTGATAGCATTTGATCAAGCGATTTATGAAATATGTGTTGTCGGGACTCAAAATAATTAAATACGTATTTTTAACAAAAATTTACTTACAACAGTGCCGAAAATGGCGCAAATTATACACAGGTTCGCTGATTTTTTTTTAAAGAATATATTTCTTTCAATTAATCAAACAAATTTCATTTCTCATGAACAAATTAAATGCAATTCATAGAACACTTTTGCCACTTTGTAAATAAATTTAAACAAACTCGACTTTATTAGAACTGTGATCCACTCTGTCTTATAGTCAAAACTCAACTGAGAACTGATGAGGTTGCTTGTCGTTTCGTTAGTCGTTCGCATATGTCCGTTTAGTTTTTAAAGGGTAGGTTTGAGAATGACACAGTATACCACATACGGAGTGGAGTTGGAATATGAATAGCTTATCTGGCGGTGGCTGTGGCATATTGTTTAATTTTTCTCTCTTAAGAGGTACCCGCTGCGCTATCAATCGTTTGTGATAAGGAAGGTTCATATTTCATAATAGCAAATATAATTTAAATACACAAGTTGGTAGAGGCATTTCTCGTTCGTTATGGAGATTGCCCAAATGTGAAAATACGTACATTGAATGTAGGCACTTCATTTGCGTTTGAAAGATAAGCAGCATACCACAACTTGGGTTGTGGTGCGAGTCTACATGTGGTTTGTTCGGACACTTAAAATGTTATTGAAATGTTGATAAACTACCAGTCAACCGTCGCTTTGCTAGGTACCTTTTTTTATCTGCCCAATGCTGCAAATTGTTGTCAAATTTAAGTACATGGGAAACGGAAATTCAAAGAAAAGATTAAAAATAAATACAACAAAGACGGCCCGCTAGCGTTAGACGAGGTTTGAATTTTCTTCGTTCATTTTGTGGTTTGTGGTTTTTTAGGTAATATGTATACATATATGAAAAAGATATAAGAATAATGTTAAATAAATTCCACTTTTGTCTTAGACATGCCATATAGAAATTTGTATAGACAGAGAATTTTCGCAAATTGTGGTTAGAGAGTTATAAGCGTCTGATGTGTTATTTCTAAGCTCTTTAGAAGATGTTTGAGTTAAAGACGTGTAGATAAGGACTTGGAGGAAGGCGTTCGTGATATGCCGATATATTTATACTTTTATAATTTTTAGTTATAAACAAAAGATGACCAACGTGTGTGAGGGTGCAAATGAGGTGTCAGCTTCCAACTGTGTAAGCTCCAGTTTTGTGCAATAATTATTTTAACGAATTTTCCGCCTTTACATCGTCCAAAATCATCAAAACATGCAGGAAAAAATGCAAAATTTCGTCAAAAAAAATATAATTTTTCGCGGCTGTGACGATTTGGATTAAATTTTTTGTTCTGTTGTCCGAAAACCTTCCGAAAAATAGAAAATTCGTAGTTGCTAATTTCGGAAAAACGCAAAAAATCTGAATTTATTTTTTCGACGAAATTTTGCATTTTTCTCGCATGATTTGATGTAAGGGTGGAAAATTCGTTGTGAAGCTTGGAAAATTTCGTTTCTAAATATTTATCGAAGCTCCTCGACTCAAAGAAGCAAAATATTATGTACATAGGTTGAACAAATTTAAGTTTTAACGCCTACCAAAGCAGGATGGGGTCTGCTAATCTATTCATATAAAAATGGTGTGAAAATTGTATAGTAATTCATCAATTGAGAACGGCTGGGCCGATTTGGCTCAAATTTGTTTCCAGTTGTTCGTTATTACCAGGAGAAGGTTCTTGAGAAAGAAAATTTTGGAAAAACCCTCCGGAAAAATAGAAATTTTTTTTTTTATGTATGCAATTTTGTGTGTTCTTCTTAGTTGAAAACTCGAAAAAAGCGAAAAAATAGATTTTTTTTGACGAAATTTTGCATTTTTCTTGCATGATTTGATGATTTGGATGATTGCGAAGCTTGGAAGGTTTCGGGCAATTGTGAGATTCAATGTGATAAAAGACGTTTTGGATGCATTTTGGATGTAAAAAAAAAAAACAAAATAAATTGTTTAGGAATGATTAGTAATGTTAATTATTATGTTTTTTTTTTTTTTACCTTTGTCATATAATTTTGTTATCTATTATTTGTTTGCACCATATGTTTTTTCTTTTCTCGTTACTTGCCAAACATAACATAGTTACCTTATAATAATCTACGTTAGCTGAAAGTCACTCAATTTACTAACGTTACTCAAAGCTTTTCGAATTGCCGTTTACTTTCGAGTTGGTAGAATATTATTGCAATGTATTGAGCATTTGTGTAATCTCGTCCATTTGGATTTCAGACGCAGCACGGTAAACAACTAGAAAATAAATTGTGATTTGTTGTTGTATATACCTCTCGTTTTCTTCGCTCGTCTACCGATGGTTTTTTTTTCTTTCGTTTTTTTTCTTGTTCACGTTGGATATTGAATGCAATGCAATTCGGGGAAGATCTCCAATGCGTTTTCTGTTGCATCCTCTGGCATATTGCTGCCACATTGTTAGAAGGCGGTCGAACTGCACCCGCCTTGAAAATGATGAATCTTCTCACGGTTGACATGCCAAAGTTCACAATGACCAATAATTCGGCGACAACGAAATTGATACGATAATGCAAAATCATTATTTGGGATGAAATGATGGTGCAAAAACGAGCTCTGGAGAAAGTTCACCTAACGATGAAGGATTTACGAGGTGATTCAGCAGGATTCGGTGGGGCTTTGATATTGTTCTTTGGAGATTATCGTCAACGGATTACCGTCATCCCGAAATCGACTGCTGCCGATGAATTTAATGCGTGCCTGAAATCGTCGCATTGCAGAACGACCTATCGGCTGCTGATTTCTCGAGAAAACTGCTGGCGCTTAGATAGGTTTAACCAAATTCCTGTTGATGTTTCGACAGGATTGATATCGTTCCCGTAAAATTTTTGCGAGTTCACATCGTGCGTCGAGGGAGGAACTCATCACCACAGTTGTCCCCGGCATTGCACAAAATTATAAAAATCTCGATTGAGCTAACGTGCAATACTAGCAGCAAAGAATAAGGACGTCAATATAGCTTGAATTTCATTATTGAAAGTCAAATCGCTGGAGAACTGCATTCGTACAAATCCGTTGACAGCGTGACCGACGAGGATGAAGCGACCAACTATCCGACGGAATTTTTTAACTCGCTTGATGTGCAAGGAACTCACCAGCTGTTTCTTTTTGTGCCGGAAAACAAGTCGAAAAACATTGTTTATCATATAAATAAATCACATTGAAATTTTAACCATCTGTGTTTTATTATTACTCTTGAGTTTATCTGAAGGCGTTAAATTTGAGCGAGACGGAGCTCGCTGGGTGCTAGTAATTGTTTTTAAATATGCGGATTTGTTTGATTTTTTTTACAGAAGCTGAGTATAGGGCTTATAGGCCCGGTTTTGGGCTTGGTGTGAAAAGCCTACTATGAAGGGTGTTGCATTTTTTAGTCTGGCAACGTGCCACAATGGCTATCGCTTACAGGCACACCAACATTCAAGAATGAAACAAACAACGCTGCAAGCAACAGTAGAAATAATTTTTAGATGATGGTTCATGATCTCGATGAGAAGCAGGATCATATGCTGTTGTTGTGAGTGCATGTAAATCGACGATCTATATAGATCGAGGCCAATATTTATGGTACTTCCCATACAACATTTTCGTACCAGTTTGATTTGATCGAAAACGGCTCTAACGATTTCAACCAAAATTGATATTTAAGCTTAAGTAGGTGAGGTTACCATGACAGCGTACCCAGTTTTTAGCTAAGAATCCGATTAACAGTAGGTACTTTTGAAATTTCGACATATCTCGAAAACTGTCTAAATTGCAGCAAAAATTAATTTCTAAGATAATGTGGTCATTTAGATTTGCTACTTTAAAGGTTGTCCATTAGTAAAAGGATAACATCAGCGATTTATTTCCATTCATAAATCTTCTCATTCTGAGCTGCGATTATTGAGATCCGCCTGATATGCATCAAACGTCATATCGCATATCTATCGCACTCGCAATTCATGTCCATAAGGCAAATACATATGGTGCACATATGTGTATACCAACAAAAACCAAGAGGTTTCCCTCGTTACGCATGACAAAGACAATGCCCACGCCCAGTGACAAAGGCATAATCATAACAATACAAATCCATATCGCATATGTATGTGTCTCATAAATACTTTTGGCTCGCCACTTAACGATCGCGAGCGACAACACCATCGTTTGTAAAAATGGTTAGCCTTTTACCATTGTCTCTCACAAGGTAGCATCCGAGTAGGACCCCACTCGGATCAAGCTTCTTTTAAAGGAAGCTAGGCATTCAACCGTCTTAAATCGATTTAGGGCCTTGAGCGACCGATTATGGACAAACCACAGGTATTGTTCCAGTTTCTTAAAATGAGTCAAATATGAGCAATTCCGAATGGGGACTTCTTCTCCTCTCTGAGGTTTTGCATTTACCCATATTACAGTCAATTTCGTAAAGTGCTGTTTAGCGCCCATATAATTATATTTTTTTGTATTTTTTTTTTCAATTGGGGAGAGGTTATTCTAAGTCAATAAGTCCTTAGTAGCAGAGTGCGCTATGTCTGCTGGCGAACGAGTCTCTCGATTAAAGACACGTTTTCTTAACCAATGAAGAGCCGGGCAGTCACAGAGGATGTGCTCGGAGGATTCGACATCCTCCAGACAGAATCTGCATTCTGTTTCCGGGCATAGGTTCATTTTGATGAGGTGATATCTAAGGCCACAATGACCTGTGAGAAAGCCCGCAAGCTTTCTTATATTATCCTTGCTGAGTCCAACGATTTCAAGAACAACTATACATTTGATAGTGGATATCCGATCATGGCTGCTAGGTATAGACTCTATGCACGATTCAAATTTGGGTGGATTTGAAGTGCACACAAAACTAAGACGAACAACATACAACGATGTCGAAACAATCTGTTAAACTGCTTCTGAAGTTATGCATCCACTCAATTCTCATTTTGTAATATGTCAGGTAAGAGCTTACAACGTTTTAGGCCGACTATGTGGTTGCCTATGCGGAGGACGTTGCTATTGCTGTGTCAGGAAAGTACCTAAACACTCTTAAAGAACTCCTACAACACGCTTTCAATAAGCTAATAAAATGGGCGAACAGATGTGGTTTGGGTGTAAACCCTTACAAAACGAAACTTGTCCCTCATTTCTAGGAAATACAAGATTCCACACATTGACCCTCCATCTATAAATGGCACTAGTTTAACATTCGCAAATGAAGCTAAATACTTGGGCCTTACTTTTGATAGAAAGTTAACCTGGAAGCCTAACATCCAAAAAAGAGTTAAAAAAGGCACTGTGGCACTTTTCTTTTGCAAAAAAGCCATAGGGAACTGAACTGGCTATACATCTCCGTCATAATACCGATACTCACGTACGGTGTGGTTGTCTGGTGGACAATTTGACAAAGCGATCAACGTCCAAATAACAACTGGCCATGCAGCTATCCTGCAGCTATCCTGCAAACATCCACTACAATACACCAGAACTACAGTTCGATAAGAACTCCATTCCCCACTAGACCATTCTGGGAGGGGGGAGAATTCTTGGCGTCGTCCGTGAACGAGCATTACGAGACGGAATTTGTTTTATTTCACATGTAAAATCAACATTGTTAGATACTGCCTATTGGCAACACCTTAATGACATTGTCATCTGACAGACCATACAATTTTGTACAAATATAGAACACTTGTGAATTAGCTGAGTGAACGAAAAAAGTTTTTTTCATCAATTAAACGCGAAACGGAAACGGTGGCGGAGTGGTTTGCCAGAGTCAAGAGTTTGGCATTGAATTGCAAATTCAACGAAAACCTGGACGCCTTCGTGTTAAACCAGTTCATCATGCATTTACCCAGTGCCATATTTGAAAGACTGTGTGAAGAAGACGAAAAATTAACAGTTTCTGATGCATTAAAAAAAGCTATGATCATAGAAACAAAGATAGAAAAAAAAATCGTCACCGAAGAATCCGTCAACCTTATCAACAAACGCATGTGGTCGAAGAATCAAGGAAGAAGCAATCAATTAAATAAAAGTGGCGGAAGCAGTAATACAGGCAGTGGCAGTGGTGGTTTTGGAGCAGTCAACGGCGGCGGTGATGGTGGCAGAAGGAGACAGACAAAGCAAAAACCTTGCAATCATTGTGGTTGGCGTACACATGGATCACAGTTTTGCAAGTATAAAGATAGTAGATGTCATTCCTGTGGAAAAATAGGACATTTAGCACCAATGTGCATATCGAAAACTCAAAAAACTGTAAATTATGTATCAGATTCTGATAGCAATTCATGTACTGAAATTAATAATGATTTGTTCGATCTTTCTATTTACAGTGTGGGCTCAAATTCTTCTAGTGGCATTTATAGTTTGGAGGTTATTTTAGATGGTATTCAGATGAACATTGCATGTGATACCGGTGCTCCGTGTACGTTGGTTCCAATTTCGTTTTACGAACAGCTTCCAAGTAAAAAGTCTCTCAGACCATGTAAAGTTCCTTATGTCAATTACAGTGGTGAAAGAATCCAACTCTTGGGTGAGTACGATGCAACAATATCTTATCGTGGTGCTACAAAGGAAATAGTTGTTGTAGTTTCAAATACAAAAAGTCCACCATTACTTGGTCGTACCTTCTTGAGGCGGTTTAATTTTGATTTAGTGCAAGTAAATTCGGTTTCAATTAATGAAGATTTTTCGGCTGTTGTTAAGAAATTAAAATGCGAGTTTTCGGAGGTATTTCAAGAACAGCTAGGTGCGTACAGAGGCGAGAAAATTTCATTGAAAGTTAGCGAGGATTCGAAACCTTTGTTTTTTAAACCAAGGCCCCTACCATTTGCATGGAAAAGCAAAGTGGAAAAACAATTGCGGAAGTTAATTCAGGATGGAGTACTTGAACAGGTTGATAACTCAGAATGGGGTACGCCCCTTGTTCCGATTTTAAAACCAAACGGTGATTTGCGCATTTGCGGTGACTATAAAGTCACAATCAATAAATGTTTGGAGAATTTTATTCATCCATTGCCTAAGATCGATGAAATTTTCGCTTTGCTGGAAGGAGGGCAATTATTTAGCAAACTCGATCTCTCCAATGCTTATAACCAGTTGTTGCTAGATGACGAATCTCAACTTCTTTGTACCTGGAGTACACATATTGGGTTATTAAAAGTCAAGCGATTACCTTATAGTGTTAAAACTGCAGCAGCCCTTTTTCAACGAGTGATGGAGAATTTATTACTCGGCATTAAAAATGTCGTAGTTTATCAAGATGATATAACTATTACTGGAAAAGATATGCAACAGCATATTGAAACCTTAAGGTTAGTTTTAAAGAAACTCAGCTCAGCCGGCCTTAAGCTAAATTTAACTAAATGTGAGTTCTTTAAACCCAAAATATGTTACTTAGGATTTTCCATTGATAAAAATGGCTTGAGCAAAAACAATGAACGGGTGTCAAGTGTCTCAATGGCACCCATTCCAAAAGATATTTCCGAACTCAGAGCTTTTATAGGTATGGTAAATTATTATTCCAAATTTATAAATAACTTTGCTCTAAAAATGCTCCCTTTATACGAACTTCTACGCAAAAATGTTAAGTTTTGTTGGTCACCTAAATGCCAAAAGGCATATGAATTAATCAAATCTGAAATAACATCAGATCAAGTGTTGGTGCATTTCAATCCAAGATTACCTATAGTTTTAACTACAGATGCTAGCAATAGTGCTGTAGCTGGAGTTCTGTCACATAGAATGCAGGATAGTCTTAGGCCAATAGCTTTTGTTTCGAGAGCCTTATCCAAGAGTGAAACTAATTACAGCACGTTGGAAAAAGAAGCACTTGCCATAATTTTTTGTGTAACAAAATTAAAACAATATCTTTTGGGCAACAGGTTCATATTACGAACAGATCACAGACCTTTGCTTGGCATATTTGGTGAGCATAAAGGTTTACCAATAATGGCATCAGCGCGTATACAAAGATGGTCGCTGATATTATCAGGTTTCGATTATTCTGTTGAATATGTTAGAGGTTCTCTAAATAATGCTGATGGACTCTCAAGGATGCCACAGTCATCCTTCACAAAAGATTATACGGAAAGCAATTATATTAATCTAATAGAAACGGACAACAACCTTCTCTTGAGTTTCAAGGACATAGCTCGCGAGACAAGACGTGATCCAGTTTTGTCAAAATTAAGTGAGGCCATTCAAAATGGAACGGTTCATATGTTGCAAGGTGATGAGTTCATTCCATTTCGTAACAAAGCTTATGAGCTTTCTGTTGAATACGATTGCATCCTTTGGGGTTATAGATCCGTTGTACCGAAGAAATTACGAAATGTTATCCTCAAGCAACTACACGCTTCACATTTAGGAATTGTTAAAACAAAAATGTTAGCTCGTTCCTACGTTTGGTGGCCGGGAATGGATAGCGAGATAGAAGGCTTGATCCGTGATTGCATTCCCTGTCAAGAATTACAACAAAGCCCTCAGAAGTCTGCTTTGATTCCTTGGAATCCTGCACATTCAATTTGGAGTCGAATTCACGTAGACTTTGCTGGGCCCATTAAAAATTTTTACCTGTTAGTTGTAATCGACTCGTACTCTAAATGGGTTGAAGTCTTTAAGACAAAAGAAATTACGGCCTCGTTTACTATCAATAAAATGAGGGAACTTTTCTGTCGTTATGGGCTAATAGATGTGCTCGTAAGTGACAATGGACGACAATTTACGTCTGAAGAATTTGCGAAATTTTTAAAAAACAACCACGTAAAGCATATTCTTACGGCACCGGGACATCCGGCAACGAACGGTCAAGCAGAAAACTTTGTTAAAACACTAAAAAAATCTATTTTAGCAAGTCTCAAAGAAGACACAAACTCTTGTTTAGATACTGTTATCAATAGATTTCTGATTGACTATCGCAATACCAAACACTGTACCACTGGTGAATCACCTGCTAAGCTTTTTCTTGGACGACTTTTGAAAACACGCTTAAGTGGCTTAAAGCCTCCTACAACTAGAGGAATTATAGTTGAAAATCAAAATAAAAGTATAATGAACTTCAAAGGAAAACGCAATACCGTGTTTTCGACAGGACAATCTGTTATGGTAAGAGATTATAAAAACCCTAACAAATCAAGTTGGACACAAGCTACTATAAAAAAACAATTAGGTCCCCGATCGTATTGTTGCATTTTAACTCACAATAATCGAGAAATTAAGCGACATTTAGATCAGATAAGAAACCAAAGTAGGAACCAAAATCAAGAAGTTGAAACCAATGTTCAAAACGAATCATCGGATGTTGAAAATAGTAATATAATTTCGGCAGATGGTGAAATTCCCACTACTTCTTCAAACGAAATTCCAGAACCTGCCACTACAAGAATATTGAGACCACGCGAGGGTGGAAGAGTTATAACCTATAATAAGTAAATATAATAAGTAAAATAAGGACCTTAATTATAAAACATTTAAACATTTATATACCTATGGATAACATAAGCTAAGTTTTGAATTATGAATTGCTATTCCATGAAAATGTATCTTTAAGTCATGAATTATATATATGTATTTCATGGAAATTATTTCAATATTTTCTATTAAATTTAAATGCTTAAAATTTGTTTTGAATTCATTGGATTCTATTAATTTGTAAACATTTGGTTATCTAAATTTGTAACTTTAACTTAAGGGTGGACATGTTAGATACTGCCTTTTGGCAACACCTTAATGACATTGTCATCTGACAGACCATACAATTTTGTACAAATATAGAACACTTGTGAATTAGCTGACACAAAGAAAGGTCGTGTTTCATTTCTCGTCTTACGAGAACATTACAAACATAATTTCGTGAACGTATAGCTCGTTAACGTAAGTGGCGATTCGACCCCTGGATGATGAATCGATCCACTTTTTCACAGATGGTTCGAAGACTATGGACGGTGTTGGTTGGACTAAATCTTATTCTCTCCTTCCGTTCCCGATTACTGTAGCGTTTTTCAAGCAAAAATAATAGCGATAAAATAAGTCCTATCTTGGCTGAAAGAAAACGTGATATCTGCTAAAGTTGTCCGTATCTTTTCGGATAGTCAAGCTGCTATCAAGTGCTTGGAATCAGTCTCTACAAATTCCATAATAGCCCAAGACTGTCATTCAATGTTGACCTCTGCTGGGTGCCGGGGCACAGGGGCATCCCAGGTAATTGTAACACGGAACTACACTATCTATGCTTCCATTTACCGAGTCCAGGGGTATTCCGATCACTACTTGAAGTAAGATCATAATAAATCTGGATGCTATCAATAGAATAAATCTTAGGTGGACAACCGGCTCGACCTATCTAGCGACTAAACAGATCGGGCCAAAGCTGGATCTAAAAAGTTCCAGATTCTTGATCTCCTTTGATAGGAAGCATATCAGTGCTACTATAGGTGTCATCACAAGACACTACCTCATAGGCAGGCATGCAACAAGGCTTGGCGCATTTTCAAACAATTTTTGTAGAAGCTGTCTTGACGAGGAGAAAGAAGAAACCATTTTCCATCTCCTCTGTACCTGTCCGGCTCTCTCACAAAGACGAAAACTCCATTTGGGATCGTTCTATTATAATGATCTGAACGATCTAAAAAAACATAGACATTCGTAATCTCCTTCGATTCATCAGAAGCTCCAATCGGTTCAACGAGTAGGAAGAATTGAATTTTAGATTCATGTGTTATCGCAAGGGACCTTATAATGGTCTAAGGCCCATTTTATTTACTCATAGCATATCATGGGCCTAAGTGTGCCACTTCAACCTAACCTAACCTAACCTAGGCTGACTATGCTTCAGTCTTTATTTTTTTGGACTACGTTGCCAGAAAATTATAATGTAAAGTTGTCAGATTCTATAGTCAACTTAAGTTGGTTGGAGTCTTCTCGCTTGTGGCTGTTGCGTTGAAACATATTGGCAGTTGTCTGAAAGGTGTGAGTTATAATTAACGAGGGAGATCTTCCTCCAGTGTTGGAGCTCGTAACACAAATAAGACAATTCTTTAGACGACTCCCAAAAACAGAAGTGAACATTTTTTAAAACAAATAATCCTTGTGTTTTGTTTTTCAAAAAACTATACCAGCTAGAATCTACGCACTTCGTATATTGAACCTTAACAGGTGTAGACCATAAATAGCTCAAAGGGGGCTCCAAATCCTGCAGTACTCAGACCAATCCCGGTCCAGTGTACACCAAGCAAAAACCCCTTTTTTTAAATAGAGAAAGTCTGGTATTAATCTTTTCTCTCTATGTTTGGGTGGTGTAATACTCCAGATTTAAGTTATAAATAAAACTCAACTCATAGTAGGTATACGTAGTCTATTTTATTTATTTAGTGTCCGCGCTGGGTGACAGTCAATGCAGCACTGCCAGACTCTCATTGCACGGGTCTCCACAGGTGGTTTGAGCCTGTACCGCCCGGTCGGCAAGACAAGCAGAAGCAATGACTCTATCCACTACAGTATTCCCACCATCTATCTGTAAGGTGTGGTAACATCTCTTTAACACATTCCTTCATCGTGCAAATTGAAACCCACACAAATTCTGTTTACTGCTTCATACATTCGTTTGTATGCTTGATCGTTGACTCATTATGAAAGAAAGTGAAGTCTGATGTAAACCCTAAAAATAGGTACTTACAAGATCGCCTAATGAAGACAATTTTTAGTTAACCTTTCTGAAATTTATAAATCCGAAAAATTAATGAAAAAAAAATTTACTCATTTTTGTTTTAATTTTATTTTAATTTAAACATTTTTTACAATTAACATTTAACCAATTATTTTGTATGTATTACCTAAATATTATTTTTTCTTACATCCGAGCAAATATATAATCGCAAAAATAAATAAAATGTAGAAAAGGGAAGGAAAAAAATATTTGTGGAAGTAAACAAATTAATTATTTTTTTTTTTAACATTTGCACAAAATAAACAAACTAGTGCTTATATGAAGTTCTGCAATGAAAAATGTTACTGGATATATCTTATCTTCTGAGAAAAATTACTTATTTTAAAAGCCAATTGTAAAAAATGGAAAAAATAGATTGTTTGTAATTTTATAATTTAATTTACATTGGACCTTAGTCATTAAAGAATTTAAATATAAAATCGAACTCGTAGAAGTTATTTTTTCTTTATTTCGTAAACGTTTTTGTATTATAAATATAATAGGGGTCATTTTAAACTCTGTGCCAAAGGCAAATCCAAGGAAGATGATGTATTTCAATACTGACTTCAAATTTCTGGGTATTAAAATATTACAACTCTCTTTTTAAAAATTTTGTGTTTTTCCAAAAATTTTAAATTACACCTCCTGTTGGATGAACATTAAAGGTCTTGTCTTATACATTGCGTTTTATTTATAAAATAAAAGTGGAATTGCGTTTTAAATGTGAAATGATATAACCAAGTAGTTTACAAAACAATTGTCCATTTTTTTTGTTTGCTAATGCAATATTTAAATTTATATTATAATTAAAAGCCGTGCTCTAAATATGTAAACTGCGGATCAATAAAATTCATATGAATTACTAAAAAGTGGACTAGGATAATATGTAGTAACTTGCCAATATTACTTATTACATAAAATGTTGTATGTGCTATTTGGATAATATAAATCAGATAAAATTTTGCAATTATGATCAGGTCAGTCACAGTAAATTGTTTTTCTTTTATAGCCACGTACCTTTTACTGAATATTGGTAAAATTCTTATGAAATAAAGTTATCATTTAAGATGACGAATCTTTTGTATTAAAAAGATGTATTGGTAAAATTAAAGTAAACAACTGCTTTGTCGATTTATTTCAAGTTAGTTTTTTTCATTTTCTCCCTCGGAGCAGGAACAACGAGGTTTTTTTGTAAAGTAAGCAGATAGGTAAAATTATAGAAAATAGAGGTAGGACATTGCTAATAGTCGTTTTTGGCAAAAGGCTTTCAAGTTTATTTTCTTTGCGAAAGATTAGTTTTCCGAATACAATTTAAAATGTGTTCTTTCTTCCTAAAATGTTGTCTCGTAAAATTTGGGTAGTATTGTTATCGTTGCAAATTTAAGCATTTAACATTATGCCCAGGTGCAGGTGAGGAATTCATGAATAGAAAGTTGTACAACCCTTATGAAGATGAAGACTGGGACCTTCTGGTGGAAAGTAATGCTAGTGGTCTTTTACCCAACCACAAAACTTCTGTTTCAAGTGCTTAGAAGAAAAAGCTAATTTATTTTAATCAGTCAGTCTTGTTAACTTGTTCAAAGGAAAAATTAGAGAAGACTGAGTATTTTTTTGTAACCTACAAACATGTAGGGTGTTCAAGGTTCCGGTGTGAGCTACAGAGATTTTCCCACTCAAAAAAAGAAATGTAATATCAAATTGATATTTTTGTCATATCAACTTCAATTTAATGCGAAAATTTAAAAAATTGAATAATAACGTTTTTTTTTAATATTAAATATTATTTTTTGATATTACGATTTACATTCCCATACCAATAAGCAATATCAAATTTTGTATGGTGTTCTGTAATATAATGTTTACAAGATTTAATGTAAATTCTATAATACGTGTATTGTTGTGATGTTGAAAATGCAAAATTGATGAGCTTTAATTTTAATATACTTTACAAATTAAAAACTAACATGATTTAATGTATTTTTAATATTGACAAAATGTACTGTCTATATGGGTCATGTAAAAAAAAGCAGTAGCCCCAAAATACCGGTACCCAAAGGTGCAAATTTTGATATTATGCCAACATATTTGATATGAATGCAGTCGTTCACTCGTAGTGATCGATTCGTTTGAGTGTTTTCCGTGTTAACTTTTAATATTGAAACGAAAGAGAAGTAGGTATGCCGTATGCGACGTGAATGTGTATGTGTATGTAATCAACAGCGACAATATGTTTCTAAGGAAATACGCAGGTGGCTGATACGGTGCGCTGACGGACGTACATTTTATGGTGGCGTATATAGAAATTGAGTTCAAGGTTTTTGATTTAATAAAGTTCAATAAAGAATTGAAGAATTCAAGAAATAAAGAAAAGTTGGTGTGGATACAAATTTCCGTTAAGGCTTTTGTTTTAGTGGTTGTTTTGATATTACCTACGTTGATACCTACAATAAGGAAGTGGAACTTTAGTAGTTAAGCTGTTGAATTTAATTTTCTTAAATTGGTATTTTAGGTATTTGTTCTATTTATTGTTTCACATTGACAATGTTCACCGCTTTGTTTTAGCTAGCAAATATGCCGTCGAGAAAACGGTCAAATTTTTCTCGAAGCTTAACAAGATCTAGGAAAATTAGACGAGTTAGATCACATTTACATTTACACATTTTACATCATTACAAAGAAATACATATAGGTACTCCGTGGTTCAATTAAATCAGAAGTGGATTTTATTACACCAAAGAAATTAATTATGCCGAATTTGCTGGTATCGGTGGTATGACTCAGGTCTGTGACGTTGTGCACCACGGGTGTAGACCTCACCAACGACTGTTTCTCGCACGGTCAATTATACGTGTCTCTTTCCCGAGCCAGCGAAAGTAAAAATGCATACGTGTATGCTCCAGGCAACAGAAGAGCTAGCATTCTAATAAAGTATTAACTATTATTTAATAAAGAGTGTACTATCTTTTAGTAAAGAGGATCGTTATTCGGCCCATCGGGAAATCCCCTTACACATAGTAATTTTTATAAGTAATAACAAGTTTAAAGAAAAATTAGACATTTTCTAAGGCACTCCTGGATTATCCATTCGTAACAAGATACCATGTATACACATAATAAATTTTTGCCTTACATATAGCTTGTGGGTTTACTTACGATAAACTCCAAGGACGACCTTGAAGTTGTCTTTCCTGGAAAAGAAAGTACCACTCCAAAGTTGAATTGAGGGAAATCGAAAAATGTAATATTTTTTTTTGAGAGACTTGAAACAAATATTTTACAATAAAATTGCTGTTATATATTTAGTTTCCCTGCGATGTGACAATTAGTTGCCAGTATCAATCGAAGGTGTCTCAATGGTTTCAACAAGAATATTTTGAGTAGGAGTGTCTGATAGAACAGTATATTCTTCAATTGTAACTCAGAATACGGTAAGTGTGCTTAAAGTTATCTAAGGAATTATAAAAACAGGCTGTTCCATAAGGGGGTAAATAGAGTATGCAGAGATTCTTGAAGTTCCGGTGAACAATAAATTGTACGGGAAGTTGGTGTTCATTTTTACTTCATTTCTAATAGGAGGTGTTCTACTTTATGAGCAAAAGGTTGATATAAGGTAAAAATAGACACCCATCTCGCAGTCACATATAATTTTTGGTTCTCCGGAGCTTCAGAAATATAAACCTAGTTTAACTGGGTCCCCAGGTACTAGCCAGTGAACGTTTCCATCCATCGATTTATTCCTAATGTGGAATTATATTTGTGTAGGATCACCCTGCCCTTCCACGATCCACAAAACCAGAATGCGAATATTTCATAAACAACTCATTTTTGATTACCCAATCTATTTTTGCACTTCAAATGAACCACAATCCAAATTAAGTTAGAATATTTTTGTCAGTCTTTAATTCACCAAGCTATCGAGAAGTGCAGCCTCGCTTTGGACAGCGGCTTCTCCCTAGCCAATAATAATTTTAGAATAATAATAATTTAAGAAATATGTAAACAAAAATAAATAAAATAAAAATAAAGAAAAAAAAAACGTTTAAGTTTTTTTCTAAAAAAACCGTGGCACGAAAGATATAACTCTACTTCGATCGTAGCCAAAATAAGTATATTATTCTTCGGCAGGATACAATGACAGACAATATAAAAGAAACGTTTCCTTTGGAGACTAAAGATATTTAGGCCCATTGTAGATTTCAGTCTGGTAGTGTCTTTCTTTGTGCGCGGACGTGTGCGAATTTTTGTTTACAATTTTAGTGAAAAACGAAAAAAGAGGGTAAATTATTTTTTTTATTTCTTAAGTGGAAGTGACTTTTTTCTTTATTTAGCTTTAATAAAATGATTGTTTAACCTTTTATTTTTGTTTTATAATAAAGAGTTTATAACGTAGATGCGTTGTCTGCAGATTATTTAAATTTTAACCTAAAATTCCGTAGTAGTAAATAATGCACCACAGAAGCTAGTGTTAAATGCACCACGGTGCATCTTGCATCTACACGTTATAACGTAGACTAAAGCGTTCCTATTTTTATTGAAGATGCCACAAAAGAAGAACCCACACAAAATAACAAATGAAAGCAGCACTCTCCAGTATCGATGGCGGAATGTCTGTTCGGAAGGCTGCTAAAGAAGTTGGTATTTCGTATCATACTGTTCGGAGATATTTTCAAAAATCTAAGAGTTCTGAAGCTTCGAACGTGTCTTTGACAACAAACTATAAGCATAGAATGTTTTTCACAGAGCCACAGGAGACATCACTTAAGATGTATATAGAATACTGTGCAAATATTTTTTATGGCATCACAACCACCGAATTTTTATGTTGATGTGAAGATGAAGTTATTTTTATTTATATGTTCCTTAAAGTTGCAATGAACTATTTTTTTTTTTCTAATAAAACTATGTTTATCTATTGAAATATTTGTTTTAATTTTTAAAATAATAGGTGGTGCATTATATGCACCATTTTCACCATTTCTCATTTTTTGAACAATTCATTTTAACTTAAAATGTTCACATGCTATCAACAAATTTACTCTATACATATTTCCATAACAAATTCATAAAATGTATGTCAAAATACCAAACAAAAAAAACTTATTTTAAAAATGGTCGTTTGAAGAAAGGGTTGTTCATTTACGACCACGTTACTCGAATTTTCAAGACTGTTATCAACTTCTTACAAATTTATCTTCATTTCAAAGGCATGTAGCGACAACTGATGAGACACAAGTGCGTAGGTAGACACTATGTTTACCAAACAAACAGAACGGGGAGACAATAACTTACGAACACACCTAAAGAAACGTCAGCTGAAACATACATGGGGTACAGGTCAGATAAAATAAAAAAAAAAATAAAAGAAAGGGCCGTCGGCAGTAGGTAAGCATTATATAACATAGCTGTCGAATTAAATACATAGTTTTTAATTATTAAGAATAAACTCTTTATAAATGTTAGGTGGTGTTCGAAATTCCTTTTCCCCAGGCATACAAAAAACCATTCAAGAAGAACTATATCTACTAACAATAATGAGCTACAAAGTTCTGTTCCTTTACCAGTTAAAAATGTTTATATAATAACGTATTCACTGTGCCAGAAACATCAACAAATCAGTCACAATATTCAGATCAAGATAATGAATTTTTGGAATCGAAAAGTTTTATTTAAAAAAAAAAGTAAAGAATTTTCAATGAGTTTACATTACAAGAAACGACGTCATAGACGTTCAACGTGGAGTTTCTATTATTACTTCAAGTATAAGGTATAACAGAAGCAATAAAACGTAAAATTGTAAACTCCATTCCAGATTTAGAACAAAAAAAAAAAAAAACGAATTTATTAGTTTGCTGAATATTTGTTCAAATCCCTTTGAAGAAATCAAATCTAAGTACAAATTATTTCAAAGTTTGTTAAATTCTGATCAATTTGCCAAACCTCAATTTTTTAACATTAATAATGAGATTTCTGAAATTATTTTAAATGGTGAACCAACGTTAAGTGCTAGCAATGTACAATGTTGTATAATGGATATAGAGTTCCAATTTCGTAAATTTTTTCAACTACCAAACATTTTAAGAATTACACTTAATAATATGAATAAAATATCCACTGATGAAGATATAACCCATTTTTAAACGCTGAAGTGGCAAGAAATGACGTTACACAGATTGGAATAAAATCTTACTGTTTACTTAACGATTTACCTAATTTCCATGTTACTAACAATTTTGTAGTAAATATTGTTCACGATTTATTTAAAGGGGTGTGCAGATATGATATTTGTGAAGTTTGTTTTCGATTGCAACATTTAATTACGGAAAACAAATTTATTGTACAGCAAATTCATATTAAATAAATACAAAAATACAAATACAAACTGTATCTCTCGGATTGACCTTTTGGCGCCATCAAGATTTTCTGCAAAAACTACAACTGCATCGTGTTCGTAACACAAGCACAAAAGAATTGCCCATTGAACTAAGTTCGCCTTGGACATCTGACGACGATGAGTCCTTGGTCCTGGAAAATCGTACTCAAGCAAAACGATCCAAAAATAGTCATCGCGTCCTCAGAACAGAGTGGTTACTGCTATTCCCTTGGCTTAAGCTCTCCGAAAACAAACCTTACTGCCCTATCTGCAAGGCATTTATCACTAAAAGAAAGTTTAATATCCGCAAGTATGAAATCCAGAAAATGTGTTAAAAGTTTCAACCAAATCACAAATAGCAGAGGCGTTTAATAAACCTGCTGTTTGTGAAAAAAGAAAGAAAGTGAGCACAACTTGGCCTGATGGATCACCTTCCAGACTTTATTGCAAATGTTTGTCCAGATTCCAAAATCGCTAAAGTGCGTAGTAGCAAGTGCAACTGAGTCTGAAAGTCAACAAGTAAGTGCACTAGCATTTAAGAATTTAGTTTTTTGGCCCGATAATCCTGACGTTTGGTTTTCTGTATTATAGAAGGGCAATTCGCGATATCGCTGATCAGGTCCGACGACACGAAATATTATACTACATTCGGTCTAGGTACTAGATGCACGTTCGATATAAATTAACATAAAACGAATCAAATTTGTGAATTGCATCAGCCGGTTATTCACACGACCCAATTTCCGCTCCCACGAATCGACAGACAAATTTCATATTGCAACTTTACTGGAATCGAAATTCTTAGAAACATTTTCAGCAACACTTGTGCTGACAACAGCAAAAATACATGAATGCATGTAGAGTAGTATAATCGAATAATTTTGTATTTTTAGTCGTAACAAAGCACACAATAAATAAAGGAGGCATCGCTGCCTGAAAAATATTTTTTTTTAAGGAAATTGGGTTTTCATTTTACTAACTTATATATGTGTATGTGTAGGGATATCATATCAAACCCACCCGCAAGTGGATTAGACGAGAATTTAAAAAACATCGTTCCGTCGCGTTTAACGGAATCCGAAGACTTACGGTTACAAAAACTTTTACATCAAACGGCACTCGGCGACCGGAAACCTAGTGAACTGTTACGAGAAATGCACGAGTTACGCCACCCACACATTGACCCCCGTTCCAGCACATTTCACCTCGCCACTCAGTACGACACAAGCCATCCGGACATTCACCTCTAACCCAAAACAGCAACCAACATTCAGCATTAATATTGTCAATTATGATTTTTTATAATTATTAATTATTTGTGATTGCCAAGGTGACAAGAATTTGATGAGGTAGCGTCTACTACCCTTTTCAAGTTCTTGGAATTCACCGGGGCAAATAGGTTTCTTGATTGAAAATCGAAATGTATGAATTGATTATTGTTGTGCACCTGAGACCGAATGGTCGTAAATAAATATTTTGTTAACGATTTATTGTTCGTTCGATTTAACTGGCGCAGTCGGTAGGATACGGTGAGGGTTGTATTAATCACCGTTAATAAAAGGAAAATACAAAAGAAATAAAACAAAGTGCGACAAGTGTATTGCAGTCAAAGAAAATCTTCCAAAGAAGAATTCGAAAGAAAAACAAAAGTGAAATACGGAAGAGACAACAAGAACAAAAACCACCAGAAGAACAGAAGTGAAATACGAACAATCATCAAAACCACAACAAAGAACCCCCGAAGGATGTTTACAATCAGTGGAACAACATAAGATGAATTTTCTGCTGCTTGCAATATAATTCTGTAATTAATCTTAACAAGTTGAATACCCATATAAACATAAGTACACTGTGCCAAAATAAATTAATAAAAATTAAGAAAGACTTGATGACTAAGCAACCTAAAGACAGGCAAAAGAAAAGCTTCCCATACAGTCTCAGAAATATACATAGAAGCTTAGCATCTCTTACCGAATTATCTGAAGAAAACGATTCCTTCAATTCTACTTCCTCCGGTTCTCTCTCAGACCTCATGAATACCGAACACCCCAACACTTCGGGTCGACAAAACCCTGTATCCAACCCATCTCCCGATAGTCATACAGACATTTCTAATTCGCTAAGAATTACCGATGCCATCAAGGACCTTCCAAAGTTCGATGGCAATCCACGTTTGTTGTATGAATTCCTCAACAACGTCGAGGAAATCCTACTCTACGTAAGGGGTACGGATAACACCCCATACGGGCAGATTCTATTAAGAGCATTAAGGAACAAAGTCGAGGGTCAAGCAAACGGGGTCCTCAACATGTACGGAACCCCTTTGATCTGGGACAACATTAAAGAAACCCTAATCCTCCACTACTCCGATAAAAGGACAGAAGCTTATCAGAGATCTACACAACATTAAACAGGGAAACAAGTCAGTCGAAGTATTCTACGGCGAGACTATTGAAATACAGTCGGCCTCATGCAATAATATTCGAATCCACGAGCGAGATCCAAATATCCTCAGGGCCAAAAAGGAACTCTATGGAGAAATAAGCTTGAACTCCTTCTTAAGCGGGCTAAACGAACCTCTCGGTTCTAGGATCCGTACGATGCGACCAGATGCGCTGGCCACCGCATTAGCATACTGTATGAAAGAACAAAACATCTCCTACCAAGAGATGAGTCAAACTCCATCATTCAGAACCTCACCCCAGTACAAATCATTTGATAACCGGGACCAGTACACAACCAAGAAACGATTACTATAGGCCTTAGCATTGTCAAAAAACAAATCCACCTAGGAGCCCCAGACCTCAATATCCCAGAGAAAATAACTTAAGATCACAAAACCCACCTTACTCAAACCCAAATAGCCGAACAAATGACTTTAGGAACAGACAACCCTCCTCCAATTCATACCCTAGAATTAAACAAAGTCCTAGCCAACAAACAAGAAATCCAAACTTTAACCTACAAGAAGTTACATATCCAAATAGAGGCCACTTCCAGGGCCCAGAAATCAATGAACCACGCAGCACCTCTGATCTACGATCGGACCACTATATTGAATCTGACCCTACAAACATTACGGATCGCAAGCGGTTACACCCTTAGCTGCAGGAGCAGTGTTACTGTCCTAAAGCATTTAAAGGAACATATAAACATATAAGTTAACACACGAGTTCCCACAGTCGAATTCCAAGAATATCAACTGCACTGCAATTTACACACTCCAGACAAATTTCCGGGAAATTGACCTGAATACAATAATTGAATGATGCAAGTAGCTTAATAGGCAAAAATGATTAATAAATAAATGTGCCAGTATCGATGTGAATTTAGTTCTAAGTTTGATATCAATAAAGAGGTAGTTCCTCATAAAATAACTTTTTTTTAATTAAACGTCGCGTTGAATTATTAACTTATACGGCATCCCCAAAAAAATCGTGTGCAATCAAGGATCCGAGTTCATTGCGAATACTTTCCAAGATTTCTGCAAACAACACGAAATCGCCCTACATTTCAACCAACATCCAGCAACTCTCCAGTAGAGCGACTCCACTGCACCCTTACAAAAATATACAGACTAATTCTCACCAAAAGAAAAGAAACCAAACTCAACACAGACCACGCAGAAATACTGGCAGAAACCATAATTACCTATAATAATGTGATCCATTCAGCCACCAAACTCATACCATATGAATTATTTTTCGGTAGGCCTTACAAATTCCTTAAAACCTTAAATTTCTCCACTGAACACGAGTAGGTATTTGTCGAAACTTAACGAGTTTCTCGATAATCTGTACCCTAAAATACAGGAAAAGGTAGAAACTATCACCAAAACTAGAACTGAACGTTTAAACGAAACGAGAGAAGAACCACAGGAACTACAAGTTGATGAAGACGTTTTCCGAAAAGAGAGTAGAAGAAATAAACTTACTCCTAGGTTCTCAAAGCAGACAGTCAAGAAAAACAATAAATTCACAATAATCACAAAAAAAGATAGAAAGTTCCATAAATGCAAACTTCGAAGAATAACCAACCGGAATTACTTTCACTCTCTATCTATTTCTACCACTAACAACTAAAACTTACCCTTACATATAAAAGAAAATCGTACTACTGGAACTCCCAGAATTTAAACAAACAAATAGAGCACAATCAGAGCATAGCGTGATTGTAGCAAACTATTACTATATCTATGAAGAAAAAATTTCAAAGGAAGATGTAACCAGGGTCGTGTGTGTTTTGTTTTTGTGTTCTTCCTTCAAGCACAGAACACAGCAGTTCCTCTCATCATCGCAATCCAACTCGACTCGAACGTCGAACAGCCAGTAACCCAGAGCCAAAATCCCATTCCAAATTATTCCTAATATTTCGTTGTCCTCTGCCTAGGGAAGATGCACTATTGTTTTCAGAACCCTAACAACGCGAGCTGAATTTTTAATTTTTCTCTCTTATGAATTTCGTTCGTATAGAATTATTCATTCATTGATTCATAGAATTATTTATTCCCATTCTGGGGGACGCGGATATTTTAAATTGCAACTGTCTAATTGAGAAGTTACATGCGAAACCATTTTCGCAGCTATCCTTAGCTGAGAAATTTATTGTTAAAAAAATCTGGTAGGCCAACAACACCTCTTCCAAATTTAAAATGCCAAACATCAACAAAAAATAAATCATTCACTAGGCACTTTTTTCTTTTGTGTTGACTTCGGACAAAACTGTCGGAGATTTAAATTTTATCCAAAAAATTATTTTTATGTATGAATCCGTCCAAGGACTTAAAAGACTCCATCGCTAATTTAAAGTGATTTTTTTTATAAATCCTTCCAAGGACGTAAAAAACCCCTACGCTACGCTACGATTCTGTCGTACAAATTCGTCGAAGGACGTACCGTAAACGCCTAAGGAGGCTCGGTATAGACTTTTACGGAAGCGTAGGCTTCCTAGCTCACGATCTTTGTCTGTACATATACAGTAAAAGCACTGTATACATTTTGGTGACCCCGACGTGATTTGCTTCCCCCCATCAGCGGTAAGGGGCAAATCACAAACACATAATAAAAGCGTCGTCAGGGCTAAACACTGACTAACATTATAATATTCGCTTCTCCCTATACGAGAGGCAATTTCCAAGAAGGTAATTGCGTTCGCCAAGGCAAAACATTGGCGAGGCGTCGACAGGGCCATACACTGTTCGCAACATTCGGACTTGTTAAAACTATTTCCTATCCTAATTAAATCCCTCTATATTTATCTCTTTCTTTCATGGATATGTACTTTATATGTACTTCATACATACTAAATGAATTGTAATTAATAGTTAGTCTTTTCGTGGCTTTTCATCCGATCAGTTCGCTAGCTTGACTTGTTCTTTCCTTTCCTTTTTTTTTAACCAGAAATAATAAAGTTATATTGAATTTTTTTATATTGAATTTTGTAAGCGCTTTTATTTATTTCATCGTGGGTTTAACAGGACTTATTTACATTGAGGAATGGACGAAATGGAAACATTCGCGCTAGTAGCGCGTCAGAAGCTTCTAGCGGATGAGCTAGCGAAGCTACTAGTCAACACAAAGAAGGATGGTCCTTCAAGAAGGACGAGGCAATACATATCGAATAAATTGGAAAAACTGGAATCGATATGGAAAGATATTGTTAAAACGTCAAGTAGTTAACTTCTTTATCTCTGAATTGGGTGTAACACAAGGTAACAGTCAAGATACAAGAATCTTGGTCTGTACATAATTATGCAGTAAAAGCACTGTATACATGGGGTAAGGGGAAGAAGATCCTTCTTCGCAGCTGACAATGCATAGGCAGGGGCAGGAGAGGATTAGTACCTACCTCAACTATTATGGCGCTCACTATTATGGCGTTCAAACATTTTTTTTTTTGTGGATACCTAAAAGGGTATTATTAGGAATTTTTATTTATTTATTTCTAATCCACGCCTGATTGTAAATCCTTTCAGGATATATCGGCGCTCGTTTGGCCTTGTGGGCATTAAATATTTTTCTTTGCATTTAGCTTAGGTAAACAACATTGTTTGTTTTTTTTTTGGTTGTTCAATAAAAGTTTAAGTACGCACAGGATGCGTGATAAAAAATAATAAAGGTTATCATCAATGTCTTGATTCCGGGAACAGGTTCAGCTTCATTAGGGAGTCCCTCACAGACTAAACAAGGACTCAGGATGGGTGGGTAGAGAGAGAGGTAGGTCAATAACACCTAAGCCTACCGCACTTGTGAGTGTGGTTTCCGGTGAACGATAAAGGGAAGAACGAACGATATAACAATGTTTATCCGTGCACGTAAGTGAGAAAACTTTCTGTCCTTGACCACCGTCGTCTTACTCGTCAGCCTCGTTCTGCTTAATAACCCCCCCAGCCGCAGCTTAGCCCGGGTTTGCGAGACGTGCACCCTAGGACAGACGAGGATGAAAAAAAAGGTATTTATAATGTAAGCGATATGCATGTGCATGTGCCCTTAGCTGGTGCGAGAGACATGCATCTGCATGCGCCTTAAGGTTCTGAGTTCAGTTCAGTGTACCATACCTATATGTCATAAAATAAAAGAATTACTATCAACTGACAGAGTACAGAGGAACACGCGTTTTATTTAATCGAAGAATATTTTGCATAAATTGAGAGATCATAATAACCATCTTTTTTTTTTTTGCGTCCAGCAACAAAAGCGGGCGTTTAAAACGTATCGTACCACAGGTGGCACACTGTAAGGAAATTATTCTGTTGGCCTTGCCTGCTTTTTACAAATTGTCAAGAGAGGCGGGTTTGGACTTCGGGTTACTCCGATCTGAACCACCTTACAATTGCTTGCAATAGGTACATAGTTTCTCATTAATTGTTGCGTATCTGTTCAATTGAGTTTCCACCCTTATGTGGAGTTCATCACAGCAAGTATGCTATTAGCGCGTAGATGGCGCTAATTTCGGTTGGTAGACAAATTTGTCTCTGGATGCGAGAGACCCTATATATGTAAAATCACCGTGTACGAATCGAATATCCACCAAAACCCAACGAAGGTGTCAACGAGCAATCAATCGAGTGGGCACCGAGAAAAATAGTCAGAAGAGAACCGCCCAGTCGAGCAGTTCATTAAACCATTTCTTCCTTTTTAATTTCTTAAATAAACGTGAATTCAACTATTGTATTTACGCAAATGCCTTTTAATCCCATAAATTCTGGGGGCTCAACCGGGATTTAATTTCCAAGTTTAACGTAAAAACAAAAATCAATATTCACGGCAAAAAGAAGGGAACCGCCCAGCCGAGCAGTTCATTACACCATTTCTTCCTTTTTAATTTCTTTAATAAACGTGAATTCAACTATTGTATTTACGCAAATGCCTTTTAATCCCACAAATTCTGGAGGCTCAACCGGGATTTAATTTCCAAGTTTAACGTAAAAACAAAAATCAATATTCACGGCAAAAAGAAGAGAACCGCCCAGCCGAGCAGTTCATTATACCATTTCTTCCTTTTTAATTTCTTAAATAAACGTGAATTCAACTATTGTATTTACGCAAATGCCTTTTAATCCCATAAATTCTGGGGGCTCAACCGGGATTTAATTTCCAAGTTTAACGTAAAAACAAAAATCAATATTCACGGCAAAAAGAAGAGAACCGCCCAGCCGAGCAGTTCATTACACCATTTCTTCCTTTTTAATTTCTTTAATAAACGTGAATTCAACTATTGTATTTACGCAAATGCCTTTTAATCCCACAAATTCTGGAGGCTCAACCGGGATTTAATTTCCAAGTTTAACGTAAAAACAAAAATCAATATTCACGGCAAAAAGAAGAGAACCGCCCAGCCGAGCAGTTCATTATACCATTTCTTCCTTTTTAATTTCTTTAATAAACGTAAATTCAACTATTGTATTTACGCAAATGCCTTTTAATCCCACATATTTTTATGTCGACTAGACATTTTTTCTTCTCTTATTATATTATTCGTTAACAAGCATTGTACCTACTTGCCGGTGGGCACAAAATTAATTTTCTCGAAAAATAAAGTTGTAAATTCACTACCGCTTTTTTCAGTTTGTCTGGTTTGTCTGCTTTTTTCTCCCAGTCTACTAAAAGAACATGTGGAGACCTATGCCACAAGATAACAATGATTAGAGAGTTAGTTGTAAGAGCGCAGTCGTGGAGTAAACAGCGATTTTAGTAATTAAAAGCGACCGGCAGCAAACCATTATTATTTGTATTTATTTGCGTATTCCGGAGGTTTACACATAGAACATATTTTTTGGCCCAAATAGTAAAAAGAAGACTTCCCACAGTTGCGCCAACAAGGTGGAATTATTATTCATCCCGTCTTGTGAATGTGGTTAACACCCATTTACCAGACTTAATTATCATATTTGAGGAGATGATTGACGATCCGGACAGACGCAATCCAAGCCAGAGGTTTCCCTCAATTTGTAACTTCTTTTAATACAGTTTTTAAGCTCAAACCGTTTAATGATGTTTTTTGACACAATGACATTTTGTTTAACATTTCGCAAACAAAATTGTTGGACATAAATTTCTGCTGTGAACAAATTGAACTTGTTTATATACAAATTACAAATTTAAGAACGCAGTTTCAAAGTGTTTTTAAAGCTGCTAAAGATGTATCAAGTCCTGTTCCAAAACGAGGCGAAAGTTTTGAAAATCTTAAAGGGAGATACATGCAGGTTCATTTTGAAATTATCGACACTTTATCCGTACAAATGGATACAAGGTTCAACTCCTTAAAACATTTAAAATTTTTGGCTTTGCTTTCCTCAAAAACATTTTCCGAGTACGAAAAACAATTTTCTACAGAAGCATTTGAGTATCTAAAAACTTCTTATGGCCCATTTTCGATTTTAGAAAGCTAAGAAATGAGTTTAGTGTATTTTTTAAATGTTCGACGTTCAAAAATGTTTCCGAAACAATAACCCACCCAGAACCCAACTTTATCCTTTTTATTAATGTACCACAAGTTTTCTTTAACTCCACTACAGCCGCCTGGCCGAATCAAAATTCCGAATTCTGGACACCAAGACAGAAGTCCTACACTGCCTCACAATGTCATCGTCAACCGCATTCGCTATCACGATCATAGCCATGATCATCATCAGTACAAGAAGTAAATCTCGGAAAGAACAGCTCCATTCATTCGTTTCGCCATTGACGTCACTGTGGCCTTCACTCTACACTAAGGGGGGAGGAGTTACTCCACCCACACATTGACCCCCCTTCCAGCACATTTCACCTCGCCAACCAGTACGACACGAGCCATCCGGAAATTCACCTCTAACCCACAACAGCAACCAACATTCAGCATTAATATTGTCAATTATGAATTTTTATAATTATTAATTATTTGTGATTGCCAAGGTGACAAGAATTTGATGAGGTAGCGTCTACTACCCTTTTCAAGTTCTTGGAATTCACCGGGGAAAATAGGTTTCTTGATTGAAAATCGAAATGTATGAATTGATTAGGTACTGTTGTGCACCGGAGGCTGAGACCGAACGGTCGTAAATAAATATTTTTTAAACGATTTGTTGCTCGTTCGAATTTAATATTGCTGGAGCGAAGATTCGCAACAACCCCAACCAATATAGTTTTCAAAGTTTATTTAATTTTAAAACTAACCACAATTTCAACCAATTAGCTCACCATGAACCAAGAGGAACAACAACAATTCCCACGCATATATAGAGGCAAACCACAGAACCAGCGAGACCCTGACGCTGTTCTGGTCCCTATGATCCGAGCTAAGAAAACTGGTCCAACCAGAAACCGACCAGTCCACACCGGCTTGAACAAGCCGACGAAACTACATGATACATCTCATGTTAAAGTTTCGACCAAAAGCCCATTCGATGACTCAGTCTTCGCGCAGGGCTTTTCCGTGAATGAAGTGGGCAACCGTACCACATTCACACCCAGTGCACCCGCGCTGATCGAAGTGTCAAGAGACGTCTACAGTGAGTTACTTACTGATGACTCCAACCTGCAGAAGGTAATACTTCCAGAGTATCTGGATTATTACTCAACCGCCATGCTATGGTTTAGGATAATTAGCCTAAAAGCTAAAAACTCCCAACCTTTGACTGTTGAAGAGCAAGACCTGCTAACCATCCTGCAAACCACGACATTCGCAGTGCCAAACCCTATTGCACTCCAACTCCGCACACTTGGTAACATAGAAACCAAAGTAGGTCAACACATGATCCCAGAGTTTCCTGAACTCCCTACTCATATGCTATCAAATGTTGGCGGATTCTATGGACAGTTTATACGTCCTAGAACCAACCCCCCTTCGTCACAACCCGATCCATCTACATCTTCTGAACCTTCACCGGCTCAGTTAGACGCTGACGAAGATGAAGCAGTGGAAGACCTCCACTTACTATATGAGGAGATCCCATGCTTAGGTGTCCTAGCATACGCTATTATGCAAAGTGTGAGCAATCAGCCACCCGGACCTTACCAATCTCCTATCTCATATAGGCAACAGCAACCAAATAGAAACCTACTTGGATACAGACCACTAGGCCACAGGCGCAATGAATCGAAAAATTTCGCGCTAGCCCATCGGATTACCGAGACGGTTTTCCCATCCTATCCATCTTCTACCGCTGTTAACATAGAGTTCCTCATAGCTCTATCCAATCTTCTGGCCAAGACCAAAACCTTCAAGATCGATGACATTGTTTTTCCAACATTGTCCGAACTTGGTCACCAATGCCAGATCATTGTCACAGTTCCCAAGCCGAACCCAGGTCAACTGTGCCTGACCGGAGAAATCCGCCCTGATTCACTCTCTTGTGAGAATGAATCCACTTTCGGAATGTCCGTATTCTTTGTGCCTAATATGTACAAGGAAGACGACGATAGCGGCAACCACCAATCTTGGTGCCTATTTGATAGGCCTCCCCAAGCCTGGGTCGCTAACCGAAACCGACGTAGGGACAACCTCCCCGTCCAATACAGACAGAGAGTGTTCTCTACTCTACTGGAATGGAGTTCCGAACTGCAACCCGTCGCGAACACACGTGTGTGCAGCCGTAGCCCTCTCCCCCTTTGTCGCGCAATCAACACGCAAATAGCGAAGAGCTTAAATTATTTAATTTTAAATTAAAATATAATAATAATCTTCTGCCGCGCAAACAAACTAATACTGAGTGCAGTGCCAGTGAAGTTTTGTGAAAAACAAGAAAGAGGAAAAAGAAAAAAAAGAGGAAAAAAAAAAAAAAACCACTAGCGTGGGCGATTCCCTCCTCCCCCATTCCAACTCGTTTGCTGTTGCACTTTCTTGGTCTTTGCAATCGCCGGCCGCCAACGTACAAGCGATTGTGCTTGTACTGTTGTACATAAGGCAATTGCAATGAGTGGGTGAGAGCAACATCTGGCGGATAGCGGGTTGTGTGTGAAAGTTTTTGTTGGTGAACCAAAGCAAATTGTCATACGGGCATAACACCTATGACAGTTTGATTTGAGAATCTAACATTGAATTTTCACTTCACAGCCTTGCTTAGAAGCGTCGGAGTTGTGTTTTTTGGTGTCTGCTTTTTGTATTGATGGGGAATTTTAGGGTTGACATGTGCAACATTCGTGGGCTACGATCGAATCTCTTCTCAGTGTACGTCCACGTTGCTAAATATAAACCAGCTGTTTTGGCGCTGAGCGAGACTCAGGTGGGTGTAAATTCTGATAAATCGGAGTTTGATCTGCCTGGGTATCATTTAGTGCCTTTATTCTTTCTCCACCGCGGTCTCGCCATCTACGTACGTGATGATATTGCCTTCCTAACTCCAGGTTCTTATGGCCAATGTTCCAATTCGGAATTTAATTTCATATGGCTGAAATTCCACATCCGTAGGCAAATCATTCATTATTGTTTCATCTACAGAAGCCCTAATCTAGATAGCAACTCGACTTTTGACGAGTTTGATGCGCTGTCTGACTCCATTACAAGAATTGTCTCCCTGTATCCTAATACTGAAATTGTCATTGCGGGCGATTTCAATATTCACAATTCTAACTGGCTTCGACATACTGGACAGACAACACCCGAAGGAATTTATGTTCAGATCTTCGCTGAGGTAAACCAATTAACCCAGCTTGTAAATGAGCCAACACGCGTACCTGATATTGACGGTCAGAATGCCAACACTCTGGACTTGTTTCTTACCTCCCACCCTGATAAATACACTTTAGAAGTATTATCGCCTTTAGGCTCGTCGGACCACTGCATCATATCAGCTGATTTCTCGTACTCCAACCACACAGTTAAAGAAAAATCTCCGAAAAGAACCGTATGGCAATACGAGAAAGCCAACTGGAGCGGACTTAACAGTTTCTTTAAGAGTTTTAACTGGTCGTTATGCTTCCTCGATAACGACGTGGATGCCGCCGCTGATATGGTGTCTAGTATTATCACCTTAGGTATGAAATCCTTTATTCCTAACAGGATAAAAAGTATCATACCGAAAGAAAATGCGTGGTACGACTCGAGCTGTAAAGAGGCTATCAGACAAAAGGAGTTAAGTTTTCGGTCATATAAGGCCAACCCATCTGAGGAAAACCGAAAAAAGTTCAAGCGAGCCAGAAATGACTGCAATACCACTATCAAGCGTGTTAAATTCTCGCATGACCAAAAGTTGAGGCAAAAAATACTACAATGTCCCAAGGGTAGTAAAAACTTTTGGTCTTTTGTAAAAAATATAAAGAATTCGGCCACATCTTCGATCCCAACGCTCATTTACAATGACATTCCAGCTGTCAACTCTTTAGACAAAGCGAATCTGCTTGCTGCACATTTTGCAGCCAGCTCAATGCTCCCAGATTGCGCTTTGCCTCTACCTGTACTTGAGAGCGTCGAATACACCATGGGACAAATCCATTTTCGCACTCGTACAGTGGCAAGAGTACTTAATGATCTCAACATAAATAAATCCGCTGGTCCAGATTGTATTTCCCCAATTGTTCTGAAGAGGTGTTCTTCCACGCTGGCAAAACCACTGCGTAAGCTTTTCCATCTGTCCTATTCTTCTGGACTCTTCCCGAGAAGGTGGAAAACAGCATTTGTCCAGCCCGTCCCCAAAAAAGGCGAATCTTCTTCTCCCACCAACTACCGACCCATAGCACTTACATCCATTCTTTCTAAGGTCATGGAAACGCTGATAAATCGTCAGCTCATGAAATATCTTGAATCACGAAAACTCATTAATGACCGGCAGTACGGTTTTCGTGGCAACAGATCCACTGGTGATTTGATGGCTTATCTCACCGAAAAGTGGAACCAATCTCTACATCACTCTGGTGAAACGAAGATTGTTGCGCTTGATATTTCAAAGGCATTTGACAGAGTTTGGCACCAAGCTCTTTTGTCGAAAATGCGTGCATATGGGATCGATGCGTCTCTTCTTCAATGGATTAGAAACTACCTCTCTGGCCGTTCAATTCAAGTTGTATTGGATGGCTTCAAGTCTGAAATTCACCATATAAATGCTGGTGTTCCCCAAGGCTCCGTTTTGTCTCCGACTCTCTTTCTCATTTTCATAAATGATCTCCTGTCTGTAACTTCTAATCCAATCCACTCCTTCGCCGATGACAGCACCCTCAGCTTCTCATATTCATTCCAAGACTCACGTCCCTGCTCTTCGGCCGTAGAACTGGAACGGCAACGTATGTTAAGCTCATTAAATTCCGATCTCGACAGCATTATAAAATGGGGTTTAGCCAATAGAGTGGAATTTAATGCTTCCAAAACACAATGCTGTCTGCTGTCATTAAAGCGAAACCAGAATCCTCAGCCATTATCCATGAATGGCACTTGCATCGCCGAAACCGAAAGACTTTCCATTCTCGGTATGTGTGTCCATGACAAACTTCGTTGGAATGACCACATACACGAAGTCGCCAAGAACGCTGCGAAATGTCTAGGTTTCCTCAAACGGTGCAAGAAATATTTTACCCCTTCTGATCTGGCTGCCATATACAAGGCGTTCATTCGCCCCAAACTTGAGTATAACTCTCATATCTGGTCTGGTGCGCCCAAAACCTCACTGCACCTGCTGGATAGGATACAGAATCGTGCTTTAAAACTAATTGGAGACACAAATATAGCGAATTCTATAAATTCGCTCGAACATCGCAGAAATGTAACATGTCTTTCATTGTTTTATCGCTATTTCTATAAACAGTGCTCAAGTGAAATCGCCAGCTGCATTCCACCCCTTCAACAATTCAACCGCAATACTCGCCAAGCCAGGAATGCCCATCAGTTTACCCTTCAGCCTATTTTCGGTCGTACTATGAAATATAGAGATTCCTTCATAAGCCGTACCACGCGAATGTGGAACGCCTTGCCCGGCTCTGTCTTTCCCCCTCGGTTCAATTTGCAGACATTTAAAACCAATGTGCATCGGAATCTCCTATCTTCTCTATCCCAACTTCCTTAACGCCCGCGCTGTGTACACTACACCATAAGAGTAGTCATAACCTCTTTAGCGCGTGTTAATTATAAAAAAAAAAAAAAAAAAAAAAAAACTCGCGCGAGTTACGTGCACAGAGACACCCATCAATACTTAGATGCACCATATCACATCTTGCTTAGGATGCATTTTTATTAAATCAAGATCCATATCTAATTGAAATTCTTTTGTTGTAACTTAATATATCCATTTCATATTTTCCATTGCAATCAAATATATCATCTATTTCACATTTTTGCTGTAACATAATATACGTAACAATCATAATGTACATTTACCTGTCGCCTTCCGTTCTCACGCTGCAAATAATCGCAGCGTCAACATCAGTACTGTATAAAAACTCAATGAAAATTATTGTGTCTGTCATTCGTTTTCAAATAAATGTCAGAGGCGGAAGCTCTGCACAAAAATAAAATATTGTTTTATTTTATTCGGGTCGCGAAGTTCATGTAATTCGCGCTATCAGGTAGCTTATTTCCAGAATCAGTTTTAAGAACCATCACTGATTATATTTAGAAAGCACACATTTCAATCAAAATTCTTACAATTGAAACTGATTTTTCTTTATTCAATCAAAAACATTTTAATATAAAAACATGCTAAGTTAAATTAACGCAGTGGTTCTAACTCTAAAAGCCAATTAGGGTTTTTCACGTTGACGTCGGATCAACTCCACCAGACCCACCGGAGCTCTACATAGAACCAAAAGGTTACGTCTGTCCAACTGACCTTTACACATTTTACGGTCAAAACGACATAAGGGAAGTAGAACACGACCCTGATCTCAGGAACTACGTGAAAAGCCAGGCTGACCAATTCTCACAAGAAGACAATCTAGCTCAGTGTGACCAAGAATCCCAGGAATTCAGTGACATTAATTTTTTAGGTTAGCCGACTCTTCGCTGCCCTATATCCAGTGCAAGACGAAGAGTGGACAAATACTTAACCTCCTAATAGATACAGGTTCGAGTAAGAACTATATTCAACCCAGTTTAATAACAAACCGCCTCCCAAATAATCAACACTTTTTCGCCAAGTCTATTGCAGGAGACGTCAAAGTAGCCCAACACACGTTTTTGAACCTTTTTGGCCAACCAGTAAAGCTTAAATTTTTCCTACTACCAACGCCAAAGTCATTCCATGGAATAATTGGAAATGATAGTCTTAGGCCCATTTTATTCACTCGAAGTTGAACACAACTTGGGGATTTTTATATGGAAAACTTCCCGAGTTGTGTTCAACTTTTATTCACCCGAACACACTCCAGCAGCATGATGCTGACAATGCGTCTACCAGCAACAGCATGCAACAGCATATCCGATACCCAACACCCAACATCCACACATCTAACATTCCAGCAAGTAGTCAACATAGGTGATAAGGTTCTATGTTAGTTTTTAAGAGTTGAGTTCTAATTTGTATTTCGTTGAATAAAGAGGCTTCTCCTCAATAAAGGAAAAAGCATTTTTTTTATATAAACAAACGTTAATTTGTTTAATTGGCGCCCGAGCAGGGACCCGTCATGCAACGTTGTTTTCCGTATACGTGCCAGTGACCACCTCAAGTAGTTTGTGTGCCGTGTAAAAGAACCAGCGACCTTAAGCAGCTCCCGAGTTCTAGTGAAAATTCGCGATACGCACCTCGGGTTCAAAAATCAGTGACAGAGCCAGTGAAGTAGCTCCCGCACTCGAACAAATAATAGTGTTAATCAAAAATCAGTTATAGAGCCAGTGACCTGAAGTAGCTCCCGCGCTCGCAAAAACACTATTGCTCACCAGAAATCAGTGAACCAGACCAATCCTATCAGGCAAGAAACCTATAGGACCGCCGCAGCAGCAGCAGCAAGGAGTCAGCGAGGGATCCCTAGTAACCATACATGGGTAAAGAGGAACAAATCCCACTGACCGGCGCGGTAATTGGATGTTTAAGGTTAACTAGCATTTAAGTATAAATATTTTGCTCAGTATAAATATTAAAATTGACATTCAAGTGATAAAGGCATATTAGTACCATTGATAGAGTCAAACGTTGACGTGAAATTTTAAATTCTTTATAAGCGATTATCAAACAAACGAACCTTAATTAAAGTAAAGAAATTGTAAGAACACAGTTGCTTACGCGTAATTCCAATCAATAATTTTTAAACCTAATATCGTATTTAAAGTTAATCTAGGTAGCAATATGGTAAACACGAGAGCAGGAGCAGGTGTGGACCAAAATCCGAACCAAGTACAAGGACAAATTCCCTTGGCATCCAGTAATGTCGCAATATTGAATCCCGTTACATCTCAAGCAATATCTGCGACCTTAAATCTTTCAACGTACGCACCCACAGTAAATCTTCCTTCGACCTCAGTTAGTAATCACGATCCCAATGGCTCATTCCATTCGAGTGCGTCCAACGTTGATCCTTCACCTCGAGAGGTTAGGTCCACCCCTGAACTAGACACTCTCGTGTCTTCAATTGTAACTCGAGTATTAGAGCAAGAAGGTTAGTCGAAAGCGTACTAAATCCAAATGCGCAACGTTCATCTGATACAGATCAGACAATACTTCCTCAATACCAGAATGATATAAATGCTTTAGAAAGAATTCCTGACATAAGTGGTCTTCGAACCTTCTCAGGAGAGGCTTCAGAGTTTTCCTCCTGGAGGAAAAGCGTTGAACGAGTGCTAGCGCTATATGAGCATATGAGGGGAACCCCGAAATATTACGGTATTCTTAATACCGTCCGTAATAAAATTATCGGTAATACCGATGCAGCCTTAGAGGCTAATAACACCCCCCTGAATTGGAGTAGTATCGTAGATTGCCTAACAGTACATTAAGCCGACAAGCGTGATGCTACAACTCTCGAATACCAAATGTCTGGTATGGTTCAAGGAAACCAGACCATACAAGAATTTTATGAGGCCATTACTTCGCAATTGACCCTGATTGTCAACAACATCTCATGCATGGATATTGGCCCTGAGGCAATGCGACTATTAACCAAAACTTACCGAGACAAAGCCTTGGATATATTTATAAGAAATCTGAAAGGTAATTTATCGGATCTTCTGGGTATGAAAGCGCCCACAGATTTGCCTCAAGCCCTGCATCCATGCCTTAGGTATGAGAACCAACATTTTATAGGTCTCAGTATCTTCAGACGAACCAGGGAGCAATTAAAAATAATTTCGCTCCACAACCTACGCGCCCATAAAACCCAAACTCGTACCCAAAACCAAATTTTAACGTTTGTCCTTTCAATAGGCAGTACCCCACCTATCAATCTTACCCTACCCAACAAATACAACAGCCTTATAACTCATCCCCACCTAACCAAGGTTTTAGTCGCAACCAAAATAACCCTCAGCAGAGATTCTCTACAAATCGTTATCAAAATAACCAACAAATGAGACCCCCTCAATCATTTCCAGCCATTAAACAAGAACCCCTGACTCAAGGACACAGTCCACAGGCTAGACTACCAAAGAACCTCCCGAGCCCAGTGAATCCGAAATCGAACAAACAGATAACGTTGATATTATTTTTTTAGGCTAAAAAACTCTTTCTTGTCCTACTTTGAAGGCAAGTCGAAGAGTGGAAACATATATAAATTCCTGATAGACACGGGCTCTTCCAAAAACTACATAGGTACAACCACGTTTAGTCGTAAAACCTATACAAAATGAAAAATACCTTTTTGCAAAATCCATAGCTGGGGACGTCCGTATAACGCAACACACAATTATTAATCTCTTTAATACCAAGGATATAAACCTCAAATTCTACCTTCTACCCATTTTGCAAACTTTTGACGGCATCATTGGCAATGATAGTCTAAAGGCACTATCTGCTGTAATAGACACAAAAAATAACTTTATGAAAATTTTAAACTCTGTTAAAGTCAAAATCAAACAGTTAGATTCTCAAACAGTAAACGTCCTAAATGTAAAAACCGATCACATGACAGTAATACAGTTAGATATACCTCTAACTTTCAAGTGACACACTTTTTGAAAGCACGAAAAAATCTAGTACATGCGCAAAAAAAAGCTTGCACCATTACTGATCTCACCCTTAGAGGCCGCTGATGCAAGCAGATTTTAAACAAACATACCGAATTTTTGACAGATTGTCACATTTTTGTTGTCATCGCAAATTATTTTCGCAGAACAAGAACATGGACGTTGAAAACTCTTACAAAATTTCTTGGAAAGGTTTGTATTTTACAAATTTGGACAAATTATATATATTACCGATTTCTTTTTATTTTTATGTTCATTGCAGATGCTGATATTGAAAACTTAATAATCTTGATTCAACAAAACCCAACGCTTTGGCATAATAAGAGAGGGGACTACCGGGATGCTGTTAAGAAACAGCGCATTTTAATGCAAATCTCTCTTAACTTTCCCGGTAGCACTCCAATCGACATTGAAAAACGATTCACAGCAATTAAGGAAAAACTGAGAAGGGAAAAGAAGAAGGAAAAATTGAACTCTCGGTCTGGGGCAGCAGCAAGCACTTGCTAGCAGTGGCATTTGATGCCGAGCCTCGGGTTTTTGTCGGATACTTTAACGCCGAGGCTGACGATTTGTAACGATTCTCGTCCTGGGAGCATATCACTGGATTCGAAAAATCAGTACTCCCCATTATCGAGTAATCCGCCGTCGCCAATATCGCCACAATCGCCGATTATTTTAACGCCAACAACAGACAAAAAATGCCCATCTCGTTCCTTAAAGTCGACCCAAACGTTGCGGGAGTTACGATCCCCGAACAACAAGCTACCACCCCCGAACAACAGTGAGAAGTTGTTCTAAGAAATATCTCGATGTAAACCATAATTTCCCATAGCAAAGTTAATAAAGATAACTGCAAGAGAAAAAGTTAGTCAGTCGCTATCGGGAATTCAAACAGTAAATGTAATAATTGATTTTAAAATATATTTTGCACTTGAAGAATTATACTTGTTCTATTTTTCGTTCTACGTTCGTAAATGACAAAACGTAATCATTGATTTAAATAAAAACGTCTATTTTGTACTTGGAGAATCATACCGTGTTTTATTGATCGCTCCACGCTCGTAATTGGCGCAGTCGGAAAAACCAGTGAATAAAACAAAAAAAAATGATGAAAAATCGAAATAATTGAATATTTGTGAATACAAATTGAATACTAATAATACAATAACTATAATAGTGAATCGAGCGAATATCGATACTCACAATAAAAATAACTAATTAAAACAAGTGAAGACATTTAAATAAAGAAAAAGTGTGCTAGTTAAAGGAATATTTTTTATCCAAACGGACATCAAAGAAGGACATCTGGATTCAATAAGCACTTTCTACCTTGAAGATACCTCTATACTTATGGCAGTATATATTATGAAGATATTCATTGTACTTGTAGGGTAAGTGAAAAGTATTGTATCCAATTATATTAAGCTTCCATGACTTCACCACATCCTTTCCCCAAAAGAAAACTCCACGCAAAAACTAGTTCAAGTAGTTCGAATCTCCCGTATAGCACTCACACTCATAAAAGATCAGCTAGTGCTGATTCTGTCACCTCCGAAATAATTAAGCAATATAGTGAAATAAAAATCGAAGTAACACAACCTATCTCATTCGATCATATAAAAATGAACCTTCACCCAAATACAAATGCCATAGGCACTGGTGCAACTCAAAGTAGCGTCGGTATTGACGGTGTGTTAAGCTCTCTAAGAGTACCAGACCCAATTAAAGACCTTCCCACATTTGAAGGAAATCAAAGAACCCTCTATGATTTCATTCAAAATGTGGAAGAAATTCTGGGTCTTATACAGGGTCTTGATGGTACTGCGTACGGTAAAATTATACTACGAGCAATTAGAAATAAAATTATTGGCGAAGCCAATGAAATTTTAAACATGTACGGCACTCCCATTAAATGGGAAAGTATTAAACAAAATTTAATCACACACTACTCGGATAAAAGAAATGAGACCAGCCTAATCCGCGACTTGCACACCCTCAAACAAACAAACAAAACGAGAATACCGTCGAGGCATTCTATTCACACGTTATCGAAATCTTCTCAACCATGATAAACCACATTCGGGTGCAAGAGAAGGAACTATTGGCCATAATATGGGCCACGAAATACTTTCGCCCTTATATTTTTGGGAGAAAGTTTAAAATAATTACGGATCATAAGCCACTTACATGGCTATTTTCACTTAAAGAACCCAACTCTAAACTGGTTCGTTGGAGATTACGTCTTGAAGAGTTCGATTACGAAGTAATTTATAAAAAAGGGACGAGTAATGCAAACGCCGACGCTCTGTCACGAGTAGAGTTGAACATAAACGAATCCACAGAAAACACAGAAAATTTAGACAATATGTCTATACAGAATAACGTTGATGATTCAGATAATATATCTACCATTCATTCTGATGACGAAAACATAGGTGACGGGATTCCAATATCTGAAAGACCACTAAACGAATTTTCCAATCAAATAATTTTAGACGTAAATCACAACTGCAAGAAATCTAGTTCTAAATTCGAAATCATATTTAAAACAAAGAAAAGACATACTATCAGTAGACTAGATAATAACGAAGATACTGTAATTAATATTTTTGAAAACTATATTAAAAAAAATAGACTAAAAGCAATTACAACGGATGACGAAACATTTTCAGCAATTCAACGGGTATATTCAAAGTATTTCAGTAATGGAAATTATAAGCTAGCTCGCTGTCATATCAAGCTCAAAGACATTACAAACGTCGACAAACAGGAAGAAATCGTTAGGGTTTACCATACAAACTCAAACCATAGAGGAATAACTGAAACATATGAACACTTGAGAAGAGAATCGTATTTCCCTAACATGAAAAACGTTATCACCCGAATTATAAACAATTGCAATATCTGTCAACTAAATAAATGCGATCGAAACAGGGAACAGATACAATTCGAAATAACAGAAACACCATCTAAACCCTTACAAATAGTCCATATAGACATATATTCTGTACACAAGGAAAACTTTCTCACAATTATAGACAAATTTAGCAAATTTGCAAGCGTCTATCTATTAACCGCAAGAAACAGCATAAACTTAATAAAATCCATGAAGCACTTCTTTTCACATCATGGTATTCCAAAAAAACTAGTATCGGATAATGGATCCGAATTTGTTTCAACCATATTCAAAGAGTTCTTAGACCTTTACGGTATTGAACTACATACAATATGTGCTAAAAGTTCTACAGGAAATTCTCCAGTCGAAAGATTCCATTCGACATTAACAGAGCTTGTGCGGATAATTAAAAGCCAAAACAAACATAAAACCATAGGTGAAACGGTAGATGAAGCAGTTATTACCTATAATAATTCCATACATTCCACTACTAAAATGACACCATTCGAGTTATTGACAGGACACTATCATAAGTCTACACCATTTCCAAACTCTAAAGGTACAAAAACCACGCAGGATTATCTTAGGGAACACATTAGAGATTACGAAGCTTTAACCAAACTAGTTCATGAACGTAGCTTGACGCAAAAAGAAAAAAACATAAACAAACGTAACGAAACTCGTAAAGATCCACCAGATTTTGATGTAAATGAGCACATCTATGAGTTAGAGGATAGAAGAAATAAGTTAGCCCCAAGATTTCAAGAGCATAGGGTTGTTCAAAATAATAAAATTACAATAGATTCCTCCAAAAGAAAAGTTCATAAACAAAAAATTAAAACCAAAAGAAAATTTGCAGGTTCATCTGGATTTCCACTGGACAGAAGCTAGAAATTCATGATCTCAGCAACAGTCAAGGACTTTTACCATTAAAAATAGGTAATGCTCGCATATTCAGTGGGTACACGAAGTTGATACACATTGTCAATATGACCGAATATGAGTCCAGTGTCGCACTTATTGGCAGAAACATAAATACATTGAAAATTATAACTCAAACTCCAGAACACAAGTCATTATTGGCCATATTGGACCGAAAATACGAAAAATTATTGAACAATTTAGATTTGCTTAAACCCAAATATAAGGTAAAAAGGGGAGCTATTAACGGGTTGGGAACACTTATTAAAGCAATAACTGGCAATATGGACAACGAAGACTATGTTCAAATTAACAAACAACTTGAAGCTTTTAAATTTAACCAATATAATTTAGATACTAGATTGTCACATCAGATAACAATTAATCAAAAAATGATCGAACGATTTAGTAACATTTCAAAACACATAAATAATCAACAAGGTACCATCGAAAATTCTATTAATAAACTCCAGGGAAAAATTGATAAATTAGATTCGCTAATTATAATAAACCAATACCTTAACCAAATCGTTTATGATATAGACCTGTTGAATGAGCATTTAAAGGAGGTTTCAGAACCAATAACTTTAGCTAAACTGGCAATCATATCCAAACATATTCTACACCCAGATGAGATGAGTTACATTTATAAACAGCTTCAGCTTCAAAATGTTGAGATCTTTTCAGACGAGAATATATACTAGCTACTTGAACTACATGCATATTATAACCACTCCAATATCATATTTGTCATAAAAATCCCAACGTTCCTACCCGACCAATTCTCCTTTTATCACATAAAGGAAATCCCGGTAAACAAATCATTTAGCATAAAACTCCAAGCTCCTTACCTACTGCTTAATACATTCTGGTACCAATATTTGAACGAACCCTGCACTAAAGTGGAACAAGTATATTACTGCCCAAAGAACATTATTAGAACAATCGAAACAGATAGATGTATCCCTAACATTATTTTTAACACCGAAGCATTTTGTACCCTAATGCCGATCGAAATAGAAGACGAGGTCATACTTTTGGAACCAAACCATTTGTGCATAATAAACAAGAACTTTACTACACTTAACACAACATGCGATATAAACAGTAAAGCAAGAACTATAAAAGGGACGGCAGTTATTAAATTCGATAATTGTACCATTGAAATTAATGGAATAACGTACTCAACTGAGACAACCCAATTTTGGGACTCCACCGAAATTATATCTACACTTTTCATTCAAATAAACAATTTTACTACCGAGATACATCTGGACAACTTAACGGACACAGTTATTGAGAACTTGGAAAAAAATCCACCATTACTCATTGAAAATAATTTTAATAACATTTATTCTTGGATCATTACAGGAATCACATTCATACTTGTATCCATTCTAATAATCAGCTTTTTTATTAGAAGCAAACACAATATCCTATATCAGCATCAGCACACTCCTCAGCAAGGATCAGTTTCGGCCGCACAACCCATCCAGCTTATGTGGCCTACACTTCACTCTGGGCAGGGAGGAGTTACGATCCCCGAACAACAAGCTACCACACCCGAACAACAGTGAGAAGTAATTCATTCCCACCGATGTACCAGTACACCAGTTCTAAGAAATAGTATGCACCTGTGCATTAGTTCTAAGAAATATCTCGATGTAAACCATAATTTCCCATAGCAAAGTTAATAAAGATAACTGCAAGAGAAAAAGTTAGTCAGTCGCTATCGGCAATTCAAACAGTAAATGTAATAATTGATTTTAAAATATATTTTGCACTTGAAGAATTATACTTGTTCTATTTTTCGTTCTACGTTCGTAAATGACAAAACGTAATCATTGATTTAAATAAAAACGTCTATTTTGTACTTGGAGAATCATACCGTGTTTTATTGATCGCTCCACGCTCGTAATTCGGGCAGATTTTTTTCAAAAAAGTATTGAAACGATGGGAAGAATTGCCGATAGTGCGGCAAATGTCACTGCGCAACCATTGTCGGCTGCCCCACATCACGCAATAGTTCCTGAGGAGAAAAGAGCAAGCCATTTCAAGGTATTGGAATTTATTGGAGAAGAGTGCTCATCGATGGACCCCGAGGACCGAAACAAACTTATCCATGATCTCCTCGAAGTACATGGAACACACCCTTTTTTGCTGCACGCATTCACTCCCATTAATTTTACTGGACGCTTTCCGTCGGCTGTCATATACAATCCAAATTACGATAGATGTCACTTTTGAATTAATTCATTTATTCTCAACGTTTAATCTTTGGTTTATTTTGTTTCTTTAAATTAAATTCTGTTTGGGAAGGTAAACATTATTATTGGAATGTGCGTTTCAATTGTTATAAAATTAAATAAAATTATGTAAAACAGACGATGTCCACTTCACAATCCAAGGAAGAGAGTGTAGCAGAAACCTCTAAATGTGCAGCAAAAGCAAAAAGGCAGTGCTCATATCATAAGACATGTGAAAAGCAGCATACTTGGCTTATTAAGTCCGACAAATCTCCAAAAGAGATTGCTTTCAAGGGATACCTTTCAGTGACAGAACATCAACAACGAAAACAGCATATTGAAAGGTCAAGAGCTGCAGCTTCGAGCAATTTGTTATCAAAATTTTTTGTAACTCAAGGAAGTAGTGAAGAACTAGCAGTTGTTGCCTTGGAAGTTGCCCATGTTTTCCATAATATTAAACACAATTTATCTTACAATTCACTGGGCTGTGGACTTAAATTGTTTAAAAAGACAGCACCCGATTCATCGATATGTATAGCAAAATTTCATGTGGAGCGACAAAATCAGAAGCTATAGCTATGGTGATAGCAGAACACACTCTGGAAGATGTTTGGCATTTTTTGAAGGAAAGTAAGGTCCCTTTTACACTTCAATTAGATGCGTCAAACTATAAAAATAGAAAAATGTTTCCCATATGCATCCAATACTTTTCAATGGAAAATGGTATTGAAAACAAATTATTGGATTTTATTGAAAATGCCGATGAAACCGCAGCTGGTATGTTGAGAACGGTCAAAGATTGTTTTGATAGGTATGGGTTGTCATTTGAACAAGTTACTTCTTTCAGTGCAGATAACACTAATTCAAACTTTGGCAGGAACAACTCTTTATTCACTGGGCGTCAAAAAGAAAATAATAATATTATTAAAGCCAATTGTCACGCCCATATAATTCATAACTGCGTTAGACATTCACTTGACCAGTTGTCAACAGATGTTGAAAATATAATTTTAAAGGTTTATTCTCATTTTTCAATATCAGCAAAAAGAAGGAATGAATTAAGGAATATTTATAATTTTGTGGAGTGTGAATTTTCGGACCTGGTAAGACTCGATGGTTATCCTTACTTCCAGCTGTTCAGCATTTGCTAACTGGTTCGAAAGCAATTACGTTCTACTTTTCCAATATTGACGATTGTCCAGAATCGATTAAGCAACTATTGTATAAAACAGTTGACCAACCAAATCTGGTTGAAACGTACTTGTATTTTTTAGATCATATGCTACCTATTTTTCAAGAAGCAACATTACTTCTTGAATCTAATAGTACGACTTCGGTCAATTTATTTGAAGTGATGCAAAAGTTTAAACAAAGGCTCGAAACTAGACTGAATGACAGGTTTTTTTGGGAACCACGTTCGTCAGTATTTTAAAAAGATTTCCCAAACCGACAAAACTTAAAATTGAAAATGAATTTATAAACTTTTGCAGAAAATCTCTAAAACATATTGAAAGCAAATTTAGATTTGATACTGTAAGCTTATTTAATGTCAACACTTTGGTGAACGCACTCAGCCTCTCTGTTTGCAGTAGCGCCATCTAGTTTTGTCTCTTGTATAAATATTGTAAAACAGAACCAACTTCGGTTGAATGGAAAACGTAGTAGCTGTGGCTAACTTCATGTTACACATATCATTATATAGAAAACGAAGCGGTCGAGAAGACCGACATCTTGTTACTTGTTTGTGGAAAAATCAAATTCCATTTGTTATTTCAATACAGAAAAGGATAACTGGCTTTTTCTAATATCACCGCTTTCACTCACACAAAACATTTTTCCTAATTTGTCTGTATTCGTTGATATATGCGAAACTTTGAATATTAAAGTTGATGTTGACTTATTTGTATGAAGAAGTAATTCGATTAAGAAACAATTTTGAAAACATTTTAAAACAAGATTCATGGAAAGTTTTGACAAAAAAGTGTAGATAAATAGGTGTTTTTACTTTCTAAAATTGAAGAAACAATTAATATTTGTAAAGTCATGGGTTTTATTTTAAGCATTCATCGGCATTTTGCGAAAGAGTTTTTTCGGTAATGAATATAAAATGGCGCGATGAAAGAAATAGAGCAAACATTGAACTTATAAGAGCTGAGCTCTTAGTTACCATAAATAATAAAAAATCCTGTATCGATTTCTTTGATTCAATTAAAAATGACAAGAAATTACTTTCCATTGTTAAAAGTCAAAAAAAGTACAAATCTATTAAGTAGTGGATAAATAAACATAGTTTTGTTTTCCAAAAATATTATTGCAATGTTATCTAAATTGTGATATCTTACTCTAAGACAGTAACATAAATCTAAATATCTGTTACTTAACTTATCCATGTGAAAAGCTTTTTTTTATATGTATTTTTTTTTTTTATGACAACAAATGCCTTATGTTATTTCTTTTATACTAAATTGTTACTTTTTTAGTTTAATATTGAATTAAATTTTTTTTCTATAATAAATGTATCTATACAAAAAAAGATTTAATATATTTTTCATACTTTTTTTGTATTTTTTTCTTAATAAAACAAAAAACATAATCATTTCATTTTTGTTTTATTTGGAGAAATTGCGTCCTCCTTTCGCTTCGAGTGAAGTTGGGAACCCTAGCTGTAATGCAGTTGCCTAAAGGTGATGTATCCGTGTTTTGCTATAAATCAAAATTGAATATACTAAACTTAACGGTTTACGATTTAAAAACCAATGAATGTTATTGTTTTGTGTGAAATGATGACGGCAATTCTCAAACATTTAGAATTATAATTAGAAGACAGGGCTGATCGAGAAATAATCTTTTATTCTGGCAATTTTCCAGGCTAGAATAAAAATAAATTTGTTGTTGCTCTCTTTCAAAAACCCTTCAAGGTTATTAAATTATGCCACGAAGATTTTTCTGATATTATGGCTTAAGCAAATGAAATGGGACCCCTCAATAGGTCACAGGTAAAAATATTTCAAATAAAAGTCCTCCGAGTACTCACGAAGTTATCTATTCTTCAAAACATTTTATGAGCAGAGTGAATTAAAAATATTTAAAATAGAGCTGAGGAGTTTAAGATTTTATTTTTTCAAATGTGAGAAACAGAAACTACTGACACAATGGAAACTAAGAAATAAGTTCAGAATGATAGTGCCTTTTTTATTACCAATAACGTCACAACATACTTAAGACACCAAAAAAAATCAATTTTCACTGCAAGAGTGTCATAATCAAAAGTAGGGATGAATTTAAGCTCAAGTAGCTGTTGGTAGAAATAATTCAACCTCAGATCATACCTTAATTTCATAAACATATGCTAACACTAAAACCAGTTTTTATTTCATACTTATTAAACATCCCTAACAATAAATATGACTATTTAAAACTTAAAAATCCTCTCCTGAAAAATTGAGATTTTTTAGTTATGACGGTATTTTAGCAAATGAGCGATATGTACTTGAGAATTGTGAAAATAATAATAATAACGAAGTAGATTATGAAAGACTTTTAAATCTGTTAAAAGAGTTAGATATTGAAGATTTATCTACAAATCTTTATTGGGTAAGTACCTTTATCAGCAGCTCTAATTTGCAAATCAAAAATATTTTTTGGTTAAATTTAGCTGGCAATGTTACATTTAGAAGTCTTCCATATCTTTCTTAAGACGACCTGTTGGTGGTTCCACATGTAGGATTGAGGGCTGAATTTCAGCAAAAGCTGTTTATATGGAAGAAAAAAGTGGAAAGTATCTAGATATACATATAATATTTTTTTTTCTTATATTAAAAAATTATTTCTCCATGTTTTTCCTTTTTTAGCACAATATTGACGACGACAATATATCAGCGAGTTCATAGGTGAGTGGCTGGCTTAATACGGAAGGCAATGGGAAGAAGAGTTCTACCAGCCAATGTGCATCAAGCATCGCTTCTTGTTGTTGTTTGGTCAGAAAAAAACATTTATTAGATATACTGTAACATAATTATATATTGTAACCATTGTTATTTGAATAAGAGGAATATTTTTGTTGTGCGCCCTCTGTGCTCTGTTGATTGCCTGAGTGTTGCGAGCAGCAGCAGCAACTTCAGGTGGAAAGGGACACCATTTTTTGTTTTGTGTTTTTTTTTACTTTTTGTTGTTTTTTGGAAGAGGCTAGAGCCGAGAGGTTGGAGAAGAAAAGAATAGATTTAAAATCAATGAAAAAGAATCGAGTTTTATTTTTAAATAACTTTGAGGTGGTTAAGGACTTTGTCTACCTAGGCTCCGCTATGAACTCAGACAACGACACCAGCGCTGAGGTTAAACGTAGAATTACTCTTGCCAATCGCTGTTTCTTTGGGCTAAGAAGGCAATTGAGTAGCAAAGCCCTCTCTCGAACAACTAAAGTGACCCTTCTTTATAAGACCCTTATCATCCCAGTTCTGCTATATGGCGCAGAGGCATTGACTCTATCAAAAGCGGATGAGGTAACTCTCGGTTGTTTCGAGAGAAAAATTCTTCGTGTTATTTTTGGTCCCGTCTGCATTGACGGTGAATGGAGAAGGATATTTAACGACGAAATGTACGGGCTGTACAGCGACATCGACCTAGTCAGAAGAGCGAAGGTCTAACGACTGAGGTGGGTGGGTCATGTAGAGCGAATGGACACGAATGCTCCAGCCCGGAAGATCTTCGAATCCATACCCGAGGGAAGGCGCAGTAGAGGAAGACCGCGACTCAGGTGGCGCACGCAAGTGGAAGGGGACTTAAGCCAACTTAGCGTGCGAAACTGGAGACAGCTAGCTAAAGATCGCGCTGGCTGGAGACGCTTGTTGGTTGAGGCCCAGGTCCACCCCGGACTGTAGCGCCACCTTAAGTAAGTAAGTAAGTGTTTAAAATACCTACCTATTTTTTTTGCAAATCTTATATACCTAATTGTGCATACGTATTTCGGTTACTTTAAAAAAAAATCCCCTTTTCAAGGATCTAAACAATTTGCTTCAAAACAACGTGAAAGGCAAAGCTCTGCTAGAGTTTTACAAAACACAAAAAAGGCTCAACAGCAACCAAAGAGATGATATAATTTCAATTATATTGGAGACGGTACAAGGAGACGTTGTTCTGTGACGTTTCAACTACTACACCACGACCATACGTTCCAAAAGAGTTCCGAAAAACGATTTTCGAAAAAATACACGGTTTAGCGCACCAACGGGTTAGAACCACAGTTGAAACGGCAACCAAGAAAGTAGTTTGGCCGGGTATAAATAAAGATTTTCGAGCATGGGCACGTGCCTGCATGGATTGCCAAAAAAACAAAAATATCCAAACATGTCAGGAGCCAGGAGTCTGTATCCTGTATCCAAACGTTTTGACGAGATCCATATCGACCTGGTGGACCCTCGAACACCACCATCAGAAGGATATCGATATCTTCTAACCATAATCGACAGGTACACGCGTTGACTTGATAAATGCCCTACAAGCAGCTGGAGTTGAATTTCCGTCATTGGCTACTGTAGTCATATTACGACGACTCTACCAGGAAATCAGAGTTAGTAGCCAACCGAATCCATCACCCGAACACTGTAGTGACCAGTCTCTGCGCTCTGAGCATCCTCCTAGCGCTGATATAAAATCAAGCACAGAACTCTTACACGCCATACATATTTTAAAGAGTGGAAAACTGTAACACAAATAAGTGAATTACCGTAACCCAAATAAAAAAAATAATATTATCCAAAGTGAAAACTGTAACAAAAATAATCTAAAAATATTATACAGAGTGAACAATTTTAACACAAATAAGCTATACATGTCATAGTATAACAAAGTGAATTACCAGTGAAACATCTGCTTTAAAGGTATTTAAATTGTGCTCAAACGATTGAATATAAATTGATTAAAAAAATAAAAAGTGCGCACTGAGCTCAAGAAGTTACCAAATAAATAAAAACAAAAGATGGCCTTAACTCTGGCTGAAAGTTTGAAAGAAGCAAGGAGCCTACCCTTTTTCAACGGAACGGACGAATACACGGTCGGAAACTACTTAAGGGACGTCGGGACCGTATTATCATTAACATTACTAGAGTACCAAGGAACGCTACAAACGGTACTCAGCAACCGACTTCAAGGTAAAGCGTTAAAGGTAATAGAATCTCTAATCAACCCAAGTTGGGAACAAATTGTAACTCACGCGAGTTAATACCACATCACGTTCAACGTATAAAAATAGAATCCAGAATCGTTAAGATCATCAAAATGAACCAACGCCCTAGAAAGTGACTCATATTCCAAAATATAATACACACCAATGGAAAAATACCAGACAAGCCAAACTATTAAATATCAATTAGTAAGAACACATCCTTGGATAACAGATGTTTTTATTTCAATAGAAAAATACCAGACTCCAGACAAGCCAAACGACATCCTTGGATAACAGATGTTTTTATTTGTCAAATAGTATAAATAGGAATATCATAGCAAACCAAAGGACGCTTCTTTTAAGTCAGTGAATAAGTTCACAACCCATATTTTTTAAAGTCAATTTAGAACCTTAAGACGTTGTGATCATTTATATAACTAGATTAAGTTTGAATAAATCAAATAAAGTTTTTTTTATCAAAATTAAGTGTTACATAAATAAATTCGCGTAAGCCCGCACAAGACCGCGAAGAGTAAATCCCAGTTGGATAACAATTCAGGCAGTTAAGATACACAGTTGTCTAGCGACCTACACTAAGCATATTAAATTATTTGGACTTGTCGATGTTTCAATAAATTAAAGTTTATATATGAAGTGATTGAGATCGTTTTAATTCCCTTGACTGGAGCACATCAACACCGACCAGTCGTACAACCAGAGCCAGCATGAACACGAGGAGACGAAATCTGCTGCGTGTTTGAACAAGTCGTGATTATTATAAAACTCCTGTAAAAACTAATATTCGATATATTATTAAATATTACAATAAAATGAAAACTGTTTGTTGAATTTAATACATGGTGTCAGAAGTGAAAATGGAATTAAAAGCTTCAGATTCACTAAATTTTGATGAGGCTGGAAAGGAATGGCCATTATGGAAGCAGAAATTTAAAATTTTCTTAGTCGCCTCAGGGAAAATCAAGGAGGCTGAAAATACTAAAATTTCGCTCTTCCTCAATTTTATTGGGGAAAAAGGAATAGAGATGTACAATACGTTGTTCGATGCATCGTTTGATCCAGATAGCGGGGATGAATTTCATGACGCTACCGAAGCGACAGATGGTGATACCAATGAAAATGAGAATCCACGACGAGCCATTTACAGAGCACTTGTTGAAGGAGCGTCTGTTGCTTGGCCTGTTCGATAAAAAATTGCAGATAAAGCTTTTAGAAAATACCAAACTAACATTGAATGACGTTGTTAACAAGTGCAAAATTGTTGAATTGGCCATTACGAATAAAAAACTGCTGTCCCATGAGAAAAAAATTAGCACAATTGATTCGTCTCAACAAGAAGTAAATGCCATTCAAGGAAGAAGATTTCAGAAGTTTCAAAAGTTTCAAAAACACCCATGTTATAAAATATTGTACGGGGACGACCTGGGCCTCTCACGCGAACAAACCTAAATCTCTGAACGCGTTCATCGCAATTGTCATTGAGGAACGTCAAATCAAACGCGCCATTACATCTGTCATTTTACTTTCTTGTTTGCCGCAGAGGAGCCCAGGTCGCCAGCCCAGAAAACTAAAAAGTAAGTTGTATATTACGCAATACATTGTTAATAACTAAACGTATTTCAGAGAATAAATCTACAATCTACAATCTACCCTGTTTAAATACAATTCTGGAGATTAAATCGTTAAATTCTTTGGGCGAGGGCTCCGAAGCGGTGACAACCCAAATACACCAAAATGCGATCGATGTGGTGGGTTTTCGACGGGTCAACATACAAAATATTGTCCGGCCATGAAGGAAGGTGCAACTTGCAATCTATGTGGGAAATCAGGTCATTTCGGAAAAGTTTGCCGCTCACGTTCTGAAGAAAAGCCAAAAGGAAGCCAGCTTAACAGAGCATCGGGAAGAAGTCATGTCAATGAATTGCAATACGGATCTTCAAGTTTTGACGAAGGTAAGCAATTATGTCAGAGTAATAATGTAGCCAAGATTAAAAAAGAAAAATTAGTTTTTAGAATAAATACTAATGCCAAAGGGTGGTTCAAAAAATTGAATGTAGCTAGTGCCGAAGTTAATTTTAAGTTAGATACGGGAGCAGATATCAACTGTCTACCAATCAAATATGTAAATCAGACGAAACATCAAAATCGAATACGGAAGTCATTTAATCAATTATTTGCCTTTAATAACTGTAGAATTAAGTCATTTGGGAAAAAAGATTTACCTTGTACTGACTGTAATACACAGCTTAAAAAATGTATTTTATTTGAGATAGTAGAAGATCAATTTCAGCCTATTCTAAGCAGAGATGCATGCGTCGAACTTAATTTGATAACTAGAATTGGCATTCACAATATTTCTTATGAGTCAACCGAAATGTTTATAAAAAAGAATATTGAAGTATTCGATGGTCTTGGAACCATCACGGGGGAATGTAGCATAATGCTAAAAGAAAATTCTGTTCCAACTTTAAAGTACAGGAAGCGAATACCTGAAAACCTACATGAAAAAATTGAAACTCACTTAAAGGAAATGCACGAGCAAGGTATAATCACTCCCGTTGATTATCCAACAGACTGGATAAATAATTTACAAATTATCGAAAAGCCCAACGGTTCTCTAAGAATATGTCTTGATCCAATACCTTTAAACAAATGCATACGTAGGGAACATTTTCTAATTCCCACAGCTGAAGAAATAATAAGCAGACTATCTTACAGCTGGTCCATTATTGAATATATTGAAGAAAAGATCCACCTTTCGCTTTGATCATGAATGTGAAAAAGCTTTTTATGCTCTTTGTAATGCACTAGTTACTTGTATGTGCACCTGTGTTGGCCATTTAAAATTCAAACCAAGTTACACACTGACGTCAGTTCCCAGGGGTTTGGAGCTGTGTTGTTACAAAAGCAGGATGATAGCAAGTGGAAAATTGGTGTCTTATTATTCTCGACATACGGAATCGAAATAGTATACTTTTAACAATGAATTGTTTATTTAGCTAAATAAATCAAAAGGTCTTTATGATTGTAGTTTAGGTATCGGAGGATACCGGCAGTACCGGTAAAGTGGAGATAGCGAAAAGCGAAGAAGAGAAAAGTGTTTGAATAAAAGAAAGCTGAGGAAACATGTCGAAGTAGTTACTTATGGATAAATTACAAGAGTTAACATTAAAAAAAAAAAAACGATAAGAAGAACAACGACAAGAACTTATAATGGCAGAAAAATATATATAAATTTCGTTTTCAGTGATGTAGAGAGGAGTTGTTGACGATAACAGTTATGTCAACAGCACAGGTGCACTCAACGCACCCACTAACACAGAAATTTCCCAAAGGAAAATTATGTCAAACCTGTCAAAGGGAGAAACATGTAAACAAACATTTTTTATTGTATCTATATATAAGATAAAATTTCGGCACATTAAAATAAATACTTTTATAATGTTGTGGAAAGCGGTTGTTTTATTAATATTGCGGCGGTGTTTTGAGAAGCGTTTCTTTTGTTCAAACAGTTCTTTTGTTCTCGAAGAATTTCTTTTGTTCAACGCCCGAACAGGAGTCTTTCGAAAAATTCTCTGGTGAGTACAGAGAATGAAAAGTTATGCTTTACGTGAACACCTGCCTTGACGGCTTAATCTCACGGTGGGCATACCCACATCAGTGTCCCTGAGAAAGACGTTGACAAAACGCCCCAAGACCGGTACAAGTACCAATCCTGGTGCATTTTTATTGACTGTTTTAGGAAAGGCCGCAGTCAATCCCATTGCTCATGGGCGAGGCCCATCTGGCACCTCTTCGTTCCTAATTCAAGAACGCACATTTGCTACCGCTTTTGGTATAAACCACAGCCACCACGAATCCAACCGCTATGATGGGGCTGCACCAAATTTGGTACAGTGGCTGACCCCATCTCCCGTGGTACCATTATATAGCTAATGGTCGAGCTTTCATAACCCAAGGATTACTACCAATTTGGATTGCCTTCCCCAATCCGAGGGAGGTGCCCCTCTTTTAGCCTAGAAGCACTATGGCAACCATGACTATTCGTTCAAAAATTGTCAGGTGTATAGAGCATCTTGAATTCCATATTACTAGCAAAATTAAGATAACTCTCACCTATTTCATTTGGCACCGCTTTATTTTGTGAAGCCCCAATAAAGGCAACACAAAATGGGGGCAGTGCCCCTCTGGTGAGTACAGCAGGAACCAAACCAGGTACGCAGCCAGCATCAAAGAAGAAGACAAAAATCAGTGGATTGTGAAACTCATGAACCAGGAAGAAGGCCATCAGGAAAAAAAGGACGGACAACAACCCAGCACTTCCAAGACGACCCTCACAAGACTCAGAAGCGGAAAGCTGATACCAACCCCCGATAAGTTTAGGTAAGTTTAGGAAATTATTTAAATATTGTGTACGAGGAAGCGCGAGAGACAAATAATCTATCATTCCACAGCTTTGATCGAGCATTAAAATTAAAGCGCAAAGAACGCCTTAAGAAGGTAAGAGCTTGTGAACAGAGCACTGAAGATCTTAAAATAGCATTGCAAAACTTCGATTGTCTCTCGCGGTCTCTCAATTTAAATAGTAGTAAGTTGGGAGAGGTCGAAGACCTAAGCATAAGTGAATCACATCCATTAAACAGTAAAGACGTTATTTTGGATTGGTTGAGTATTACTTCAACGGAATCCGAAGAAGGTAAACTGCTGCAAACTAGGCAACAGATGTCCAAAATGAATCCAGATTACGCTAGAATAGCTAGTTTCGCCAATTTTTGACGGTGAGCCCAGTGCGACTGTGATAGTAGAACTGCAAACATTCTTAGGCTGTTGTAAGCGGGTATTGAAATGTCTTACGGAAGACGAAAAGTCAGCGTTCTCAGAAATCTTTCCACTGCGGTTAAGCGGTCAAGCTTACCAATTAATTGCGTACCACCAATCCAGTAACTTAAAAGAAGCTGAAAGTCTCCTTAATCAGAGGAGGTGTCTATCGGATATTATTGCGCTGAACTCAGCCTTTCTTTGATAATAAACTGAACGCAACCCTTCAGAGCGGTTCAGCGGTAAAAATAAAAAAAAAAATAAAAAAAATTTTTTGTTCTATTATAGATCGTGGTCAGTGGAAGTGTGGTGTAGACGTGTGCTGGAGAAGTGAATATTCTCCCAACCTAAGAAAATATTAAATACTTGTAACTTGTTTTTTTTTTATTATAAAATAAAGTATTATTTGAATTAACCAAAAGGTTATGTTGGTGACATCATTTGGAATAATGAAAAGGTTATAGTGAGTTGAAAAAGAAACTTCTTGAATAGTGGTCATTATTTTATGTCGCAAGATGAGCCTGTAGGTTGGAGTGTCGCAAGACGGACCTGTAGGTTGCCAGGACTGTCGCAAGACGGACCTTTAGGTTTAAAGGACTGTCGCAATACGGACCTGTAGGTTGCCAGGACTATCGCAAGACGGACCCGTAGACCACCGGGGCCATCCCACACCCATCAGAGGACCGAGCAGGATTAGGTCCAGTTTATACCCCAAACGTTATAATTAAGAGGTGAAATTATAATTGTAAATTACAAAGACTGATTAAATAAAATCATTGAATTAAAGTGGTTGGAATTGGAAATTGTAAAATTAGTTTAATAACAAACGTTGAATTGTAAATTAGAAGCTAGATAAAAGTATCCCACAAAATACCAGCAGAACCATCCCACCATATTCAGCAACAACAACCAGCCGTATATCAAATCAGCTTGGAGTTTCTAGCCGACGCATTTACCATCGCCCCGTCACGATAAGGCCCTCCTCGAAACCGAACGTCCCGGAGATAGCTCTAGGCCACTTGCAAAGCTGCTTTTCAATGTACAGTCGCAGCAGTAGACTAAACAACAACAGTGTGTACCGAAACGCTTCGAAATTTTGCTTCGGCTGCCAAAAACAGCGCTTTAACACACGACCATCATCACTCGTGCATTACCTGCGACAATCCACCACGACAGCTTTCGTCATAAATTATTAATTAGGTGACAATCTGTTTTTTTTTTTTTTTTTCTTATGATATAATTATGTATTTGACACTTTCGCACATACTTAAATGCACATACAAATTAACTAATCTCATAGCGCATCATCAAACCAATTCGTTCGCAAAGGAACGTCATCGCGTTTGTCATCTTCGGGCGGTACACATTGTGCAAGTTAACGACAAAGTAAATATGACACCATCAGAGACACGTGCAACATAGATTCAAACGGTGGCGGACATAAACATATCGTCAGCAGATATGCAGCACCTTGTATCACCGGATGCAGGAACAAGATTCGCACCGTGGGAACGATGCAGACTTCAGCGGGATGATACAGGTTGCAGTAGGTTACATTTTAGGTATTTCAATTTTGTCAGTTCAGTCTTTAAGTAGTAGTTCTTTAAGTACCTTCGATTGGATATGTGGTGAATTCATGTACTAGCCTGCTTGATCGTTTTCACCACATCCAACGGACTAATGTCATGTCATTTATGTAGGTCAAATAAGATAAGTTAAGTTATAAGTTTTTTTTCTTTTATTGATCATGTGCATTTCCAGACAGTCGACGCATCGCATTCCAAGACAGTATATCAGCACAGCATAACCCAACGTAAGGACACCGTCACCGAGTCCCATAGTCAAATATTGTATATCAAGTGAATGCACTGGCCACCTAGTAGCGATAACGCGATGACACACGGATCAGGTTACGTTCGCCAAGGAGGATGACCTGATTTGTGTGTGTTTAAATACCAGACGGAGATATGGTATTCGTGGAATAGCCACACGATGTCGAAGCGAATACTGGTCTGTGTTTTGATAGCTGGAATGTTGGGGATCGGATGGCTGGTGAGCTGGGCAACAAATTCGTGGGGATGGTACAGACTGCTGAGTCGCATGTACATATGGGAGCTGCTATGACGGGTAACGGTGTCTGGGGCAAGCTGTGTATCGAGGAGTTCTCTTCCAACCACGAGCGACGGCGGTCAGAAATCGGCACTAAATTGTAGTAACGTAAACTAACGAAGATTGATTTCGATGCATATTTTATACGAATAAAGTCTACATTGTATTAACGTAAACTAGTATTAACCGATAATATAAATGAATAACAGCAATAATTTAACAAGCGAACTCTGACATACGTCTTACGTGGCCGCGCGCCGATATTGATATAAACAATCTCGAACACACTACTCGTATGCCAGAGCTGCCAAGTGACAGTCCTATAGTGTTACCAACTGCTTAAGAACTGGTTATGTTCTACTCTAATCTCCGAAGCATAATAATTCCGCTTACATTCGGCCATCCGACATTACACTGTCCTCAGTGTAGGATTTATTCGAATTGTGCTAATATCCATTTTCATAGTTAATGACTTATTCGATCAGATGATGATATTCTCCAACTTTGTACCTCGCATCATCTTCACCACGGAAGGTATCACGTCATCTTCTTTCCAGAAGGAATCCTTTCTTCCCCATACAGAGGGAATTCTCATTCTCCTACTTAATATCATCTTCACGCACCATGGAAGGAATCACATCATCGTCTTTCCAGAAGGAATCCTTTCATCCTCATACTGAGGGAATTCCCATTTTTTTTATTTGTGCGAATATTCAACTCATGTCCAATGTAAAATTTGCATATATTGTGCTAACTTACCACCACTCACTTTTTAATTAAATAAGCAAACCATCTTTAATACTTCCTCCTATTTTTATTTTATTAAGAAACTCTTGAATCTATTACAAACGAAAAGATACAACTTCACATCTCGAGTAAGAAAAATTATTAAAATAAATAAATCTACTACATTAATTCACTGCACATCTCTGTCATCATTAACGTCAAAAAAAGTTTTCATTTGCAAACTCAAAAATAAGGCAACTCAATTAAAGAAAAAGAAATAAAAATTAACTTGAATGACATGACAACAATTAATTGGAATCATCGCTTTGTTCTTCCAATATTTCGTCCCATTTGGAAAGGCTGAAATCTTGAAGATTTCCCCAAGGTTTCATATGGTTTGCGGCGTGGACGGATTCATATCGTCTTGATGAAACTGTGGTGGTTGGTGTGTCTCCAACCACAATATCGGTCATTGGAAATGATTTTCTTCACTTCATATGGCCCCTTATATCGCGGCAATAATTTTCGTGATTGGCCCGTGGCAGGATGTTCAGCGCGAATAAGAATTAAATCCCCAACTGCATACGTTTTGGGACTTCGATGGATGTTGTTGAAGTTTGCAGCTTGAGAGGTTTGTATTTGTGAAGCCCTTTCTCGAATTTCGGAGCTGATTGTACGACACTAAAAATAGCCGAAGTAATAAACCATGAATGGGAGATGCAACCGTACCGAGCCGAACTACGTGGATTTGGTATGGGTTCGGCTAAAACTGTCGGCAAAATAAAAAAGATAGTATGTGCAGGTGAGGTTACAATGCATACAGAAATACTCATAGTCGAAAATTCTGCCCAAGATGTTGCTATGATACTCGGGCGAAATTTTCTGGACAATCCTAAGGTATGCTTAATTAAAAGATATGGTAGTCTAACAATACAAAACTGTGATGAGGAAGAACGCATTGCGAGTCCCTGACCGCATGTTGAAACCAAAATCTCAAAGCAAGAGAAACTCGCCAAAATTAACTTAGATGACATTCAACTTGGTAATTTCTCATACACTGACACAGACAAAACAACTTTAATATTTTTATTAAATAAATACCGACAATGTGTAGCCCTCAGCTTAAAAGAACTTGGGAAAACAAGTCTCGTGACAATGAGAATCATCCTAAAAGAAAAGAAAATAATCCGCCATGAACCATATCGAGTAGCTTACAACGAAGTAGACCACCTGAGCACCATTATCGACGACTTGTTACAAAACGATATCATCGAAGAGTCCAATTCAGAATTCTCCAGCCCAGCATTACTAGTGAAAAAGAAAGATGGCTCATACAGAATGGTTGCCGATTACAGGCAACTCAACTCAATTACAGTTCGAGAAAATTTCCCAACGCCGAATATCGAAGAACTGATCAACTCTATGGTCAACGCAAGAGTTTTCATTATATTAGACTTACTAAGTGGCTACCATCAAATTCCGGTAGAAGAGGATTCAAGGCATTTGACTGCGTTTGTTACTCCAAGAGGATAATACCAATATAAAAGAGTCCCTTTTGGTTTAACTAATGCTCCAGCGATTTTTCTTCGATTAATGAATTCGATTACTCGTAAGTTAAATAGTCACAATATATCTATTACATGGACGATATCGTTATTTTCGGTGAAAATGCAAACACTGTTCTTATGTTATTCGAAAACCTTTTAAAACTTTTACTAGAAGCCAATCTAACCCTTAATTTAACAAAATGCACACAATAACAGCAATAATTTAACAAGCGAACTCTGACATACGTCTTACGTGGCCGCGCGCCGATATTGATATAAACAATCTCGAACACACTACTCGTATGCCAGAGCTGCCAAATGACAGTCCTATAGTGTTACCAACTGCTTAAGAACTGGTTATGTTCTACTCTAACCTCCGAAGCATAATAATTCCGCTTACACTAGTAAGAAGTTATAGGGCGCAGGGACATAACTCCAGGGGACATAAATCCATTATGGACTTATGTCCCACTTAGGTGGGACATAACTCCAAAATTTCATTATGGACTTATGTCCCACTTTGGTGGGACATAAGTTCATAATTTATTTTTCAGAGGTGAGACATAATTCCAACTATAGAAGACGTTATCAGAAAACAAAGTCCAAAGCGCACAATTTTATTAATTGTTTTTATAAAGCATCTGTGAAATAAAACCCAAATTTTTAACACATTAGCGTCGTCTATAACAATTAAACGTTTATTTCAACAAGAAAAAAAAACAGCGTAACAAAAATAAAAACGGAAACAGGTACATTATAAAGTAATTAAATAACAAAAGATATAATTTAAAGGTAAACGTGGCAAGAATTTTTTATTATTTGCCGACAAAAAGGACACAAAAGTTCGTTATTATTTTTTAAAGCATCATCACTGAACTTTGAAAAACAGTCACTGCAAATTTTGCAATGATTGCATAGCTGAAGGAGAACGTTTCGAGGGTTCTCAAAACAAATTGCGCAAGTGAGGATAAGTTTACTTTCTTCTTCTTGAGGGCTCAATAGATTAGATTCATCCTCGCTAGCTGATGACACATCTGATATCATATCCGCACTAAGTTGACAAGACCCATAGAGCTTGGATGTCAATTGATTTATGAAATCTGATGTTGTTATCTTGCCTCTATCAAGTTTTTTGGTCATCGTATAAATGAAGTCGTCCCTTTTTTCAAACTTTGATTTTGGCCGCTCAAAAATTCTCCATGTCTCTCCATCCATAGCCGAGCAAAAGTTAACTGTGGAGTTATATTCCTCATCCAAAAGAGCTTTGCAAAACTTAAAAAAATTTCCATTTTTCGGTAAGAACTCTCCAAGTTTTTTGTTATAGCATTCCACCAAACTTGTGGTTCGCATTGTCTTTTTATATAAAGAGAACTGCTGTGATAGATCCTGATAAAAATAAATAAATATATTAATAAGTAGTGAGTACAAACACATTTTAAACATATCTACATACTTTAGTTATCCACTGCTTTTTAAAATAATTTACAAATCCCATAAGGTACGGGAATTGCGACGCTTCACTACTTAGGGCATCGAAAGCAGTTTCAATTAAAGCTGGTTTAAGCAAAGGAAGCACAAAAAACTTATGGAAAATTTTATAGCTCTGTCTGTCTTTTTTAACGCTTGACATAAAATTTTTTGTTTTGGAAGCTTTTCTTCTTAAAGCCTGAATATAATGGAACCAACATCCCCTTATTTCCGCCTCCGGATATATTTTTCGAAGTCCATTCCGTAAACCCTGTTCGAAGTCAGTGGTAAAGGAAGCTGGACAAAATTTAAATATATTTGATTCAATAAATTGAAACATATGTATGTACATCTCTTGAGACTTGTTACTGGTTAGCAAGTAGAGAAAAGGATACACCTAAGAATGGTAAAAGAGAAAATGTAAACCTTTTCTATACAGAATTACCTACAGAAAATGAAAGTAAAAAAAATTATTTTATTCCCAGAAACAAAATCGTATTTTACTTAAATGTTTTTTTTCTTTAATTTTACATAATCCTTCTTTTCAAGTTTAAATAGAATCGTATGTTACTAAACTGTTCTTTTTCTAAAATTTTACATAATATTTCTTTTCAAGTTTAAATAGAAACGTTAAGTAAAATACGATTTTGTTTCTGAGAATTAAAGAAAATAAAAGCAAAAATTCGGCGAACTGTTCTTTTTCTAAAATTTTACATAATATTTCTTTTCAAGTTTAAATAGAAACGTTAAGTAAAATACGATTTTGTTTCTGAGAATTAAAGAAAATAAAAGCAAAAATTCGCGCGAATTTTTACTTTTATTTTCTTTAATTCTCAGAAACAAAATCGTATATTACTAAACTGTTCTTTTTCTAAAATTTTACATAATATTTCTTTTCAAGTTTAAATAGAAACGTTAAGTAAAATACGATTTTGTTTCTGAGAATTAAAGAAAATAAAAGTAAAAATTCGCGCGAATTTTTGCTTTTATTTTCTTTAATTCTCAGAAACAAAATCGTATATTACTAAACTGTTCTTTTTCTAAAATTTTACATAATATTTCTTTTCAAGTTTAAATAGAAACGTTAAGTAAAATACGATTTTGTTTCTGAGAATTAAAGAAAATAAAATTAAAATTCGCGCGAATTTTAGAAAAAGAAGAGTTAGGTAAAATAAGGTTTTGTTTTATTTTCTTTAATTTTATTAAAAAAAATCCTCGCCTTTCATGAAGGTGATACTTACATGTTCAGAATGAGCAATATATACAATTAATAATTGCTTACAACCACAAGATGGAACAATACTAAATGTACCATCGATGAAAAAATGCCGCTCCGACGGAGGTAGCGTTTCAATCAGTTTAGAGATCTTCGATGCATGAAATACGGTATATCCAAAATTGTTTTCGAGTATGGTATGTCTATAAAATTGTTTGCTATCATTATACTTCGACATACCATAGTTAAGCATAACGTTTTCATTTGAGAAGGCTTCCTTTATCTCCTGCAAGCTTTTCGGGGATCTCGGAAGTAATTCACTTTTTAGCCTATTCATGTGTCGCTTAACAGAAGCATATTGGATTAGATGTGCTGCATCTGGCATTTCTAACCGCTTCGAATCAAAAATGTCCTTGGCTGTTGATCCCCTTTTTTGTGGAACTGAACAATTGCTTTTGATAGCATTCATTAGCTTCATTTTATCAGCCATTTCTTCTTGGTTGGGGTGTGGATGCATGGCTTCATTCACTTTTTTAATTGTTTTTGAAACACTATCAAAAATAACACAAGCTTTACACGACTTCACATAACACGTATAACGCCTCGTTGTTTTGTACATCAATTTTTGAACAAATAATTGTTTTTCGTTGTTTAAATACAGCAAATTACTATTTTTTCGAAGTCCGGCCATAAATTCAAAATCAACACCTTCAACTAATTCACTGTTCATTTTTATTATTTTTCGATCCGCACGTTTCAAGAAAAGAACAATAACTAATCTCGTTACAAAACTTCCCAAGTCATTACAGTCAGCTTACTGTATTATTATAAATCAGGGATACCACGTTAAGAGTTTTTTTTCCTAATATATAGAAGATATACCTATGTTTACAAGTAAGCCTAAACCATATAACAGAGGGCTGGATGTAAAGGAGTCTGGCAGCTCTGCAAATAATTAAAACTAACTTAAGAAAAAAATGTAAAACCGTTAATACATATTTTTTAATACAGTGTCTTCATTTTTGCAACAGAGTAAAGAGAAATTTCAGCGTGCAACAGGTACAGCATTTCTGTAAAAACAAAACATGTCACCTAAGTGGGACATAAGTCCATAATGGATTTATGTCCCCTGGAGTTATGTCCCTGCGCCAAGTTATAGTTTATTTTATATATTAATAAATATTCTACATGTATTATGTATATTACGTTTTTCCTTTAGTCTTTTGGTTGACGGCGAGCGGAAAGCACGCTAATTAAGTTGGGCGCACGTGAATTAAGTTGGTCGCACGAGTTACATATATTCAAACGCCAGTACCTTTGCCAGTGGTAGGCGACAAATATGACACGTTTATCCGGTCAATTTCTTAGAAATTTAAGTAGTTCATTCAAAATGTTAATATTCGCAGAAAATGTAAAATCGCTGACACCATGTCTGCCGATTAAGAAAGGCGAATAAGGTAGCTAATAAATAGAGGCGAACTACAAAAATTGAGTGTAGTATCATAAGTGTTAAATAAAGTTTCTGTTGTTATAAAATTGAATTTGAGTTTTTTTTAAGTCTGGCTTGGCACGGGTCATTTCAGTCACGTGAAGTTTCTTTAGTTCCTTAAATCAATAAACTTTAAACTAAATTATTATACCTAATTACCTAAATACCCTAAGGCCCATTTTATTCACTCGAAGTTGAACACAACTTGGGGATTTCTATATGGAAAACTCCCCGAGTTGTGTTCAACTTCGAGTGAATAAAATGGGCCTTAATATTGAATTTGTAGTACAAAGAGTGAAGTAAAATTGTATTAAAACGAAAATAACATTTCATTTTCTCCACGATTCCCCAAACGACCAACAGATAACAATAAAATTATTTTTTTTGAGTAAAACTAACTCAAAATAGTTTAATTGGCGCCCAACGTGTTGCCTAGTAGTGAAGTGCGAGTTTTTCCCTTAACTAAATAAAAATTAATAGACGCGCGTGTAAATTTAGTTAAGCCAAGGACCTAAAGTAGCTCCAGGAAATAAAAGAAAAACGACAACGGACCTCAAGCAGCTCCAAGCGCAGAAACTACCAGCAGCCACACCTAAGGACTACATCTATAGATTGAGTCGCCAGCGAGAAGGAGTTTTGGAGCAAGGAACCTTAGTAGACAACTCAAACGGGACGAGCCCCTCCAACAGCGCTGGAATGTTAGTAATAAGATAGTTTTTAAGAACAACGTGGAAATGGATTGCGGGCAGCCCCGACCACCACGACCACGAAATTCTTACAGATAAGATGAATAATGTACTGCAAAACAATAACAACCAAATGGTCATCAATAAGGCTACTTTGGAAAAAATAAACGAAATTACAAATATAACAAACAGTTTAGTAAAGGTATTCAAAGAAAAAGAAAATAATGAATATGAAATCGTAATGAAAATCAAATATAAATTAGACATAATAAAAAAATGAAATATATGAAAGGTATCCGTCGGAACGGAAAATTCTCCGATTTTATACGATTCGGAGGATTTTTGTTCCGAGGTGTCCTTCGAAACAACTGTTCGGAGAATTGTTCCGCCATTTTGTAACGCATATCGACGATTTACGTTGAAGTGCATTTTTTTGCTATATTTTTGACAGCTAGGTTCCGATATCCTCCGAAAGAATTTGGTTGCGGAATTTGTTAACGATTTGGAGTGTTGACAAAATGTAATAAAATAAATCTATTCATTTTAACAATTCGTACTTATTTCTTGAATTTGTTTTTCCAGGGCAAGATCAAACGAAAAACCAACCAATCAACAATATGAGCATATGGTAAGTTTGATGCAGGAAAAACCAGACATTGCACAAAACTATACCAAAAGGCCGGCAGAAGTTGTTGCTGAGTTTTGGGAGGACCTGGCGGATCAACTGAACCAACTAGGACCACGACAAAGAGATGTTGCTGGTTGGAAAAAGGTATGCACATTGTGGAGACCCGTGCAATGAGAGTCTGGCAGTACTGCATTGACTGTCACCCAGCGCGGACACTAAATAAATAAAATAGACTCCGTATACCTACTATGTGTTGAGTTTTATTTATAACTTAAATCTGGAGTAGGTATTACACACATGATCTTAATTTACTTTAGGTTTGGAGTGATTTTAAAACCGACATATATTAAAAAAAACTAAACGTGAACAAAAAAGAAAACATGGGTACAGGTGAAGGTCCATACCGACAGAAATCATTTACGCCTTTGGAGGAAGCCGTAATCGCTTTGATTAGCATTAATGAGTCAGTTGATGGCATTAGGGCGATACAAATACCACGAAACGCTCGGAGCGAGGAGCTCTTTCTTCTATTCAGCTTCTCAGAAAACAAGTAGACAGTCAAATTTCTTTTTTTTAATGATATTAAAACGTCCATAGTTGAGACTACAAAAGTCTTACAAACTACATCAAATATTTTGAAGGACTCTGCGACTAGTCTGAAAAGAGCTTATCGCTCTGGTTTTCAGTCCATTCAAATGGAAATTGAGAGACACATTTTAAGGGAAGATTTTTTTGTAGGATTTGAGATCGAAGGAAGGAGAAAAGGGCGAGTAATAAAGTTTCATGCGGTAATACCGTTTGTGTTAGAGGCTATCATTTATATTGAGTGGCGTGATAGCCAAGGTTGTCTTAGTTATTTTGGTTGCTACGATGTGGGTGGGCAATCTCAGGCCTCCCACTCCTACTACGAATATCTTCAACAGGAAAAAAAAAAATACGGATTAGAAACTTCTCGCGGCTCCTTTTTCTAACATCAACAGATAACAACATGGTAGTACCACCACACAGAAAAATTTAGCAATGTAAAATTGATATGAAGAATTGTTGATTCGAAATAATGCGGTTTCATCTTAGTTCATTCATTTCACAATAATTTTAAATGATTTCCGTTTTGAATTCATTTTTTAAGACGTTGACTTTAAAAGAAAGAAGGTTAATTCAACAATAAAGGACAGGTGTGTAGCAGTAAGTATTTCTTTACATTAGTGTAAGTGTTTGCAAGTACACAAGATATATTTATAAGCAGGTATATCATCACTCTCTTTTTGACTCAAATATTTTGTAACTAAACTGAAAGAATAAAGAAGTAAAGTCAGTCTGTGATCGACCGCGAAGCAAAGAGCACGTCTTTCTATTAATAACCCGACTACAAAATTCAGAAGTGGGATACCGTGCCGTTGTGAGTTTTTTCTTACCATTCGCAAGTAAAACATCACGGTTTATATAAGAAACTAATAAAATAATAAAAAAGGATGAGTCTGGACACATGGATTGCACAGTTGGGCAACATTAAAAGCGCGTACAAAGTCGATGAAAGCACACTGCGTGTTCATAGTTCATGTGTAATTTAAACTTAACCTAATCGTAAACTTAAAACTAATTAAAGAACTGAAATCTATAATATTACAATTGTGAATTATCTTAAAATTCATTTCGATGTAAAAGCTATTCATGTAAGCTAAATTTTCCCTTTTAAATTTCCCTTGCTACATAGGAGAAAAATGTAAATGCAATTTGAAAATGGTTGCTCGGTCTCTTTTTGGATTGGACCACAGCCGAATAAAGATCTCAAAACCAGTCTTTGTCTTTAATTTAAATTCGTTGAAGTCCCAAAAACCATTGTGGACACTGCGGACTCTGATGACGTGCAAGTTGAAGGGGAAAGCACAACTGTGGCTGCATTCCAAACCGAACTTCCTCAACGAGAGCGTTGACAGTCTTCTTGAACAGATGCAGGAGATGTTCAACACAAAGGAAAACAAATTATCGTTGCGGCATAAGTTCGAGTCGCGGAAGTTGAAAGTCACCGAGTGCTTCTCCGAATACTACAACGATAAAATCATTCTGGCGAATGCTATATAGAAGTTGCAGAGGACGAAATGGTCGACTACTTGATAGAGGGGATATCCGATGAGCTCCTAAGACTCCAAGCTCACATACAATGCTATTCATCGAAGAGCCAGCAGATGATTATGTAAGGTATTTTAAAATGTTTGTAAAGAGTGATGCTAGCGTTAGTTTATTTCTAGAATGTATCCTAGACTCAGGAAGTCCAATCAGTTTTGTGCAAAGCTCCAGGCTCCTAGCTGTGTTCGAGTGTCAAGATTAAAAAAGAGTGTTAAGTATAGTTGCATTTTTTTTGTTATCTTTTTTAATTTTTTTTAATCACATACAAACTGTATTTTCACTCTATCATATATCACGCAGTCAGCAGCATTCCTCACCCAACGCGATAGCATCATATTCGCTGCAACCTAATTTTGCTCGTCTTTATTTTGCATTTAAAAGGCTTCTCCTTTGAAAATGCAAGCTACAAATTCTTAGAATGCCACCCATTAAGGCAGCACTCATAGTAGTAGGAGCGTTCGGTGCTCTCTACACCATCAATTTTGTTTACAAAGCTATAACTTTGTACAACGTAGTCAGCAATGTCTGGGAATTTTTCACATGAACTATCGCGAGGATGAATGCTGATGGCTGCTTGAAGTCAGTCTATCTTCGTTCTTCAAGACAGTCGGTCAACCATCAGAAATTGTAAAATTATGTTAAAAATAAATATTTTTCCATAAATAATTCTTTATTGTTTTTATTTACAATTGATTCTTGAATTAAACTATAATTTGAGACAAAGAGTGTAACATATTTTGGGGTAAATAAAAGCAAACTACAAATGATAGGAATAATTGATTGTTATGTTATTTTATTATAAATGAGCGAAGAGTTGATTTTCAGTTAAATGTTGTCGCCGACGGGTCAATGGGCTATGATGTAGTGTTGGGAAGAAATTTTTTGGCGGCTAGTAAATTGAGGTTAATATTGAGCACGGAGCAAGTAAAAAAAGCGATAAAAAATGAAAGACAAAATGATAATAATATAATGTTAGTAATAATAATTTTAGTAACAATGCGCGTAATAATGATAGCACTGGTGATAAAAAAAAATAATTGTACTGAGGATGGAGATAACTTTGAGAAGTCCCTTTTGTCTATAGAATACGGCGATTGTTGCACCGACACAGATGTGGATATCGGCGAGAAAGTATGCGTAGTAAACAAAGAACGTTTGGTTAGGTTAGGTTATTTCGCGACGCCTAGTCGGCCCGAAGAACCGACAGTGAAGTGCGAAATGTGTCTAGTGCTGAACAGTGCGAAACCGTTTTTTTGTCCACCCCGCCGATTGTCGTATACTGAGAAGGCAGAGCTAAATTTATTGTTAGATGAGTACTTAGCAAAAGGGTACATCAGAGCGAGTGAGTCGGATGTCTCTCCCATAGTTTTGGTAAACAGAGGGTTATGAGGAACACTTTCAAATTTTGACCGAAGTATTAAAAAGATTGGTAGAAAACACACTTGAACTGAGGTTAGAAGTTACAGAATGCACCCATAACGATAAACATAATGATAAGCAAAATGAACTCCAATCAGGCCACAATATCATTTGACCTGACTGAACTCATTTCTGCAACCCATAAGCCATAAAAAAATTCCCGGTTCCGCAAAAACAACATGCGGTACAAAGTTTTCTAGGGCTGTGCTCTTATTTCCGAAGGTTTGTTAAGAATTTCTCGACGATAGCTAAGCCCTTATACGACCTAACGAAGAAAGATAGAAAATTTATTTTCGATGCAGCTGAACTCAAGTCATTCGAGTTACTTAAGCAGAGGCTGGTCGAAGCACCAATACTCGCGTTATATGACCCGAAAGATGATACGGAATTGCACTGTGGTGCAAGCGCCATAGGCTTTGGGGCTATACTCTTTCCGAGGAAGGACGACGGGAAATTACATCCTGTATTTTACTTCTCTAAAAGAACTACCGATACCGAAGCCAAATATCACAGCTTCGAGTTGGAGACACTAGCGATTGTTAGCGCGTTGCATAGTGCATAGTGTCCGATAGGGGTAGCTCCTTTACGTCTGGAGATTTCAAGGAGTTTTTGAGGGCGAACAGTGTACAGCACGTGAAAATAGCGACGGGTTCCCCACAAGCAAACGGCCAGGTGGAGAGGCTGAATAGAAGTTTGGGACCAATGTTAGCAAAGTTATTCGAACCTGCAAAAGGTGTCCATTGGGACCATGTGCTAGAAACCGTGGAACATACCCATAACAATACTGTACATAGGTCAGTAGGGGAACACCCGAGTGTTTTATTGTTTGGCGTTGGGCAAAGACTGTTAGTTGCGGATGAATTGAAAGAAAAATTGTTAGATGTCGGGAAGGGTGAAGAACGAAAAGACCAGAAACAAATACGGGCAGACGCTGCCTTGAGGCAAGAGAATTTGCAGGCTTACAATAAGAAGAATTTCGATAAAAAGCGTATGAAACCGGTCAGGTATAAAGAGGGAGACTATGTGGTAGTTAAAAACTTCGACTCACACCCTGGTGCGTCGAAAAAATTAATACCCAAGTTTAAAGGTCCGTATATGATAACAAAAGTTTTGCGTAATGACCGGTATATACTTAAAGACGTGGAGGGTTTCCAACAGTCGCGAATGCCATATCAAGGTGTGTGGGCCGTAGGCAACATTCGTCCGTGGTATAAGGGATATAAAGATTCGAATGATAGACAAACCAAAAATAGTGTGTAGATCAGGAGATCTTAGGCCCATTTTATTGAACACAACTTGGGGATTTTTGTATGGAAAACTCCCCGAGTTGTGTTCAACTTCGAGTGAATAAAATGGGCCTTAGTGGTCTGACTCTGCTATTTAATGCCATATTGCTTGCAAATTACATTCCAGAGGGACTGAAGGCGAACAACACAACCCTTCTTCCTAAAACAAAGGACAATTTGGAGGCCAATTACCATCTCTTCAATTATTCTTGGCTGTAAGACTGTCTGAGGTGGAGTTAAGTGGATGCCAGAGGGGATTTACGAGGATTTATGGATGCTTCGCCAACATTTGCTCTGTACAAAGCCTTATTCAGCATCATCGCCTCACTGGACGGCCTATAACAATACTTTCCCTCGACCTGGCTAGTGCCTTCGACTCAGTTCCTCATTGGGCTATTAGCAGGGCCCTTAAGCGAGCGAAAGTGGACGATAAATTTATCGAACCCGTTAAAAACGGTTATACGGGAGCAACAACATCCATCTCCTGTAACGGGAACAAAATCGGTGATATAGAGATAAACAGAGGAGTGAAACAAGGGGACCCACTCTCACCGATCCTATTTAACATCTTCCTGGATGAAATTATCTCCACGCTGCACAACAAGTTCTCCGGAATAAGCATAGATGACGGAAGAAAAAGGTTTGGCCTACGCTGGTGACCTAATTCTAACAGCGAATACACCAGAAGACATGCAGTTAATGCTGGAAGAAATGCTCAGATTTCTTGACAGCATGGGCATGCAACTAAACGCCAAAAAAAGTGCCGCCCTGACCCTAAGAACTGTTCGGGCGAAGAAGAAACTCTTTGTGGACACCCTCGCCGTATACCCTGTTGGTGAGGACACCATTCCCAACATGGACACAGAGAGTTGTCTCAAATATTTGGGAGGCCGGTTCAATTTCATAGGTCTTCTACCATCAAATCCTGGCGTCCTTTTTGAACAGCTGAAAAGGGTTAAAAGAGCACCACTGAAAGCTGCACAAAAACTATGCACAGTGAAGGAATATCTGATCCCAAGATACATCGCGAGCTAGTAAACTCATAATGAAAGACAACCAACTTCAGGCTCTTCTTTTCCTTTTTCTTTTTGACATTTGTTATATGCATGTGAAAAAAGTAATAATCATCCATATTGTATTCTGGTTTTTCATTAACAAGCGTGAAAAATAAAGTACGCATCAAAAAATCTTGAAAATAAAAACTCATCCAAAGCGGATTTTATTTAAATTTTTCTGTGTTTAAAACTCAGATGTGGGGTGCTGATACCCTGTTAATATTTTGTACAAATAATTAAAGACAAACTAGTTGTGTGCGAACGATAATGCCGCGTGAGTTACGATCCCCGAACATCAAACCAACACCCCGAACAACAGTGAGGAATAATTCTTTCCCACCGATCACCGATGTACCAGTACACCAGTTCCTAGAATTAACATACACCTGGGCTAGTTCTAAGAAAATATCTAAATGTAAAGCATTCTTTCCCATAGCGAAATTAATAAAGAGAACTGCGAGAGAAAAGGTGAAGCAGTCGCTATCGGGAATTCAATCATTATACTTTGTTCTATTAATCGCTGTACGTTTGTAAACAATAAAACGTAACCATTAATTCAAATAAAAACATACATTATTGTACTTGGAGAATATTAGTATTACCGTGTTTCAATTAAATCGCTCACGCTCGTAATTCGTGCGATTACGAAGCAAATGCTTATGGAAGCATTAACGGAAGCCGACGTACAATTTCCAGCAACAGCTACCCAAGCCCAGTTGAGGAAATTGTACGAAGAATTCAAAACCCCTGCCGAAGAAGTTCCTGCCGAAGAAAATCCTGAAGAGGTTATTGCCGAAGACGACCCTTTTGAAGAATCTGCCGACATCCATGCCGAAGGTGCTACCGCCGCTGCCGTTGCCGCTGACGCTGATGAAAATATGACAGAAAAAGAGAACACTGACGCTCTTGACAAGGAACTTTGCCGTTTACAGAAAAAGCGAGAGATTTTGGAACTCCGTAAACAAATCCTCGATCTGGAAGAAAGGACAGTGCCACTGCCAACCAACGAACGACGAACAGAATTCGGTGACATTGAACACGCCGTCCCGAAGTTTAGTGGTGATAATCCTGCCCAGTCCGTTCGCAACTTCTTTCGCGATTTCGAGGAGATTATTTCCACCATAAATGCCGACAAGAGGTTCATGCTTTTAAGTTTGCGACGCTCCCTGACAGGAACAGCAAGAGTGTTCCTATCAACGACGACCACATTGTGGTACGACGATCTAAAGCCAGCACTGATTGACGAATTCGATGTTGCCGTCACTAGACAGGATGTGTACCGTATGCTGAGCCAGCGGAAGTGGGAGAAACACGGGGAGTCGCTGCATCGCTATGTGCTAAGCATGCAGGCGATTGCCAAGAGATCGGACATAGAAGAGTTGGAGATTGTCGACTTCATCATTGAGGGCATTGGCAGTGGCATATCTAATGCTAATTTACTACTGGGAGCTAGAACAATCGCCGAATTGAAGCAGCTGCTGATCAATCGCTACCAACAGAAATATTTTAACCAGACTGTTTCTAATGCCGCTGCCCGTAATGCCACCAATGTCTCTGGACGTAACGCAACCACCACCACTGGACCGAAGCCTAATGCTGAAAGGGGTATTACGTGCTTCAACTGTTCCCAGTCTGGGCATATAAAACCAAATTGCCCATTCCCGCTACGCCCGAATGGATCGTGTTTCCGGTGCTGGAGAATGGGTCACGATCATAGGTCATGCCCAAACCCAAACAAGTTATTGACCCCTGACGTCTCGAATGCCGTACAACGAGTTGCCGCTGCCGTAAATGAAGCCCTGGACGACTCCGATGACGATGCCAGTAATATCATAAGAGCTGTTAATTTTGTAAGTGTTGCCTTTGAAATTGATTCGGGGGAGTTGGAATTTATTCGTTTTTTTTTTGTCTTTTTGATACGGGTAGTCCAATTAGTCTTATAAGACAATCATGTGTTCCGAATAGATGGCCAAAGATGAAATCACCAAAATCATATCATGGAATTGGCGGACACAAATTAAATATTTTAGGTGACATAACATGTAGGTACTATTGAATTTGGAAAGAAAAGAGAAAAGATTCAGATTAAAATTGTACCCGACGAGGCGATGTTTATGCCGGTCATTTTGGGACGCAATTTTTTAAATTCCTTCGGGATACATTTAACCAAAACAAGACTTAGATATTCTAAGGAAAACCTTCTTTCACTTAATAAACATAATGAATTCCATATCTCAAAACCGAATATTATTTTAGTTCTTGATAGTTACGGCCTTGCTAAAGATAATAATTGTTTGTGTGCCACTGGGGGTGGAAGTAATATGGTGGAAATAGTTTTGGATGCTGAGTCAGTTCAATTAGACGGTAATACGGGTAACAGGCATAATTTAGATATACCTGATATTTTTAATATTGAATATGTGCCAGACGAATATGATTTAAATGTAAATTGCAAGTTAGACAAAGCCTGCTGTGCCGAATTAATTGATCTCATTATGGACTCTTATGTTAGGCCTAAAGACATAAATATAGAACCTTTAGATTACGAGATGAAGATTCATCTAATCAATGACGGTGTCCCATTCCGGTGTGCCCCCAGGCGCCTTTCTTTTTATGAACGAACTAAAGTTCAGTCAATGATAAGAGATTTAGAAAAAGACGGAATCATACGGCCAAGTAGCTCACCGCATGCTTCGCCTATTGTGTTAGTAAAAAAAATAAATGGGGATATCCGAATGTGTGTAGACTATCGTGGTTTAAATAAGAACACAGTACATGATAATCAACCATTGCCGCTCATAGAGGATTGCATAGAATATCTTGAAGGCAAGAAGTATTTTTCACTTCTTGATCTAAAAAGTGGATTTCATCAGGTACGGGTATCTGAGGAATCCATTCCTTTTACAGCATTTGTGACACCGAATGGTCAATGGGAATATTTGAGAATGCCATTTGGGCTTAAAAACGCGCCTTCCGTGTTTCAACGATTCATTAACATTATCTTTCGTGATTTAATTGATGCCGGTAAGATAGTTATTTATATGGATGACATATTGATCGCTACATCAGAGTACGAAGAGCATGTGGTGCTATTGGAAACTATACTGCGACGAATTACTCAACGAGGGTTGAAGTTGAATTTACGCAAATGCAAATTCTGTTATAATGAAATAGAGTATCTCGGGTACGCTGTTTCATCTGCCGGTATCGCGCCAAGTGAGTCTCATGTCAGCGCCATAAAAAAATATCCGTTACCCACTAATCAAAAGGAATTGCATTCATGTATCGGTTTGTTCTCCTACTTCAGACGGTTTGTGCCTTCATTTTCTCGAATTGCGAAGCCCCTGCAAAACCTTTTGAAGAGGGATGCTAATTTTGACTTTGACAAGCAATGCCTTGAGTCTTTCAATGAATTACAGTTTCGCCTTGTTAATGCGCCGATATACTTGCTATTTATAACCCTGATAAGGAAACGGAGATGCATGCTGATGCAAGTTCAACTGGTTTTGGGGCTGTACTACTCCAACGCCAGGGGGATGGAAAGTTTCATCCAGTGTCGTACTTCTCGAAAACTACTTCTCCTGCCGAATCGAAGTACCACAGCTTTGAGTTGGAAACACTTGCTATTATTTACGCTCTAAGACGATTTCGTGTCTATTTAGAAGGGATACCTTTTAAGATCGTGACCGATTGCAACTCACTGACTATGACATTAGAAAAGAAACATGTTAATGCTAGAATTGCGAGATGGGCCCTAGAGCTGGAAAATTACAATTATAAAATACAACACCGCAGTGGTGCTTCGATGGGTCACGTGGATGCTTTAAGCAGATGCCAAGTCTCGTCCATTTGGATGGAAGCTGATGTAGATTTTCAGATTCAGATTGCTCAGAAGCAAGATGAAATTATAAAAGGTTTGCGTGAGCGCTTAAAAGTTGAGGAATTGAAAGGATTTGACTTGAATGATGGACTTGTTGTCAAAATAAGGCGGAATGGACATAAAGCCCTATATGTCCCTAACGATATGGAAGACAATGTAAAACGAGTGGTACATGAAAAACTCGGACATCAAGCGATTGACAAATGTTATGAGAAAATTGCAGCGCATTATTGGTTCCCGAAGATGCGCCAGAAAATTGAAAAGTTTATAATGAATTGTCTTAAATGCGTTATGTATGCTACGCCGGTTCGGGCTACCGAGAGGAATCTCTATAGTATACCCAAGAAACCGATACCGTTTGACACTGTTCATGTTGACCACTTCGGTCCTTTACCTGCTATAAGCTCGAAGAGAAAACATATTCTAGTTGTAATAGACGCCTTTACGAAATATGTTCAGCTATATCCAACGAAATCTACCAGCACAAAAGAGGTTACCGCCGCTCTTCAGTACTTCAGTTATTATAGTAGACCTAGAAGAATTATATCGGATAGGAGTACTTGTTTCACATCTTTCGAACTCGAAGACTTCTTATCGAAGCGGAATATTGGGCATGTCAAGGTGGCTACTGCTTCTCCCCAGGCAAATGGTCAAGTAGAAAGAGTCAATAGAGTAATCAAGGTAATGCTTGGGAAGTTGAGTGAGCCATTAAATCATGCTGATTGGTCTAGTAAGTAATTGCAGGTAGAATATGCGATTAATAATTCTATTCACAGTACAACCAGAATTTCTCCTAGTATTTTGTTATTTGGTGTGGAACAGAGGGGTGAAAAGGTCGATGAGCTTACGGAATATTTGGAGGAGAAGATGAATCAGGGTGATCGTCGCGATCTATCTCAAATTCGTGCAGATGTTGCGAAGGAAATAGATAGGTCGGTGGAGTATAATCAGAATTATTTTCTTAGGCACAGCAGGGATGTCAAGCATTATCATATGTTGGTGACCTTGTAGTCATGCGAAATATAGATACTACAATTAGAGCAAATAAAAAGTTCTTGCCCGTGTACAGAGGACCATATGTTGACCATAAAGTGATTGGTAATGATAGATATGTTCTGCGAGACATTAATAATTGTCAGCTGACTCAGCTTCCATACGACGGTGATGTTGAGGCTAACCGAATACGTAAGTGGCTTTTAAAGTATAATAGTAGGGCCGTAGACTCCCAGGAACCAGGCAATACTTAGTTCATATAAGAAAATGTAACGTAGTGTAAGGTAATTAAATTAATTATTGCTCGAGGTCGACCAAGTGTCAGGTTGGCCGAGTTGTAAACTACTTTATAGCGCCATCTAAATGTGGAATTCTTAGTAAACTCATAATGAAAGACAACCAACTTGAGGCTGTTCTTTTCCTTTTTCTTTTTGACATTTGTTATATGCATGTGAAAAAAGTAATAATCATCCATATTGTATTCTGGTTTTTCATGAACAAGCGTGAAAAATAAAGTGCGCATCAAAAAATCTTGAAAATAAAAACTCATCCAAAGCGGATTTTATTTAAATTTTTCTGTGTTTAAACAAGCAAGATTTTGAGTGTCATAGTTAGATAGAAAAATTAGGGTCTGCCTAAGAGCAACTCTACATATAAATGCACACGCCCACTCCAGCATTTTCTACGCCTCGATTAAAGCCGGTGGTCTCGGCCTCTTTAGTTTCAGCGAAAAAATACCAACCAGACTAAAGAGGACGATCGATAGTTTGTCAGACAACAGTGAGCTGTTCAGAAACACAATAGCGCTCCATCAAAAGAGTGTTATAAGGATCCATCGTCTAATTAAAAATGACGTGAGGAACAAAGCTGCCATCGAGTTGAAGCATGCCTCTAAGCTCAAAGCCTCATTCTCGGGAAACGGACTTCACCAGGCGAAACATCACCCAAGCAGTGTCAAGTTCCTGCAAAACCCGCCGAAGAACTGGAGTGGGGAGGATTATATCCGGTCAGTACAATTACGGTATAATCTTCTCCCCTGCGCTTGTATACCTACCGTCAAATCCACCAAGCGCAGGGAGATGTCGACCCGGATGCCAAAAGATCGAGTCGGTGTCACATATTCTGCAAAAGTGCCGCTGACTCATTGGCCTAGGATCCATAGGCACAATTTTGCAGTGAGCAGATTGGGGAACATCGCATGCAGAAGAGGATGGTCCACGATAGTAGAACCTAACATCCGAGGATCCGTTGGCCTGATAAAAAAAACCGGATATCCTGCTACTCAAGGACCAGAAACTCATCGTTTGTGATGTGGGCGTTCACTGGGAAGGCCCAAACCATCTAGGGCTCCAGTACGCTCATGAGGTCGCTGTTTACAGTTCGCCTCCGTTTCTCGAGAAACTAAACCAAATGTTCCCAAATAGGGTAATATATACGTGCTACCTCTGATTCTGGGGGCCCGTGGGATACGGTGTCAGAAAAACAAGTTTATTGCCCACCATCTAAAACTAACACCAAGGGACGTAGAAGACATCATATCCAGTACCATCAAAGGCAGTATCAACATTCACAGGGATTTCATGACCCTACGCCAAAAAGAACAAGGGGAGGTAAACAATACAAAGATAGAAAAAGGTTGGCATACCTCGAAAACATAACGAAGAACCAACAAGACAACACGATACCCTGGGAATTAGCTTCAAAAATCTGGAACGAAGTGAAAAATCTAAGAAAAATAGTAGTGAAATACAAAAAGGCGTAAAAAATGGGAACAACACGACTAAAGAGAACATAACAATCAACGAGAAGGAAGACAACACGAAGACAATTATATACACGGCAATAATTATAACAATCATTGGATACATAACATATGGAATAAATGAGTATTACAAAAATTATATTAACAACTTAGTAGTAAGAAATAATGTAAATGTAGTTTAACAAATGAATAAATAAAAATATAGAAGTAATTGCGAGAATTCTGAGTCATACCTACGGTGTAAGCAAATGGATAAAAAAAACTAGAACAACTTAATGTTGAACACCGAACGCGTTCATTCTCCAAATACACACCTAATACACCCAGTTTCGACTTCTGTCAAATCGCTTGATTTTTAATCATTCGTAAATTAACTGCCGGAATGAATTTGTTATCATTTCAGATAACAAAATCTTCAACGATTAAAATTACCTGCTTAAGCTCCAATACTGTGTCCGGTCCCATACAGGGAATATACAGAAACACAAACATTAAGAAGAGTTCAACAAGGGGGTACAAACAACGAACGTTTTTTGCGAAACTACATGAAATTAAATTAGTAAAAACCCAAATATAAAACTATAAAAAAAATCCTGTAATTGGGTAGGTATTACTCCACCAATACTTTTATTTATTCATTTCGTCGCATCGATCGGAACGAGTAGAACAAAGTCGAAAAAAAATTGTGTATTAAATTATATTTCAAAACAATGGCAGACCAAAACAATAAGAACGCTAATTTTTTTTAGTGCGATGCAATCACAGCCTTCAAAAAGTGACTGTATAAACGATGAAAGAGACGAACATCATATTCAACATACCAGTCCTTGCAAGCAATGCCAGCGAATTAGATAAACTTTTGCAAAAGTTTGATTTAATGGAAGCTAAATTTTATTTAACAAGTTAGTAGATACCCTAAATTTGTATCTTTGTCGTATTATATATAATTTGTTGAGTATGAAAACAGAAAAAGTGATCTTTGTATCTATATCTATCTAATATTATAAAGTGAATTGTATTTTTCTTCTAGAGGCCGCTATAACTTTTGAAAGCTTAAAATATTTATCGAAGGAAGATATCCGAGAAACCATCCCCCCTATTGGTCTTCGTGCGAGTTTTTGATGACGAAACTTTGTCCGACTCAATTGCAAAGAAAGTGACTTGACTTCTTGGCTGCTCAATCTAGTTTTAATCTAACATCAATGCCCACATTAGTTGGAGGCTCTCAGCTATCTTTGCATCTTTTTCCAAAAAATAATAGAAAAATATATTTAAGAAATACATATAATTTAAAAAATATATTTTTGTAATAGTCGTCGAGCCGTGTATATTTTTTATATAACAAAATTATGTTTTATTGAATTAAAAAAAAAAAAGACTAGAAAGTAGCAGCACTGAATTAAGATGTAAATAAGGTTGTCGTCCCTTTCTGATAAACAGAGAGCAGACGATTGACAACCTTGTTTCACAAGAAGAAAGAAAAATGCCAATATCCACCCAACCCTCTTAAAGCACCCAGCAATAAGCAAGAACCTCAACAATTTCAATCCAACAATTCGAATAGACCTGCGAAGCGCCGCTATGAATCAGATAGAGCCAACGTGGCAAAAACCCAGCGTATAAATTGTATGCAACAAGAAAAAATACACAATAGTACCGAAGACAGTGACGACTATGACAACGACTATGAAACTGAATCTAACCCCGAATACGATGACGAAATTAATTTTTTAGAATAAATTCGGCTCTACACTACGTTGAAAAGAGACTCAATAAATCAACAACATTGAGAATCTTAATTGACACGGGCACAGCCAAAAATTATATAAAAGATATACCCAACTTAAAAAACATCGTTGCAAGTAATAAACCCTTCAATGTCAAAACTCTAAACGGCCAGAATAAGATTTCGCGCAAATGCAAAATACATTTTTGCGGAATAACTTCATAATTTTTTATTCTCCCCCAACTCAAAACATTTGACGCAATAGTCGGATACGATTTTCTCTCCCAAATAAAAGCCATAATCGACACAACCTCTTCTTTACTGCCATACGAAGATGGACAGTTAGAAATAAATTTTTTTAAATGTGAGCAAGTAAACAACATTGAAATTGATACAACATCAGTTCCAGAGATCATCAAAGATGAATTTCAAAATTTAATAAAAGACTACTCAGTTTTCTCGCAACCTGATGAAAAATTGCCATTTAACACAAATATCAAAGCATCCATTAGAACTTTAAATTCAGAAGCAATTTACTCAAGGCCACGACCATACAATATGTCTGCTGCTCCATTTGTTAACAAAGAAATAAAAAGATTGTTGGACGATGGAATCATACAGCCATCACACTCTCCATACAATACTCCCATATTAATAGTTGGCAAGAAAGGAACGAATGAAGACGGTACTCACAAATCTAGATTAGTTTTCGATTACAGACAGCTAAATGAACATACAGTCTCCGATCGATACCCAATCCCTGAAACTTCTTTTATCTTATCTAATCTAGGCCAATCTAAATAGATCTAAAGTCAGGATTTCACCAGATACTCCTAGATGAAAAGGATAGAGAAAAAACTGCATTTTCCATTAATAATGGAAAATATGAGTTTTGCAGATTGGCCTTTGGGTTGAAGAATGCTCCCAGCATATTTCAACGAGCAATCGATGATGTGCTAAGAAGTGAAATAGGTAAAAGGTGGCACGTATATATCGACGACGTGATAATATTTTCTAAAACAGAAGAAAATCACCTAGAAGATATTCGCATAATATTTTCCAAAGATGTTGCTGAACTGATGCTTCTTTCAACCCACAAATACAATAATACCATCCGTTCAGTCACCGGTTATAAACCTGTAGATATTTTTCATAGCATTCCTGAGCAACTGAAAAACGAAATGACTTCAAAACTCAAAACAAAACAGGCCAAAGATCTGAAATATCACAACAAAGAGACTACACCTAAAGAATTCAAACCAGGCGATAAAAACAGTTCAGGCAGATTTAGGAACAGCCGTCGTAATTAATGGAAGACAGGCGCATAAAAATAATTTGAGATAAATTTTCTTATTTCCAGATTTACTATATTTCGTTTATTACATACAAGAATAATGGACTATTCGAATGCAGAATTTATCCCAATACCTACGGGCGACGTTGCAATTTTTGAACATTCCTTTTATTTGAAACATTCGACCAATTTTGCCGAGCTCGATGCCCTCATAGCTGATAATACTAATATGTATTATAAACTCGCTTGAAGACGAAAGAGATAGGGAGATACTGCAACAGGATGTTAAAGAAATAGAGCGTTTACTTCGAATCTTAAAAACTCCTATAAAAATTCGTAGATCTATTGACTTCATTGGACCAGCAATAAAATTTGTCGCAGGAGTACCAGATCATCAAGAGATATACTCTTTTTCTTCGGTGTACCCAAATCAGTGGTCATCGATAATGAACAATCTCTCAATTCTTCCGCAATACTTTTCATGATGAAGGGATGAATTAAAAATCAATGTCTACACGACACCACCACACAGGAGCGAAGCCAATGGACAGGTAGAGCGCTTTCACTCAACCTTAGTAGAAATTATGAGATGCCTTAAAGACGACGAATTGCATCGAAATTTCGAAGAACTGCTTGAAAGAGCAGTCAAAGAATACAACCACAGTATTCATTCCACCACGGAAAAAAAAAAAAAAAACAGTTGATCTTTTTTTTTTGTCGCAATGTAAGTTTCGACCCCGAAGATTATGATAAGACTCGGCAGTCAAATTTGGTGAAATTACAGCAAAAACAAAAAACTGACCTAAAATACCATAACAAAAAAAGAAAGAAACCAAAACAATATTCCCCGGGACAGATAGTTTATGTAAAGCGAAATAAAAGAATAAGAACGAAACTGTCTAGCAGATACCAAACAGAGATAGTAAATGAAGATAGAAACACAACCATCCTAACAGAGAGCGGCAAAACCATATATAAAAAGCATATAAGGAACTGATTTTTATTATACTAGACTATACGAATTCACAACTCTTGACTTTGGATTCCGGAATGGCTAGAAAACAGGAAGGCCAATTTAAAATCCTTCACATAATTGACCTAGAAGTACACACGGAAAAATATTACATTGTAAAATTAAAATTAAACATTGTTGATTACAAATGGTTCATTTTCATCTTCGTTCAATAATTTCAATTTGATTTGAAATGATTTTAGTTTTGAATTGATATTTTAAATTATTGGTTTTAAACGACAGATAATTATTTTACCTTTGTATAACGTACAGAATAAATGATCATTACGTTCATTTTAAAATAAAAGTTAACATATTTAAATTAACATTTAATTATCAACTTATGTCAACCTTTTTCCGTGTAATTAACATTGAATCGACTTAAAACAACATCGACCTGTGTCAACATTAATTTTCCATACACCAATCATACATTCTTCAATATTGACGACAGAGATCCTACTTTTTTTGTGTGATACTTTCAATTTTATAAGTGACGAGCAGGGTAATATCATTTTGAATGTACCAGTTATTGAAACGAGTGATAACGAATTGGATGAACTGCTGGGACAGTTTAATTTGCCGGACGTGAAATACTATTTAACAAGTAAGTAGATAATTATAATACGTTAATGTCTTTAATCAACTACGATATATTTTCTTTAGATATATTTAACAGTCGTAGAAGATTATTTCCGTATGGTCCAGATGAAGTAGGTAACAAAAAAGAGTCTTCAGACATTTAATCTGAAAATGACTGCTCGGGAGCTTTGGACTTTAACAGATTTTATCCTTCTTATTATTGGTGACTTAGTTCCAAGATCGAATCGACACTGGAAATTATTCATTGTCCTTGTAAAAATATTAGACATACTTTTAAAAAGTATGTACAATGATAGAGATTTGAAAATATTAAAATTATTAGTCAGTGAACATAACGAAATATATGTTCAGCGTTATGGATCACTTAAACCCAAATCCCATTTTTTATTGCATTATGCAAATTTCATAAAAAAGTGCGGCCCACCTAAACATCTATGGAGTTTACGATTTGAAGCAAAACATAAGGACACCAAAAAATATTGTAGTAATATTAACTCCCTAGTAAATGTGCAGTTAACGCTATGTACAAAAGCAGGACTAAGTTTTGCTAAATTTTTTATAGATTATAAAAATGGAATAGCGGATGCTCTTGAAATAAGTAATAAAGTATTGTTAAACCAAACAATAATTTTAATAACATTTTTGCTCACCTGGAAATTAATTTTGATAATATTGTATTTTATGATGAAATCAATTTTTGTGGTAGACTATATAAGGAAAATTCTTATATTACTATAGATAAAGAAAACTTAAAATTATTTAAAATTTATTTTTTTTGTCAAGTTTTAGAGCAAAATGTATATTTTATGTTCTGAAGTTGAACTTATTAATTTTGACGAACATTTTCAATCATTTGAAGTGGGTAAATTGAAAGAGCAAACGAATTAAGGGAAATAAATGAACTTACAAGCCCAGCGTTGCATCTTTTCCCGAATAACAGTGGAAAAATATACTTAAGAAATAAATCAAACTTTTTAAAAACAAACCAAGAGTTCGTACTAGTATACAATGAAGATTTTCCAAGATATCAACAGGAGCATCAATATGATTCAACAGGAATCGACGTTTTGATTTAACTTGAGGACCAATATGATTCAAAAGGAATCGTCGTTTCATTTTAACATGAGGATATTTTCAATTCAAATAAATTTCTTGTTGTTTTGACATGATAATTGTTTGCGTTTGAGATGTAGCAAAAACATTTTAAAATAACGAGAAACATCTATTTAAAAAATTTTGAATTATATATTTTTTTTTTTTCTGTGTAGGATCAGAAATTTATTTACGACATGAACACGACAGTAACAGAAAACGTTAGCAACATTAAGGAACCGTAGCCCTTTTTCTTACATGACAAATGACATACAGGAAATTCAAAACCACATTAATCGACTCATGCCTACAAACCGAATCAAACGATCCCTAGACTTTATCGGGAGTGCTTGGAAGTGGGTAGGAGGCTCCCCTGAATGACATGTTGATAGCAACGACGTTCTTATGTTTATAATGCACTACTCAAAGCTAGGGCAAGCGCCAATGACTTGCTGCGTTATCAAGGGTATTTTGAGTTATTGAAGAAGAAGTGACCGCGGAAGTTAAGGAAGAGTGTGTGTGTTGGAGGGGAATGCGAATAAACCAAAATGAACACCTATAATAGGTTTAAATGGACTATGACAAGGCAGAGTTCAAACATCATAGCAACATAACAATAATTATCATTGGTCGCAGCCCAGCTATAGACAGCGGACTAACAAATACATAGTCTAACAAACTAAAAAAACAACAATCCTTTAATTTACTATCCCGATGGAACTCTTCTCTCCATTCTACTAGGAAAGCATGGTCCTTTTATAATACAATGATTTCTAGTTCGAATTTTACTTTTTAATACGTAGGTTTATAATAGTTGTGCTTTTGGTTCATTATAGAAAACAATGCCACCCATTAAATTAAAGAGTAAAATTTGCAATTATTTTAACAAAGATGGTGCAAAAGAAGCCGCGTATGCAAGATATGTAACAAGACTAGACTAACCTTCGTGGTCATTTAGAAAATGTACACTCACAGCAATGCCAAGATTTCGAAATACCAAGCAAAAAGGTAAGAAAAGACATTACAGATTATATAGAAGTTGTAGTAATCACACTACATACATACATAGATTCCTACACTAGTTTATATTTCAACCGTGTGACCAATATAATTGTCAGGTCGCACGGATCCATAGAAATTTATTCTTTTTTATGCATTTAGCTGTAAGAGTCCAAGCGTGTGACCAGACGAGACATTGGCAGTTCACGCTTCTCGTGTTCAGTAAAAAATCGCCCTCAAAACTCTGTTCTCACGCCTGGAGTCATCTTTCAAGTCAAAAATAATTTCAATGTTCTTGAAATAAAGCACAGTTGTGCAGTTACTTTCAACGCGTTCGGTTCGTTACCTTTTGTAATTCTTAACACTACCATATAACAATGACCTACCAATTGCCTACCGAGTTACGCTAAGCACTACGCTCAGTGTCATATCACTTAGTTCTCACACAACCGAGCTCAGCCAATATGATTTGGATATCGCTCGCATTATGCTTAGCCCAAACCCATAAAATACCAAAGTGATGACCTCATAAAAATGTCTCTCTCTGGCAGTGCGGCGTTCTCATCGTATTGTTTAGTCATAATCAGTGATGCCAACCTAGGCTTTTTCAGGTTTTTCCCAAAAAGGCAGCTTTTTTTTTTTATTTCAAATATATATATATATTTTTTTTTTGATTCAACGTAGACAGACTTTTTATTTTTTTAAATATTCTTAAAAAATCTTGGCAAAAAGAAGACTTCGGTGCTCGGTCTTAAAGAATGTGTGTTCCACCTTCAAACTCTGCCCATTTTCCGAACACTTTATCTGTCATCCTTTAAAAATAATTCCAGCTTCCACTTCCAGTAAGACAACTGTTTCTTTGGTCCTAAAAGATGTTTTTAATGTACTCGAAGCACACATTTGTCCGAAATGGATAAAGTTCAACTACTCCAATGCTGATAAAATACGGGCTAAAATATATTTCTTCGAACGAAGTGGAATACCAGGTGTAATTGGTTGTGTGGATGGGACACATATAAAAATTGCGTCCCCCAAAAAACAACTGCAACAAGCGTACTACAACAGGAAGGGATTTTATAGTATAAATGCCATGATAGTAAGTTATATCCCAAAACAAAACTTTGAGTTATTCAATTATGTAGATATTAATTAACGTTTTCAGGTATGTGATGATGCGATGAAAATTCGTTTTTTTAACGCAAAATATCCCGGTTCCACACATGATGCAAATGTTTTTAGCATGTCTTCCCTAAAATTAAAATTAGAACGAGATTACCAACATGGAGAGAGGAATACCTGGTTATTGGGTACTGAATTGTCTCATAAATTAATAATGCCAAATTATACACATTCTTTTTATAGGCGATGGTGGATATGCTCTAAAGCCATATTTAATGACACCATTCCGTAATCCTGAAACAGCTTCACTGGAAAGCATATTTAACAAAAAACATGCCAAGGCAAGAAACATTGTTGAGCGGACGATAGGTGTTTTAAAGAACAGATTTCGATGTCTGCTAAGAGCACGTGAGTTGCACTACAGGCCTAAAAAGGCAACTAAAATTGCTAATGTTTGTGCAGCTTTGCATAATATTTGTATTGCTTATAATACCCCTACACTTGAGGAGAGTGTTGAGGAAGAGGATGAAGAAGGGGATGATATGGAAGATGTGGATGATATTGAGGAAGAGGATGATTTGGAAGATGAGGATGAGGATGAGGATGAGGATGAAATCAACACGCCATATGATCGAAGAGCTGCACATCGAAATGTGCGTTCAGAAAACGAAGCAGCAATTCGATGTAGAAATAGAATCCTCAGGACTCTTTAATTTTTAAAACTGAAATAAAAAAGAAAGAAATGTATTTAATTAAAACAGTTTCATTTAATTCATTTTTTAGGTTTAATTTATCACATTCATGTAGGTGCTTAATTAAAATATTAGTATACTAAATAAAAAACTTAAAAAAAGAAATGACTTCATGTTAACAGGTACAAACAAAACTAAAATTAATTCAGTATTCTGCAGTAGTTAGGAATAAATAAATAAATATCAAATTACTACTTTAAACTAACTTAAGTATATTCGATAAGGTTTTGCTTTTGCTTCTGAAGCTCTAGCAATTGGATTTTTAGCTCTAGTTTAGCTTTTCGATCCACTCTTTCGTTTTCTTTGTTTGCTTTATAAGCCTTCAATTTCTCTTTTTTTAGTTTTATAATTTCATCTCTCTGTTGGACACTTTTCTTGCTATAATGTTCAATATTCCTCATTGTTTTTTTCATATCACCCATGAGTCTAGTCAGTTGTTGGTAAAACTCTTTTTGTGTAGCAGTTTGTTCCTCCAAGAGATTTTTCCGTTCTTCCATTATATTCGGATTTTTATGTTCAGCCTTTCTTTGTTTTGGAGGTGGTTCCTCCGCAGATTGATTGTCAACACTATCGCTCGCGGTGTTTGTGCTGACACACCCGAACTCTTGTCCAGGGGGACCTACACTAGTATTAATCTCCATTAGATTAATAACCGCTTCCTCCATATCGCTAAAATGATGCAAACGGTTCGGGCCTCCTCCTGTTGCATTAATTTCTGTTTTGTTTTCCATTTTTTTTTTTTCTTGATTTTGCATTTCATATCGGCCCATACCTGAAATAATTGCGATTAGAACTAAGAAAAGACATATTCCTTATATTTGCATACCCTTTGCCATTTTTGCCATTCGCGCCGTGGAGGACCTAAGCCGTTTAACTCAGATGAAAAAAGCTCCCATTTTTGTTGCCAAATTGTTTTTGAACAAATTCCTTTGGCAATGTTCTCATTTTCAGTCATGAGTTGAACCAATCGCTCTATTTGTTTTTTATTGCTTACAACTTTTGCCCTAAAATAAAACATGTTTAATATAGGCACATGCTACAATTTTACAGAAAACTTACATTTTTCCTTTGCAGCGTTCTAGTCCACAACAATCCAACTGATTAGACAATTGACATTTATCAAAAAAATTGATCACAATTGACAATCGCAATATCACTTTGGCTCCATTCAAAATGGAAATTTAATACGAGTTGATGACAGTCAACCATTCATTGATAATTGGCAATCACAATACCAACGACTAAATTTTTTTTATAAGCATCGTTTATCGTTTATTTTTTGTCACTCGCAATAGGGGTGTATAACTCGAAAATGGATGAACAAATAACCATCGAAGATGATAACAACGAGGGCAAAAAAAAATTTTAAATAAAAATGTATGCAAACAAATGGGAAGAAAATCCTTTGCTTTCGAAATGGATTACATAAAGTGAAAAAGGTTTCATAAAAATTTATAAAATCCCCGAAACGCCAAATTCTTAACTAGTTTAATTTTTTTAGGACCTTCATACTACTACTGCAAAATATGCAAAGTTGATGGTAAAGCAGCCGTTGCTGCTCATATGAAAACAACTAAGCATATCACCATGGCATCAACTCTTAAAAAACATCCTACTTTTAGGAATGCAATTGCATCAGGTAGTAGTAATTCCATTAACGTCAAAGTTAAAGAAATCGAATTAAGCCTGTGCGCATTTATCGCAGAACATAATTAATTTGCCATTTAATATAATGCCACATCTATGTTCTTTGGTCAAAAGAACGGCGGACAGTGCAGATGCAGCAAAGAAAATAAAATGCGGAAGAACGAAGGCAACTATGCTGGTAAATCGAATTTTGACATTCTGTCATCAGTGATAGAGTATATTTTCATACGCTAGGGTTTGTGGTGTCGAATGGATTCATTTTACGAGAGAAAATGTAAGATAATTTTATTTTGATAATTTTACATTACCTACCTATTTTTAATTTATTATTTTTATTTTAATGTAGGTCGAGCTTAAATAAAATAAATCCACTGCAAAAAGAGATTTAAGCGAGTTTTATGAGCCGTGCGCACAGGGGAAAGCCACTTCCAACAAATTATGGAATGAGTTGGCCCAAAAATTGAACTCTAAGGGGCCACCAGTTAAAGATTCAAAATCTTGGAGAAAGGTGAGTATTGTGTACATTGTGTTTCCATTTCACTTTCTTTTGTTTGCGTAGACATTCTCTGATCAAAAGTATCAGATTAAAAATAAAATGTCTTTCAAAAAATCTTCAAAAAAGAAAACTGGAGGTGGTCCATACGAAGAAAAACTTTTGAGCCAGCTGGACACCGAAATTTCTGCAGCATGTGGACTAGAGGTGAAAGTGGAAGGACTCGCTGTGAAAACCTTCGGAAGGAGTGCAACACAACAAGAATATTCATAGAATTCACAATATTCCAACTCGACAGTTGCAAGCCGCTACTCTCAAATACAAACACCAATAGAACCATCAACATCATATGCAGTTAAAAACAACTACTCCAAAATATCGTCAGAACCTTTGCCATTAACACCATCTGTAGTTGGAAACAGCTACTCATCAATGAGAATAGCAGTTCATTGTCAAATGATGATGATTTAGGTGACCCTCACGGTAACCGCGCTCGTTGAATGAAGCGAAATTTATATAAGAAAAATCGTGTGCTATATTAAAATCTTGTGCCTTGTGTTATAAAATATAAGTCAAATCTTTGGAATTTGAATATTAAAGGGCCTGTAGCTTGCTAACGTAAAAATCAGAAGTAATCGTAAAAAAGAAAAAACTGAAATTGTAGTAAGTGTGCCCTTGTGCGGCTTGGTGTGATAACTAATTGGTAATAGCATATACTCGTAATTATCCACTATCCCAAGGTAAGAAGCCCTTTTTATAATTATCTGGTATCCTAGTATAAAATAAAACCCTAGCAATGGACGCGGTAACGAAATCATTAACAGATTTGACGGGCGCAGTGAACGCGATTCTTGTGCAGTTAAGAGGGATGGAAGGGCGACTAAGCCCCTTGGAAGACGGACACGCGGCATCTCCAGATGCGTCCGTCGAGCCGGTCGAACTCCGCGCTCCAAGGAGCGAAGAAGAGTTAAAAGTAATATCGAAATTGCCGGACTGCGTAAAAGAACTGCAGGTCTTCGACGGCAATCCCACGCAATATGTGACATGGGTGCACATAGTGGAGGGCATTTTAAAAGATTTTGAAATCGTTAGGACAAAGCCAATCTATAGGGCCATTCTGCAGCATGTTCGGCAGAAAATAAGGGGTCCTGCCGATGCTGCCTTAGTGTCATACAATATATTTGACAACGATTGGCAATCGATCAAACAATGTCTCTCTCTCCATTATGCTCCAGTTTTTATATACTTCTGAAATATGTGATTAACTGACCTCCCGGTATCTTGTATTTTCGGAAAAAAAAAAAAAAAAATTGGACTCATCCCATATCATATCATTGCGGCATTTTTGCCTCTGTTTGTAGCGTTGTCATCGCTTAAACTGGCACCATTAGAGAATCATCCTCCGCGTCCCATACACTCACCACATGGCGATCCTGCCAAACAAAGTACCCTATAATATCATCTACAGGTAAATCCCGATAGGTCGCAAAAGATGTACGACAAGGAACAGCTGGATGCACTGTTCGAGCAGCTGGAGAACAGTTATACACCGGACGAATACATCCCTGAAACACTCAACAAATCACAGGAAGTCCCAGAATGTTTAAATGGATAGTTTAAAATTATTAATAAAGATATTACATAAGCTCTAGAAAAATCCGAATAGGGAATACACAGACACCTACATACAGAACACAAAAGCAGAAATAAGTGTAATATGGGATAAGGTAATACTCGAAACCGACACTGACGACCTAGAAACAACACTAAAATACTTTCAGCATGTACAAGCACAAATACTTGATTGAAACCAAAACTAAAAACGCTAGAAAAAAAAAAACTTGAAAACATGGCAAAATTCGACATACTAACAGCTGCAAAGCTCATACCAGAATTCGATGGAGACCTAAAGAAACTATCAAATTTCTTAGGGTTGATTAAATTTTACGATGAGACTCTGACTGACAACGAAGAGAAAAGAAAACTAATAGCCTTTACACTAGCGACCAAACTGACTGACACAGTAAAGAACAGAATAATAGCAGAAACAAAACCAGAAAACTTAGCGGCACTACAAGCATTACTCACAAAAATATATAAACCAATTACAAACACGCTAAAGATACATAATGAACTAGCCAGAGTATACGTTAAGACGAAAAACATTTTCCAGATAACACAGAAATATTCCCATATGCCATCCAGCGCAGACCAGGTATCGACATCCGAAACCTGCACGCGCAACATCCAACCAACATCCAGCCAGACTGACACCAGAAACCTGCCCAGTCGTTATTCTGCACAATAGCCGCATTCCAACACGTACAAAATGTAATGGACGAGAACCTGTGAGAACACGTCGCCGATAGATTCTGCTGTCGTAGCATTAAGTTAGTATTTAAGCTCTAGTTTGTAGACAAAGTTAGTTCAGTTCTTTTGTAAGGCAGAATCGCTGCCGGTTCGTCTAAATAAAAATTATTTTTTTTTAAATAAAATTTAGTAATAAAGTTTAATTTACATAATAAACTAGCCAGAGTATATCAAGGAAACTTGAGCGTAAATTTGTTTGCAGAAAAAATTGAGACGCTCATCGCACAGCTGAATGAATTACAAATAGCAGAGCAAGGGGAAACCCACAGAAGTCTGATCGTGACGCTCAACGACCAAATTGCATTAAATGCATTTAAGAATGGCTTAGATGATAATTGCAAAGAGGTGGTAACAGCGTCCAGAGTTTCAAAATTTAATGAAGCAGTGCAACTGGCAAGTGAGGTAGAATCCAAGCCAAAAACAAATAATGTGATGCACATAGGAACACACGCAAGAGGTGCATACGCAAACTACAAACTAATAATACCATTAGTAAGTTTATTCACACATAAAAACCCATCCTCCAAACTGACCAGGATAAGAGTTGATTTAATGGATTATAATTTTGACATTGTTTTCAAACAAGGCAGAATGAACACCAATGCGGACGCACTATCTAGAATAGAGTTAGATTCAGAGAAACTAATAAAAATGATCCCAAAATGCAGTATAAATGTTCTGACAAGACAAATGAAAAAGAATACAATAGAAAAGAATGTAGAGTTGAAAAACAACTGTGCAAGTACCTTAATTCCAGACATGAAGACCGATCACCTTCACATTTGGAATGCGACATCAATTTCAGATGTTAGGTACCTCAGGAAACTGAGATTTTTAAAGGTGGAATGCAGAGATAAGAAAAGGGCCCAACAAAAACATAGTTTAGCAGCAAAAATGAAGAAAACTGCTGAGTACAGCGAAAATTCATCATCAGAGTTAAAATTGATTTTGAAGAAACTGTTACTCGAAGCAAGCAATACAAATATAAAAAAGGTAGCGCTACCAGATGATAGTGAGATATTTGAAACAATAAGCATGCATGAATTTAAGAAATTGTTTAATGAGCTGCAAGAAAACAAAGAAAGAGAAGATTGCTTAAACATCATAGTGTACACACCACCAAAACGAATAACGAACAAAGAAGAAATGCACAGGATAATAACAGACTACCACAACTCACTCTACGGAGGACATTGCGGGATAAGAAAATTTATATCGAGACGGAAGTAAAAATATGTATGGAAAAATATGAATAAACAAGTCAAAAGTCACATTAACAACTGCCAAAACTGTGGAGAAGCCAAAACAACGAGACACTGTAGCGATTCGTTGCAGAAAAAGTTTTGTTTCTTTCATCTCCATGCCTCCATACGCATTTACGTCATAGGCGGAATTACGTACAGGTTTATGAGACATACCAAACCCACGCCATTTTTGCTAAAGGAAATGAACCGATTCATCTTTTTGCCATCATGATGGGCAACAATGTGTGAGTTCATAAATGTAAAAATGCTGCATACCTGCAAGTTCCGCGTTCATTATTGTAAAAGTACTGCATTATCATTGCAGTAGTTTGGCAGCACCTGCGTTCATAAAAGAAAATTGACAGTCAGCATGCTGTCAATTGTGAATGTGTTTTTGTTTTGTTGCCGAGCTGCAGAAAAATGGCGGAAGAGAAGGAGTAAGTAAAATTATTGCAAATTATTTAAATTTCCACTGAGATATGTAGGAATAACTATTTATTTCGCATTTCAAACAATAAATCAATAATTTCTATTATATAGGAATGCACCAGAGCTAAAAATCTGGTCTGATGACGATACAAAATTGCTTGTATCCTTTCGGCTTGCAATGGAAGCTGAATTTATATCTGGGCGAAGGAAGAAATCGGTGCTCTGGGGAAAACTTTTAACGGAGATAAAGACGATTTATCCCTTATTTCCGTACGACAAGTCTGAAATTGTCCGGAAGTTTCAAAATTTAAAGGTTTCCTACCAGCGGATTAAAAAAAGAAATAAACAGAGCGGGAGGGACGTCTCCTCGTGGGACTATTTTGAAGAATTCGACCGGGTATATGGAACTCGTCATAACATAGAACCACCACGCGAGCTTGTGGCAGAAGTCTTTGGACAAAGTGGTGAAAGTGAGAATGAGGAGGAGGAGGAGGAAGTCCAAGAGCCACCTACGAAGAAGATAAAAAAAAATTCCAAAATGTCGAACAACGATGTTATGGAATTCTTAGAAAAGGAAGCTGTGGAAGATGAGCGGCGACACAAGGAAAATATTAGCATGGAACGCGAAAAAATCAAGGTTGAAAAACAGCGTTTAGAGGTTCTCTTATCTCTAAAAGATGCTTTAGAAAGAATGGCCAATTAAGCTGCCACCTACCAGTATCTTCAAAAAATTAAATGTGATTTTTACTTTGTGATTTACTACCCATTAAGTTTTTTTTTTATGTCTTAATCCTTCAATTGTTTTTTATGTACTAAATTATCTGTAATATAAATAGTACAAATAATAAAATAAAAAAAATGTCCATATCATATCTTTCCGCCAGTTTTTTTGTTAATGCTTTCCAAGTTAATACCATCCAAGAGATTTAAAATGAGTCTTAATATCATTTTTTTATCAGCCATGTTGAGCGATGGTGTATCTAAAACTTATTACAAATATTTGATACACGCGTTGTCATTGACAAAATGGCTTTTAATTCTGTCATTTATGACTCTGTTTACATATGCAATTATGAACTCACTTTTGTCAATGCATGATGACCGCATTCATGCACCAACTTTTGCGTTCATAAATGTATTCATTGAATATTTTTTGCATGGCATGTGCAACAATGTTGCAATTATGAACTCACCCAATGTCCTTTCCGGCGAGCCAGCTTTCTTCTTCTTAACTGAGCAGCGAAGCCGTGCAGATCAAGTTTTTGTGGGAGAAAAGCAAAAAAATAAACGAGACTAAGTACACGCACAATGGGGATACCGGCCTCAATCTCAAAAATTGCGGTGAATAAAAATAACAGCTTAAACTAAATCTTAATCAAGAAAAAAGTGATTAATAAGTTGCCCGTAAACTACTGCGATTTTGTATAGTTTTACGGCTACTGCCGAAGTGAAAAATACATATACATATTACGATACATAAGGTCGAGCTAATCTGCCTATGTCATCCACATAATTTTTTTTGGCATCGCTAAATGCCCAAAGAGCTGAGCCCTTAAATATATTTATATACATTAAACCACACAAGTCAATAACCAGATAAGAATTTTTGCTTCCAATCGTCTAACGATCACATTCTTGTCTCCACGCATCGAACCACCGTCACATGTTCAGTACCTACATCGATCCTCTCAGCGTCTCAGCCAGCAACAATTTCCATCGAGTTGTCGCCGTTAAGAGCAGATTTCTCTACACGTGTGGATTGTGGTTATCATCATCGTCGATTCTTCAAACCTAACTGGGATCAACTTAGCATCTCGTTAAACTCCACAACACACGAAAGAAAAGTTCGTCATCATAACAGACACACCGAATACATCATTTGAAACAATAACTATAGACACAGTAGGACCATTGCGACCAGCTAATCAATTCAGGTATATTCTCACATTACAATGTGAACTCACAAAATTTGTCGAAGCAATACCACTAGAAACGAAAGACGCTGTAAAGGTAGCTAAAGCAATCGTAGAAAAATTTATATTAAAATACGGGAGTTTTAAGAAACTTAAAACAGACAAAGGGACAGAATTTTGTAACGAACTTTTAAAACACATCTGCAAGATTTTACGAATAGACAAAGTGACTTCAACACCATTCCATCATGAAACCCTAGGGTCAATTGAAAGGAACCACAGGGTATTAAACGAATATCTTATAACGCCACAAGGACAGGAGAACTGGGACGAGCTTTTACCATATTACACTTACTTTTACAACACTACCCCACATAGTACTACATTCTACACACCATATGAATTAGTCTACGGAAAACTTTGTGCGTTACCCTGTGAAATATTAGAAAATAAGAATCAAGCAATATATAATCTAGACGATTACGCAAACGAGATGAAAGTTAAGTTATATCACGCTCATAACAGAGCTAAAGAATTACTTGTAAGTAGTAAAAATAAAAGACAAGCAAATCAAAAAAAACGTAAATAAATCAAATTTTAAAGTAAATGACTATGTATATATAAAAGTAGGTAATAGAAAAAAACTAGAAAGACCATATAAAGGTCCATTTAAAATCATAAAGCAAATAGGACCCAATAGCATTATACTAATAGGAGGTAGTGAAAAAGAAGTGCATAACAACAACTTAACTAAATGTAAAACCACACAAACATAAAAAAGTAACCAAAAATAGATCTATTTAGAACAAATAAATATTACCGCAAGTAGATAAGAGTACACGTATAAGCAGCATAATATATTGAGATAAATATTTATTTAGATTTCAAGAAATATAAACAAATTTTTTTTGGGGGGGAAGGATGTAGTGTGACTCAATACGCAACCACACAACGCTGGTCATCCGAGCCACCGACAGCACACTGACCTCCCCAGCGAGACTTTGTAGTCTATGAATGATCAGATCATAGCTGAGCCAGCTATAATAATTATATTGTAACCTAGTTGTAAGTAGAAACCATTAGTCACATAAGTCAAATGTTCAATAGTTGTAGTGAATAAATTAAGTATAATAGCATGTAATGGATTGAAAGAACTCATTCAAATAAACATCAACCGAAGGCCAACACTTCTTTCTTTTCGTGGCACGTTTGCCTATCATTGCGGCATTTTTGCCTCTGTTTTTAGCGTTGCCATCGCTTAAACTGGCACCATTAGGGAATCATCCTCCGCGTCCCATACACTCACCACAATACATTGGTGATTTTATATGCTTATATTATTCAGGGTGATTTGTATAGGGTGTGCCAATAGACTAAGGCATGTAGGTTGGACCAAGACAAGAAAAAAAAATCGTCCGGGAGGGGGATCTATTTCTTGATTTTTTCCCATTCCATCTGGTTTTCAGTGTTTGAATCAAAATAAGTAAGAGTATTGAATACTGAAAACTAAAATAGTTCTTATTTATGTAATATTTTAAAAGAATATCTGGTTGAACAAGAAAGTAGTGTTTTTTTTTTTTTTTTTTCAAAATTTTGAGTTTAAAAATTAATTAACTATTTGCACAAACTTGGTCTATAAATCAAATTAAATAAATAAATAGGTTTCTGGTTACAAAAAAAAATAACATTTTTAATACTTTTTTGTCTGTTTTAAGTAACTTCTTTTTCACAAAATTGCCCTCCCTCCTAAAGGGACCCAGCCTCTCCCATTCTATTTTTTTTCTTGCCTCGACCTAACCTACACGCCCTAGCCTGTATAAGTTATAGTTTTATATATTAAATTTACATCCAAAATTAATTCTTAAAAATTTTGAATACCTATAATAAATACTGGATAAATATAGATTTTTCTCTAAGCTTTGGTGAATAGACATCTATGGGACTATTTAATAATTGGCCAGAATTCGTCTTAAAATTTCCTCGCTTGTTGCCAAATATTAAATGCAAAGACAACAAAAAATTGTACTTCGATATTGATGAAAATACATTACCTGAAAAAATTACTTAAATTGGTATTTGTTCAAGCTTTTTTCTCTTTTCTTAGATTCACGTGACATCACTTTAATTTTATTACTTCACTACGTTCTAAAACCAGTAAATATAATAAAACTAAAAAACTTGGCCAAGTTGTTCTGCTTCGCAAGAAAGCTTTCTTCTCCACTTAACATCTGCATCAGAAGTTGTTCCGACAATTGAACGACGACGGTCAAATACGTACATGAAAATGGGACTAAGCTGTCAACCATATTTAATTGCTTTCGGAGCTACTCTTGGTATGTTGACAGAGTTCTTCGTCGTATTGGATAATATAATTTATAAATTCGATAGCTTCTTAAATGCATTAGATTCTTGCTTTAAAATATACTTCGTATTAAACTTAAAGTAGGCCTTAGAATCCTAATTAGTGTGGAACTTTATCGATTTTTTTTTATAAGTTTAAAAAGAAAAATAATACAAATAAGACCTCAGCTTTGCTGGTTTTAGAAATGCTTAAAAATTTAAAGCAGGAAATAATTCTTTTAATAAAGTGGTTTGGTTTTTTTTTTTTTTTTTTCAAAAAATGTATATTTGCTTTTTATGTTATAGGGTTCACAAAGATCCAGATCAGCTTATAAGTCACCTTAAATATTTACATAGTTTAAATGCAAAAGACCGACTCAAGGAAATTGTCCTCAAGTTTTCAATAGTATAAACTCTTTACGTAAGCACTTAAATATTTGTGTCACTAATAATAAACCATCAAGAGTAAACGAAATTAAAGATGTATTATATTTAGGAAATCACAATACTTGCACAGACTCAACTAATCCTACAACGAGTCTTGAAAATGTTCCAAGTGGATCAAAGAAATGCAATTCATTAAAGTTTAGGTTTCAAGAAAACATCGAAATTTCTTCACTGAAATTCTTGAGCAAGCTCCACAGTAACACTAATTTAACACGAAAGTGTGTTTTTGAAATCGCTTCAGATGTTACCAAATTTGTAATTGAACCTATAACTGATGCCATAAATAGTCTCTTACTGTACAACGATAATAATTCGGAAAATTTTGCAAATGACTTAAAGTATTTCAACGATTTTATTAAAACTCCATTTGATACATCTTAGCTGGAGAGTGGAGAGTAGTCAGTCGGTTTTAGAATTGGAAAGGAGAAGACGTCTCGGGGAAAAGTGTCACGGCAGTCGAGTGGTAACACTTTTTTTAATTGAACACCATGTCTTTCGCATTAACGCAGCCACTAAAATTAGTTTTGGTGCGTATTTTAAACAACAGAAAACTTTATTAACAATGAGGATTTCCTCAGATTAAAAATATATATTTCTCAAATTTGCAAAAACGTGTTTCGGTATGTGTAGTGTACAAAAGTGACAATTAATTACAATCTAACGAACGTCGTCAGTCGTCAAGTTGGTGTCAGCAAAAGACGTGGAATTCGTGAAGTTTCGTTCTCTTTTTGATACGGGCAGTCTAGTTTTTTAAAGTCGTCCTATGTTCCGATTAAGCTGTTGTTTAAAACTCAGATGTGGGGTCAGAACATCATTAGCCTGACGAATAAGAGGAAATTTCAATTTAAAATAGTAGCTTTTGTGTTAGAATGCCGCGTGTGTTAATGAGAGTATGCGATGACGAAAATGCCGGAGTTGACGATGCCGATGCCGCTGCCGCCGATAATGCCGAGGAATTGAGAGGTGCTGCCCTGGACGAGGAATTGTGCGAGCTACGGAAGCGCCTCGAAGTGTTGAAGCTCCGTAAGCAAATTGAGGAAATGGAGAAAGAAAGAAGAGTCACTGCATTGCTACATTTTAAATATGCAGGCGATTGCCAAGCGCTCGGATATCAGTGAAACAGAGGTCATTGACTTCATCATAGATGGAATGGGTAGCGGCATATCCAATGTTAATCTGTTATTGGGTGCGCGAGTTACGACAGCCACCTGTTCCCCCGTTTCCCCTTGATCCAACAACACCACGAGCATACCTACATCAGTAGAATTCCACGAGCAACATTATCATCGACAACAACAACAACTATACAGAAGAGGCAATGCACTTCGATTGTACTTTTGCAATCGCAACATAATTTAGCTGACACCCGAAATGTACTTGCAGGTAGTTCCACGAACTTGATTCAATAAATTGATGACCCACAAATTCATGGAATTACACTGCAATAATTAAGCTAGGTTTTAAGCCCAACAAATTGTAACAATTCAGTTGATTAAAAACATTCGAAACATAAAGTTGGTTTTTTTAAGCTACCCCGAAAGCTAATCCCGTAGTTCGCGCTCGGTCAAGATTGGTTTTTTTTTTTTGTGGAATTCCCCGGCGAGGCGTGCGAAGTGCATCGGTCAGGTCACGTGTTTGTGCCTGAGCCCCAGACTACCTATCTTCATTTTTTTTTTGTGTGCGAAGTGCTTCGGTCAGGTCACGTGTTTGTGCTTGAGTCCCAGACTACCTATCTTAATTTTTTGTTGTGTGCGAAGTGCATCGGTCAGGTCACGTGTTTGTGCCAGTTAACACCTAAAAGATTGACTGAGGCATAAGTCAATCAACTTCCGCCACAGCCATAAAACTCGTGCACATGCGGGATCGCATTGCACTTCATTTCCACACAAGTCATCAATTCCCACAGTTCGCATAAGTTAAGTATTGGTCATGAAAATAATTATCAGACCATACTCCATCAAAAATGTTTGCTTGCATTCACCTATATTGGCGTAACGCGGAAGTTGTTATCGTCATCACTTTTGCGTCGACACACAAAAGTGATGACGAACGAATTACGCCACACCGAAAACGAATAAGCCAATGCACTGGGTTAACCTATTGAGAAATAATGAAAATAAATAAACCCAATGCATTCGGCTGACGGGGGGAAAATAAGGTGAATGCAAGCAAATTCAATGGCATTCTTGGACAAGAAGAGTTAGTGTAGAGCAGAAGTAAAAACGGTGCAGCCCTGTGAAGACAGCGACCGTTAGTCTAAGGAAACAAGAAATAATACGTAGCAATAAAAGTATATACGAAAAAATTCTTGTTGTGTTATAATTTATTTCACATGTCATCAAACCCCACAACCAACAAGTCGCCAACCGGATTCCGCAGAAATTACCAACTCAGCGTCTGCGATCACCTGCGGAAACGTTGTTTGTTTTATTTTATAAATATTTGTAACAAATAGATTTAGAGTCGAGTTGTATTCCGAGTTTACCGCAATAAAGAGCTATTAAGCTCCAAAAAATATTTTTTTCAACGTTTTAATACAAACAAACGTAACTGACGCCCGAGCAAAATAGTGAATAAGTAATGTCATACTCATAGTTCATGAAAAAAGAAAAAAGTGTGGTAATTCTTAATACACTAAAGAAATAAAATCATCTGCGCGTGTGGAACAACTCCTCTGGAGAAATCTTAAGGCCCCCTAGTAACTGTAACGAGTTCGCAGACGAAAAGGAGACAGCACTGCAGCCAGCCGCTCCAGACAACAAGTAATAAGGAAGAAGCCATGAAAATCATCATTGTGATGTAGGTAAAAGCTATTAAGAAGTGAATTATACATAATATTTTAAGGAATCTAATTATAAACTTATAGGCTTAAGAGTAGAAGATTTATTTCCGTGAAATTTTAGAGCTATCTATTAAATAATTTGAAATAAAATAAATTCTTCAGTAAAAGAGAATTATAGTAATATGCTCAGTGACTTATAGCATTCAGCATTCTCTCTCAAATGGCAAATCCAAAAACAGCCACAATTTGGCTACACATATAACAATCCCTATCACGCTCCCCCCAGACCTTCTACACCTAAACCACAGCCGAAACCAGAACCGATGGATACTTCTACGATCAAGTCCGAAGCAATAAACTACCAAAACCGACCTCAACAATTTAAATACGCCGGGAAGAGACCACAAGTACATACCGATTCTTTCAGGAATCAAGTATACCCCAAAAGATATCCTCCAACGATTTATACGCCTTCTAACGACAGACCTACGTAGAAGAAGCATAAAACTACCCTAACCTAGTCGAGTATATGCGAGAAGAGCTGAAGAATCTGTTTCTTCGAAAGCAGAAATCGACACTCTCCAAGTGGATACTTCAGAGTATAATGATATCTGTTACGATGCAACTCGTCAACACTAAGCTGAATTGCAGCACACTTCAAACTGAAATTTCTGTTTGACAGCTTTCAAGCAGAAACTTCAGTTTCAGCTAACCTAAAATAACATTTTGATTTCTTTTTTTATTGAATACTGGAGAACACGGGTGGTGCCCGCACAAATGTAAGGGTATTTATATTTAAATGAATAATTATAAATATTTTTTAAATGAATTAATAAATATTTTAGTTACACATTGGAAACTCAACATATGTGTTTACACCCTGCCCGGCTTCTCAACAATATCCATTTTTTCGGTTAAGCGACTCTTCGCTACCTTACTTCCAGTGTAGGACGAAAAGTAATGAAATTCTAAACTTTTTAATTGACACCGGATCGAGCAAAAATTATATACAGCCGCACCTAGCAATAAAATCTTTCCCAAACGAGCAAACCTTTCTAGCAATATCAATTGCAGGCGACATCAGAATAACCATACCTTCCTTTATCTATTCGGCCAAAAAGACATCAAACTAAAATTCTTTCTACTCCCAACCCTGAAGTCGTTCCATGGTATCTTAGGCAACGACAGCCTAAGACAACTCTCCGCGGTTATTCATACAAGAGAAAACTTCATGATAATACGCAACAGGCTAAAGATATAATTTAGCCACAACTCAGGCAGAAACAATTTTTTTTCTTAACAAAATAAAAGTATGAATCACCAAGAAACATGTAAAAAAAAAATAAATAAACAAAAATATTATGTTTGTTCAATAGTACAAAAAAAAAAAAATAAAATATGAATATTACTGGGTGTTGTAAACTATGCTGAATTGAAGGACGTCCTTGTCGAAACCTTTGGGCGGCAAGTAACTCACCGAGATGTATATCAACAAACTGATGAACAATTGGCTGGCGCCATTAGTGCCATGCAAATAGTAAGTGTTGCTTTCTCTAAAACAAGTCCGAAGTGTTAAATACATAAATTGTTTCTCTCTATTCGACATCGGCAGCGCGAGTTATGTATGTACATACATCTGCACCTATGCCAGCACGAGGTGATCAAGTTACGGATATGCACACATCGGCAATTATTTCAGTAGGTGATCAATATGACACCTTCATCCGTTCGTTGACACCAAATTGTTAACGAATTTCGTTATTTCCAAGAATTGTAAATTCAGTATCTAGAATTCTTAAGAAATTTGAAATACATGTAAAATCGCTGACGCTATGTCTGCGATTAAAAAGAAGCACACAAAATAATGTGTGCAGTCTCCCGTGTGCAGTCTCCCGAAGAAAATTCCATACACCACTCGTTTAATAAAAGTTGCTCTTTGCTAAAGTGAATGCTGTCTGTTTTTTTTATAACTTGACACGAGAAAAATATTACTCGCGAGTAATATTATCACACGATCTCTTGTGCCCGACGACATAGGATTCATAGGAAAACTGTGGTAGGTAGTTTTTACACCTCGTCACATTTTCAAAAATGTAGTAAAAATATAAGACTTTCTTTACGACTGTACTTCTCTCCTTAGTGTGCGGTTGTAAAGTGCACCACTTGACGCATACCAAGCACTTTACAACTTCCTACTTTGTATGCTGATGTTTAACCCTACGATCAATGTTGGAACTTTGTAACAATATATTGATTGTCCCAAATAAACATCCTCACTAATTGCTATTTCAGCTTGCCACTTCCAGCGTCAATGCCCAACACTTCCGACCTAAATAAACAATGCTTATTTATGGTCTTTTCTTCATTTCCATTGCGCAACTAAGTGCCCAAACCAATTAACCCAAGTCAACCAACTCATTATGCTTATGTCGCACTTTCCACCATACGAACAACAAAAATAGTTTTGTTGAACTGAAAAAAAATAGTTGTCATGATAAATGGAATTTATCAATACAACTTAAGTTTTATCAATTTGAACGATATTTTGTCAAACGGATAAAATATTTACTAAAACCCTACTCTGTCAGATTAACAAAACACAATTCTCAGTTTAATAAATCGATATCCTATCAATTGAACAAATTTATTGTTGAATTAACAAAGTTTTTGTTATATCTATAAAAACAGAACCAAAAATCACTTTTGTAAATGTTTTGTCAAATGAACAAAACTTATGCAAAATGTTTGTTAACCAAACAAAACACAGATTATCAATATTACAAACATTTTGTTGAAATGAAAAAAATGTTTGTAGATATGACATAAATTTTGTTGAATTGATAACACACGTGTTGAATCAACAAAAATAAATTTTAATCTTGCAATCCTTCATCAACATCAACATTGACTGCAAGACTATATGCTCCCGGATTCTGCAGATTTCGAGATGGTATGTGCTGTAAAATACGATCGAATAATGGAAATGCTTCGGTCCAAACTAAAAGACGTAGCAAACATAGCGACATTAAAGAAGATGGATAAATCTGTAACTGTATCAGAAAGTAAGTATGATAATATCATACCTTATTAAATAATTCAAAATTGATTCATCGACCAAACCTTTGTTAGATGCTCGTATGTACCTACTCGTATATTACAACAAACGTATTTTTTCTTTTTCTAAATAGATGGCCGATTTGCCACCTTGTTTTATTTGCTGCATGCTGTTTTTATACCAACCAGCAAGTCAGTGACCAACGAAGGCGGGAAGAGGGTCCACATTAAATATTCTATCGAAGATTCCCAGAATGGTCAATGGAAAGACGTTAGACGAGGTGGAAGGAATGTTAACAAGGATGCAGGAACAAAAATCCATCCAGCGACTTAAACTAATTATTGGAACTGTTGTAAACCCCATTGATAGGTATATTAGTTTATTTTGATGGCATAAAATATAATTTTTTTTAACGTTGCAAGCAATTAATACATGCTTTCAAATATTCCACGTAATCAATTTAGAATATCCCTTAGCTGCTTCCCTCGTTTGGCGATTTATACAAAAATTCTTTTACAACGTAAAAAATAAGTTTGACATTTTGTATTAATTTAAATTAAATTTAAAATTAGTACTAACTTAATTTTATGAATGAATTTAATGTTTACTATTACTTTTTTTAATAAATCGAATTATTGAACTTAACTATTTGTTGTGTATCATTTATTAATACCTAATCTATTTTGCAAGGGTATTTTGAATATAATTTCTGTATTTAAAATTAACAGATTATTTCTATTCACTCAACAATTTTGTTGTTGAATCAACAAATTAAAATGCTGGAGCTGACAAAATGTTGCTATGTAACCAACAATCTGTTTATAGGTTCAACAAAGCACAAAGGCAGTGCTAACAAATTATTCTGTTACAATCAACAATATTTGATGTTGATTTAACAAAATACAATAACCGAATTGACAATTTTTTTTTGTTAATTTGACAAAAAGATATTGACCAAATTGATTAATTTCTTAGTAAAAGCAACAGTTATTTGTTGATTTGACAAAACAACAATGGTAGAATTGGTTAATCTCTTTTGTAAAATTAACAATGTTTTGATTAATTGAACAAAATATTTTTATACACACAAGAAGCGATTTTTGTTAACACAATAATTTTTTTGTTATCACAACAAAAGTTTTAAGACAAGATAAAACTTTCTAATATTTTGTCAATTTAATAGAAGCAACTTGTTGGACGTATATTGACAAAAAAAATTGTTGAATCAAGCCTCATTTTTATCAAGTGTAACTAGTGTTATAAGCAAATAAATAAATTATACAATCTAGACGTTTCACTTTTTCTTTTGGGACTAAAAGACAACACCATCAAGGTAAGACCCAACTGAGAGTAGTACCTCTCAGTATAAAAGACAAAAAGTACAACATAAATTTGGTGTCAGATGTGGGGTCTATCTGAAAAGTGTTAAAAGTCCAAAAGCGAACTACAGCAAACAATTCAAAAAAAAAAAACTATAAGTGAAAAAAAAACTAAAAGTGAATACATAGAACTCTGTGAAAATCATCCGTCAGCCGTTACCACCAGTCGTCAACAGAACAAGGATCGTTCTACAACGTTCATCTTTAATCTAGCATCATCTTCAACATCGCAGAAGTATTAATTAGTAACTATTATTTAATTATTAACTACCTATATTAAACATCTATACCTATATATCATCTATCTAGTACCTACTAAAATAAATTTTTGTTCTGTGTTATGAGAACTCGTATATTAAATTAGATCTTAAGAATTTTTTACATGTTCATCAATTATTTACTATCCTCCTATGTCCTCTGAAGATAGTTTAGTCTACATGCCCGATTCAGAAGACTCTAGTACCATCCGTGACTCCTAATCCTCTGAACCCAGTACTGAAATAGAATCCAACATTAATATGCCTCCTAAATTTGACCGATCTTTCGCTTTCAAGCTCATTCCAGAGTTTGATGGCAACCGCGACAACTTAGGTACACAAATTCCTAAACGCTTGTGACTTGCTAGCGAGTGAAACCACCGTGTCCGAAATACCCATCCTAATGATGATTATAAAAACCAAATTAAGTGGTCCAGCCTATTGTAGTATTTGCCTACATGGACATTCCGGGTGTCGTGTCGGGTGAGTACGGCTCGTTACCTGATGCGATACTTGGAGTGTGGAATGTGCATTTCAGCATACTACGCTTCCCACGTTTGTGCTGACTCTACACTGTATGTACACTCTAGACGGCGGTCACAAAAACGCAACGATTAATTCGAGCATTCAATAAAGATACTCCAACCAATAAGCACGACTTTTTTATTCTCCGCGGTTTAAACTACACTATAAACATTGTCAAATATTCTAAATTTGACAAATGGTCAGATCTAAAGATTAAACTATAAAATCAGTTCTTAGAGACCAAATATCTATCTCAGTTGCAAGTAGAATTAATACAGGCTAGACAAAAACCCACCGAATCTGTAAGGACATTTGCTGAAAGAATAGAGCAAATCTTGACAAATCTTAACGACGCGTGCATTACAAGTGAAGGCACAGAGAGTGCGGAGTGTATCCAAAGTCTGAATTCAAAAACTGCCCTACCCTCACTATCCAAATCACAGTAAACCTGTACCTACTAAGACTTCGTGTGCTTATTGTAAAAAGCCTGGTCACTCAATAAACCAATGCTACACGAAGCAAAATAAGGACAAATTACCCGTGATAAAAAGCGAAGTAAGAACAGTAACTGTAACGTGTAGCTACTGTAAAAACCCTGGACATCATATTAAAGAGTGCAGGAAAGAGAGAATATAATAACAATAAGAAGCGTCAACAATCCACTAACTCTAATTCCCCTCAAATTCCTAACCAACATTCGGAAAACCACACAGAGGCCGGAACCAGTGGCAGGGTCCGGACCAACAACTAAATGCTCCTCGCCACGTCCTTTGTATAAATCTCCAAAGTAAAGTTAGTCGAGTAGATTCTATTGAAATTTCTTCAACAACCTTACTAAATCTAATTTCCTAGTTACTAATCGATAAATTAAGGCCAACAACTCCAATAGACTCCAATATTATTCATTCCCTATCTGGTATTACCGAAACGGTGATACTTGTTAGTGTTCTTTGTTTGTTATACATAACATAGATTTATATAAGACCAACACATGTTAACACGAACACTATATAAAGCAAAACTGCAATGTCCATGATCTATCAGTTCACGTAATAAAGCAGCTCTGTTTGCATTGAATTTTTAACCGTTTCTGTTGTCGCATTCTTTTTCCGTTTGTCTGGTTTTTGTCAGAAGTCCCAACAATACTAACTAAGGGAGTCGTTCTCTTAAACATAAATCTACCCGCAAACGTCACTATTTCTTACCCTTTCCATGTAGTTGACAAACATTTTCCCGTAAATACCGATGGAATCATTGGTAACAATTTCTTAGATGACCATCATGCCAATATTGATTATGGCACTAAAATTTTAACCCTCTTTTCAAAAAAACATATCATCGAATATGATATAATTCCATCCCATTTGGTAACTACCCCTCTAGAACAGAAATCGTGGTCCCGTATTTATTGTAGTCCGCCATTTTTGTAACTCACGGCGAGCTGCTTTTTTTTTTTTTTTTTTTTTGCTTTTATTTCTTTTTTTGTGTGACTATCTTATTATTTTTCTCTGTGCGCATGTAGTAAGAATAGGCAAAACTATTTGTAAGACATTTTATAAAGGTATAAATAAAGATAATCGTACTAAAACCTCAGATGTGGGGTTCCGAATAAAATTAAAATTTCCGTGTGATCGGCGGATATATCGCTGATGAAAAAATGCCGGAAAGGTTAGGCAAAGCACAAATGATCGACGACTTAAATAATGCTAATGTCGAAGTTTCGGCTAATGCTACCATCGCACAACTACGTTCCTTGAACGATTGCATTCTACTATACAATATCTTGGTTATATGGTAACAGAACATGCCATTTAGCCCAGTGACTCACATTTAAGGGCCATACTTGATTATCCAATACCAAAAAATAGCAATTAGCTGCATTCCTTCCTTGGGCTAAGTTCGTACTTCAGGCGGTTTGTTTGTTCCTTTTCGCTAGTAGCTAGACCATTGTATAAAGTGTTGAAAAAGTATGTCCCCTATGCTATGAGTTCTCCTCAGAGTGCTAAGAGGCTTTTCGTTACTTGAAGGACTCTTTAATATCGTCACCTGTGTTATCGAGGCGCACCGTGGGAACGATGCAGACGTCAGCGGAATGATGCATGTTGCAGTAGGTTACGTTTTAGGTATTTCAATTTTGTTAAGTTAGTTTTTAAGTAGTGTCCGTAATGAACGGTTAAGAAATATTTTTTTTTTTTTTAAGTCAAAATAATGTAAATTAGTTTAATTGGCGCCCGAGCAGGGACCGGTATCAAGTGCGTGGAATACTAAGTAAATAGTTGCGGATCTATAAATTAGCCAGTGCCCTAAAAAATAGTGACAGTGCTACCGTGTAAAAAAATAAACTCTATTGCCAGTGCCCTAAAGTAGTGCCCGTGCCGTGTCTGTAGTCAAGTGCCCTCAAGTAGTGTCCGTACTACCGCGTACTAACGATATCGGTCCAGTGACAGTTTTACGAACCCAAACGCCAGCCAGTGCCCTTAAGAAGAGACCGTGCTGAAGTGATCAAGGAGCCCGAGTCACCGAATCCCGGACAAAAGGGAACAATCCGAGACACATCGTGGGATGCTTCATATCATAATGCTGTAAGAAATATTATATAATTATTAGTTTTAGGAAAGTGTTAGCCTTAAGAAGGAAGTAGTGCTTAATAGTAAATTCCACATAAAAGTGTAGACCATACAATTTTTTTCTCTTCCTTTCCTGATCCTTTATAACCCCTTTACACATCTCGTTCGTGTCCTTATGTCTAAACGTCCAGCCATGAGCAGTCCAGATATGAGCAATCCAAGCCCACTGTTACGACCCTCATTATTAAACATCGATAATCCGGGGCCTTCGAATCCGCACCCGGCTCCAAATCCAAATCAAAATGTGACTATTAACGCAACCCCAGAACTAGAAACGCTAATTACGGGTATTGTTAGTCGCGTCTGCACTAACGAATGTAGGAACCTAGATCGTTTTCACCACATCCAACAGACTAATGTCATGTCATGTATTATGTATATCACGTTTTTCCTTTAGTCTTTTGGTTGACGCCGAGCGGAAAGCACGCGAATTAAGTTGGGCGCAGGTGAATTAAGTTGGTCGCACGTGAAGTTTCTTTAGTTCCTTAAATCAATAAACTTTAAACTAAATTATTATACCTAATTACCTAAATACCCTAAATATTGAATTTGTAATACAATGAGTGAAGTAAAATTGTATTAACACGAAAATAACATTTTGTTTTCTCCACGATTCCCCAAACGACCAACAATTGGTGACCCCGATACATAAAAAAAAAAAAAGGGGAAAGAAGAACGAAGACTAAATTCCAACAGTAACGCCAGTACGCCAGAATCTACCGTACCGCATATACCCACACCAACTTGCAGTTCGCAGTCATCCAGCTGCATCGTTTTTCACCGACATACTCGCTGTGGCGCACCAGACAGATTCCAAGTGCCAACTATTATTTTGTAATTTATTTAATTTAATTTATTTTGAAATACAAATAATGTTTTTTTACTTTAATAAAAAAAATTAGATTTTTAAAGCAAATGGTTTAGGATTGAACAAGTTTTTTGAGTCTCCTGAAAACCTTACAAATTGTAGATACGAGGTTTTGACTGTTCGGCGACGATATACGGTGCAATACGGTACGGCACCCATGTATTAAAATTGAGCCACCATCGCACCAAACGAAATTCCAACGGGAGCATCATACCATAGCTACTGTACTGCACAGTACCGCACAATCTGACACCAGTTTGTCGTAATCCAGCTGCGTCGTATAAGTTAACTACGTCAACCACTCGCACGCGCAGCGGAAATGCTGACCTAGCGTCTGGGGCGAGAAACGAATTTCCAGGGAAATTCACGTTGGGAAATAAAAAGTGCAAGCTTCAATAATTTTACTTGTAAGAGTTTCTTTAGGTTCAAGTTAGTCTTAATCGATATTTCATACAATAAAGGTCAGGGCAATCTGCCCCGAAAAAATATTTTTTTTGTAATTTTCGGCGTAAATTTTATTAACTGACGCCCGAGCAGGGACCGTGCGGTTTTACTAAACAGTAAATACGCGTACGAATAATAAACGCACTTATAAACTAAACTAATCGTGGAAATAATGCTAGTGAGAAAAATATAGTGGACACCAAGCCGCGAAATCATCGCTAGTGCGTGAAACAAAACAGTGGACACCAAGTCTTGAAAAAGGATGTCCCCTATGAGTTCTCCTCAGAGTGCTTAGAGTCTTTTCGTTACTTGAAGGACTCTTTAATATCGTCACCTGTGTTATCGATTTATAGTCTGTAGCAACACTTTCTACTCTTTCTACTCTTAACAAAACCACCGTAGAAAGCAAGTAATTTCGCCCATCTAAAGGTTCCGTAAGAGAAATGAAATGGTAAAGGAACAAATGCGAGCCATCGCATTTTAGTAACACAAATGTCAAAACCAAAAGACCATTCTCCTTGTGATCTTCGCCAGGCACGAATCGTTTGGTTTTCCTTTTTTATATTAAAATGAAAGAACACTTAAAAAAAAAAACAAATAAAAGTTAATAGTGCGTGTGCGTTTAATTCGTTGGACAGACCTTTCTCAAGTCCAAAGAGAGAGACCGAATTACATTGGGATGCTATAGTTCGCTGGGCTTTGGTGCTGTTCTTGTGCAAGGGCAAGACGATAAGAAATGGCATATTTTTCGAAATGTACAACCCCCCAGTGGTCTAGGAGTCATAGTGTAGGAAACGCTGCACGCATATGCTGAGATTAATCAAGAAGACCTGTTTGAGAAGCGCTGAAGAAGATTCGAGAGTGGCATAATTTTCACGAGCTGTGACGCACCCGTACTTCCAATAGGCGGCCATATTCATTCGCTCAAATTATAGTCATATAAGTTAACGCGAATCAAGCTGAAAAACAAACCAACGACACGCGCAACAAATTCATTCACCGGTGGCGGACATAGACATATCGTCAGCAGATATGCAGTACCTGGTATCGCCGGATGCAGTAACAAGAGGCGCACCGTGGGAACGATGCAGACGTCAGCGGAATGATGCAGGTTGCAGTAGGTTACATTTTAGGTATTTCAATTTTTTTAAGTTAGTTTTTAAGTAGCGTCCGTAATGAATGGTTAGGAAATAAAGTTTTTTTTTAAGACAAAATAATTTAAATTAGTTTAATTTACATAATATTTTGGACGTTTTCACATGGCCGTGTTTGGCTGGGCGAGTCTGCCAACCACCACCTTTTGCTGTAGCTAGTGCAGAAAAATCCACCAACCGCTAGAGGGAGCGCCCAAGCAACCGAGTAGTCAGGCTACAGATTTTTATCTCCATAGTCTCAACGTCAGTGTCCTCTAAGACCATTTCTTTTTGTTGTTGTACCCAAGCACAAAAGCAAAATACGTTTAGGAGCCCCGATTGGTGTGAAATTTTAGTAGCGATAGATTTAAGTAGTAGTAATTTAAGGATTTTTCTTGTTTTTTGAATAAAAAGTAAACCTATGCTTACTTCATTCTGGAGAACTATTGGTGGTCTGTTGTTTTGAGTTAATCCCTTCATGGGAGTTTCAGCCATGAAGTAGGTACCTTTAAGGATCGAAGAGAGGGGATGTCGGCCATGAGGACATGGACAACCAGAAGGTAGAGTAATGAGTAATATCAGTGGTTTGACCCGATAAGTGGTTCGAGCCACTCTTACGTAAGGGGTCGTCGAATAGATGAGAGCGAATCGGCGGCCACGGATGCTTAGCTTCGAGCTAGGTAGGGGTGGGTCAGCTCCAAGGAAGTAACCTCCACCTTAAACTTCCTCGCTTTTCTCCCACTGGGGGACTAAATTGTGAATGTATTCTTAACTCGGGCCTCGCAAATTATTATTTGTTAGGGACAATGGTGATCCCGGTCGTGATTATTACCTCTTCGACCGTTTTTTGTGTTTCCACATTCCAGGCATGTAAAAAGAATGTAACCCCAGTCTGGGACCTGCAGCAAGATCCCCGCCCCGAGGAGCGGTCATGCCTGGCTGCAGGAGGCCTGGACACCCCCATTCTGCCCGGACTTCGCCCAAGGGTTCTGTGACCTTGGGTCATATGGTATGGGTGGTACAAGTGGTGGATGGGTGCATCGTTAGCATTCTGGCATCCGCCGAAAGTGGCCGTGCGTACATTACAAGATGACACTGTTCTACCTGATAGCCTAAAAATGGCGACGAGACGTCTCTAAAATATTGAAGCCAAAATGCGAAGAGATACAAGACAGCTGAAGCCGGACGAACTGCAGTCCAACGATAGTCGTACGTGGTATTTACCACACTTTGGTGTCACTAGCTACCACAAGCCTGGAAAAGTACGCGTAGTATTCGACGCATCTGCCGAAGTTGCCAACGTTTCTCTCAACTCGACGCTGCTCAAAGGCCCATAGCAAGCCAAGCCGCTTCTATCCGTTTTGTTTCAATTTCGCCAGGGGATAGTTGGTGTAGTCGCCGATATAAGAGAGATGTTCTCGCAGATCAATATTCGCCCAGCTGACCAGGTAGCACAGAGATTTTTGTGGAGAAATGGAAAGACAGAGCAGCCGATCAACACCTACGCCATGACATCGATGATCTTCGGAGCCGCTTGCTCACCCTGCTCGCCCGAATACATAAAAAACAAGAACGCTAAGAAATTTGAGAAGGAATCACCAGCAGCTGTTAAAGTCATTATGGACAATCACTACGTGGACGATTTTGTCTGCAGTTTCACCAGTGAATAAGAGGCTGAGCGGATTAGTTTGGACGTCAAAAGGATTCATGCGGAGGGTGGCTTTACACTTCGTAGCTTCGTAAGCAACAGAAAAGCAATTCTGGCTCAGCTGAATGACTCATGGTCCCCTGTTACAACATCGGTCACATTGGAATTGGACAAGGAGGTCGAGAAGGTACTGGGGATGTATTGGGACCATGAAGACGATACGTTCCGCTTCTGTCTCAAGTTCCATAAAATTGCCAAGGATGTGTTGGAAACAACGAGACCACCGACGAAAAGAGAGATGTTGGGTATAGTCATGGCAGTCTTTGACCCACACGCATTTCTAGCCAACTTTCTCATCTACTCGAAGATATTGCTGTAGAAGACTTGGAACACTGGAATCAGCTGGGATGATCCATTGCCGACCGATCTACACCGCCTCTGGATACTCTGGTGGTCAGACCTGGACAAGATCAAGCAATTTAAAGTAAGTCGCTGTTCGCCAAAACTAACATCAGACGCAAATCTCGAACTCCACATATTTGTCGACGCCAGCGAAAGGGCCTTTGCTACTTTCGAATTCAATGCCAAGGAGAAATAGATGTTGCGTTTGTTTCGGGCAAGACCAGGTGTGCGCCAAAAAAAGCTGTTCTCCGTACCACGCCTGAAACTACAAGCAGCAGTTCTGGGAAGCCGATTACAGACCACCATACGAGCAAGTCACAAGGTATCCATCTCAAGAGTCGTATTCTGGAGTGACTCGAAGACAACTATCGGGTGGATTCGGTCATCTCACCGCAGATACAAACCGTTCGTAGCACACAGGGTAGCAGAAATACTGGATTCAAGGAGACAATCGGACTGGTTTTGGCTTCCTTCCGATTTAAATGTGGCCGATGACGCGACCCGAGCTATGTACCCACCGAGATTTATAGTAAATAGCCGATGGATAGCTTGTTCACAATTCCTCCGCCATACTGAGCAGAGTTGGCCGAATTATATTGATGAGCCAGTTCCAAAGACACCCTTAGAAGAAATTCGCCCGAGGATGCTGCATATAAGCCAGGCAAGTAGACTAATGATACATCTTGCTAATTTTTCTTCTTATCCAACAAACTTGGAAAGACTGTAGCTTGGGTGTTGCGGAGTCGAGCATGGTTAACACAAGCGAGAGCGATGATAACAGCAAGGTGTAATGGTGAACAAGTCTTATATTTTAAAAAAACATATGCGTTATAATATTAAGATTGCGGACCATAAGTGTCGTATTATAGCTGTGTGTCCAAAATATGGAGGGGCGGCTCATGATTCATTTGTGTGGAATAACTCTACAATCAGGTCCAAATTAGAGTTTAATTCGTCGGTTATTCTCGTTATTGCTTGGCAATTACTAATTAAATGAAACTGTAAATGATTAATAAATACTATTTAAACATTTCATTTTGTAGGGGATAGTGGATAGCTTTCAACACCATATAGAAGAGCAAATTGTCATTTAATTATTTAACTTACATTTTAATTGCAAACGTCCGCCTTGGATAACCAAAATAAACAACCAACATATTTTCAATCAGCTCTTAGTTGTCAAAACGACTTAACGAAAATAAAGCTACATACTTAAGACTGCCAAACTATAATTTTTTTTGTCACACAGATTCTCAAACCTAAACGAATGTGAACACAAAAACGTTACGTGATTTATTTCGTTTTTTTGAAACGCAAAAGTGGTTTTCGTTTGTTTTTACAGAATCCCACCCCAGATTTTTGAAAATTTAGATGCAATTTTCGAGCGAAAAAGCATCGCAACTTTAACTACGGGAGCAACTATTGGCATTAAAGTTTGAAGGTGATACTACTGAATCAGATATCCAAGTCAAAGAATACTCGAATCTTCAAAATGGCCTCTATTGTAAGAATTAAGGATTCAAAATCTCTCAGGGTTAAGCTTATGCAAACCTCGAGAAGTGTCGAATATCCATCCAATTTTTTGGCAAAAAAGGAAAAACCTATCATCAAAGTTCTGGCTAAAAGTGATGCGGAATGTTGTATGGCACGGACTTGATAACGGGACTTTGTTGGTAGATGATGTCTTAACTTACCTATACATCCTTTTAAAAGTGGATTTAGAAGAAGACTGGGTGTCTATGGAATGAATATATCTACCAACAAGAAAGTGGGTTTCTTCGATATGCTGAAAGTCACCGAAGAGGAATTTAATAAGACCGGAAAGACAGAGACCCAATCTCCTCATGAGGACAAAGTAATAAGCGTAATGTGTACACTCATATAAGTTAACACACAAGTTCCCACAGACCAATTCCCAGAATCCCAACGGCATTGCAACATTCAGTACACGAGCTCCCGCAGTCGAATTCTTAGAATCTCGACCGTACTGCAATTTACCTTCAATTCACTCCAGACAAATTTCCAGGGAATTGACCTGGATACAAGTAAACGATGCAAGTAGCTTAATAAGCAAAAATAAGTAATAAATAAATGTTCGGGTATCAATGTAAAATCAGTTCTAAGTTTGAGGTAAATAAAGAGGTAGTTCCTCACGAAAAAAACTTTTTTTATTAAAAACGTCGCATTAAAATATTAACTTATACAGGATGTGCAAAATAACCAATCCTGATTATGCTCGCATAGTATCACAGAATGCGGAGGACAAAATGCAGATTCCGGGGGGAATCATCCAGCAGTTTGCGAGTAAATATTACGGCTGGATGGATAATCTGAATTTTACTCGGATGATGGCAGCCATAGACATGTTCTTGTACAAGCACCCCATGGGAGAGTGGAATTACATCCGGATGGGAACAATTAAGTCAAGATTTTCTGATTGTGCGGCGTTTAATCAATGACCCAACTGGTGTGAGGGTAGTGGGATGGTTTTATACTTCCAGTTTGGAAGAAGACATCTTACGGGTCATCGAAGGGGAAGAGGAACTAGATAAAGAAGATTCCTATTTTCCTTACCAAATTCCATTTGGGTTAGTCCACAAGTCAGAATATTCCTCCGTTGCAAACCCTGCCCTCTATACTTTCTGTCACATAACTTCAGTATTGTTAACAAGTAGTCGCTCGTTGAATGCCCGAATGTTTTTAGAGACAGACATTAGAAATGTCGTGGCGAACGCCAAATTGATGGGCTTTGCGCATGGAGTGTCCGCAAACTTTGGTGTTAAGTTCGGTATTGTAGAACCTACCAAGGCATACGCAAAAAAAAATTATGTCACAGATGACTCTGAATTGGTTCAGGAAGATACAGAGAAATATCCAGGAAACACTGACCCAGTGTCCTGGTATAACTGGTTCGAAGGCAAACACTTAAAATTCACTCCTGAAATGAATGACTACTTCAACCAAATCAAATCCACCTTAGCAGTTGCCAGAAAGGGAACAATTGCAGAGTACGTCAAGTCCCACGTATAAATTATCTGAGTTAATTTTTCATTATTATTGAGAATCTCACATCATATTATTGTTTAATCATTTTAATGTCTTTGATGAATTCAAAACTGAACTCATCGCGTCAGGAGCCAAATTAGACGAAATGGACAAGATTTCCCATTTACTTTTAACTCTTCCACCAAGTTATGATGGAGTTATAACGGCAAAAGAGACCCTATCTGAAAATAATTTAACATTAGCTTTTGTGAAAACACGACTTCTTGATCAGGAAATGAAGTTAAAAGGTGTGAACAAAGATACAAGTGCCAAAGTGTTACAGGCTATGGGGCAGTAAAAACAAAAATAAAGCAATTCAAAAACACGTAATGAACCATTTAAAAACAAATTTAAGTCAAAACCAAAATGTTTTCATTGCGGTAAATTAGTGCATTTTAAGAAAGACTGATTTTTTCTCAAAAGACAGTCAGGAAACCAGAATGTTGCTAAGGAAAAAAGTGGTAAAGATAAGCAACAACCAGAACGTGGGTTTGTATCCATGGTGAGCCAAGTAAATACAAATGTAAACGCAAGCGAGAGAGAGGATATCATTTTTAGTCGATAAGCAAATAACAACAATAAGGAACTATGACAATCCCTTAAACGGGTTCTAACTTCTAAGGTATCTAAAAGGTACCGTTGATTTAAAGTTGACATCCAAGAAAAATATATATATGAAAAATCTCGAAAACGGAAAAAAAAACATTACGATACACGCAAATGGTTCGAGGATTTCGAGCAGTACACAACGTCCATAAGAATTACTTGTACTTATCGACCGTTTCCTTTTCCTTTCCCATAAAGTTTATGGCTGGTCTAGAAGTGTGTTTTCTTTTTCTCCGCTTTAAAAAAGTTGATTGTGCTGTGTTTTTATCAGTTCTTATAACCACATACGTTGTAGAGAAGAAAAAGGAAAAAAAAAAAACAAAAAAAGGTGATTATTGTGCGCTGTTGATCAACTTTGGGGTAAGTTTCGTTTTCTGCGAAAATACAGAGCTTTTCATAAGAAATGCTTAGGGGAAAACGAAATGAAAAGAGTCAGAGTAAAGACTCAAGTGCCACCGAGCGGAATGAAGACGCAATTGCTAGTGATCCTATTTTAAAAGTGGGAGGTGAATCCTTTGGTGAGAGGACAGCTGAGGGAACTCACCTTATTACCGCTGACGCAACACAACAAATTTTGAGCTCCGTTGTACAGCAGCGTGAAAGGATTGCCACCGTTGGGTTTCCTTGCTTCGACCCGGCTCATTCCCGCGTTGACGTGCAAAAGTGGTGTGCAGATATTGATGCTAGGGTAAGCCGCGATCAATTACAAAGTTTTTGTAATGCCAATCAGAATCTGATAGATCACAGCTAAGTGTATACGGCTAGAGTCTGATAGACGATGTTTTGAGTGTGGCCAGGTAGGACACATGAAATAATGCTACGGGAATATCTGTAAATAATTTGCCGATTGCTAGGAAATTTTCGTTTTGTCGCAAATCAGGTCATGACGGCAGTACATGTTGGGCAAAACAAAGTGCAGAGCGGCAAAATGTTCATATGTGTAAAAATGGTAACTCCCCTGTACCGCGGTCGATCGGTACTGATCAATGGGAAGTTCGGACTGCTCGTTAATAAGGTCTCCTCTAAGAGAGAATCTCTTTTCCTAGTAGTTCAAGGGATCGGAAACGACTCTATAACCCTGACCGAAAAATTTGATACACTAGTCAAATTAGAAGAAATCACTGTCGAGGTCACTTTCCAGATTATGGACCATAAATTGCTAAAAAATCCTCGTTATTTGAAATTGCAGTATTTTACCGGCCTTATCGTGTGGCAGAATGTGAACGTCAAATAACATCAGACATAATCAATGAAGTAAAGCTCCATAGAATCGAAAGAGATAGTAGTTCCCCCTATGGCAGTCCCGTTGTTTTTCCCCTTACCGAGGATCGATGATCAGTTGGACAGACTGTCTGGAAATACCTATTTCACATCTTTGGATATGGCATCAGGGTTTTATGCAGAAGAGTCTATCGAAAAAAAAAACATCATTTGTTACCCCTGATGGGCATTTTGAGTTTTTGCGTATGGCGCTTGGTCTTGCAAACGCCCCTGCTAAATTTAAACGAGCAATCAACATGGCTCTTGGAAATCTCAAAGACTCAGTACACCCAAAAAAATTTCCACTGTAAATTTTACAACATGGGGCAGTCAAATTTACAATAAGTTGTATATTTGTGTATTTAACAGCAAATGCGTTCATATTCACAATTAATTGTAAATATTACAGCGTTTGCTTTCATTTCAGCAATTAAATTGATCGCAATTTCTTGTTGTAAAATTGATAGCGCGTTCTCAATTTTTGTTGTTAAATGTACATGTATGAATTGGTCAAATCTACAACCAAAATGCAAAATGTACATACAAAATGCGGTAGAAAGTACGTACAACTTGTAAAATACACAACATATGCATTCAAATCTACAACCATTTTCAGTTGATACTACATTGAGTTGTGGACATGACAGCTGCATTTACCGTTAACCCACTCGCCCAGCCAGTCATCGATCAAGCGTGAAACCAACAAGACTAATTTTTTTTCCATAATGAATTCGGATTTGCTTTTTTCATCTGAAAATGCTGAGGATGTGGAAGCCAGCAATTTAAATAAGGAGAATAATCCCGTCATAGTAAACGCGCTTACCGCAAATACCTTGCTTTTAGACGTGGATGTTTTTGAAGTGGTGGGCAATTTCACATTGTCGAAAAGTGTTGTGCCGTTTTTAGCAGTTAAGCAAGCTATAAATTTGTTCGTATTTCGTGTATTCGTTCGTCGTCTGAATATAGAATAAATTTCAAAACTATATCAATATTATTAAAACGAATGAAAAGCGCCTTTTCAAAATATTAAATATCATTATTGACTCAAGAAGTATTTTTTGTATGCTGTGAATATAAAATTTTGTATTTTAATTTTCATTACAGTTGCTATGTGGTTGACCTAACAAAAATACTTCACGATTATATTATTTTAAACATTAATAATTTTCCTGTTACTGTAGTCCACGACGGCATAAGCTAGGGAAAGGAGAATTTTGTCTCATGAATCGGCTTACGCAAGGAATATTTATTTTAAACGTCATAACAAAGATCTTTTAAAAACATAAAACAAAATACATTGTTGTTTGATCGACGTTACCCACGGCCAACTCGCAGCGGACTATAGGAGTTCCGTTACACAACTTAATAATTAAACTTTGACTCATACAGTGGCAATATATATAAGCATGTTGTTATTATATTATGAAGAGAAAGCAATTGTAGCGGAGAATGCCCGTAATTTCTGCAATCAACAGACCAAAGAGGAATGTACCGAAGTGCAGAAATTACTTAAGAGTTATAAGATCCTATCCCGATGACGTATTTTGTACTCATTTCCGTATGAATAAAACAAATTGTTGTGTCATTATGCTAATTAAGCAATATTGAATTTGGGTTACTTTAGGTTAGTTAGGCAATATTGATTTGGAGTTACTTTTTTGTTAAGTAAGCATTACTGATATTTTAGTGTTAATTAAGCTTTACTGATTTGTTGTGGATTAAGCGCTATGAATAGATTGTTAAGTAGTATAAAAATAGTAAGTGGTTGAAATAAAGAATTATTATCAGAACAACAATCCAAGAACCAAGGAGGTACTATATAAGACCATAATCATCCCGGTTCTGCTGTGTGGTGCAAAAGCATGGACCTTGTCAAAAGCGAATGAAAACCTTCTGGGATGCGTGTGTAGAAGAAGATTCAACGAAGAACTATACGGGCTATACAGCGACGCTGACCTAGTCAAAAAGCTGAAAATACAACGGCTGAGATGGCTGGGACACGCGGAGCGTATGCACAACGACGCACCAGCCCGACGAGTCTTTGAAACCACCTCTGAGGGACAACGCAGACCCCACCTTAGGTGGCGGGCACAATTGGAGTACGACCTCAACCAACTTGCTGTGCGTAACTGGCTGGGCTTGCTAGTTGAGGCCGTGGTCCACCCCGGACTGTAAAAGTAAGTAGATAAGATTCACGACATTCAGTTTCGTTTTGCCTTCGAGTCTTTCATAGTCGTGAAATTTCTAACATTGAAATTAGAGTTTACAAATTTGAGTTGCCTTAGTAAATTCAAAGGGGAAAAAAAAACATTGTCAGACAATGCCAAGTGCCACATTATTAATTTATGTATTGTGCAGTGTAATAAAATACATAATTGCGCATCTGAACCGCTGCCACCACATTTTTGCCTGCTGCATTTAACAAGTTGAGTTCTGCTGTTGTGCCTCCGTTCTTGTCTGCATCCGAAACAAGGTATTGTAAACATAAAATAAAATTCAATCAATAGGTAGAGCCTTTCCCAACAAAATGGCTGAGAATGTTCAGCCATTCATAATTGTATACGGTGACTCAATTTTAAATTTTTCAGACATTTATCTCTATTTTGATGGAGTTCAATTTATATTTAAAAGTTTTATCCGAGCAGTAGATATCTGCTTCAAAATTTTTTATTTATTCAATCTCGAGTAGGTACATAATCGCTCGTTCCTCTTTTTGGGGTTTAATTGAATATCAATATTTTAAAAGTAATAACAAAAAAAGTTTGTGCTAAAACTCATGTGCTGCTTAATGAGATCTTATACTAAATAAATCTACGTATTAATGTAATTCCATCTTCTTCGGCTCATTTAACTTATTTATAAAATAAAAAAAGTAAAAATTAATTAAAAGATCTTTTTTAATATCACCATTAAAAATTTCAGAAAAAAAAAAGAATTTATAACATGTCAATATTGTTAATAGGTTTGTAAAACAATAATTTTCACACATAAATTTTTTAATTTTTTTTTTTTTGTATATCAACAGAGTTCGAGCAACAAGACCAACTAAATTTAAGAAGCAAAATTTCCATGTCTTGCTTTTTTGTAAATGAATTTTTTTTTAATTTCCGATTAGGAAATTAAAAATTCATTCAATTTATTATTATAAACCAGTTTATAAACCTGTTTAGTGTTCATTGTTATAATTAACACTCTTAATAGAATTTATTAACGTTTATTAAATTGTAGGAAACGCCTGCATTTAAACTGCTTTGTAATCGTCATCTTTCGTTTTCATCTATGGCCCGTACTGTCGCTTTTCAAACAATTTTTGTTCGACATACAAGAGATACCAAAAAGTATTGCATACCCCTGGTCGCCCACGCACCAGAAGTAATCCAACTACACGAAGTCTACGGTGTTGTTGCTTTTCTTTGTTTTTACCAACCACCACTCTGTGCGAGTTGCATATGCATATCGGGTATACGAATTCCAATGCAAATGTAGCAAGAGGAAAGGGGGTGGGAAGAACTGGTTTGGCTTGTGGCGAGAGTCTCTTGTGTGTCAACGAAATCATGCCATAGCACCGCTTGCTGTTTGGTTTTCGTTTTTTTTTTTCACATGTAGTATCGAACGACAGGCAAAGGCTTGCAAAATACGGTACTCGGCTGTGTGGAATTTTCCATGCAGAATGGCACGTAGCATTATTTTTTTTGTTGTTTCGTGGTGCAAGCGAGTTTTGGTGTGTTGGCTGCGATTTCGATTGTACGGGCAGTTGATCAGTAGCAGAGCAGTGAGTCGGTTGTGGGTCGACCTGACCTAAGTAAAACGTTTTTTTTTGTTTCGCGGTGTCAATGAGCATGGGCCGAGTGTACCCCAAGTGCAACGTGACCGCTTTAATTGTAAAGACAAAAATAATTAATCTGTCGTGCCGCGGTACAATCAATCTAAGACTCAGTGTTTAATTCCCGGAATAATGAACGTGTTTTATATCCGGTGGAGAGTTGTTTTTTTGTCCGTGTTAAACCACCCCACGTGGGCTTTCTTGTACCTCGGTTGCCACGACGTGCGTGCCTCGGTCCCAGGACAATAAAAACCTGAGCGAGCCTGATCTGTCCAAGGACAATAAAGAAAATACAAAAAAAACCGGAGCCATCTCCTCTGTCCACGGACATTAAAAACTTGTGCGTGATCTCGTCTGTCCACGGACATTAAAAACCCCCTTCTGCGCGGGCAAAGTTACGCCGCCAAAGGCGCGAAATCTGAAAACGAAACATCCCCATAAACCCCAGTGACAGTGAGCCGCATGTGCGATGAAGCGGAGATTTATGATAATCTAACAGTGGTGATAACCCTAATCTGTGTCGACATTGGTTCGCAACAATACGCGGCCACAAATCTTGTCTACGGGAGTCTTATTATTCCCTATCGTCTGGGCGAGCTCTCACCTGAGTGTGGACGAGCATTACCTTCTCAACCGTTGCTGCGTCGCGGGATTTTCTACGTTGGGCACGTGGGACACCATTCTTGGAGCCTACACCCCGTGACCCCTTCCACCTCCCCCATCACGGCTGGAGGTCGACATCACACCCTAGCTGCCTACAAAGTCAACTCAACTTTAACTTCATCTTTTTTTTTCTTTATTTAAAAATTTCATTTTCTTATTATTATTTCTTTCTTGTATCCTTGTTACCTTTTTTTATGTAACGATATTGAAGTCGTAATAAATGAATCGCGAATCAGTAGCTTTTAGTCTTAGATTATGAGTGATTCTTCCGGCGTAGCCCGTCGCGGTGTAAATCTAACCCTACATAGATATTACCTTCTGATATATGTTATTTATGGAGGTGGGCACAAATAAGAGTCTACTGTGCAAATAAAGAAAATCGGTAAAATATTAAATGAATCCGGCGGTATGAATTCGCGAGCTGAATAAGTATCGGTATTTGGGAAGAAGGCGCCTTTTGCGATTCACTTCTCCGCGGAAACCCCCCATTTCCCTTTTCTACCATCTCCAGGGTGTAAGAATTTATTACCCTGACCGTATACCCGCACCCTATCCGCGTAGATCGATCGGAGCCCAAACTGTAGCTACCCTCGAGAATGATTCGATTTGGACAAAATATTTTTTTTCTAGCGACATTGGAACCACAGGACAGATGATGTGCACACCATCCACCCCCTGCTGAGGACAAGTATGCCCGCGATACAAGGGTATTTTCATGGTAAGTCGTTTATTTTATCCATTTGAATTATTACTCTAAAATACAGTGGCAATTTATCGCGCGCTACATTAGACTTGTTTTTTTTTGTTATTCATCCACACCGAAGCTCATTTGCCGGTATCCGGATATATCTTTATTTTTTTAACTGTTGGGGAGTTTTTTTTTATCTCATATTCCCCTATAGTAATCCAACCCGATGCTACGAGAGCGAGCTGAGCGGAATATAACGTCGATCAGCGGCTCGGAAGACGTATTTCCTTCAACGTGCCCGGGCACAACGTTCATCAGATTACGGAAGAACCAACGCTCATAGTTAGTTATAAGTCATTTATATAATTTAAGAATTACTAATGGATCAATGTGGTATCCTATATTCCACCCCCTGGAATGGTTTAAGTTAGTTTTTGTCATTTCTAGTATTTAAATTGATTGCTTTCGGCACCTTCAGTGCGACTAGTTATTAGCTTTAGTTATAAGCAATTCTTGGTTTGGATTAATTAAAATTTATCCTCTCCCCTGGGAGATCATGGATTAGAAAAATCAAAAGGATTTTATCATTTCTTGCAGTTTTGGGAAGATTTCTAAAATTTTTTCTGTAGGTTCTAGATATCGTTCAGCCATGGAATTATCATCTGGTTAAGTATTTTACGGTGGTGAGGAGGACGTTCGGACCTGATGGGATGAGTCAGGAAGTCTAAGGGAGTATATCTCCCTATGTATTAGGGGTGACTTAGAATTTTATAGGAGGACCATAGTCACCAAGGTGGTGTTTTAGGGCTTGTGAGTCCGCACCATAGGGGTGGGTTTCCCTCCGAGAGGGCCACAACCAACTCGTTCTCTCGCCCTATTCCTGAGAGCATACTGTGGGAAGATCGATTCCTTGTGTACGAATTTTTTTTTTTTTATTCTTTTTTTGTTGGAGCAGAGCCACGTTAGGAGAAGGGCACTAACCTGACGCCGAAGATACCTCGGGCATTTCGAGCCTTATATTATTATTAAACATAAAATCTCACATACCACCAAGAGACAGGCATGTAAAACATGTAACACGTTCGACAGAGTAGGCGGCAAGAACCCCCCCAATCCGACGAGCTGAGGACGGAGCTTCCAGCTAGCATGCCTGAGCTGCGTACCCGTCGAACACCCTTCTACTTGGATGGCCTGAACTGTCCCCGAGCAGGTCCTGTAGTGCCGTGGCCATAGGGGTCATAGCAGGTAGGAGGTGTAGGAGCATTTGCCGCGTTAATCAACATCTATATATATCTTATTGTTACTCGCGGCCCATGTACTCGAGTCTCGTTTCTGTCAGACACTGGACTGAAACTAGGAATGTATAGTCTCTACGTGTTGCCCAAGTGGCACGGATTCCCACGAGTCTTCGATGCACGGTACAGGGATCTTATTTTATATCGGTTCGCGGTCCATCCGTCATAGGATGGCATAGGAAAAGTACTCAACCTTGATTTAAAATAAAATAACCTCGATTTAAATATCTTTAATGGTTTTGCCCGTTACAGGATGGCGCGAATAGCGTAGTTCTGGGTGAAGGTATTTAAGTTAAAATTTTTTTAACGTTACAAAATACATAAACGTTAATTAAAATAATAAACAGGTGTTCATTGTGACAATTAACGAGTTCATTGGACAAATAGTAATTAATTATTTATTGTTTCAATAATTTTTTTGGTTGAATCTACGTACCTTTTTGGTTCAGTGCACGCATCCATTTTTAAACGTTCATTTTGTTTATAACTGTGCGTTTTGATTTCTTGATCCAAACAAGAGGTCAATCAATCACTTAAGCATTATTATTTCTAATTTACGTTCCGAATTAGGAATCAACAATACTGAAACATCAGAATCGACAATTCAGGATTTAACCAATCGACCCTTTAAAATATCTATCCCAACTACCCGAATTTAATGGGAATTAAAAGGAACTTCAAAACTTTATTCAGGGCTATCGCCAATTCCGCCGAAAAGGATTTCACTGGTAACTTTTTTGTTTTTAAAATATTCGAATTTCATTAACAGATAAAATCCATCCCACTCTACTCCAGTATGACACAATTTCGCAGAGTATATTTTCAGACATAATCAGATCCAAAATCAAAGATAGGGCTAAGGAAGTCATAGAAATCAACAATCATAAGACCACTGGGCAAGATATAAGAACTGTATTAGTAAATAATTTTGGTGACAGGTCAAGAGTTATTCGATGAACTCCGTGCAGCTACTTTTAGAAACAATAGTGTTGAATTTTACAACTTAATCAAATCCATTCTTAGAAGCAGAACTGAATAAATCTTTTCATCAAACACAACCAACTCCAAATAAAAGCTCAACAAATAATCACAGACGGGATGCAAACTATCCACAAAGAAGAGAAACCCGGATTTACCACCAGTACCACCCAATTCAATCGAATCAAAACAGATCTCAAAAAGCCAGAGGCACAAGCTACAACCCTCAATACTCCAGAAACCAAAACTTGTATCCCAGAAATACAAACTATTATAATGCCAATCAAACGCCTGATAGTTTACACTACCACTTAATAGGGAATATACTCCCAGACACCCTAATAACTCAAACAGAGGAAACACACCCTGTCAAAACACATATACCTTTAATAACCAACAAAATAGGTATTTAACAAACCATCTCCCCAAGATAAAAGACAAATAGAGCCAAAGGAAATTAACAACCAAATATCCGCTGAAATTGGAAATTTTCGGATACATAAAAATAGAAGAACTAACATTTCTTACAGACTCTGGGGCTACGAACTCGCTTATTAACCCAGGGGTATTTGAAGAACGCTTAACGTAAAAATTAATAAAACCTAAATAAGGATACCATAATAACCCACAAAGCAACATTAGTAGGCCCCCAATTCCTAGAACCCTTGAAAGGTACCATCGATTTTTTTATTCATCCATTTCACAAACTTTATGATGGACTCTTGGGTACCAATGTTCTCGCTGCAAATAATGCAATCATTGATTTAAAAAATAAGAAAATACTTATTAATAACGCTAAATTAAATATATATTTAAGCGATTTGAAAGAAAAGACAATATACCAAATTGAACCTGGTGAATACACACATAAAATACCAGTGAAAGAAAATTCGACTATAGTATTAATCAATACATAGTACCAAATTAAATTATCACATAACAATGTAGTGACATACGGCCCGCTCAAGCGGTCTCAATAATGAGACATAGTCCATAATCGGTAAATAAAAATTATTCTTGGGGGATTTATTTTATTATTGTATCCACTATAAACGATTATTATACAATATACCATTATTTTAACAATAATACCTACAAATAAAAGCTTCATTATCTAGGGTCGTCAGACACGTCACTTCCCCTTACATTCAACGGCTTACGCCTATTCTTTACTTCCCACGCCATTGTGCACATATTGCAAAACCAGTCCAAAACGGAATGCCCCCTTTCCCCTGCGCATGTGCAAGTCACTTAATAAATAAATTGCACCCGCAGCCATTTTTACGCAATCAACATTTTTCTCGATATTCATATTTCACTACATAAAAGGATATATGAATATTTCGAAAACAACATTCCTGTCCCAATCCCAATGTCAATCTAAAAATTAGAGATTAAATTCAGTTGTAGTTTATAACTCGAGAGAGATGGTCGTAATCCTGGAACGCGTAAATTTAAGAATGTTCAAATTGTAAGAAATAATGAAATGTAATATGCCCCTAAGGCAGCAAATTGGCAACAAGACCGCCATCTATCGGCAGGTGAATGATTCATAAGTAAAGTAGAATTTTAAAGAAAACTACAACTAACTTCAAAGGTAAGTTGGGTGTAGTCACAAAAAAGAAAAAGAGAAAGACAAGAAGAGACGTATTTGAGTTTTCGAGAAGAAATATAATACAATATTTATATTTTACAAACTCAGATGTGGGGTAATCTGCAAAAGCTTCACAAGCCAGAATTGATGGCTGCATTACGCGAAGGGGATATTGATTTCCCAGTTTCTGCCACGGTTGCTCAAATGCGTAGGTACGCTATTACGAGATGCGTCAGAAAAAATGGACGCTGACGAAAAAATGTTGAGTTTGCCACGCAAGCATGTGGTACCAGAAATAGAAACACATAATGATGAAGCATCCGCGGTCGATGTTGTTACGTCCGAGGCTGAAGAAGATGGGTTTTTCAATGCCACATACGGTGGCTCGATCCCTGCTACTGCTGCCAAAGCCGCCCCCCATGTCCCAACCGCTGCCCCATCTGCTGCCATCGATTCAATCTCTGATGCTGCTGCCCCATCCGCTACTGTTCATTTGATTCCTGCTTCTCCACCAACTGCTGTCGTTGTTTCGAATTCTGCTGCTGCTCCAACTGGTTCCCCATCTGCTGCTGTTACTTCCTTTTTTACTGCTGCCCCAACCGCTGTTGATTTTATTTCTGCTGCTCCACCATCTGATGATCTCAGTTCTGCCGCTGCCATAGCTACCGCTGTTTCAACTTCGGCCACCAGTCCAACAGTTACTGTACAGACCGATTCGATAGCAAATGCCAGCCATGAGTTGGCTGTATTGGAACAACAGCTGAGCATCTTGAGGAAGAAACAAGAACTCATCCAGCTCACACGTCAGCTCGAGGAGATGCCACCGGAACCCGTGAGTCGTGTTCGTGTTGATGATATTGTCCGAGTGGTGCAAAAATTCAGCGGTGATCGCATGTCAGGGTATGATGTAAAGTGTTTCATAAATGATTTGGAGCAAATCTGCAAAACGTATTGCTGCGATGACGCATTTAAATATATCTGCTTACGTAGTTTGCTAGTGGGTGCTGACTACCAAAGTCTGAAAGCGATTTTGTTAAAAGAATTCGATCTTGTGCTGAGCTATGTTGACGTCATAAATCGTCTGCGTAAACGTCAATGGGACAGAGATGCTGAAGATATTCACCATTATGTTCTTATTATGAAGGGTCTAGCTAAGCACAGTCAGTTGAGAGAACACGAGGTGGTCAGCATAATTGTCGATGGCATGCGGTTGCCATCTGAGGATGCTGTTCTGTTGTTAAGCGGCACGTCTACAATAGACCAATTGAAAACTGCTGTTGGGATGCATCGTGAGCGTATTTTGGAGCATATCAAACGACTGTCCGCTGCACGTTCCCGACCACCACCAGTCCACCAAGACCTACTACTTCGGACACTGTTGCTGTTCAGGAAAAAAAGTTGGAGACCTTGAGCAGATCCGCTGTTTAACTGCAGTCAGATGGGGCATTACCAAAGTAAGTGCCCATAAGAGATACGCGCACCCGGCTCGTGTTTTAAATGCTGGAAGTTGGGACATGACCACCGACATTGCCCTAATCCAGCGAAGTTGATGACGCGTCGAAATCTGGTTGCTGCTGTTGATGATACAAATTACACCAATGAAGCTGATGATATGGGAGTATTTGGCCATTCTAATTATGTAAGTGTTGCTTTCAATTTTAATATTGCCGACGATTGCAAATTTACGAAACTTATTTCTTTGTTTGATACCGGTAGCCCGGTTAGTTTTGTTCGATATTCAAGTTAGCACGATCGGCTGTTCACCCGCCGATAAAAAAGTGCAGTCGCTGCAATTCATTCGTACACGCGCATCCGTTATGCGCCTCACAAACAAATGGATCAACTTACACGCTCCAGGTGCGAGTGGATGATAATGAATCGCCTGGAAACCAAGGCCAAGCTATGTTAGGTGTTAGGTATTAAGAATTATGCTGTTCAGTTGAATTTCGGAGGCGAATAAAGCAGTACATACTTTATAACGTGAACTATTGTTTTATTTAACCCAATCCCGTTGGAGCACGAGAAATCGTGCTGGATTAATTTTTTTAGAATTTGCAGGACCAAAGTCCTTTACTGGCGCCCGAGCAGGGACATGACTAAAAAGGATTAAGAAAAGTCAGTGTCCAACGAAAAATTAAGAATTAAATTGTGCATAAAAGAACCCAAATGTGAGAGTGAAAGCAAGAATAAATTGCGCATAAAAGAATCTAAGTAAAAAGTGAAAGCAAGAATAAATAGTGCATAAGTGCATAACTGAAACCAAAAAGGAAAAAGCGAAGTCAGTGTTAAAAAGAAATGCTATACATGAAACCGCATGAAAAGCGAAATGGTGTAACTAATTAGTGTCGAAAAAGAAATCTTATGTGCTTAAAGGAAATAAAGTAAAAGTTAAACCCTGCTTAGAATTCAATACGAATGAGTACAAAGTGAATGAACGAGAGTGGAACTAATTATTAAAAAAAAATTGAAAGAACGCTTCCAAGTTGAAGAGTGCAGCTCTAAGGAAATACCTACAAATACGTAAAGGAAACCACAACGTTGAAGGAAGACAGCAACAGATTACCAGGAGGAACTCAAAGCAGCACATTAATATATACGAAGAATGTCACTAATAGGACTGTAGTAAGATTTAGCTTAAGAGACACATAAATGAAAATTATTAAATTTTGAAATTATCCACTGCCTGTGCAGTTAGCATACTTACTTACTTATTTGAAAGAATCATATTTGCTTTAAATATTTATGCCTAGAAAAGCTAGCCTCTCACGAAAAAAGGGGCCGGTTCACTGAGAAGTTAATTAAACTATCCGTGTGAAGACCTTCGTACCTTAGTAGGTCGCTGCAAACATAACTGCATTAACGACTAAAACGGACACATACGAACCTTCCGATTCGGACAGTGACTACCCCGAAAGTTTAATGGAGAGCGCCTAGCAGGCATCCATAGCGAAATAATTAATAATACTTGAATCGAAATAAAATTCGAAGTAGTAACTAAAAGAATAACGAGAAATAAAGAATATATAAACATATACGAGCTATAAGAGAAATCCATATTTAACAGATCGAAGAAGATTTGAGAACCTTTATATAAGAATTAAATACGAATTCACTTTTGCCGCTAGGTGGTCATTTTTTGCTATATTTAAAAAGTAATTTGCTTGTTACTCTCAATTACTATCTGGCACTCTTAGATGTCATGGGTCCACAGCGTCGAGACGGTGTTAAAGGACTACGAGATAGTTCGTAGTAAGCCCATCTATAGGGCAATACTACAGAACATTCGTCAGAAAGTTAGAATCAAGGCAGACTCTGCCTTGGTCTCTTACAACGTATTTGATAATGATTGGGTGGAGATAAAGAGAGTTCTTTCGCTCCACTACGCGGATAAAAGGGACATCCGAACCCTTGAGCATCAGCTTAGCCAGTTGAAACAAGGTGGCTCCAGGGTTGACGATTTCTACGCCACCGTCAACCATCAATTCTCGCTTATCATAAGCAAGCTCCGATCGGAGACCTATTCCTCTGAAACTATAGACGCCCTGGTAGAAACTTACCGCAATAGGGCATTGGACGTCTTCGTGCGAGGGCTGAATGAAGACCTCTCGAGGCTTCTGATAATTCAGAAGCCAAAAACTCTTCCCGAGGCATATTCCGCCTGCCTCGAGATGCAAAATCTAACCTTTCGAAATAACTCTGTGCACGTACAGGCGCAGAACGTTATATCGTCTCCTGTTCATTATGATTTTAAGAACGAAGGTGGGCCCCCTTTCCCCGCAAGAAACCCAGGTAGGTTTCAAAACAACAGATTCGCCCTGGAATAGAGGATTCCAAAACCGGCAATATCCGCCGCCAACCGGCCCGAAGCCCCCAATTAAGATGGAGGTGGACCGTTCATTCCAAACAAGGAATGTTAACTATATGAATCGGCCCAGGAAACCGATTAAACGGGAGGCCGATTCGGATAATTATCCCAGGAAGCAGCAACGGTTCTACCATATGGTGACGGATGCTCCAGAGTCTACTGAAGAACCAAGTACCTCTAATGCGGCGGAGTACCGGAACGAGGAGAATTTTATGATAGGTGCCTCGTTTCCAGCGTACCATACTTAGAGTATGTGACGCGAAACGGGAAGATCCTAGATTTCCTCATTGATACTGGTGCGAATAAAAATTTCATTAAGGCAAACCTAGCACCAGAATCCTACCCTGTTCAGAAACCCTTTTACATTAAAAGTCCTGCTGGGAAAATCCTAGTAAGGAACAAAATTTGCGGCAAATTCTTCTCCTTCGTTGGCTGCAATTTAGATGTTACCTTTTTCATTCTCCCGACCTTAAAATCTTTTGATGGAATAATCGGCGACGACACCCTAAAGGAACTGAAAGCCATTGTCGACCGAGATAAAAATGAATTAATTATAAAGTCAAACGTAAGAATTCCCCTAAAAAATAAGTCCTCTGATGTCGTTAACAATCTGATTATACTTAACAAGAACGTCTCTGAATCTTCTAAAACTAAACTCGAGTCACTTTGTAATAAATTTAGTAGCTTGTTCGGTCCAGTTAACAATGAAAAGGTGAAAACCAATGTAAGGGCTGAGATACGAACAACCACGGAGGAACCGATTTATACGAAAAGCTATCCGTACCCCGCTTGCATGCGGGAGGAGGTTGAGAGGCAGGTGAACGAACTTTTGGCGGAGAATATCATTCGACCGTCAAACAGCCCATATAATTCACCTATATGGGTCGTCCCAAAAAAACCTAAGCCTAACGGAGAAAAACAGTACAGGATGGTCATAGATTATAAACGCCTAAACTCCGTTACTATCTCGAACACTTACCCCATCCCCGGCATAAATAACGCTCTCGCAAGCCTTGGGGATGCGAAATTCGTCACTACATTAGATCTCACATCGGGATTCCACCAAATAGCCATGAGGGAAAAAGACATCCCTAAAACTGCCTTTTCTACTATGAATGGAAAATTTGAATACGTCAGATTGCCCTTTGGGCTCAAGAACGCCCCGGCCATCTTCCAGCGTATGATAGATGATGTCCTGAAGGAACTGATCGGGAAAATTTGCTATGTTTACATACACGACATTATCATCTACAGCAAGACAGTAGGTGACCATTTGAGGGATATAGAGACGGTTTTTGCAAAAATCCATGAGGCAGGGCTAAAAATCAATTTAGAAAAGACCCACTTCCTAGACACGAGTGTAGAATTCCTTGGATATTTAGTAACTTCGGAAGGCATTCTTCCAAATCCGGCTAAAGTAAAAGCGATCGAAGCTATTCTTCCCCCAAACAATCTAAAAGAACTAAAGAGTTTCCTCGGACTCACTTCCTATTACAGAAGATTTATCAGGGATTACGCCAAAATCGCGAAACCCCTAACGAATATGACCCGTGGTGAGCTTTCGCAGGTTAGAGCGAACCAATCGAAAAATGTCCCTATATGCCTCGACGATGCAGGAATTAAGGCTTTTGAAACCCTAAAGCAACTCCTTACTTCGGCAGAAGTATTAGCCTTTCCCGATTTCGAAAAGCCTTTTAACTTAACAACGGACGCCTCAGACTATGCTATTGGCGCTGTACTGTCCCAAGGTGAGCCTCCCGCTCCCTAAACCGAACGGAACGGAACGGAAGAAGGGTATGCGACAAATGAAAAGGAACTTCGTGCGATAGTTTGGGCACTCGACAATTTAAGGAACTATCTCTATGGTGCGAAGAAGATCAGGATATACACTGATCACCAACCCTTAACCCTCACGCTCAGTAATAGAAATTACAATGCGAAGCTTAAGCGTTGGAAATCGAGAATAGAGGATATCTCTTTGTCACATCCTGATTATGTAATTGATGATTGGCAGTTCATCAAGTTTGAACAAATATTTAATATCCCAGAGAAGTTTGAACTATCTGAAATGGTTGCAGATAAGGCCACATCTCATGGGATGATGAAGCTAATCAAAAACATTATAGAAAATGAGTCAATTGGAGCTTCATGGGAAAGATCTGTCTTGTATCAATGGCTTCTCTCTAATATCAATGAGCCAGTGCAGTTCTTGAAACTCATTGATTCCATGGGTTTTAGTAATGATGAGAGAGTGATAGGTGTGCATCCGAAAGAGAGAGAGTTGAAACTTTTTGCCAGACTATTCGGACTGCTTCCCTTATTGAAGAGACTATACGTTGTCATTACGGAGGCTTTAATAGCAGAGTTTATCCTGCCGTACTTTCCCGAGATCACAATGACTTTTGATTCAGCCACTCTAATGACTCGAATCCACAAAAATACAAAATCCTTGGATGAAGATCATTATCGAGAAGGAGACAGAATTAAGGAGTATACAACAGTCAACAACTCTGACTTTGAAAGGTGGAATTCTCACATGAGGAAAGAAGAAACGATAGGGATATTTACCGACATGGATCATGCTGCATTGCCAGGACTCATGACATGTTTTCTGAATCACAATTTTATCTGGCTGACGGATCCCATACCCCTGAGGTGGCTCCCGATGGAAAATCATTAATTGAAGATGACTATGTCTGGAGTGGTCATCTAGGAGGGATTGAAGGGTTGAGGCAAAAAGGATGGACCATCTTCACCACAGTCTGCTTAAAGTACATCGCCGAGTCTCTAAGGCTTAATTGTGAGATCATGGGGCAAGGAGACAATCAAGTCATTTTGCTAAAGTTTCAAGATCAAACCTTGCAAGAAATCAAGATCAAGAATCAACAGTTCTTAGATAGATTGGATACTCTCTTAAAGAGGATCGGGCCACCATTGAAGTTGGAAGAGACATGGACCTCATCTCACTTCTTTATCTACGGAAAGTTCGGAGTTTTCGATGGTCAACCTATGTCTATGGGACTCAAAAAACTATGCAGAACAATGCGTCTTACCAATGAAGGGTTTCAGAACTTGGAATCCACATTGTCGTCTATTTCCGCTAATGCAAGTGCTGCAGCTGCTGCAGACATGGATCCAGTCATACCATTTATAGTTGGAGTCATGGAAAGTTTAGGGGCCATCTACCTTCATTTGAACCATCCCTTTTACGGAATTCCAATAGCCCTCAGATCGCAAAACCAGTCGGTCAAGATTCCTTCTCAAGGACAATCCATCTCATACAACTTCCGGATCCCTGACGACTTCTTCACCCTAATCTAAAGGAAGGATTTCTCTGTTTACCTAGCATTATTAATGACTCCCTGTATCCTAGGAGGGTTTCCCACGCTACAGTTATGTGATCTAGTTTGTCATGGATTTCCGTATCCCTTAACCTTGAACATCAGCTATCTGAAGAAAGTTTATTCAAGACTATCTCCCTCGGAGGTCTTCTTGAAAAACAAGATCAGGAAAATACTGAACCCGCTGGCAAACCCTGATGTTAACCCGGAGATGCTCTGTCAAGACCCTGTATCCCTCAACTTGCTGCACAGTTCTTCTGGATCGGAAAAGATCAAACGGATGGTCTATGACTACCTCACCTCAGGTCTTCAAGTGGAAAATAAGGTATTTCTGAACTTTTTAGAATTAGCCAAGTCCCGACAGACATTGTTATCAGAGCTGCTCTTTGAAATGACGCCAAAGTTCAATCCCAGAGTCTCCAATTCCATCCTGGAATTCACCCGTGTTGGAAGAGCAATGAGACTAATAGCTAAAGTGAATAAGACAGGGGTGTTAATCTCCTTGATGCTCTTGGCCAGAGACCATGCAACCAGAATTCCTGACTTGGAGGACTTTTATGAGAATCTAGATCCTTTGTTTTCCAGAGGAAGAACAGACCGGATGGAGAGCTTGTTTGCAAAGTTCGAGGTTAACTTCCTGAACGGGATATTGTTTACTTTAGTTTCATCTCGAACAGAAGGGGTAACACCAGAACTAATGTGTGCTACAGAATTAGCCAATTTGCTCAGAGCAAGGACCTGGCAGAGAGAGGACATTACAGGGGTCACATGTGCTTCCCCGTTAGAATTCATTACTTGGGAAAAAGCAGAAGGTCTGGGATGCAACTCCGAAGGACATGTCAACCAAAATCTTGGATATATACTCGCGAGGACCGACCTCTCGAGAGAGGAGTTTTTCGGAATCACCAAGCATACAAATAAACTAGGACCTTTCAAACCCTTCTTCGGATCGACAACTTCGGTCAAGGTGGCTTACGAAGGAGGACGATTAATTCCTGTCAGTCCTCCACTTATCAAGATGGCAGTGGACAACTTAAAGCTGATTGGATAGGGCACGGAGAGAAACTCCAATTTGACGGACTTGATCCTAAAAGTTTTCTCATCGTTGACTGACTTGGATCCGACAGGATACATCCCCGAAGAGGCCGGAATATCAGGATCCCTGGAACATCGGTTTGATGACATGAAGACCAAGCATAGAGCCTCACTCCCTATTTTGTATAACTATATCTCACATTTGAATTTGTCCACTAATGCATTCAAACTGGAAAACACTCAGGAGATAGTAGTATCCGATAACATGAATATTAGTTTTCAATCCCTCTTTGTCATGGCCAGTACTATGTGGTCCATAAGATGCCAATACCCCGAAAGGCTGTCCTATTCAAAATCCTTCCATTTGCACTCCATTTGCATACTCCCAGTCTCTGAGGGAAAACTTGACTTACCCCATTCTGACAAATTGACACAGGTGCTCTCCGAACTCTCACCCAACCCGGACAACCCGTACTGCTGGGTACCCCAGGCAAATTTGGTAACCCCTCAATCTGTCAGCCTTCATCTACCCACGGTGAAGGTATCACCTGAGGAGCTACTTGATAAAAGAAAGACTTTTGATTGGGCCATGTCTTGCTGGTATTATTCAGAGAATCCTGCAACAGTTTCAACAAACAGGATATCCATGCATTCCTCTGAATCCCCCATGGTCATCCCAATCTCCCATGAAAATGTCCATTGCAAGGGTGCTAAAATATTTATGTACTCTTCGCATAGTAGAACACATGGTTGTATCTAGCCCCTGGGATTCAAGTAGAGGATCATATTCCATACAAAAGAGAGTCAAAGCTGCTACAGATAGTGCCCACAACATCCCATTACCCTGGTTTTTGCCTATGGAGTCTTTATTAGTCAACACTCCAGGCTTGCAAGAGCTTCACAATGCTCAACCTGAAATTGAACTTCCTCGTGGCACCCCTCCTTCCCAAACTGAGAAAGGGTCGTTCTTTAAAAGGGCTTTTGAAACAGCCGCCCACCTCCTCTCTGTCCCAATACAACTACGAGTTGATTTACACACCTGGTAAATCAAACTTTGTGGCTGATGCCCTCTCGCGGCTCCGAACACAGGTTAATCACCTTCAGGTTCGGGTTCATCTTCGACAGATACGGCAAGCATAGCAGCTGAAACAACCACAGACGACGCGGACGAAGGACAAACACAGACAAACACAGACACTGCCGACGAAGAACGAAGTGTAAGGACAGATGAGGCGGAAACAGGCACAGCCGAAGAAGGACTATGCGAGAGATCTTTTGACACCGATGATTCCGGTACCATGCATAGTGCTGACCAGGATAGTTCGGACCTAATACCTCACGTAGAGGCTCCGATCAATGTATTTAGGAACCAAATCATTTTTAGGATTGGCATCGACCTTTGTTCTCCGGCTATCACCGCCATTATATCTCCACGAAGAACTTAGACAAGAATAAACTTGCTGAATTTTTGCTAGAGTACCTCAATCCAAACGTTATAAATGGAATAAAGATTCCCGAAGATTACCTGGGAATACTCCAGAATCTGTATCTAGAGAGCTTCGGAAAATATAAAATTAGGGTAACACAGAGAGTAGTGGAAGACGTAGCCAGCGAGGAGCGTAAATTCTGTACCATCGAAAAAGAACACAGAAGAGCTCACCGTGCTCCCAGGGAAAACAAGGAACAAATCCTTGAACAGTTCTATTTGCCAGGAATGATGGCTAGCATAAAGAAATTTGCTACCTCTTGTGAAATCTGCAATATTAACAAATATGACAGACACCCCTTAAACCCTGAACTACAGCCAACACCTGTTCCTAAGTATCCATGTGAGATAATTCATATGGATATAATGGAGATCCAGAATGAAAAATTTCTAACCGTCGTCGTTGATAAGTTCTCCAAATTTTCTAAATTCTTCCACATCAAAGACAGATCAGCCATTTACATAAGATCCAAAGTAATAAAAATCTTACACTATTTTACAGTTCCTCTGATTCTGGTCACGGACAATGAAAGGGGCTTCCTTAGCCCAATCGTCCTAAACTTAATTAGAAAGTCGGGAATAAAACTATACTTAACGCCATCCCATAGAAGCGAGGTCAATGGCCAAATAGAGAGAGTTCACTCTACCATTCTGGAAATATATCGGTGCCTTAGAGCAGAGCACTCAGAGTTTAAGGTAAAGGAACTTGTCTGCGTGGCTGTTGACCGGTACAATAACACCGTACATTCGATTACCAACAGGAAGCCAACAGATGTATTCTTCAATAGGTCACAAAGGGTTAATTTTCAAAATCTGTTGAACATTCGTTCAAAAATTAATAAGGATCTTAGAGGGCTAATTCGGAAAAACATGGAGGCCAGGAATACGAGACTTAATCTGAAAAAAGTAATCCCGAGGAAGTACTTCCAAGGGGATGTTGTATACATTGCCGTAAAGGGAATAAAAAGCAAAAATAGGCCTTTATACCGGAAAGAAATTGTCGCAAAGGACAATCGTGTAACGATAACGACAGCTAGTGGCAAAAGAATTCATAAAGCTCACTTAAAAAATTTAAACAGAAATTAATAAAAGAGAAGAAAAAGGAAAAAAAAAGAAGAAAAAAAAAAAAAAAGGGGAAAAAAGGAGGGGGGGGGGGGTGATTCCATAATCTACCTAAATTAAGCTATTATAAAAAATATACCAATTCTAAAAAAAAACAAAAAAGAACGAAGACTTATTAGAGACTCTCAGATAGAAGTAAGAAATCTCTTTTGAGCGATACTACCAAGTCCAACCTTGTAATTAACTAATTAAGGAAGTAATGAAATTAATAAAATTATATTGAAATTGTATTACAGTTTAGCTTTCTTGGTTCCTGTGCAAGCCCTGCACATTTTTGATTACACATCACCAATCGTTACCATTAAGGAGGGCAACGCATGGGTGATAAATGGCTACTTTAGACTGATCCATGTCATCGACTTAAGCAAATACAGCGCGCTCATCGAGCGAACCGAACAACTGGCCGCAAAACATGTAGCAGACCAGGAAATGCAACTTTTTTTAACATACCATCTGAACCAGGTAAAGGATCGATTAAAGGAGCTAGGTAAACCAAAGACGAGACGGGTTCGATCTATCAACTGGATAGGGAGCGCCTGGAAGTGGCTGGCGGGTTCCCCTGACGCGACCGATTGGAGCAAACTCTTACAAACGCAAACAGACATAATAGAGAACAGTAACGACCAGTACAAAATCAACGAAAAACTTTTCGAGACGACGCACGAGGTTATGAACAAGGTTAACAAAATGATAGATGGCTACAACAACGCCGTACAGGAGGGAGAAGCAGAAAGATTAAGGCACGACTTATGTTGAAAATAAATGAAGCTAAACAGCACCATATAGCAAATACTTATACATTATACATTACTACATTACTTGAATACTTACATTACTTGCATTACACATACTTAAACCTTTTTTTTCCTTACATACTTAAACATTATATGCGTTAACTTGTTCTTTGGTAACTATGACCGCCAACGGCGTCAGTCAATAAAAACTAGTTTTTGTGATCGGGTGTTTCATTTTTTCTTTGAAGTTTTTTCTTAAAGCGTTCGTCGTACCGGGAGGATTTCTCAACAACTTACTCAACATGGTACTTATACTGAAGGAGAGCCTGTCAAATGGCCAAGACCGGAATAGTTAATAGTAACATACTAGACGCCGAGGAAGTTAACACCATCATAAACGAACTGGAGACCTTACCTTACCAAAACTTCGTGGAAGCAGTGGAGTATGGACGACCCTCTGTATATAGCAACGGAACCCTATTGTTGTATGTCCTAGGTATTCCTAAGGTTGGGACCAACATCTTCCATTTGGTGAACGCTCGTGCTGCAATCAAAAACGGAAAGCAAATCGACCTAGACTATACGAAACTACTAGTTAATCACGACATGACTTACGGACTCAAAGGGGACTGCTTCCACATAGGCAACACATCAGTATGCGACGGTAGCGTCTTAAATAAATTAGCGGAAGACACATGCCTACCCAGGATCCTTAGGGGTGGCATCGCAGCGTGCGACTTTAAGAGCACAAATGAGGAGATCATAGAACTCATTGGGGAAAATACGATCTTCGTGACGAATTTTAATGGTTCAATTTTAAATAAAAATTCTTCTATTCCTCTAGAAGGTACCTATCTCATCCAACTGGACAATGACACGGTCACCATCAAGGACCAGACATACTCTAGTGGGTCCGCTTCAAGTCTACAGGCACTTCCTGCCGTCCTGGCAAACGTAACCAGCAAGAGGATTAAGCCGAATCTGGAATTGGTCCACGATATCAGTATCAAGAATATTGAACATATTAATACCCTAAAAGAAAACTTTGGTTCTTCTATCATTACAGAAATTCTTATCGTCCTAGTAATAGTTATCGCCATCTGCCTACTATGGAAGAAGGACCAGGGTCCTTTACTTTCATCAGTCAACCACTGCTCTTCAAATAAGAAACAAAAGACATCATTTAGAGGTCTGGGTAATCAACCCCTTTCGACATTTGGCCGTATCAACTGCATGATCAAATTCAATAATATGTGTCTTCAACAACAATTGATAATTCTTCCAAATGAGGAGATGAATAATGAATATACCACTTATTTTAGGTAGAGACTTTCTGTATAAATGTAATATCGTACTTTGTCAAATGAATACGGAAGTTATTAATGTAAACAGAAAAACTTATGTATAATTCGTATTTTTGCATTGATGGTGGGGGAGAGGTTTCATCCGCTGTTTCTTGTCCGTCGTCGTCAGAAAAAGTTGTAGACGTAAAGGAGCCGTCTTTAGTCAAGGAAAATTGGACTGCGTTATCTGGGGGTGACGACGTGTCAAGTGTGTTGGGCAGGGATCTCGATCGTTCTGTTTCTTCTTGCCCAGGGATACATACGATTCACTTAAGTGAAAACTCGGAGACTAAGATGCCGTTAGATGTAAATAAATCTTTAGCAAAGAAGAATATAGAAATTATTGAGCGAACTATTCATGAGCAATATCTGTGTCCGGTCAACGTTAAAGTAAGACCGCAAGATTCGGAGATGCATATTAGGCTTACCAACCAAACGCCATTTCATACGTCTCCACGACGGCTTTCATACTTCGAGAGGATAGAGGTACAGAAGATATTAGATAAACTACTTAAAGAAAAAGTCATTAGTCCAAGCCAATCTCCTTATGCATCCGCTGTAGTTCTAGTAAGAAAAAAATCCGGAGAACTTCGTATGTGTATTGATTTTAGAAATTTAAATAAGGTCACGGCCCAGGATAATTATCCATTGCCTCTGATAGAAGATTGTTTAGGAATCTACAAGTGCTTTGCTACGATGGCGTGATTCGTTTTCCGTATGATCGTCACTACGAGGAGTGTTTTAATTAAGTACATAGCTTTTTTTTATTTGCAGTGTACGTGTACCGTGAAGAAGATGTGTTGGAGTTTGCAGATTATTTTAAGCATGTAATTGTGTATAAGTTAATGCTCATTATAATCAACAACCACTAACCAGCCATTGCACCGAACATTCACACCAACGCTTTTTCTCGCTCGTCAGCACATCCGCTCCAGCGACAATTACTACTGACCTAACTTAAGTTTATTTTTTGAAATGTTAGGTAGATTTAAGTAATGAAAAATAAAGCCGAAGTTATTTTATTGGCGCTCAACTTATTTTTCTAACGCGAGTGTGGTTGCGAAAATTCTTATAAAAGAATAATAGACCCGTCTACGACTCGTTGTCTTAAGGCCTAGACTCACGATCCTATAAAGGAAATTAAATAACCGTGCTGCAAGGATACCTACCTTTATTTTAACTAGACCAGAGCTGTGTTAATCAAAAGCAAATTAATTTAAAACTGGAATTCGTGATCAACATTTTGACTAACTTTACAAACAAATCGAAAGTAGAAGAACTAAAAATTCCTAAATCAAAATTTGTGAAAAATTATCTAGCTACTAGCATAACGATATGAGGATTATTTTCATGTAAGTGGAGTTTTGAGTTTTGATAGATATGTTTTGATATGGGTGAGCGGTGTCATTTGTTTTTGTATTAATTAGGGGAATTTTTTTTATATTCCCCTCGTTTTTTATTTGCAGTGTACCTGTACGTACGTGTACCATTTTGTTTGTTATTTGCTACCCCCGACTGGATGGAATAGTTAGTATGCATTTATGCTAACTATATATGTGTAATTTTAGTGTGTGTATTTGTTTCAGGATGACGACGCGCAGATGCCGCACTCAACGTGAGACGGATTTCAAAAACTAAAACCAACGACGGTGTCCATTTTTGACTTATTCCTTGATTGGTGTTTGACCAACTCTCTTTAATAAAGTTAATATTTGTATTTCGTGTTTAATTGATATTTATGGACACTGGGTTGGGTGTCCAAGTTAAGATACCCATAAATCCTTCCTTCTGAAGCATTGCCAATTCTTGCTTATCAGCATAATTGGCCAGTGTCAAATATCATTTTTTATCTTTATGCTCCTTCTGAGACAGAACGTTTTGCAAACGTCAACAATATATCTTTTATCTTTATGCTCCTTCTGAGTATGAACGTTTTGCAAACGTCAACAAAATATCTTTATATATCAGTGCAAGTAATTTTGTAAGGCACTTCCAGATGAACAGTGAATTGATGAACATTGACTTACCCCCACCAGAGGTAAGGGGTCATTGTGAAATCAGAAATAAAGCATTTTTAAACCATCAAATGAAGTAAAGAAAAATTAATTCATTGTGAAACCAAAATAAAAATTAATCCATTGTGAAATGAGAAATAAAGTATTTTTAAAATTTCAAATGAAGTAAACAAAAATTAATTTCCATAGTGGTGACCCCGACATGATCATATATCACAGCAAAATGCAAGACGACGGAACACGAAACGCGATTGCAGGCACCTTCTCAGCCTACATACCACCCGCAGTTGAATCCGACGCGGAAATTCAGGAAATAGCTGCACTAAAAAACCTGCGAATTCCAGTGTTGTGGAAGGTAAATCCAGCGCTGTGGCTCGTGCAGTTGGAGGCACAGTTCCACAAAAACGTGATCACTACAGACAACAGCAAATTCAACGATATAATCGCGGAGTTTTTTTTATAAATCGACGACAAGATCCAAGGAATTTTGATCATCAGTGTTTTTTGAGAGATATATTGTGTTTCAGAACATTTTGAAGAGCATTTGGTTTTCATTTGTATACGTTTTTAAAAGTGACAGATAGTTTTTTCTTACCATTAATAATCGGTAAAATCTCGTTTAAGTTCAAAGTCGAACAGGGACATTATGCGGCTAGTTGTCCAAAGAAAAAGACGACTCATCAGGTATATCATATACAGCAGAACGAAGAAGATGTAAGGAATTTGAACTATACTTTGTAAAATGAAAATAATATATTCAAAATTGTAGTAGAAGCGCTAAGCGATACCGGCAGTCCCGTCAGCCTTATCCAGCAAGAATTTTTACCTTTATTTATATTAAGCAAAATTGTAGCACTAAATTACCGACCTTGTGACATCCCTGGCCAAAAATGATCGTAAGTGTCCCGTGATTGGATTGTTAAAATATAAATATAACAAAGATAAGTGACCCTCGATTGGACTGATAACGTTATAATTGTAGCAGCCATCCCACATGAAAAATCCGATATTCCCGAGGGCGATTTGGTAGATATTATTGTGGCTAGTCTGAATGATCGGACGCCGTTGGCTACAATATTATATCAGGCTACTAGATTGCGGCAACTTAAGGTGCAACTAGATCGATACGAAAAATTACGTGTTAAACTTGCTCCACCAATTATGATACGTGCTTCCACCGTGGGACCATCGCAAAAGACCAATAAGGAAACGGCAGTTGCTGAAAGAATGGCGACTCGTCCTGAGACGACCCGTTGCTATAATTGTTCTCAGATTGGGCATTTTCAATCCCAGTGTACAAAACCGAATCGAGCTGCTGGTTCGTGCTTCAAATGCGGTGAACTCCCACACTACCATCATACGTGTCCGAGGAAGAGGAATCCTGTACAAGCTGTCAAGAAACCGAAGAAAGATTTCACTGACAATGACAGTTGGTTGTCTGGAGAAGGTGTACAACTGATGAGTGCTGTTCAAATGGTAAATCCCATACAAAAGTGACACAACGAAATCATGATGAAAAATGTCGCACTCCTTTTCTTTGTGCAATATGCAGCTGGTACGCAGATGCTGCAAAATGATGGCGGAAAAGTGGTTAGTTGTAGTAGATTGCTTGGTACAATTCTCCACTCTCTTTTCGCACACGTTTAATGTCTGGGACATTATTTGCTTGCGAACAATTTTACATGTTTTTTTTTCGCTGTTGTCAAAATGGAATCGTACGAAATGGGAGATAGAGAATATTTGTATGAAATATTGGAGCAGGAATACTTGGAAGATGACCCACCACCAACATCACCAGTTCTATCATCCCAACAAAAAAAAAAAAATTAGAAAAGAAAGGCTGTTTTCACATCGGAGGAGAAGAAAAAATTGCCTCTGCTAGTTAAATCCTCTGAGCCAATTTGGAAGCTCGACCACACAGACTGCATAAAAATAATAATGCCGTTGCAGGTCTGTGGAAGATTATATCAGCGGAAATGAAAAAGCCAGGTTGTTTAGATCTTGTGTCCCTAAACAATTTATTGTATGTACTAATTTTATACACATGCATTCCGGCATACCCATTTCATTGTACTCATTTTTCATTATAGCTAAACGATTTATCGTATCATTAGGACTTCAGGCAAAGGAATTTATATCAGCTCCTCAAATATTCAAAAGTTATCTTATTATTCGCTGACCTAAATTGGACACTAATAAATAGCCAGCGCAATTCCACGAATTGCACAGCAGAAAATGCAACCAATAAAAGTAACATTAATTATCTCCGGAATTTGCTGCGCTGGATTTGTAATCCATATCGCGTGCAAACTCTGGTCTGCATATCGTATCATGAACACATTTTTCTTATGGGACTGGATTGGATAAGTTATTTTTTTTTTTGCCTGGAGTCGTCAGTCAATTGGTTTTTCTATAGCATCGAGCTCACACCTAAAAGAATTGTGTATTAGATTAATTATTCATAAATAATAAACCTCTATTATCAAAAGTGTTGTGTCACATTCATTATTGTATCAAAAGGGTAATATCAAAACAGGTATTTCCCCGAAACACAGGTAATTTGCAGTTTTCAAGTATGTAACACTATATCTTCATATTTTGTCAGTGGAGGACTGAAAAGCGATGTGCCTTTCTCTACGTGATAGCGTGCGCTACCATGCTGGTGGGAAAAAAAATGTAAGTCAGGTAGCGAAGCTGACGTCTCTGGTTTGGATGGTGGTGAAAATTAATCGTTGGAGTACGATTTCTGTATTGACTGGGAGTTTGCATCCAGTATGTCTTTCTTGACGCCATTATCGTCATATATGTATATATCTACCTAAACTATACAATTGGAGTAATCATCCTAATTTTTTGTATGTAACACTTCAGAACATTGAATAGCAGCGATATTGAGAATGATTCTCCCAGCTGTTCCAATCAGGCATCAACGCTCGGAAATGCTATTCAAATGTCAAATTACGCTTATGTAAATTAAATATGTATTACCTCAGATAATTCGATTACAATATTTTTTTTTAGTAGTTAAACGAAAGCCGAAAACCCAAACCCCATTGCTAGAGACCGCTGCTGACTTAAGCAGAAATATAAGCGAGCTTATCGACTTCCAAAAGCAAAGAGCAGCTACAGCAACACCTCCTTTAAAACATTTTGCAATGCTTGCAAATATTGATAGGATGCTTCAGAAGTTGCCAGACGACGTGGTGGAAGATTTAAATGTAATATTCACGTCGCAAATTTATAAAGAAATAAAAATGATTAAAATAAAGACAACACGTCCACATTTTTAATCTACAAAAGACGCTTTATTTTGCCATGGAATAGACCCAGATGGTGAAACAAAATAGTTTTTTTAGTTCATCCCGCACATATTTTCCAACGTTGTTTTGTCTTCCCAAACTTGATTGGATCGATGAACAATGAAATGAATTGGGTGAGACATGTTTTCTCCATTCACCTGCAACTAAACACCCAAATTCAAGTCTTTCAACTTCAGAAATTGAACAAGTGTTAACTAAGATTAAAGTTGACACACGACTTGATATGGATGGAATTGCTCCTATTATTTTACAGAGGTGTGCGAAAGTCTTTACTGTACCTTAAAAAATAATTTTCAATCGTTCGCTTGAAAGTGGAGAGTTTTTAGAAAAGTGGAAGGGCCCTATAATTACACCAATTTACAAATCAGGAAGTAGACAGGAAGTTTCTAACTACCGCCCTATTTGTAAAATTACTACAATTCCAAAAATTTTTGAAAAACTGATCTATACAAAACTAACTCAACTTCTTAAAAGTACGATTTCTCCCCGTCAACATTGTTTTGTTGCTGGTAGATCTACTAGCACAAACCTTACAATTTTTTCAAATTACATATTAAATGGACTTGAGAAAGGGTATCAATTTGATGTTGTGTATACATACTTCTCCAAAGCATTTGATCGTGTTAATCATGATATCTTACTAATGAAGTTAAATAAAATAGGATTTCACTCTAACTTATTAAGCTGGATAAAGACATACTTAAAGGGTCGTATTCAGTATGTTCGTATAAATAACAATCTATCTTCACCAATCAATGTTACCTCGGGTGTGCCGCAAGGAAGCCATCTTGGCCCCCTCTTTTTCTTGATATTTATCAATGACATTCCCAAAGTATTTTTAAATTCTGAGTGCCTTATGTATGCGGACGATTTGAAAATCTATAGGTGTATCAAAACTGAGCATGATTGTATGTTATTACAAGAAGATCTTGAGAGACTATCAAATTAGTGTTTGATTAACTCCTTACACCTCAATATTGAAAAATGTCAAAGTTTAACGTTTTGTCGAAATCGATCATGTATTAACTTTTCTTATAGAATAAATGGGACATTTCTTTCAATGATAACCTATAAAAAGACCTAGGTGTAATTTTTGACCAAAAACTTGATTTCTTAAAACATATAGATTTTTTAGTCGCCAAAGGTAATTCGATGTTGGGTTTCATTCTGCGTAATTCAAAGGAATTCTCTGATCCACACACTTTGAAATGTCTATTTTTTTTTATTTGTTAGATCCACTCTTGAATATTGTAGTACAATTTATAGTCCTGTATATGAGGTTCACTCTTTTCGAATCGAGAAAATACAAAAACGTTTTACAAGGGTATTAATCAAAAGACTTCAATGGGACATTGATATGCCTTCATATGGAACAAGGTGCAAATTATTTGGAATCTTGCCTCTTAACATTCGTAGGAAGTTCTCTGAGGTTATGTTCATTCGTGACGTATTGACTCATCATATTGATTGTTCTGATATCTTAGGCTTAATTAATTTCAATGTGCCTGCGAGGATGCTTAGAAACCAATCGTTTTTTAAGATTCCATATCACAGAACAAATTATGCTGCCAATGAACCATTGTGTAGGTGCTTAAGAGAAGCCAATACAGTTTGCGATATGATCGATTTTAGTCTAAGTAGATTTTCCTTTGAAAATAATTTGCTATTAATCCTAAGCAACTCTAATGGTGGCAATGTTTAATTTTTATTTTATTTTATATTATATATTATATTCATAAACTAAACTTAACTAAACGAAACTAAACGGCGGGCAATAAGTCGAATATACAATCAAATAAATACAAATATACTAAGCGTCAGCAACTTTACTCGCAACACACATCTCTCATATGGATATGGTGCCTAAAGATAACAAACAGTTGCTTCCCTCTGAGGCACTGCAGAAATCGCATTTAAGCATATCAAATATCTTTAATAAATTTTGTATGATTCCATCTGAGGGGTTGCACAGAGATAAGAACGTTTTGCCAACCTCTGCACTTTTTCCACTATAAATAGTAGGAAATTATCCGATGTGAATTCAGTTTAGTTTTATAACCCAGAACGTTCTGATCGTTGACTTCCCCCCCACCAGTGGTAAGAGGTCAACTTGAAGAACAATAATAAAGTTTTTTAAAATTTAAACCACCACTAGAAAAGTTTAATTGGCGCCCAACGTGGGGCATGCTAAAATTTGCAACTAAAATAAACCCGAAAAATAATCAAGTAAGGATACCTATGCAAATTAAAAGTGTGCGTGAAACCCAAGTATAACAAGTATTCTTATAAAAAAGAAGAAAAGTAAAAAAAAAAAATACAACATAAAACAAAAATATATCCTTTCAAGGAGAAAAAAGTGTAAAAACCAAATATTTTTAAAAGTTTACTAAGAAAAACATCGAAAACCATATTTGAAAAAGTGCTATGCTACCAGAAGAAGAAGAGGAAGTATCAGAAGACGAAGTAATTGGAAACTTCACACCCAGCGAAGAAGACAGCTCTAAAGCCTTAAGTGACGAAGAAGCGACCGCCTTAAGGAATATAACAAAAAATTGTAAGCAATTTATATACAAAAAATAAATATATATTTTTGTCATAGTTACATTAAGCTTAATAATCGTAATTTTATTAAATAAATATTGTTTAATTATCTCCATTCTGGAACAATTAATAATTCAGTTTAAAAATATGACGACATTAGATAGAACTGAGGACCTATACTAGGTTGATAGTGACAAATACCGCCTCTTTAAAGGTTGAAATAGAATCATTAAAGAAACAGCTAGCAAAGGTTACTGGAGTACACTCCGTAACTGAATATACACAACAAACAATAGACGACTCCATTCAATGTAATGATACATTGGATGTAATAAAATTACTCCCGGATTTTTCAGGGAATATAAATATGTATGATAGTTGGCGCGAAGCCGCTAACAATTCAATCAGCTTATATACAAAAGGCAGTAAGAAATATTTCGCCGCGTTTGGATGGTTGTGAAAATGAATCGTTGGAGGTCGATTCCTGTATTGACTGGGAGTTTGCATCCAGTATGTCTTTCTTGACGCCATTATCGTCATATATGTATATACCTACCTGAACTATATAATTGGAGGAATCATCCTAATTTTTTGTATGTAACACTTCAGAACATTGAATAGCAGCGATATTGAGAATGATTCTCCCAGCTGTTCCAATCAGGAATCAACGCTCGGAAATGCCATTCAAATGTCAAATTACGCTAATGTAAGTTAAATATGAATTGCCTCAGATAATTCGATAACAATATTTTTTTTTACTAGCTAAACGAAAGCCGAAAACCCAAAGACCCATTACTAGAGACCGCTGCTGACTTAAGCAGAAATATAAACGAGCTAATCGACTTCCAAAATCAAAGGGCAGCTACAGCAACACCTCCTTTAAAACATTTTGCAATGCTTGCAAATATTGATAGGATGCGTCAGAAGTTGCCAGACGACTTGGTGGAAGATTTAAATATAAGATTCACGTCACAAATTTATGAAGAAATAAAAATGATTAAAATAAACCCAACACGTCCGCATTTTTAATCTACAAAAGATGCTTTATTTTGTAAGAAACCTGCTGTGTGGGATGCGAGTGAGAAAACAAAAATCCAACCTAACTCATGCCGAAAGAAACAGCGGTAGGAAAAAGCCAGTGTGAGAAGCGCTGGAGTAACCTCGCGTTTCCCATAAAATTGCACGAGCGTTTACGCACCCTTACCTCAAAGAGGCAACCATCTTTTTCGCTCAGTTTATTGATTAATTTTCATATCCATCGTAAGGGAAAACTTTTGTTCAGAATCATATGATAGGAACACGTTTATTGCAGAAAAATCAAACTATTATTATGCCATGCCAATCAGATTTTTCTGAACATCCAAATAGAGGTAAAAACCATTTGAAAATCACCCCATAAGCGAATTCAATAGGTTAGAGCGAGACAGATACACCCCACGCGCAAAGAGATAGGTAGACATCTTGCATAGTCAGCTACGCCGTAGCGCGAATGTAGTCAGTTGGTATCGAGAGTTAGTGAGGGAAGGCAGGCGGGTAGACAAAAGCGAAAAAAGAAGAAAAGGAAAAACTTTTCATGTGCAGCACCGTGTCGTGGTTTAAAGAAAAAGAAGAAAAGTGTACATCCGCGTGTAATTAGATATATAAAAAGTTTGTCGAGGGCAAATTGCGTCCGGAATCACAATTCTGGCACAATACCCGCATTAAAATTTGTTCAACGGACACAAGAAAAATAAAGTCGACCGAATCCCACGTGTGTAGTTTTGTGCGCGAGTTACGTGCACAGAGACACCCATCAATACTTAGATGCACCATATCACATCTTGCTTAGGATGCATTTTTATTAAATCAAGATCCGTATCTAATTGAAATTCTTTTATTGTAACTTAATACATCCATTTCATATTTTCCATTGTAATCAAATATATAATTTATTTCATATTTTCCATTGTAATCAAATATTTCATCTATTTCACATTTTTGCTGTAACATAATATACGCACCTAACAATCATAATGTACATTTACCTGTCGCCTTCCGTTCTCACGCTGCAAATAATCGCAGCGTCAACATCAGTACTGTATAAAAACTCAAGGAAAATTATTGTATTCGTCATTCGTTTTCAAATAAATGTCAGAGGCGGAAGCTCTGCACAAAATTAAAATATTGTTTTTTTATTTTGTGTCGCGAAGTTCATGTAATTCGCGCCCCCACACACCCCACTCAACCGCCCCTAAAAACCCTAACCTCGGTACAACGTCGCCACGTCATACACGTTCATCACCAAAAAGAAGTGTAAAAAAAAAAAAAAAAAAAGAACGAAAATTCCAACTAGAAAAATAAAGAAGGAAAAAGAAAACGACATTCATTACGCAGTGCTTGGTTGAGCAAACATAATTCTTGCTAGCTTTCCCCCGAGTTTGCAACCGTAGCAGAGACAACGCACCACCAAGTTATCCAATAACCACACCTCATCGTATATCATTGATTGCGCAGATTTTTGAATATTGTATTTTGTGGCTCAAATGAATTTTCCATTCCACTTTAGCTTAAAGTCGTAACAACAGCTTCGGATAAATCGAGCAAGGAATTTCCCTGGAAGGAATGAGGTGCACCCCAGTCCCCCACCAAGGAACGCGAAACAGTGTTGACCCTGTATTGGAATGATAGGGGGTAAGTTTGGTTATGAAATTTTCATTTGGCCGTTAATGTAACCGTAGAATTGACCTTAGGATTTTGTACATCTACATAACTAAGATTATCCGCTGTCGGAAATATTTTCATATGATTATATATATATATATATACCCACATCGCGTAAGAGAAGAAAATATACTTCTGTTGTAGAATCGTTCGAATTAGAATACCGCACTAACCCTATGAAAGGTGAAAGCACGGCCAAGCGTGTATAACATTCAATTAGTTGGCGATTGTTAGTCGGTGGTAGTATGCCCTTGTGACTTTGCATTGGTGTATGAAGGAGCTACCGGGGCAGGTGTCACTTAATTTCGTTACAATTTTGTCATGGAATAGACCCAGATGGTGAAACAAAATAGTTTTTTAGTTTATCCCGCACATATTTTCCAACGTTGTTTTGTCTTTCGAAACTTGATTGGATCGATGAATAATAATGAATGGGGTGAGACATGTTTTCTCCATTCACCCAAATTTATTACATTAATCTGTATATTTCGACGGGCAATAAGTGTCTCTAGATCCGCTCATTAAAAAGTTGTGAAGAAAGCAGCATGCACTTGTAATTTTTTGCGCCCGATCTGGACCACAAAACATAGTTCTGGACACGCATAGCCATTTCCAGCACAAAATGCCGAATGAGTTTTCGACACAACGCCTTGCTCTGCTAATTCTGTAATTAGCTATTCGTTCTTCATCCGTCAGCTTTTTCGGTTTTCTTGGGGCATATGGCTTGATTATCCGTTTGCAAAGCGGGAAAGTGTCGCGTCGTCTGCAACGAAGAAGTATGGAAGCGTTTCATTCCCCACACACATATCATCTGGAAATGGTAATTTGTCTTGAAGAGTTGCTTTTCCGGTATCAGTGGAAGCAAACACGTTGGCATCTCCTTCACTGCCATGTGCACCGATGTCAATATAAAGGAATTTATAGTTTGCATCAGCTATGATCATCAATACAACGCTATGAAATCCCTAGGAGTAATATAAATCAGTGTAACTTCTTTGCATTTTCTTCTTATTAAGAATCCTTATACATAGTTGTAAAACAAACTGCCTGCATTTTGGGGGCATTTAATTGCAATATGTTTGCCATCGATGGCTCCTATACAGTTTGGCAAATTCCACTTGTCATTGTAGTCGTTTGCAACTCTCCACAAATTATTTTCCGCTGTCCTTTTGGAGACCACCGGAAAATTTCGTTTCGGGTCATTTGCATACTACGCTTAAGTGTTGCCTTTATTGATAATCAAAGCAGACGCACTAATTTTACCAAATTTAACCGGTCCATAATACCTTTTAAGTTGTGCAACACTTTGAGACCTTCGGTGTACTATGGGGTTGGAAATAAACAACTCAAAGCTTTTGATAAAATCTTGATTGATACTGGCAATAAGCATATTAAACATGCGGTTTTGGTTCTTCCGGACTCCGACTTCTCAGTGCCGATGCTATTTGGTCGGGATTTATTAAAGAAGCTCAACATTTCCTTATGTAAAATTAAATCTAAGACAATTAAATACTCTATAAATGAATTAAGAGGTTTAGAGAAAAATAATGCGCTTGATTTGTTTGATTTGAAGAGGAAATCTGCAACATTCAGTGTCTGCCGCGGTGTGAGGGGGTATCTGTAGGTTATTCCGTTCGGGATTTAATTAATAGTGAGACTTGTAAAGAAGTAACTTTGCCGGTGTTATTGCAAAGTGAGTATACACTTGAAACACATAATGTTCAGATCGGTGTTTCAGAAGCGGAACTTAACCAGACATCTTTTATAGACCAACGCGACTCGGTACAGCAAAGCTTTAGTAATTCGAAGGATAATGATAAGGCTGAGGTTGATATTGAACCTAAATTAAGTAGGGACCAAAGAAAAATGTTAATGGATGTTATCACAGATACATATTGTAATCCAAGTTCAGATATCGAAGTGGAACCCTATGATTAAAAAATGAAGATTCATGTAACTGATGATGTACCTTTTTATTGTGGCCCGAGGCGTTTGTCATACGCTGAAAGGATATGGAGGTGCGAAGTATTGTTAATGATTTAATGACGAAGGGTATAATTAGAAGTAGTAATTCTCCTTATCCCTTAGCAACGGTTCTGGTTAGGAGGAAAAATGGAGAAGGTAGATTATGTATTGATTACAGAGTCCTCAACAAGAAAACCGTGAGAGGTAATTTTCCTATGCCACTGATAGAAGACTGCTTAGAATATCTTGAAGGGAAAAACTGTCTCACTGTTGGTGAATTGCCTTTTTTTTAATGTGAGAAAAAAGTTATCAACATACTTCTTTACAGGATCATGATTCATGAGTACTTTTCCATACGGAAAATTTACTGAGGATGCAATGAAGACCGCCGTTGAATTAGTAAATATTGCGATGAGTCTGCGTAAAGCCAGTGAGCAATGCCACATAGCACACCAAACTTTGGCACGTTATGTAAAAAATATAAAAATGACAGCAGCTCAAAAATGTTACCAAATTACTGCGTAAATAAAATTTGCAATGAGAACGAAGAAGAAGCACTCGTACAGTATATAATAAAATGCTCAAAATGGCAGTTACCAACAATATAAAAAGACCCTAAAATTGGGACGAAAATCAAATGGCTGGGGTACATTGGTTTGCTAATTTTCGTCTAAGACATTCCAATCTGTCATTCCCGTGCTACTTCTTTTAATCGCCATAACGTGCAACTATTCCAGTTCCAACTAACCTCATTCCACCAACAAGCTTCAACCCTAAGATGTTGGTGTTTATGCACCATCTAAAATAGCCTACAATACTTCAGTTGACACGTATTTAATGCAGCATCCCGGTGTAACGTTTACCATTTACAATGTTGCAGCATCCGTTGGATGTGCATTTGAAAAATCTATGACTCCTTCCAATATAATTTCGTCCTTCAAAAAAACTGGAATATTTCCCCTTGATGAAGGAATATTCACTGATGTGGATTTCATGTGCATTAGTGTAACGGACAGAGCTGAGCCAGAGAATGCATCTGATACAGTCAACACTCAAGGTACTTTTTAAAACTTTTAATGATTTTAAATTTTATTTTACAACTTTAGAAAACCTTTAAAAAAATGGAGAACAATCAAATACATTTATCAGCCCAGAAGTATTTAAGGGTTTTCCAAAGGCTGGTGAATGTTCAACCAAGGGAAGAAGAAAGGGAAAAAGCATTATAGCTACTGACACACCTGAAAAAAACATAATAGAACAAAGAGAGGACGAAAAAAATAAAAAAAATAAAAAGCTGACACCCAAAACGAAAACAAATGTCAAAAGCAGCGAAAGGGATTGAGGTAGAGGTATACTAACGAATTTAAAAAGTCTTGTTTAAGCATATTCTTCATTGCACCTAATTGGTATTACTTCTTAGAACGCAATTAAAATTTGCCAACAAAGAAAACCTTAACGCGGTTTACGAAAAATTGGCCTTCTGGACCCGGGTTTCACAAAGCATTATTTGCTGCCTTAAAACTTAAACTACAGCTTCTACCGGAAGTAGCTGAGAATTGTTTGATATGTATAGATGAAATTTCTTTGAAAAGCCACCTATATTTTGATAGAAATAAGGGACAAATGGTAGGGTTAGAAGATGATGGACATAATAAGACAAGACTACTAGGTAGTTATGCCAAAGTTTTAATGGTTAGAGGTATCACTCACCGGTACAAACAGTTACTAGGATATCAATTTGTCAATTCCGCTTGCCCATCAAAAACTTTAAAAGACAATTTACCGAAGAAGGCATGAAACCACGAATTGTAATCTCAGATCAAGGTGGAAATTTCGTTTGTCTAAATAGGCTTCCTGGCATTAGTTTGGGTGAACCTTTTTTATGTAGAAAATACAAAAATTTATTGTATGTTTGCCAGTCCTCATCTTTTGAAGTCCTTGTGAATTTTATGAAATACGATATTGTTGCACTTGATAACAAGAAAGTAAACTGGAATGACGTAGTTCATTTTTACTTGTGGGACAAGAATCGTTCATTCAGATTGGCTCCTAAACTAGCAGACGAACATATTTTTTCAAATAACTTCCACAAGATGCGGGTGAGGCTTGCTATTCAAACATTGTGGCGTCGAGGTGCATCAATCAAACAAACCTTGGCTGACTCTACAATTAATTCCAATCGTTAACATCGTCTATCCACCATAATTCGCAGCTCGATCATACATTAACTTCCGATAACATATCGCGGCCATCTTTTACATCGCGGCCATTTTTTAAATGGGGCTATAATGTATCGCGCATTCTATTCCTTCCCTTTCTTTTTATTTTTTTCCTCGAGGCGCGAGTTGCGTGCACAGAGACGTCCATCAACACTTAGATGCACCATAACACATCTTGCTTAGGATGCATTTTTATTAAATCAAGTTCCATATCGAATTGAAATTCTTTTATTGTAACTTAATATATCCATTCATTTTATATTTTCCATTGTAATCAAATATATCATTTATTTCACATTTTTGCTGTAACATAATATACGTAACAATCATAATGTACATTTACCTGTCGCCTTCCGTTCTCACGCTGCAAATAATTGCAACAACATAAGTACTGTCTAAAAGCCCTATGAAAATTATTGTGTTTGTCATTCGTTTCAAATAAAAGTTCAGAGGCGGAAGCTCTGAAGAAATTAAATTTGATTTTGTTTATACAAGCGGGATTCGCTCACGTAGCTCGCGCGTTGTTGCTGTCTTTCTAAAAACCTAAAATTAAAAAGTATTGTGTTCGTAATTTCTACAAGTGAATTGTTAATTATAAGAATTGAATAAGTGAATTCAATATATAAGTTAACATCATCCATAAGCAAATTTAAAACTTCGGACAGCCGACGCCTCCAAACAAATTGCGGTCATCAGACACCTGCAATTCGTTTCACATACACCAAACATGCTCCAGCATCATGCTGCTGACAAATCGTCTGCAGCATACCCGACACCCAACACCAACATTCCATAGCCACATTCCAACACGTACGGCAGGCAATGTTACAAGAACCTGTGGGAACAAGTCGACTTCATTATGATTAGGAAATAGTATTTAAGCTGTAGTTTCTAAGGTAAAGTTGTTCAGTTCTTTCGAAGGCAGAATCGCTGCCGGTTCAATTATTAATAAAGTTTTTTTTTAATTAAATTAATGTAAATTTGTTTAATTGGCGCCCGAGCAGGGACCCGGTTTAAGAGAAGTTACGCCGCGAAGTTATAATTTTTGCGAAGTAGTTGCGCGTAAGACGACCTGAAATAGCTCGCCGCAATATAACGAAACGTGACGACACTAGTGTGTTCGCGAATAAAGGCCAAGTTTGTAAGTCGACCTAAAATAGCTCGCCGCGAAGTGAACAAAACATTTTTTTCCCGCGAAACAGTGACGCACTTAAGTCGGCCTTAAGTAGCGCGCCATATGTTAACAAGAAAGTGGAAAAAAGACAAAGAACATTGAAGTGATACTGTGCTGGAGCTGGGTCCGTTCAAGGGCGACATTACCGGAGATCGTTTGATCTAAGGAACCACGTAAGGGTGTTGAGGAGATACCATAGTAGCCAACCAGGGCAAAAAGGAGAATATTGACCAACCGACGTGGGATGTTCGCCGCAACATTAGTTCTGTAAGCATAAATATTAAGAAGTGAATCATATTAAATAACCAAAATGTCGGATAAACGATCAGGTGCTTCTACGTCAAATAGAGCTGCGAGTGCTGTATCGAACCGATGGAATGTATATCCATGTGAAATGTATAAGAATGTATATGTGAGAACAAATCTCACTCTTTGTGTAAATAAAAACCAGTTTGAATAAGAAAGTACAGATGTACAGACGTACAGGGCGGTGCGCCGCGGCAAAAGAGAATAAAGAATTTAATATAGTCGGGTTTTGGCGTAAAGTCTTTTTCCAGACTCTAAACAAACAGTGCGTTTTATTTATTTTAACCTATTTACAGTCCGCTGACATACAAGTGCGAACCTTTTTGAAAGTAATCCAACAAACCCTCCAAATCCTGTAAACAGAAACCCTCCAATGTTAGTTACCGACCCACCTAGAAACACACAAAACGCGAACAGTTCGTTTTTGTCAAGTGCTTCGCAGGTAGAAATGCAACCAGAAATAGCCACAACACCAGCTCTAGACTCCCTTATCTACACAATAGTCTGCCGAATCCTCGACCAGCAAGGTCGAAACCTAGTTCAAAGCGTTCTGAATCCCAATGCACAACGTCTTCCTGGCATTGACCAGACAATAGAACCCGATCATAGGCATAGATTAAGTGTCGGACGTCGTCAGATGTCTTAGGAATTTCTCGGGAGAAGAAAATGACTTTCCTTCCTGGAAAAAAAGTGTAGATCGTGTCCTACACATCTACGAGCATATAAAGGGAACACCCAAATACTATGGGATACTCAATGTAATTAGGAATAAAATAATTGGACAAGCGGATGCCGCTTTAGAGTCCTATAATACCCCCTTAAATTGGGAAAGTATCTGCCAGTGTCTATCAATGCACTACGCAGATAAACGCGATATAACGACCTTAGAATACCAGATGACATCGCTCGTCCAAGGTAACAAAACCATACAAGAGTACCTACTATCAATTAGTTTATTCACACCTATCAGCAAATCCTTACTAAATTATCATACGCAGATATAGGCGCTGAGTCATTGAACCTATTGACTCAAACTTATAGAGACAAGGCCCTAGATACCTTTATCAGAGGTCTAAAAGGTGATCTGCCTAAACTTCTCGGTATACGAGAGCCAGTAGATCTTCCGCAGGCACTTCATCTCTGCCTGAAATTGGAAAATCAGAATTCCCGCGCGAATTATGCGTCTAATAATCAAAGGAAACCACACTATCCATCTTTTCCACCTGCACAACTAAGACATGGTGCACCTCCTATGCAGAACCAGATGAATAGACCAGTGCACTATCCTCAGGCAGGTCCTGTACACGTTGCACAACCAAGACCAATCTATAAACAATTTTGTGCATCAAGCACAATCAAGACCGCTACAACAGCAGTATCCCTCCTATTCAGGTCACGTCAATCGCTCACAAAACCCCAACCAGTACAGACCGCAGATACAGATAAAACCGGAACCGACAGGTAACGGGTATAGTGGTCAACTTAGAGCCGCCGGTTACCCAAATAATTTCCAAGTCGCCTGTTTTGTTCCGAATAGGTCCGTACAAGGACAAGTGGAGCGTTTCCACTCAACCTTATCCGAACTATTGCGCTGCCTTAAATCTGAACAGACATATAAGCACATTCTCAGAGCTACTGGACAAAGGCATTTTCGAATATAACAGATCTATCCACTCCACCAAAAACAAAAAACCCAATGCATCTTCTTTGCAAGAAATATGATCAATAACCCAGAACAACTTCAAGAAGGAGACAGGGCATCATTAAAAAATTAAAGACAAACAAACCGCTGGCTGATCTAGACTACCAAAATAGGAAAAAACATCCTCTCAAAAATTATTCAGTAGGAGAAGTAATCTTCGTTAAAACCAATAGTAGAATAGGCATCAATAAACTGTCCCCAAAATACAGGAAAGAAATCGTAAAGCAAAACAAAAATTCCACTGTAGTAACTAACACCGGAAAAATTATTCATAAGAGTCTGATTAAAACTTAACCTTTTCCTCCCAATAGGTTCCTGTTGCCTTTGTGCGCAGCAAACACACAAATCCTAGATTATTCCGGTTCGCAACTGGTAGCTATCGACACAGGAAATGCCAAAGTGCAAACGGGAACCTTCAAAGTCATTCATGTCATTGACCTAGGTCAGTATAGAGAAATAGTTGATAAATTGGAGAAACTACTTTTAAAAAGCATCCACACTGTCAGGGTGACGACACCAGACAGCGTTATCTTTATAATCTATTTTTTAATAACGTGTAAAATTTCATTTCGGTTCTCAGCATGGTCAGCAGAATAAAGATTGTCACGATTCATCGCTGGCTCACCTGGTAATTTAAGTTGTATATATTTTAACCTAACGTAAGCAATATTCTAGTATTTAAGGAGGAAGAATAAATAAAATCGTTTCATTCGTAAAGAAGAACTTGGAGAATTTTCATTAGACTTCCCCCCACCAGTGGTAAGGGGTCTTGCTAAAATTTCTCTAATCTTTACACACACAGAAATCCCCATTATCCCATTCCTAAAAACTGAATTATCCCAAATCCGGACACACCTAAATAGACTTATGCCAAAAATCAGGACTAAAAGGTCATTAGATTTTCTGGGCAGTGCCTGGAAATTTTAAGCAGGAAGCCCTGATAGGCACGATTTTGATATTATAACCGAAAAGATAAATAATTTATTAATTAATAATAATAACCAGCTTGTTATAAATAAAATGCTTCTTTAAAAAAATTGGTGAAATTGTTAACACTACAAATGAAATAAATAAGCAAATAGATAATAGTGACAAGTTTAAGGATGAATTAATTTTAAATATAGAACTAAAATTAGGATTAGTTAAAGAGGAAATCATAAACATAGAATACGCAGGAATATTGGGCCAAGGCCAATATTGTTAACACATACATTCTCTCAAATATAGAATTAAGCATAAAAAACATGCCATACATCAATGTAGTAGAGGCATTAGTGTTATCGCCGTCTTAGGTTATGAATGACGTTAGGTGTAAATCCAAAAATGTGTATGCACCCTAAGACATATGTTTTCTTTTACAAAAAAAAACACAGATCTACGATGCATTTCCTGGTTCTTTTTTCTTCTTTCAACGGCAGCAGCCATTCATCCTAAAAAATAACCTTCCGCGGTTTATATTACATTATTATTGTACTCATTACTTAATCTACCAAATAAGAATACCTTAGGTAAGAAAATTAATTTAAATGTGCCTATTACGTATATAAAGGAAGTTTGTTATAGATTTTTTAAGCTCTCTGACAATAAAAAGGATTACGCTGTAAAAACTTGGGTTAACAATTCTTAAAAAATCTTAGTACATATACTGAGTATGGCTTCAAAGAACAACCCGTCGGCAGGCGCTACATCAACACCTTTAGCTAAGGAGAGCTGCGAGTTGTGTACACGCCCGGACGAAGTGGCGGCTATGGTTGCATGCGATGACTGCAGCCGTTGGTGCCATTTTGACTGCGCCCAAGTAAATTCTCGCATCGCGGACGTCAGTTGGCATTGTGCGAAATGTCTTGAGAGTGCGCCGCAAACTTAACCCACTTCTGCGCATATCAATCCACAGGAGCCGGCGCAATCAGCTGTTCCATCAAGGATTTCGGCTCGAAGCAGACAACGGAAACAACAAATCCTGATACAACACTTGGAGGAAGAAAAAAAGGTGCGTAAACAAAGCTATGCAATCTATCTGGAAAAGAAGTACAAGATTCTGTCGGAAGCAGTCGAATCGGAGGACGAGGAAGAAGAAGAAGCAGGTAAGTCGGTATAAGTAGATTGTAGCCACCTAACCCAGCGATGAGTAGATAAAATTAATTCCGCTGCTCCCATTGGCGCTCACGTAGCCGTGCAGCCGAGCCAGGAGCCAAAGCGTCCACTTTCGATGGCCGGTGTGACTCATGGCCAACCTCACCCTAGTGTTATACACCAGAACCGTGAGGTACCCGTCGCACCCATGACCCAAGAACCAATTTGTTCTAACTCTCGCTCTCCCCCTGTTGAAAATAAAATAAACATTCTTTCACCAACTCATTGGCAACCAGACACGTGATTCCAAAGGAACTGCCCTTGTTCAACGGCTTTCCGGAAGAGTGGCCCGTGTTCATAAGCTCTTTTGAACAGAGCACCAGTCTCGCGGGTCTCACAGATGCCGAAAATTTACTGTGGTTGCAGAGATGTCTTCGTGGTAGGGCATTAGATGCCGTAAAAAACCGCCTTTTGTTACCGTCGATGGTTCCAGAAGTTATTCTAATGGCCACCTTCGATCCAATGGGATTCCTCTCGCATTTCCTGGTTGACGCGAAAATACTGCTACAAGACATTTGGAGAACGAAGATAGGTTGGGACGAGGAGATACCCCCTCCACTGTTTGATCGATGGGTCCAGTGGCTAACCCTGCTACCTAGGGTGACGGAGGTGCAGATACCGAGATGTTACTCTTCCTTCCTGAGCCAACCAGATGTCTACGTGCAACTTCATACATTCGTTGACGCCAGTGAAAACGCATACGCGGAAGTCTCTTACTTGAGAGTTCAGTACAACGATAACATTGACACCACGATAGTAAGCGCGAAGACGAAAGTGGCCCCCCGGCGACCTGTATCCATTCCTCGACTCGAACTGCAGGCAGCGGTATTGGGAGTCCGGCTGACGAGTTCCATTTGTAATGCGCACGAGTTTCCGATTCAGCGGTTTTTATGGTCTGACTCTAAGACGTTGCTTTCATGGCTCGCCCGTGGACCCGCGCAAATTCCAACAGTTTGTCATGTACAGAGTGGGTGAAATCCTCGAGACCTCTAGTATCTCAGAATGGAGATGGATCCCTACCAAGCTGAACCCTGCAGATAAGGCAACGAAATGGAAGGCTGACCCAGAACTTCAACCACAGGAAGAGTGGTTTCGAGGTCGCGCGTTCCTGCGCAAGGACTCATCGGAATGGCCGCAGAAGCCGATAGTTGAAACTGTGAACACAGAGGAATATCGACCCCACTTTTTACAAATCAGCGATTCCAGAGAAAGCTGATAATAAAAAGGATTACGCTGTAAAAACTTGCGTTAACAATTAGAATTCGCACAAATAAAGATCGCTTCCACTAGTTCATTGATTCTTTACCTACTACATCCTTAGAATCCTGTAAGAAGACTTTAATTAAAGCCGTAAAAAAAGGCAAAACTATCAATAGAATACCATATGAAAATATATTAGAATGCAAAAATAAAATGTACGGAGTCTTGTCCTCATGTCTAACCTTTGACAGATTATCTGTATGTCCTAGAGACAATATTATAGACATAAGCAATTCATCATGTATCCCGAACCTACTTAAGAGTCGAGCCCCGAACTGTACAGAAGTAAACAGTCAACATATCCAAACACTTGCAGAAATCGCCCCAGGAATCTTGTTTTTAAATCAATATACCGCACCCGTTGTAATAAACCATGAGATAGTACAGTTAGAGGGAACCTACATTATTCATTTCCGTAACACGTCAAATAAGAGTACAAAACGAAATTTTTAAGTCAACCGAAATATCCTCATGCAAACCATTACCAGCTGTCCTACAACCTTCCTCTATTAAAAAGAACGCGGAGGAAGTTCTATCACTTCAAATGATAAAGGAACTACATGCTAATAATTCGCAGTACATTGATCTCCTGAGGACCCGAAATAATTACAACAGCGAGTTTCGCATGGCAATTACACAGTCGAAATGTGCGCGGGATTTCTTTTGTTGGTGTCTGGCCAGTTGAAAACAATTTTTTTTTCTTCTTTCTCGTTGGTGTGGTGAAGGCTTGTACGATGGTTGGCGGGAGCATTAGCGCAACCGTAAAAATGCCTTTTTTTTGTCATGTTACGGGACAAGCCATCAGGCGACGAAAAGTTTTTTTTTCTTTTGTTATATACACCCTGTAACCAAGGGTGACACTGCTACCAACACCAACTGAATGACAGCAGCTTTGACAGCTGTCTCTCCACCGAGCCGAAAAGGAAGACACGTGGATCTAGCCTCGATTGTGCTGCATAGTTCTAAACCTTGCTAACCCATATAAATCGTTATTAAATTTGTAACAACTAAGTAAATTGAATTAACAATAAAGGATTTAAAATTATAACGTTAAATAGAAATAGTATATACTTAATTAAAACAATAGAGTTAAGTAGGGTTGAGCTGAGAAAAATAAAAGTTGTGAGCCATGGGGCAGGCGAGTTATGCACCAAACTGAAATAGTCCTCTTTTTATTTCTTTTCGGAAGATGGTCGTTGACGTTTCGAGAGTTGCTTTCGTAGAGTTTATCTTTCAGACTAACGAGATGGCGCAGTAGGGGATAGGGACATACGGTGGCTTAGGGCATACCCGGAAGGCATATTGAACTATAGGAGGACAGGCGAACGGAATTGGAATGGCACATCAGGGGTCATACCCGAGTAGACTACAGCGCATTGGTTATGGCCAAGGAACGGTCAGTATTAACATTAACGTAGGGTGGGTCATGCGCAGGTGGGAATTAGACACGCATTGCGTAATCTCTTACCAAACACGCGATGGGAAGGAGGAGTAGGAATTTTCGGGTCCACGGACTAGTAGTTACGAATCGGCTTGCCTAGCAAGGTAGGCAGATAGTTGTTTGTCGATAGGTGTTTTTTTTTTTTTTTTTTTTTTTGTTTTTGATTGGCCTGAAACAACGTGACGGCAGTCCGGAGTGGTAAGTCCTATATAGATCAACCAACAAGCACGTTATACTGGGCAAATAAATTGATTCGTGGTTGTAGTTTTTTTTCTTTTGTTCTTATTTTTCAACATTCAATTTACAAAATATTAAATTGACAAAACACGCATCATGAAGGCAGTGAAGTCAGAAGTCAGTCAGTGCTTGATACAGTAAGTTCATTTTTTTCTTAAGGCGTTCATAGGATACGATCACTGATAACAAATCATATTTTTCTATATTTTAAACATGTGCAAGTTAAGATACCCGAATATACAATCCAATAAATACAAATATACTAAGCGTCAGCAACTTTACACGCAACACATATCTCTCATATGGATATGGTGCCTAAAGATAACAAACAGTTGCTTCACTCTGAGGCGCTGCAGAAATCGCATTTAAGCATATCAAATATCTTTAATAAATTTTGTCTGCTTCCATCTGAGGCGTTGCACAGAGATAAGAACGTTTTGCCAACCTCTGCACTTTTTCCACTATAAATAGTAGGAAATTATCCGATGTGAATTCAGTTTAGTTTTATAACCCAGAACGTTCGGATAGTTGACTTCCCCCCACCAGTGGTAAGGGGTCAACTTGAAGAACCATAATAAAGTTTTTTTAAATTTAAACTCAAACCGGAAAAATTTAATTGGCGCCCAACGTGGGGCATGCTAAAATTTGTAACTAAAAAATCCTGAAAAATAATCAAGTAAGGATATCTATGCAAACTAAAAAGTGTGCGTGAAACCCAAGTATAACAAGTATTCTTATAACAAAAAGAAGAAAAGAAAAAAAACCCCAAAAACTAACAAGTATTCTTACAAAAAGAAAAAAAAAGAAAAAAAAAAACCCACATAAAACAAAAATACATCCTTTTAAGGAGAAAAAAAAAGTGTAAAAGCCAAACATTTTTAAAAGTGTAGGTACTAAGAAAAACATTGAAAACCATATTTGAAAAAGTGCTATGCTACCAGAAGAAGAAGAGGAAGTATCAGAAGACGTAGTAATTGGAAACTTCACACCCAGCGAAGAAGACAGCTCTAAAGCCTTAAGTGACGAAGAAGCGACCGCAGACTTTCAAAAACATTTCCTGCTGCTGAGATTCAAGGCAAGGCGCCTTAAGGAATATAACAAAAAATTGTAAGCAATTTATATACAAAAAATAAATATATATTTTTGTCATAGTTACATTAAGCTTAATAATCGTAATTTTATTAAATAAATATTGTTTAATTATCTCCATTCTGGAACACTTAATAATTCAGTTTAAAAATATGACAACATTAGAACTGAGGACCTATACTAGGTTGATAGTGACAAATACCGCCTCTTTAAAGGTTGAAATAGAATCATTAAAGAAACAGCTAGCAAAGGTTACTGGAGTACACTCCGTAACTGAATATACACAACAAACAATAGACGACTCCATTCAATGTAATGATACATTGGATGTAATAAAATTACTCCCGGATTTCTCAGGGAATATAAATATGTATGATAGTTGGCGCGAAGCCGCTAACAATTCAATCAGCTTATATACAAAAGGCAGTAAGAAATATTTCGCCGCGTTTGGATGGTTGTGAAAATGAATCGTTGGAGGTTGATTCCTGTATTGACTGGGAGTTTGCATCCAGTATGTGTTTCTTGAGGGCATTATCGTCATATATGTATTGTATATACCTACCTAAACTATATAATTGGAGGAATCATCCTAATTTTTTGTATGTAACACTTCAGAACATTGAATAGCAGCGATATTGAGAATGATTCTCCCAGCTGTTCCAATCAGGCATCAACGCTCGGAAATGCCATTCAAATGTCAAATTACGCTTATGTAAGTTAAATATGTAAACCGAAAACCCAAAGACCCATTGCTAGAGACCGCTGCTGACTTAAGCAGAAATATAAACGAGCTAATCGACTTCCAAAAGCAAAGGGCAGCCACAGCAACACCTCCTTTAAAACATTTTGCAATGCTTGCAGAATAAAGTATCTCACGATTCATTGCTGGCTCACCTGGTAATTTAAGTTGTATATATTTTAACCAAACGTAAGCAATATTTTAGTATTTAAGGAGGAAGAATAAATAAAATTGTTCCATTCGTAAAGAAGAACTTGGAGAATTTTCATTAGACTTCCCCCCACCAGTGGTAAGGGGTCTTGCTACAATTCTCTAATCTTTACAGATAGGATGCGTCAGAAGTTGCCAGACGACTTGGTGGAAGATTTAAATGTAAGATTCACGTCACAAATTTATGAAGAAATAAAAATGATTAAAATAAAGACAAGTCCGCATTTTTAATCTACAAAAGATGCTTTATTTTGCCATGGAATAGACCCAGATGGTGAAACAAAATAGTTTTTTTAGTTTATCCCGCACATATTTTCCAACGTTGTTTTGTCTTTCGAAACTTGATTGGATCGATGAATAATGAAATGAATTGGGTGAGACATGTTTTCTCCATTCACCTGCAACTAAACACCCAAATTCATTAGAATGATCTGTATATTTCGACGGGCAATAAGTGGTTTAAGATCCGCTCATTAAAAAGTTGTGAAGAAAGCAGCATGCAAGTTAAGATACCCGAATATACAATCCAATAAATACAAATATACTAAGCGTCAGCAACTTTACACGCAACACATATCTCTCATATGGATATGGTGCCTAAAGATAACAAACAGTTGAGGCACTGCAGAAATCGCATTTAAGCATATCAAATATCTTTAATAAATTTTGTCTGCTTCCATCTGAGGCGGTGCACAGAGATAAGAACGTTTTGCCAACCTCTGCACTTTTTCCACTAGGTATAAATAGTAGGAAATTATACGATGTGAATTCAGTTTAGTTTTATAACCCAGAACGTTCTGATCGTTGACTTCCCCCCACCAGTGGTAAGGGGTCAACTTGAAGAACAATAATAAAGTTTTTTTAAAATTTAAACCACCACTAGAAAAGTTTAATTTGCATGTGCTCGATATTTTTTAAGCTACAAATGTTGGACAGGGTCTTTTTAATTGTTAAAGGACAACAATAAGCTTGAAAAAGATAACAGACAAATTTTAATCATTGCAATAGTTGAGTTTTATTACGACTCTGCGGAAAATGTTTATACTGTACCTAGATCACACCAGCTACAAAAAATCAGAGCAAATCAGATAACAGAAGTTTTTCCAACCGAAATCCCGGATGTTTATTTTATATCTCGAAAGGGTAATGATAAACCAAATACGTCCGGCCTACTTTTCAACAGGTTCAATAACATTAATTATAATACAAAATTATAATACAAAATTCTATAACATTTAATTTATAGATTGATCTGGATTTCGAACTCTTACATCCAAATAAAAAGTTTATGCTTTTTTTAATAAATGGTGTGATTTTGAGAATTCAGCCAGAAAATACTACGAAAAGTATATTAAGGACAAGCAATAGAAGTTATTGAAAAGTTAACAGATGAAGCTATTGCTAAAATTGTGTAGTCGTGTCGACTTGGGAATTAAGTGGTGCACATTAATTAAAGTGAGAACGGATATTACTCTTTTAAGCCCAGCCTAAATCGGCACTGAGCTCTATTGGCTCTTGGACTGTGCAGTCGCCGTACTGCCGTACTCACCAATGCATTGGAGACACCGGAAACTCGGGTAAGTGAACGAAAAAACCATATTTACATTGATATTTATTCTTGGCAATTCCTACACTTCCGTGCTAAGTAATCGGAATTCGCGTACGTATAGTTTTAGAAGCTGAGAGGGTAGCGGTTGTGATACTTGAAGGAATTGCCCCGTTAAGTCTAGGTTTATATGGTTTGAATTGTTTAGCGCAAAGAGTATGTGGTGAATTCATGCACTAGCCTGCTTGATCGTTTTCACCACATCCAATGGACTAATGTCAAGTCATGTATGTTCTTCAATTTAGTCTTTTGGTTGACGGCGAGCGGGTAACACGCGAGTTAAGTTGGGCGCACGTGAGTTAAGTTGGTCCCACGTGCAGTTTCTATTTTGCCTTAGTCAATAAACTATAAATGAAATTACATATACCTAAATTAAATACATATATATATTGAAGTTGTAATACAATAAGTAAATTAAATCGTATCAAAACTAAAATAGCATTTGTTTCCTCCACGATCCCCATACGACCAACAAGTAGGTACTGCATTAAAATATTGAAAGTAATTTTAGTGGTTGGAAGATACTTCATTTAACTTATAACCAATTGCATGGATTGGATAACGTTAAGATACTTGAACCACTCCTTTGTTTCTTTTTTTTTGCTTGGTCCTATATCTTTTGTCAGAATAAAACCTCAGAACTTGAATTTATGTCCTACATTTTGTCTTTTAATTCACTTTGCAAGGATGTCTTGATACCGGAAACACAATAAATAAAGACAATTACGAAAAATTCTTGCTATGTAATAATTTATTTATTTCGCATCGGGAAAAGAGCGAAGCATTGCCCATCCATTAAAACGAGCTCTCGATCAATCCACTAGCAACTCTTCATAACCTACTCGATTAATAATGGCATGCCAATTTCCGCCGCCATGTTGTCCCGCGAAACCATCTTTAATTTTTTGGAAAGAGACACGAACCTCGGCGGTCGCATCAGAGTATGGAAGCGTAATGTGTTAAGAATAAATAAATAGTGGGATGAAAATAAAATGCTCCAAAGAATTATCAAAATTCCATTTCAATTCTTCGAATTTAATCGCGGCATTGTGTCATTGCACTCAATATTGTAAAATCGCAATTATTCTAAATTTTGATCATTACGAACTGTTGCTTACTATTATGCTTACCTTAGCTTATTGGAAAATGTCAACATATTTCTAAGAAATTCAATTATGACAATAAATTGCTGTGTAATTAGTTTAAGGTAATATAAGGAACAAGAAATAACAATAAAGCTTACTTGTTGTTCACACCTGAAGATGCACTCGTCTTTTTTTAATCGCCCGTAACATCGACGCGATAACTTGGATATACTCTGGCCAAGGGTACAAATCCCGATGGGGTGATATTCAGTAGGAAAAAGAGACCAGGTGGTAAGCTTTGGGACAGATATGCCAACCAAAGAGCAAAGCGTACAAGGTAGGTACCTTCAGTTGCTAAAACAATAAATTGGTAATTGATAATGCAAATATTTTTCTTCATTTAAGCCAAGAAACTTAAGGGCAGATGGAGAACGCTGAAGGATAAGTTTTATAGTTAAATCAAGACTTATAAATTATCTTTCCGGAAGTGGGGCCACCTCTCCTAGAAATAAATGGAAGTGGTTAGACCATCTAAATTTTCTTATAGGATAGAATAGAAATAATTGATTTGATTTGAAAATCCAAGTGTACATTCGAATTCACAGCACTTCTGGAAATTTCATTATATCTCTCTGAAAGTAATGTCACATCTACATATTCGAAAGGTGCTTCCACTTCGTCGTTTTGTTAGAGTCCATCCACTTCATCGTTTTCAGACACTTTTATGTCAGACAGTGACTTTGGGTTGGATGGTGTTTTTGAGGACAACGGCGAAACATTTCCTAAAACAACACAATCGAGGAATCGCTGAAAGAAGCCTCTTCAAATGAGTTTGACTCCTTCTGAGCCTCCGCCTCTGACAGTTAGATGGCGTTGCGAACATGAAGTAGCTTTTACATTTTCGACGTATGAAGGTTACAAAAGATACAAATAAACATTTTTTTTCTAGTAATCTTGATTATAATATGTTCAATTAAGTTAACGATGTTAGAGATCACATTGGACAACACAAATCAACTATGAATTTGGAACAATTTAATTTTTCAGCGAGAGGAGAACACTTCAAAAATTCTATATATTTATTGTTAACAAGACGGGACAACAAGCCACACAACACTACCAATTATGGCTTTATTGCGTGAGAAGTTTCCTGGTCGCGTAATTTCACGTTTTGGTGACGTGCCACCAAGATCATGCGATTTGACACCGTTAGATATTTTTGTGTGAGGCTACGCTACAGAACGTGCTTACGCTAATAATCCCCGAACTCTAGACGCATTAGAAACCAACAGTACTCAAGTTATGGTAGAAAAGTGGTTAAAAATTACCTCAAAAGAATCGCATGCTGCGAATCTGGCAAAAGTCCAAACTTTATATTGAAATGTGTGTGTGTTTTATTAAGCTTAACTTTCGAAACCGAAAAATAATGACCCTTTAAATTTCTATTTTATAAAATTTTGTCAAATAATCGCCCTTACAATCAAACACTAAATAACGAATAAGCAATTTGACCTCCACCTTTACTAGTGTGAAGACTTTCTGTTGAATCTATTACTTTGACTGTCAATCGTTGTCAGTTTGTGGGAGACCACTTACAAACTATTCTTGCCATTAAATTACATTCAATAGAACGTAATACTTGTATTTTTTTCCCTGAATACTACCCACGTACGGAATTACGTACGCCATTCCACCACCAGGAATAATGCTCCAATCAAAACTTGGCAAATCAATGCGAACTGGTGCCAACTTCACACACAGAAGCAAGCATGGGATATTGTACTTAACTCCGCCCACCAATTCGCCATCGCTCTTTTTAACTTTGATCCCTCACCGATGGTGGTACCTTCAAGCAATTGACCGGCTCGATTCTGCTAAAATAAAGAAAAAACGTGTAAGCCATACTTTTCTACACCTTAAAAAAACGGTTCCTAGTTGTGTAGCAGATTAAATCGAATAGATTCATATGAATCTTGGTAATTCTCGCTTATCACAGCGTGCCAGGTAACCTTATAACATTTTTTTTTTAAATCAATGCTTTAAGTCAGTTTTTTGTGCTTAGTGCCAACAACCAGTAGAACAGACACCAGCGCAACACACCTGGTTTGTCAGCGTGCGCGGATTGCACCGCAAAGCGAAGTATCAAGCCCTTTTGCTTCACTCCACAGTCCACACACGTGCCAATGGAGACCACCATCGGTGCACCAAAAAAGGTTATGTCCCAAAAACCGTCACTGACATAAACCGCGATCAACGATTAAAACCATCCAGCTTAGCCGAATCGAACACCTAACCTGTATCGGCAAGAACAAGAAAAAGGTCCCCTCAGGTTTCTTCGACTGGTCATATCGGTCATTAATCGAGCGCTAGCCGTCCATGGCAAACTAAAATCGAAGGTCAGCGATCGACGAAGTCCTAACCAGTAGGCCCATACGCTTCTCACCCACCGACCTACATTCGACACTCTCCGAAACCACCGCATCGCTTTGCCGTTCCACCACAGCAAGCAGATCAATTCAATCGCGTGTACATCAGCGATCGAGGCATTACGGTATATATGGACAAATAACCATACCGTCCTATGCAGAATATCCCGAGTGATTATTGATCGTACGGCAAGTCATCATCGACTTCGTGCGTTATCAGACGAGTGTCGTTGAACGGTGATCAAATCAGCAACTCATCAGCCGAATAGCAACAACCACATAACCCTTCTGCTTCCTACACCTATGGTACGTACTGCAAAAGCAACATCGCCAAGTGTAGAGATCGAGAACAGAATACTCTCCAGCGCACTCAAAAGTCCAGCAACAACCCAACAACAAATCCATCCTAAATCATCCAGCCCAGCCACTCCTATCATTTTTATTAATTAAACTCGTAGGTACCCACTCAAATCCATTGCTAAATAGTTATCCGAAATCAAAAGCTAAGTATCCCTTGATTAATATTGTAAAGGTCGTTCAATTGTTTTCAATTTTCATTATTTTCCCTAAACATTAGATTACGCCGGAATTCAACCATAATGCTGTGCACATCATCATGGGACATTCAACATAATTAAGGCAACAATCATCAAGTTTTGAATACCTACCATGGTCAAACGGTTTACGTGGTGAGTCGATATTATTTATTCCCTTTTTTTTCATTTGAACGAACTACGTAGGGCTATGATAGCATAAATCTATGCTTTGGTTTTTTTTTCTTGCATTTTTCTTTACGCGGGATAAACAGTTTTTTTGTTATTGTTTTTTTTTATCCCGATAAGTGACTTATTTTTTTCTTTTTCTCTTTAATTTTTTTGTTTCTCTATCTCTCGGGTGCATTTCTTTTATCTTACTGATAAGAGTCAATGCGCGAATAACAAGTTTTTTTTCAATACGAGTAGACGATTTTAGTACCTGTGGCTGGCTTAAAAGCCTTAAGTATTTGTTTTTGTAATTAAGATCAGTGGTTTGCTACAAACATTAATTAATTAGACGCTGTGAAGGAGCTGTATAATATACAATTGTGTACACTAGAAATACGTACATAAATCAGTGTTCAGGAGAAGGTTTTGCTTGCTGGCCTGTGGGCTAGAGTTCTTTTTTTGATTTGAAAGCTATTTGAATACGTTTTGCAATAAAGTAACTTTCACGCAGATCGGTTGGGATAATCGTGAAGAGTATCTTCTGTTGCGTCTGGATTATTGATATTTATACATTTTTTTATTCTATTTAATTATTACATTTAAGAATTCTTGCTCAAATTGTATTTTCATATTTGGTTTTGGTAAATATAAGTCAACTATATCATGAACATTCCATGCAAATTGAATTTTTGTCTTACTCTTGATTGAGTAAATTGGTGTCCGATGGCTTGTGAATAGTTTGCATTGTGTTAGTGGGAAGGTGTGAGTATGAGGGATGAGTGGCGACGATGACGTAAACGAAACTTGACAGATCGTTTACGTGGATGTTAGGGGTTATCGCAAATAAGAGCATGAGTGGAGCGATAGCCTAGGTAGTCCCTATTCCTTTCAGGATAGTGACAGAGGGAGGGCCACACTCAAGAGAAATCAACTCCAGCTTTCGGTTTCTCAACTTGGGATTTTGTTTTTGTAACTTCGCTCTTCTAGAGTTTGGTTATTTTTATCTGTTAAAAATTATTTGAATGTTACCATTAGGCATGTAAATAATATACGGTAGTTCACAGGCATGTGCAAGAACCCACCCATTTCGACGAGCTAGTTTCGTGCGTTAGCAAGCATGCCTACCGCGCAACGTCTGATGAACACCCTGCCAAACGACTTGTTGGTTTTCACGGGATTTTCTGTGGACCCGGAAATGGATAAGCAAGCATAAGATCGCTGAAATTTAGTTTGGCAGGACCAACTTCCGTTACACAGATGGCGCCCAACGTGGGGCACGATAAAAGGACCTCTATAAAGTCAGCTCGATCATCAGTGAAGCAATCGATGTCCGGAAGATAAAGGTTCATCTGAAACCAATTCTTTGTCAGTAGCTTCGATTGTATTTAAATGCTGTAACTATATTTTTCATCGTCCGAGATTCATTAGATTTTTAATTAGTGCGCCAGACGACCGGTAGATATAGGTTCAGTAGAAACCACTTCTGGGATTGTAGCGTCGGCGTTAATTTTTCTTCAATGTTCTCTTTATACACCTCTTCGACTTTTGTACTTTATCGTCAGTCCTACAACTTTTTTTCTAATGTTCAAATATTTTTATTGTATAACAACACAGTGTTTTGTAATCTCTTTAAAAAAAAACATGATCGAATCTAGAGAGAGGTATTGACTTTGGAAATCAGATTGTTTTTCAAATTGCAGTATATCGTCTCACTTCAGATTGTTTGTACCTTGTACGGACAATATACATAAGGGAAATAGAGCTAGCGCTACGAATTCTAGTTCCTTGATGTCCGGGATGTTTTGGTTCAGTCAAAACCACTATCCACTGCTTGCATCGGGATATGCGTCCGTATAGTCGACTTCCTTCTCATTCTCATGACTGGATACAAAATACAGGTACATAAAAAGCTCTTAGTTTTGAATTATGAAATGAAACCCAACCGTTTATCGTCGCACAAAACACTTACTTCCTTTACATACCACTTTCCCACACACAAGTAAATACATATATACTTACAATAAGACTTACATTATTTTGGGATATCATTGACAGTGAATGATATTGACAGTTACATAGATTTAATTTTTCTTAATTTCTGAATCAGAATCCTTTTTGATTAAGGATACCACAGATTTTTTTTTTCTTATTTTTCCAATATATAAGATAAAGCGTTAATTTAAAATTCGAAGTAATTTCGTGGTTCACTTCACCTTCTTACTTTAAACGATACAAAAGACTAAAAAGCTATAATCATGCCTCCAAGATTTCCAAACGCTAATCGAGGTAATCTTAGTCAAAACGCTAGGAATTTACGATCTACTCGTAGGTCGAGGGGAAATGGCCGTGATAACGCAACGAGCTCGGTTAGACATAACGATTCTTCCAGTCAGCAGCAGCCTAGAGAAGAGCAAATTAATGAAAGTCAGGTGTCAAACGCTCAAAACGTTACACCGCATAATGCTCAAAATAGTACTAGACAGGAAAATTCTCTTGACCCTTCTATAGCTCCATCTTCTCTTGCAAACCAGAGTCTGACTCAGCATATACAAGAGGTAGTAACCGCAACAATAGGGCTAGGTAGATCGGCAGATCTGCGTGCAAGGCGAGAGGAATTCGAACGAGAAACTCAAGTTATTCGAAGGGAAGTAGCCGATACCATCCAAGAATTGCTTCGCGCTAATACTCCTCAGCACCATCCAGTTGAAAATGACGTAAACCGACCGCTACCTCAACAAAGTGCAACAAATGCAGGGCCTAGACAACCTGCGATGGTAGTTGTAAATGAACACGCAGGTCGTAATAATAACCCAGAGCAAGTTCCAACACAGATCTCGGCGAATGCTCACAATTTTATAAGTCAGCTTAATGCTATGAACCTTAACTCAGATTCTCCTAGAGAAAGAAATATTCATTCATCAACTTCTCATAGGACAATCGAATTCCAAAAATGGGGCTTAAAATTCGACAACCAACATATGACAGTTGACGATTTTTTATTCCGCTTAAATCGACTGAAAGAGTGCTATGGATCTTCATGGGAAGATATCTTCCTTCATTTTCATCTATTTGTTTCGGGGCAAGTAGAAAATTGGTACTGGATGTACCTGAAATCCAACCCATCAGCCAGTTGGCGCTCGCTTCAAATGGCGCTAATCGAACAATACAGAAGTCTCGAAACTGACTCTGAGCTTTCACGCAGAATGTTTGATCGACGTCAGGGCAATAATGAAAGTTTTGACGACTTCTATAATGTCATCATGGTGATGAACACTCGGCTGCATTACCCTAAAACATGTGGTGAACTCATTGACTTGATTAAACAAAATGTCAAGCGCCGTATTGGCGAACTTCTCATCACCTACAGCACCAACAACTTGCCAGAAATGGTCTACGTATGTAGAAATATAGAGAAGTATGTTAACCAGAGTGATGGGATACGAAATAGACCATTTCAACAACCTAATTTCAGGAGACAGGTCAATGAGCTCGAGATTTCCTATACCGAGGAGCCAGTAATGGAAGTAGAAGCGTTACAGGCACCTCACGCTAAGCGTGATACAATTTCCTATGTTTGCTGGAATTGCAAGCAAAAAGGTCATTCATTTGTCCAATGTCCTTGCCCACAACGTAATCTCTTTTGTTACAAATGCGGCTTAGAGGGCACTACAACACCACAATGTGTTAAATGTTCGGGAAACCGGACACAGGGCGATTCGAAGACCGGGGAGTTTTGTCCTTCAGTGAAGACCCCGGAACACAGTTACCTATAAAAGAAACACAAATACAACAAGTTCCAAACACCCTTTACATTCAAAATACACCAGAGGTTCAACATTTACCAGATTTACAAAATACACCAGACGTTCAACATTTACCAGATTTACAAAATACACCAGACGTTCAACATTTACCAGATTTACAAAATACACCTGACGTGCCAATTACAATAGATTTGTATCCTTCAAATCTTAAAATTTTAGAAAGACCAAACGAATCCCCAATCAACTTGTCTTTACCAAAAACCGAACCAAAGTCCTTACACGAGCGGTTAATAAACTACTACACTGTTCGTAGTAGAATTTTTAAATGCAAATTACCTAACCGTATTTTGAAGCTGCGCGAGCGCTTCAAAAAGAAAAGACAAATCCACCAAGCGATTTCGGCCACTAGCCTTTGCACTACAGAAGATCCTAGACCATATGCAACAGTTTCGCTCTTTGGTAAACAAATGCTCGGACTTCTCGATAGCGGGGCGAGCATCAGCTGCCTAGGTTCGGGATGCTTAGAAATGTTGTCAGATGCTGGGATTTCTTTCAAACCGTTCAAATCCAACGTAAAAACCGCCAGTGGGCAACCGCAATCGATTATAGGTGAGATAAAGGCAAATATCACTTATAAAGGAGTTTCGCATAAGATAGATTTGTTTTTAGTCCCTTCGTTAGAACAACAGTTGTATCTGGGGGTTAATTTCTGGAAGCTTTTTGAGATAGCTCCTCAGATACTTTCAGAAATCTCGTCCAGATCACTGCATGACTCAAGTGATTCGAATGTCCACCAATTGTCGGTGGATCAGTCCAAAGAACTAGAAAGTGTAACGAGTTTGTTTCCGTCCTGTGCTAAATTTGGGCTTGGGCGCACAGCACTCGAGGAACACTACATTAACACAGGGGATGCTGAGGCCATTAAGCAAAGACACTATCCTGTGTCTCCAGCGGTGCAAACCCTTATATATGAGGAGCTGGATAGGATGCTCGAAATGGGCGTCATTGAGGAAAGCAGCAGTGCCTGGAACTCGCCGGTAGTCCTGGTGCGGAAACCGGGAAAAAATCGACTATGCTTGGACTCCAGAAAAGTGAACCAAGTCACTAAGAAAGACGCCTATCCACTTCCTCATATAGAGGGGTTGCTAAGTCGTCTTTCGGAGACACACTATATCTCTAGTGTGGATCTGAAGGATGCCTTTTGGCAAATACCGCTGGAGAAATCCTCACGGGAAAAGACGGCGTTTACTGTCCCCGGCAGACCCCTGTACCAATTTAAGGTAATGCCCTTTGGCCTCTGCAATGCAGCTCAACGCATGTGCAGGCTCATGGACAAAGTGGTACCTCATAAGTTGAAACAAAACATTTTTGTGTATTTGGACGATCTTCTGATAATTTCTAGGACATTTGAAGAACATTTACATCTTTTACGCCTGGTCGCCTCACGACTAACGTTAGCAGGTCTCACCATAAATCTTACCAAATCTAAATTTTGTTTTAAGCAGCTAAAATATCTAGGCTATATAGTGGGAGGAGGGTGCCTTAAAACTGATCCCGATAAGATTTCTGCTATCAGAGATTTTCCTACCCCAAAAACACAACGACAGGTTCGAAGATTTTTAGGTTTGTCGGGATGGTATCGACGTTTTGTTAAAAACTATGCCACACTTGCTACCCCGATAACCGACACTTTGAAAAAAGGGAAGTCTTTCGTATTCGGTCCAGAAGCAAAGGAAGCATTCGAACAGCTTAAAGTTGCCCTTACAACAGCTCCAGTTCTGGTGAACCCGGACTTTTCCAAGCCTTTTCTGATTTTGTGTGATGCTTCAACTTCTGGTATTGGTTGCGTGTTATGCCAAAAAGACGAAGATGGTGTTGAAAAACCCATTTACTATTTTTCTTACAAACTCAATTCGGCCCAACGCAATTATAGCGTTACCGAATTAGAGTGCCTAGCGGCTGTGTTGGGAGTCGAAAAATTTCGTTCGTACGTGGAGGGACAGGACTTTACAATTGTGACTGATCATGCGAGCTTGAAGTGGCTCATGAATCAGAAAGACCTAAATGGGCGTTTGGCTCGGTGGAGCCTAAAACTCCAGCGATTCTCTTTCATTATAGAGCACCGGAGAGGCTCACAGAATGTAGTTCCGGATGCATTGTCAAGAGTTTTTGCTGTTGACAGCATGGCACCTGACACAGCAGATGGTGTGAGATGTTCGGATGTTCTATATGTCGATCTTGAAGATCCGTCTTTTCAGTCGGAACAGTATAGAGGATTGATTGAGACGATAGAGAAAAACAAAGACCAGCTACCTGACCTTCTTGTTTCAGACGGTTTTGTTTACAAGAAGGTGAAACATTGCACAGGGAATCCCAGAGACGACGACCTTGTCTGGAAACTCTGGATTCCATCTCCGCTGACCAAGCGCCTGGTTCTTCTGGCCCATGATCCTCCGAAGGCTTCGCATGGTGGAGTCGCTAAGACACTGTATCGTTTGCGTGAGCGCTTTTACTGGCCTAATATGGCGGCTGATGTTAAAGCCTTCATCGCAGACTGCAGTGTATGCAAGTCTTCCAAAGCCCCCAACTCAATCTTAAGACCACAGATGGGTAAAGCATTTTCTGTCGAAAGACCATTTCAACACATATATGTGGATTTCCTTGGACCATATCCAAGATCTAAAAACGGAAACGTATTTATGATAGTTTGTCTAGACCAATTGACCAAGTTCGTCACTGTCGCTGCACTGAGAAAAGCCACTGGTGAAGCCGCCATAAAATTCCTTGAAGAACAAGTATTTATGATGTTTGGAGTACCGGAGTCAGTTTTATCTGACAATGGGAAACAGTTCACTGGGAAAGAATTCACTAAGTTTCTAGCGAGTTATGGGGTTAGGCATATTAGAACAGCATCTTATTCACCGCAGGCTAATGCAAGCGAACGTGTTAATCGGTCGATACTTTCCGCTATTAGATCATATGTCGGTCCTAGACAAGAAAACTGGGATAAGTATCTCCCACAAATCATAAGCGCTTTGCGTTCCACCATCCATTCAGCAATTGGTATGTCACCTCATGAGGCGCTCTTTGGCCAAATGAAAATTGAACATGGTTCAGACTACGTGCTTCTGAAGAAGTTGAAAGGATTGAATAATTCAGAATTTGATATTTTGCCGAAAGCAGCTAAAATGAATATGATTCATAATAACATTAAGGCATCATTAGAAAAGGCACATGCTAATTATGAACGAGTATATAACACTAGGAGTAAAAACTCGAAATATCAGGTAGGACAGGTAGTATTAAAAAGGAATTTTATTCTAAGCGATGCTACTAAGAAGCGCAACGCAAAGCTCTGCCCTAAATTTGTACAGGCTCAGGTGAAAGATATACCCGCGAACAATCTCTACGAACTGGAGGATATGAACAGAAATGCTCTGGGAGTCTTTCATGCGAAAGATATCCGAGCATAAGTTCCAAGACCAAATCCATTCTTAATCTCAGGGGTGGGTCGAATTTTGACTTGCCTATTGGGGTCATTTTTCCATTCAATTCCACTTCACGGAGTTTGAGTAATTGAGATGGTTTGTGGGAGACCACTTACAAACTATTCTTGCCATTAAATTACATTCAATAGAACGTAATACTTGTATTTTTTTCCCTGAATACTACCCACGTACGGAATTACGTACGCCATTCCACCACCAGGAATAATGCTCCAATCAAAACTTGGCAAATCAATGCGAACTGGTGCCAACTTCACACACAGAAGCAAGCATGGGATATTGTACTTAACTCCGCCCACCAATTCGCCATCGCTCTTTTTAACTTTGATCCCTCACCGATGGTGGTACCTTCAAGCAATTGACCGGCTCGATTCTGCTAAAATAAAGAAAAAACGTGTAAGCCATACTTTTCTACACCTTAAAAAAACGGTTCCTAGTTGTGTAGCAGATTAAATCGAATAGATTCATATGAATCTTGGTAATTCTCGCTTATCACAGCGTGCCAGGTAACCTTATAACATTTTTTTTTTAAATCAATGCTTTAAGTCAGTTTTTTGTGCTTAGTGCCAACAACCAGTAGAACAGACACCAGCGCAACACACCTGGTTTGTCAGCGTGCGCGGATTGCACCGCAAAGCGAAGTATCAAGCCCTTTTGCTTCACTCCACAGTCCACACACGTGCCAATGGAGACCACCATCGGTGCACCAAAAAAGGTTATGTCCCAAAAACCGTCACTGACATAAACCGCGATCAACGATTAAAACCATCCAGCTTAGCCGAATCGAACACCTAACCTGTATCGGCAAGAACAAGAAAAAGGTCCCCTCAGGTTTCTTCGACTGGTCATATCGGTCATTAATCGAGCGCTAGCCGTCCATGGCAAACTAAAATCGAAGGTCAGCGATCGACGAAGTCCTAACCAGTAGGCCCATACGCTTCTCACCCACCGACCTACATTCGACACTCTCCGAAACCACCGCATCGCTTTGCCGTTCCACCACAGCAAGCAGATCAATTCAATCGCGTGTACATCAGCGATCGAGGCATTACGGTATATATGGACAAATAACCATACCGTCCTATGCAGAATATCCCGAGTGATTATTGATCGTACGGCAAGTCATCATCGACTTCGTGCGTTATCAGACGAGTGTCGTTGAACGGTGATCAAATCAGCAACTCATCAGCCGAATAGCAACAACCACATAACCCTTCTGCTTCCTACACCTATGGTACGTACTGCAAAAGCAACATCGCCAAGTGTAGAGATCGAGAACAGAATACTCTCCAGCGCACTCAAAAGTCCAGCAACAACCCAACAACAAATCCATCCTAAATCATCCAGCCCAGCCACTCCTATCATTTTTATTAATTAAACTCGTAGGTACCCACTCAAATCCATTGCTAAATAGTTATCCGAAATCAAAAGCTAAGTATCCCTTGATTAATATTGTAAAGGTCGTTCAATTGTTTTCAATTTTCATTATTTTCCCTAAACATTAGATTACGCCGGAATTCAACCATAATGCTGTGCACATCATCATGGGACATTCAACATAATTAAGGCAACAATCATCAAGTTTTGAATACCTACCATGGTCAAACGGTTTACGTGGTGAGTCGATATTATTTATTCCCTTTTTTTTCATTTGAACGAACTACGTAGGGCTATGATAGCATAAATCTATGCTTTGGTTTTTTTTTCTTGCATTTTTCTTTACGCGGGATAAACAGTTTTTTTGTTATTGTTTTTTTTTATCCCGATAAGTGACTTATTTTTTTCTTTTTCTCTTTAATTTTTTTGTTTCTCTATCTCTCGGGTGCATTTCTTTTATCTTACTGATAAGAGTCAATGCGCGAATAACAAGTTTTTTTTCAATACGAGTAGACGATTTTAGTACCTGTGGCTGGCTTAAAAGCCTTAAGTATTTGTTTTTGTAATTAAGATCAGTGGTTTGCTACAAACATTAATTAATTAGACGCTGTGAAGGAGCTGTATAATATACAATTGTGTACACTAGAAATACGTACATAAATCAGTGTTCAGGAGAAGGTTTTGCTTGCTGGCCTGTGGGCTAGAGTTCTTTTTTTGATTTGAAAGCTATTTGAATACGTTTTGCAATAAAGTAACTTTCACGCAGATCGGTTGGGATAATCGTGAAGAGTATCTTCTGTTGCGTCTGGATTATTGATATTTATACATTTTTTTATTCTATTTAATTATTACATTTAAGAATTCTTGCTCAAATTGTATTTTCATATTTGGTTTTGGTAAATATAAGTCAACTATATCATGAACATTCCATGCAAATTGAATTTTTGTCTTACTCTTGATTGAGTAAATTGGTGTCCGATGGCTTGTGAATAGTTTGCATTGTGTTAGTGGGAAGGTGTGAGTATGAGGGATGAGTGGCGACGATGACGTAAACGAAACTTGACAGATCGTTTACGTGGATGTTAGGGGTTATCGCAAATAAGAGCATGAGTGGAGCGATAGCCTAGGTAGTCCCTATTCCTTTCAGGATAGTGACAGAGGGAGGGCCACACTCAAGAGAAATCAACTCCAGCTTTCGGTTTCTCAACTTGGGATTTTGTTTTTGTAACTTCGCTCTTCTAGAGTTTGGTTATTTTTATCTGTTAAAAATTATTTGAATGTTACCATTAGGCATGTAAATAATATACGGTAGTTCACAGGCATGTGCAAGAACCCACCCATTTCGACGAGCTAGTTTCGTGCGTTAGCAAGCATGCCTACCGCGCAACGTCTGATGAACACCCTGCCAAACGACTTGTTGATTTTCACGGGATTTTCTGTGGACCCGGAAATGGATAAGCAAGCATAAGATCGCTGAAATTTAGTTTGGCAGGACCAACTTCCGTTACAAGTTGTCAGATGTCAAATCATCTGTTTTTGTTTTCATGGAGTAATTTGGTTTTACAGAAAAGTTAATAAAGTTATCTTATTGAAAATAAATTCAAGTCGAGACGAAGATATTTTTATGGACCTTATATTAGTTGAAGAATCAGCAACATCTCGAAGGATACAAAATGATAAGAAGCGAATTGATCCGTTCTTAAAATATAACGAACGAGAGTTTTTTGGCCACTATAGGTTTGTTTATTAATTGTGGCGTTTAGTATCTATTAGGTAAAAAGTTTATTGAAATTATTAATAGATTTGATAAGTCGACAGTGCGATTTATTGTGAAAATCGTTCGGGAAGAACTTCATCCACGGAAGAATAGCGGAGGAGCGCTTTCGGTGGAAACCATAGTATTAGTTGCAATACGATACTTCGGCAGTCGCTGAAGAGAAGAACGAACCAAATAACATTGTATATCTGTGCACGTAAGTAAATTAATTTCTGACCTACACCACGTTGCGTCGTCTTACTCGTCAGCCTCGTTCTGCACCTGTTGAGCTTAGTGAGACCATAAGTGGAAATTATTTATAGCAAGCTCAAAAACTCTCGAATGATAAAAAAAAAAATTCGATGACTAGGCGCATGTGCGCGGTGTGGGTTTGTCGCCAATGGACACAATTTTAGTACTAAACAAATCCGTGAACAATGGAATAGCAAAGTGCTAGATTACACTGTAACGATCCGTTACAAAACCAGCCTACAACCCTTCATCCAACCCTGATCACCACCACTGGACACCATTGATCACAACCGACGATGGGGGCCCAATAACCAGAACCACCGACCACCACCACGAAACCCAGTACCAATCGCCGGACAACAACACAAGGGACGAATTTGCACTGGAAATTATACTTCACACTCACTACTCTGTTCGGGAATGACCCGAATTCAACACCGCTGGCCTCGCCCCGCACCCCTCACCGTCACAACAATCACCTTCCATCAGACTCACTGCAGTGACATTCCACAGCTGGAATGTTCGGCCAGCAACAAGATACCACAGTGTATCATAATGGCATACCTCGCCATATACGACGCTGGGTCATCGTCACTCATCAGCACAATCGATGATATGGGACACGGCAACCAACTCATCGTTGGATTGAGTCGTCGTCCACTGGTACTGGACTTGGATACCCGACACCTCGCGCCGAATCTAATGGCACATCACCATGGCAATAAATACCGTAGCGACAATGGCAATGGGCATAAAGCGCATACATAGTGGCACAGAGATAACGAAATGGATCGTCGCACACTATTGTTTGTTTTGGCTGGCGTGGGACTGATTATCGTCGTGGGCAAATGGATCTCTCGCGCATGGGCATGGTATGGAGTATTGGACACCATCGGATTGTGGAATTTCGGCTGACATGGCAGCTTGGGGTTGGCGACTGGAACCTCTCATGGTGAGGCTGCTAGCCGCTGCTTGGCAGAGACCTTTTCCTGTTCATTCGACGTGGTCGATAACGTACACTTAATAATAAACACTGTTCGTTAAACCATACTTGGTTGCGTTTTTATTTTCTGGACTTAGAAGACTTTCAGCTCAGTACCGGAAGACTTATTCCCGGACAACTCAATACAAAAACCATGAATACCGGTAGGCGAAACTGATTCGGGAGGACAGTACACTCAGTTCCTGGTGCAATACACTTGGCGCTGATCCTGTTCTCTAGAGACTGGCACCATTCTCTAAATTTTGGTGGCTGATATTTGGCCATACGTATATAGAAGTTGTCGGGTTGTATAGTGAGTCATGCGATCAACCAGCAGCCTCTTTTCTTTTCCCCGTAGGGTTGTATTGTGAGTTATCCGATCAACCATAGCCTCTTTCCTTCTCTATTAGTTAGGAAGAAAATGAAAATAAATAAAGTGAAACTGGCAAAATAAATAAAAATATCGTATTAAATAATAGGAGCGTATTGTCTGTGCCTCTATCCACACATAGACACTTAAAACAAATTGGCAACACCAGTCCAATTGACAGAACATAGATCTGACCCAACCAGCTGATTTGGTTATAATTTGTTTTCGTTTGTTGAAGTGATCAGTTTGGTTTGAGTTTGCCTTGTAAGTTTCTAATTTAAAATGGAACAAAAAACGAAATCAAGATCGGAAAACTGGACCCCCGACGAAGGTGCAATTGTTGAGCTTAGTGAAACCATTAGTGGAAATTATTAATGGCAAGCTCGACAACTCGCAAATGATTAAAAAAAAATTCGGTGACTGGGAGCATGTGCGCGGTATGGGTTTGTCGCTAATGGACACAATTTAAGTGCTAAACAAATACGTGAACAATGAAATAGCAAAGTGCTAGATCACACCTGTCCAAATACAAAATCAGCCAGACACAAACTGTTGGTGGAACACCAGAAAAAGAGCCCGATTTGCTTAAGTCTGCAGTTCATCCCCACTAACCGTCCTTTCAGTTTTTTTTTAACTAAGTCGACAAGGGAGGGACAGATAATAGGCAAAGGTTCCGTGGCCAACAACCTATTTTTTTTTTTTTTTTTTTTTTTTTTCTTCTTATTTTCTTATTATAGTGACTTCCAGCTTTATTTCCCTGTCTGTTAATACAACTTTTCTTACTCTACCTAATCCCTTTTCATCCATGTGGGATTGGAAGGGACATACAGACGCCGGTACAGACGAACGCCAACGACATACTGTAAATACATACACACAAGACGACATACAGAACGAACGAGACGAGAACGGACAGACCAACGAGAGAGTCAGTCGTCAACCACCACAGAGGTCAATTTAGTTTTGACAGGGCGCTTCGCGAAATATAATAGAATAAATATAATTTTATAACGTGAGTTTGGTGTTTTATTGCAAGGAACGAACTCTACATCCATTTATTTTTCTTTCTACTGTAAGCACTTTGTATTTTGTATAATACATGCTGTTTGTTAAATATAAAAACGACAACCAACTTCAGGTTGGTTGCTATTCTCACTCGCTCTTCTCTTCTTACGACTACCTATGTTATTCACTGCGGGTGTAACTCACGTTTATGTTAATTTTACGCCCGACCATTAATCCGCATTTTTTAAGTCCTATAATTTAAACCTATGTCCATATTAGTCAATGAAAGCCGCAGGATTAAAGACGGTGCGCCGCGGCCAAGCGAGAATAAAGAATATAATATAGTCGGGTTTTGGCGTAGTCTTTTTCCAGACTTTAAACAAACAGTACGTTTTATTCATTAACTTATTTACAATCCGCTAATATACATTGGTCCACGTCGAACCGGATGAATGCAAGCAACACGCAAAAAAAAAATACAGAGAGGTAAACTCGTCGGATCGTTTTTGCTTTCCTCGTACAGACAAAAATTCCCCTACAAAATTGTGTCAGTGTTTGTGCGGTCAAACAGATGCTACAGTCAGACATCAGTGTGGTATAGAGTTCAGTTTTTTGTAAAATCAATATATCAACAAAACACAACAACGGAATTTATTCAAGAAAATTTAAGAGGAAAAATAAAGTGGTGAGTGCTTTAAATCCGAGGATTAGAGACAAAAGTTAGTACATAAAAATAAAAAGTGAAAAGTTCGTGATACGGTGTAAGTCGATGATTCAGGTATAGACGCGTTTGTGTAGTGCTTGTACAGAAAAACTCCTTGCTCGTCTCCCAAGTTCGGCTGTCAGATATGTTGTTCATTGTTTTCACAAGAAGACAAACGAGAAACGACTCGTATTAGGGTTGTTCATAAATCATAATACATCGATACATCGAAAACATCGATGTTTTAGTGTTCGATGCATCGAATCAATCCGATGCATCGAAAGCATCCGATGTTTAACGATGCATCGATGTATGTCATTCGATGCATCGAAGCATGAAATGTATCTACACAGTACCGAATTTCAAATTTAAACACATAAACAACGACACAAGTAAGACCAGGCAACACGATGCGACGGCCGACGTTCGGATCACAGACACAGATCCACAGACAGATTTCTACAAAGAATATAATTATTATACGGGTTGTTTAGCGAACAAATGCAGGTGAGCTTATATTATATATTGACAATATAAGGAGTCCTGTTTTGCGTAAATGAATGCCTGCCGGTATTATGATTTTTCAATTGCATCCCTCATACTCGTACGTGCTTTGGTAAAATTGTAACGAGTAAAGACAGAAGGTAGGTACTCACTAGCTGTTTCATTTATTTTCAAAGTTACGCAGTTTGTTGTTGCATTCTTCACATGCTGATACATCACAACCGAACCGATTGAAAAATCCATGTACGAGTAGGGTATCCTAGGCACAGTATTTGTTTTGATTTCAACTAAATTTATAGCGGTTTGTTGACATCAGTGTCCTTATTCGATTTGGTTAAAAACGACAAACATATATTTTTGTTACAGAGTTCTTTTATTATGGCACCTCAGAAAAAAAGTCAGGTATGGAATTATTTTCAAAAAATTGATGGTAAAATAGCTCAGTGTAAAATATGCCAAAAAATTTTACGAACGGGAGGAAACACTACCAATTTAATGGGACATATAAAGAACATCCACAAATCTGTTAATTTGGAATTAACAAAATTAACAAAAAAACAAAAAATAGATACAGATTCTACATGCGCAAGTACATCAACAAAAGAAATGGAAGAAAATGTAGATGATCCAACAGAAATGAGTAGTGACAATAATTCGGAAGCAGATTTACCTTCAAAATGTCCTAAGCTTCAGCAAACTCAGAGGTCAATAAAGAAAACATTTGAAGAAATAAATTCGTATACGTCTTCTACTGGTGACAGAGCGAGAAAAATTAACAATGCTATTCTTTATATGATATGTAAGGACAACCAACCTTTTTCCGTGGTAGAAAATGAAGGCTTCAAAAATTTGTTCAAAGTTACTTCCCCTCATTATAAAATACCGAGCAGAACTACCGTCACACGTTGGCTGGATGACAAGTACAATGTTTTGTCAACAATTGTGAAATCGAAACTTACCAATGTTGAACACGTCACTTTAACTAGTGATATTTGGTCAGACATACAGATGCGCAGCTTTTTAGGTGTTATTGCTCATTTTGGTCTAGGCACGGAGTTTCAGTCAGTGACATTAGGAGTTTATCAACTCGAAGAACGGCATACATCAGAATATATAGCAGAAATGCTAAATAAAACATGCAACGATTGGGGATTTGACACAAATAAAGTCTCTGCGGTTGTTACTGATTATGCAGCGAATATGGTTACAGCTGTGGAAATAGCATTTGGAAAAAAGAAGCACATCCCCTGTTTCAGAACGTTCTGCAAATTCCTGAATTGCAAGATATTCTCTCAAAAATAAAAACCATTATTACTTTCTTCAAACAAAGCTGTGTGGCAAGCGACGAATTACGGAAGTCAGTAAGCGCTGACAGGACACACACTAAATAAGTTTAGTGGCCTGCAAGTTTGAAGTGAATAAAAAGTGAAAAAAAAGTGAATATTAATGGCTGAAAGTAAAATGGGCGCGAATGATGAAACTATTGATTTCTTCGCCGACCAACAGGAGCAATTGTTGGAATCAATATGCACGATTGTCAGGAACTACAAAAAGGACAGTCCCTCAAGGAAGACTTTAGATTATCTCAACAAGATAAGGGAAAAACTAGAGTAGGTTACCAATGGGAAGATTTCGACAGGACGGATACGGAAATCCGCGACAGGTTTCCAGTTCAAATTCAACACCCTTGTTTCAAAAGGGACTACTATGAATCAGTTCGAAAGGCAGCTGAATTTATGCGCATCGATGTAGTTCGACGCATCGAGGAATTCTCGGAATCGGACGAGATTCACAAGGAGCATAATACGCCTGTGGAAGGTGGTACTGCAATGGATCAAGTAAAAGTACCTACAAACCCAACAGGAAAATCACGTGAGTTAGGTGCTGTTCCCAAACCCAAGATGGGGATCTGTGCAGAACCCACGCCCACAATCAGACATCAACAATCTGTTGTGCCAAGAGCACAAATGAGCAACGAGCAGCGACTCGGCCTCTTAATTAGTATTTTAAGAAGGTCACTCATCAAAACTGTCGAAGAATCATCAAGACGAAAATGCGAAAGGTTCTGCACAATTAAGATAAAAAGTATTGAACAGAATTGGGAGGAAATTATGTGCCTGTATCGCAAGCTGGAAACTTCCGAAAATTGAGCTTCCTAAGTTTGATGGGGAGTATTTAAACTGGTTGCAATTCCATGACTTGTTCAAACAAATGATTCACGACCAACCAATACCGCCTGCACAGAAATTATATTTCTTAAGAGCAAATGTAACTGGAAAGGCACAGAAATGATTCAAAACTTCAAGCCAACGGACAGTAACTACGAAGTAGCATGGAACGTGCTTGTCGAACGTTTCAACAACAAAAGATAGCTCCTATCTGCTCAACTACATAAACTATTGCACCAGGCAGCTACAAGTGCAACAAGTTCCAGCCTTCGAAGGCTCCACGACAGTACAAAGCTGCAGCCTGCAGGTGATCGTGAATCTCAACATTGATATTGCAAATTGGGATCCAATTATTGTCTATCTTCTTCTACAAAAACTGAACAGAGAGAGTAGGGAACAGTTTGAGTCTTCGATGAAAGACCCGAGGAGCAGCCCTACCATTGCAGAATTTCTGAAGTTTGTTGAGTCCAGGTTCCAGGTGCTAGAAGCAATCAGCGGTCGAGACGACAGGAGGAAATTCCAGAGTCTAGAGGCCATCTGCAGCAACGAAGACGCAAAGACGTCAGCGGTAATCGTTGCCTCAAAGTCTGAAGAGGACCTATCAGTCATTTGCAATTATTGCAATTCAAGTAAGCATGCTATCTATAATTGCACTAAATTTTTATCTCTTTCAGATGTGGACCGTGGAAGGGCTGTTCAAAGACTAATGTTATGCAGGAACTGTTTGAAGAGGGGCCACTATTCTCAATCATGCCAGTCTCGCGGTTGCCAGAAATGCGATGGCAAACACAACACGCTGCTACATCAAGTCAAACGACAGAGGCAAACCGATTACCATCCGAAGAGGAGTCAGCAACAAGGACATGGCCCACGCTAGCCAGTCAAGAGAGGAGATGCTATCAACAATCATCGGCAGCAAATCACAACAGAAGACGCTGCACAAAACTTAGGTAAGCCATCCAAAAATGTTGTTGATAACAGTGATAGCGCACCAGTGCTACGGTAGCAGGTCGTACAAAAAGGCGTCAGGTGTATCTTGCTACGGCAATAGTAAATGTCATTTCCTCGTATGGTACGCGAGTGCCCTGTCGGGTACTATTGGTGTTCAGGCCAACAGAACATAAAAACCACAACAGACTGACTCAGCTGTCCGAGTTTACACCGATCAAGCCAACGACCGCATTATGCTGGTAATGCAGTTCCAGAACATATTGGGTCAATAAGTCAACAGGTGATCACAACAACCGTCAACGCTGACATAGAATAATATAAAATAGAATAAGCATATTAATAGTATAAAAGAAGCAATAAAGTCAATTATATTGATCAGTTTTTAATTGGACATTCAGTGTTTAATTTCATTCTTCCGTATTTCAGCCATCATAGTGAACAAGTTTAAGTGCTTGTTTACAACACAGACAGAGTATCAAGTTTATGTGCTTGATATTCACAATTTTAGACAAACGAGTCTAAACAATTGGATTCTGGATCGCAGCTGCATTTTGTGACAGCAGCATTCGCGCAAGAAGTGGGTGCCAAGAAGCATCGGATGGATATTCCAAATATCTTAACAAAATGTAGATAATACTATATATTCATTAAACATGCCTCTTTAATTGTATCATATTGTAAATTCTGTAAAATAATATAATAATATTCATTTGTATTCACATTCCGTCCACCTTTCGTTCTTACGATTTGTATAGATCATATTCCAATTACCTTCCGTTCTCATAATTTGTATCTTGTAGCAAAAGCGTAATAGAATTGTTATACAAACCATTGAAAACCTAAAACATTGTTTAGTTCTGTCAATAAAGTTAACTAGGGCGAAACTGTGCTCAACTAAATCGTGCTTTTTATTAACGACAAAGTTAACTCGTGATCAAAAGAATGAAGATTTTGGGGCATCACTGGGTGGAGACCCAGTCGATGAAACAGATCTCACATAAACACATGCTAGCGTTAACACTAGGAATCGAACCCAGGGAAGAACTCTGGAGAAATCCAGAGAGTCTGTCTGGCTAAGATTTATAGTGGCAGAGAGACGAAAAGAGACCCGTCAATGGTGGTCTGATTCGAATATCTCTCAAATATATATATATATATATAACTCGTGATCAAAGTATTTCATATACGGTTAAGGCCATTCAGTGTTCGAATAGTGACCAATCCGCTATGTGACTTTTAACAGTGGTCCAACGGACGAATTCGAAATTATCCGTAGGAATACGGAAGAAGTGCGCTCCATCCCTTGTGTTTTTACTTAAAATTCATCTATTACCCTAATTTAACCAGAAGACTAGTGTTTTTTATTACCCGTAACCCGGAGTTCATGCCCGTAAACCGGAAGAGTTGTGTTTTTTACTACCCGTAACCCGATGTGCACTTGATGTGCGAACCCGTGCGAGTAACGAGCATGGTCAATTTAAATACAGTCCACTACCCAATTTTTTTATGTAGAAAAATAAGAATCATTTTGTTTGTGTTTATACCCGTGCGTTATCTTTCTTGATCCAAACATTCGAAACTTGTAAAAATATTTTAAGCAGTGATCCCATTTTACAATATCCCGACTTTACCAAAACTTTAACTTGACAACAGGCGCGAGCAATTTCGCGATCGGTGCCGTCCTATCTCAGGGACCTATTGGAAGTGATAAGCCTGTTTGCTATGCAAGTAGAACACTTACAGCTACAGAAACAAATTACTCTACAATAGAGAAAAAATTACTGGCCATAGTCTGGGCCACTAAGTATTTTCGGCCATAAATTCAAGATTGTTACCGACCACAAACCCCTGACATGGATAATGAATTTAAAAGATCCAAACTCGAAACTGATACGCTGGCGGTTAAAGCTTGAAGAGTTCGATTGTGAAATTATATACAAGAAAGGTAAGGCGAATACTTGTAGCGACCAGCACACAGATGGCGCAATTAGCAACATGAAGAAAAGAAAAGGAAGAAGTTCGCAATTGTAATAGGTACCTACATAGGTACCTAGAGAAATAAGAAACGAATGTACTAGGAATTAGAAGAGGAACCAGCCCAGAGGGACATCCATTCGACATGTAATTAATTAATTTTAAAAGTTGGAATAATAAAGTTTCTGAAGTTTTTGCATAACCGGCGCTGCGTTTCAGTCCCGCATTTTTTATTTTGTTCGCCGTACGCAATTAAACAGCCTCTCTTTCAGTTCAAGGCACGAGTGCTACCACTATCCACTCAGCAACTGAGAATCTGGACGATGGTATACATATATCAGAAAGACCACTTAATGAGACCCTAACTTCACAGAGGACAAGGTCAGAGACATTTTTAAGAATTTTTTAACCCCAAACCGACTTAACGCTATTTATACAGATAACGAACCTTTCCGTAACGTACTCAAAATATTTCTCCCAGAACAAAACATTTCGCTTAATTAGGTGCACCGAAATCCTAAAAGACATAAGAATAGCTGAAAGTTAAGTGCCTAAAAGTATTTACAACGTTCACTGAAAGTAAAGTGTCTAAAAGTATATGCAACGTTTACTGAAAGTAAAGTGCCTAAAAGTATTTACAACGTTCACTGAAAGTAAAGTGTCTAAAAGTATATGCAACGTTTACTGAAAGTAAAGTGTCTAAAAGTTTTTACAACGTTCACTGAAAGTAAAGTGTCTAAAAGTATTTACAACTTTTACTCAATCACTAATCATCTCTAAGACGAAGGCGATCAGAAGACAGCATGCGGAATCTCCAACTGAACAACATAATATTGTAAGGTATGTGCCTTTCAGTATATTATATACATAATACAAATAATAATATAATTAAATATTACAATGGCAACCGTATTGACGGATATAAGTGTATTCCAGTTCGATGAACAAGCATTATGTAAAGTGTTTAAGTGTACACTCAGAGAAAAGTGTGAGCAAAGTTATAGGCCAAAGACAAAGAGACATTCGGAGTGGAAATATAGATATCCTTACGAAATGGCCTCTTTTTAAACATTCTTTTGGACATACATTGGTATATTTATAAATTTTTGAAGCTTAATAAAAATACATCTAAAATTTTAGTCTTTACGAATTTGCATTGCTCATAAATGCCACTGTTTAAATTAAAATACGAAAATATCAAATTGCTATATTCCAGTTTGAAAAAGACTACGACATTTTGAAACCACTAAACTAAACAAATCGCACATTTTCGAGAAGAACTAGAGAAATACATAGACGAAATCTGTTATAACAAATGAAAACAGATCTTAAATTTTTTGCTTTTAAACTATTTTGAATCCCACAGCTGCAACTACATACATCAATATATACCTACTAATTATTTTTTTTTAGATTCACGAAATTTCATCATATTTTATTTGATACGTTCTTTGCTGAAGCCGCCCATACCTACTTTCGGTTGGAAAACAAAAACGAAAAAAAAAGTAAAATGGAAGCCCAGCATTAGGGACGCCCAGGACTCATGTTTCGTTGATTGTTCAACGGCAGTTGAATACGCAGATAAGGTAGATCTTAAATTTGAAACTAAAGTTTGTTCAAAAAACTTTATATTACACTTGTCGCAATCAGCAATATTTGGCAGCACAGAGGAGCAAGGCGAACCTCGCCAATAGATGGAAACCTAACGCTTATAGAAGGCGAATGTTATTGGCCGGCCAATGAAAATCATCGTTCTATAATTTTGTGCCAGAAAATTCTTCTTAACCTGACCATGACAAGTCTACAAGAAAACGCCTGTGGCAGCGGCAGCAATCCACAAATTTAAAACACAACAAAAAACCACCAAACGAATCTTAATGTAAAATTAAATTAATTAATCTTTTAAAAAACATAAGCGTACACTTTATTTTGATCATTTATCTACAAGTTATTAAATTTTCTTTGCGCCGCCGCCAAGACCACAGTGTCTGTTTTTTTTATATAATAATTGACAGTCGTCACGTCATTACATTGCACACTGCAATTTGTTAATTTGTTCTTGTCATATGTTCGTTTTCGTTGTCGTCTGTTCGGGAAGCAGGACGAGTGCCATTTCCCCAAGAATGTCTGCTTCCTTGGAAAATATTTGTCGCTGTGGAATAATCGCCAGGAGTTTTGTCGTACCGACTAAAAATGGGTTTTACCTTTTCTTGTCCTCTTTTGCCGTTCTGCTGTGGCTCAATTGATAGTTGATCTTCACCCAAGCGGTTGGCAACGAAGAAATTACCCCAAAGCCAACCAATGGCGACACCAAGGACGATGGGCGCGAGGGAAAGATTCCGACTTCTGTTAAATATTCTACAGAGATCGTTGGATAAGTGCGTATTGGAACAGCAGCAAAGACTTTCGGTTCAGTTTTGTATAATCAAAAGGAAAACAATCTGTGGCGGCATGACCGACGTTACCAAAGGAACTCACCCGGTTACGTTCCCAGAACCCAACATACAATTCTAACACATTACAATGTTAAATTTAAGAACATCCAAAATGTAATGTTTACACAAGAACCCGAAGTCTCTTAATTGCGCCATGTCTTTTAATGTCTTTTGCCCTCAGCACAACAAACTAAGCGTTTGTATAAAGAATCACGAATATTCATATCGTCCACTTTGTACGATAGCTATTAGTCCAGATACAGAATTCTTGTGTAAACAAAACTCGATTATATAAACTGCTTCACTTATCCGTTAGAGTTCAGTTCTAATTGTTCCTTCGTATAAGCTGAAGATTTCCCCCCACCAGTGGTAAGGGATCTGACGCTTTTTAAATATTAAAAAGTTATGATAAAAAAGTTATTATAAAAAATTAATAAAGTGTTGTTTTTTTTTCTTCTTGGAAATCATGAATAGAAACAAAATTACCCGACAATAGATAGTAGGACAAGGACAACAGCTGAATGGGACCGCTAAAGCGAGACAATGAACGTTCCTTTGGGCTTCGAGAAGCTTCCATTCCTCGTTTAAACTCGATCGATAGTGGTGATACTAAGCGAAACGTAAATATATAAATAGTCTCAATCTATTGTATATGTGGTGACAAACCACATCCAACAAAAAACAATACGGTTTCACAGACAGCAAGCAGAACGACGAGAAGCAACAGCGAGAAGCAGGAAAACGAAATACGGTTTTCGCACCATCAGCCGACACATGCAAGTCATCACAAGGAAAAGAAGAACAAGAAATGACGACCACGAGTTTTTCAAGTGAAGTCAGTCGGCGCGAAACACTACCTTTTCACATAAAAAAAAAAAACTAGAATTAAATTTTAAATATCGACACAAAAAGAAAAAATTTATTTGAGTAGTTTTTTTTTTTGCTCGGTTTCTACCACGCAACCCACGCGCTACATAATATGTAGTATGACAATAATTGTATATGTGTGTTAATACGTATTCGCTCTTACGTACTTAGACTTAAGTAATCTTATGTTCCTCTCTTGAGTTAGTTGGAAGTTAGTTGTAAGTGACTCTTGTTAAATAAAGTCAGTCTATACGAAACCGTGAAAGAGTTTGGACGTGTTTTATTGTACGGACTATAAACTCAGAAGTGGGATCCACCAAATACAGCAAAATAATAATAAATTCTTCAAAATAAATAAATAATAAAGAGTGATGGATTACATTAGCGTCAACGACTATACGGCTGTCCAGTTGCGCGAGTGGCTACGGAACTTGGGTCTGTCGACACACGGTAACAAAAACACCCTTGTGCTGCGGTTAAACGAAGTGCCGGTCGAGAGTCGTGGCGAAATGCCTGTGGAAGTGGAGGAAGAGGAGATCTTGGAGGAAGAAGACTCTGAAAGTTCCGTGGTGGGTGACGGCGACACACAAAAAAGAAGTGAACGTAGCGGTAAAAACGAGGCGAAAAGTGTCTGTGTGAGTAACGTGGCTGACGTGACTAACTGCGTCGAAAGAGAGTTAGCGTTGGTCAAAAAACAGTTGGAAATGTCGGAAAAAGAAAAGGAATATTGCTCGAGAAAGAAAAACAGTTCGTGATAAGAGAGAATCAGTTGTTGAAAAAAATTAACGAAATGAGTGTCCAACTGAAAAATAAAGACAGAGTAATTTTGAGCGACAAAGTGAGTGATACTGAAAAGATCGACAGAGTGTCAGTTAAAATGAGTGCGAACAAAGAATGTGCAGACGAAGAGCGTGCGGATAAAGAGTGTGTGGTCAAAGAAATTACACATAAAACGAATGCAGCAGACACAGTGGTGGATGCATCAATGCAAGAGAACGCGAACGTATATAATTCCATACACTTCAAAACTTTAAAAGATTTGTTGCCAGAGTATGATGGCGGCACTAATCTTGAGGTATGGTTGACACAGCTAAAGAGTGTGAGCAAAATGTGTGTTGCCGACGAGGAGATGTTGCGGACAATAATGTTGTGCAAGCTGAGGGAAAAAGCGCAACAGTGGATGCACTCGAAGCCAAATTTTCTTGAGGAGAGTATCACTGCGCTGATCGACCAACTACAACAAATGTTTGGCAACAAAGACAACAAGATGATGATGCGGAAAAAATTCGAAGCGAGGAAGTGGAAGATAGACGAAACATTTGCGCAATATTACAGTGACAAAATTATTTTGTCTAATGGATTGCGCATAGAGGAAGACGAACTGCGGGAGTACGTGTGCGAAGGGATCACCGACGAAGGTCTACGTCTACAGTCGTTGTTGCAGAACTGGTCGTCGACGGCCCAGTTATTAGAAGTCTTCGGGAAAGTTAGGCAAAAACGACAAGGTGACGTCGCATCTACGTCAAGTTACGGTAGAACACGACCTTCTACCTCCGTTGGGGCCAATGAAAAGTGTGATGTGAAGGAAAAGATAACAATGCATATAAAAAAATTGTTTGAAGTGTATAGTAATAAAAAAATAGTACAAAATAAACTAGGTTACGTTTGTTATTGTTGGTGGCACTGACCACCACAAATCCAAGAGAACTGGGATGAGATATCCACGATTTATATGAGAATGGAGGACCATGCAAAGATGTGGTCACTTATTTTGATGATGACATGATATACAGGAGTCGTGGTTTTCGTCTGTAGAATAAAACAAAAGCAACAGCTCAGAAGTGGGATTCAAAGATAATTTCGCAACTGTGACTGAGTTGCGACCATTATATGACCAGTTGAGAAGGAATAATGACCAGCCTGCCGACGACGCCCAAGTCCAAGAAGCTAACAATGAAGACAACAACAACTGCCGCCCAGAAGATGCAGTGTCTGACGTAGATGCGCAAATAGCTCAATTGGGGAAGGAGATGTTGCTGCTCAGGAAGCGAAAGGCTGCAGTTGATTAAGGGGGAACTGGATATAGCCGAGTCCAAGAAGCACGATTTTGCTGCATTTGAGGCCATGGTGTGAACCCATTTAGTTCGGATGACACAAAAAATCCGTAGAAGATGCACTCGAGGTGTTTGCCTGTCGTGAACGTGACAAATTCATCAGTGTACAGCGCATATTGAAGGGCACCGCCAAGATGTTTCTGAGGACGACCGTCGCACATACTGAAGCAGACACTCATTGAGGAGTTTGATCGTGTCTATCTCTATACGATGAATCAGGTGTTCCAGCAGCTGAAATCACGAACACTGAAGCCGACCGAATCAGTGAAGAGGTATATTATCGAGATGCAGGAGATTGCTTCGAATGCCAAAATTCCCGAAGCTAATGTCATCGAATGCATTCACCATTCGGAAAAGTTTCCTTAGCGACAAGTTTTTGGAAACTGTCAAATATCTGCTCTCAATAAAAATGTGTATGCAGATGAAAAAGTGAAAAATATTAAGTGATTTAAATATAAATAGAAAATAAAGTGCTCAAAGCAAAATGGACTCGATAGCTCTATTTTTTATCAGAAGAGGAAGAACGAGAAGAGAGGTGTTCCCAGAGAAGAACACGAGGCAGGTTAAGAGGAGCAATGGATGATTTTGTGGAGCTTCTGGATGAAATGTATGTTTTTAGAAAGATTATTTTTGCTTTTAATAAAGTTCAATATTTCACAGGTTTATTAAAAATGTTGGGCTTAATAAATCCGCTTTTTTATATGTTCCTGAAAAAATAGAAATGGCTCCAAGAACAAAATCCTTTTCCATTTCATAAAAAGTGAATTTACCGGCATGTTTGTGTTTCTTCGCCGAAGGAAACTACCAGCATTGTGTTAGTAAGGATTTAAATATGTGTACCTCAATCAACGTTTTGAGAGGTGTTAACAGATGTACTTAACATCCTTGAAAGAAAATTATGCCCAAAGTGGATTTAGCTAACAATGACTAATAAGGAAAAAGAAGCTTAGCTCCATTTTTTACGAAAAATATGAAACCCCAGGAGTGATCATTGTAGTATCGGCACTGTGGGACACTTGACTATATAAAATGTAAAATATAGAAAATACAGTCATACTATGTATATAAAATGTAAAAATATGTACTGTTCAAGTAAGCTTGACCGCTTGTGTGCGTCGGCCACTCGCCCCTAGATGGCGCTAACAAAACTATGTGGCTTCTCCACACTCACTACCCAAAAAAACGACGATGCGAGCGATCAACGTCACCCAACATGACCAAAACTACCCAACCCAAGGCAGCCATCTTTTTTCTTGTTACGTAGGCATAAGCACATATAAAGATGGCTGGTTCGGGCGGGCAGCTTGTCATTATTGTTTGATTCTTTTTTCGGCTCGTACAAACCATCATAACGTAAAATTAACTTAGATTTTTTTTCTTCTCTGTGGCGGCACTACCGCAGGCACCATTGTTCTTTGTATAATTAGCAAAATTAAGAAATAAAACTTTTTTTCATGGCGGCACCACCGCCAGCACCATTTTTAACATAAGTTTTTTTCTTTTTTTGAACTGCATAAACATTTTTTGGTCCAATCGAACCGGATTTTTGTGTGAACAAGTTACGTGCTGTGAAACAAAAACCACGCTGCCGATTCAATCCGCATTTATCGCCGCCATCAGCCACAAAAAACACATCGCAACCACAAAAAAAAAAAAAAAAAAAACCCTAAGTGAAGTGTACAACTACGCCGCCGCCCCAAAAATCCACCAAGCCAAAAAAGCGCCTCCAATTGTGGATTGTTCTCGATTACCACAAGTGAAGTGAAGGAAAACTATTCCGCCGTCCCAACAAAAAGCAATCCAGCAATTTTGCCCTACATTGCGGATAGTTCATCATCAAAGTGTAGTGCAGTAAACAGTCACGCAGATCACGTTTTTGTCACGGATTCTTTCAACAAAGTGAAACACGCATACCCAAAAAAGTGTTCACCCCAACCCCAAGTATCGCACACGTGTCCCCATCCGTTGTGATACAGCAACAAGAACGCCCCAGTTCTCAACATCTCATCTGTACCGCCGCATCTAATCGGTACTCAGCATCTCACCTGCACACATCATCTCAACTGTACCGCATCATCTCACCTGCACACATCATCTCACCTGTACGCATCAACTCATCTATAACAAAGCATCGCATCGGTACCACATCATCTCATCTGTACCGCATCAACTCATCTATAACAAAGCATCTCATCGGTACCGCATCATCTCAACTGTACCGCATCATCTCATCTATAACAACGCATCTCATCTGTATTCAGCATCAGCTCACATCAATCAACATCCACAGTTCGTATATACATTGTAGACTGTACAGGTCATATATTTAGTAGTTTTTGCTTGTAGCTCATAGTACGTAGTAACATATACATATAACGTTATTTCATATCAATATTGTACAGGTACCCACTGTATTCTTCCGCCCTAATACTTCTCAAGTGCACAACCATTTTGTAGTTTATCTGTCCATACAACTTCGATAATATTCGATCCTTTTCGGTAGATCTACGGTGACCCTGTACCATGAGTTTGGACGACATAATTGCGGCTAGCGATACGCTGGTAGAATTCCACGCTTCTTTTCGTGAGAACAAACGCAACACCAATTTTACGCTTTCCATTTTAGAAGCATACCGCACTGAATTGAGCGATTTGTGGCAACAAGTGAAAACGGCACCATACGACCATCGGTGGAGAAGACGAGAGCTGTTCAAGAATTCCCAGTGCCTGTCGACAAGAAATCGCTCCAACGATTCCTTGGTCTGACGTCGTATTTCCGGAGATTCGTTGAAGGTTTTGCGCTGGTGGCGAAACCATTATCTGACATGTTGCGGAAGAACATTGAATTCAAAATGGACATCGAGCAGCTAGTGGCTTTTGAGCAGCTAAAGGAAGCATTAGTTTGTGCACCGGTGTTGAAACTGTATGACCCAAAGGCAGTAACCGAAGTTCATACAGACGCCAGCAAGTACGGGTACGGAGCTGTTCTTCTACAGAAGGATGCTGAAGATCAAGAATTTCATCCTATAATGTACATGAGTCGGAAGACTTCGCTATGTGAAGAGAAGTACCACTCGTATGAATTGGAGGTACTAGCCGTTTTAGAAGCACTGAAAATATGGAGAATCTACGTGTTAGGAACGAAGTTGAAGATCGTTACCGACTGTAATGCTTTCACGATGACCATGTCAAAAAAGGATGTTCCGTTGAGGGTATCACGGTGGGCGATGTTCTTGCAAGAGTTCGACTACGTTATTGAACACCGTCCAGCAGCCAAGATGAAGCATGTTGATGCTTTAAGCAGAGTGTCGTGCATGATGATCGATGAGTCGTTAAACCATCGCATCAGAATGGCGCAGTCAGCTGACCTTTGGATTGGAGCTGTTAGAAGGATATTGGAAAAGGATTCTTACGAAGACTACTACTTGAGAGCCGGGGTAGTACATAAAGATCCCGTGAAGGAACTCATAGTGATACCATCGTCAATGGAACAAGAAATCATCAGTATGGCCCATCAACAGGGACATTTCGCAGTCAAGAAGACCCAAGACTTGGTTGAGAGAGAATTTTTCATCCCGCATTTGACGAAGAAAGTCACGGATACCGTCAGGAGCTGTGTCCAATGTCTTGTTTCCGAATCGAAAGCAGGGAAAAGAGAAGGACTTTTGACACCAATCGATAAAGAAGACAAACCGTTAGGAACTTACCGTGTGGATCATGTGGGTCCAATGGAGTCAACACACAAATTATACAACCATCTGCTCGTGATCGTAGACGCATTTTCCAAATTCACTTGGCTTTATCCAGTGAAGAGTACAGGAGCATCCGAGGTAATCGAGAAGTTGAAAAGGCAGTCCGCAGTATTTGGAAATCCGAAGAGAATAATATCCGATAGAGGGGCCGCCTTTACATCGACCGCTTTTAACGAGTATTGTAGACAGGAGGAGGTTCAACACCTATTAATCGCCACTGGAGTTCCGAGGGGAAATGGACAGGTTGAGCGGATCCACAGGATAGTCATTCCGATGTTAACCAAAGCCTGTGTCAACAATCCTAGCAACTGGTACAAGCACGTTGAGAAAATCCAACAGGTCCTGAACAGCACCCCTTCGAGGAGCACCAAATACAGCCCTTTCAGGATCCTGACCGGAGTCGAGATGAGAACAAACAATTTCCTCAACTTACGCGAGTCTATGGATGAAGTGGTGATCGAAGAGCTGAGCCGTGACCGTGACGAGATGCGAGGCGAAGTCCGTGAGAACATCCAGAAGGTACAACAAGAGAACAAAAGGAACTACGACAAAGCAAGAGTGCCGGAACAAGCCTACGAGATAAACGAGTTAGTCGCCGTTAAGCGCACTCAGTTTGGGGCAGGAATGAAGCTATACGTCCGAAATTCTTTGGACCCTACAAGGTAACGAAGAAGATGGCCAATGGAAGATACGAAGTCCAGAAAGTCGGAGACCACGAGGGCCCAAACCGCACCAACACCGTCGCCGAGTATATGAAAAAATGGAACCGGTCATTCGGGGCCGAATGAGGCGTCAGGACGACCGAATGTAGGATGGAGACAAACACGCAACGCATTACCCTACGACAATTGACAAAGACCAAACGAACAGTAAACGAACAACACCAGAGAACCAGACAGTTACATGAAAATCGAAACGAAAACGAACGAACGGAGAATGAGAGAATCCGCGTCCCTTCTTTTTCACCACAGCATAGTAAAGTAAAGATTAGTCAGTTTTTCAGTTCAGTTGAAACGAATCACTCAGACCGACCAGTCGTCACCTTTCACCAGTAGGAATTTAAGATATCAATAAATTTGTGAAATTACTTACTAAAGTTTGTGTTTAAATTCTATCGGCGAATCCTACATGAATTGCAAAAGAAAAATACAGTATTTTCTAGTGTACCAGTACTAGTTAATAATATTAATATTGGAAAGAATATCCAGTAATTATTGATTGTAAATATTTAATGGAACATGTTTCTTTGAAAAATATAGAAGATTTTGTTAATACAATTTATATTTCATGGATATTATGTATTATGCATATTCATATTTTCAATACAATGATTTCAGAATTATCAGATGATGAAAAGACTGATTTAGTTGATAATATTAATATTGAAAAAGAGTTTATTAACGTTTTTAAAAATGCAATTAATAATAATAATTTTAACCAAGATTACTTTCAAAATCTTTCTAACATAATTCATAATTATAAACAAATTATTAGTTTTTTGAGTTATCTAAAAACTCATTATAAACAAGTTGAGTTTGAAATTTATTCAATTTTTGATATTCCTAAAAATTGAATTAATAATAATAAACATATTTTTGAAATTCATAATTATAAACAAATTATTAGTTTTTTGAGTTATCTAAAAACTCATTATAAACAAGTTGAGTTTGAAACTAATTCAATTTTTGATATTCCTAAAAATTGAATTAATAATAATAAACATATTTTTGAAAAGACTAAGTATGAATTGCAAAAGAAAAATACAGTATTTTCTAGTGTACCAGTACTAGTTAATAATATTAATATTGGAAAGAATATCCAGTAATTATTGATTGTAAATATTTAATGGAACATGTTTCTTTGAAAAATATAGAAGATTTTGTTAATACAATTTATATTTCATGGATATTATGTATTATGCATATTCATATTTTCAATACAATGATTTCAGAATTATCAGATGATGAAAAGAATGAATTAGTTGAAAATAATACTATTTCTTAACTTAATTATTATGAAAAATATCTCCTCTTTTGTTTGTTATTTGTTGAAGCAAGATTTTCATCAAATGTTGCTTCCCAACAAAACTAGCGCGAGTTATGTACACAGGGAGTACACTCGCCCCTAGATGGCGCGATCAACACTATGTGGCTTTTCCCACATTCACTGCCCCGTTTTGCTCCACACGGCAAAAAGCGACGATGCGAGCGATCAGTGTCGCCCAACATGACTAAAAACTACCCAACCAAGGCAGCCATTTTTTTTCCATTAGTCACAATGTGCACGCAGGTACGTATAAAATGGCTGGCTCGGTCGGGCAGTTTTGGCATTCATCTCGTATCGCTTATTATATCCGGGTAAACTCAAAAACATTGTTATTTTCATTTTGTGGTGGCAATACCGCAGGCACCATTGTGATTATTTTAAAATTAAATATAACATTTTTTTGTGGCGGCACCATCGTAAAAAGGTGTTTGCATTTCTCTGTTGGGCGGCGTAAACCCCTAAAAAATGTTTGGTCCTTCGAGCCGGATTCTCGTGAAAAGTCAGGTGCAGTGAAACCAAAACCACGCTGTCGATCCAATTTGGTTTTATCGCAGCCATCAGCCACAAAAAACACATGGCATCCTCACGTGCTGAAAAGAAAAAACCCTAGACGATCGCTCCCACCAGTTTCTATGAAAAATAAAGTTTTTTCGCTGATTGTTCTCGATCTTACGAACAGTGAAGTGTACAACTACGCCGCAGTACCAAAAACAGACCAAAATAGTGCCGTCCCAACAATTTTGCCGTACACCGCGGATAGTTTACCATCACCATATCGTGTCGCATAAGAAATGTAGTGCAGTACACAGTCACGCTGCAGTCCCAAGTTTCCAAGTTTATTGATCACGTGTCTCACGGATTCTTTCAAAAACAAAGTGTAACACGCGTAGGTACCCAAAGTATTCACCCCAAACCCTATTATCGCACACTTGTCCCCGTCCGTTGTGGTACAGTGCCAAGAACGCCCCAGTTCTCACCATCGCATCGGCCAAACACTACAAGCTCATCTGTACCGCATTTCGGTACTACATCATCTCATCTATACCGCCGAATCTCATCGGTACTCAGCATCTCAGATCACATCAATCAATATCCAAAGTTCGTATCTATATTGTACACTGTAGATGCACAGGTATTAGTACGTAGTAACATGTATAACGTAATTTCATATCCACATTGTACAAGTATCCATTGTATTCTTTCGCCTTAATAATTCTGAAGTGCACAACCAATTTCAATGATGTCATCGAATAATAGTATCAAGCTCCCACCATGCGATACCGAGATTTTTCAAGGAAATTACGTGGAGTGGCCCGCCTTCCGGGACATGTTTACAGCCGTTTACAATAACCATCCAAAAATAAGCCCTGTGCAAAAACCTTTTCATCTTCGAGCGAAGACAAAGGGCGATGCCTCAAATATTGTCAATAAGTTATCTTTAACCGACGAGAATTTCAGTTCAGCCTGGACGGCTTTAAAGGATCATTTCGAAAACATACGGGTTTTGGTGAAAAGCCATCTTAAAGTACTACTCAACCAGGCGCCCATCTCCTTCGAATAAGCCAAATCGATAAAAGATTCGCAAAGCAGCATCAATGACGCTTTGCTTGCACCAAAGGAAAATGACCTTGAGGTAGAAAAATGGGATGCAAATGTTCAACCCGACTTCCAGCGATGACACTTGCGCTCAACACTCCACCATAGTAAATCACGACATAGAAGAGCAAGCACACCAATTGGAGTCGCAGCTGAAGGTGTTGATGATGCAGCATGAGGTGGCGCTATGGCAACAAAAACAACGTGCAATGCAGTCAGATGCACATACCATTGGCGACAGCCGCGCTCATCGTGCTGTAAATTTCGACCAACTGGAGAACGCACTAAACACTTTCACCGGAAAAAAAATAAATCCAATATGACATCCGAAAGTGATTCCAAGAATATGAGCAGTACACTGCAACACGCTCTTCTACGCCAGACGAAATGTGTTTAGGTTTGAGGAGATTGACGAAGCAAAAGAGTTCCTAAACACACTATGCTCTCATTGAGACATTTGGACGACAGGTAACATATAGTGACATATATCGCCAATTAGAAAACCGCAAAAATCAAATGAATAGTCGTGTTTGGAAACATCAGAGGATTGTTGCCGCTGTCACTCGTATGTTGGCTGATCAAGATAGTGAAAACGAAATGGCTGGAGAAATAAGCGCCATGCAGATAGTAAGTGTTACATTTCCTTGTGAACAGTGCACCGGTTGAAGTAAAGCACAATGAAAATAATTCAACCTCGATTAAAGATTCATTTCAAAAGCACATTCATGTTTTCGAGCATCTGATTTTTTTTTCAATTTAGGTGAAGTGGTTAGTTGCCATAGCAATCCGATGACCCTCAGTGTCAGTGAGGTTTGGCGACAACTATATGAAAAGGGACTTGAGCCAAGGTTGAGCAAGCGTAAATTCGGATACACCGAAAGAAAAAACCTTCGTTGAATGATTCACGTTTCATTGTTGATTGAAAATCCACTGAAAATATTCACTGACTACGAAATCGAAACGGAACGTAGTTGTTCAACACGTTTACGATGTTTGAGAATTGAAATATTCGAACACGAAGATTGTTGATTAAATATTATAACATTTACAGATCTCCGTACCGGAAGTCTTCATTTCCGAACAATAACCATGCCTATTGTTTAATTCAAACCGTGACGGGACACACCCACTAGCTTTTCAGTGGACTCTCTTGTCCTTCCCATGGGCCTGGAAGCTCATGCTGGCTGTTGATAGTGGGTGTGCTCTGAATTTCATCGAGGCTCACATCGCCTCATTTTTGTGAACGCACTCAGCCTCCTTGTTTGCGGCAGCGCCACCTACTTTCTCCTCCTGTATAAAAATAACAAAACAGAACCAACTTCGGTTGTGGCAAACTTCACGTCACAATTAAGAGGTCGAGAAAGACCAACCATCTTGTTTTCGCAAATAAAAACATAAAATCTACTAGTTATTAAAGAATGCTTAATAGATTCAGGAAGCCCAATCAGCCTCATCAAAAAATCGTGTCCACACGAACAAATGAATTTACAGAAACATACAAAACATGTAAAATATTTTGGATTTAATAAAAGTGAAATAACTATATATGGGAGTGTCAACTGCTTTACAATTGTTAACGATAGTAAGATAAGTTAGTAAGTGAATTTAAATGTTGTTTCAGGTGAGTCGATCGGCAGGTAGTATTAGGAAGAGATTTCTTGCAAGCAGGTAAGTTTAACTTGGTGTCGCATAATGGATCCCTAGCTGATAGTAAAATGATAGAAATGCAAATTGATCGCGGTGACTGTGTTCATTTTGAAAAACAAAATGATAGATTTAAACGTTGGTAAAAATATTAGTTTAGAAGAAACGGTTGCATAGTGAATTCTGTGATAAGTATTTGACACCCGTACCTCCAAGCGAACCGATAATTAAGAGTGAAATAGCTCTGATTTTAAATAACGCAAAACTTTTTCATTGTTTTCATTCATTGCTCCGTCTAATTTTCAAAGGTTTATTAATAAGACATTTGTTAACATGATAAGGGAAGAAAAATTGATAGACGAAAGGATGATTGCTACGAAAGATTTTGATGAGCATTGCCAGGTCGTAGGTGAGGTTTTCAAGAGATTAGTTGATAACAAACTCGAACTAAGATTAGATAAATTCTTGCTAGAATGTGTCAAATATTTAGGTTACACCGTTTCGAAAGACGTGATACGAGCTGATGAAAAAGGGATACAGGATATACAAAACTTTCCATTTCCAAAAAAACCGCACGAAGTCCAAAGTTTCTTGGGTTTATGCTCTTATTTTCGGTAGTCGCAATACCACTAAACTATTTGACAAAGAAATATGATAAATTTCGCTTTGGGGTGTCTGAGTTGAAATGTTTTGAGACCCTTAAGAAAAAAACTGATAGAGGCACCGATACTAGCTCTATGACAGAAACGATAGCACGGAACTTCATTGCGATGCTAGTTCCAAAGGGTTTGGAGCAATCCTCATGCAAAAGAAATGTGCTGGAAAAATACATCCAGTATTTTATTACTTAAAAAGAACAACTGAGGCCGAATCAAGGTATCACAGTTTCGAATTAGAGACGTTAACATTAATAAATGCTTTACAGCGCTTCCGTGTCTACCTTCAGGGCAAGCATTTTACGATAATTACAGATTGCAACTCTTTAACCATGACCCTTAGCAAAGAGGAATTGAATCCAAGGATAGCAAGGGGGGCATTAGAACTTCAGAATTAGGACTATGTTTTAGAACACCGATCCGGAAATAGGATGCAGCATGTAGACGCTTTGAGTCGCTGTACGAATATCATGGTCATGGAAACAACAACAGCAACAACAGCTTCTGTTGAAAATATACCATCACTTGAATTCATTCTTTTTGTTCTCTTTTATGTACACGTACACATGCATACACTTATACATACACTTAGGAATACCACACATTATGTTCATCCTTTTAAAACTTATTCATTTGTATTGTTCCTTTTAATTCGTACAGACGTGTGTCGTGTCAGCCTACGTTTTGTTTTATTAAATAAACCCTGACAAATTAGTCGTGTCTTATCTTTTACTTCTTATTTCTTAACATTTGGTGCCGAAACACGGGAAGGAAAAAGTATTCGATATGGAAATAGCAATTCGCGGTGTGTTTAGAGCGCAACTAACAAAATTAATAAAGGCTGCGACAGAGTATCTAGAATCGGACGCGTCGCGGGTGAAAGGGGAAAGCGTTGAGCTCGATACGGTGGAGGAGAGACTAGAAAAGTTTGTTCAACGCTTAAATGCAGTTCACTAGAACTTGAAAGCTGCCGATCAGCAAGTGGTAGATAAAGGATTGATAAAGCTCAAGGATTTTGATAAAGAATTGTAGTAAACGCTTCCATAGGAAATGTTTTCTACCACGGATGCAATTAAATATCGATTCCCCAAACTCAGAACCATATTCGGATATCTTAATCCCAGAATAATATCCCACCTCAACATACGTAGGGTGGTGTATAGGATAAAGATTATCCTCATGTGCTGGGATATTGTCTAAACTAACCGCTCATGCATGGCTGGCAAAACATGTGCAAAATACAACAAATACGAAATACAAAAAGAAAAGAATGTAAACCAATCGAAGGAAAAAATAAATTGCGAGAACACACCAGTTTCTTTTGTCTAGTTGCATATCGAAGAAAGGGGGTCTGTTCATACGATGGCGAGTCGAAAACAACGTCACGTAGTTCGTGAATGAATAAAGTTTAAACGCAGTTACCAGTTACGCTTCAATTCTCACAAGTGTGCCAAAATACCGGTAGTGAAAACTAAGCCAACTCCAGGCCACAACCAGTGCTAGTGCGAAATTACCACCCAATCGCCCCGTTATCTGTATAATCACCTTACACCGCTGAACATCCCTATCACGGTCATTGAGAGCGGTACAGACATTGTCAGGCGTTTTACACCATCAACCAGCATACCACCTTGTGCAAAAATAAGCCACCGAAGCAGCTCTTTTTTCATCACGGACATCTGCAGTCGACCACCGCTTTTTAGCGCTTCCGAATTTTTACCTTCCCCTCCCCACTTCCCAATTCCCTCACTTCTGGTAGCTATAAGTTAACAGCAAACGCTTCTTATTCTAAATGTTACATAGTTAACCAGATAACACAGTAATATTCCCATATGCCATCCAGCGCAGACCAGGTATCGACATCCGAAACCTGCACGCGCAACATCCAACCAACATCCAGCCAGACTGACACCGGAAACCTGTCCGCTGCCCAGTCGTTATTCTGCACAATAGCCGCATTCCAACACGTACAAAATGTAATGGACGAGAACCTGTGAGAACACGTCGCCGATGGATTCTGCTGTCGTAGCATTAAGTTAGTATTTAAGCTCTAGTTTGTAGACAAAGTTTGTTCAGTTCTTTGTAAGGCAGAATCGCTGCCAGTTCGTCTAAATAAAAATTATTTTTTTTAAAAAAAATTTAGTAATAAAGTTTAATTGGCGCCCGAGCAGGGACCCGGTGTTAAAAGTAAAAGCGCGTGTAAGTCGATCTAAAGTAGCTCGCCGTGCGTGGTAAATAGTGCGTTCACGAAACAAGTCCGTCTACGTAAATCGACCTAAAATAGCTCGTCGTGTGTGACATCAGTTGACTGAACTTTTAAAGACACTAGTGCTTTTTGTGCCGGGTCTGCGAACGAAACCTGAAACCTGTAAATCCAAAGGAGCTCCAGTAAACCTACATGGACGGGAAGAAAAGGGAACTCATCCCCCTGACTGCAGCAATAATTTGGTGTCTACTGTAAGATAGCGTTTAAGCATAAGTATTAAATAAGTTTAGTGAACGTAATTTCCTTTTTTTTTCGTAAATAACTAGAACTAAATTAACCATAAAAGTCAATTTGCTAAAATCAATTCTCAATAAAAACCACATACGAAACTAGTGCAAGGGAAATATCCTAAATACGAACCAAGTTTAAAATATCTCCACTTTCTTCTTCCCTCCAGGCTGTACGCCGCCATGGGCTGTTTAGCCGATGTCCAAATATTGGATTATACCAATTCAAAACTGGTAACACTTAATACAGGAATAGCGAAACTGCAAACAGGCACTTTTAAACTGGTGCACATAATCGACCTCGGAGCATACGAAGATATAATTGATGACGTACAGATTAAAATACAAACTAATGTAAGTAGAACCAACCCCATCTACCCTTACCTATCCTATGAAATTACTGAAATCCTTAACCGACTCAACCGCATAAAACCCATAATCAGAAAGAAAAAGGCAATAAACAGTTTAGGAACAGCGTGGAAATGGATAGCCGGTACACCGGACCATCACGATTTTCAAATTATAAAATCTAAAACTCAAAACCTATTAGACAATAGCAATAAACAGTTAATTATAAACAGACTATCATTAGAAAGAATAAAAAACATTACAAATGTAACGAATAATATAATTAAGATGTTGAAAACGAATGCCAAAATAAAAAATGAATATTCTACCGGCATCAAATATAAATTAGATATAATTAAAGAAGAAATAACAAGAAGAAATAACAATAGTAAATTCCTTTATACTTTCGAATACTGAAATAAATTTAGTTAAGAGTCATTTTGAAAAAAACAACCTTCCCTATGTAAACATGGAAGAAGCATTCGATTTTGCAAATATAAAAATAGCATCTAATAAAACAACTATGATTTACATTGTAAGCGTACCAACCACAAGAAAAGAAGATTGCAAAAAATGATTACTTGCATTTAACGGCATACGCCTTTTTGCTTAGTCGACATTTTGTCGGTCAACGGCATTTTCCTTCTCCACACCTCCTATTACAAAAAGTAAATCCCACAACGGTTTCCCATGCCATTTCTGCATACATTACAAATGCAATCCTAAACGCATATGCCCCCTTGCCTTTCCCTTTCCCTCTACCCAACACGAGCACGGTTACCCGAAACCGAACAGATAAATCGTGGAATAGTTTAAGCATAATTATATCATAAGCGAGGTTTCATTAGAATTAAGTTATGTTGTTCAGATCAGATCAGTTTTTTTTTTTTATATTTAAAACTGCGATAAAGCAGACGTAATTGGGCTTCAAACTCTTTTGAATGAATATTCTTCTCAAATAACATCTCGAGACAGGCATGAAATAAAATGTAACACCGTTCGGCAGTAAGTAGCAAGAACCCCCCCATTCCGACGAGCATAGGAGCTACGCTAGCATGCCTGACGCTACGAAATTGTCCGAACACCCTCAGCCAGGCCGCCTGGATTGACTTTAGTCTATTCCTGTAGAGTTAGGGTCATAAGGGTTGCCCCATGGTTGAGGTTATAAAAGCAAACGCCGTGTGATTATTAGATTTCGTAGGTTACATTCACGGCCAGGGGAAAACTTTTTTTTTGTTTTGTATAAATATATTAATTTTCGTGGCAAGCTGAGACCTCTTGCTCCCCTTTTTTGTTACAGGATGGATCGTATGGACGTAATAATCTCGTTATAGAATTCGAAAAAGTTGTTGAGTATGACGACAGTGCGGTGTCGATTATCGCGCGTTTAAATTTAAGGCTGCAAAAAATAAGGAAGACCCTGGAAATTGGTTCACCCGAAGTCGAACAAAGTGTATCGCCTATAAAAAGCAAAACAAAATTAAAAGTGGCATTCCTAATGTAGTAGGTTGCTTGGATGGTACACACATTAAGATCATAGGCCCAGGCAAAAATATTCGACATTTATATTACAACCGAAAAGGATTCCATAGCCTTAACGCTTTGATAGTAAATATATGTTAGAGCGTCCTGTGTGGTGTGTGTGTATCACAAATGGATCTCACTGTTTCGTTGTTAGTATAACAAACCAATAAGAGTGAAATACTCTCGTTTTATAATATAGAATGATGGACTATGTTAAGTGAGTCCTGTGCTGAAGAGGATTTAAGCTCATTAATCCTTCAACAGCCGACGCGAGTGGAGCGCCACAGAATCGTTAATCGTTCTTAGATATCATCAGAAGTGGGATAGTTACCCAAGCTATCGGGTTTTAACGGCGCGCGTGCTCAGTTAATAATCACCACGATCTACCTATATCAAAAAAAAAAAAAAAAAAGAAGATACGTTGGTTTTTACAAACGTTTTTGTGTTTGCTTTTGTGTTTGCTTGTGTCCTGCACTTTGCAGTCGTATAACATAAATTTTGTTTCTGAACCTGTGAAAGTGGAAAATAATGTTCGATAGATTCCGTTGTCCAATCGTGTTTGCTTGTCGAGTCCTGTCTCAGTAAACATTTTTTTTTTTTTATGCGCACAAGTGACTGAACAACAACACATACACATACGCCGTCCTGTACAGCTGCACTACCTGAGACGAACCAGTGGTCTTGTGTGTATAATAAGAGTATTCTATTCTGTTTTGTTATTGCGATCTGATACACACGTAGCGCATCCGTTTCTGTGTGCCAGAGAAGAAACGGTGAGTGGCGTTTTTTTTTTTATATAAGTTAACACAGATAACATTATTCCCATATGCCATTAACACAGATAATATTATTCCCATATGCCATCCAGCGCAGACCAGGTACCGATACCCGAGACCTGCACGCGCAACATCCAACAGATAGACACCGGAAACCTGGGAACATTGTTGCTGACGTTAGGATTAAGAATATTATTTAAGCTCTAGATTTTTAAGTAATGTTTGTTCAGTTCCTTTGTAGGCAGAATCGCTGCCGGATCGCTTATTGAAAAATAAAGTTTTTTTTAAATGTTTTAAACGTCGATCTGTTTATTTTATACTTAGCGTCACGTGCCACTCAATGTACGGGTGGCACGGGTTCGACACCTCTGGTATGTGTAGTATTGGCAGCTGCATTCGCGTGGTATTTTGCACATTTGGGTGAGCGGAACTTGTTTTCTTTGTTCGTACTAACAAATTGGCCACTGTTAAAACACTCAGCAGGTGTCTCACTGGTAAAAATTTTTTTTTTGTTTTTTTAAATATGTCTTATTTTTTTTTTTATAAAATTTCAACAGATAAACTCTGATTTCAACGTCTTATACCCCGACAAGGAAAATAGTCTTATTGAAGGCTGGGCCAACTTCAAATCTGCTGTTATTTCAACTTTTGACAGACAAATCAAAGATAAAAGTTGCATGGAACTTCTCAATGATCTTCACGCAAAAAACTTTAGTAAAGGTATACAAATATTATATTTTCTGCACCTGTTGTTTCGTCTTATTATTTTTGATTTTACATTTTACAGTTCCTGAAGACGTAATTGTTTATAACTTGTTACATGGAATTCTTCCACCATCTCTTCGCAAGTCGGCTTTGTTAGGAGAAAATTCAAGAAAAAGGAAATTTTATAAGGCCACTATAAAGGATTCCCAGCAATCTTTAATTTTGGAAGTACACGAGGTGAATGATTTTAATCCTACCTTGGACAGAATCGCCGACAAAGTAAGAGCACAAGGTCAAAGTTTGCAGCCCATCATTTTATAATGTTTATTTGATAAGTTTTTTGTGGTATATTTTAAGAAATAAAGTATAAATTCGACTCTTTATTGCCTGCATTGGATACTTGCTTCAAAATATTTTTTGTTTTAAATTTGAAATACCCAGCTTCGTGTAGATCAATTTGGACTTTCATTTAAAAAATTTTTTTCCAAATCGCAACTAATGAACGAGTTACACCAGACGTAATTATACTCATAAACGAGCTAAAAGTTAGCATAAAATGATTTTTTTTTTTGCCATTTGTGTCCAGAAACAACTTCTTTTAAGCCAAACGTACTAATCAATCTAGTAATTTCAATACTCCGGGCACAGTTGTCTCTGAAAACTATTTCCAACATACCAAGTCTGATTATATATATATATATATATATATATATATATATATATAAACATATGCAGTATGTTTGCAAATCTTGTAATGGAATTAAAATTTACCGCATTGAATGTATAAACAAAAATACTCCATATATATTTTGGGAATAAGTTCGTATATCAGAATTTAGCGAACACTTTAGTTCATTTGAAGTATAGATACTAACGACAACTATAATTTAATTTCTTAGTGTTGCTTGTTAGCATACCTTATTATTTTCATTGCACTATAAGAATTTAATATGTATATGTGAATTATAGAATATTAATAAATTAAAATAAAATATTTGAAAAAATTTATAAGTTCCACTTTTATTAATGCGTTATGAAATATTTAAACTTGAGATATTACGTAAGTATCTATCTATGATTGGGACCAAATATTAGGCGTGCTAGTATTATAACGTTGGCGATTGTTCTACAACTACAAGCATTTCACATTGATCACAAATCACGAACCATGCTTGCGTGACAAAGTTTGTCATAATTTTTTTTATAATCAAAGTGATCAAGTCAACTTTTAAGTGGTTATTTACAAATCCCACGTGTTGTGTTAACCACGAACACCAGACAATAGAGATGTTAAACCAATCAATGCACGTGATTACTTTCTCACGAAAACTTTATGGAAAGCATCACATCCGTGATCAAATTATGATCGAATAGTGTTCAAACACATACGAATGTGATTGCTTATGTGGTAACACTGGAGGCCAAATTCTACTACATTCTTCAGATGTCAAAAAGGACTGTCACTTGTTAACCACGCGGGTCGTCGGATCGCAGTTCTTTTGTTCAGGCGGGTTTTCTCTTTGTACAACATGTGCTAATTTCATACTTAATATACTTACTACTATTTGCGTTATTTCTTTAAAAGAATGAATATTAAATATACCATTTAAAATTGCGCGTTTTTATTGAACCACCAATTTCAGCGGCATTACCACAGCTTAAGTAAAACATGGTGTTATTTTCAACACGAAATTAACTACGGGGTTGTTAAATTGAGTAATTAACGTGATGACTTCCTAATAAAAAAAATGACAACGCCACCTTATTTGAATTAATAATATTTGAAGTTGACGCAAATTCAACTAATGAATATAGTTGATTTTACCAATGAAATTCTTTCGGTGTATTACACGACGCGACGTTAATCTTTCTTTTCCTCGCCCACACTGCAACTGTTTTTTCAAAAATGTATTCTTGAGATTTAAATAAAAATTGTTACGTTTTCAACAACTATAGTTCTTTGCACAACAACTAGTTATTGACACAACAATTTATTCTTAAATTCATAAAAAGGTAACTGCAAATCTTTCCCTTACTACAAGAAGCAATGCGCAATCCTTATTGTCTTTTGAATTGCGATCGCGTTGAGAACATTTTTTGTTAAAATGCAAGATATTTAAAAGTGAATTTAAAATGGAATTCGTGATGAGTCAACCTGAAAATGAACAAGTGTTGATAAATCATATTGATGCTGCCACCCTAGAAATGTTTGTTAGTTGGGGATTATCCTGCAGTGGGCTAAAAACATTGGAAGAGTGTCGCATAGCTTCCCAGAAACTGCTCAAAATGATCAATTCGCATGAAATTGATAACATCTTCAATAAAAGTGAGTTGATGGCGGATAGGATCAAATTCCGATATGGTGTTAACAAATGTAAAGAAGCTAATCATGTAAGTACCAACTAAAACTTAACTTAATTACCTATAATTATGTGTTTTGTAATACTTAGAATACTATGCTAGATGTATAATTTGTTAGCCAAAAATATTTATAAAATAACCCTTCTCTTTTGGTATCTTTAGTGTGATTTCATACCATGCTGCCAGACTGACAGAACACAATGGCTTTCTTCGGAAACGTTGCGTGCCAGCTCATCAACTTCTCCTCAAACAGTTTTCGAGGGAAATACAAATTCAAATATTGAATTCAGTATTAAAGATATATTGGAAAACGTTCCTGGAAGTGACATTATTAAAGCATTTCATGAAACATCAAATCTATCTAAGACAGATCAAACCATAATATCTAGATGCATTGTGGACCATTTTCATCATAATGGTATCAAAATGTGCACAAAAATAATGCAAAGGGTGACTAAAGAAATTATTCAATTGTTTCCTAACGAAGTTGCTTTTATATAAAAAATATTATCCATTTTTCAACATGTGTAAGAAGTGTCACTTTAAACAGCTCTGAAGAAGTTGTTCGATTTTAGTATTTTTGTAAAAAATATATGTATGTAGGAATGACGGGGCGCATTCCAATAGAAAGATAAGTTACTCTCATTCCAATCTATTTTCTCATTAATTAATCAGTCCATTCCCAGGTCATCGTCGTCATTGTCATCAAAAACGATCATCGGAATTCTTTGCGTCGTCTTGCTAAGCGAATGCCACTGCGTCGCATTACCAGTCGACAGCCGAATATGACCCAATTTGCTCCGTATAAAAGTCCAGTGCACTTGGACACAGGCAAAGCAATTCGTGGAAATGACACCAGCACAACTTATCTGCATCGTCGCTGGGGTGTGCGGAGCTGGCTACTTGCTGGTTTGGATGGCAAATGCAATGGCATTCTACAGGGTGCTGACTCGACTTGGTGTGTGGCAATGGTTCGGATGAAGAAATTTGATGCGGAGGCGAACGACAGTTGACTTGGGAAAAAGAAGGGACAAGCAGCGAGTTCTAATTAACACGTCGGGACCGCCGGTTGTATTCTCGCATAATTCCTGTTTTTAAATATTCTTTTGTATTAGAAGGGTTTGAAAGCATCTTCCATGCAAAGCAATACTTATCGTTGCTTCTAGTACCCTTAAGGTAATTCTTTTGGATCAATATCCTGCATTCATAAGCAGTTGATATCAATAAATTTGAATTCTTGTGTAAGCTAACCGAGTGATCTCTAAGAGTAGTAGGTATATGTAAATAAAAAAGAAAAATCATCGTTTAGGTTCATCGTTACAACGACGACCGGCTGAATGCGCGCACAATCAACGGACTTCGAAGATTCATGTAAGTACGAATCCATATTTGATTTTCGTAACATAAACATCAAAAACCATTACATAAAGTAGAACGTAATAAGTCCCATCAACGGCAATTTTAGTACTTAAATATCACTCACCTAGTCTGATAGGATTTCTTAAAGTTAAAGTTAGGTAAAGTAATTAATGTTTACCTAATATCCCTATTTAAGGTGGAATCTTTTATAAATAAGATATAGATTTGCTTTCGTAATACTACCGATACACAGATCGTTATTCTGAGACGATTGCCTTCCGCAATCAGCAAGCACCAAAACATGAAGTTTAATAAATACCTGATCGTTAAGTGAAGTAGCTTAGGAATAAGAATTCTTGTTAGATTATAAGATTTCCTAATTGAGTAATAAATATGCAGATAAGCATAATGTTGTAATGTAATTTTGATTAGAGAATGACCTTCTGAGGAGAGAGAACGAAATGCTGAAGAGAGATATGTGTGACAACGCAATACGCAAGACCAAGCACATCAAAACACGACAAATGCAGTTACACAGAAGTGAAAGAGCTAGTGAGCGAGTTTTATGGCAGCGGCGATTCATTCGAACATTTCGAATTACAACTTGTGTGGAGGCAGCATATAAACTTGATGAACACAACATGAGAATCCATATCTCGTGTCGTGTGAAAGGAAGAGCTCTGACTTGGTTACACTCAAAAACAGATTTGATGGCAGTACCAATCAAGAAAATACTGTCCGAAATGAGAGAAATATTTGAAGATCGAACGAGCAGAGTAATGCTAAAGTGGATGTTTGAGTCAAAGAAGTGGTTAGCGGATGAGTCTTTTCAAGATTATTTCTACGAAAAATAACAATGGCAAACAGGATTATGCTAGATGAAGCGGACCTAATTGAGTACTTAATAGAAGGAATACCCGATGAGAGCTTGCGGTCGAACGCGAAAATCCAATGTTTCAGCGATAAGCATCAATTGCTGGAAGCATTTAAAAATGTTCAATTGCGGAGGTCTGCGGATGAGGGTTTAAAAATGGGATGTTTCAATTGTAATGCGGTTGGCCATATGGCAGCTGATTGCCGCAAGGCAAAACGGAAAGTACCAGCTTGTCACGTCTGCGCAGAGATGGGGCACTACGCACTGCTTCACTGTTACATACCAAAACATACATTTCCAAATTCCTTTCCCACAACCCCACTAATGTTACATACCAAAATATACACATTAACAAAATACACATTTCCAAATTCGATAATTCGCCAAGTGAACTAGTCGCCAACAAAGTTCTCTCAGAGGTGTCGCATATCATCTTCAAGGTAATTATATTCCATAGCCAGGCGCAATCTTTTAGCAAGCAAACACAAATCAAAGCAAAATTTCGATAAAACAATAAGACCTCACATATTCCATGTAGGAGATGAAGTACTTATCAAAAGCGAGAATCTGAAGGGCACATTAGCACTCATATGGAGACGTCCGTACCCGGTTACAAGTATAAAAGGACCAGTGAATACAGCTATTAAAATTGGTAGGAAACAAATCGTAGTCCATAACAACCGTTTAAAACCTTACTATAAATATTCGGTCACACAACCCACCGTCCTCCATATTTAGTCTGTGTTTGGGCCGCAATAGCTATTATATTGAATTTGTAAATTATTGTGTCATTATGCTAACTAAGCAATATTGAATTTGGGTTACTTTAGGTTAGTTAGGCAATAGTGATTTGGAGTTACTTTTTGTTAATTAAGCATTACTGATATTTTATTGTTAATTAAGCTTTACTGATTTGTTGTGGATTAAGCACTGAATAGATTGTTAAGTAGTATAAAAAGAGTAAGTGGTTGAAATAAAGAATTATTATCAGAACAACAATCCAAGACTAATTTTCTTACCACCAGTGAGTCTGCTGGGGGACCTTTTAAGCGTATAATCGATACAGTTATCGAGTTGTACAATCATCATAGTCTAGGTTCATGTACCTATGACCATTACAGGTTGGATAAAAGAATCCAGTCTTTAACATTTGGCACCGTGACAGGACATTGGTGACCAAAAACGAAATCTTCGTAATAGTACTGGGCTTAAGGCGCAGTACAACGGGTGCGTACATTGGTTATAACACCATTCAGGGTTATGCAATTTTTTCGCGATTGGGCGTAAACTGGGCCATAACACAGTTCATCCTAAATTCTAGCGCTGATTGAGTACTCTCATCGTTGGACCATTTGGTTGAATTTGTTGGTTGAAAGAGGAGTAACAGCAGGATGGATTTGGATACAACAACTAAAGATCAGGAGGAGATCGGGCAGACTATTTGCAAGCTATAGAGGAATTTTAAGAAGGATTCTCCTGACCGCATAACAATTAGTTAGATAGATTAGGGATGGCAGCCAAGGGAGCAATAGCGAAAGGCGTCCAAGAGCAACCAGTAATTCCAAAACGTAAGAAGGAGCTCACTCCAACCTTAGAAGACCCGCCCGTCAGTTCCTTAAGGCAACGATACCATCTTGTCATAGGGGTCAATGGATAAGATGACATCACAGCCCAATAAAAGCAAGGCCTATTGTCAAGTCAAAATTCGGACTTTGGAACAAAACTGGGAGGAGTTAACTACTATGTATCGAAAAATGGAGAACCAGCTGACCCAGGAAGACATACAAGGCTACTTTGAGTTACAGGAACGACTCGCGGAACTGTTGCAAGAGCTCTATGGGACAATGGAATCGACATTAGCTCAAGGCTTGGAACCGCTTCCATCAACGATAAAAATGCCCAAGGTTGAGTTACCAAAGTTTGACGGTAACTACCTCCAGTGGCAGCAATTTAACAGAGTTGATCCACAATCAAGGGCTGTCGGATGGACAAAAAATGTGGTTCCTGAAATCAAGCCTTACAGGAGAAGCCGACAAAATTAGTGCGGCATCTGACGGTATCAGGTGCCAACTATAGCGCAGCATGGAGAATAATAACAGGGCGCTACGACAACCCTAGATTGCTGATACAATTTATCTTTTCAACACCAAAAAGGGATGCAATTTAATATTTTGTTTTGTAGTTCTATTTGATAAAGTTGTCCTATTGGCGTTCTCAATTTTCTTTTTTCTTTAGATGTCGTTAAAGCAACACAAGATTGTTAGTTTTCTTTGATTATTTTAATTGTATCCGTAACATTGCGTATTTCACAACAAATCATTTATTAACAAGTATATTGTTGTCTGGGAATCGTCCAGGCACCGGTACAGATCGATGACGTGACCTGCACCGGTACACATCGCACCACACCAGTGTAGCGGGCAGCCAGATGGTGGCAAAACCCAAGCACAAGCGAGCGAGCAGCAAATTGCAACAACAAGAGCAACTCTTTCGCTACACAGCACAGAACATCGCGATTCTCCAGCGGCGCAAAGAAGGACGAGCGAAAACAGACGAGCCGATAACCATCGATTGGGCACCGGTACCAGCGACCGACATCGACAGCGGTACCTGGGATCTGGGAAAACGGCTGTGCTATGTGCTGAGCACCACAGGCACGTATATAAGTTAACATCATCCATAAGAAAATTTAAAACTTCGGACAGCCGACGCCTCCAAAAAAAATTGCGGTCATCAGACACCCGCAATTCGTTTCACATACACCAAACATGCTCCAGCATCATACTGCTGACAAATCGTCTGCAGCATACCCGACACCCAACACCAACATTCCATAGCCACATTCCAACACGTACACGACATTACAAATTAGCCATATATTTCCAACATAAAATTTGTAGAATTTAAGAATAACCAAGTGAAACATATAACCCATTAAGAGAAGCATATTATCATTAAGTTCAATTCATTTCCTTTTAATTTTTTCCCTTGAACATACAATAATGCCTGACCTTCGTTCGGGTGCGTCCACATCCGGCGTCTCTTCGAATCCCATCCCCGAGAACTTTTTCGAGCCTAATCCGCCAAACCCTCTATCTAGAAATGTTGCACAAACGAGCAACCCCCCAAGGAATTCTATTAGCGAGCAAAAACCTAATAATTCATTCCAGTCCACAACATCCCATACGGATGCATCCAATTTCGCTATTGGCGCTGTCTTGTCCCAAGACGGACGACCAATAACCTTCATATCTAGGACATTGAGCAAAGCAGAGGAGCACTACGCCACAAATGAGAGAGAAATGTTGGCGATAATTTGGGCTCTCAATTCGCTAAGGAATGTCCAAATATTGGATTATACCAATTCAAAACTGGTAACACTTAATACAGGAATAGCGAAACTGCAAACAGGCACTTTTAAACTGGTGCACATAATCGACCTCGGAGCATACGAAGATATAATTGATGACGTACAGATTAAAATACAAACTAATGTAAGTAGAACCAATCCCATCTACCCTTACCTATCCTATGAAATTACTGAAATCCTTAACCGACTCAACCGCATAAAACCCATAATCAGAAAGAAAAAGGCAATAAACAGTTTAGGAACAGCGTGGAAATGGATAGCCGGTACACCGGACCATCACGATTTTCAAATTATAAAATCTAAAACTCAAAACCTATTAGACAATAGCAATAAACAGTTAATTATAAACAGACTATCATTAGAAAGAATAAAAAACATTACAAATGTAACGAATAATATAATTAAGATGTTGAAAACGAATGCCGAAATAAAAAATGAATATTCTACCGGCATCAAATATAAGTTAGATATAATTAAAGAAGAAATAACAAATGTAGAACATGCCCTGCAGTGGGCAAAGGCTGGCATAGTAAATTCCTTTATACTTTCGAATACTGAAATAAATTTAGTTACGAGTCATTTTGAAAAAAACAACCTTCCCTATGTAAACATGGAAGAAGCATTCGATTTTGCAAATATAAAAATAGCATCTAATAAAACAACTATGATTTACATTGTAAGCGTACCAACCACAAGAAAAGAAGATTGCAAAAAATTATTACTTAAGGCAATAAAAAGGAAATCGGTTATAACAAAAATTGACTTTAGTAATGTACTCCAATGCGGAGATGATTTTTATGGAATTAAGAATAACTGTCAGGCCTTTAATGACCTAACTATTTGTAAGATTAATGAAATTATAGACTTAAGTAATACGGAGTGCATACCAAACCTATTGCGAAGCAAACCAGCAAATTGCACCAATATCAACAATCAACATATCCCCGCAATCGAGGAAATACTTCCTGGCTCATTACTCCTTAACCAGTTCAATGGGTCAATATTGGTCAACAACGACAAGTTCAGTATAACGGGGACATTTATAATACAATACCACAATGCCACCATAGTAGTAAATGGACGAACCTTCGCCTCCAACGAAATCCCTACCTCAAGACCCCTTCCGGCCATCGTACAATTAGACTCAGCATCGAAAGCCTTCGAGGAACTATTAACGCTCGAGGTGATGAAAGAGCTACACCTAAATAATACCCAATACATAAGCCAAATCGAAGAGAAGAATAAAATACATCTGATAGCCACCTACAGCATGTCATCCATCATAATCACCGCCATCGTCGTAATATTTCTGATACTGGCTTTCGTACGAAGGAGGAACAAACTGACAATCTCCACAGCACTAGAGGCAAGTGAGACGCAAGCAACAGCCGAAATACCAGCAGAATCATATACAGAAATTTCCGAACAACCAGCACCGATTAAAAGAGTTAGTATAAATCAACCAAGATCAGCAACAGCACCACCACCAATAGAACCACCTATAACGTCAATAACTATTAAGGCAAATACGGGTGATCAAACATCAATATTAAAGCCTTCCAGAATTAGCCAAATACCATTTTTTTAATGCTAAACGAGGACGTTAGCGTTTAAGAAGGGAGGAGTTAACATCATCCATAAGCAAATTTAAAACTTCGGACAGCCGACGCCTCCAAACAAATTGCGGTCATCAGACACCCGCAATTCGTTTCACATACACCAAACATGCTCCAGCATCATACTGCTGACAAATCGTCTGCAGCATACCCGACACCCAACACCAACATTCCATAGCCACATTCCAACACGTACGGCAGGTAATGTTACAAGAACCTGTGGGAACAAGTCGACTTCATTATGATTAGGAAATAGTATTTAAGCTGTAGTTTCTAAGGAAAAGTTGTTCAGTTCTTTCGAAGGCAGAATCGCTGCCGGTTCAATTATTAATAAATTTTTTTTTTAATTAAATTAATGTAAATTTGTTTAATTTATATGCTGTCGCCTGTGCATTCTTCATTTTATTTTGATCGAGCAGTGCATCAGCAGAGCATAATACAGTCCATCACTCAAATTCTATTCTATACATATCATTACAATATCGTTGTGTTAATAAAGAAAAATACGTTTATTTCCTTTTCTGATTTGAACATTTGGTCCTATCGAGGCGGATTACCATCCAGCGCAGTGCAGTGCAAAATATATCAATACAGTGCAGTGCAGCAAAACAATCGCGCAAGGCGAATATTTCAGTGCGAAAACAATAAAAAAAATTTTTGAGCAGTGCCAGTAAGACACAGTGCAGTGCAGTGAAAATAAAAAAAGAAGAAAAAAAACCAACCCTTGTGCGACCCAAATCCAGTGTAAAAAAAAAAAACTTTCCCACAGCGCGAGTATAAGCATCGTGTGCCAGTGCAGGGCAGTGCGAGCAAGTGTAGGAAAACAAGGCAATAAACCACATTGTGCCACACCTCGATTCTGCACACGTTCGGTAGCGATTTCCGAAGGGTCGACCTGAGTCTCTACGAACAGTGCAGTCTTACGGTAGAGAAATAAATATCGTGCAGATCTACGTCGCAAAGTGCGAGCAATGGGCGACCTAGCGCGTAGAGATGTTTTTCGGACATCCATCATCCGAATATTCAAATTCACCAACGATCAAGAAGATTTCGAGCAAGCGAGCGAGCAGCTACTCCGGACAAAGCTGGCAGCGGCAGAAGCAGCTTATGACAAACTGCTGTCAGAGCACATGCCGTTAGTAGAGAAGGCAACCACCTCGGGCGAGCTGGAGGCGCATGAGGGGTATTTGGCGACGATCGAGAACAAGTACCACATGACCATCGCGGTTTTAATGGAACGCATCGATGGGCTAGCCCGCCAAGGCGCGGCCGAGGCAGCTGCTAAGGGCAATCCGAGTGCACAAGCAGCAAACATTATACAAGTGCGGCAAGAGCGGACTCCGAAGATAGGAGTATTCAAGGGTGACTACACCAAGTGGCGCGAATTCCGGCATCAATTCGTAACCGAGGTGCACGACAACCCAACAATGGCGAATGTCACAAAAATGCGTGAGCTAAGCCAAGCCCTGGAAGGTGCTCCCGCAAGAATTATCAGCAGGTGGCAGATAACAGACGCCAACTACATCGAGGCATGGTCCAAGCTGAACGAGGTGTTGGACAACAAGCAGAAGATGAACATCTGAACGCGCTGCACGCCATTCCCAAGGTGGGGGCAGAGGCATCTAGAGCTCGCGAAATTCGAGATCTAGTAAACGAAGCCAACGTCCATCTCAGCTCGCTTCGAGCGCTCGGTCTGGACATCACCTCTTGGGACCCCTTGATCGTCAACATGCTCAGGGCGAGACTCGAACACGAACCACGCATGGCAGATGACCAGAGAGGACGTGCGGCAAATTGCCACTCTCAAGGAATTCTTGCTTTTCCTGGAGCGTCGGGCAAGCGCATTAGACTCAGCCTTCTACGACCAGTATGAGAAGCCCGAGCGCCTCGCAAACCTGGCCGAACAAAGGAAAGAGCGGAGCAACTCCAATCCAGCCAGAGGAGGTAGATCAACGGGCCCACTCAAGTGCCCACTGTGCAAGTCCCAGCACGCACTATACAGGTGCGGGGACTTTCTGGCGCTTTCGATCGAGAGAAGGAATGACATGGTCATGAGCTTGAAACTATGTGCTAATTGCCTGAGGAGCGGACACGTAGCGCAAAATTGCCCCTCCGGAGCCTGTCGCAGGTGCAACAAAAAACACAACAGCGTACTCTGTCTAGAGCAGTTCAGTGTGGCATCTAGCTTAGCTACCGTAGCGACATCGGAGCAGCGGCAGCCGACCACTTCGAAGGTCGAGCCGAACCAGGTGAGGGCATAGCAACCAGCCAACAAACATTCAACAGAGACGCAGGTTGCTCCTCATGCCACACCAGCTCAGCGTGCCAACCACCCGAGCTGCAAGGTCACGCCTGGCGCCGTCGAGCGAGCGAGTGCAGAAGTAGAGGGCGCATTGCTAGCAACCGCCCTTGTGAAGATTCTAGCTGGAGCAGAGCGAACTATGGAGGTAAGGTCGCTCCTGGATAGCGGGAGCCAAATCAACCTCATAACCGAGCAGTGCGCTCGAAGGATGTGCATAATCACTCGAAAATGTGACCTCTCAGTGCATGGAATCGGATCCAAGGCGTGCGCGAGTTACGTGCACAGAGACACCCATCAATACTTAGATGCACCATATTAAATCAAGATCCATATCTAATTGAAATTCTTCTATTGTAACTTAATATATCCATTTCATATTTTCCATTGTAATCAAATATATCATCTATTTCACATTTTTGCTGTAACATAATATACGTAACAATCATAATGTACATTTACCTGTCGCCTTCCGTTATCACGCTGCAAATAATCGCAGCGTCAACATCAGTACTGTATAAAAACTCAATGAAAATTATTGTGTTTGTCATTCGTTTTCAAATAAATGTCAGAGGCGGAAGCTCTGCACAAAAATAAAATATTGTTTTTTTTTTATTCGGGTCGCGAAGTTCATGTAATTCGCGCGACTGACCGGATCTGTAAGTGCAACCATCCTCTCGGGGACAGATCCAACGTTCTCACTGCGAGATGTGCGTAATTCCTAAAATAGCATCATGCCTCCCGGTGAAGAACCTACCGCAAGATCAAGTCGCGGACACAAGCGAGCTGACCCTGGCCGATCCCAGGTTCAACAGGCCTGGCAGGGTAGAAGTGCTACTTGGTGCACAAGTTTGGGCGGAGATAATCAAGAGCGGCATAAAAAGGTACAATTCCGGCCTCTCCGCGCAAGACACCCATCTGGTCTGGATAGTGTTTGGACAGCAGGAGCCGAAGCGGGGGCGGACGTGCAGAGCAATGGTCGCATCGGTGGAGTCACTGGATATACAACTGAGCGAGCAGCTCAAACAGTTCTGGGAGATGGAAGAGCTGACCAGAACACCCGCAGTATCGCCGGACGACCAACGGGTCGAGGACAACTTCAAGCGCACGCATTATCGGGACTCATCCGGACGATAAGTAGTAAGCATCCCCCTCAACTCTCGAGCTCACCATCTGGGTAGCACTCGAGCAGTCGCCATGAAGAGGTTTCTGCAGCTCGAGCGGAGGTTGAGCGCAGATCCAGACTTGAAGGAGAAATACACCAACTTTATGCGAGAATACCAGGAGCTGAACCACATGACGCCGGTAGACGCTACCCAGCGAGAGCAAGAGGGCATATACCACATGCCTCATCATTGCGTCACGAAGAAGTTTCGTGTGGTCTTCGACGCATCGTGCAAGAGTGACACCGGTACATCTCTCAACGAAGTACAATTTGCTGGTGCGAAGCTTCAAGATGATTTAGCAGCGATCATCACTCGCTTCCGGTGCTTCAGGGTGGCGACAACTGCTGACATCAAGAAGATGTTTCGGCAAGTGTGCATTGATCCGAGCCAATGGAATCTCCAAACAATATTCTGGAGGAACAACCCTGACGACGAGCTGCAAGAATACTGGCTGACCGTCGTGACATAAGGAATGACGTCTAGTAGTTACAATGCGGTTAGGGCGATGCACCAATGCGCGGAAGATAACAAGGACACACATCCCCTGGCGTACGAGGCCATAACCAGCAACTTTTACATGGATGACATGTTGACATTGTATATATTAACTTTGAAATACACTTTATTTTTATCCTGTATATTGGCTTAGTTGGTTTCAGATTAACCTAATTGTATCAAAATAACAGTTAAAATGGTAGCACTGTTTGCTAAAAGAAGCGTAAAAATGTTTTCCAAAGTTGTGAGGATGAGTCCTCAAACATTTGATTTCCTTCTAATATTAATAAAACGTCGACTAGAAAAAAACACCTGTAGCTGGCACTTTTGAAGATTTTATTCTATGACATTTGACAAGTACAAACTACGCCATTACTAAAAATGGAACGATACACGCTTCAACAACGCATTGAAATTATTAAAATTCACTACAAAAATGGTGAAAATCTTGCAGTCACAGTTCAAAAAACTAAAGCATTTTTTTGGTTGTCGTGAAGCACCTTGTCGGACCGCAATACAGAAATTGGTGGCAGAAATTCGAGCTATTGGGACAAGTTAGTGATGTGAAGAATAAAACCCGTGCACGTCGCTCAAGAACAACTGAGAATATTGCTGCTGTAGCCCAAAGTGTTGAAGAAAACCCAGGTTTGTCCATTCCTCGTCGTTCTTTGGAATTAGGCATTCCACAAACGTAATAACACCATATTTTGCATAAAGACTTGGGTCTTAAAGCTTATAAAGTTCAGTCACAAGAACTCAAGCTGGCCGATCATCAACAACGTCGTGTCTTTGCTGATTGGGTCTTTCAAATGCATGAAAATGATCCGGAATTGCTATCGAGGACATAGGACAGCCACTTTGCGATTTGGTTATGGAAAATTTCATGAAAAAGATATCGTCCTGTATGCGTGCTCCTGGTGGTCATTTGGCTGATGTTGTTTTTCATTATTAACGGCATACCTTCCTCTTTATTATGAAATAAACATCCGATCATTTATCTCAAAAAATGGCATATTTCTTTGAATACCAAAATAACACCTCTTGAAAACCCTTTATTACAATTTTAAAGGAAGGCACAGCATCGTTTTGTTAGATGGTTGATGGTTGACATTGGGGCTTTTTGAAGTCAAAGCGATGGAGGAACCCTATCGCAAAGTTCTTTTGGCATGCATTTAGTTAATAATACGTTGGGAATTCCACAATCTACCATTTTACCCAATTCGAATTCAAGATTTCCATATTATTTTGTCGGGGACAATGCTTTTCCTTGAGGCAAAATCTGATGCGACCCTTTCCAGGTTAGTACATTTACCTATTAGGACCATAAACTAAGTGTGTCATGTTTTTTTTTTTTTTTTTTTTTTTTTTTCAAGAAAAACGGATTCGGTTTAGGAAAACTTCAACAAAAGATTGTCGCATGACAGTTAAGATACCCCATTGACAAAGGCAACACATACAGAACGGAATGCGTCAGCAATAGCATCCGCACTATAGGAGCTGTGGCATTGTAAACACTTAGATCAGCATATCTGGTCAGTGTCAAATATCAATGATATTCTTTCCTTATCTTTTGCCTGCTTCTGAGGAATTGAACATTTTGCCAACGTTAACACAATTATATCTATAAATACTAAGATAAATTTGTTCCTCGAGTTAGTTCTTGCACACCCATCGATAAGCTGTGATCGTTGACTTCCCCCCACCAGAGGTAAGGGGTCGACTCAAGAGAATTTTAATAAATTTACAAAAAACTCTAATGAGCATTTAAACTATTTAATTGGCGCCCAACGTGGGGCACACCCGAATTTTATCCTGAAAATATCAAATAAGGATTCGGTAGTACGTGGTAAAAAGTGTGTCGAATACAAAATCAAGTACCCTATAGAAGGGGAAATACGAAAACAAAAACCATATAAAAACAACCCCAATAAAAAAAATTTTAGTGAAAAGTTAAAAAAAAAATCAGAAAGTGAAATCTAAATAAAACTTTTAAGATTAAAAAATAAAATAGAAGTGAACAAAAATTAGGAGAATATCTGCTGTTATCATCCCTGCTGCTGTGTGGGAAACGCCATACATACGAATTGGTTTACCAAGGCAATATTCCCTCACTTGAGAAAATCCCGCCGCGGTGGTAGAACAGGAATAAAAAGCTTAGGTGTGAGTCCCGGATGAGGTGCCCAGGCTAAAAGCGCCCGAGGTAAATTTTCCCTAAGTAAGCGAATTCGACCACAGGAGAGTGCTCATCTCTAAGGTGGAGGTAACCAAAGCATACGAAGAAAAAAAACAACGAATGAGCTAAAATCCTCAAAAGCAAACGACGAAGAAAAAAGTATCAAGCATTTATAGCTCGCACAAACACACAGAAATATTCTACCGTAAGAAAAAATAGTTGCAACGGTCGCGACAACAAAAAACCATGGTTCGGACAGCTGTTAGAGAAATAACGCAAAATGCTACAATTGCGAGCGTAGAGGTCATTTTGCTGCAAAATGTAGAGACCAAAAAAAAACGAAACAAGCGGAACACACTACCGAGCAATCGTTTTCCATCCTTGCTGCCTCTTCCTCTTCCACACATGAGTTGGACAGAGACTCTTGGTGCATTGACAGTGGTGCTACGTCTCATTTGTGTTGCGAGCGAAGTTTTTTCTACACATACGAAGAGAGAAAAGAAACAATTTCGTTAGCCGGCGACAACTACGTAGAGGCAGATGGACGAGGAGAAGTTAAAATTGAAAATCGTGGTGTTGTTGTAAAGCTAAAAAACGTTTTGTACGTTCCCAGTTCCCACACTCCAAAGTAACTTTATCTCAGTAAGTCGAGCAGTGGACAATGGATTATCAGTGTTGTTTGAAAAGCATGAAAAGCATGAAAGCAGCAAAAAGGGGTGGATTGTTTACGTTTAAAAACGAAAACATGTGTTTGTACGCAAAGTGCTCGATCAGTGATGCAGTACTGTGGCATAATCGCTTTGGCCATTTGAACTTCAACCTTCTCAAGGAAATTGCAAATAAGGATTTAATACACGTGTCAAGCCGTTTCCCCAAGTGTCTAAAATTCATGCAAAAGAGCTGTTGGAAATTGTGCATACCGATGTATGTGGACCAATTAATGCACGTTCCATCGGTGGGTCCAGGTATTTTGCTACCTTTATCGATGAAATGTCGAGATATGTGTGTGTTTTTTTCTTAAAATCAAATTAGAAAGTGTTTGAGGCCTTTAAATCTTTTAAAATTATGGCAGAAAAGCAAACGGGAAAACAACTAAAAATATTACGCAGCGACAATGGTGGCGAATATATGTCTAATCAGTTCAACGATTTTTTGGAGAAAAGTGGTATAAGGCGCCAACTAACTGTTCCACATTCACCACAACAGAATGGTGTGGCGGAGCGCGAGTTACGATCCCCGAACAACAAGCTACCACCCCCGAACAACAGTGAGAAGTAATTCATTCCCACCGATGTACCAGTACACCAGTTCTAAGAAATAGTATACACCTGTGCATTAGTTCTAAGAAATATCTCGATGTAAACCATAATTTCCCATAGCAAAGTTAATAAAGATAACTGCAAGAGAAAAAGTTAGTCAGTCGCTATCGGGAATTCAAACAGTAAATGTAATAATTGATTTTAAAATAAATTTTGCACTTGAAGAATTATACTTGTTCTATTTTTCGTTCTACGTTCGTAAATGACAAAACGTAATCATTGATTTAAATAAAAACGTATATTTTTGTACTTGGAGAATCATACCGTGTTTTATTGATCGCTCCACGCTCGTAATTCGCGCCAATAGGACATTGGTGGAGATGGCAAGGGTAATGATAATTCACAGTGGTGTGGACGAGTTTTTTTGGGCGGAGGCAATGCAACAGCTGTTTATTTACGAAACCAAGAAATTCAGGCCAAAGGGTAAGGAAATGGTAATGGTGGGCTATTCCGATACATCAAAGTCATATAGGTTATTTAACCCACAAACAAAGCAAGTTATAGTTAGCAGAGACGTGATTTTCATTGTGTAGTAAAATAAGCAAATTATTACTGAACTCGTCCACTACTCAGTTGTGGACGTGTTCAGTGGCAGACTGTTTTATTGTAACGACAGCCAACTTCAGGCTGTGTCAGCCATTGATAATGATATAAGAAGAAGAAGAGGAAAGAGCTCGAGCCAAAAAAGCACGTGAAGGAAAATTATAAAATTAACTAAAAAAACGACAAATAAGTCTTTTAAATATCCGGCTTATAACGTCAGATGTGGGGTACCACACTAATCGAAAAAGAAAAAAGTGTGGATGACCATAAGGAACCAAGATTAGGTGAGATTATTAAAATGTCAACCAAACTAACGAAGTCTCAACTGCAAAAAGCACTTCACGCTGCGCAAATTGAAGTACCACCTTCCGCAACAGTGGCCCAGCTACGTGCATTGTACGAACAAGAGTTGAGCGAGAGCAAACTACCGGATGAACGAGGCAATTCTGAGAGCTCGGATGATGACCTGGCCATGGAGCCACTGACAACATACCCTACTACAGCGAGTGGAACTTCAGCGAGCGGAACTTCAGCCCCAATAATTTCCGGAATCCAGACGTCCTCCGCCTACGAAACTTCAGCATCACCTAAGAAAATTATCGCACATTCCGCCAGTGTACCCGCACCTATGATCAACATAATAATGAATATTTTTTCCTTGAAATAGGTACTCATATCACAATCGATCCGCCAAGGACAGGAAAAGACGAGTATATCGACCGAAAAGGTGATATAAGCATAATACTGCAAGGTATATGCAATGATTTTTTTTTAGATATTAATATTAAATTTTATAAGACTATTATAATGAAGGTAACCACGGACACTTGGTGAACGCACTCAACCTCTGTAGCTAGAGTTGCGCCACCTAGCTGCCCCTTTTTAGTAATAAGGGACGACGAAAAACGAAGTAGCCGTGGCTAACTTCACTTTAAAAAGTATAAGAAAAGAAACCAGTCACGAGGCTGTTCGATCCGCCATATTGTTAAAAGAAAAATAAAGAAAACGATTTATTACAACATCAGATGTGGGGTATTCTCACAATATACTAAGATGCCCAAGCCAAATAAATCTGATTTAATGGAAACACTGCTTGAGTATGATGTCCAATTTCCTGCGTCGGCCACGGGCATTATTGGATGCCACTTTGATGAGGGATGATAACGCGCGATAAATCCACGAAGAAGAAGATTTGTCCATGCTAATGTCGCAGATTGAGGACGAGTTTCGTCTGGAGATAGGTTTTTCGTCACATTCCGCTGCGGCCAGCACTTCTGGATTCGAGTCTGTTAATGCTGCCACTGCTTCTACTGCCGCCACCGATGCTACTGTCGCTACCACTGTTGTAGTTTTATTGTATTTAGCTTTGATTGACGCGGCGGCTTATAAAGAAATTTTAAAGAAAAATTGTATTGTATAAAAAAATGTTAAATGTGTAGGTAGTAGTTTATGTAAGAGTTAAGCATGCAAGATGCAACTCATACCGTTAAACTAAGTTAATTAATGTAATTGTTTCCATATACCTACATTTATAAGATATATAATTTTCAATGTGTGTCACATGTGTGTAAGAGAAAACATGCCTACCTACTTGTGAAGAACAAGAAAACTGCAATGAAAGAATTAAGAGAGAAAGACATCAGTTTTTGGTTGTCATCGTAACGGTAACAGAACGGACGTGTTTTACTTGCTCCTTAAACTTCGTCACTAGAAAAACGTGACTAGAAATGTGAAGTGAAGAAAATAAAATGTTATAAAAACAATTGGTTGAGTTAATAATTGTTTAATATTTTCTTTTTCTGGAGTTTTTTTCATCAACTATTTTATTGATTTAGAGGAGGAATGCGAAAGTACATTCGCGGGAGTTAAGTGTAGTGTGACTCAACACGCGACCACACTTCGCTGGTCATCCGAGCCACCGTCAGCATACTGACCTCCCCAGTAGTCTATGAATGAACATAGGTGAGCCAGCTATAATAGTTATATTGTAGCCTAGTTGTAAGTAGAAACCATTAGTCACATAAGTCAAATGTTCAATAGTTGTAGTGAATAATTTAAGTATAAATAGCATGTAATGGATTGGAAATAGGCATTCAAATAAACATCAACCGAAGGCCAACATTCCTTTCTTTTCATTGCGGCATTTTTGCCTCTGTTTGTAGCGTCGCCATCGCTTTAACTGGCACCATTAGGGAATCATCCTCTGCGTCCCATACACTCACCACATAAGTATTGGTCATGTCATGAGAATGCATTATTATCAGACCATACTCCATATCGACAATGCTTGCTTGCATTCACCTACATTGGCGTAATACGGAAGTTGTCATCGTCGTCACTGTAGCACCCTATGCTTGTACCGACACTACATGTAATAAGTAGACCAATTGTTAAGTATAAATACTGCACGTCATTACCGACACTCCAATTGGACTGGTATTTTTTGACAGAATAAAAGTAGCCGGCAACCAAGAAGGTTGAAAATCAGAAAAGTGTTTTTAATAAATAAATACGCGATAGTCACTTTTGTGTGTCAACACAATTACGAATTACGCTATACCGTAAATGAATAAGCCAATGCGCACTGGGTTAACCTATTGAGAAATAGTGGAAATAAATGAACCCAATGCATTCGGTTGATCAAGGGGAAAGTAAGGGAAAATGCGACAAAAAACCGAACCTTCTTCTGGCATTGTTGGACAAGAAGAATTAGTTGTAGTGTAGATTACTAAACGGTGCAGCCCTGTTTATACAGCGACCGGTAGAATAAGAGCAAGAAATAATACGTATCAATAAAGACAATTACGAAAAATTCTTGCTGTGTTAATAATTTATTTATTTCGAGTGGAATTTTTTTACACGGATGTTGCAATTAATTTTAGATTTTTCGGATAAATCAATTAAGTGGGTCAAATAATTCGTCCGAATATTTAGCCCATCACCGTTGACAACTTTGAAACGTTTATTAGAACTTTCATATCGACCAGCATGGTTTCCGATAGCTTCGAAAGACCATCTTTGTTGAGCTGGTTGACCCAAGATAAAGAATTATCTTCAGTTTGTCCAGTCCAGTTCTCAGCCGGTGACATAATGTAACCTGCTAGGTTCTCCAGGCCATCAGAATTTCAAGTTCTGGATCCGAATGTAGTGTATTGACATCATCATTTTATAGCATGAATATACATGCTTTCCGACATATATGAGTAAGTAGTTTCTTACAGGCGCAGGAGTTGTCCCCACACCGTCTACACTGGCATTCATAGATCTCTTATCTATATGCATATTGTCTCGTGTCCATGCACTATGAGAAACGGGGCAGTTGTAATCTGACCACCGACCGAGGAGTGCGTGCATTGGCGAGCCAGTACTATTTCGAATATAGTTATACGGTACATTTGGCGACGAGTGACAAAAACAAACGAAAACAACATAATACAAAAAGAAAAAAGTGTGAGACATGTGGTGACAAGATTAAACGAAAAACTGTTTCAGAAAGTGAAAAGTTATGAAGTGACGGAATACCAAAGAGATATCAAAAATATTTGGATAGTAAAACGGATTATAAAACAATTAATAATACAATACACCGAATATTTTGCTTCCTTCGGTATCTTTATAATGTTGAAGATCTTACCTGTAATGTGTAAGTACAAAGAAAGATGTCAATGATAGTAATTACAGATTAAATCTGATCTAATATAGAAGTACCTTTTAAAGATGGCTCTGCAAGGCTTAAATCTGCCATCACAATCCCACTAAACTGAAGCAAAATTCGAAATTTGAATTTCACGCTAATAGTCTTGTTGTATCATGGGCACAACTTACGTCATAATTTGTTGACCGATGAACAGCAAGAATGAACGACATGCGCAATGCGCTATCTTGTCTTGTTGTACCATGGTATAGATCAATCTTCCGGATGAATCCTCCAGGTATGGTACCATTTGGGAACATATATTCGCTGCATACTTCACACGACATTACAGGTGAGTTCGACGGCACTTACACCATGTGGCTGGGGTACAACGATCGATTTGCTGCAGCAATACACAGCAATGACAAGATCGCACCAGCATATAAGTTGGCGACGATATGCATCCTATGAGAGAGAGCAGGGAAATCCCTCCTGCTCTATTAGGTAGCATAGAGTAGGCTGCGAAACGCAGCTCGGTGGATGTGGCAGGCAAATTGGGTTGAGATCACTTTTTGCATCTGACCAGGAAGGGCGTCTTCCCGAGTTCGCGTCCGCGCAGATAGTTTTGGTACTAGGGTTTGCTTAGTGAGTTTTACAATTTCAGAAGTGGGATATGATTCCCGAGTGTTTGTTAAATGTCTGCTAGTTGTATCTGTAGATACAAATTTGGAGAAAATGCAGTGTGTTAACCCTAGTGTTGTTCGTATGAGTGTATTGTTGTGCGCAAACAAAAAAAAAAAACTTTGGAAGTGTAGTGGAGTGATGGTGAAAAAAAAGGGTATAAAGCAGAAAATGTACCTAAAAACTGTTGCCGACCGATTGTCTAAGGCAAAAAGAAGAAAAAAACTGGTCATCGTTAACATTGAAGGAAAAACTTTGTCCCTTGGGTTGTGCGGTAGATTTACTGGTAGTCCGCACATAGGTAAATATCTGAGTGAGCTATACCTCAGGTTGGGTAAGTCGTGTACAACAAAAATATTAAATGCAACCGATGGAAAATAACTTCGGAAAATTGAGTAGATGATATAAGTTAACACAGGAAGCACTCCTCATTTTCTGCCTTCTCATTTTTTTGTATTATCATTTTTAAAAGTATTCCGTGTAAATGTTTGTGAATTATTATTCCCATGCTTCTCATTTTTTTATATTATCCACACGCTTCCGATGCACTGCAGCGTCAGCGTCTGATTATTATCCATATGCAATGAATGCAGTGCAGCGTCAGCTTTTAATCTAGGTTGAAACAAATATTGTGTTATAATAAAATTCAGTCTTCTGTTAGACATCGAGTAAGCTTGTGTTTTATTTTGGACACAGTCCATAAGCAGTAAATAAAAATAATTTATATGCGTATTTATATGTTTCAGGCGGAGAAGTTGGGAGAATGCTTCATTCGGAATGCTTGGCCATGAAGTTATTTACTTCCGAAAACCAGAATAGCGAAGACATTGACGATCCGGGAACAAATCTTGACAATAACGCAAATATACTTGCACACATTCCTTCCACTTCCAACACAATGCGGTCTATTCAGTTGTGGGGAGATGTGAAAACAACAATGCTGCTTTCGCTATACCTACATTTGCTCAAAACATATCACTTATTGGTCCTCAAAAAACGTTTTATACCAAAAAGGCTATGTAGGAGTATATCAAATCGATTATTAATAAGGAATGCGCAAGAAGCTTTACTGTTGAGCAGGTTGAAGGTCGATTCAAAACCACTATGAAACGAACCAAAAATTATTTTAAAAACAATAAAACAAGTGGCTCAACTAGAAAAGCTACACCTTATGACCGGGAAGTAGAACAAATCATCGCTATAGATGACTCAATTATCCCCGAAGTAATGATGACGGCAGGAAGCATGACAACGAAGCCTTCCCCACAACCTAGCACATCTAGATAATAGGCCGCCATCATTAGACCGAACTATAACTTATACTAGCCACAAACTGACGCCCCATGAACAATATTTAAAGCAGCAAAGTGAGCATTTTGAAGTCAAAGAACGAAACAAAGAAAGACGGCACGAAGACAAGTTAAAAATGATTAAAAATTTAATTAAAAACAGTCAATAAAACTTAAAAATAACAATTCTTGATTTACATTTGTTTTAATTAAATGCTTAAAGATATATGATGTCTTTTGACTTCACCCAATCTACGAAGCTGAGGATCTCGGTCAACGTTCCGAGTCCCTCCTATATTCGATAACTCGTTTTCAATTTCGATCCAGGAATCATTTCTATCTATACACATGTTGTGCAATACAAAGCAGGACAGAATAAATTTTTACATGGTTTCAACTTTAAAAAAACTGCAGTTTAAGCAGCTGTCGAAACCTGTTCTTTAAAAGTGCAAAGCAAAGTGCGACGCTGTCATTTCGAGCATCTGACACTCATTCGAAGTGTTTCTTTTTGTGAAAAATGTAAAAGAATTTGAAAACAATAATAATTACAAACAATATTTACACAAAATAAAAAAACGCCTCAGGCTAATAAAAAACAAATTTCTATTCTTTCCTCATATATTCGAGAGCATACTAATTTGGCTAGGTCATGTAATGCTCTGTCAAGCACTGCCCGGACAGCCCAGCGAAAGCAATGGGAATCATTATCGAGGACTTTAAATAAAAATGGGCCGCCAACAAAAACAGTTGCTGAGTGGAAAAGAGTAAGTAATGAGCATGCACATACACACCAATTGTTAAGATTATAAATTTATTAAATCCTTATATAGATTTGGACGCCAGGAATTATTTGGTTCGTTATGCCTCAAAATTTAGAGTTTTTAGTTTTTAGACACATAAAATTGACAACAATTTAAGCTTAAATGGCGTATAATCAAACGAATTCACAGCGTGGAGTACCCGCACAACAACAACGAAACACTAATCCAAGTGGGAATACCCCTGGAAGTGCCAGGCCCCAAGGACGCATGCGCCCTCGGGATGTTCAACGCATGGCGCAGTATAACGAGCGTCAGCATAATGAGAGATTCGGGAGTTTAAACTGGGCAAACCAAGTTGATAATGCTCAGGCGTACGAAGAGGCGCAATCTCGACCATCTCGACCACCAACGCGGGCTCAGAATCGCCCGCGACGACCACCACCTACTGCACCAACTACAACTGTTGAGACACCACCAAAAGATGAACAGCTCTACACAGGAAATGGTAGAGGCAGCAAACCGGTGAAGAAAACCTTAGGCCAGAACTTTGACTGTGCTGGTTTTATACCGCTTGTTAGACAAGTATATGATCGCATCTGTGTTGAGGATCAAAGAATACCACGCAGTATGCCATTTGCTATGTTCCAGCATGCGATGACTGAACATTTAAATGTCTACCTCTTGCATCACGCAAAGTATGTATTAAAAGTTCCAGAATTGCAGTCTGCAATGGATCCTCTATCCGCCATCAGCGCTGAGGATTATAATATACCACAACCTATTTACGAATATATATGTGGTTTTGCCCCAGTGATAACACCCACTGGAGATAAGGTGTATTGGAACCTACCCAGTTTAGCTGTTCCAAAGGAAACAAGCACCGAAAATGGTGCATGTCTGCGTCCAGGAACATTCGGACCAGCCACCTCCGATACTCATAATGTGTACGAATGTTATGTTAGTCCATACGTAACGTCACAATATGTTATAGAATCTGCCGCGGTCACTAACACTACGCGGAATCTTGCTTGGACACCATTACCAGCAGGATGGTTTCCACATACTGCTAGACCAACTGAAAATTTGCTGGGATATCGCGTTCGAGAAAGGTTACACCCCGATGCGACCCGAAAGCTCAATGAATGCACGTTTGATGAGAGCGATACAATTACGGGCCGATTATGCCATTGTGCATATTTGATGAAGAACGCTAGCGCGTCGTACTGAGTGCCACAGAGATAGGGAGGAATACTTGCGTCGAAATCGAAGTGTGAATATACCGCGTAATAGAAATAATGTAGCTCAAGTAGATGTTGATAATGAAAATTCTATATTTGTTTTAAGAGATGCATTTCAATGTGCATTGAACGTAGTTGCTGGAATGTTGGGAATCGGATGGCTGGTGAGCTGGGCAACAAAGGCGTGGGTGGGGGTGGTACAGACTGCTGAGTCGTATGTACATTGTACATATGGGAACTGCTGTGACTGGTAACGGTGGCTGGGGCAAGCTGATTTTCGAGGAGTTCTCTACCAACCACGAGCGACGGCGTTCAGGAATTTGTGCGCTGAACATAGTCCATAACTTTGCTTAAATGTAATAACGTAAATGTTTAACGTAAACTTGCGAAATTTTATATTTTATATTTATATTTTATATTTATATCTATTTTATATTTATATTTTATAAAAATAAATTCTACACGAATGTAGTTTGATGAATTACAGTGCGGATTTTGTAATACAAAACGTTTTCAATCTGAGGTTGCTATACAACGGCATTCACTTCATGTTGCCATAAGGGAAAAGTTTTTTTGCCGCCATCAATACAAAATTTATTTTTTAATGCAATGTATCAGGGACTAACTTGAAACGATCAAAACCTTAAAAATAAAACAATTGGCCTGTATTATTATTATTAAAATAATTGTAGGTATTATATAACTTATTATAATTATATCTTAAAGTATACCCAGTTAAGCACAGATACAATAGCCGTTTTTTATTTTGCCCCATGATCTAAATAGATCACTGATTTCCAATGTTTGCAACAACAGTGCAAGAACCTGCTAATGAGCTGGATCATGTTTCATGATCTGGAAATTAGTTCTCACTATCTCCCGCCACGTTATGCTTTTAATTCTAAATATTGGTATTGGTGCTGCTGGTTGTCAAAGTAAAGCATTGCCAGATTATTTTTGTATATTTCGACAAAATTATTTTTAACTTCGAATTGTTTTATGTACTTTGTTGAAGATAAAAAAAAAAAACTATTATTGGCATCTAATTTTTACTCTTTTCTTTTTTAAACTATGAGAATTTCTTACAGAAGTCATTATAAAACTCGTGGTTTTGTTAATTTCTTAACTAGCCATTTCAACTTCAAAATATTAAATCTTTAAAAACTAAGATATGTCATTTTAATAAATAATTCCCCCACTAAGAATTATATACCTATTAATTTAGCTTTTCCATTTAATGTTACATCAATAAGAAATTAATTGATTTATCCGAATAATCAAAGAATCATTTCATTAAAATGTTTTTATTCATTGAGCATAAGAACAAAAAAGAAACAAAAACATACATGAGATGGTAACGCTTTTTCAAGTGTCAAATATTGTAAAGCCATACAATGGAAAACAACGGAAAACAATCGCAGTAATTAAAAAAAAAAAAAAATAATAAACCATTTTACAGAATTTTTTTATATTAGACGAATGTGGACTCCGGAGGAGACTGTGGCTTTTCTAAGTGCATATGACAACAGGAAAACGGAGTTTGAACATGCAAGAAAAAAAAAATATGCCTGGAACAACGTTCTAGAAGATTTGCTTTCGCAGGGAGTTTTGGTAAGTCTTGTTTAGCTATCACTTACTAGCATTTCCATGCCTTTTCTTTCAGAAGCAACCAACGACAGTGGACTTGCTGAAAACAAAACTAAAAAACTTACTTCGGGCATACAAAGGTTCGGTGGACAACGACCGACAAACTGGAGCATCGGGTGGCAGCAAAGCTCCATTTGAAGAGCAAGTAGATGGAATTTTTGGTTCGCGGCCCGAAATTAAAAATAGCCACACAGTTTACTTGGCAGGAAAAAGTACCAGCGCTTTACCGGTAGCAAAATTCGTAGGTATATATCCATACAATATTTTTAAACCGACGATAAGTACCTCTAGTTTCTTCCCAACTGTAGGTGGTTTTGGTTTCACGTGCTGCCCCACGTTTCATCTGTAGCTAAGAAGGATGAAGACCCCAATATTAGTAATGTAAGTCAAATCAAATATATATGAAAACAAAAATAAAAAATTAAGAAAAAGTGAAAGTAAATACTAAAACTAAGAAAAAAAAACAATTGAAACAAAAATAATCGTATCAAAAAAAAAAAATACTTAAAATTATAAAAAAACAACAAGAAAAATAAGCAAATAGTGGCTCGATACATAGGATCGGCTTCAAAGTGAACATAGTTTTAAGAATATTTACTAAACAAACAACTTTTTTTAGTGACATATATAAAAAAGGTGAATTTAGTTATAAGAAATTACTTATACTTTCTAAACAAAAATTTTAGAGACATATTAAAAAAAAAGTGGATATTAAGAATTATTACCATATAAAAAGTGTTTTATACAATACACCTATCTGCAAAATTATAAAAATGGTATCTTTGCAAGAAGTAGTGGAAGAGCTACAGACTCAAATAGTGAACCTTAACGGTTCCTTTAATGCACAAATGCAATTGACTTCAGCTCTCCAAATAGAGCTTACAACTTTCCGAGCAACAGCCCAATATAAATTAAATTTAATACCGACTGTAAATATACCCGAAGCAGAGGCATTAGCAAGACGAAACGGATTTGCTACAGCAGAGCAGAATCACCGATCCCGGTAATCCTTTGACGGTAATCCAACAACATATTCTTCATGGATAAAATCCGTGGAAAACGTATTAGATGATTACAAAATCATCAAAACAAAACCACTTTATAGAGCAATAATAAGGTCCATAAGACAAAAGATTATAGAAGAAGCTGACACAGCTTTAGTAGCATTTATAACATTCCGGACGAAGATTGGTTAGCAATTAAAAGATGATTATCTCTTCACTGCGCTGACAAAAGAAATGTAAGAACATTGGAGTATCAACTATATTCCCTTTACCAAGGAAACAAAACGATCGACGAATTTTTCGGTGAAGTCAATCAGCAACTAACTTTCATTATTAATAAAATTCAAATTAAATGTTTAAGTTCTGAAACTGCGGCTACAACTATTGAAGGACATAGAAATAGAGCATTAGATACTTTTATAAGAAAACAGGTCCACGTCAATTCCAAGGCAGTCACATGCAGTGACAAATAAACAACAAAGAATATTTCAAGCCGAATTAATTGAGCCACAAGAATTAAATGAACACCAGAATCAACTCGAAAAAAATTTTGAAGAACGCTATGAATTCGAAGAGGAAAATCCAAAACAGGAACTAAATTTTCTCATGACCGCGTCAGTGGTACACCCTTCTTAAGATATCACGCCCCAAACGGAAAAACTTTAAATTTTCTTATTGACACGGGTGCTTATAAAGACTTCATTAAGCCCGAACATACAACATATCCTAAACCAGTAGATAAACTATTTTTTATTAATTCAGTGGGAGGAAGAGATAAAATTAATCAGTCAGCTACAGGGCGAATATTTTCAAAATATGTAAATAACACCCCAGTTAAATTTTATTTATTACCTCCGTACTCCATTGACATCATTTGATGGGATAATTGGAGACGATACATTACGTGAACTTAAAGCAATAATAGATAGTGGTAAGTCTACATTAACCATACACCCAAATATCGAAATACCATTATAAAATGCGAAAATCCATAGATGTGAATTCTATTAGTATTAGAGATAATCATCTCAACAAGAATCCAACAATAGATTGGAGAACAGCATTCTAAGAAGAGAAGCAGAGAAAATTATCGAAATGGGCTTCATAAAACTTATTAATTTAATTACAATAAGTAGATAACACAATTCTAAGGCCAGAAATAATAGATTATTCTAGAAGTGAATATTTACTTATAGAAAATGGTAATACAGCAGTTTATACTTGTTAAAGAACTAGGTACGTGCCAACAAAAACTTTAAACGAACAGAACGTCCACTTTCTTACGCCACAACACCACCTAGCAGCGACTGACAAAGAAGATCATAAAAATGTTTGGTTGTCCTTTACTCGCCGTAGTTTGCACTCTTCACCATTTTTAATTTTCTTTGCGCCTTTTCTGCAATTGCCAAATGAATTTTATTCAGCGCTACCAACCGTGTGATAATTATGCTACATGTATGATAATTTCAGGTATTGCATGATGTATGATAGCAACCCATTATCATACGCAAAGTGTATGATAATTTTCACATTTTATAAAAAAGTAGCATAATTTTGCAATTCTCATGAGAATTGCAAGTATACAGCAGTCTGCTTTCATTCTCACAAAAAAATCTATTACGTTTGTAAACCTTTTTGTTTCACCTCAACGTGTATAAACCTTTTTGTTTTCGCCTGTACTCGGTCACTGGTTGTCTGAACGGCTGATGTTGGTGTAGTTGGCTGAACTGAACCGAAGAAGAAGAAGAAAAATACAAGATGGAGGGTGAACTGTCACTTTTTGTCTCGTTTTTGTGGTGACTGGTTGTTCTTAATTTTTGTAGTTAAAAACAAATCTGTATAAATCATAAATAATAGAATCCAACTTGTAATATTAAAATATTTAAATAAATTTAAAACGAATCTATAAATCAGATGTGGGGTACATCTCCATCCCAATATAATTATAGCACAGCCAGAAAAGTACCACGATTATTAACCACGTTGCACACCATATAGGAGACGCCATCTTAAGTCCACAATGGCTAATCGAATGCTACGTGCCGAATTAAATAACCGACCAATCCGCCGTAACGAAACCGTCCGTCAATACATCATTGAAATGCAAGGGATAGCCAGTTATGCTGACATCACTGAATACGAGCTGATTCAATTTATACTTGATGGACTCGGAGATATTGGACCGCAGCGATCGATCCTATATAATGCCCGTACCATGACTGAACTCAAGGATTCAGTTATTCATTATGAACGTCGTCAAAAACGAACTTTCAGCAACCGAACAACCCTTCCGAGCCGTACACTAACTGCTAATAGCTTGTCAAATCGTTTAAAACCACTGAATAATAACAATCCGAATCAACTAAATGCAGCCAACCGTCAACCGATAGATCCGAATCGTTGTGCAAACTGTCGCATCATAGGGCATAATTAGTCAAAATGTCCAAAACCACGTCAACCGTCAGGCAGCTGTTTTCACTGTTGGGAAGTAGGACATTGGTATAAAGATTGTCCTAGGAAACACCGATTAGCAGCTGCAGTAGTAGCCGAATCAGCCGTAGCCAGTACAACATCAGCCGTTGGGCAGTCACTGACCGACCAGACCGTTAGTAGCGCCACTGAAGAACTTGCCGCCTTGCAGATGGTAAGCATTTCTTTTAAATTTGGGGAAATTGAACATGGAACTCATTCACTTTTTCTTGCATTATTGGACACGGGTAGTCCAGTGAATTTTATTCGTAGATCACTCGTTCCGGAAGAATTGCAAAGTGCTCAGTTGATTTACACTAAATATAAAGGACTAGGAAACTCAAAACTATTTAGTTATGGTAACGTAAATTGTTCTATTCGACTACAATCACAAACATGCTTAAGTAATTTTTTTATTGTCGCAGATAATGTACTACCTATTCCGATTCTCATTGGCCATGATTTACTAACGAAGTTTGGCATAACGTTATGTTATTCCACAATGAATTCTAAGTTTTGTAAAACAAATGTAAATTAACTTCTTAAAACGTGTCTAAGTTGTCAATGTATTTTAACTGTATGCAATTCTTCCGATTTAATAAACTTTCCGTTCCGTTCTTATTATCGTATGTTCAATTTGCCTAATCGTCTACATATGTGCCCTATTGGTGATTTGCCACCGGATTCTGAATCTACGTCTTCGATTATTCTCAACGAAAATACAAATTTCATATCGTCGTTCGAGGCACTCGATGAGTTACCATTCTCAATGGCAGTTGACCGTGAACCGTTTAGCAACTCTGACATAGATATTGGACATCATTTAGGCGACTTTTATTATACTAAATGCTATCAACTAATAGACAAAGAATATATTTCTGCAAAGCGACCTTTAGAAGTAGGGGAGGATGGGGCTGGTTGTAACAGGGGCAAGTTGTAACAGCCACAAAAAAAGGTGTTATGATAGAGATATAAAAATGTCTGAAAGAGAAAAAACTTTGCGTTGACCATAGCAATCGCAAAATGTAAGTCAGTTTTCGTTTGACCGTCGTTGGAAGACTTTGCAAGTGTAGCTGTGAAAATCACCGGCTAAGTAACTTTTTTTTGTTTTGTTCTTTTTGGTTTTCCTGGGTGCACGTTCTAGGTACGATATTGTGTTGTTGGTTTGTCTGCCTGGTTACGTAATAATCCAGGAAAAACGATGACCGTATATGATATTCCATCCATAGTTAGAGCCGCTCTGCCGCTAAACCCAGCTAACATTATTAATGGATTCAAAAAAACTGGCATTGTTCCTTTTAATAGAGACGTCTTCCAAGACTTCGATTTTTTATCATCTTTTGTGACCGATAGACCGCTAGATGAGCCTAATTCATCAAATTAAGATGAAGGAGTGCTGAGCTTTGAAAATATACAGCCAGGAGCGATATCTTCTTTTCCCATACCAATATCCGCGCGCACAGGTGGCCTTACTACTGAAAAAATAGGGCCTGAAAGGTCAATAATAACTTGTGGCAGCTCCCATGTCTCTGAAACCACCTTACCATCAGAACCAGGTCGATCAAAACTCATTCAAACCAATTTAACCTTTTCTCCAGAAGCTGTTCGACCCTACCAGAAAAACAAGCACTTGCAGAAGAACAGGCCAAAAAGCTTCAAAAAGAAAAACGTTTCAAGGTTAAAGCAAGAAAAAAAGTGACAACAAAAATATTGATCGATTCTTCAGATGACGATGATGAAGAACTTTGCCTAATTTATTGCTAACCCTTTGGAGAAAGCTTGCCCAGAGAACACTGGATTCAGTGCATAACTTATAGGAAATGGGCTCACACTAGGTGCACTAATGGCAACATTTCTTATTATGTTTGCATCAAATGTCATTCAGATTAACCTACTATTATTTCCAAAATTTTCTAAATTACGAAGCCTTCTGTTTGTTATTTTTGTATTTCTTAAAATTGTAGAAATTAGCTTTGATGTATATTTTCAACTTGCTTTTGTTTTCCAATTGCCAACACAATTTTTTTTAAATAGCTACTGTATAATTACTAAATGAATTGTTTTTGCTTAAAAGGATAAATGAAATAAAAAAAAAAATGACTCTTGTTACTTTTTACCCCTGATAGTGTTACAACCAACCCCAGATACGGGGTTGAATGTAACAGCTATGCAATTTTGAAAAACTCCATATTTTTACAAGTTCGAAGTGGAGATCTGCTTAGATTCTAAACGCAGTTTATAGCCGAAGCATCAATCTTTCAAGTGAATAGTTTTCATATGAATAATCTGCCTCAGATAAAGGCCCGCAGCAAATGTTCTAAAATATGTTACAACCAACCCCGGTCTCCCCTACCTGTTCAGAATGAAATGACCATTCGTTTAACCACTGATGTGCCTCTTTATTGTCCACCCCGTAGATTATCTCACCGTGAAAAAGAAGAAGTTACTCGTATCATAGATGATCTACTTGATCAAAAAATCATTCAACCGAGTCATTCACCTTATGCTTCCCCTGTTGTATTAGTTCGAAAAAAAAAAAAATGGGGAAATGCGAATGTGTATCGATTATCGTTCTCTAAATAAAATCACCATTCGTGATAACTTTCCTTTGCCTCTCATCGACGACTGTCTTGAGTATCTTGATAGTAAAAATTGCTTTTCACTGATTGACCTGAAAAATGGATTCCACCAGGTTCCTATGAACAAAGAGTCCATACCATATACATCATTTGTTACCCCATAGGCCCATACGGACAATTTGAATACTTGAAAATGCCTTTTGGTTTACGAAATGGACCATCAGTTTTTCAGCGTTTTATTTCCACCAAACTTAGTGATATGATTCGTTCTCGCGATATTGTGGTATACATGGATGATGTCCTTGTCGCTACCGCTACGGCAGACGAACACCTCGATGTCCTCCGCAAGCTTTTCCGCCGATTAGTCGAAAACAAACTAGAAATTAAGTTAAGTAAGTGCAGTTTTATGCAAAGATCAATTGAATATTTAGGATACTTAGCCGATAACTGAGGAATAAGACCAAGTTTCTCCCATATTGAATCAATTCGAAATTATCCGATCCCGACTAATGCTAGAGAACTCCAATCCTGCCTAGGATTATTTTCTTATTTTCGAAGATTTGTCCCCTCGTTCTCGAAAATAGCCGGCCCATTATTGAATGTTTTGAAGAAAGGATCAACTTTTAATTTGGATCACGAATGTAAAAAATCCTTCTATTCTCTTCGTGATGCACTTGCCTCCGCACCTGTGTTGGCTATTTACAATTCCACCCGAGAAACCGAGTTGCATACTGATGCTAGTTCACAGGGTTTCGGAGCTGTTTTATTACAAAAACAAATCAATGGAAAATGGCACCCCGTGTCATATTATTCTCGACGTACCACCCCTGCAGAATTAAAATACCATAGTTTCGAATTAGAAACACTTGCCGTCATTTACGCTTCACGCCAATTCCGAGTTTACGTTGAAGGTATACCCATCCGAATTGTTACCGATTGTAATTCCCTGGTTCAAACTTTATCAAAAAAAAGTCTCAATCCCCGCATTGCTCGATGGGCACTCGATCTCGAAAATTATAACTATGTTATAAGTCACCGGAAAGGTACTGGTATGGGACATGTTGATGCCTTGAGCCGAACACCGATTACTGTTCCCGCTTCCGTGAATGATTCTGATTCGTCTGTTTTATTTGTTCAAGATGATGATATCGATTTTTATTTACACGCTACTCAGTCGCGAGACCCGAATATAATAAGTTTACGTAATCAGTTACAAACTACTGACGTCGATCCCTTTGAAATGCATAATGGTCTTGTTTACCGTCGAATGAGGGATGGTCATTTGAATCTTTATGTCCCCTGTGAAATGGAAGTGCATGTTATACGACTTATACATGAAAAATTGTGTCACTTAGGAATAGATAAATGCTATGACCAGATTCGCTTCCATTATTGGTTTCCTTCTATGCGTCCTAAGATAGAAAACTATATTCGCAATTGCATTCAATGTATTATCCATAATCCACCTCGCCATGTTAATGAACGCACTTTGCATAGTATCCCTAAAGTTCCCCGTCCCTTTGATACCATTCACATTGATCATTTTGGACCACTTCCCAATGTATTGAATAAGAATAAACATGTCTTAGTTGTTATCGATGCCTTTACCAAATTTGTTAAACTTTACCCCGTTAACACCACAAGCACCAAAGAAGTTTGTGCTGCTCTCGATAAGTATTTTGCCTATTACAGTCGACCTCGACGTTTGATTGCCGACCGGGGCACCGCTTTTACCTCCAATGATTTTGCTCAATATATTTCTAAGAATAATATATTGCAAATTAAAAATGCCGTTTCTTCTCCCCAAGCAAATGGTCAAGTGGAACGAGTTAATCGTGTCCTCGGCCGAATGTTAAGTCAATTAACAGAGCCTATTAATCGATCCAACTGGTCCCAATTACTAGTAAGAGTTGAGTACGCAATAAATAACTCGGTGCATAGCTCCACAAAACAAACCCCGAGTATACTTCTTTTTGGGATAAATCAGCGTAGCCTTGGGGACGACTAATTAACTGAATATTTAGACGAGAAGCAATCCGTTAATTTAAAGCGTGACTTCGAGGCTCTTCGATCTGATGCTTTAGCTGCAATTGAACGCTCTCAATTGGCAAACGAAGTCCAGTATTCTAAACGAAGTGTCCCGCCACGAAAGTACGAAGAAGGGGAATATGTTGTCATTCGTAACGTTGACACCACTGTAGGTCAGAATATAAAGTTTATACCTAAATATCGAGACCCCTATGTTATTCATCGAGTGCTTCCGAACGACCGTTATATTATTCGCGACATCGATAATTGCCAAATAACTCAACTGCCATATAAAGGTACTCTAGAGGCAGCTCGATTAAAACCGTGGATTCAGGCCGGAGGTGTGTTGGTGGACGGAAGGGCGGGAGACGATAAAGAGATGCTTTAGATCGAGGTCGATCTCATTGCCAGACTGGCCGAATGTAAAACTTTTTGTTTCACCTCAACGTGTATAAACCTTTTTGTTTTCGCCTGTACTCGGTCACTGATTTTCTGAACGGCTGATGTTGGTGTAGTTGGCTGAACTGAACCGAAGAAGAAGAAGAAAAATACAAGATGGAGTGGAGGGTGAACTGTCACTTTTTGTCTCGTTTTTGTGGTGACTGGTTGTTCTTAATTTTTGTAGTAAAAAACAAATCTGTATAAATCATAAATAATAGAATCCAACTTGTAATATTAAAGTATTTAAATAAATTTAAAACGAATCTATACGTTACTCATCAGGCATAAAAATTTCACTTTAAAATAAAAGTGAAACTTGTCATCACTTACCAATCTAGTACGTAGCACAATGCTCCACTGGACTGATTTGTTGCCTGAATTGATTCACAATTCACCTATCCTCTGTGCAGGAGCAACACAGGCCCACATAGATTTTCCTCCCTCTTTCTCTTTCTTCTATACCTATATCGAGAATGCCGATCATAAAATGGAAGCAGCGCGCGATGAACATTTCGAACCGAGCACGAATTTTGATAGTAAAATTCAATAATTTGCAAGCGTTGTTCAATTTTAAGACTATCCATGGTTAAATTGCAAACCAAACTGAAGCTGTTTGACAGTGACACAAGGTACTAAACACACGTCAGCTGTCAAAACCAGTGTTGCCAAAACCAAACCAGCTAAAAAATCACCCGTTATATTGTATTATTTGGCTTTTCGTTTTCGTTCAAGAACGTTCGTGTTTGTGAGTTGTGACTTGCTTGTTTGTTGAGTATTGAGTTTGAGAGATTTACTTACCTACCGTACAGTAAGTATTTTAATTACATTAAATAAGTTCTGTAAAATGAAACTAACAATCATTTATTTAATAGACTTTTGGCGAATATCGAAATGGATATGCAAATTTCTTCTAGTGACGAAGAACACGACGCCGACGATTTCGAATACGATGATTACGACTCGGAGAACGAGAGGGAACAAGATGGTGGACTAGGGCTCGAACATCAGCCGCAGCTCCTACGCCATCAGAAAAAAACATTTAAAAATGTTAGGGACAAAATATTAAAACATACAACCCCGCAGCGTTTACAAAAATATAGAGCAGAATGGCAGCAACTTCCGGAGTTTAAAGGATGGCTTCAAAAAGTACCCAGCGATATTATATAGTGCAAAATGCGGAATATGTGGTTTAACTCTTAAGGCCACTAAAACGGTGCTTAAAAATCACAGCAAATCGAAGCTACACTTGAATAATATGTCGGGGTTAAGTGCATTTGATTCCAATTCTTTGCATAAAACTAAATAATTCATGTGCATTGTGCAGCGTGCATCCCTCACCCAAGCGAAGCTACTTTTGATTTTTTGTACTGTGTAATAAATTCGACATTGCACTTCTATTCTGAGATTCGAATCGAAAGTACTTCGATTTAATTCAATCGTATATGTACGTTCGATTTTTTTGAAGCGAGCGATTGTGGAAGTGCAAACTGCGGTGAGTAAAATAAAATATATTATATCGAATGTATTTCTTAATTATAACTCTTTCGACAGAAATAAAATATCACACGTACAATTGGAATGTGCGTTTTTATTAATTTCCAACTACACAGTCGTTTCCCAAAGGACAATACTCGAATTTGAGCGAAGAACATTCCATATTCCATACATGAGATTGTTTCATTGACAAAAATGCTCCACTAACGTCTGTAGACGTGGAGAGATTGCAATTCTTGCACAAAATTCAAGTATTTATTTCAAAGTATTCAATTACACTTTTGCACAACGAAAGTGCAAATACATCAATAAATTTAATCAACAGCACTTCTTTTTGCCTTCCTTTTCGCCGGAAATGCTAAGTAAAGCTTATTAAGTTGAATTGTATTTGGATATGAAAAGAATAAACGGATTGAAATCAACAGAAGTATTTTTTATTTTATATTGTCACACAATAATATTCATGCATTCCCACACTATTGAATTCCAAGGAATTGTCTCCGTCAATGTCGTATCCAAAACAATTCCATAGAATTGTTAGCAAGCAACTCTTGCACCTGAGGAATTTGGCGGGTGAAAATGTAGCTGACGAAATGCTCACGACCATTTGGATGAACCGCATACCCATGTTCGAAGAATTTTGTCCGCCGATCTCGGAATTTCTCTCAATGCTTTAGCTAAAATCGCAAATAGAATTATTGACAAAACGTCTAATCCAGCCATTTGCTCAGCCACAGTGGAGACTCACGGAGAAGAATTTTCTAGCGATTTTCACAGCCGCCTAAGCACAATAGAATCAAACTTTTCTACCTTGACCAAGTTGGTTGGACGTCAATCTTTTCTAGGCCACGAGCAGGCTTTTCGACTCGAGCTTCAACACGACACACACACAACCAAAAGTTTGCTACTTCCACGAACGATTCGGCGAGAATGCAATCACGTGTTCGAAGCCTTGCAGCTACCCCAAGTTAAACTAAAATCGCTGTTGTCATCTCATGCGGTAGACAACAGCGATCGTGCAAACACTGAATACCGCCAAACATCAACAATTTCCGACAGATGTTTGTGGGTTTTCCACTGTTTACGGACGACAAGCATACAGTGACATCCTCAATGATTTCATGGACTCTACCACCAAGCTCCACACACAATCGAAAACAGACGTTGTACAGCGCACATTATTACCACCGGTCAGCCGACATTCGAACGTTATCGCCCGCTCGCAGGTGAAAAGCTCAAACAGGCCAAAGAGGAGTTCAGCAAAATAATGGCGTAGTTTTCTGTATGCGTTCGTTATTATTTAAAATCTCCCAGATGATTGTAGCGACATCTTGATGTCGGTACTTGCATGTTGCCACAACTGTATTACCACAGTGCAACCTATATTTGAGTAGAGTAGTAGGTGAGCTAAGGAAGAAGCTTCCATGTTTTTTTGTATATATCCGGCATTCTCGATTTTTGGTGTAAAGAGAAGAGGAGACACGAGAGTGGAAAAAATAAAGAAATAAAATAATCGTTTGATTTTAAATACATCGTGTGTTGATTTAAATCTCAGATGTGGGGAATAACCCGAAAATAAATTGATTCAAACTTAAAGTCCTTTATTTAATAAGTGTTAATGTCGGCAACACGAGTGACTCGCCAAACAATAGCGGACGCGCTTTTAAGAGAAAATGTGAAATATCCACCAAGTGCTACGGTGGCACAATTACATTCTTTGTATGACGAATTTGTTGTTTCGCAATGCGAGATAACGACCGACGAAGCAGGTGCCGTTTCACCATCCGACGAACCTTTCGAGGATGCCACACTATGCCAAAATAGCTGCTCCACTTATGCTCTGCTGAAAAAAGCACGTTTCTTGAAGAAACGAAGAAAGCGTTTACAGTGTAACGTGAAAAAATATGTAAGTCTCCCATTCTAGCAACATGTGATCCCAAGAAGGAACGCGAACTACACACTGATGCGTGCAGGTTGCGCTGGTCTAAATATTCTGATTGTCGGAGCAAAACAGAAAGATTAGATATTAGTCCTTCAAGATGGTGAGCAACTTCGGGAGATTCGTGATATTTTATTTAACCCAGATCGGAAATAAATAAATGCTGCGTGCATTCGAAAGAGTAATGCAAAAGAAGAGTACTGCACAACGAACTGCACCAAATCAACGAGCGGCACCCAAACGACGAAAATAAGATGCTACAATTGTAACTCATTAGGCCACATGGCAGGTGAATGTCGCAAGCGGACAGCAGGTTCGTGTCACGTACGTGCTGAGGTGAAGCTGTTGCATATCAAACAATTGTTTTATGATAAATGCGTCTCGCATGTCTGACCCCGTGTGGGAACTGGTCACAGCCAGCGTTCGCTAAGGTGTCATTTATCCTCTTCAAGGTAATGCGCCCAATGCATTTTCAAAGGTAGGACAGGGCATTTGGAGAGAGTTGGATAAAACTAATTTCAGAGTGCGGACGTGTACCACAGCAAAAGTGTATAAAATAATATATATGTAGGATCACCCTGTACGAATCGAACATCCACCAAAACCCAACGAAGGTGTCAACGAGCAATCAATGGAGTGGGCAGTGAGAAAAATAGTCAGAAGAGAACCGCCCAGCCGAGCAGTTCATTATACCATTTCTTGCTTTTTAATTTCTTTAATAAACGTGAATTCAACTATTGTATTTACGCAAATGCCTTTTAATCCCACATCCCACCCCCGTTATGATAAAAAAAAAAAAAAACGCTATCCGCTCTCTAACACGTGTTTTAGCTGACAGACGGATAGTGACCTTATCCGTTTGTTAACTTTTTTCATTAATAAATATATTCCATCTACATGTTAGCTATTCGCTCTTTATCACCTAACGCACGACAGCACTACACGGAATTGTACATCTGTCGTTTTCGATCAGCTGACTGCGACACTGACGTTTGTGAAATTTTATTTACTTCTTTAAAGAAAAGCTGTCTGAATATGGTAATGCCACCAAGAAAGAAGAAACGGACGGAAAATTGGACCTTAAATGACAAGGTAACTACAAATTGAATATTACCTATTTGGTAAATATATACAATACATAACCAGCCTTATCGCCAATTTCATGGGAACTTTTTTCCCCGGGAAATAAAATATTACCTGGGAACAAAAGTTTCCCATCGTGAATTTCCCACGAAATACATTTTCCCACGAAACAAGTCATCCCAACATACAAAAGCTCACAAATCATTTTCGAAGTAATAATCGAATATTTTGACAGCCGTAAATTGTTTTGATTTATTTACGAGAAACAATATTTTTTAATCAAAAAAGTTTTATACCTATAGTTTACCGTGAAAAAAGGAAACAAAAAAAATGATAAATAGCATTGCATTTGTGATAGCGGTCGAAGAGTCGCAGCAAATTCAAAAAAGGAAACAAATATCCATCCGAACTTGAGAGATATATCCAATCCACTTGAGTTGCAAGAAACCACGTAAGTTAACATCCAATGTTTTTTCTCAATTATTTAATCTAAATCCTTAGATTTCATCAGCATTATCGCATTAACAAGCCAATGTTCAGATATTTGCTCGATCTTTTGAAAGACTCTTTGCCGGAACCAAAAAAATCTTTTGCAATACCTCCTATTGTTAAGCTCAGTGCCTGCTGCTTGCGCTTTTTTGCTGAAGGAGCATATCAAAAAGGAGTAGCAAAAGACTATGAAGTTGGACTAGCGCAGTCTTCATCTTCCGAAGTACTTTCGGAAGTTCTTGGCATTTTGGAAAGCAAACTTTGTCCAATATGGATAAATTCGCAAATGACGGCTGAACAAAAAAGGAGGACAAAACTAAAATTCTACGAGAAAAGTAATATCCCAGGTGTAATAGGATGCATAGACGGAACTCACATCCGTATAATTGCTCCTCCTGAAAATAAACATTTACATTAAACCTACAAGGATCTCCAGCTGTCTTTTATTTGTTGTAATAGCCCTTAGAGAAATAATTAAATTTTCATAAATATTTCAAATACGTACATTTTTTCCCCAACAAACCACTTACGGAAAAATTCGCGCGTAAATAATGAAAAAGTTCCCCAAAAATATTATTCGCGATAGCTACTTTTCTAGGGAAACATTTTTTCCCCTTTTCGAAGTTGATTCGCGATACCAACTTTCCCAAAATAGGAAATATCTCCAGGGAAATTTTTTTCGCGATAAGGCTGAACATGTTTTTTTTTATATTTTCCTAAAGGAATTATTGAAAAAATAAACACACAAACACAAATTGTTTAAATCAAATGTAATGTAAGTTAACACAGGAAACACTCCTCATTTTCTGCCTTCTCATTTTGTTGTATTATAATTTTTAAAAGTATTCAGTGTAAATGTTTTAGAATTATTATTCCCATGCTTCTAATTTTTTTTATATTATCCACACGCTTCCGATGCCCTGCAGCGTCAGCGTCTGATTATTAGCCATATGCAACGAATGCAGTGCAGCGTCAGCTTTTAATTCTCATGACCAAGTTTATCATTCTAGGTTGAAACAAATATTGTGTTATAATAAAATTCAGTCTTCTGTTAGACATCGAGTAAGCTTGTGTTTTATTTTGGACATAGTCCATAATCAGTAATTAAAAAAATAATATGTATTGTATTGTAACAACGAGTTTGGTGCGATCGGACCTTAGCTTCTATTTCACACTAGAGGGCGATCGCACCAAGTGAAGTTGGGTAAAGTTTCGTTAAGTTCGTGGTATAAAACCAAGGCCGCCATTGTTCTCGGCCTCTTCCTTTTGTTATCTCCGAACGGACCGGTCGCAGCAGTACGCCATCTTGGGCGCATTTTTTCTATAAGTAAAATAAAACTCAAGAAAAGTATTCGTGGTTCTTCTTTTTTTTTTCTTTAAATCTTTAAAGACGCGATTTAACACAAATAAAGCAAAAAAACATTGTGCCTATTAAATATAAAGTTTAAACTATTTTGCATTTGTAGATTCAACGCAGTTAGCAATATACAGCGAGGAGTCTCCCAGTTGCAGTTCCAATGGCGGGGAGTGAAGTTGAAAGTGAAGAGAATGGAATCCGATTTTCGAAGGGAACTTCTTGGAACTGGCGGTGGCCCAGCACCAAATCCTCCTGACAAGGAATGTTTAGACATAATGGAGCTCATCCCAAATGAGTTCAAAAAGGATTCCAATAAATTCGATAGCGATGGGAGTCCACAACAGGTATTTTTAGTTAGTTTTACAAGGCTACGAACGGTGGAAACTTCTTTGTGTTTTTAGAAATCGAAAGGAAATACCGCATCCACCACGAAGGAAGAAATTTAATTCGAAGATGAGGAATACCTGGAGAATTTTGGACTTGGTATGTTATACAGTTTTCAAACTCACTATATTTAAACTTGCAATATTGTGTCTACAGAAACACCATGTATTCCCAGCAGAACTACTGCTCCTGTGCCTAGAAGGAAGCCTTAAAAAGCCTAAAGCAATAATGTGAGTTAAATAATACAATAATTATTATAAATATTGTTTTTTTTTTTTTTTTTATTTTCAAAACTATGAAATGAAGTGCAAAGAAGACATTTTCGAGCTCACAAAAAGTCATATGACTGAAGAGCATCAGTAACGCATGGAAAATCTGAGGCTGGAGAAAATGTGCCGGTTGAAGGAGCTAATAAAATTAGATCGGGAAATTGAAATATGTAGCAACACTTTCTACTCTTTCTACTCTTAACAAAACCACCGCAGAAAGCAAGTAATTTCGCCCATTTAAAGGTTCCGTAAGAGAAATAAAATGGTAAAGGAACAAATGTCAAAACCAAAAGACCATTCTCCTTATGATCTTCGCCAGACCCGAATCGTTTGGTTTTCCGCGAGAAAGTATATAAGGAACGTATAAACCCCATGGAAGAGTTAGACGAAAATGAGTTCGAAAAAAATATCGCTTTTCAAAAGAAAATATGCTTAAGTAAATAAACCTCGTGAAAAATGATTTAGAAGCCGATAAAAGCGGTGGTCACATTCCATTCAATATCCAAGTGATGGCTGCAATACGATATTGGGGTCGTAATGAGGTAACAATATCATTTAAAATTAACAAAATTCTTGAATTTCCATCAAATGATTGTACTCACATTAGAATACAAGGAGGAGATACTGGACAGTTATAAAAAACGTCCCCTTTCGTCACACTCTCGCCTATTGTACCCATGCCATATGTGAGTGGAGTTTGCATTGGGCACTTACAATTCACACTGGCTTAGTGGTATGAAAACCATGTATACCCGAATGAGAGTGTCATTCGGGTCAAGTTATCTTAGTGTATTTAGTACCAATCTCGTGTACCAGATAAGGCTCCCGCTGGGAAAAGTGCCGCAGTCACCGGCCTCAAATCCACTAGCGGAAATCACGAGGATCCTTCGCAGATGAAAGGCATCGGTGACATCTCGTCAGCGATTTCTGGACAACATAGAAGGGAGCGCTGACGATACCTGGTCCACGATGTTCTGCACATTAAAGATCAGTATGATCAATAAATATTGGTTGCCGATGGAGAAGCACCATCAGCTCATAACGGAATACGGAACTTGTTGCTGACCCTCTTGACGAAGGTTACGATCTCCAAGAATACTTTCGACTGGAAGATGAAGTTCAAAAACATCTTCTTCTTCTGGATACAGTGGAAGGCTTAAACCCAGCAAAAGCAATGCTTAATCTACCGAATATTACTCTTCCCAAATTCGACGGAGACTATCTCAAATGGAGACAGTATAGTGACTTATTCAATGAATTAGTCCACAAACAGCCACTGATTCGGCATTTTTCTACTTCAGATGCAAACTACAGCGCTGCTTGGAAGGTGGTTACGGAGAGGTATGAAAACACCCTCCTGGTGACGGCCTTAATCAACAAATTAATGTCACAGGCTACAAACCAAAGAGAAACATCGACGGCGGTTAAAGGTCTACACGACACAACTCAAGAATGTCTTCTTAGCCTACAAAATCTGGACGTAGACACCACTAACTGGGATCACCTACTGATGAATATCCTTGTCAAAAAATTGGATCGGAATACACTCACGCTTTGGGAACAATCGTTGAAACAGCCAAAGGCGCTACGAGGATGCCGAAAAGCTTCTCAACCGCACATATTTACCAAGGGAAACTTACCAAGATAAACTAATTACTTTGAGTCAGTACCCCTTGGAAGCTCTCATCGCTTTTATCATCTAGGATAAAGCAGATGCTGCAGCTTTGGAAGGAGGCAGCGGACTTTAAGCTCATTTGCAGCTAGATCTGTGCAAAGCTGGAAGATTTAGCAAAGAACGCCTTGAAAACCGGCGTCTAACGATAGGGGAGGAACCGATAGTCAAACTAGTGCAACGAACATTAGATATGAACCGGTTGCAACAAACGGTCCTTCCAACAACACAAAATGCGCACTCAGCTACCCAATTTCAACAAGCCCTATTTATTCACCTTTTTAATAATAGTTTCTCGAACTCAAGCTTATGGCCCGAGAACAATGGTAGTTTCTCCCAACCTCACCTAAACCAACAGGGCACTTGGCAGCTCAATGCCCAAGGCGAAGGCGTCCAATTGGTTACATCAATATGGATTCAGATGATGAATATGTAAGAATTTTAAAATTTATTTTTGTAGAAAGCTTTCCTAATGTGAATTTATTACTAGGTTTATGAATAGATACAGGCAGCCCAGTTAGTCTCATGAAATATAAATATAACTTATGTAATTTTGAAGAAGATGTAATCCATAAACAAAATTCAGGGTTATACTGCTTCTCCTGTTGTGTAGAATATTCAACACAGAATATGCTCGAAAGGTAGCACACAATGCTGAAGATAGGAGGAATATCCCGGAAAGTATTATAGCTGGTTGGATAACATTAACTTCACGAGGATTATTGTAGGCATAGACATGTTTTTGTACAGGTTTCCTCCAGGAGGTATCAATTATATTAGGATGGGGACTATAACCGCAAGATTCTACGGTTGTGCAGCCCTTAGTGCTTTCGCAATTTTGGACAAATTGATCAGTGACGACACCGGTACAGAAGTCATAGGTTGGCTTTTCAGCACAGATAGTCTGGACCTGGAGTGTGATATGCTCCAAATCATACGTGGCTGTGAGGAAATTGATAGAGAATTTTCATATTTCCCTTATAAAATCCCTCTTGGGTTGGTCCACAAACCAGCTTACTCTTCTGTCGCAAATCCTGCACTTTACACCTTCTGTCACATTTTGTAAAAAATGATTTGGTACCGGATGATGAAGCTTATCCAGTCGATTTGGATCGAATTTCCTGGTAGAATTGGTTCAAGGGATTGGACGGCAAATTCTCAGAAGAGATGATCTACTTTTTCCGTGTTCGACGCCTTGCATTTACCACTGAGATTGAAGACAGGAATCGTTTGCAACAGGAGTTAAAGGCATTGTCGTTCCTGAAGAGGCATGTTCCTGCAATTGTGCGTAGAGTTGACGTTTGTCAGATTTTATTATGAGTCCGGTTTCTAGTGCTCAATTGTAAAATAATCAATCAGTTGTAAATTTAGAGGCTAACGTTTTGATGGCGTTGTGAACAAGACTGGAATCGGTCAAAAAAGTGTTCAAAGTACTATTCAGATTTTAGCTAATGTAGTCAAGTCATAGATGGAATTCCAATTCAAATTCTATTTCATGTTCTACCTGACAACTATGCAGAGCATGATGTTTTGATAGGCCGCGAAATTTTGGAACAGGTTTTAGCTATTCGTATGACTTGCAATCTTTTGGAAGTGACCAAAATTAGAGTCGTACAAGAATGCAGTTTAGTTCAGCGAATCATTGATTTTGGGAAGATTGATACAGATATTCAGACAGAATATATTATATTATCTAAAGATCCAAATAAGACCGTGTATCGTAACCCGGCTTATTATTTAGTGCAACAGGCAAAGAAAGAATGCTAACCTGAAGAAGAAGCATTTAATGTGACTGGTGTTTCTGCTGAAGTAAGATTACAAGCTTTGCTAAATATAACAATAAAGCGCATTGTCAAAGCTCAAAACGACCTATCTGACCGTCTTACATCATTAGGTTCAAATGTTTTATCCTTGCGACTTATATCCAAGTCGGTATAAGATTAGAATAGATGATGCAGAGTTCAGTGACGAGAATTTATTTTCTGCGACTTTAGTTCCACTTCGTTTGGTTGACGATATTTCTCGAAAAGTCTTATGGCAAAACCCAAGGCCGAATTCAACTAGGTACTGCAGACTTGTGAGATTTGTATTTAAAAAAGGAAACAAGGAACTCATCATCAGCGAACAACATCAAATGCAAGATCAAATAAATGCACTTATTACAACAAACCTAGTTTTAAGTAACACCCAAATGGAGTAGGGGGAGAGGGGGCACATTGATACAGTGGGATCATTGATACAGTGCTTGTAGCTTTCCACTGGAAGTATTTAACATATTCTTACATTTACCTACACATAGCAAACTACGGAGAGACAAGTTTTTATTAAAAGTGAAGCGATGGGGCAGATGTGCCTCACACTTGGTGAATAAATCTGCCCCGATGTGTATCAATGTGCCTCACACTTGGTGAATGAATCCGCCCCATACTGTCCATGAGAAAATGTTTATGTTAAGTTTTATAAAGAAACATCTTTTCTTGCTGTTTTAGGAACAAAATGGTTAGAACCCAGGTAAAAAAAAACTGAAAGAGCTCATATAAATGAACTCGACATAGGCTTAGCAAATTTCCGAGGTTCTAGAGGGAAAACATTCCATCCGAAAATCAGCTGAACGCTACAATGTAAAAGCAGCCACTTTGCAGCACAGAATCGAAAAACAAAAAAAAAAAAAAACATTTGCAAATAAAATAGAAGTTAAATGTTTTTCCTCTAAATATTGCTCGCAACAAGTGTTCAATGTGAACCAAGAAAAGATGCTTAATGATTACATCATAAAATGCAGTAAAATGCATTATGGGTTGTCGTTAACCCAAGTGCAAAAGCTGGCCTACGAAATTGCCAAAAAATTAGGTTGTCAGTACCCTACATCTTGGGATGATGCAAAATGCGCTGGAATTGAGAGGACAAAAGGATTCCGTAAAAGAAACACAAAAATTAGCTTGCGAAAACACGAGCATTGCTCGGTCATTATCATTTAACAAGACAGCAGTTTCTGTGTGCTACGAAAATCTTGAAGATCTTTTGAAACGGCATGACTGGATATTAAACTTCGACGAAACCGGAATCACCACCGTTCTTTGCACACCAAAAGTACTGGCTGACAAATTGTGTCAGCAGAGAGGGGAGAACTGGTAACTTTTGGTGGGATTATAACTCCAATTGGAAATACTGTTCCACCTGTCTTTGTCTTTCCGCGAGTTAAGTATAAGGACTATTTTCTGTCTGGTGCACCAGAAGGAAGCCTGGGTCTATCGTCGAGAACTGGCTGGATAAATAGTGAACTTTTTTTGGAAGTTCTAAAACACATTCAAAGGTACATGAATTGTTCAAAACAGATGCCGATCCTGCTGATGTGCGATAACCACGAGTCTCATATCACTACTGAGGCAGTCAATTACGCGCGGGAGAATGGAATTGTTTATTTGTCTTTTCCGCCTCATACATCGCACAGGTTGGAACCACTTGATGTGGCAGTATATTGTCCGTTTAAGTCAAAACTGAAGGTAGCTTTTAACGACTGGCATATTAATCACCCAGGAAGATCTTTAACCATATACGACATTCCAGCACTAGCAAAGGTTGCTTATTTTGAGTCATTTAAGGCAAAAAATATTACTAGCGGTTTTTCCAAGCCAGGTAGTTACCCATTTAATAAACTTGCCTTTTCTGATGAAGATTTTGCACCTGTCGATATATATGTGGCGGAGGCTTTAGTCTAAGCACGGCTACTGATGGCAACACCGTCAACAATAAGTGACAGCCGGCTGACTGATAGAAGCCGCCTGCGCCAGCCAATCAGCGCTCTCCACGACGACGTCGAGTGACAGCCGACCGACTGATAGAAGCCGCCTGCGCCAGCCAACCAGCTCTTCCCACGACGACACCGAAGGCAACGTCGAAGGTAACGTCAGAAAGTTCGCTCTTGTTCTTTTTTGTCAACGAGACCAAAAGGTCAAACACGTTTTAGCTAATAATAAAAAGACCATTTTCCAAGAAGGAAAAAATCGCGTTTTTTATTTCGCAGGCTAAATATATTTAAACCAACATACCGAAACCGTTTCCACCAACGAAGTGAGTTCTATTATGACTGTGCCAGATGCATCTCTTTCCCAGCCTGCGACTTTAACGTTGCCTACGTCACAAATGCCGGCAATACAGGAAGACTACCCGATACTGGACATGCCTTCACGAGCAGCAATGGCAAGTCTTCCGCAGCCTGTTAGATCGACACCACCACTACCATCGGCGTCGCAAATGCTGCAAGACAATGTTCTGCCTTTGACTCCAAAAACGATGCAACTCTTGGGTCAAACTGCGTTTGGGCCTACTTCACCACCCCTATCGAATATCTGCATAACTCCTGAAAGTGTGAGACTATTCCCCAAAGCAAACAAAACATCAATTAAAAGAAAAGGAAGGGAAAAAGGAAAATCGAGGATATATACCGATAGCCCAGAAAAAAAGGCTCGAGGACATTAAAAGACTTAACAACCAAAATCTTTTAATTAAAAAAGAAAAACAAAAATTAAAAAAATATAAAGTCAGCTAAGGAGTTACTAGGCTTAGCAAAAACAGAAAAAAAAAGAAAGAAAAATAAGGAAAGTATTGTACCAGTCGGATTCATCGCGTTCGTCCAGCTACTTTGAAATGAAGGAAACTTCATCAAATTCTGAATTTTGCCCATCATCTGACAATGACGATTCTATTGATGGGGTAACAACATGCTTCGAAGACTTCCGTAACTATACAGAAAAGCAAAGCGGTCAGAAGTTAAAAATATTGCGTACCGACAATGGTAAATAATTTCTTAATCACAAATTTCAACTTTTAATTCGAAGAAACGGCATCCATCATCAAACTACCAATGTACACACACCAGAGCAAAACGGAGTAGCCGAGAGAAACAACAGATCAATAGTTGAGAAGGCAAGATGTATGCTTGCCGACGCTAACTTATCGAAAGTGTTTTGGGCTGAAGCAGTTGCGTACTCGGTGTACCTATTGAATCGATCGCCGTCAAAAGGCACAGGCTTAACACCAGTGGAAGCATGGACTAACAAAAAACCGGATTTGTCACACATTAAAGTGTTTGGAACAGTAGCAATATGGCACACGTCCCGAAAGCCAATCGAAAGAAATGGGATCCAAAGGCATCAGAATGTATTATGACAGGATTTGATGAGCACACCAAAGGCTATCGTCTATACGACCCGGAAAGAAAATGAATTTTTAAGAGCCGTAATGTGTCGTTTATCAACGAAGATTTTTCTATAGCCGAACTTAAAACCTCACAACAATTGCTGCAGAAGAATTCAAATAAAGAATCACAATACGTAACAATTGAATTAAACTCTAAAAACAAACCTGATACACTGTCTACGAATACCAGTCTATATGAAGATGCAGATGATGAGGAGCCTGATGAAACAACAACTATTTCTAATGCGCTCCCCCAGCAATCTGACTCTGACCCACTGCAGCTGCAGGTGTTGAGGCGCAGCGAAAGGGAGCGCCATATTCCTGGCAAGTATAAAGATTTTGTTGTCGAAAAAGATGATTTTCCCTCGTCTCTCCATTCTGAAGGTCACTCAACCGATGCAGATGAACAGAGCATACCACCAATTCATGAACCTTCGACATCCGCAACGGACCCCTTACTATTCACAGGACTTGTCGCGCCTCCATTGTACCAGAATCGACAAGCTAAGGTTTCTAACCAACAATTGTCTAAGCCTAGCGATGAGAGGCGCATACCTCAAGGCAAGTATCCTAATCAAATATCATTTAAAGTTCCTAGTACTGGCATACATTTCCCACAGAAAAACATAAATCCGGCGACGCCAGATGAAGCATTGTCTCGTCCAGATGCGAATCATTGGAAGCTGGCAATGCAAGAGGAATTCCAATCACTACTCGATAACAACACTTGGTCGCTAGCTGAATTGCCTAAAAATCGGAAGGCAATCAAATGCAAATGGATATTCCGAACTAAATGTGATGTTACAGGCCATATCGACCGCTACAAGGCAAGGTTGGTCATAAAAGGATACTCGCAGCGGAAGGGGGTGGATTATGAAGACACGTACTCCCCAGTCATTCGTCATAGTTCGCTGCGATACCTTTTTGTTCTAGCTGCTCATCTAGAACTGAAGATAGAGCAGATGGACGCTGTCACAGCATTTCTGCAAGGACAGCTATCGGAAGAAATATACATGGAGCAGCCTGCATTCTTTAAAGACAAAAATCACCAGTCAAAGGTATGTCGCTTGAACAGGGCTTTATATGGACTAAAGCAGTCCAGTAGAGTCTGGAATCAAGAACTTGACCGAGCATTTAAATCATTTGGCTTACAAGGGTCCAAACATGACCCTTGTATATATTTCAAAATCAAAGACGATCAAATTCTCATAGTAGCTGTATATATGGATGATCTCTTGCTATTTTGTAACAACGAAAACCTGCTCAAGACAATCAAATCAGAACTACATTAACAATTTCGCATGAAGGAACTTGGTGATGCCACTCAAATTCTTGGAATGCGTATCACTCAAGGAAAAGATATGATTGCACTGGATCAAGAACAATACATTGAGAAAATTCTTGATAAATTTGGAATGAAGGACGCAAAACCAGTCAAAACAACTATGAATACAAGCGAAAAATTATCTGAGGCAGATTGTTCCACTAGTGCTGAAGACATTAAACAAATGCAGAATGTTCCCTACCAGGAAGTGATCGGCTGTCTCATATATTCATCTCAATGCACTCGACCGGACATTTGCTATGCAGTTAACTTTCTCAGCCGTTTCAACTCGAATCCTGGACCACGTCATTGGATTGCTGTAAAGCATTTACTACGCTACTTGCGTGGAACATCGTCGCTAAGGCTGCAATATAAGAAAAAGTATAGTGATCACATCGTTGGATACACTGATGCTGATTGGGCAGCAAATGCTGACAATCGCAAGTCAACAACCGGATTCGTATTTCTTGCTCAAGGAGGAGCCATATCTTGGTGCTCAAAACAACAACAAACCGTTGCACTATCATCGTGTGAATCTGAATATATGGCTCTATCAGCAACCGTACAAGAAGCACTCTGGTGGAATGGACTCAAGACTCAACTTGGACAGAAGCATCAGCCGCTGCAAATACTTTGTGACAATCAAAGTGCCATCGCAATTGCAACCAATGGTGGATTTCACCCCAGGACGAAGCACATTGATATTCGTCACCACTTCGTCCAAGACACACTCAGCCAAGGTCAAATAGAATTAAACTACGTTAGCACTGAACAGCAAATAGCCGATGCTTTCACAAAGCCATTGGAGAAAATCAAACAAGGATTATTCCGAGAAGCAATGGGAGTCCGACAACCCTCAGGTTAAGGAGGAGTGTTGGTGTACCCTATATTTATAACATATACCTAACCTGACATGTAAACTCACCCTATATATTTTGACGTATAATAAACTTGGGACTGTATGCTAATATTCGGACAAATTTTCAGCGTATGCTGACTCGCATGATATATGCTGACGATCTAAAGTAGGCTCATCAACAAACAACACATTTTTCAGCGTACACACGTTTGATATTTTTGAAGTTTCGATAAATTTGGAACGCGCCGCACTAGTTTTTGTGTTTTTATTGTTTTATTATTTGGTGCTAAAACAAAAATGGCTGAGGTGGTTAATTCGCAACTTATCATCGAGGATGAAGATAATAGTAATCGGGATCCAAGACTTCCTGATGATTCGCAGGAGCCCGATTGTAGGAAAAAAACAAAAAAGGAGATACAAGCAAATAAGAGCAAAGTCAAAGGGAGATTGGTCGCACGAAGACATTATAAAACTTATAAAAGCCGTCGAGCAGTGCCGCACGTTGTGGGATATATCCGCAACAGAATATAAATTGCCCAAAACTCCCGCGTGGAAAGAAATATCGGCGAGTTTTGGCCAATACACTTTGGAGGATTGTAAAGCAAAGTGGACTAATCTGTTGAGATAATGACTTGGCTACAGGCATCCAGCTATTAAACGTTCATCACGACATCTATTACAATCAACACAAATCATCTTAACAATATACCAACATGCATTTGTAGAAGACAACTCATCTTTCTCTTCTTTCTCAGCCGTCGACATGGAAGGTTCTATCTGCGTTTTATAATCAACATTATATAATTAACACTTTATTTGAATTACATTACATTTATAATAAATATCCAATTTTAATTGTTACCATATACCATTTTGGAGTTTCTATTTAAACAGAGGATTTTCATCAACGGGGAATCTTAACATAATCTGAGGGTTTACTTTACGACGAATTTGACTAAGCATCGAGCCCGTAAATCCGGCCAAGCCACCAAATCATCAAGTGAGCCTGTTTGGAAGTATTTCAAAGAAATGTTGTTCTTAGAAGTTAATGATGACCATCATTCAACGAAATCGACTTTGTCAATGGTTTTGGTAAATTTTTCTCGCTTCTTCATAGGTTCTCGTTCAATTAGTTTTGTTGTACATTTTTTAGCTATCCGCCGTTACTGACAAGCCGTTTTTTAATGACTTGAGTGTACCGGAAATGCAACAGCCAGTAACGTCTGCTTCGCAACGAGCAACGCCACTGCTGTCGTCGTCGTCGTCCTTGTCATCGGTAAGAGAATCAAATTTCAAGGAAATGGCGGCGAAAGCATTGATAAACATTGGTACACAGAACGACGAATTCGACACCTTTGGCGATTATATTGCAGGTGAATAATTGCGGAGCCTTCATTATATTTATTATTGAAAAGGACAGTGCTATATACTACAGTGTTATACATGCATGCAGACATGCATTTCACCGGCATCGCAGAAAATCGATAAATACAAAACGCACGTATGCTAAAATCGCGATCATGAAATTTTTCAGCATTATAATCATACGAATTTTCAAATTTTTCAGCAAACCGAATTAAACAAATCGTGTAATAGGGCTTCATATGTGCTGAAAAAAGATGATAGCAAACTGTTTGTTAGCATATCGAAGGTTAACTAACACGAATTTTTTGTGAAATCCACTTTTTGATGTAGCTTTGTTAAGAATTTCCATTCGCGTCGCTAAACACATCCATTGCCTCGATACCATTCTGTCAAAATGCTTCTATCGTATAGTCTTAATACCTCCTATCATTTTGGCGCCTAAAATACCTCCTATCATCACATTTGCTTTGCATTTTGTGTAGGTACAACCACCCTCAGAAGTTCTCGTGTCTTATATTACTAAATGTAAGTATTTTGTATATATATTTATAGTATTTAATTGAAAGATTATATTCTTTAATATTATTGTTATAAATTAAATAACATTTGTACAATAACAACGAATTAAGGCCACAAAACTACAGATGAAAATGAATCAGAGGCTAAAGATAACAGTGAGCTTTTGCTTGAAGATACGCCAGATCCACCCAACCACCCCCAAGTTTTAGAAAATTTGGAACCACAGTTTTCAAATATCTGCGAGTATGGTGATATGGAAGAAGGGAGACTGAGAAATAAAATTGAAGGTAATTCAAGTTGGAGGCAAAATAAAAATAAAAAACTTCGGATGCAAGGACTTCAATATCTTGGATATACAAGAAAAAATAATATGGTCAAACATGACACCATTCGAAAGGCGAGAATCTTGGGCCCTTCTTGTTCCTCTGAATACTGTAAGAAATCTTCCAAAAGATTCTGTAGTATGCTTACCGAAGCCAATAGGACAGTAATTTTTGAGCACTTTTGGACTAAAATGGATTGGTCACAACGGAGAGTTTTCGTTTGTAACCATGTCCAACAATCCAAAGTTTCCAGAAGACAGATTGCCGGAGGGAATTCAAGAAGATCACAAATTTTTTTTTTATTTCTTACCTTCAAATGAAAAAGGTAACCAAATTCATTGTATAGCTTTTACACTAAATGAAAATGTTTATATTTAAAATTTTATAGGTACAAAACTACAAGTTTGTCGGCAAAAAGTGTACGAATACACTTTGCATAGGTGATCATGCCATTCACTACTGGCTAAAAAATAGTTCGTTTTCGATGAATGTTTCCGATGCCTACAAGAAATATGTATGTAATGATCGCTGTGACAGAAAAGAGAAAAATAGTTTTTTGAAGAAGTTTTTGGAAAACTTACCAAAGCTTCCATCACATTAGGGGAGGATGGGGCTGGTTGTAACAGGGGCAGGTTGTAACAGCCACAAAAAAAGGTGTTACGATAGAGATATAAAAATGTCTGAAAGAGAAAAAACTTTGCGTTGACCATAGCAATCGCAAAATGTAAGCAAGTTTTCGTTAGACCGTCGTTGGAAGACTTTGCAAGTGTAGCTGTGAAAATCACCGGCTAAGTAACTTTTTTTTTTTTTGTTCTTTTTGGTTTTCCTTGGTGCACGTTCTAGGTACGATATTGTGTTGTTGGTTTGTGTATACATTCATGTTTTACCTGTGCATGAATGCACTTGTCGAAACTGTAGAAGTTCAGAGATTATTTTTATTGTGCTTTGAACGTTGAATTTCTATGTAGGGGCTAAAAGTAACATATGCCTGGGGCAGGTTGAAACATGTTACAATATGCCCCACTTACTTATTGCGCCAATCAACAAGATGCCTGGTTACGTAATAATCCCGGAAAAACGATGACCGTATATGATATTCCATCCATAGTTAGAGCCTCTCTGCCGCTAAACCCAGCTAACATTATTAATGGATTCAAAAAAAACTGGCATTGTTCCTTTTAATAGAGACATCTTCCAAGACTTCGATTTTTTATCATCTTTTGTGACCGATAGACCGCTAGATGAGCCTAATTCATCAAATTAAGATGAAGGAGTGCTGAGCTTTGAAAATATATAGCCAGGAGCGATATCTTCTTTTCCCATACCAATATCCGCGCGCACAGGTGGCCTTACTACTGAAAAAATAGGGCCTGAAAGGTCAATAATTACTTGTGGCAGCTCCCATGTCTCTGAAACCACCTTACCATCAGAACCAGGTCGATCGAAACTCTCTCAAGCCAATTTAACCTTTTCTCCAGAAGCTGTTCGACCCTACCAGAAAAACAGACTCTTGTTACTTTTTACCCCTGATAGTGTTACAACCAACCCCAGATACGGGGTTGAATGTAACAGCTATGCAATTTTGAAAAACTCCATATTTTTACAAGTTCGAAGTGGAGATCTGCTTAAATTCTAAACGCAGTTTATAGCCGAAGCATCAATCCTTCAAGTGACCAGTTTTCATTTGAATAATCTGCCTCAGATAAAGGCCCGCAGCAAATGTTCTAAAAAATGTTACAACCAACCCCGGTCTCCCCTACTCACGAAAAGAGTCAACAAAACTTTATCTTGAGCCACAGTTCATGTCCCAGCAAAGTTTGTTTGGTTTTTATCAAGAGCTTTGCAATTCTCATAACGTTGGTTCGCTATCAATAAACAAAATTTCGAGAAGTGTTTGATAGCATGAATATAGCGCTATATCAGCTTAAAAAGGATCAGTGTGATCTTTGTACGAAATTCCAACAGAAAACAGCTTCTGCTGAGGAGTACGAATCCCATATTAGGGCAAAAGAACAAGCTAGGCTGGAAATGACGATGGATAAAAAATTGGCTGAAAATGGAAAAGCTGTAGTGCTCACTATGGACTTACAAGCAACAAAAACAAGCCCTCAATTGAGTGTAAGCGCTGCTTATTATAAAACAAAGCTATCCTGCCACAATTTTACAATGTTCAACCTTCAGAATCATCAAGCTACATGCTTCTGGTTTACAGAAATCGATACCGATTTAGTAGCATCTTGTTTCATGTCTTGCATTTTGGGATTACTTAAAAAGACACTGCATCACTCCAAGAAAGCTTCCCATAATAATCTATTACGATGGTTGCACTTACCAAAACCGTAATGCTATTGTTTCGAATGGATTACTACATTTTTCCTAAAAATTTGGTGTTCCAATTACGCAAAAATACTTAACAAAGGGTCATACACAAATGGAGTGTGACTCAGTTCACAGGTGTATAGAAAGAAAGTTGAAAAATGCTTCCATACATTTACCATCGGATTACATAAGGATTTCCAAAGATGCCAGAAAAAAAAATTCTTACGAAGTCCTTTCCCTTAAATATAATTTCTTTAAGGACTTTACTGAACACCATGTCTATTCTTCTATTCGACCCGGAAAAAAGCAAGGTGACCCCGCAGTTACAGACATAAAAGCAATTTTATATGACCAAGGTATTTACCAGGATTGCCAGGATTTACCAATCCGCATTAAAAATAACTTAGACGCTAGTTTTGAATTTAAGCAATTAAATTCAAGCCCACTCGCTATTCCAAAAAAGAAATGGGATCATTTACAAGCACTCAACGAGTTCTTACCAGAAGACTGCAAGCATTTTTATGAAAACTTGTCATTTAAATAGGGCGCAGCTATTCGCCCTTGCTTATTATATTAAACTAATGTTTCTATGTGATTAAAATGTGATATTTCTAATGAAATAATATTTTTATTTGTACTATTAACTTTTTGTTTGTGTTGTTTGAATAATTTATAGTTCCTTTTCATGTTTTCTTACATTTGATAGTAGACAAATGAAATATCTAACTAAATAAATGAATTAATCCTATCATCATAAAAGGTTTTTCAATTCGTGTATGAATATCTCCTTACTTCTTTTTTTTTAATGAAAAATACAATACAATCAGTTGGGGTAAATGTGAACATGGGGTAATTGTAAACGGCGGTTATTCTATCCTTTCAAAATTAATTGTAGTAGTCCAATAACAACCAAAAAGTCAATTTGAATTGCCGCCATACTGTCGCCGGACTTATTCGCCGGTGATTTTCGAATATCAATGAAAATTTTAGTCGTAAAGAAAACGTGTGTCATTAAAGTCAAAATCAGTTTTGTGAGTATTTTTTTATTTTGTGTGTAAGGTGTTGATTTTAAAAAGGTGAGTAATATTTTAATTTTATTTGTCAATTTAAGAGTGTAAGGTATTAGATTCATTGATGACCTTCCTCAAATTTGGTGTTAGTTTACTGTTATTTTCATGTTTACTTCTACCCCAATAATTTAAGCATATGAGGGAAATGTAAACATGTTTTTTGGGGTAATTGTAAACAGTCGTTTAACTGAAATCCTTTCCGACCCGTAAATTTTCAGTATTCAAAATGCCACGAAATTATATAAGGAAGAAGCCCTCTGCTGAATACAACGCAAAAGATATTGAAAACGCTGTAAATGATATACATAGTTAGTAAGAGAATGACATATCGCCAGTGTGAAGCACACTGCGGCATTCCGAAAGCTGTCATATTTAACCGGATTAAAGGACGCAAAACTCTGTTAAGTATTTTTGGCTCCGGGCGAACATCTGCCATTCCGATAGAAACCGAAAATGAGATAGTTCAATGCGTTGTCACTCGTTCGGAAATGGGAATACCATGCGATAAGGCTGAGCTTAAGCTATTGGTTGGAGAGTATGTACAGGTCAGCGGAATTAAAACACCATTTAAGAATAATATTCCTGGAGAGGACTGGTATTTCGGATTTATGAAGCGACATCCAAGACTATCTTTAAAAAAAAACAGAACATCTGCAAAATCTCAGAAAAGAAAAAGCACTAGTTCCGAGGACTCCGCAAACGAAAAAGACGTTGTCTATGAAGATGATAGTCCTTGGAATGAGGAGTTTGATGGCGATAGGCTTAAAAAGGGTCAATTTCTACTGATCAAGTTTAAGGGAGGCAGCAGACAAACTATAGTCTTTAAATACGTATGCGTTGTAGAATCCTATCAACAAAATGACGAACAGATTGGGGTGATGCTTCTCAAAAGGTTGGACACCTTGGCAAAGACGTTTTCCTTGATTCCAAATGAAACGAAAAAGATCTGCTTCACTGATATCATTGGAGTTCTGCCTGATCCAACTCTTAATATGATGGGAACGCGAATTCACTACAAATTCAATAAGACTATTGACATCAACGAAAAGTGAATTAACTTTTTATTTACTTACCGTACTTTGTTTATTTGTCATTACTCATTAGTATCTATATTCTTAAAAAAATACTTAATAAAATGTGTTCCTTTCTGTAAACTAAGACACTTAGTTTAGACACTTAGACACTTAACTTTTACCTATCACTTGTTATTTTATTTTTCATGCCATAGTTTAATGGGTAATAATCCTTTATGGGGTAAATGTAAACATTGTGATAACTGACTTTTTAGGCAATAAATCAATAGCGAATTATTACTTGTTTACATTCACCCCATACCGAGGTCCCTAGTGCCTACAGCAATCAAACGCACTGTTTCCATTTACCCCTGGATTTTCAAAAAAATTGGGGGAAATGTAAACACCACTCTTTTGCCCTTTATGGTTACCGATCAGCAGTGCAGTTCTTGGTGCTTTTTAATGACAATGCTAATTTTCGAAAGTTGAAAAGGCATACAAAAAACTTTTTTATTTAATTTTTCAAAGTGTTGGTTATAAGAAAAGCAGAAAGTGTTTCCATTTACCCCAACTGACCCTACTTATTATTTAAAACTAATTTATCCGCTAGAATTTCAAAATTGATTATGCATTTCCAAATATCATCGGACAATTCAGTCGGACAATTCTGTTTTGATAAAATATTCAGTTTTTTGTGTCTCCTGTAAAGTTTATATAATGCGACATAGGAGGAATTCATAGTTAACCGTCGATATGCTGTCTACAAACGATTTGCTACTTTGGGACAAATTCAACATAATATCGTGTAATAGGGCATCATACGCCAGATGAACATATATGCATGTTTGCTGAGAATTGTGAGCATACGATTGTCAGCATACGTATGTTCATTCAACATATCGTCTAATACTAGCTTTATTCCTGTAATCAAACAAGAGTCGAGTTTTCTTACGTAGTCGCACTTGGAACCAGGGTTGCGACTAAGACAACAGGGACAACAGGAAATACACAAATACCTTACCAACTACGAAAACTGCAATGCCCTAACATAAGATATAACAACACTTTCTTGGACCTTATACCGTAAGAATCTACCAATATTCAACGTAGATTTCTCATTTAACTTATTCTTTTGTATTTTAGTTTAGTTTTTCTGTGATTACGTATTAAACTCATATGTGACATACAAAAATTATTGGCAAGTACTACGTAAAACAAGTCCACTTACCGAATATTTTCTTCTGTTATTGATATTGGTTTGATCAATTATACACACGTTTCTCTTCTTTCTAGTTGAAATTAATTATAAACGACTATAAATCCAGCTGCTTGTCACTGTTGAATTCCAAAGGTGTCATCATCTTGTGTTGTTTTTTTTTTATCTTGAAAATTATTCAGCTGACCAGCTGGAACTTGACACTCTGCATGCACGTCGACATATTCACTGATTCCGTTGGCGTGATTCTGATCCAATATGATGAAATGGAGCGATGAGCTTTAGCGAATCCAAATGATAGACCATGTTCACTCTTTTGGACTGTAAGCTGTGTCTCGTCAGCAAATTGGGTTTCTCAAATTATCTTCAAGGAGCTGATTCGTTTGAGTAAATTGCTGATATTCGAGAATTCGTCTGGAGACATTTCACACGTTTTTATCCCAACAGAAGGGTGTTAAATTGGGTTTTTTTGTCCTCTGTAAAGTTTTATAAGTTGGAATTAGGCGATTCATGCTCCTTTTCACAAGTATTTGGCACTGAACTCTAGGTGAATGGGGAATATCCCAAGTGAAGATATTTTCTTTTAGGTTTTTCCTTTTATCCACGAAATTCACTCTATCCGAAAAGGTGTACTAAGTAAGTAAGAAGACGATTTGCCGCCGCAGCCAACAAACTCGGATTGCATTCTGATATTAGTGCTTCTTTCTTGTATCATGTTGATCCGTTTGTTCCGATATTTTTTTCGGAACTATGCTTAAGGTGAAGAAACTGAAAATAAAAGAACAACGAAAAATAAAATCAGTCACAATTTATAGACACATGAAATTAATAATGCTGACAGTCAGAAAGCAATCAATTCCCAAGCATCGAAGCTTGGACCATTGCTCTTCAACATTTTCACGTCCGACCAACCCCAACTCGAGAACTCAACTAACACCTGCCTATTCGCCGATGACTCCGTCACATACAGCAACTCAATGTCCCCAGCCATAGCAGCAGGAAGAGTAGAAGCCCACGTACGGAAGCTATTCCAGTACTACTTAAGATGGGTCATACGGATATAAGAAGACCAATCAGAGGAACCAGAGTAAGGTCGGCCACCAACTGCCGCAGCATACAAATAAACCTGCCTGGCGGATCATCTATCTCAACCACAAACAACATAAAGTTTGTTGGAGTCAACTTCAACGAGAGATTTAGATTCAACCCACACCTGAACGCTGTTCTCAAGAAGGCATCACTAGCATTCAACCGAATCTACCCTAAATGGACTAAGCAGAAAAACAAAACTGCTGCTATACAAGCAGCTTATAAAACCAGTAATAACCTACGGATTCCCCATTTGGTATACCGTCTCCAAGACATACATGAGGAAGCTGGGCGTGTTCGAAAGAAAACTCTTGCACTGGACTGCACTACAATCCAACCCGGAAGAAAAACGTCAGAAGCTCAAGACTCTACGAAGAAGCCAAAATTCTACCACTGGTCACACTTTGCCAGAAAATTCTCAGGAATACCTCCAGCCATCCAAACCCACTAGTCAGAAGGATCGCGGACCTGCCACACATCCCAGAGCACCAGTATCTTCATGTGCTGGCTCTGCTTAACGAGGAGTTATTCCCAAGCGACACTGACAGGACAGATCTGCCCTTCTACGAATTCACCGAGACAACCCACCATCGAGGATAATACCAAGATGGCCAACCACCCCAAATCACAAAGGACAGTAACACCCGGACTTGAACACCCTGAGGCCAACCCAGACAACGATGCATACTACGAGTATGAATCCGAGAAGATCAGGTACAATTTATGTAGATATAAGAAAACAAACATTGTATACCGTTGGGCCCCTGTTGTTGAGCCAACGCATTTAAATTAATATTCACCACCACATTAATTAAGTCAAATTGTATATAAAGAAAGTTTAATAAAAGTAAATGCTAAAAGCAATCAAAACACTTGTTTTACGAGAAGCAATATCACACGGTAACTGTATGGAACTTGTAATGGGACAAACATAAAGTGTAATAAACTTATAGCAACTACATTTAACAAAAATGTTATTAAACGTGTGAAGGACATTAATAACTCTATTCCGACCGTGCTTTTTGTTAGTAAAGAGTCTTATGTAAACACGGCTTATGTATATGAATAAACAAAGACAGCTTCAAGTTTGTGTCCCTGCTTTGTTAACCATAAACCATGCTTTGAGAAGTGGCGTTTTCACTGAAAATTGGAAAACCCCCTTCATTATCCCAGTGCAAAAAGTAGTAGACTCTGACAAGTTCGAACATTTTAGACCCGTTAACATGTTTCCCCTGCATGCAAAATTTTTAGAGAAATTTACGCAAGAATTCAGTTGGAGAAATAGTTTAAAGAAAACCAATCATCGTTGAGGAGCAATCAGTTTAAAAAAAATTCATGCGAGACTGCACTGAACTACGAGTATACGAGTATATTCTCGCAGAGTGGAAGTAGAAAATTCACAAAAATAAAAGTATAGCTGTAGTTTTTCTCGACAGAGCTTTTCAGAGGTGGATCATTGTATATTTGTGACAAAACTCGACAGATATGGGCTAAGACGTTATAGCAACTAGACATGCTATAGAGTTAAGATGGTTAAATCATATCTTGAGCAGCGGAAGCAGAAAGGCAAATTTAACAAAATAAATTATGTATCAGATATGAACTCTTGAAGCTGAACTGGGTGTACCACAAGGATCTGTGCTTGCATCGCTATTACGTTTGGATACTCTTAACAATGGGTCGTATGAATAAAACGTAGCAATTGCTTTTACTCAAGAGAAATGTCAAAATCGAAGCATTTGCTACGTTGGTATGAATAAAAACCAATTTGAGTTAGTTACGACTTTTGACATGTTCGTGAAGCGGCGGCACTGCCCTTTTACTCAGATCGGTATGAATAAAACTTATCAACAAAACAAATGCTATGCGAATTCTGAGTCTGCTATTTGGTTGACTCAGACCTTTTGCTAAATATTTTGTACACACATTTTTAACATAAAACAATCTAACAATTGCGAATAGTTAAGTTTAATTTCGTTTTTACAGGAAAACCAACAAAATACCTACGGAAAAACCAGCAATTGGTCCGTTTCACGCGAAGTATGGACTGGGGATTATTTGGCTAATATTTCTTTCAGATGGAAATAGAATCATTTGTAAGGTATATAGCGCAGATCCGGGCTTCTAGGTCGACAGTTCAAAAACCTCTCAGTTATTTGTAGTTCTGCTTGAACTAGTTGTATAGTGCGTTAACAAATAAATATTTCCAACAATATCGGATACAATTCCCGGCACCTGAAGATGAAATGAAGTATCAACAAGCTATTTGGCAAACAAAAATCATACTTGCAGGAGAAACTGAAGCTATAAATTGCATTTATATTTCTTAATTTTATTTTTTTAATTTCAATTTTCACAAGTCGTTAGAATCTTAAGAAAAATTCAAAAATTTAAATTTACTTCCGAAAAATGCAATTCTCTCTTATTTGCACCTTCGTCGTCGTCGTCAGTCCTCATCAGTGACATTCATTCATATAAAAAAAAATGCAACAAATGCAAAGCACATGCAATTGAAGATTCATGTTTTCTATATCACATTATTAGGTTCTTCGGTAGTACATTTATACACGTATAAAACTGCAATAGAATAGAATAGAATTAGGCCAAACTCACCAGCTATGCAAGTTAAATAATTAGCTTTCTGCACATTTCAACAATTAAGTTAAGTAGGCGAATTTGGTAAATTGGAGTTTTTCGAGTTTATAGGAAGGTACTTTGAAACAGATTAACTTGACTATTCACTTTCACTTGCACTTTACTTTCGCAGAACAAAAATAATTGTCAATCCAAATACAGCCGGCTACTCCAATCCAATTAGCATAGAAAATAATATCGCGACGCAATAAGAAGTAATTGGAGATATTCGGAAACCGGCCGGCACAACTAAAACTAAAACAACAAACAAGTTCCGACATGTACATGGACTGCGTCTCGCTGCACATATTGTTGATAGAGTGCAAAATATTTCTGTGCCTTGATTTTGTGCGGTTTTTGAGGCGATGTCGCTAGGGAACGGCCCGAATCGGATTTGAATGTGTGAGTGAGCCGCGCGCTGTGACCAACGTGCCCGTTGTGCAATAATTTGGTACTTTTTTCCAGGATCCTGATACAATTTGTTGCTACTGTATCCCTTTTTTTAGTTTGAAAAGGAACTTTGCAATTTTTAGAAACACTGTGATTTTCAAATGAATTTTAGTAAAATATAACGCTGCTGTTTATCAGAACACGATAATAGTGTTAGGAGAGCAAACAATTGTTAAATATTGTGCGAAAATTCTTAAATTGCAGAGTAGCTTTAGAAATGACACTTTTTTATTTTTTTTATTTGTTACTTTTCAGAATTTCGCAACAATTTCCCGGACTGTTAGAGAAAGGTTATACATTTTGGTTTTAGTTTCACAATACAATAGACTATAAAAAGATCACTCTCTCACAACGTTTCTTTTATAAATAAAGCCAAAACAAGAAAATAATTAGAATTAGATGTCTTTAAGGTTGTTCTGCGGGTAAGCTAGACAGTACTTTAGATGCAATTCGTTTTCAAATGACAAATTTTAAAATGAAAACCTTTTAGCTTTCATTTTTATTTATAAATACATAAAAAGTTGATTAAATTTTTTTTAAAAATTATATCAACTCATTTTTATATCTACTTTTAAGATCTCTTTTAATTTAGTTTTAAAAAGTCAAAAAAAAGGGGCGATGAAAGAAAAGTGTGCCTTTTTCTGACGCTGTTACATAAATTTAGTATTTCCTCCCAATATTTAACAAGTATTATTCCGAAATGTTGAATTTAGGTGCGGTGTAAATGTACTATAACACTATTTACGCGTTATTTTTTTAAACATATTCATTTTGAAATCACAGTTTTTGAAAACTTTTTTAAGTACTATTCACATGAGCGCGAATTGCGAACAAATGAATTTAATTGTATTTATGAATTGAAAATTGATTTGTATACTATTTACCACCAAAGCCTTGTATTAAATTAATCTTAAGTCTAATCTAAAAAAAAATCGGACTCTCAATCGATTTAAATAGCTCAATTTACAATTATTACAGCAATTGAAAATTCTTGCAGCGAATTGTCACACTTTATTCACAATCCTACATAAGACATTCGCGGATCCACAAACCCACGAATGAAAAAATTCTATCGCATTTAACATTAAACAATGATTGAACTGATTGAAGTGTAAAACAATTCGCTTGTTCGTAGTTCGTTCGCCATTGGCTCTCATGCGAATAGTCCTAAAATGTGAATTTTCCAAATAATAAAAAGGAACAAAGGAACAACAAATTGTATTAGTGTCCTCGAAAAAGGTACCAAATTGTCGCACAACGGTCACACTGTTTTCATTTCTTCTCATCCGACATCCTTCTCGCTACCTAAAAAGGTCGCGTGTGGGAAAGCTCGCCTGGAATTTGCAGGAACAAAGCGATATAAAAACAGAGAAAATTGGAAGTTGTCAGTTCGCGACATCACTCACACATTTATAAAATCCGCCTATACGTGAACCCTTTCCGACACCGCCATTGCGGAAAAAACCGCACAAAATCAAGGCACTGTTGAAAAAAACGAAACAACACGAGAGTTCGTCGAAGAAGGTATGTTCCGTAAACACCAACGGTCGCATTTGAGTTGAATTTTGGGTCGAATTTTTTTTTGTGTAATGCTGCATTTACACGGTCACACTATTCTATCGCGAAAAATTAAAAGGAAGCTAATGCTGCATTTACACGGTCACACTTTCCTATCACGGAAAATTAAAGGGACGCTAAATACTAAATAGCAGTGTGACTGAGAGGGACAGCATCACCTAACACGCAAAAAAACGTGACACGTATTTAGGTCGGCCATCTTGTTTACGTGACAGGAATTACAGGAAAGCTTCGCATGTTGATATTTTTATGGCGATGGCTAAAGAAATTCCGAGTTCCTATAAAACAATATGGCCTCCGGAAATGATGAACGGACAATTATTATTTATTTTTTTAGTGAAACTGATTGATGAGCTGTTGGTATAATTTACTGAAACTAATTTTACAACTCTCATTTCAAGTGTTTTATAAATCAGAAATAGAAATGTTTTCAAGCAATTGCAGAAATGTTGGTGGGCAGAACCTGTGTCTATTTCCGTTTTACGTATCTATAATTATGGGTAGAACATCCATGACACTTTTGGCGTCTGAATTCAAATCTCATTCTTACGCCTTTATGCTGCATTTACATGGTCACACATTCCTAACACGCAAAATTAAAGGGATGCTAAATACTAAATAGCCGTGTGACCGAAAGGGACAACATTACCTAACACGCAAAAAAACGTGACACGTATTTAGGTCGGCCATCTTGTTTGCGTGATAGGAATTATAGGAAAGCTCTGCATGTTGATATTTTTATAGCGATGACTAAAAAAATTCCGCATTCCTATAAAACAATATGGCTTCCGGAAATGATGAACGGACAATTATTTATTTTTTTCGTGTAACTGATTGATGACTTGTTGGTTTATTTTACTGAAACTAATAACCAATCTCATTTCACATGTTCCAAATCAGAAATATTAATGTTTTCAAGCAATTGCAGAAATGTTGGTGAGCGGAACCTGTGTCTATTTCCGTTTTACGTAACTATAATTATGGGTAGAGCATCCATGACACCATAGGCGTCTGATTTGTGGTCTCATTCTTACGCCTTTAATAGTATTGACTGCGGATAAACGGATCTCTCTTTTCGGTTTTGTTGCAAAATTGCGCGTGCGTGATGATGTAAATGCGGTTTTAATAGCTTTGTCTGCGGATAAACGGTTCTCTCTGTCCCGTTTCATGCAAAAATGCGCGTGCGTGATGGTGTAAATGCAGTTTAAGGCACAGTACGGAGATGATTCGATAAGAAAAATCGCATACAAGTGAAATCTTGAACGAAAAATTTCGCTCTCCTTTTCGTTTTGCAGAACGCAGCTGGTACGCAGATGCTGCGAAATGATGGCGGAAAAGTGGGTAGTTGTAGTAGATTGCTTGGTACAATTTTCCACTCTCTTTTCGGGCACGTTTATTGTCTGGGACATTATTTGCTTGGGAAAATTTGACATTTGTACTCCAATTCTTCCTACTCGTTGAACCAATTGGAGCTTCTGATGAAGCGAAGGAGATTACGAACAATGTCTATGTTTTTTAGATCGTTCAGATCATTATAGTAGAACGCTCCCAAATGGAGTTTTCGCCTTTGTGAGAGAGCTGGACAGGTACTGAGGAGATGGACTATGGTCTCTTCCTCCTCCTCGTCAAGACAGCTTCTGCAAAAATCGTTTGAAAGAACGCCGAGCCTTGTTGCATGCCTGCCTATGAGACAGTGTCCTGTGATGACACCTATCATAGCACTGATGTGCTTCCTATCAAAGGAGATCAAGTGTCTAGAACGTTTTTTATCCAGCTTTGGCCAGATCTGTTTTGTCGCTAGACATGTCGAGCCAGTTGTCCACCTAAGATTTGTTCTATTGATAGCATCCAGCTTTATTATGAGTTTACAAGTAGCGATCGGAATACCTATGGAATCCGTAATTGGAAGCATAGGTAGTGTAGTTCCGTGTTTGGCGAGTTCATCAGCCTTACAGTTACCTGGGATGTCCCTGTGCACCGGCACCCAGCAGAGGTGAATATTGAACTGTTCTGCCATCTCTCTGAGAGACGAGCGACAGTTTTGGGCTGTTATGGAATTTGTAGAGACTGATTCCAGGCACTTGATAGCAGCTTGACTATCCGAGAAGATACAGATATCTTTAGCAGATATCACGTTTTCTTTCAGCCAAGATAAGACTTCTTTTATCGCAATTATTTCCGCCTGAAAAACGCTACAGTGATCAGGAAGATGGAAGGAGAGACTAATATTTAGTCTGTCGGAGAAAACACCACCACCAACACCGTCCACAGTCTTCGAATCATCTGTGAAGAAATGAATCGATTCATCATCCAGGAATGCTCCCTCTTCCCAGAATGATCTAGTGGGAATGGAGACCTGTAAATTCTTATCGAACTGTAGTTCTGGTGTGGTGTAGTCGATATTTAATGGGAGGTTCTTAAAATCGTTCAGGATAGCGACATGGCCAGTTGTTCTACTGGTCCATTGTGAGGTAGCTTTGAGGCGTACTGCTGCAGAAGCTGCCGTTTGCCTGCTGAAGATGTCAATGGGTGATAGATGAAACAGGATGTCAAGTGCAGCAGAGGGGGTAGTACGAAGAGACCCGCCAATGCACAAACAAGCCGTTCTTTGGACTTTGCTTAGATTATCGCGATTGATCGCTTTGTCCAAAGCAGTCCACCAGACAACCGTCAGTACGTGAGTAACGGTCTTATGACGGAGACGTATAGCCAGTGAGAGATACGAGGCAGTAAACCCCATTTGTTTCCTATGGCTTTTTTGCAAGAGAAAAGTACCACAGTAGCTTTTTTAACTCTTTCTTGGATGTTAGCCTTCCAAGTTAACTTTCTATCAAAAATGAGGCCTGAGTATTTAGCTTCATTTGAGAACGTTAACCTAGTGCCATTTATAGATGGATGGTCAATGTGTGGAATCTTGTATTTCCTAGAAAAAAGGACATGTTCCGCTTTGTGAGGGCTTACACCCAACCCACATTTGTTCGCCCATTTTATTAGCTTATTGAGAGCGTGTTGTAGGAGTTCTTTTAGAGTATTTAGGTACCTCCCTGACACAGCAATAGCAACGTCGTCCGCATAGGCAATCACATTGTGACCTCCCGCTTCCAGGCATATCAGTATTTCATTCACCACTAAATTCCAGAGAAGGGGAGATAGGACACCACCTTGCGGGGTTCCTCTGCTGACAGATCTTCTTGTAGATATCTCACCCAGACTTGAGTTGATAATTCGGCTATTGAGCATCAAATTGATCAGCTCGCCAAGTGAGGCATCCACGTTCAGAGCTGCCAGGGCACCGGCGATCGCATATGAGTCGACGTTGTTGAAAGCGCCTTCTATGTCAAGGAATGCAACCATTGTATACTCCTTATGGCGGAAGGACTTCTCTATAGAGCGCGTTAGCGTGTGTAGAGCCGTTTCTACCTCCTCTTTGAGCTGCCTGGGAAGTGGGTGTCAAGCAGCAGGTTAATCGATTCGTCGATAGAAGTTGTCCAAGAGCCATCTGTCTTTTTCAGACAACTTGGCATTGTTGGGTTTGTCGAGATTATCTTCCTTAGCCTTGATGCCTCGGAGGATTCCTCTATCTTACCACAGAAGAGTCTCCAAGATACTCGCTTGCCTTTTCTAAGTCGTTTCTTATTATGTCTTAAGGGTTTCCTTGTAGGAATCCCAGTCGGTTACTTTCCGTGTGTTTTTGGCACGATTGAAAAGTTTTCTGCAGTTTGACTTGCTCAGACCTAAATCTGAAGTCCACCAATGCGGCTTTTTCTTTCCCCTTGGCTAAATAAGAGGACATGAGGAGGACATCGCATTGTTTAGAGCCAACGTAAGATTCTTGACCTTATGTTATGTTAGGCCGTTGATCGGCCCATTCTGCATACCACTAGTGCTTAGGGGTTCCTTTACTGGTTACTCATGTGAACCATTTATAATAATTTTTGGCGCAACAGGTCCGTAGGGACCCTAGGCCTAGCTTCTCGCAACCATTCGTTTTGTGTGAGTTTTCATTTTTGGAACGAATGGAAGGGATCTACAATTTTATGCCGATTCCAAACGGCTAATTGAGAAGCTCTTTCATGACAGTTATACTCTCGGATGTTTGTCAGACGTTCGCGAGAGGTGGCGCAGTGAAAAAACCCTGAGTTGGAAATTGGGTTTTTGCGGGATTCGAACCTGAACCCCTCGCTTAGTAGTCCAACACACTAACCACTAAGCCACTGCGACATGTGAACCATTTACTGCCGTTAATAAAGCTAAGATTATTAGCAGCGCTGATACAACTTAGATCGCTAAGATCGTTGAGGAACTAGTTTCCTAGGTACGCCATCCTTAGGTTGGATAGGGCGGGGCAGCTGCAGAGAAGGTGGGTGACGGACTCGTCCTCCTCCTCATCCCTACAGCTTCTGCAAAAGTCATTGTATGGCAGACCCAGTCTTTGCACATGTCTGCCCAGAATACAATGACCGGTGATAACATTAGCAACCAACGAGATACTATATCTGTTGAGTCGCAGAAGCTCCCTGGATTTTTTGGTATCCAGTGTTGGCCAAGTAAGCCTGGCAACATCACAATATCCTAGATGTTTCCATCTATGATTTGTTTTCCTTGTTGCGTCCGCAATGATGATTTGTTTAGCGTATGACAGCGGTGCGTACGTTGTGTAGACTAACACTATCAACGCCAGAGGAGCCTAATATTGCAAGTTCGTTAGCTGCACAATTCCCTGTACTGTCCAGCTATCTCGTTAAGAGACGCGCGGCAATCTTCCACCGCTTTAGATCTTATTTCGCTGGATGCTAAGGATTTGATGGCAGCCTGACTGTCGATGTATATTACAATATCCCTATGTGATATCGCATTAACCGACAACCATGCTGCGGCTTGGCGAATAGCTGTGATTTCGGCTTGGAAAACACTACAGTGTGTTGGGAGGGAGAAGGATAGGCTCAAGGTTAGTTCTTCTGAGAATACCCCTGAGCCAACTCCCTCTAGTGTTTTGGAGCCGTCCGTAAGTATTGACAGTGCTCCCTCGTGTAGGACATTGCGTGAGACCCATCGGGTTCTGTCCGGTATTTCGTTTGTAAAGCCTTTTTCAAAGTCGATCTTCGTAGGCAGATAATCAGTAGTTGTGGGTAAGGGGCTTGTCTGTAGGAGTATGCTGGCATGTCCAGTTGGTTGACCCCTCCAGTGTTTCCCTTCCCTCAGCCTAATTGCCGCATTAGCGGCATATTCCTTGCTGACGATGTCTAGAGGATGTAAATTAAGCATAACTTGGAGAGCGGCGGTAGAAGATGTCCTAAGTGCACCCGTGATGCTAATGCAAGCCAGGCGTTCAGTCTTCTCAAGGGCCTTTAAATTGGAGTTCTTCTCCAGGGCCAGCCACCACAATACAATGCCGTATAGCATAATCGGTCTAACTACCGCGGTGTAAAGCCAATGCATGATATTGGGTTGAAGGCCCCATCTCGAGCCGACAGCCCTTCTACAGGAGTAGAGAGCCACTAGGGATTTCCTAGCACGTTCGGCAATGTTCTCCCTCCATAAAAGCTAGCTGTCTAGTATAAGTCCCAAGTATTTGGCACTTTTGACGAACTCGAGTGGAGTGGACAGCGCTGCTGCCGAACGTAGCTGTCACCCTTCTGCAGGTGAGAATGTGGCCGATAAGGCAGCATGTTTGTTCGCCAATGTTTAGCTTGTTTAAGGCTTTAATAATCAAGCGGGTTTCTACGTTATTAAAGGCCCCCTCTATGTCAAGGAAAATAGCCATTGTATATTCCTTGAACGAAAGGGACCTTTCAATCGAGCCGACGATTGAATGAAGGGCGGTCTCGGTGGATTTACCCTTTTGATAGGCACGTTGAGAGCTTGAAATTAGCGTTTGGTAAACAGTGCTTTTGATGTAAAGATCGATGATCCTTTCAGGTGTTTTTAGCAGAAAGGAGGACAGACTGATTGGTCTGAAGTCTTTTGGAGCTGTGTGGGAGGTCTTACCTGCTTTGGGGATGAAAACAACCTTGACCATCGTCCAGGATGAAGGGATGCTGCACAGAGCTATGCACCCTTCCAGAAGCAACATGAGATTGCCTTTGACGATGTCGAAGGCGTTCTGTAGTTGCGCCGGGAAGACCACCACGGTGGTCTCTTGCCTTCTCTCACTATGGTGGGAGGGCAGGAACCCGTGAAAGCCCTATCCAGGGCTGAGGTGAGCACGTTGACCTATAGATCAAGCTCATTGGCGTTACAGGGGGGAATTAAAAGCTCTGGGGTAATAGATTGTTCCAGAGTATCCCTATATTTTAGCCAATTTGTTTTCCTAGGATTTCTGAAAGGAAATTGGCAAGGAGGTTCATCGGTTAAATTAAATTGAATATAACGATGATCTGAAAAGGAGTAATTGGGTAATAAATAAGAAATGCCTTAAATGGCCATCGAGGCAAATGTGACCATATTTGTAATTTTGGTCATATAGTCTAATATAGGGTTTTGATAATTGTGGCATTTTGTTAATTTGACAGCTAATCTGGTCATTTTCCTTTTGGCATTCATATGCATAATTGGCATACAGTCTAATCTGAGCTTGAGTACTAATGTGGCATTCGATTGGGCTTCTTCAGATTTCAGATTTGGTGTGCCTAATCAAACCAAAAAACGTCACTTGCTTTTTTTTTTTGTGGTGATATTCGTGCGATTCGAATTGTGTAGTCTTCGACACTTTTCTAAGCGATTACCATTCACTAGTTCAATTTTATATTAAACAAATCGAATTTTATGTCCCGATTGATTTCTAAATAGATTTGTACATAAATAATTTTAAAAAATAGATTCACCCGTTGCAACGACTTTCTTTGCTGTAAAAAAAAATTCACACGAACCTAAACAAAATCCACCAGTTGTCAAACTCAAGCAAATCAGGAAAAAGATTGTCGTTTTTTTTTGCACCAAACGAATATAAATAGTATTTTGAGAGCCCAATCGAATACCACATAAACTATATATGAAAAAGATAATGGAATACAGAGATAACTTTCCAGTGGAAAGGCAGCTGCCTGCAAGTTGTTTTCCACAAAAATTCATGTAGTCGCACACACTTGCACATTTCTATGATTGTATATTTTATTCAGTATAATCAACACCTCCTAAAAACAAAAAAACAAAAAAATCAATACGAAACACAAAACACCGCGATGCTCATAAAATCAAGATGACTCGCGGTGGACCATTAGCGAGATGATTTTTTATTGCTCACACGTATTCACTGACAGGGGTTGAAATTACAAAAACAACAATGTAAGCAAATGGGTTTTGGGTATATAGACGTAGACATTCGATCCCAGTTACTTTGCTGTTATAGGAGTTCTATAAATAGGGCGATGTCGTCATTCTTTTTATATACCTTTACCTACTTGTATTTATGCAACCGATTTAAATGTCATGTTCAAGTCACAGATAGCGAATAATCATTGTCATATATACGAGGCATACTTACTTAAATGTCAATAGCTCAGGATATCTTGCCCAAATCTGCCGATTTAAACTAACCTGCGCCTAAATTAATGCGTTTCTTTGTAGCAGTGTAGTAGCTTTCACAGTTCTTCAAACTTTTTTTGCCTCGACACATCACCCAGCTCCTTTTTGGTGGGGTAACATCTGTGTAACAGACTATGATACTTGGACAGTGACATTGGGAAACGCAAACTATTCACTTTCAATGTCATCCTTCTTCGGGATTTGGCAGACTTTCGCGAAAGGTGGCGCTGCGGGAAAAGCCTTAAAATGTGCTTTGAGTGTGTGTTTCTGAGACCCCCGCTCCGTAGTTTAGCACACTATCCACTAAGCTAGTGCAGCTAAAGTTCATTTGACAATAATACAAAGTTATTCAAGTTTATTATCCACTTATTACTTCTGTCCCAACTTTTAATTTCTTACGCAAATTAATATAAGTAAAGTAAAATACGTTTTTTTTCCAATTTGACTGCACCCCGCTGTAAAGATGAAATAATATTTTGAATGAAACATTTAAGACGGAATTTCTTTCAGTTGTTTTATATTTATTTTAAATTTTCATTTGTATGTTTGTAAGTTTGCCTATAAAATTCAGTTGGATATATCAAAGTTCTGTCTTAATCTATTTTGTTTGTTATTTTTATAATTACTATAAGAATGTAAAGTAACTATTACCATGGACGCACTCATCTTTGTAACTTGAGCTGCGCCACCTGGTTGTTCTCTTTAGTCTTAAAATGAAAACGAAGTAGCCGTGGCTAACTTCACTCTTGACAAAAAAGAAGAAGCCGAGACGGCCGCGTTTTTTGTGCGATCCGCTATTTTTCTGATATTTTTCATTTTTGTAAAGAACTAGAGTACTAGACGATAAAAATAAAGTAAATTACATAACTAAGTATTTTGTTTATGCTTCAATGATAAATGAAGTTTCTTGAAAATAAAGGTGTTCATCTTTTGGCCATTTGAATGAAACCATTTTATAGTAACTCAAGTATGAATTTTAAGTCTGCATCATTTTTTTATTTGACAGCAAATGAGTTAATCACTTACAGCTGATCTGTTTGGAATTTATGCATGCTTATCTCATCCCTTTCACAGTACATTTTTATTTAATTATTTGTTTCTGTTTTATATATTTGACAAATACTAATTTTTCATTTAGCTACATAAAATATTGTTTAAAAAACAAGCAGCTGTTAATTTTCACTTAATATTTAATTGTGCACATCAGCTTAATTTGTAATCATTCAACATTCTTAATTCATTGAAACATTGATTCGACACACTGAATGTTAGTATAAAAATATATTAAAAAATGTAATAGTGGATATATATTTGGAACGTGGACTTAATTTTATAGGTAATAATTTGCCAATTTTATTTATTATAAGAAAAAAGAATATACCCCATAGAATAATTATAGGAGTAATTGCATTTGTTGGTGATTAAGTCGGTCACATTAAAGTATTTGTTTAGTCTATGTTCAGGAATATTGGTAGAAAAGCAATATCAATATGATTTGTATTACATCAGGGACATGTCAAATAAAATTTAGAGGCACTATTTAAAAAGAAAAATAAAAGAAAAGAGATGGCAATTGCTAGTAGGAGTGTCGGGTGTCATCGAGCCACCTTAATTCTTAAAATGGATGATGTATATAAGTAGACACAACAGACCTATGTGCTGTTGCAGCGGATTCCACCGACAAGTAATCGTCACCAGATATCTCACATACTCGCATATGCACATTGTGCACATAGTCGCGCAAACTACTATCGATAGTCTATCGATGTTTAATGTGCCCTTGAGGCACTAGTGAATCTCAATCAAAATCAAAGTGCAGTTTTACCAAGCAGATCAACAACACTGATGAGAGAAATCAGCTATATAAAGGATTTCGATGGCGATAGTAATCAACTTACACAATTTCTAAACGTTGTGGAAACTCACCTAAGTGCAGTAGACGAGGCGATCATGAATGACGTATGGCAGGCTATTTATCAATCAAAGATCACCGGCAAGGCGAAGGAACAACACACCGGTAACCCAGGAGGAAGCGATGAATTTGTTGAAGCAGCACTTCAGACTAGCATGCAGCTATAAAGAACTCTCGAGGAAAATAACCAACATGAAAGTAAGTTCGACATACGATTATAACATTAAAATAGAAAATATCATCAGAGAAATAAGCACATTCGCGACCTATGAAACTATTCCGCAAGAAACAAAAAACACTTTCTATATTATAGTGGATTATATAGCCGCTGTACCGGCCTCGTGAGTTGGATGAGGAATGGCAACCAACTTCATGTTGGATGTGGTCAATATACAACAATCTTTCTCTACGAAGTAGATCTCTGACTTTTATACTTTGATAATTAATTTAAAATTGTATAGTGGATTATATAGCCGCTGTACCAGCCTCTGAGTTGTATGAGGAATGGCAGCCAACTTCATGTTGGGTGTCGTTATTATAACTATCTCTCTCTATCTATATTCCTATCTCTGTATGCTTAATATTATTTCATTCTATAATTGTAAACGTTTGGAGTAGGCCATCTTTTTGAGTTGGTCGCTGAGAATAAAAATCTATATAATTATCGACAAATCAGAATCGGCCTTTTATTTTGGACTACAATAATTCAGATGTGGGGTACGATCCAGAAGACAAAATATTGACTAAAGAAAAGAAATTGTGTCGCTAATATTGTTGTGCATCGAATTGTGAAAAATATGTCAAATTTGCTGACTAGGGCGCATGTGGTTGCAACGTTGCGAGCAGCCGGCGCCTCGTTTGATGAGGAAGCAACGTTGAACCAGTTGCGTACAGTGTACGATGAGACAGTGGCAAATAGTGTCCGTGTACCAGATGAACCAGATGCAGAGGAACCAGAAACAGAGGACAAATTGACTGTGGAACGTGCTTGTGAAACAGTAGCGGCCGAAGCAGACAACGCTGAATGTTTGGCGACAGAGGAAGCGGCCATTGATCGCCAGTTAGCTATCCTCAGGAAAAGGCGGTAATTGCAGGAAAAGCAGGAACTGCAACGGATGGAAGGTAGACGTGTCGATTCGGGCGTGCAACTGTCAGAGAGCAGACGCATTGACTTGGGTGTTTTAGATGCTATGGTCCTTAAATTCGATAGTTCGGATTCGTCAGACGTAACTAAATGGAGTGGTGAGCTAAAAATTGTGTTCGCTATGTTCGGTTATGGTGAACGTGTAAATTTTTTGCTGCGCGTCATCTGTTGTCTGGGTACGCAAAAGCGCTTCATGGAAATTGTTACAATCCGTTCGTATGACGACTTGAAGGAAGCACTTTTGGGGGAGTTTAGACATACAGTGACACTGCAGGATGTGTACAGTCGTACCATAAAGCCCAATGAATCACCACGGCATTATATCATCGAGATGCAACATATTGCCAGACGTGCAGATGCCCCAGACGTAGATTGAATCGATTTCATCATAGATGGTTTAAATGACAAATCGGCTCTTGTATTATCGGCTGAAAGTATAATTGAAGAGATATTTCTTAGAGTATAGTAGGCCCAGAAGGATTATAACTGATCGAGGTACATCATTTACCTCAGAAGAAGAAAAGTGGCATGGGTATACTTTGCCTACTCAGTACTTTTCCATGCATGTGCAGCGGGATTTTGGTTGTTGTTGGTTGATTGGCGGGTGGCATGTGACTTGAATGGCTTGGGTAAAGAATTTTTTTTTTTTTTTTTTCGTTGAGAATCGTTGCGTCTGGTGCATTTCCTTTCACCAGAATTGGTTCTTGGAATTCACTTTTGCAATTAGGTTTCATTATGAATTATGTTGATTATTTTTGCCAGTGTTAATTGTATTCTTGTAACCAAAAGACCTACAGGTCCAATAAAAATTATATTTTTTTTCGAATAAACGTTTGGCACTCACGTAACTCGCGAGATATATCATTGAATGATAGGCCACTTGGGCTAATTCACTCCATACCCATTAAATTATAATTACCTTTTTTTCATTTGAAACACAAAGTAATAGAATACTTTGTGATCTTGTAATAGCTATTCGGCGCCGATCTGTCGGTTGCTTGTATAAACATGTCACAATATTTTTGGGTTTACATACTTATCGATCTAGCCTTCTGCAATCAAATATACTTTGTCACCAATGACAAAGATTCTTGAATGTCGTTCTGTCGAACACTTGTGTAAACAAACACAATGTTCGGACCGACGATTCCGTCACATACCGAGGTAACCTTTTTTATGATGAGCTTAGACTCAATCAGTTGTATCGTGATTCTCTATCCATCTTCAGTCCCTGAAGACAAAACAGAAAATATATTTTTTTCGAAAACCTCTCCTTAAAATAGGTAGTTTTCTGGCGCAGTCGGTAGGATCGCGAGTTAGTACACCGAACTAAAATCGGAAAGTGATTAGAAAATAATTTTTGTGATAAACAGTGCATATGCACACCGAGCGAAAATAGGTAGTATCATAAGAAAACATTTCGAATTCATAGTGCTAATGTTGCAAAGCAACAATCATCGCGATTTAATATATTTAAGCGTGAGTAAAGTTTAAAATAAAGAAACAAAGAGTTACAACTCGATGAAAAAATATTAAACAAATACCACGGTGAATATTAAATGTCAATCGATCAACTTAATAGACAAGTTGAAAAAGATAGACAAGTGAGAGGCACTCGGGGACAAACCATAGAAGAAGATATATAAGTCCTAGATTACAAAAATGGATTTTAAAGTTAGGAGAATATACGTTAAAAGTAGATTATATAAAAGGAAAAGTCAGTATTATAAAAATTATATAGACGAAGCATATAACCTTTTAAAATGTCCCATCATCTAACATCAAATATACCTGTTGAGGTTTATGAGATTATCGACTATGAAGTTTTATTTGAGGAGTATCTGGAAGGTGTCACAAAATCCAAGTGTGACAGCCAGGTGTCAGAAGCTTCACTAGAAGCATTAGAGGCTGCATTTAACAGCGATGATATTAAGTCCAGAATACGTCATAATGCTTTCCGTTGGAGTTCCCATGCAAAGTCAATAGGATACCTAGGAAACCATGCTAGTGTCTGCAATGAACAAATGAGGTTTTTGGTTGGAGAGGAGAAAGGGCACCTGCCTGAAAAAGAGTTGCACAAGCTGTCGGCTTGTGATGGAAGGAACATTATTGAAATGTTGACGATCAAAGTCTGTCAAAATTCTTATAATTTTGAAATAAAAGAAATTCTTTCAGAACTTCACTCCGAGTTAGAAGATAGACCAAGTTTAAAAGAGACAATCGGTTATCTTTTAGAAATGTGTGGTAGAAAAAGATAATCATAGCTACCTTTCCCTCTCGCCAGCGGTATCTAAAGATGTTGTAGACAGTGTTCGCAGGGAAAAAGAGGGAAATAGTAGGTTGAAGTTCCCCTTTCTAGCTACTGAGTGTCCAACCAAATTATTCTCTTCAGTACTTAAACCAGAGACCTTGTTGGTTTGGCTAGAAGCAGACTGTGTAGGAGACGAAATGGTGGCATTGTTGAGCCTAGATCATGAAGACGCCTGGGAATATGCTGAAAAGAAATATTTTCTCCCAAAAGTAGACCAGAGGAGGAGTTACTACTCGGCTACACAAGGAGAATCAAAGAGCTTTTTACAAAAGAAAAACCTATTGACTTTGTAAATGGAAAAATTTCATCAAACAAAGAGAAAATTAAAGAAAGATCAATCGCTGAAAAATGTGAAGTGGTATTGACATTAAATCAGGCCTAAGGGCTGTAACCAAACTAACCTTTGCCCTTAAACCTTCCACATTGGGGTAGAAACCCCATTATCACCTCCTACGGGACGACCTGATCAACGGTCCAGCAACACCGGAGAAACCAGGAAGACCCCAGCAGTTCAACGCCCTCCAAGCTGGTGTCAATGGCAAATGAATACAGAGACGCTTTAATTTCCTAACTCTCTTTTAAATGAACTCCACAGTTTATGGTCAATTATTTGACATATTTGCTTTAAAAAAATAATTTTTTGTTATTTATAAACAACAAGACTTTTACGACTTCGCTCTTAAACTATTTTTTGAAAAACTTTTAACGGAAGACCATATTTCAGTCTTTCCAGAAATATTCAAATTGTATAAACTGGTACCTACTAACTTTTTCTCTAACAACATCATCAGTTGAAAGATCTTTTTCGACACTTAAAAGAATAAAAACATATTCTAGAAAACAACAATAGGGCAGAATAGGTTGACAGATCTTTCAAGGCTTACCATTGAAAAAAAAACTTTTGAGAGAAAAACAATTAGAACGTTATTTCTATGAAAATGTTATTACAATTTTTTGCAACAAATCTAGAAGGCTGGACTTAGAATATAAGTAATTTTTCTGTTTATGTCAAAAAAAAAAAAAAATTAAGAAAAAAATTTGATCTCAACCGAAAAAGATGCTATTCAAAAAGTTCCTAGCAACATTGGCTAAGCTCCTTGTTGAAGAAGGTCTGAAATCGGTTCCGGTTCGAAGGTCCTCGAGGCCTGGACGTAGGTCACGCGAGGTTAGTGGCATTAAGCATTTGCCAATAGAAGGAACGACTACACGTCCATGCGTGAGTTGCAGTCAAGCAAAAAAAACAATCGCGCACCAAAATACTATCCAAAGAATGCGGAGTACCGCTATCTAAAAAATGTTTCACTCCCTGTCATATGTACATAAATATTTGTTCACTTTCTTTATTTTTTCTTCATGAATTTTTTTGCTAATGTTATTTTTTTTATTCAATATCGCTTGTATTATTTTTCTAAGTTTTCTGTTTAAATAAATGAAGTTCTAAAGCGTAGATATGATTATTTAATATACTTTTGTACCACCGCCTACCGGCCACGCCCTCTAACCTACTGAAATTTTTTTGTGCTGGATCGTTTCTTCTGAAGGTTTTCTGATGTAAATCACAAAAGTTGTTCGGATTTGGTCCCCCGAAAGCCGGGTCGAAAGGGTTCAAGTGCTTTAGATGTGGAAACACAAACCATTTAGCAAACGACTGTTTTCATAAGAAATCCATTTGCTATTTGTTCAAAAAAAGTCGGATACATTAGAAGAGTTTGCAAGCAAATTCCACAATCAAATTTCTTACAAGATAAGGAAACTGAGGGGGAAATTTGTGAGCCAGAAGTCGAGTGCATTTGCAAAACGAAAATTACACAAAATAAAAAATTACAAACAGCAACGCACTTTCGGAATCTTCGAATAAAATGCAAATTGTTCTTAACGAAACAGTAGCACATAGGACTTGACGGTGGGGGCAACTATCGCGTATTCCGATGATGTCTCGTATCGCCAACGGCCCAGATAAGCCCACAGTACTTAGTTATAATATATCGGAATGACCCAGCAAGGAAGCCAATATAAACAAAGTTGTGCAGCGATAGCAGCAATTTAACGATGGCAGACTGGAGGAAGATTTCGCTGATATTTGAAGAGGCGGCAGTTAACACGATCGTCCAAGGCCAGCTACAAAATACACCGCAGCCAATCGTATGGGAGTGGCTGCGTCATCACTTTCGCATATCTACCTGTTCCCACAGTCTGGGTGCAATGGATCGTATGGCACACGCGCGATCGTCCCCGGATGCGCGTGCATGGACACTTTGACCAGTCAGCAGTTTCACCGTGGGACCAGCGATTTCCTAACAGGAAATATTTTAGTTTGTAAGTTAGTTGGAATCTGGACTTGAACGTGCGCGGACGTAATACTTAACAATACAAATAAATATTATAACGTTTTATTGTGTCTTTCATTTTAATCGAACAAGTGGGCGTGTCTTCGGGCACGGTTCGAGTTTTTTTTAGAATTCAAGGACAAAAGATCCTTTACTGGGTTCGTTTACTCTTAGGGCGTGGGCCAGGTACAATACGCTGAGTGGACTGGGTGTCTCGTGCCTGGGGTGATGGCGAATATTTAAAAAAGGGATAAGAATTATTATTTTATACCTAGTTACATCGTCATATTAATGGCTTGTAGATTCTGTGGTAATTAAATGGTTGTATTGCTTTCGTTGCAAAATATTTATTGCCTGTTCAACTTGTAGCCTAAGTAAAGATGGTTGGGTTGCAACAATTGGAAACACATTTTTCCCTGTAGCACCACTTTATCGACCACGATAACACCCCTGGCCAAATGTTGCTAAGTCGCGACACGGGCGCTAGTTGTGCCATAAGCACATCGTCACTTTTGGCGGTTAGAGTATAAGAAACCAGAGACCAAGAAGGTCGTCGTTGTCCCGCGATTGGACTGTTTAAGTAAAATCGTTTTGTTGTCCCGAGTTTGGATTTTTTATTGTATAATAAAGAAGTAATTGTCCCGCGTTTGGACCGAGCATTAAGAGGCGTTGTTTCTCTTATTTATCGTGGTAGTGCGTAGGCCACATTCCCGCTACCCGTAATTAATCCAAAATTGAAGTTGAGTGCATTCCAAGTCGTCAGAATATTTTATTTTTTCCTTTCCTCTCCTCTTTAACCATGGAAGAAGAGGCGGTGAATCCAGACGATTACACAGTAGCGGGACTAAGAAGCTGGCTGCAACAGTTAGGTATGCCAAGTGACTTAAACAAAGCCACTCTGGTTGCTCGCCTAAATAACGTTCCGATAGAAGAACGAGGGGAACGACCAAACAATATTCCAGCAGAGGGAAGAGAGCGACAACGAGAAGACGAGACCGAACAACAGACGACGGACGATGCAGCTGCAGTTGAAATTGAAGACATGGACAAACAAGACAGTCGATTGGAATGCCCACGAGAAGAATATGGATAGACAACAGATAGAGTGGATGACGCGAGAGATTGAGCTACTGAGGAGGGAGAGAAGGAAGTCATGAAGAAAGAAAACGATTTTTACGACGGATCACAAAGCCGAATGATAGGGGGGGGGAAACTGATGAAGAACAAACAAATGGCGTAGCAGCGACAGGAGAGTTCACACTGACGCAACAGTTTGGGTTGTGGAAGGAAATGTTGCCGGAATTTGATAATGTACCAAATGTTGACGTTTGGCTGGCGCAGTTAAGAAACCTGGAAGAAGTTTAGAGCGTGGGAAAGAAGAGCCTACACACACTTTTTGTGGCAAAATTAAAAGGAAAAGCCCAAGAGTGGTTACACGCACAGCCAAATTTCTTAAAAGATGACGTCGGTGTGCTGGTAGAAGGATTGAAAGAGGTGTTTGGCAAGCAGAAAAGAATGGAAACGAGAAAAAAGTTCGAAAGCCGAATGAATCGTTTGCAGAATATTTCCATTACAAAGTTAGACTGGCGGCCGCGGCATTTTACGTTCCTTGCAGTAGTCATTAGTGGGGAAAAACCCCAATAATTTATCCGCTAGTGAAGACGAAGACGAGGCATTCTGTTTTGCTGTAAATGAAGAAGAAGAGAATCTCGACAATGCAATCGTCGTCCTGGACAAAAAGAAAAAATTACTACAGATTCAAAAGGAACTGAAATAACTGGAAGAGGAAGCAGCCAACGGACTAAAAAAAAAACTCTCAATTAAAGACGTGGATTGCCTTGTTCCGAAGATTTCCGGTGACAACGCCTACCCCATTGATAAGTGGCCGTTTGACTTTGGAAATGCCATCAATATAAGCAGGCAGAACAGTAATTTTAAATATATGTGGGATTGAGCCAGACAGACGTACAGACAGCAACAGTAATGACCGAACCGGTTAGGAAAAAGACAGACAAGCAAAACGAACCAACAAAGAGAACGAGGACAGTCCGCTTTCAACCTCCGTATGAGATAGACGTTGGCCTTCAGCCAATGCAACCTAAAACAGTCGCCAAACTTTAAATCGATTAGCATTAAGAAAATAAATGTAACTTGAATATTGAGTGCGTGCGTGAAATAGAATTACTAAAGAAGGAAATAGATCTACTGAAGAGGGAGAAGGACATGCTAACTAAGGAGACGCAAAGAAATAGACAAGATGAGTGCGCAAAAGAAAGCCATACGAATGTGAAAGACCTCGTAGCCGAGTTCTTTGGGAACGGTGACAATTTCCTGCATTGGGAATCGCAACTAAGGAATGTTCAAACGACCTACCAGTTGGACGACAACAACATGAGGATTTTAATCTCATCTAAGTTGAGAGGAAGAGTACTCAAATGGTTCCACTCAAGGGCGGACATTATGACAATGTCAGTAGAGAAACTACTGGGAAGTATGAAGGAAATCTTTGAAGACCGTACCAGCCGACTAACCCTAAAGAGAGTGTTCGAATCAGGGAAGTGGATGCCAAGTGAGAAATTCCAGGAATATTTTCACGAGAAGCTGACTCTGGCCAACAAAGTGGCAGTGGAGGAAGAGGAACTTCTCGAATATATAATCGAGAGAATTCGTGATCTAAATCTACGGTCGCAAGCAATGCTTTCGTGACACACACCAATTGTTGGAGGCGTTTAACAAAATAAGCCTCTCTAAAACCAAATCTACAAGGATAAGCTCAATGCCATCAACATCGCAACAAGCCGCATCAGATGCACTGACGAGAGTAATCATATGTTACAGTTGTAACTCCATCGGACACATGGCAGGGGAGTGCCGCAAACCGAAGAGAGAGCCAGGAGCGTGCCATGTATGCGCACAAATGGGCTACTTGCTACTTGAATTTTAAGTTTACTTTAAAAAATGAAAATTATTTGTATGAACTTTCAGTAGAAGCGTTAATTGACACCGGCAGCCCCGTCAGTCTCATCAGGCAGGCTTATTTACCGCCAGTTATATTAAGAAATATGAATTACCTATGGCATTGTAAACAATTTTGCTGGCAAAAATAATTGGTAGCGTAAATATAATTATTTATTGTTAGGAAAAACAGGTAAAAATGAATTTGCTTGTGGTACCAGATAGCACAATGAGTTAACCAGTAATATTACGCAAAGATTTTTTAAACACAACAAATCATAAATCACAAATAGTAAAAAATGTATCTGATACAATTTAAGATGATTATAATTGGACAACACTCCCTAACGCACAATTTTGATTCATCCTTCCTGCTAGCGATTAACGTATCAAATCAGCTCGAACTTTTCAGACACACCAAGATTTAAGTTCCTGTTCTGCAAACTGATTTTTCAAACGAAATATTAAAAGTATGCTCCATACACATCCAGAAAAGTCAGGAAAATAATGCTGAATGAACTAAAAATCCACAAAAAGCTACACTATACTGCTATTGGAACTGCCACAACATTTTTGCTTATAGTGATGTTCATCATTTTTCATTATTTGACATTTAATTTTAATTTTATCATATAACTTTCTGCGAAATGCGACACAAGCGCACGCCATTCGCGTTCTGAGCATGAGTATCACATTCCGAGTACTCATGTAAAATGAACGAGAATGCAAACCGTAAATTTGTAAAATAATCATTTCTTAGTATAAGTTATGGGAACGCTAAGTTTCCCACCAAATTCCTGACAATATGATGCCGAACAAAGTTTCCCATGAACAGACAGCAGCATCATGTTCCCCATGTTCGTCCAGAAAATAAAGTTCAATTCCTCATATGAGGAAAAATTATAGTCCCGTGTTTTATTAAATTTGAATTTATATAAGATAGTTCAATTAAATAAAGAGGCGAGTTGAAAGGAAACTTCTTGAGTAGTGGTCATTATTTGATGTTGACTTCCCCCCACTAGAGGTAAGGGGTCTTATCTGAATCTGTGCGAGCGACCACGGGTTATCTATCCTTCGGTCCTCTCACACGAAGTGTTCTCAGTATGTTTTGTACTTTGAAGGAATAAAGACGTTTTTAGGAGTGTAAAGGGTTAAATAAATGGATGTGTTTCGTCAATATTTTCTATAAACCGTTTTGCTTCTTTTATTCATTATCAAGTCTACTAGTAAAATATAACACTAAGAAGTAAATTAAACAAAGTCCTACGAGCCGAACATTGAGCTGGCCGGCCCTACGCTCATCGTATTCTGTGATAGTGGAAGTGTGTTTATAATCTAAACTGTTCATTGACTGGAGCTTGGCGGTAGTTTGGCAGTACAATTCTCACAGCTTGTGGAGGATCAGCGCAAAGAACATCAAATAGAGTGTAAGTACAGTGCGTATAATTGACATGTTCTTTAAGCGAATTGCAGCAAAAGTTTAGATATTAGTAGAGTCAGTAGAATCATAAGCGGGTGAGTCAGGTTTTATTTCCCGTGGTATTCCACGTCATTCCATCTCATCCCTTTTGTTATGGTTCAGAATAGCGCAGCGGCGCCGCATGTTTTTATACTTATGTAGTAGGTCATAAACATGTACAATTGTACAGACATGCATAAGTTTCAAACGGATTCCATATAATAAAGTTCTCAACGGGAGCGGTTGCTTCCATTCGTAAAAGTGCATTTTATTTCAAGTGATAACATTAATTGGTGACGGCAGTGGAATCGTGAATCGCGTTCAACATTTTTGAGATACAATTCTAAAATTCTCTGAATGTGTCAAAAAATTCAAAAGTAGAAAACAAAATAAGTGAAACGAACGAAACGTAAATAATGTTAAAAAATGAAATGAAATAAATTACGCAACAAGAAACGAAATAAAATCACGAACGAAATAAGAAAAAGTGAAACAAACGAACATTTAACATCAGAAGCAGTATCAAAAAAATTAGCAAGCAGACAAATGGACAAATTCAGAAGCAGCGTAGGATGAACAAATTAACGCAACGAACATTCACGTAACTGTCGCGCAGCGGCTTACACAATGACACATCGCGTGAGAAACACAAAAAACATCCGATCTCCTATCACCAGCTTTAGCGGCATTCTTTCTTTGTGTCATTCGTCGTCGACCAGTGACCAGTCTTCCACCGGCAGCCATCAGCATCGTCTCGCACCTTTTAAGTTTTAATTTCATCCTAAATTAATAAAATTGAATTCTTTATAATCTCTAAATAAAGTTTATAACGTAAAAGTAGTTCGCGTCCTCTTTTATTTCTTTTGTATGAGCAACGCGACTCTACATATACATATATGGTATTTTTATATTTTAAAGTTACACATTTAATAAGAGATTTGGAGAAAAGTAAAAGATAACTCTCGGCTTTATCTCCTTTCAAATATAAACTTGAAATTTTAAACCAAAATCGAAGTAGGCTGTTCTGTAAAAGATAACTCTCGGATTTATCTCCTTTCAAATATAAACTTGAAATTTTATACTAAAATCGAAGTAGATTGTTCTAGATTGTTCTGGATCCATGTAATCGGTTAATTCTCTGGATTGTCGTGGGGTGCGCATCACAAAGAAACTTCTAAAATTATTCATTATGAATTACTCCGCGTGTTCTCAGAAGATTGATAGAAGTAGTACTACTTCTTAAATAGATTGTAGTGACTGTAAAAAATTCTTTCATTTCACATGTGTAAATATCACAGAAAAAGGCGTGGAGTATATAAAATCTAGTGGTAAACCAAAATCGAAGAAGATGTGTCAAAAATTTCAAAAGTAGAAAACAAAATAAGTGAAACGAACAAAACGTAAAATAATGTTTAAAAACGAAATGAAATAAATTACGCAACAAGAAACGAAATAAAATCACGAACGAAATAAGAAAAAGTGAAACAAACGAACATTTAACATCAGAAGCAGTATCAAAAAAATTAGCAAGCAGACAAAAGGACAAATTCAGAAGCAGCGTAAAAAAAATAGAAGAAAACAACAAATAAACTACACAAAATGACAATTATAAAGTAAGTTTTTATGTTGGAATTTTTAGATATAAAAATACCTAAAGACTTTAATTATTATATTAATAAATACATAGAAGATTTGGATTATTTAGTTAATAAATACTTAAATATAAAAACCTTAATATGATGAGAAACGAAAACAAACAACCAAGAGAAGAGGTAAAAGTGCCTCTAACTAAAGAGCAGAAACATTTAGCCAATAGAATCAGAAGAATTAGGGAAACAATAAAAAAAGAACAAGACATTGTATTTAATAAGAGATTTGGAGGAAAGTAAAAGATAACTCTCGGCTTTATCTCCTTTCAAATATAAACTTCAAATTTTAAACCAACATCGAAGTAGGCTGTTCTGTAAAAGATAACTCTCGGCTTTATCTCCTTTCAAATATAAACTTGAAATTTTAAACCAACATCGAAGTAGGCTGTTCTGTAAAAGATAACTCTCGGATTTATCTCCTTTCAAATATAAACTTCAAATTTTAAACCAACATCGAAGTAGGCTGTTCTGTAAAAGATAACTCTCGGATTTATCTCCTTTCAAATATAAACTTGAAATTTTAAACCAACATCGAAGTAGGCTGTTCTGTAAAAGATAACTCTCGGCTTTATCTCCTTTCAAATATAAACTTGAAATTTTAAACCAACATCGAAGTAGGCTGTTCTGTAAAAGATAACTCTCGGCTTTATCTCCTTTCAAATATAAACTTGAAATTTTAAACCAACATCGAAGTAGGCTGTTCTGTAAAAGATAACTCTCGGCTTTATCTCCTTTCAAATATAAACTTTAAATTTTAAACCAACATCGAAGTAGATTGTTCTGGATCCATTTAATCGGTTAATTCTCTGGATTGTCGTGGGGTGCGCATCACAAAGAAACTTCTAAAATTATTCATTATGAATTACTCCGTGTGTTCTCAGAAGATTGATAGAAGTAGTACTTCTAAAATAGATTGTAGTGACTGTAAAAATTCTTTTATTTCGCATGTGCAAATATCACAGAAAAAGGCGTGGAGTATATAAAATCTAGTGGTAAACCAAAATCGAAGTAGATTGTTCTGGAAATCCTAAAATTCTCTGAATGTGTCAAAAAATTCAAAAGTAGAAAACAAAATAAGTGAAACGAACAAAACGTAAAATAATGTTTAAAAACGAAATGAAATAAATTACGCAACAAGAAACGAAATAAAATCACGAACGGAATAAGAAAAAGTGAAACAAGCGAACATTTAACATCAGAAGCAGTATCAAAAAAATTTGCAAGCAGACAAAAGGACAAATTCAAAAGCAGCGTAAAAAAAATAGAAGAAAACAACAAATAAACTACACAAAATGACAATTATAATGTAAGTTTTTATGTTTGAATTATTAGATATAAAAATACGTAAAGATTTTAATTATTTTATTAATAAATACATTTAGTTAATAAATATTTAAATACAACAACGTTAATATGATGAGAAACGAAAACAAACAACCAAGAGAAGAGGTAAAAGTGCCTCTAACTAAAGAGCAGAAACATTTAGCCAATAGAATCAGAAGAATTAGGGAAAGTAAAAGATAACTCTCGGCTTTATCTCCTTCAAATATAAACTTGAAATTTTAAACCAACATCGAAGTAGGCTGTTCTGTAAAAGATAACTCTCGGCTTTATCTCCTTTCAAATATAAACTTGAAATTTTAAACCAAAATCGAAGTAGGCTGTTCTGTAAAAGACAACTCTCGGCTTTATCTCCTTTCAAATATAAACAAATATAAATATATAGAACACTTCCCAATTTCCTTGATCGATTTTAGGAACGCGACCCAGTTCATACGGTTCAGCGAAGAAAAGATTCGTTTCAACTTTAATATTTTTTGTGACAGCGGACAGGCAGGTAGTGATGGGGTTGTCGACACCTCCATCCTAAGAACATATAATTTGTAATAATATAATCGTAATATAGTAGCGTAAAATAAATTGAATTCGAAAAAACAAGAAGTTTAACCACATTAATTTACGTTACAGCGATAGAGCCTACAAGAGGAATTTATTTTAACACGTAGTTGAATAAGAACATAATACTAACAAGAAAGAAGTTTCACCATCGATGAATGAAGCTATTAGAAAGATAAGGGACTGTAGAATAGATACTGGAGCGGTACCCAAACAAAGTAAAAGCGTGAAATAAAATGCAAGCTAGGGAGATCAATATTTTAATAAATTAATGAAAATGCAAGCTTTGATAATTTAACTTGTACGAGTCTTCTTTATCTTTAAGTTAGTCTTAATCGATACTTCAAATAATAAAGGACAGGGTAATCTGCCCTGAAAAGTATTTTTTTAAATAATTTCGGCGTAAATTCTATTAACTTATATTCTGGCGACTCAGCGGATTGGCGAGGGGCCATGGGACTACCCCTGGCACTTAGGTATAGTTTAGTTTTTAGTCTTAATTCTGACTTGGAGTGAACAAGTAACAAATCTTTGTAACGTGTTGATATCCGTGTTTCATTTGTAAAACGAACGAGTTGGACCAACCCAGGTTGATGTTCGTTTTCTTTTTTTGAGAGATCCTCATCAGGATCCTCTAACTGGCGCCCGAGCAGGGACCGGCTTCAAAACCCTTCTCCTTTATCCGTGTGATGGTGGTGTGCTTTCATACAGGACTTTGGATTACTACGCTCTGTAGGAAACGCTGCACTCATGTGCAGAGAAAATTATAGGAACACCTCGCCTTGAGAAGCGCTGCAACCTTCGCGAACGCCTAAGTGTAAACGCACCCGCACTTCCAGTGGCAGCCATAGGTTTCTGTCCACTTTTCGCCCCGTTTATGGCGTCATTTTTAACGTTCTATGCTCGGTTGAATTTAATTCAAACCTCGACTTTTATCTACGTGACACACGTAGAAAAATCACATCTGTGTAAAAACATCGTTTTCAGATTTTCCTGAACATACCATTCGTCACAATATCGATTTGAAAATTTACGCCATAGTCGAGCGCATAAGTGCGAGCGAGACGACAACACCACCCCACACGAAAACTCTTCGATGTAAACCGCGTACAGCGTTGGTTCGCTTGGATTTTTAGTCAGTCAGTATCGAGAGTCAGAATCGGATGGTTGGTTGGGCACTAGCGCATGGTCGCATTTAATTTCGGCATTTTGCCACGTTTTTTTTTTTTTTCATTGTTCGCGCTTCATACGTAGGCGGCCATTGTGTCGACCGAAAATAAAACTCGCAAATAATAGTTAATTACCGCGATTGTGATTCGACGGCGAGGGAATTTTGAGTTCGGTTAAACCGATCAAATACCCGCAAATTGTTTCGCGCATTGGTTTAAGAAAAAGCGAAGAAAGAAAAAAAAAAGAACCACGATATATATATATATCGCGAGGAAAAATTTCCCGACCGCGTGTGTTGAACCATACCTCGTGGGTACGTAAAACCACCCCCACAAAAAGGGAAAGAAACAAAAATCGAGAGTCGGTAGTGTGCATTACGCCATTCCACTCGGCAAAAATAATTCCGCGAAATCCAACCCCGCGCAAAGAAATAAAATTCCTGACGCCACAAAACATAAAATAACCTCATCAATACCCAGTTAAGTGCGCTGAAATCGTGAAACAAAAAGAAAAAAATAGTTAAAACGTTTAGAACATTGAAAGGGAAAAATTCCCCAACGCCCCACGAAATAATATAAATTGCGCAGCACATCGTATAGTCGTTGCACTAGCGAAGCACCACACCTCAGAGCTAAGACGCAGTCGTGCATCCATCCTCCAGTAGGTGGAGCGAGCACCACCACAGACCATCACCCCATCGAATACACCAACCTTCGGACTTCGCTTGAGACGAGACACCAACCTCAACGATAGTCACCTCATCGAAATTCACCTCTTCGTTATCCCCGCGCCACCGATATACTTTAAGTTAAGTAGTTTGGGTCCAATAAAAATTTCTTGTTGTAAACATTTAAACTTCTCCAAATGATTTTATCTTCCACTAAGGTATAGATCCGCGAATCAAAGCATATCAAAGAGCTTATGCGTAACATCCTGGAAGGAAAGGCGGTGCACTGCAGTCCCTCACCACGGATCGCGTTCAGGTAGCTATCCCCTGAATAAAGAACGGGGTAAGTTTGGAACTAATTAATCTCATTTGGAAGAAACGAAGTGTATTAAAAGTAGTATTGGCCCAGTTGTGATAGGCTATAGCGTTAGAGAGTGGTCGTGTCGATTGACCCAGTTTAGTCTTGTCGTCGTTTGTACATTTTAAAGTAAAGCTAAAATAGCGTATGGTTAGGTTCGGATCGGTGCGCCAGGGAATTAGTCGTTAGCATTTGTGACACTCAGTGAGGATCTCACCAATGAGAGAGTGAGCGTATAATTTTCGTCGTGGAAGCATCAGCTTGATTTTCTTTTATTATACACGCGGACGCAATAACTAGTCACGTCCCACAACGCCGCATTACGCGAGTAGATCGGCCACGGGTACATGCTCTGGTCTCTACGTCTAACATCGAAGGGTTATTGTTTTTTTTTTCTTTAATTTTATTCTGGCTGTAAACGATAACGTAATCGAGCGGCAACAGTAAGATTTGTATGCCCGCACTTGTACTGACTTGTGTTGTAACGTCCACCCCCTTAATTAAGTACTAGTTTTAAGATCTTTTGTTTTGAATAAAAATAAGCTTGTGAACTTCACGAAGAAGAACAATCATGTGTGTTCATTGGCTTTGGAGTTTAGTTTAGGTTTCGGAAGCAGCCGCCAGATGTGCGGATAAGGAAGTATTGAAGGGAATGTCGGCCATGGGGACGATCACGACCCGAGGTGGTCTTACGCAGTTCGGTTCATGGTTGTAGTTTGGTAGTTAGGAGGATATTCGGACTTTAGGGGTCGTCGTTCAATAGGAGCGTGACGACGGCCATGGTAGCTTGGCCTTGGTGCTAAGTAGGGGTGGGTCAGCTCAGGGGAAGATTACTTTCACCTATTTCTTCCCCCGCTTTCTTCCTTTCCACTGTGGATATAAATATTTCAACGGATCGCACTACTCGGGCCTCGCAATCTTTATTGTTAGGGATAGTGGTTTAATCCGGTCGTGTCCAACATCTTTTACGATCTATCTTTTTTTGAATTTAACAGGCATGTAAAACTAGAGGTAACCCCAGTCCAGGGCCTGCAACAAGATCCCCACCCACCGAGGGCTAGCGCGGGAGGAAGCGGTCATGCCTGGTTTCAGGAGGCTTGGACAACCCCATCCGTCATGCTTCCCGGACTGCCGTAGGGGTCCTGTGACCTTGCGGTATATGGGTAGTTTAAGTGATGGATGGGGTATGGGTCGCGTAGCGGGGGCGTAGGAATTTCGACCTTTTTTTTTGGGTCATCTCAGTTGCGTGTAGGTATAGGTTAATACTTGCCTACGTGTTTGCTGACATAGCTAATGCGTCGCTTGCGCTCCGTACGCGCCCGTTCGTTACAGCTCTGTTGATTGAAAATTACTGTACCCATGCGAACACAGTAACCACCGTAATCTAGTATTTGTAATAGTACAATATTTTTGTCATAGCCATGGGAACATGACGAAGATCACCAAAGGATAAAGGAGAGGGATTGTGGAGTCAATCGTGCCACTAGTAGGTCGCTTGCGATTATAAACGCTTGCGACCAAACGGGAAAAACACGATCCTTCCGAAGCCGGTTCCTTGAAATAATTCAGTAAATCTTCTTTCCAGATGGTGACGTGGAATAAAAAAAGAGCTATAAAAAAGCTAGAATGATTCACTGTTCAGATTCTACCAATTGTTGAATGCTCTCAATTTTCTGTAGAAATATTAAATCATATTGTAATGAATAAATTCTTGAAACACAGTGTAATCATAGGTCGTGAGATATTGAGCCAGGGACTAGGTGTTGCCATGGACGCTGACAGTTTCAAAATTTTTATCAGGATTGGCCGTGTCGTAGATGAATAAGTATGTTGATGAATAATTATGTAAAATCTTAAGCATGTGTGTTGTACACGGATAAATCTTTCATAAATCTGGAATAATCTTTGTTTCATATTTGTGGGATATGCAGGTCCAACGACACGGTCGCGTCGTACATAATGCCCTATGTACAGCCACTCTTCCTCTCTCACGCATACCGACGAACAGACCTCTTTTCTTTTTTCTTTCCATTCCATCGTCCCCAAGTCAGTTGGTAGAAATCTTTTAAACGATACAGAAGTGCAACGACCAGTGCCGTACCTTTTTTTTATCACTTTTTGCGTAGCAATAAATATTTTGTTTGTTACATTAAATAAAGAATCCCACAGTTTGGGGGCGCATTCATTATTAACTAATTGTCTGATCGTCAAATCGATAATTATTAATTATTAAACAAACATTAGAGTGCGCAAAAAAAAAGAACAAAGAACGCAGACAGCATGAAGCCGTGGAGTAGGTCAGTCGGGGCGAATGACAAGTCAGGAGGGCCGAATGTGGGATATGCAGGTCCAACGACACGGTCGCGTCGTACATAATGCCCTATGTACAGCCACTCTTCTTGAATGATTCAATTCGGGGCTATTATATTGGTCACTGGGCAATGACGCGGCACTCCAGTTCTAGTCTCTGAATCGACTCGGTCACTTCCATGTTTTCCAAATCATAAATATTTCCTCTTCCATATTTTCCAAGTCATAAATAGTTCATCTTCTATATCTTAACAGTTAAATAGTTTAATAAGATTATTTTGATTAAAATAAATACATCATAAACAGTTCATCTTCTATATCTTAAAATTTAAATAGTTTAATAAGATTATTTTTGATTAAAATAAATACATTATAAATACATTGTATACAATTTAGTGTTAGTGTTTTAATTAATAGTTGGACTTGCAGAGAGCACTAAAAAGGTAAGACCCAACTGAGAGTAGTGCCTCTCAGTATAAAAGATAAAAAGCACAACAAGACGTATAAAAATTTAGCTATAGTAGTCAACATAACCGCTGTTTTAGAAAACACTCTCACAGAGATTTATGAAACAACTACAGAATTTGCACTCCCTAAATATCATACATGTAGTTATACGAACTTTGAGTGCATAATTGATGGGATTATATTTTACTGGGAAGATATTCTTCCATGACTCATAATATCATTAATAATTACTATATTTCTTGTCACATACGTAATTTTTGTGAATCCGGAAAATTTGTCGAATCTGATGGTTATTTGTGTATGCAATCAGGAGGGGCAATGTTAAAGAGCTGTACTCTAATAAATGTTCCAAATATAGACGCCCCCAGTATTCCCGTATAAGATACTCATATTATCCATCCTCACAACCTCTACTATTATAAAACAATGAGTTAAGATTATGCATAGATTATAGAGCCTTAAATAAAATTACGTTAAGTTACAATTATCCTATTCCAATCGTAGAAGATCAACTTATGGAGTTAAAAGATAAAAAATATTATTCCTTGAACAGTATTCCGAAAATGCCTGTACCATTCGATACGATCCATATTGATCATAGTGGTCCTATTGATAACTGTTTAGGTTTAAGTAGAATAATCTGATAATTGTTTAGTATAATAATTTTATATTGTTCTTTCTATTCTGTATTCTTCAGGCCAGACCGCTGACGCATGCATAACCATCACATATCGCCCGAGTCCGCATCATCACGCCCTCGCCCCCGGTCTCCGCCCGCTTCCCATTCACAGCGCACATCGTCCACAGCTCCCATAACAGTTACACATTCCATTGTGATGTGTTGACTCTCAAATGCCCACCGAATACCCGACTGTGTGCAAGATGACCCATTGCTCTACATTGTCTGTCGCTTGGTATCCCGCTTAATGGTTATTGACAGTGTTCGGGCATGACCCGAATTCAACACCGCTGGCCTCGCCCCGCACCCCTCCACAACAATCACCTTCCATCAGACTCACTGCAGTGACATTCCACAGCTGGAATGTTCGGCCAGCAACAAGATACCACAGTGTATCATAATGGCATACCTCGCCATATACGACGCTGGGTCATCGTCACTCATCAGCACAATCGATGATATGGGACACGGCAACCAACTCATCGTTGGATTGAGTCGTCGTCCACTGGTACTGGACTTGGATACCCGACACCTCGCGCCGAATCTAATGGCACATCACCATGGCAATAAATACCGTAGCGACAATGGCAATGGGCATAAAGCGCATACATAGTGGCACAGAGATAACGAAATGGATCGTCGCACACTATTGTTTGTGCAAATGGATCTCTCGCGCATGGGCATGGTACGGAGTATTGGACACCATCGGATTGTGGAATTTCGGCTGACATGGCAGCTTGGGGTTGGCGACTGGAACCTCTCATGGTGAGGCTGCTAGCCGCTGCTTGGCAGAGACATTTTCCTGTTCATTCGACGTGGTCGATAACGTACACTTAATAATAAACACTGTTCGTTAAACCATACTTGGTTGCGTTTTTATTTTCTGGACTTAGAAGACTTTCAGCTCAGTACCGGAAGACTTATTCCCGGACATTTTGGTGCCTCCTGTGAGGAATTGATTGTGTTTATTGCGTGTTAATTGTAATATCGTGATTACCCCTTGCGGTGTAAAAACCCTCTCGCGGTTCAAACCCAGAGTGAACAGTGACATTTATGTGTGAGATTGATTGGCTACGCATAGCCGTTTGTTTGACCACAGTTTGTGCGGCAATAGCGCTATTAGCTGCGCTCGGTTTATTGTGTTGTGCTCGGTTCGAGTAACTCTATTCTCTGAATATTTTGTGTGGTGCTCTCATCGTGTGTTCAAATGGCTGAACTGAATCTGCGCACCACGGCGATCAACGCCATTCAGCGGGTCCATGCCAGGATAATGGCCGCTGACCTCAAGGAGTGCGACGAGGCCCAGCTCGAGCAAGAGCTACGCGCGATTAATGGGCAATTCGCGAAATTCGCCATGAACCAGGATGCCTTGGTGGCGATCGCCAAACCAGAGGAACTTGCTGCGCACGAGCTACTAGCGCAACGCGTGGAACGCCAGTTTGACGAGGTGAGTGTGGTGCTGCATCGGCAGCTGAAGACGCTGATGGCACCTGGACCAATCATCTACCGCAGCTCCTGCCGAGCCGACCACAACGAGTAAGACGAAGATGGACATGCGATTGGACCCCATCTCCATCCCAACCTTCGATGGACAGGCGCAGTACTGGCTCGCCTTTAGAGACGCCTTTGAGCACCTGGTGCACAATACGGACTACCCAGAGGCATTCAAGCTGCAACATCTGCGGGCAGCCGTCCGCAACGTCGGCCTGGTCGGCAACATCTACTCAGGTGGCTACGATGAGCTCTGGAAGGAGCTCACAGACCGTTATGACAATCCACGTGTGCTGGCGGAGACACATGCGTGCCGATTGCTCAACCTCCAGCCGGTGCACACGGAAAGCCCTGCCGTGCTACACCAGGTTGTGGACACGGTGCAGGAAACGCTGAGGGCTCTTCGGGTCATGAAGCAACCAGAGATGACATGGGACGTGTTCCTGGTCCCCCTGGTGGGATCCCGTTTACCATCCAGCACATAGCAAGCATGGCGGATGAATAGCCCTGCCAAAGAGATTCCACGACTAGCGAATCTAATGGAGTTCCTGTTGCAGAGAGCCCAGAGCCTGGCGACGCAGGTCATCGTCCCGGCTACACCACGTCGACCTGAGGTCCGACCCCAGCCGCCTGCGAGACAACGTCCCACCGCTCGGGCCATGGCTGCCGCGGTGGATGAGAAGAGGTGCGTTTTGTGCAAGGGAGCGCACCGTTTATACCAATGTTTATCCTTCAACAACATGGACGTAAATCAGCGCCTCAAAGTCACTAGGACCTCTGGGGTCTGCTTCAACTGCCTGACTCCCGGGCACAACGCGACGAGCTGTCCTTCAACGGTGGTTTGCCGGAAGTGCAATGGTAAGCACCACACCTTGCTGTGTCGTTCGACAGCTGCCCTTCAGCCACGGCAGTCAAACCGGAGAGAGTCCGGCCCCCAACCGACTGGACGAGACAACGCACCGCAGCCGGCACGGAATTCAGCGAATCCAGTCATGCCAGATCCATCCTGCTGGCAGTCTTGGCAGGATCGTCCGCATGGTCCCCCGGACATCTTCATGGAAGACGAGCATTGACTGGCTCGCAGCAACTCCACCGTACTGTTGGCAACGGCGCTTGTCCATGCGTACGGTGCTGTCTCGGAGCATCACCGGCTCGCTCGAGCACTCTGCGATCCTGGGTCGCAGGTAAGTTTTGTTACCACCCGATTAACAACCTTTCTCTCGCTTAGCACATCCAGGCTAGAAGTTGCGATCCGAGGCATAGGCGCCTCCAACCTCGACCAGGTCCAAGGTCAAGTGACGCTGTCACTCAAGTCCATCCGGACTACCTTCTCCATCAAGATTCGGGCACTTGTCATCCCGACGATCACATCCAGGCTACCTGGCGAGACTGTGGATGTCACACAATGGCCACACCTGGGTGGCCTCCCCCTGGCAGACAGACACTAGGGTGCGCCTTATTTTCAAACTTTTGAAATTACCGTTTCCCAACCGGTAAATTGGTTTCGTCTCTTGAAAAAAAAAATAGAAAATAAAAATTATCCAAATCGGATAAAATGTAAGGGTCGCTACCGGGCCTTGAAAATACACTGAATAAGTCGAAAGGCTTTTGGTTCAAAAAACAAGAAAACATTTTATTATTTCAGTTTTAAATGTCTGTCGAGCTAAAATAAGTATAAAAAATATGTTTTAGCGGGTTCTATTACCCCTACAACAGGTGAGGCTGCAGCAACCGCAGTTTATGAGGCAGCTGTTCAATGGGGAATCTGCGATAAAGTGAAGTGTTTAGGATTTGACACTACATCAGTGAATACGGGCAGAAGAAATGGTGCACGCATTCTTCTAGAACAAAAAATGGACAAAGACATGCTGTGGTTGGCATGCCGTCACCACATCTACGAAATCATGTTGGAAGCTGTGGTCACGACATCACTAGGACCAACAACAGGCCCAGACATTCTTATTTTTAAACGTTTCAAGAAAGCTTGGTCCAACATAGATCGCAAAAACTACGAAAGTCCCTTGTCCAATGAAGTTGCCACAGCTGCAGTTATTGAAATTTCTGAAGAAATGATTGCTTTTCCAAATCCCAGCTGCAAGTGTTCCAACCTCGAGATGACTACAAGGAACTTCTGGAACTCACAATTATTTTCTTAGGAGGAGTTCCTAATAAGAATACATCATTTAAGGCTCCGTCTGGACTACATCGTGCTAGATGGATGTCTAAAGCTATCTACTCCCTTAAGATATGGATGTTCCGGAGTCAGTTAAAGTTGACAAAGAGAGAAGAACATGGAATTCTTGACATTTGCCTATTCGTTGTGAGACTCTATGTCAGGGTCTGGATAACTGCCTCCGATTCTACGTCAGCTCCACGAAATGATCTTGAACTGCTCAAAAACCTTGAAAACTTAAAAAAATAAATGAAATTGTTTCAAAGGTTGCTCTTCAAAAGTTCCTTGGACACCTTTGGTACTTGTCGGAAGAACTTGTGGCTTTTGGATTTTTCGATGATGGAGTCTCCAATGAAACAAAAAGAAAGATGGTTTGCGCTCTCGAGACTGAGGGATTAGAGAATCCCTTAAAGCGAATAACTGTCGACGTTGCCAATATTCAGTCAAAAGGATTTCGTAAGCTCAAATACTCGCCGGTTCTTTAATATCACAGGACTTTCGTCGGAGTTCTTAACTAAAGATGTGGATGAGTGGCCCGAGGACAAGGCCTACAATGAAGTTAAGTATGGAGTACGCAACATGAGAGTGGTCAACGACATCGCTGAGCGAGGAGTAAAGCTTATGGATGAATACAACAAGCTACACACTAATAACGAAGAACAGAAGTAGTTTCTGTTATTGGTAGTTAAAAACTACAGAAATAAATATCCTAACAGGAAGAAATTAACATTGCTGAAGTGAAGCAATAATTTAAGTTTATTTTGTCTGTTAATTTCACTGTATCTTGTACCTACTCGTATTTATGTTTTCTACTAAATAAAATCGAATTTATAAATGAAATTTTAATTGCATATTTTTTTATAACTATTGCCATTAATCCATCGTTCAATGGAGCCCTCTGTAATATTTGGTTGTCGGTAGCGACCTCTATATATTATCCGATTTTAATAAAACTTTCAGAAACATTGTTTTTTAACAAAAGGAACAAAATGACGTGTTGGGAGGGTCAAAATTAAAAAAAAAATTTTTTTGCTTACAATAAGGCGCACCCTAACAGACACTTTGGCACTCCTGGAGCCATCGACATTCTACTGGGTGCAGATGTCTGGGGCCTCCTGGTCCAAGACGAGGTCATTCATGGGCGACCTCACGAACCGCACGCTCAGCTCACTAGACTTGGATGGGTGATATTCGGACCAGCTGCATTGGCGCGGCGATCACCTTCGATCCAAGCACTCCATAGCCAGGTGACAGATGAGTCATCTCCGGAGTATACACTGGAAGAACTCGTCAGGAACTTCTGGAAGCTGGAGGAGGTTCACCCAGACGAGACGCGAGAAGACGAGTGCAGCCGTCATTACGCGGCTAAGCACTCACGAACATCACAGGGACGATACGTGGTACAAATCCCATTCCGAAACGATGCACCGCAGCTAGGTGCATCCTACCGTGGCGCGCTGCGTCAGTTCATCATCAAACCACCATTCAACTCTGACCAATTATCATCTGCATTAAGAAGACAAGTTCAATGGCTTTACCAAAATCATCATGGCCTAGTTTGGGATGGAGGTTTCACTGAATTTAAGAAAGTTCGGAAATACCTTCGCATGAAAATAAAAAATACAATTTTGTACGTCAAAGGAGTTGAAAAAGTTCAATGGATGAAGGAGTTACTTTGTGATGAAAATGTTGAAGTGATGAATATCGAAGAAGCTGGCTGTCCTAATTTCAACGAATTGAAACGACTCTATCCTTGTGAAATAAAATGTTCGCTCCATAGCAAATGCTGTGCCCTACAAAATGTATATCTATTGGACAAATTCTTATCTGGAAATTAAATAAAAACAAATTCTTCTTTTTCTTTATTTATTTACGTCTTTTATAACCATATGGAAGGGAACTATTGTCTTCGAGAAATCTACGTTTTTCTGACCTGGGTTTGTATGTTTTTGTTTCAGCAATTGTTATGACCTCGTGCTCTCGTGTCCGGCGAATATTATTTGATAAAATTTGGATATCATCGGCATTCGCAGCATTAAGTACAGCTTCTTTGATTGTCTCAAAATTTACTTTCTTCGATGCTGAATAATTCAAATTGATTCCTTTTACTTTACACACGATTTTTTCAGTGCCATCTTTTGTACTAAAGACTTTGTAGGAATAATTTTTGGGTCAGTCATATCCCCTATAAAGTCACCAGTCTGTGGATCAGGTTCTCCTTCACGATTTACATAGATTACGGAATCGGTGTCGTAGTACAAAACTCTACCTCCTAATATTTCCAGGTAACTATACAATTTTAGACGAGCTTGTGCGGTAGTATAAGCTGCAATACACACATTAACAGTTGAAAGGTCTCCGCTTCTTCTTCTTTATACAACCAACTTACTATAAAATTTTCCTCATTTATAGGTAGAATGTGACAGACTTCAATAGTTGGATTTGTAAGCATTTGGAATAATTCTGATGGACTATTAATTATACATGTTTTCTGTTGATTTTCTCTTTGTCCAAATTTACCCCAAAATGAATTAAGTATGAGCTTAGCAAAAGATCTCTTCCCAGGGTTATCACAAATTTGTGCAAAATCGAGTTTAACATCTTCATTACCCAAAAAGTCAGCTACATATTTCTTTTTCTCTTCCATTGTAGCACATTTATCTGGCCACCCTGATGCTTCCTGTTTCATTTTAATGAATTTATTCATCATTTGACTGAAAAGGCCATCTGATTTTTCCATTTTATTATATTGAACCATAGAATATTCCCATATTTCGAAAATATCTATCTTATACCCTTTCTCCATTGCTTTTAAGACCTCATCAATAATCCAGGTTCCGTGTATAGCTCTTTCATCATCAGTATGAGCGCAGCGTTCGTCTTGAGACATTTGTTTGCTGCATGTTCTACACAATGTAAACATAAGCTTATTATTTTGTTTAATAGGCAATACCGGATGTAACAATTGCTCTGGAGGTATTATTTTACATTTTATAACCCCATTCGTGTTTTTTAAGTCGATTTGAGAACAATCGGTGGTGTGAACTTTAGGGTGATCCACTGGATATTTCCCGTATTTGCAAACCCATGGGTATAGGGAACATACATCTATGTACTTGATTTTTTCACCTTCCTTACATTTATAATAATTATATGTGTTCCCCGTACGGCCCCCGTAAAATGCGTCGCGAGGATTCAATGGACTTTGTTATATTAAAGGATGTGTTTTTAAATATTTGACATCATCAGTACTCAACTGTTTCTCGAATTCACAAGCCCACATTTCAATTACCACGTACCCGAACTGCCTTAGCCGTGTAGATTTAGCCATGGTTTGTTCATAGCGTAGATTTAACGTGTCGCACGGATCTTTGCTTAAAGGCATGTCGCGAATCGTTTTCAAACATGAGTGGCCATGATAATAACAACCGTGGAACTCAAACACCTCTTTGGTTTCCTTGCAAAAACCGTCAACTTTCACACCACATACTACCGCTTCTCGCTGCTTAGCTGCATGTTGAATGTAACAATTCCGTCTCCTTTCTTCCAAAATAAGCCATTTAATTGCCTGGATCGACTGATTATCAGCTTGTCTATATCCATTTCTAGGTATTAAGCCCATAGTGTTTGGTTTAAGAAAATTACGACGGTACACCAAGTTGCATGCTGATGCTATAGTCACAGCTTCCAAAAACGGTTCCACATTACACTGCTCAAGGAAAATATTTCTGAATTTTATACATGCTTCAGATAAGATATGTACATTGTACATCGCTTTCACAGTATGCAACAAGGTCAAGCTGCATATTAAATTCACTTTGTTTATTTTCTTCATACCATTTAAAGAATACATCCCGATCATTTATCTTCATGGCATCCGGATTGTAATATTCTGCAGGCGGCAGTGGACCAATATAGTTTTCATTTTCGATGGTATTAACGAAATGCGGAAAATACCCCTTTTTTAACTCTTGCGGTAAATCGAAAGCTTTTGGAAGAACTGATAGTGCCATGGGAAAATAGTTCAATGAGTCTATGAATTTCACATTCCCCAATCCCATGAGTATTATTTTAGTTCCTCTCATAATCAATTCGGGTTGAAATTTTGTATTTTGCAAGATATAGTTTAAAATAAATTGGTGATCATATGCCTGTCCATTATGAGCCAAAACAATAACTTTTGCGAAACTTTTTCGGGCGTTCAAAATGTGCTCTAAGAACTCGGATATAACATTCTGACCCTTTTTTATATTAAGTCTGAATTTACATTTCTGACAGAAGTGTAGATTATTCTCACCCAAACAAAGGTCACATCTTTGCTGGAAAACACATAAATTCGGTTCATGAAGTTTTACTGGAACAGCATAGTCTTTTATCACTTTTTCATCAATAATCGTTTCTTGACGACTCTCCAAATCATAAAACACATAGAGAACATTGTCTAATTTTGGTCTTCTAGTGTCGCATCGAATATAACACAAGTGTTCTTGGGAAACGTGTTTATCACAATTTTTACAATAGTATTCATTGCAAGTATGTTCTCTATCTCTTTTATATGTTTTCAGACATTCAACACATTTTTTAACTGTTTCACAAATTGCTCGTTTTCCTGTTGACCCCGAAGCCTTATGGTTATCAAAACATTCCTGTCCTCTAAAACTTCTATTGCAATCTTTGCATACAATTTCGGATAGATTTTGAGGACATTTAGGTGATTGTTGACATTGAGGGCATGACTTTACACATCTATGATCGGTTTTATTATTGAATGGTACACTACAAATTTCGCAAAAATAACTACAACATAGAAGTGACCTTTGTAATACAGTAAATTTATTCTCTTATCACTGTTATATGTATCGTCTTCGAATATAATACTTCGTCCTTTTTGCTCATATTCGTAGACTGTGATCTTATAATTCTTCAAATAACTTTGAAAAGTGCGAAGCTCTGGAATACCACAACCTTCGGAAGGTATACTAACACCGGTCAAAGTTATTAGATCAGCCGTTCGAAGATCTTGAGATTTACCAATATTGCGCCGAATTTTTACAAATTCTGAGTCTTTATCAATAAAGGCAATTGCAACAACTAAAGCACGAGGTAAACATAGGTTGTCTTTGTTTCTTATTACAATGATTCCCCTCCGCTTTTTGCATTCTTCATCGAAAGAATTGAATTTCTTATTTCGAACATTTCCTTGTCCTTTAACAGGTCTTATCTTTGTAAGATTTATACGGAAAGTATCCGTGCTTAAGCCCTCGGAATTGCTTTGGAAAATTTTAGTGATTTAGGCCCATTTTATTCACTCGAAGTTGAACACAACTTGGGAAGTTTTCCATATAAAAATCCCGAAGTTGTGTTCAACTTCGAGTGAATAAAATGGGCCTAAATCCCATACCTCGCTCCACTTTAAATCGGATGCCTTTCTATAGCTCATCCAACCAGGACCATAGTGTTCGAAATTCTTCCCTGTAAATGTTATACCCACCATATCAGAAGGATCCAAATCGTCAGTCACTTTTTTAAATATCCCTTTCACTGCATTCTGAATCCAGCTAGATGGTTCAACGTTGTCTGCTACATCCCTAATCCGGAATTCAATTTTACGACCACGCAAATTGAATCTTTTCACAAAGGTTGGGTAATCTTTAACCACCTCAAAGCACTTAAAAGTCAAATAAACCAATAAAAAAGAAAAAGAACAGTTAATTTCTTTGTTTCACTTTTTACTTTATTTTTTTATTTTATAAAAATGGTTGTGAGTAAAGAACTTGCACCTCATCGTCTTCCTCTGCAACAGGATGGAACTTCAGCTCAAAAGAGTTTCCAACCGCTTTGATGACTTCCATCTCATATAAGGGGAGTTGGGTAATGGTGTCCTCCTCCATTGCGTTGAATCGCAGAGGCAAAAATACCTTTTTCGCCTCCAGCTCTACCAGGACCCTTGGTCCATACTTGGTCTGGCACCGCATCGCCTTTAAGATACGGTTCCGTTTTCCCAATTCGACCGTTTTCAGACCCTCTAGGGGCTTTACTTTACCCAGTTGGTTCAGGAAATCCATGTTCTTTGCTACGTTTAATTTGAAAGCAAACTGTTACGTAGTGCCTTCAACACTCGCCTTTTATACATGAATATACCGCCGAAAATATCACAATTTTTTTTTTCAAACAATGTGGTCAGTAAGATAAAAGTAACACCAAGGTTAACTTTTGGGGATGAGCCATGCATGTGTGATATCAATCGTCGATACATACTATACCCAGGACGTCTAACAATAACAATTCGAGGCGTTTGTTATTGTTTCTTCTTGCTCTGTTCATACGATCTCGGAGTTGTTTGTCGCAGCATCTTTTGCAGATCGTTTGTTGGGATTTATGTGTTTTGGTTTTGATAACATTTTGTTATATCGTCAGTGAAGCACTTTTCGCATCAACTTTGTAGGTGGGTTGATTCGTTATTGCTTCTTTGAATGTCGTGTCAGCATTCTACGACTATGATATACAGATTGGTTCATTGTGATACAAATTCGTTTATTTTACCGATTGAAATGCACATGCATAACAATATGGTCAGTAAGATAAACTTAATTATGTTCCTTACTAAGTGGGTTGATTCGTTATTGCTTCTTTGAATGTCGTGTCAGCATTCTACGACTCTGATATACAGATTGGTTCATTGTGATACACCCAAAAAGCTCACAAGTCGTTCTATGAAATTGTATGTATGAGAAATTTATCTCCGTCCATCCTACTTCACAACTACATAGATTATCACCTTCTCTCTATGATTCACACCAAAACATTTCGCTTTTGCAAGTATATTCAATAATATCTGAAGACCCCTTCTTATTGGTTTCGTTGTCAATCTGAACCTTACTAAGTGCTCCTTAAAATGTCTCTTTGATCGATGAACTGAACTATCGCCTGATATTTTCACATGAACTTCCCGTGTTCTATTCTCATACAACATTACTTAATGTATGACCTCTCCTCATTTACTTATCTTCTTTTATACAATGAATAAGATTACCAATTATAACAATCCCATCTTAATATTCCTACTTATACATTAAATATGATAAAAAGACCATTTCCCTTCGATCAAATAAATCGTATCAAAACCACATCTAATTAACATACACAACGACCATGGCTACGAACCACCATCCAAATCAACAGCCACGATAACGCTACCAACACCCATGACCACGGCAACGACACCTGCTAACCCATCCACTGCCACAAACAACAACACCACCACCTACTGCTAACAATAACATACCGCACACACACACAAAACCCACCAACAACTCACAACTACGACAACCGTCGCGGCACCAACCATACAAAGATCAACTCACAACATAACAACCCCATAACTCCAACATCAAAAGATAACACGAATACCAATAATTACCTCATCTCAAAGCAATTCACTCAAAACACATAAAACTGATAACAAAAACTATCAACCACCAGCGGCGGCTGGCCGGCGCCTCAAACACACAACAATGTAGATAACCTACTTCAGCCAAAGCAACCACACTCACTCCAAGGTCATATCTTCCCTCTCGCTCTAATATCTTCCCTCTCGCTCTAGCACAGAATTCCCAGTCTCAACCGCCCCAATACCTACTCAGTTCCATTCCAGCGCCCCTAGCCTCAACTGATATAGTTAGTGATCTCATGGATGACCCATCCGCCACTGGAGACGTGATCCTAGCTCGAAATCTTTTTGGTCTCCCAGGCTCCGAAGGGTATTGGAACACTCGATCCCGACTACCTTCATTCCCCCATGCTCCTATCCCAACACTAGGATGTCTCCTTGATGCCATGGCCACAAATTTGGGAATCACCCCCGCCGCTATTTGGTCGTCTTTGTGCGGGGCTCTCCCAAACTCCCTGCTCGACAATCAAGAGATCAAACGTTATGGTCCATCTTCTGACCATTTGGAGATTATTTGCCATCAATATCAAATCTCGGTAGCTGTTAACAGCCGCCATGGGATCATGCTGAAAGGACCTTCACAAGGACGCGACATACATTATCTCAATCATACTCCCGGTCATTGGTCAAATACCCCAGCTTTTCCATTAAAGTCATTGTCACCGGTTCCCGAAAGCAATTTTGACCTTCTTGATTTCTTAACCACCAACCCCGAAATCCCAGTTAGAAGAGTCCATGAAAATCTCAGCAATCCTCGAAGAGCCAAAAATCTCATTTCCAACATGAAAAATGGTTTAGATGGTATTTCCTTTCGGAATCCTCAACCCAATGATCCACCACATATGCTCCATCGCTGGGATGAATTGATATCCTCAACCAAAAGTCGCTCCGTCCAACTGTCAGTTGTGCTTGGCTTCCCTGGCTGTGGCAAATCCTACCCCGTCATGAAAGCCTTGGCTAAATGCGATGACTACCTGGTTGTTACTCCAACTAACCTACTTCGCCATGAATGGCTTGAGACTCTTTACCTTCAGAGTGAAAAATGGAGAGTCAGTACCTGGGAAGTTGCTCTCAGACGGTCCGCTTCACTTCTCGTCATAGATGAGATTTTTAAGCTCCCAAATGGATACTTAGATCTCTTTCTCGCCATTCATCCAAACATCAGCGCGGTCATAGTCCTCGGTGACCCACTTCAGGGTGAATACCACTCTACCAACCCTGAATCTACCAACAATCTGATCCCTTGCGAAGTCAAACACTTGAGCCCCTATTTCTCCACTTATTGCGGATACACTCGACGATTAGATAAAACCACAGCTCGTCTATTTGGAGTTCAAACCACCTCCACCATTTCAGGTAAGATAACCATTGGGTCTTCAGTTCAGAGGAACCTCCAAGCTCTCATCCCTTCAATGAACCAGGCTGCCAACCTTAACTCCAATGGCATCAATTGCATGACCGCCTCCAGCTCTCAAGGAATGACCTTCGATAACAAAGTTAGCATCATTATGGACACATCTTGGATCAGATGCTCACCTCAAATATCTTTCGTAGCTTGCACCCGATCACGAAAAGGAGTCCACTACGTCTTCGATAACATCAATAGCAACAGACAATATGGACATCATCCTTCTTTTGACGCCCTCCTTCGAGATCAGCCAATTGATTATATTTCTCATTTCGCCTCCTCTTTGCATGGAGCCCACATTATACGCTCACCTTCTGACGTTTCCAGCCTCGGCCCTTATTCTAAGGCTCAACCTCACCTAGTCGGCGGTTCAAGTTTTGCTTCTTGTAATAAAAGACTCCATCGAATGACCTCTTTTAAATTCGATCCTTACCACCCACGATCTGTCAGAAATATAAATTCACCGCCACCAACGGCTGAAAGCACTGAAGACATCTTACTAGATTTTGATGCTGACATTTACAACCAAGTTCCCCAAATCATTCCATCCCTTAACACCAATCATTTGCCTGATACACGCCGACCTCTCCATTTAGATATCAATTGTGCTGTCAACGAGCCATGCGAATTTGAGTCCTCTGAACCTTCCAGGTCCGACTTTGAACCAGTGTATCCTGGATTCAACTACGAAGTCCTTATTCCCGAACTCACCCGACCTGAAGACCCCACAGATTTAGAATTACGTTATCAAGGGGAGCTTAGTAATCAGTTTCCGCACATCAACTTTGACTTCGAATTGGGAGCCCAAACTTTCAGCGTCTTACCACCGATGCACAATTCAAAGATAGACCCAACTCTTTTGAAAGCATCCATAAACAAAAGACTTAGATTCCGCCCCTCTACTTCACCAGCCTTGCCATCTGCCGCTGATAACATCGCCGGAACTCTTCTTTACGCATCTTATTGTGAAGCCATGCATCTTAACCCTTCTCAGATCATCCCTTTCGACTCCGAACTTTTCATTGATTGCATCTGCGAAAATGAATTTGCCCAGCTTTCATCCAAGACCAAAGCTGTAATCATGGCTAACTCTGATCGTTCTGACCCTGATTGGAGACATTCCGTAGTCCGCATCTTTTCCAAGACCCAACATAAAGTAAACGAAAACAGTCCTTTCTCTGGTTGGAAAGCATGCCAAACTTTGGCACTCATGCATGATGCTATCATATTGGCTTTCGGCCCCGTAAAAAAATACCAAAGAGCCATACTTCGACGAGCCAAAACCAATCCAAACATTTTTGTTTATGCTGGCTGTTCACCCTTCGACCTCTCTCGATTCGCTCAAAGCAATTTCCCAAGAAACACCACCCGCTGTTGGAATGATTTCACCGCGTTTGATCAATCTCAAGGTTGCGAGACAGCCATCTTTGAGGTACACAAGATGCAACGAGTAAGCATCCCGGCTCCATTGATAGACGCCCATCTACACATCAAGACCAACATAGAATGCCAATTCGGCCCTCTCACTTCCATGAGGTTGACCGGTGAACCAGGAACTTATGACGACAATACTGACTACAACATAGCCATCTCCAATTTACGTTACAACATTGTAGATGTCGGTGGCATGTTCTCGGGAGATGACAGTGCCTTCCCAGTAGTTCCCCCGTCCAGAGACACTTGGGAATTCAACCAGGAGCTATTTCCAAATCTCCAATTCAAGACTGAAACCGGACCTTACCCCACCTTCTGTGGCTATTACGTAGGCGAAAAAGGCGCCGTCAGGTGCCCCAAACCACTCATAACCAAACTGATGCTTGCCAGCGACGATGGAACTCTTTACGACAAAATAGCTTCCTATGTTGCTGAATTTTCAGTTGGCCATTCTTTAGGTGATGACATGTGGGAAGTATTACCCATCGAACAGGTTATGTATCAGAGTGCTTGCTTTGATTTCATTTGCCGACACGCCCCACGAGACATCAAACTAATCCTTCGACTTGGTGAAGCGCCTGAAGAATCTACTTCAGCCTTTACCACACAGATCACTCGACCCATCTTTGCCCTACTCAACCGCTCTCAACGTATCCAATATCTCCGTCATCGATCAGAAAAGTTCGCTTCTTGGGCCAGCACTTTCTTACCATTTTAAATTGCTTTTCTTTCCAATGTCAATGCATCTCTTGTACTGTCTGCTAAAGGTAAGAAGAAGAAAAATTGGCTGGCTGGTATATCGTATACATTGTGCTGTGTGGTATTCTACCATAGCGGGGGTACTCGTACGAGAGGGTGAAGTGTGTGTGCAATGGGCATACTCATAGTATATGGTCTAGTGAGTGCAAGAGATGTGTGAAGCGAGATCAGTTTTTGTTGGGATTTCGTGGCGTTCGGTCATTTTCTTCCGTGGGAGTAAACATATTTTTTTGATGCGCATGGTCGCAAAATAATATTAAATTACGGCAGGATGCCACAATTTTGTGCGGTAACTTTTCTTTTCATTAAGCGCATGGTCGCAAATTAAAGATTTACTGGCAGGATGGCAAAAATATTGTACGGACAACTTCATTCTTTCATAAGCGCATGGTCGCAAAATAATTTAATTCGTGGCGTGATGACGCAATTTTCAGTGCGAAAAAAACAAAAAACTTTTCTTTAATAAGTGCGTGGTCGCAACATAAGATTTAATTATGGCACGATGCCAAAAATTTCAGTGCTAAAACTCTCATCTGTAATGTCCACCTAACAAACAAAATTTTTTTTTTGAAATAATTATGTTTCCATAATTTTTCTTCTTTTGTCATCCAATTAATTTTTGGCCTCTTGGCAACCCTGTCGCGATCTGTCACAACTCTTCGCAATAGCAGCACACTCTTTTGTCAGCAAAAGAGGAGGAGCGTCCACGCACACAGTAGATGCATGGACATACGATTCGTATGGCAGCTAGAGGAAGTTTTGTGAAGATACGATGGTGGTGGGTTTTGGTCAGCAAGACAAGAAAAGAGAGAATTTCCCTGTCGATCGAACCACTGCCTGGGGTAATGCAACGAAATTTGTTCCTTCGTCACTCTGAGTGGTTGAATACCATGTTTACGAGCTATGACGCATAGCGGCACCAGTCGTTGGGTTCGTAAACAATTTGTTTACGAGCAAAAGCACCTAGCGGGACACGGCAATCGTGTGTATTCTTATGGGTGGCGTGCTTTTTGTGTCATTTGTTCGTAAACATGTTTTCGAACAATTGCAACAGTTGGCTTGGTTTGGCGAGGTGATGGCTTGGGTAATTCTTTGAATAGAGACGAGTCTGGTTCGGATATTTGTCGTGGACGGTGGTTGTGCTCCGCCAAGGAGTCTTGGGTGTGTTGCGCGTTAACAAAAGTAATTCGTGGTAGAAAGTTTTTTTTCGTGCTAAAAGTAACGAAGTCCGTGAACTTTAAAATTTTTTCTGTGGTGCCAAAAGTGACTAAAATAAGACGTTGAAATACGTCCTAATACCGTGCTTTCCCCAGAGGGAGAAGAGTATTGGCCGGAGAGTTTAAAGAAAAAGTCTTTTATTTACTTTTAACAGCTATTGACCCGCTGTCTTTAGCTGGGCTGCGATCAATAGTGTAGTTTTATTCATAAATTTAAGTATAGATCTGACCCGCTGTCTAATGCTCGGCTGCGATCGATCTGACTGATAATTCTACTCTGCCTTTCCTGCGCACAACCTTTGCCTTTTATACTATTCATTCTATATGACCCATCTCCTATCTTCCCCTTCCACGCATCATCGGTTTCCTTACCAATTACCATATGTGCATACGCGCTATTTTTAGGTATTGCTTAATTGTTTTCCGTTCCCATTTAAAAGTACCCAAATGACATCTTGGGTGTCATTTGCCTTACGCTGGTGTCAAGTGTCATCCATTCCAAAATTATTGTTATTCCCTGATACCACAACGTAGTATTCCTCCGATATGCAACCATTGCAGTTTTGCCATGTGTCGGCGTGCCGCTGTGCAATCGGATTGGAGTTGGGTTACGTGTGTATTGTATCGGGTAGGTATGCACTTGACTCATTGCGCTTGGGTGGCGTTTGGGTAAATGAAAACAAATGAAAAACAAAGCGAATGACCTATTAATAGCCGTGTGCTCTGGTAATGTGTTTTTGGTTAATGGAATGGATAGGTAGTGTGAAGGTGATGATTAGGGTAGGCCATGAGTAGGGTATGATTGTGCGGATCACAACATCCCACTCCCCTTAGAAAAAGAAAATTCTTACCTGAAGGGTTAGAATTTTCTGTAAGTAGGCTCAGATGTGAACAGGAAGGTGTTTACAATGTAAAGTTATTGCTTAATTTAAACATAATGTAATATTGCTGATTTTTGAGAAAAGATTTTACAAAAATTTAATATTATTGCTTAGTTTATAAACTAATTACGAAATGAGATTTTACAAAAAATTAATATTATGTTTACAAACTAATGATAAAATTCGCTACAAAAATTTAATATTATTGCTTAGTTTATAAACTAATTACGAAATGAGATTTTACAAAAATTTAATATTATGTTTACAAACTAACGATAAAATATTATTGCATAGTTTACAAAATGATGAAATTATGAATTGCGTTTAATTTAAACATAATACAATATTGTTGATTATTGAGGAAAGGGTGTGCAAAATAATGATTGTAATGTAATATTATTTCTTAATTTAAATATAATGTAATATTGCTGATTATTTCTTCTAGTTTTTTTTTTTTGTTATATTAATACTTAGCAAAAATATGAGGATTGCACCCTTGAAGAGGTTCGTGGTTCCTTTGTTTAAATATACTTTTATGTTATTGTGTTGGTCCTTGAAGAGGACCTGAGTATGCAATTCTGCAAATAATTTGTATAGGAATGGATTTTTGGGGAGTTGCGTCAGAAGGAGTTATATTGGGTGTATGGAAGTCGATAGTAGTCTCTTCTGAGTCTTTCCCTGCTAAAATGTTGCTTTTAATGAAATAGTTAGACGTTAGTGGTTAATACCAGTTTTGGTTGAGTTTGGGGGAAGAGGGATGAGTGTTTGTCATTCCATGAAGGGTCTTAGGTCGTTGTTGTGTATGATTTTCGTTTTATTCTTAATTTTGATGAGTGTATTCTCATCTGAAATAATGTCTGCAACTTCGTATGGTCCGTTCCATAGAGTGGAGAACTTATTTTGTCTGGTGTGATTTTTCATCAGTACTTTGTCGCCTATAGTAAATTGTTTGCCATTCGTTGTATGTGCGTCGTAATGACCTTTGGAGATGAGTTTTTTTTTGTTTAGATTTTCACGGGCGATTTGATCACCGTGCTGAAGACGAGCTTTCAATTCATTACAATAGTTTTCGTAATTGTAGTTCGTTTGAGGATTTTGTTCTAAAATTCTGGGTATTTTTGCAGGGTATCCATACAGTAGTTCGTGAGGGGTATAACCAGTACTACTATGTGTGGTTGTATTAAATACGAAGATTGCATATGGTACCCAGGTGTCCCAAGAGAGGGGGTCCTTGTTGACGTAATGTCGAAGATATTCCGCTAGGGTACGATGACTGCGCTCGAGTGCTCCATTAGTTTGAGGATGGTAAGGAGTAGTTTGAAGCTTTCTTATTTTCAAGAGCTTGCAAACCTCCTTGAATAGTTGGCTCAGGAAGTTGGTACCTTGATCGGTAAGAAGAGACTCTGGAAATCCAAAGCGGCATAAAATTTTTTCCACAAATGCTCTTGCTACAGTAGAAGCTTCAGCATTTTGGAGTGGTACGGCCTCCGTGAATTTTGTCAGATCGTCTTGAAATGTGAGCAAGAATTTATTATTTTCGTAGCTAACAGGTAAAGGTCCGACTATGTCGAGGGCCACTCGTTCGAAAGGATTGGAGCTTGTTGTTGTTATTTTCATTGGGATTTTTGGGTTTTTGTGTAATTTGTTCTGCTGACAGGATTCGCAGTTGAGTACGTACATTTTTATGTCGTGATTCATGGTTGTCCAGAAATATTTTTGCTTGATTTTCTTGAGGGTGCGTGTTATCCCTTGGTGACCTCCGAAAGGAGAATCGTGGTAGTCGGATAGTACTTTAGTAATATCTTCATTATTGTCTAGGAAAATCCGGTTGTCAGAAAAAAGATAGATGTCTATGTGTTGTGTGTGAAAAACGTCTTCTATGAGCCTTTTCAAAGTGAACTTGCATTGGTTATCTAAGGGTGGTAGTGCAATTGCAATTGATTCTTCATTATTGTGGAGGGTTTTAATGGATTCAAGGCATGCTTTGATTGTCGCTTGATCTCTGGGAGTTCTAATTGGAATAGGTAGGGTAGTTACGCAAAGTGTTTCGTTATTATTTTGTGGAAAATTGGCAAGTTTTCCGATTTCTGGTTTAGTGAAGTGAGGGATTTGTTTTTGTAAATCTTTTTCGTCTGGGGATTCTACTAGTGGTAAAATTATGGTTTTGAATCTAGTGAGTTTAGTTGACTGAATCTTCCCTTCTTTTTCATGCAAGTTAAAGCTAGAGAGAACCTGTATACTATCATTAGAGTTATCTGTGGATACTTTTGTTTTTGCTTGGTTACGAGTTGTTACGAGTACTTTTGTGTCGTCGTTGATTCGTACTCGACTAAGCGCATCAGCGATTACATTGTTTTTGCCTGCTTTATGTATGATTTTAAAGTCGTATTCTTCCATTAGAATTCGCCAGCGCAATAGCCGTGAGGTGGGGTTTTTCTGACCTATTAACCATACAAGGTTATTATGGTCGGTAAAAATGGTAAATTTCCTTCCGTAGATATATGGTCTGAATTGTTTTAACGCGTATGTGATTGCTAGCAATTCCTTTTCGGAAGTGGTGTAACGGGTTTCTGCCTCGTTCAGTGTCCGACTGGCAAAAGAGATTGGCTTGTCTTCACCTATCGGACCTTGGGAGAGGACCGCTCCTAGTGCCATGTCGCTAGCATCAGTTGTAACGATGAATTCTTTGCTGAAATCGGGGTAAGATAGGATGGGGGGTTGAATGATTCTTTCTTTCAAAGCCCTGAATGATTCGTCGCAGAAGGCATCCCACTTAAATTCGACATCCTTCTTTAGGAGTTTTGTTAGAGGTTTTGCTAATTTTGCGAAATTGGGAACGAACTTACGATAGTATCCAACAAATCCAAGAAATGACTTAACGTCTTTTGGCTTTTTTGGTACTGGGAAGGTTTTTACTGACTTAATTTTTTCTGGGTCAGGTTTTATCCCGTCTTCGGTAATAATGTGACCTAAGTAAATTAATTCCTTTTTTAAAAAATTGCATTTGTCGGGTTGTAATTTAAGATTGTACTTTCGCAGTCGTTCAAAAATAGTAGTAAGTTTCTTATTGTGGTCTTTCAGATCGTAACCGTATATAACGATGTCGTCTATATACACAAAACATTCAAGTCCCTGTAAACCCATTAGTACGTTATTCATGAGTCGTTGAAACGTCGCGGGTGCATTTTTTAAACCAAATGGCATTCGATTGTACTCGTAATGACCAAATGGTGTGCTAAATGCAGTTTTCTGTTTATCACTGTCGTCCATAAGTATCTGATGGAAACCTTTTGCCAAGTCTAGGGTGCTGAAGTACTTAGAATTGCCTAGTTGGTCAAAAATGTCCGTGATATTAGGTAAGGGGTATGCGTCTCCTACTGTTAGCTCATTAAGTTTTCTGAAGTCGATTACCACTCTCCACTGTTTAGTTCCGTCCTTACTTGTTTTCTTCGGGACTAATAGTAATGGGGAATTCCACGGGCTAGAACTTGGTTGGACTAGACCATCTTGTAACATTTCGGCGACTTGTTTGTTTATTTCGGTTCTTTGGCTTTCGGGAAGGCGGTATGGCTTCGTGAATAGTGGGGGTTGGTTTGCTTCTGTAATTATGTTGTGCCGTATGGCGTTAGTGTATGTGAGGTGATCACCCTCAATGAAAAATAAATCATTGTATTCTCTACAAATGTTGGTTATCGCTTCTTTTTCTTCGAGATTACAATGCCCGAGCTCTAGAACGGCTTCTAATTTCTTTAGTCTGTGTTTTACAGGATCTTTTAGTCTGTTTGCTTCCACTATGTCGAAATCATCTAGTCTATCCCATTCTAGGTTGAGTTCTTCGATGTTTATTCGTTGCTCAGTTTCCAATGTGTTCATTAATAATATTTTTATTCCTGAGTCGCTGGGTCTGGCCAAAGTTTCGCCCACGTATAAACCTGGCATGATTTGTCTCTTTTGTATGATAATATCTCCAAATGTGGACTCGTATTTATCATTTATCGGAACGTTCAATACCTGTTGGCTTCGGGGTTGAATGATAATTTCACTTTGATCATTCATGGGTGTTAGTTCGAGATTAGATTTTTCAATCCACGTGCCCGTGGGCAATTCCTCGTATGGAATGACTGTTATTTTATCTAAATTCTCGAAATTATTATTGTTTAAATTATTATTGTTCTTGAAGTCAGTCTTACTGTCTGCTAATCCTTTCGAATGATTAGTCTTACTGGCTGCTTGACTGATTATATGTTGCTCATTGACTATTCCCGAGTCTTTTATTACCGCAGTCTTATTTTCTGCTGAAGTTCTTTTGTCCTCAGTCTTACGTTGTGCTGGGTTTATTTTAGGGTTTACCTCAGTCTTACTTTTTGCTATGGTTTCTTTTACCATAGTCTTACTTTCTGCTGGGTTTATTTTAGTTAAACTAGGGATAGTGCTGAGTACGTCTCCTAAGCTACTGATTGTGACTGTAGGATAACTATGTAGGAAAGGATATATCTTTAAAAAATTGTGGGCGTAACTGATTTCGCAGGAATATTTTTTCAGGAAATCGTTGCCGATAATTCCGTCAAAATTAAAATTCGTACTTCCGTTGAGGATATGGAAGGGGTGTTTGACTGTTACTATGTCGTTTCCTGATCCGAAATGAAAGGTTTCGATGGTAAGATTAGTAGACATGACCTTATCTCCACTCATGGTAGATATAATCATGTCGCCAGCGTTATTACTTGTAGGTAGGTTGCTCGGATTTTTGATTATACTTATCTCTGAACCTGTGTCAATAATCATATTACGCAACCTCCCATTTTCGGATGGAATCCTTATCATTACTAAGTCGTCATTAGGGAGAAGTTCAATAGAAATGGACGTGACAATTTTTAATTCGTCCTCTGGTGGACCTCGGCTTGTACTATCTGTCGAGAGGAAAGGCCATTGTCCTCTCGACAGTGGTCGTTTTCCGACGAGCTTGCTGGCTGTATGCTTGTAGGCGGGATGTGGTGATAATTCACTTGCCTTCGTGTACTGTTGTTGCCGTTATTTGTATTATTCGGGTTGTGTTGTCGGGGATTATGTGTGTTCGGTTGTTCCGAGTTTTGCATTTGGAGGTGCGATTGACGGAGGCGGCACTCTTTTAAGGAGTGGTTCCGTTTGTTACAGTAGTTACATATTATTAACTGTACCTCCTTTTTTATCTGGTTGGTGTTGAAACTGGGGATTGACTTGTTTCGGTAACAAGTTTGCTCAGTATGCCCTGGTATGCCGCAGTTTTGGCAAGTGGGTCTTAATCTGGGAGGAAGTCGAGGGGAGCTTGAATTGGGAGTTTGGCTAGAGGCGGAGCGCTCTAAGCGCGAAGAATGGTTGTCGGCATAAGCGATGGCTTTTTTGAGATCTGTCTCACCATGTGCCTGGACCACTAGCTTCAGGTTGGTATCTTTTAGACCATCCTCAAAGGCTTGTATAGCTAATTTTTCGTTTTCGTTGTTTAGGAAAGTCCTAACAGCGTTCTCATTTGTGCTAGTAAAGGTGGCGGCTTTGAGTGAGGTGTGGAGTTTGTTTATTCTTTCGCCAAATTCTTTAACGGTTTCCCTCTGTCTTTGTTTGGCCGTAAGAAGTTCGTTCTGGGCAGATGCCCTTGACTTGGTTTCCCTATACTCGGCCTCAAGAGTTTGTTTCAACCCTGACCATGTATTAATCACATTATATTGTGTTAATTCGAGGGCGGGACCTCGGAGTCGAGTTTTTACAATGCTTAAGAACATTGACTGCTCATTTTCCCTAGCAGAAGAGAAAATGAGGTCTCCGCAGGAGATAAATTGTGTTAACTCGCTCGGGTTTCCGTCAAATATAGGAACGATATTTAAGATATCGCCCACACTGACTTTAAGGTCCATCGGAGTGGTCATATGGGTAGATATTGGAGGAGCGGAGTAGTAGTGAAATGGTAGAGACTCGAAAAGTTCTACTATCGCTCGTTTTTGTCGGGTAAGAATAGTGGTGGATGGTGTAGGGGTGTAAAAATAGGATAAAAAAAAAATTTCTTTAAAATACCTTAATTATCACCTAATTGGCTGCTGCAGATGATTCCTGGTTGCTCCTTCACTGCTTCACTGCTGCGCTGTTTCACTGCTTTGCTGCTTCACTGCTTCGCTGCTTCAGTCTTTGCTTGATGCCAGGCAGGCTTCACGCCCTAAAGCTGCAGTTACAGCCTGGTCTTTTTCACTGCTCAGATTTGGCCTCCGCGTCCCTTTTTTTGGGAGTTCGCCAGGACTTACGGTTATGAGACTTTTTTTTTTTTTACTGACACTATCACTAACTGGTGTATGCCCCAGTAACGCCTTAAAAATCTTTTAAGATTTGTGTTTGGTTGGTAGTTGGGACCTTTATTAGGTTATCCCACCGCTGCCACCATGAAATACGTCCTAATACCGTGCTTTCCCCAGAGGGAGAAGAGTATTGGCCGGAGAGTTTAAAGAAAAAGTCTTTTATTTACTTTTAACAGCTATTGACCCGCTGTCTTTAGCTGGGCTGCGATCAATAGTGTAGTTTTATTCATAAATTTAAGTATAGATCTGACCCGCTGTCTAATGCTCGGCTGCGATCGATCTGACTGATAATTCTACTCTGCCTTTCCTGCGCACAACCTTTGCCTTTTATACTATTCATTCTATATGACCCATCTCCTATCTTCCCCTTCCACGCATCATCGGTTTCCTTACCAATTACCATATGTGCATACGCGCTATTTTTAGGTATTGCTTAATTGTTTTCCGTTCCCATTTAAAAGTACCCAAATGACATCTTGGGTGTCATTTGCCTTACGCTGGTGTCAAGTGTCATCCATTCCAAAATTATTGTTATTCCCTGATACCACAACGTAGTATTCCTCCGATATGCAACCATTGCAGTTTTGCCATGTGTCGGCGTGCCGCTGTGCAATCGGATTGGAGTTGGGTTACGTGTGTATTGTATCGGGTAGGTATGCACTTGACTCATTGCGCTTGGGTGGCGTTTGGGTAAATGAAAACAAATGAAAAACAAAGCGAATGACCTATTAATAGCCGTGTGCTCTGGTAATGTGTTTTTGGTTAATGGAATGGATAGGTAGTGTGAAGGTGATGATTAGGGTAGGCCATGAGTAGGGTATGATTGTGCGGATCACAACAACGTTGTGCATTTATTAAATGTCAAACATTGTGCGTGCCTGAGTGCCGTGAAATCCACCACGTAGAAATTTTGTAAACCTACGCGCGTTGTGAGAACTTTTACCCGACCGCGTGGCGCCTCGTGAAAATCGTTTCATGGTTGGCACATTTGCCGAAACCGAGCGTTGAACAGGCGTTGATTCTAGCCCGAATCCAACCCCCATAGTGACGTGTTAAAAACCACCCGCACCACTGGTAGTGTGAACATTTTGTCGCACCCAGTCCATAACTTTCAACCCCGTGAAACCACCCCCTCACCAGTTTTGTATTGCGTGAAACGTGAGTGAATAACGTAACTCCTAGTGCGTATTCCGCCTAGCACTCGTCCGGAAATTCCGTCAGACGACCACCAGCACTTTTTTTTGTGTAATCAAGGCTATTATCGCCAAAAAGAAGCTAGACTTCTAAAAAGACAGTAAATAATTAAATTAACCAGGGCCCACCGAAGAGGTCGAGTTAATTGAGGGCCCACTGTAGAGGTCAAAAGGATGAAAGGGCCCACTGAAAAGGTCACAAGGAAGAAGACGTCAGTTGAAAGGCATTCGGAGACGACAGCAGACGGCGATAACCACAATTAAGTATCGTAGAGTTGTTTCTAGTTGTAGTTATTGTGAAATCTTTATCTATTAAGTAAAACTATAATATTGTTTCCACCCCGCACGATTGTGCCCGTTCTAATAACAGAACGCATAGTTATTAATAAAGGGAGCCTTCCGCTCACCAAGCTTTAGTTATTAGTTTTGTTTATTGTCATTAAGACGCACCTTGAAGTGAGGATACATTTTGATCCCACCAGTAGGTATCTATATAGATTACCTAGAGATTCGAACTTCAATTGTAAGGGTTTAGAACCGCACTTTTCGTGTTTTCTCTTTAGTTTTCGCTAAAACCTGAGTAATCCTCTTCCCAATTGGAAGAAAGATACTTTTTTTTTTGTTAACTACCCCTTCGACAGCGCTGACGATAGGATAGCCATTGACTTTTAATTAGCGGCAGAAATTCTTGCCTCAGAACACGACAGGTATGGGCACGTTGACCCGAGAGTTAGGTTTAATTTAACACATCGATCCCTCTGATCCATGTTAAAATTTATTGTGAATTTAGATAAGTAACTTTGATTGATTATGTTATTAATCCTCATTTTTTTTTGTTTGAATAAATCATGTTAATGATGAACGAGTATTAAGTAAACTTGTGTTTCATGTGGTCGAGGAACGAAGTTGAGTAGGAAAAGGGTAAGCAAAGGATACTAGGGGTCACGAGAATTCCGTACAAGTGACCATGGTAGGGTGGGGATAACTCGGGTGGAAAAATTCTCCAACAGCTGATTTTTCTCCCGGGCTATGAGATACTGAGTGGAGTGGCAAACAAACCCGATCTACAGGTACCTGGTGTACCTTCGCCAACGTGGCGATGTAGTATATTTTACTTTTTTTGATTATTATCCATGCACGCAAAATTTAAAATAGTAGTGTGTGTGAGCTTGCTTTGATGAGAGCAAGAACCCCCCCAATCCGGCGAGCTAGCTAGAGCCCCGCTAGGCGTGCATGACCGCTCGAAGTCCAAGCGTATGTAGAGGTATTGCCATCTTTGTATTTTACCGGCTCTGGGTATTGCACCCAGAAACAAAAGCTGCGCTACATATATCACACGCCATTACACATCCCTTTATTAAGCGCATGGTCGCAAAATATTAAACTCACTCAACTGCTAGACTGCTAGGGAAATAACCCCTCCAGTGTATTTGTGTGCCCGTAATTCGGAAATAATGTTTATATACCGTAAACCGGAAGAACCCTTGTGTGCCCGTAACTCGGAAATACATTGCCGAAGTACGGAAGATTTTTGTGAACTTCTATTCGTTAGTTGGAACACCTCATCTTACCGCCAGGAGGCTGATTGGCGTGACCTGGACACCAAATCTGGAGCATTTCCCGGCGCAGTTAGTGTCCAGCCGAAGCTGCAGTATTCCCCTTCTGGGACGATTACGCGGTCATCTTGTTGACTGCTATCTCTTTAATTTGATATTAGAATCGCGCAGTGTATCGGAATAAAATTAAATAATAAAGTCTGAATCAAAAATTTCGTTCTCTTGGTGGAAGTGATAATCTTCTGTAGCGAAGATAGTTGTATTACATACAGGGACCTTTTCCCTATCCCCCTCCGTATACCCATAACCGGGTACACCATATAGCGTTTTTATTATTTTTTTTTTCTCGTTCCTCTAATACAGCGTATGCATGGACAGGAGAGGAATTCATAAGTAAGTACAAAAAAATTAATTGGTTACGTTGCAAACCCTATATGGTGTAAACATTTTTTTTAAGAGGAAGGAAAAAAAAAACTTGAGGTTTCTATGGAGCATTGACCCTCCAAAGGATCTTCAAGGGAAAGGATAAATCCGGCGCGAACCGCGTAAAGGCGGATATATCCCTGGTAGATTATTGCCTTCCACATTTTTTTTATATAATTTACTATAATATAATAACTATGTATAGAAATTTCCTGATTTCATAGAATTTTTCTTTTTGGGTGGTTCCATCCGAACTCCCTAATTTTTGGTTATGTAACGATCCGATCACGGTGCGCTAGCTTAGATTTCCTGATAGTTCAATAAAGTCTAATGTAAAACTATGACAATCATCTGTCTTGGCTTAATTTATATGGGTGTGTTCTTGATATAGGAGGGAAGAAGGTTCCACAGCGGGAGACCCTGAACAGACCAGGGCTCAGGAAGGGCGGGAATTTCCATCTAACCTGTCATTGAGGTGAGTGGTGTAGCTCAACTAGGGAACATTATTTCCTTCGATGTGCACGTAAATAATTGTAAATACTCCTTGGTCGATAGAGTAGGGAGGTACTTGGTGGTGTTGAAGAACCCCCCCCCCCCCCCCAGCGTTGCGTAGTCAGGGATAGCTCGACGTGCACCCGCGCCGACTAAGTATCAAAAACACTATTTCGCCATCTCGAGATAACAACCACTCGACTGATCCCAGGACGGAGGAGCTATATTATAACACTCTCAGCTTTTCTTTTCCCTCTGCTCTGGCTTAAACGCAAAGTATGTCTGCCCACAACAGCTCTAATTTGGCTTCTTCTGACCTACCTTCTCTGGCGGAGCATGCGACGACCATCCCGACCTCGATCTTTAGCGGACAGCCTAAACCTGGTTTGACCATTCCCTTCCAATTCACTATCCACGATCACAAAGGCGAGCATCATTTCCACACTCACTCTGCCGCCGTCTATTCCAACATCTGGGATCTTACCAAATTTGGTCAAATTTGCGTCTTCCGCTCTTTGGAATGCGTCGTTCTCCCTGGACAACATTGCGTCGAGGTCCCTATCACCATTGATGTTGTTTGGACTACCAATGATCTTATACCAACCTCCGCCACCATCATTCTCCGAGGCACCCTCGAAGTTTCACATCCAGCTATCACTCCCGGCACTTCCTCTGACAATTCTTAATTGAATTGCTTCCTATTTCCTACAAGACATGCTCCTCTCCCTAGCTTCCATCATGTTTCGTCTTTTCCGCCAATAAACCGGTTCTCTTAATATGCTATAACAATTTATCGCACATCTATCGCTCATTTATCGCCCATTCACCGATTATTTATCGATTCAAAACCGATCTTAAATCCCATCAAACAACTCAACCATCAAAATGCAAGGATTATACACCAAGGTGTTAGAAGGTCTCTCTAGTACCTTGCATCGAGACTCAGTAACGGCTCCCATAGCCACATCTATCACTCCGTCTCTTTAAAAATCTCTTGACTTGTACCCCTATCAATTACCTGATTGGGGCGCCAAATTTCTTCTTGACGCTGGAGTACCAGTTTCAGGTACAGGCTACAAGAGTCACCCCCACCCCGTCCACAAAAGCTTCGAGAATCACTTGCTTTACGAGACTTGGGTTTACTTGGCAAACAAACCTTCTACTGTCATGTATATGAAACCACAAAAATTCCAACTTCTTGTGTCTAAACAACCGAATTTTACTACTCTTTTCAATCAAAAACACGTTCCACGAGATGACACTAGATATCCGGAGACTTCCACCGGACCTATCCACACTCCTTTGGCTTTTATGCACGACGCCATTATGCACGTAACACCTTCTCAGATTCTGGAGCTTTTCTTGAAATCCCCAAATCTGGAATCTTTTTATGCCAGTGCTGTCATCCCTCCTGAATCTATGGTTAACGTAAAATCACTCAATCCTGATCTATACAAATTTTCCGTTAGAGGAGACAAGTTGCTCTACTTTCTTGAAAATAAAGTTGGAGGCCAATATGAACAACCCGTGTCATCATACAATTGGTTGCGCCTCGACTCTATTGTCTCCAGCCAACTTATTCTATCAGTAACAGTAATTGACACCCACGGACCATTTCATTCTATTTTGATTTCTCGCAATGCTCCAATAAAAGAAATACGCCGCTTTACTACTCCTCCATCATACATTCTTCCCAATCCAATAGACATCCAGACCCCAACTCACAATCGCATAGTTCCAAAACAAGTTTATAACTCCTTGTTCACTTATGTTCGAGCCGTACGCACTCTTCGAGTTACTGACCCAGCCGGATTTATCCGATCTCAAATGACCAAGCCAGAATATTCATGGGTCAGCCCTGAAGCTTGGGACTATCTGGTTGATTTTTGCACAAAAACGTCCGCATACAGACCCATTCATCGATTCATACTCTTTGTGAATGTTTGGGACCGCATGCTTAACTGGGCTTACAGCCATTCCAACTATCTGGAAGCTTCTCTTTTTACATCAACTTGCTTCGCTCTCAATCATGGAATTCAATGGATGCTCGACAACAGAATTACTTTCCTCCGTTTTGGTAGCTCTCCAATAATCAATAGATCCTACTTCCCCCACATCAGATGGTATCGCTCTGTAATAATGAAAAGAGCAAGAGGACAGCAACAAAGTAAATATAACTAATAAATGTGTTCCTTAGATTTAATTTGTATCCAAAATGGGCAAACAACAGTCCAGTAATTAATGAGGTAGAAATAACCGAAGAAAAATCAAATAACGAAATGTACTTAATCTTAATCATTGTACTTTTAGCTGCTCATCTAGCACTAAAACTGTATTCAATGCTGTATAATAAATATAAATCAGAACCAATTTGCTCCCCTCGAAGATTCTTGTCCTCACACGCTCCAGCTTCTCTGGTTTCCCGCTTCGAATATCTCCGACCTTTGATTAGTCATCGTCGATGCATCTCATACTTCATAGCCACAGTCGCAACTGGTCCTTCTTTTCCAAGACCCAACATAAAGTAAACGAAAACAGTCTTTTCTCTGGTTGGAAAGCATGCCAAACTTTGGCACTCATCATGAAAGCATCTCATTGGACGTTTGCAACAGTGCTGCCACTTGCTTTAAGTGAAATTCCCCATAACAGAACTTAAAACACATGCATATTGAATATGGTTCACTTTCCAATCAGTCATATGATTATAAACTGACACATGCTACTTGCACAAGAGAAATACATGTGTGACATACTAAGTATACTAAGAATTTGAGAGTGATGAACAGACATGTTCCAAAAAACAGAACCTTTTGCAAAACAATTTATGAATTTCCCGATGATGTTTTTCGACATCATTTCCCTATCTCCAGGTCATCATTTAAGGTACCTTTTCAGTTAATTCCATATTTAATTCTTAAGTTTAAAAATGAATTCTATTAGGTTGTGGAGAATGAGCTAAATCCATTTTGAAAAAAAAAAAAAAAAATTTTGGTCGGCCTAAAACGGGTTTGAGGCTAGCACTATACCTGACTATTTGGAAGCTTGCCAGTAACTGTTCGTTTAGGGAAATCAGTAATTTGTTCAATATTGCTGAAGGAGCAGCTTTCTAATATTTCATTGAAATAACCAAATTGCTTTTCAAGTTAAGAAAGAGACATATCAAATGGCCCGATTCAGCCAATGAGCAAAAACAAATAATGGACAAATTCGCAAGCTTAAGAAACAATCCTTTTCCAAACGTTCTTGGATGTGTAGATGGAACACAAATTCCCATAATAGCACCCAAAATAGACCCCACGAGCTACTATAACCGTAAGGATACATTTGCTATTAATATGCAGGTAGATGCCCTACTATATAGTAGACACATTTTATATATATTTAATTCTTTGCTTCTTCTTAGGCTATATTATAATTCAGCTATCGTACCAACTCCCAATATAGATTTTCAAGAAATAGATTATGACATTACATTTGTTATTATTAAAGACAATGACATTTACATAAATGACAATGAAATAGTCTTAAAGAAAAATTTAAAATTGCATTCAAATACTTGTATTCGAAACTTATTAAATGTGAATAATATTTGTAATTACAAATACAATAAAGAAGAATCCATTAATAATATTAATGAAAATATTATCGTAACAAAAAATTTAAATATAAGTAATATTGGACAAGATTGTGTCAATCAAAAAATTGTAATTAGAAATAACAATGTAGTAAGATTTCAGAATTTTAATATTAAAATAAGAAACTTAGAGTTTAGTAACAAACTGAACCAATTCTACGATACAATATTGTTATTCCTCATTCTATAAGTAACACAACGAAATTAATGAATAATTTCACTCTGTCTGATCTGAATGTAAGGAATATCGAGAACAGAGAGATAATTAAATATATAGAGAAAAAACATAACGTAACGTCAAACGTTATTTACAATTAATGTAATTATAATTATACACTCAGAGAAAAATCCATAATTCTTGATGCAATAACGTTGTTCTCAAAACAAATTTTAATTCTTAGATTTAAAACAAAAAAACTTGATTTCAGATTACACATTCTGTATATTTAATGTCTTTAAATCTTATTTATGTTCATAAATTAAGTTCGCTAAATCTTGAGTTAGGTGTTAAAACAATCAATCTTAAAATTGTACAGTTGGACACAAATTAAGAACAAAACAATCTTATTTCATGATTATTCGTGATTGGATCAAGCGCAAAAAATACTACACGTGCATGCACGAGTTATGTTAGGAACACACATTTCCAACGACGATCATATCAACATGAGTGATATGACACCAGCAGAGGGACGACTAGTTTTATAACCCGAGAAAGGACAAGGGTCCACTATCATACCCAGCTGCAAACAATAAACTCTGTGAGTTATGACCAACGCCTTTGGTTATCAGCTCAACAATAAACTCTGTGAGTTATGACCAACGCCTTTGGTTATCAGCTCAACAATAAACTCTGTGAGTTACGACCGACGCCTTGGTTATCATCTGTTATCCATTAATGTAAGATTTATTATGGACGCCACCTAATATCTAAGTATAAATAAGAGTAGATTTGTAACTTAGAGATCAGTTTTAGATTTGTCAACGTAAATGAGCAGATCGGCTCAAACTTAAATAAATATATATTTTTAAATAAATAATATTTGTTTTATTTAATTCACGCACATGAAAATATGTATCCATACCATATCTAACTACCAGGTATTCATTTGATTTCACCGTCGCGTCGTGTCTAGATCGTAAGTGAGTAAACAGTGTTTTATGTTAAAGTTTCCGATAATGAGTGAAAATCAAAATATTGACTTAAGTGAAGTGGAATATTTGCTTGCGGCATAACCTAGCATAAACCAAGTTCGAGAAGTCAGCTCCCACGAATAGGGTGATGACCAACAACTAAAGGACCTGCTAAAAACATTCAACTTAAAAAATATTTTTAATTGTTTGAAGTGTAAGTTATTATCCATATTTAGACAGTGTATAGAAAATGCCCAAAAGAAATCACCAAAAGCCTGTGTAAATAGAAGAGGTATTTCCTTATACCTAATGCATTGCAATTTTACATGTTTTTCATAAGATGTCTTTGATCGAGAGAAAAAAATAGGGCATGACTGGATGTGTGTATATGTTTATGCTACAAGCAGAAAAGCGAAACATATAAACACATCTTGGATTTTTCAACCAAAATTTTTAACCTTTGTCTTTTAAAACAATTAAGATGCAAATGTTACATATAGAAGTCTAAAATACATTCAAAAAGAAGATTTAAGAGAAGCAGTGCCACATCTGGGTTTACGTGTGGAATTGCGTGAAAAATTATTTGCATGGAGAAAGTCTGAGGAACGATGAAAGACAAGACAAGAACCCATGAGTTACTTTGCAGCGTTTTCAAAGGATCAGTATAAGTATCTTCAGGGTATGCATGAAATAGCGGGACTTGTGGTTGTTGCATATGATCAAAGTGACCAGGAACCAAATTTCCGCCGCATCATGATGAAAGTCTATCCCGAAGCTATGTTCCAGACCGCGGTCTACGGAGACTGTGTGAATACTGGTGCTATAGTTAACATCGCGAAACTGCTGATTAAGGTACAACTTCCTTGCGAAACGGCGGTGTTGTCGTGGGGCCTTAGATTGCAGATGACAATGTTTTCACAGATTTTGAAGAACCAACCGAGGTAAACCCTGCTACGATACAAAACGCCAATTTTTTTCACTAAAGACCGTTTAAATCTATTTTGAATTAAAATAATTTTGATATTAATCTCTATTATTAGTTTGGTATCGATGATGATACGCTATCTGTGCCGACAAAAGTCGAGGATTGGTTGCAAAATCATGGAAGCCACTCAACTGAAAGAACTATTAAATGAAACGTCTAGAGGAAAGGCGGTACTTGCCTATGCAACGGGAAACAGAAAACTTACTGCCTCTCAAAGCGATGACATAATTAATATTATTGTTGAAGACGTCATTAGTAATAACATTGCGCTTAAGCCAGAAAACTTTCTACAACTTACAAATGAAATTTGTTCAGTTTTTCCAATTGAAAGTGATGTAAAGGTATTTTTCCAAAAAAAATAAAAAATTAAAACGATAATTATTTATATAATCACTTTTTATAATACACAGGATTATTATTAAATTCCAAGGAAAGGTAAATGTAATCCCAGCGGAAAATTGTTCGCAAAATACAAAAACAAAAGAAGCAAAAAACGAAAATTAACTTACTCAGATCAAAGCAGCAACAGTAAACAATTTGACGACACTCACACTTAACTTAACTTTATAAGTTAAGTTTGAAAAAATGGTATATTGAAAAAATTTGTTTCTTTTATTGTTGACTAAACTGCATGCTTTTCTTTGATATTTTAATAGCTATCTTATACGATTTGATGAAAAATGTATTTCCTTTTAAAAAGTGTAACTTGGGCCTTTCGCCATTATTCTATTACAATTCGTTAGCCGCCAGCCACTGCGCTGAGTTTGACAATTGACTTTTCCTTATATGCATTATCAAAATTAGCTATCCTAATTAATAAAAGTTTTTCCATGGCGGCACCACCGCCAGCACCATTTTAACATCAGTTTTTTTTTCGCTTGAAGTGTTAATCATTTTTTTAGTTCGCGCGCAAGAAATACCAGTGGCACCAGCGTGAGTAAGGGCTCTGCACATCACCTCAACACATAATATTATGAAAAAAATAAAACCCAGATTGTTCAAGTGAGCTTGACCGCTTGTGAGCGTCGGCCTCTCGCCCCTAGATGGCGCTAACAAAACTATGTGGCTTCTCCACACTCACTACCCCGTTTTGTTCCACACGGCAAAAAGCGGCGATGCGAGCGATCAACGTCACCCAACATGACCAGAAACTACCCAACCCAAGGCAGCCATCTTTTTTTCTTGTTCACTGATGACAAGACACGTAGACATATAAAAATGGCTGGTTCGGGCGGGCAGCTTCTCAGTTGGATTTTTTATTTTGTCTTTTCGGATCGTATCAAAATTAACGTAAAGTTTAATCTAGTTTTTTTCTCTGTGGCGGCATCACCGCAGGCACCATTTTTTATTACCCCTGTTGTACTAGCAAATAAAAAGTAAAAAACGTAAAAAAGTGGTCTGCATTTTTCTCCATTGGTTTCTTTTTCTTATGCGAGGAACAACCCCAAACACAGATATTCTTACAGTAATCTAAGGCTGATCTACTTGAATAATTAAAATAAATTAGTTTCATTCGTAATTTAAGAACCACATGCTTAAAACAATCGCGAAATAGTATTGAAACAAGCCACAAAATTAGATTTTTGCTCTTGTTTAAAGAATTTCATACTCATTTCAAGGTGGACTCACTCTCATTCGCGGCATTTTCGAGCTTAATTTAAGTTAACAATGGTCCAAAACGTAGCTTTTGTAATCTTAAATTAAATCTGTTTTAAGCATAATTTTAGAACCACATTCTTAAAATAATATCGAAATAGTATTGAAATAAGAATGTTGAGCTAATTAAAAATGAGCTTAAAGTTAGATTTTTGTACTTGGGTTAAGATTTTTCGAGCTTACCAGACTTTCGTCAACGAATAGGCTTAAATATCACTGATATTCTTGATTTTAGGTAGTTTTTTTTCTGAGTGTAGTACTATTCCTATATTCCTATACTTTTATTGTAAATCAAAACCAAATGTTAACAGTGTGACATTGAATTAAATATAAAACCTGCTTTGACAGGGACTGTCGATTCTAAGGGAGGAGGAGTGACATACGGTCCGATCAAGTGAGCGTGGGCGGGTGTCGGTTGAGTGGAATACGACACGACCAGCATTTCAACGGCTAAAGAATACCCGTGGATGCTCTGTCGGCAAATCTGCGCTACCGAAATTCGCTTACGTTTTCGTTTGCGCGACCGTTGGTTGCTTATCTCTTCCCAGAAAAAGACAATGCACCGCTGCACAGTCCTCTGCGGAATATTGCATGAGCGTCGCATTGTTTTTTTCTGTTTCTGGGACGCACCGCTGTAGATATGCGGTCTTTTGTTAAATTCAGGACCCTTAAATTATGAATAAATATTGTTATTTATGAATAAGTAAACTATAGCTGTTTTGGTGGTAAGGAATTACAGGTACGCGCGGGTAAGCTATCACACGTAAGGGTCACTTATTCCTTTTTAAGTGACCATGGTAGGGAGGGAATAGACCCTGGAAGAATCTGACGTCACCTTGATCATCTACTACTACACCAGGTGTGTCTTCACCATCGAGGTGATTTAGTTTATTTTACATTTTTTCCATGTATGCACGCAAACAAAATGTTTATAGTCTCGTAGTGTGACCCATGTTATGACGAGAGCAAGAACCTCCCCATCCGGTGAGCCAGTCAGTGCAACGCTAGGCGTGCATACCCAGCTCGATCTCATACATATGCCGCACAATAATTTTTTTTTTTTTTTTGTGAATCCTCCTATCATTATACCATGAGGCTAATCGCCAGTACTTTTCAGTAGTAGTTGGAAAGTACTGATTCTACTATTTGCAAGAATCTGCTATTGTGATAAGAATATTTAATGTTAAATGCCAAGATATGTTTCTCGCGCTTACAGAAATAAAAGACTCAATCGCTCAATCACAAGGAAATCTTCAATTTATACAACCACAAGAGGTTAATTAGATTTGGTTTTAGGCATTTTCAATGCCATACAAAAAGTGTTTCAGGAAAAATGCATAACATTCAAAAACATGGTGGGATTTACAGCTGACAACTTCTCAGTCATGATGGGAAGGCTTAATGGCGTTCAAGCTAAAATTAAAGAAGTTGTCTCTAGTGTTATTGTTAGCGGTTGCATCTGTCATAGTTTGAACTTGTCTTTAAAATGTATTTATGTAGGAAAAGGTCCAGCCGACAAGTGAAACTTCGACCCTCCGTTAGCTGGAAGTAGAGAAAACACATAGGCAGCAGGCCACTCTTATGTACATTACTTTGTCAGTCAGTCCGATTCGATTTCTTGTGAACTCTTCTTGAAATAAAATAACTATGAACTGTACCTAATTGTTGAACTATTTCCGAAATTAATAAAATTATTAATGAAATCGAAAGGCATTGATCTTTTTATTTTAACTACATTTATTAAAAAACCTCTCCCGTTCTCTTCCCTTACCAAAAACTCAAACCATTTATGGTCCGTCTTCTTCTTACAAGTGTCGTTCTTTACAACCTCTTCACTACTTCTTACTTTGTATGCAGATGTTCAACCCTACGATCAATGTTGCAACATTGTAACATAATATTGAAGTAACATAAGCCACTTGACTTAACCGGGAATTCCCATCCGGATTTAACTATTTTTTTTGTTTCTCTTTTCGTTCATCGAAATTCGAGTTGAATGATTCAATCGAGGCTATTTATATCGGTCATTGTGCAATGAATCGGCACTCATTTCCCGGTATTCACCCAACTTGATAACTACCTTGTTCACGCCTCAGTATCGGCACGGACATTTTCCGTTTTCCACATCGTTTTCCAGCTCAGTCCAATGCCCTATTATACATCCAAAATAGTTTTAGAAATTCACGTTAACGTTAATTAGAATTAAATAGAAATAAGTTAACATTAATAAAGTATCTACAGCAAAAAATGCAAGTGTTCTACGTTTTTATTGTTTGGGCATAGAGAAATAACACGACAAAAAGGTAAGACCCAACTGAGAGTAGTTCCTCTCAGGATAAAAGACAAAAAGTACGCAACAATACAAACTAAACAGTTGCAAAGTTCGCTTGGTCATAAACACACCATATCATCAAAATGAATTATTATACTGTAGATTTTCAAGGCTTTAGAGGCTTTAATCCCGAGTATATTTTGAAGGAAGTAGCTTTACTTTACGATGAACATCACCAGCATTTTATTCTTACACCCCTGTTTAGTTCTTATTAACTTCCAACTTCACTTAGAAGACAAGCTCGCTGCGTATATCAAAACCATCATGGTTTAACATGGGATGGTGGATTTACGAATTTTACTCAAGTAAAGACATATCTTCGAGAAAAGATTCAAAACAAAAATGGTCAAAAGAAGTGCTCAATAATGAAAACGTGGAAGTCATTGATGTTGAAGATAACTACTGTTTAATTACACTTCCACTCACATGCTGCATGCACCTTTAAGTGGAGTGCATCACAGCGAGTATGCTATTAGCGCGTAGATGGCGCTCATTTCGCTTGGTAGTCAAATTTATCTCTGGGTGCGAGAGACCCTATATTGCAATGTTCACCTATCTGTTAGAAGACAATTTTCTGCAGAAATAATTTAAATTTGTGTCTCCGTGCAAATTAGTTTTTTTTTATTTGTGCCAAGTTATCTGTGCGGTTTGACCAAAAATTAAATTCGTTACACTCGGTTGATTATTTACGTTCGTGTTTTAATCCTCGGAAGTGCCCAATTGGATTCTCCACGTGCCGGGATATTTTTCCGCCGGTTGAAAAAGTGATTTTTGTGGTCTAGCACGTGCCTCTGATAGCACGATAAAACCCATCAGCCCAGTGCGTTTCCTAGATCGATGTCTTCAACTCACCCCTTGTGGCCCTTCTCTACACACCGTGTGAACATTTTCTAACGCCCCCTTCTAGTCATAAAAGTGAACCTCCTTACGGACAGAGTGTAATTCCGTCATATCCGTGATGTGAGGCCTAGAAACAGGCTTTTAATTTGCCAGTACCCCAGGGACCAAAGAAGAGGTCTTAACCAGATTTAACCAACATTTAATAAGGGCTCATAGCAGAGGTCACGTTAAATTAACAGCGCGGTGAATTAGGGCCCAAGGAAGAGGTCAGATTCAGCGCCAACGAAGACAACACAGCGGAGATTGTGCAGGAAGCAGCTCCAGCAATTCTTAAGTATCTTTAGTAGTTAGTTGTAACTTACCCGTAAAATTTTTTTTTTTTTTTTTTGGTAGTAGAAATATATTTTTTTTATTCTTTAATTTTGTAAAGTAACATTTTTTTATTGATTACTACAATCTGCTAGTTGTTTTAAACACTCAGGATTTTTGTACGTTTTTGCTAAGGTAGATCTACGATACCTACACATTTTTTTTTTCCTTTTTTAGGCTTGGTTGCCACTATCTCTGTGTAATTCAGATTATCAGGTTGATATCCAAGGGATAAATTAGATTAAAGGACTAGGAATTTTGAAGTGACCATTTGTGTCCCAATGGTTTTAGTGTGAGTGAGATACTGTCGCTATACTCCTCTAGAAATTGAGGAAGAGTTTTCTTTTGCGTTTCACGAAAAAAAAAAAGAGGGATGAGAGATCATGCGGAAGGTGTGGGAACAATCGACATTCCTCACAGGATGCTAAATGCCCTGCCAGGGACAAAAAAGTGTCATAGGGTAATTGCGGGAGAGATGCCGCGTCGGTAGAGATGCCGCACCTATCTAAAATCATATTAATAGTGAATATCGCTAGTCTTTATGTTCCTTGTTTTATTCATTACGTATTGAAACACAAAAGAGAGAAAAAAAAATTTGGTATTTTTATAGGGGAGGGGAGATATTGCAGTTCGTTTTGTTTTACGCTTTCCCTTTTGGTGTGGAAATTTTCCAGTACAATTCAAATAATCGGTGCGAAAACAAGTCGAAATCTTTTTTGTCTCCAGTGAGTATTTTATGTGATTAAGTAGGCTTGTAGGAAGTGTTTCACGTGATTTTTTATGCTTTGATTTTTTTGTCACCTATTTTGATAAGGCGCGGCATCTTTCCCTTAGCCCAGGGAGAGATGCCGCACTTTTGTTGAGGTAAGATGCCGCATTTAAAAATTATTGTTTATAGGGACTTTTAGACTATAAAATGCCACGAAAATATGCTCGCAAGACCTCCAGGGCAAGTTGGACCAGTGAAGCTTTAGAAGAAGCAAGAAAAGGTGTTGAAGGTGGTATGTCCTTGAGAAAAGCTCAGAAAATGTATGGTGTTTCAGCTAGAACCATTACAAGACGCCTTAAGGAAGGAAACTTTCAAAAGAAATCTCTTGGACCGATGGGTAATAATTACCTGTATTATACTTTACGGTTACGATATTTTGCTATTTTTTTTTTATAAATGTTAACAGGGGTATTGGGAGTAGAAGGCGAAAGAAAACTATCCGCACACATAAAAAAGTTAGCATCCTTAGGTTTCGCTGTAGATAAGGATGGTATTCGAAGTTTGGCTTTTGAATTGGCAGAAAAAATGGGTGTCAAACACAAATTTAATATTACGAGTAAAAAGGCGGGTTATGCTTGGTTGGCTTCGTTCTTAGAACGAAATAAAGACATATCTGTCCGACAAGCCGAAGGTCTCTCCCTGGCACGTGCACAGGGTATGAATCGGACAGCAGTAGATGAATTTTTTGATATTCTTGAAACGGTCTTGACTGAAAATAACCTTAAGGACAGGCCAGGTAATATTTTCAACATGGATGAAAGTGGCGTACAGCTAAACAATAAACCTGGAAAAGTCTTGGCAATGAAAGGGGCAAAAGATGTACATATCGTTACCTCTCGGGAGAAGGGAGAAAATGTAACAGTAATAGGATGTTGTAATGCTGAGGGAAATTTTCTGCCACCTGTTTTGATTATGAAAGGAGTTAACAAGAAGGCGGAATTTGTGGATGGGCTGCCGAGTGGATCCGATGTCTATATGAATCGAAAATCATCGTACATAAATGCTGAGTTGTTTTACAAGTGGCTTAAAGATCACTTCACTCCCCGAAAACCGTTAGGTAAAACGCTTTTAATATTAGATGGCCATACCTCCCACAGCAACGCTTTTGAGATGCTTGAGTTCGCTGAAAAAAATGATATTATTATATTATGCTTACCAAGCCATACCACCCAAGCTTTGCAGCCCCTGGACAGAAGTTTCTTCAAGCCATTGAAAGCATTTTTTCATAATGAAGCTAAAGTTTGGATGAACCACCATAAAAATAGGACTATCACTCGTTATCAGGCCGGACATTTGATTGGCAATGCGTGGCAGAAAGCAGCTTCTGTTGGCAATGGAGCATCTGGATTTAGAGCTACGGGAATCTTCCCTTTTAATCCTCAAGCTATTCCAGAACACTTTTTTAAAATATCGGATTTTTCTTTTCCAATTAATCAACCCACTACTGATTCTGTTAATGCACAACTTTCAAGTCCTGAACGAAATTTAGCTCCAGCTATTCCGATCAGTATTGATCAGCAACAAGCTTGTACTCACACCGAAAATGAAACACATTCCTCTTCTTGCTTTACGAAACCAACACCAACAAAGCTACTTCAAGAAATTTCACCATTACCCAAAATTCCGATACCCTTTAACACTAGGAGAAAGCAGTTTGCAGAGGTTTTAACATCAATTGCAACAATAAATAAAAAGAAATCCATGAAGACATCGAGGAGTCTTACTAAGCCTCAAAAATAGGAAGTAATTAAAAAGAAGATTAAGGCAGTTGTAGATCCCAATGTGCAGAATGCTGGGAAAATTATTTTGCAACTACAAAAAAAGAAGATTGGGTACAATGTAAAAGATGTACCAAATGGCTGCACGAAAACTGTACAATTTATAAACTAAACAATTTAATCTTTTGTACTGACTGTGGGAGGGATGAGGAACGAAAAAAACATGCTCCACTTACAAAATGAGGCTCAAAACGTATTGCTTTTAAACTGCGGCATCTCTCCCTCACTGGTTGGGAGAGATGCCGCAGACAGTATAATTTATTTTTCATAATTATTTATTTAACCAATTCGATTTTTTTTAGTTTATTCCCTTTTAATGGTAGAATGTAAATCCATTGTTTAGTTTTGTAAAAGAAATAAAGACTTTTTAGTTCTTAACGAAACGTAAACTTGAGTTTTATAAAAGCGCGGCATCTCTCCCGCAATTACCCTAATTGTGGTCGTATGGGGCATTTCCGGTAGTACTGCAAATCTCAGTCGGCACAGAAACGGAAATACCAAGATTTTCGAAATCGCGATGGGAGTATGGGTTCAAAGAGATTCAAAACATCTGAATCGAAAACCGATCACTTTGATCTGTTTTGTGAGTATAGATTTAAATTAGTTTTAAGTATTTTTATGGAGTTTATTGAACAAAAATAAAATGTTGATCATAATGATATAGTAATTTTTTTAGTTAGTGTTTTTTTTTTTTTTTTTTCAGTTCTTTTTCGTTTTATTCGACTAATCAAGTCTCTTCCACACGGATGTGCTTTGCGTCTTATTCTTTGTTGGTCCTAACCTAAAGATAACTTTCCGTTTAACAACTTAGCTATAAATATTGCTTCAAAAAAAGGTTCAACACGACTCTGATTGAAAAACAAGTTTCTAAATTTCAAGCGAGCTTCAGTCAAAATTTTAACATCACTAATACAATACTCCACAAGTTAACGCTAGATGTAAAAATGATCGTTTTGATGTTCTAAAAACAATTTCAAAAATTCATGTCGATCTTGTAGCAACACTTTCTACTCTTTCTACTCTTAACAAAACCACCGCAGAAAGCAAGTAATTTCGCCCATCTAAAGGTTCCGTAAGATAAATGAAATGGTAAAGGAAAAAATGCGAGCCATCGTATTTTAGTAAAACAAATGTCAAAACCAAATGACTATTCTCATTGTGATCTTCGCCAGACCCGAATCGTTTGGTTTTCCTTTTTGTGATGTACACCTAACAATGCTAATACAAAAAAAAAATCTGAACAGGAATTTTTTTTATTGTTTTCTTTTCCCTTTGCTTGGGAAAAATATTAATTGTGTATGCAAAACTCACTATATCTGTCGGGCGCGACTGTACCTTTTCGTTCGAACAGAAGTTGTTTGTCAGCAATTTTTTGTAGCGGGACAGAGTGTCCACATGCGTTCTTATGGATGACCTGACTCTACGGTACCTTGTTTTGCAAAATGCGACACACAAACGGCGTGGTGTGGGTCGATGCGAGGCATAATAAAGATTTTTCGGTTGAACGCCAGGCAGTTGGTTTGGAGTCATCGATAGGAGCGGACGGTGGAACATTTAGCTGCGCTCGCTGCAGCTAAGGAGATATTTTTTTTCTTCTTCCACGCGGTTGTGTGCAACGTTCACGCGTCGAAAAAAAAGAATTTAAATTACATTCTTTCGTGTGCGATTACAGTGCCGAGCACTCGGGCGTATAAAAACTATCGCCGAACTGTGTTTTCGGGTTATTTTACATCGAATTTCAATAGATTCCCTGTGGAAAGGTGTGGGAATACGCGCCCGAACCTCGCTGTGAAATCCCGGCATCGTCCGTGAAAAGGACTACGCAAGTGCCCCTGAATAGTGTCAGTGTCCCAGTGTAAATTTGTTTGACTGCAAGGATTGCTGTACCCCCGCAACAGCGTACCTCACCGTCCCCCGTACCGACTCTGGTGGTCACTTATTAACCTTACAGTGTTCGGTTCGAAGTGTCGTTACGTCTGATCATTGTGTGCAGTGCACGTGCTTCCGACAAACAACTCCCTGCAGGATAGGACATCCTGGGCAAAGTACATTAAGTGAGTCGGAAAGTATTGATTCCGTAAGACCTTAAATTGACTGTGAAGTGCCCCAAAGACCTCGTGAGGTTAGATCAGGTCACCATGTCAAGTGCCTGTATCGAATGTGTTCCTTGTCCCAAGAAACGGCTATATCCGTTCGGTTCGGAGTCCCCTCGACCCCCCCAACCAGGCTATGTCGTCAAGTGCCCGGGTAGCTAACAGTCTCTAGCCCCAAAGACAACAGTGAAAAAAGAAAAAAGAAAAAGAAAAACTAAATTATTGACATGGCAATGGCGCCTACAAAAACTTTTAAAATTTTTCTGGTGAATTATTCGGCTTCCAAGAGTGCCGCAACGAAACGACCCCCTTTTTGGTATGACGTCATCTCGGTCCAGTTACCGGCCACCCCCTCCCCGTAGTCGGCAGTGTGCCCATATGTAAGATTGTATCTTTTAAATTTTTCCTTTTTTTGATTAAGCATTAGTGCTAGTATTGACACTGTCAACTTGTAATTGTAACGTAGCATATAAACGTTTTTTTTTTTTTGCTTTCCGAAGTTGAATAAAAATATTTTCCTCGAAGAATTTGAGATTTTTTTTTTGTGAAATCTAGCCATACATAAACACGGAATAGATCCGTTTAAATTTTGCTTAAGAACAACAACAACCTATGTCTTGCAAGAATTACCGAGGCATATCCCTGCTTAATGTCGCATACAAGATGCTATCCAACGTACTGTTTGAACGTCTCAAACCGTTCTGCAACACACTAATCGGCACATACCAGTGTGGCTTCCGGCCTGGCAGATCGACCATAGACCAAATTTTTACACTGAGGCAAATCCTGGAAAAGACCAATGAATTTCAAGTCGAGACTCACCACCTATTTATCGACTTCAAAGCCGCATATGATAGCATTCATCGTCAGGAGCTCTATATGGCGATGGCCGAATTCGGGATCCCGGCAAAACTGATCCAGCTGTGTCGCGTAACGCTGGAGAACACGCGCTGCTACGTGCAATTTGGAAGTAGCTCCTCCGAACTATTCCAAAGATGCACCGGATTTCGGCAAGGAGATGCGCTATCATGTGACTTCTTCAATCTCGTGCTGGAGCAGATAGTGCGCAGGACAGGTGTCAACACGAAAGGCACTATCTTCAACAGATCCGTTCAGCTACTGGGGTATGCGGACGATATCGACATCATCGGTCGCTCCCAGCGTGCCGTGACTGAGGCTTTTACGGCAATTGAGGAACAGGCGAAATTTGTTGGCCTTGAAGTAAACGAGGACAAGACCAAGTATATGCTATCAACAAACAAAAACGCATCTGTCCACCGCCTAGGACAAAACGTCACTATTGATAGCAACAATTTCGAGGTAGTTAAGGAGTTCATCTACCTCGGTGTAAATATGAACTCCACGAATGACACCCTAGTGGAGATCAGGCGAAGAATTACCCTAGGAAACCGCTGCTACTTCGGTTTGGCAAAACAATTGGGTTCAAAACTCCTAACTCGAAGGACGAAATGTACGCTCTACAAAACACTCATCCTGCCAGTTCTGCTTTATGGCGCCGAGTGCTGGACGATAAGCAGGAAGGGAGAGCTGATATTGGGCTCCTTTGAAAGAAAAATTCTTCGTCGGATTTTTGGTCCTGTGTGCGAGGAGGGCGAATGGAGGAGAAGATACAACCGCGAACTCTATGAGCTGTACCAAGATGTGGATGTAGTCCAAAAAGCCAAAACACGTCGACTACATTGGCTCGGCCACATCGAGCGAATGGACAACAATGCTCCAGCTAAGAGGATCTTTGAATCCCAGCCCCCAGGTTCGAGGAGACAAGGAAGACCGAACCTCCGTTTTAAAGACCAAGCCATCGCGGATGCCAGAGCGCTTGGTCTGGAAAACTGGAAGCAGCGTGCCCGGGATCGCAGAGGATGGAAGGCTGCAGTGTCTCAGGCAGAGACTCTTCACGGGTCGGGAGCCCGGTTCCCCTTCGTTCGTCAACAAGGAATATCTTGATGAGCTTCTCCTCAATGGTGATAAAATTTTGTATTATGGGGGCAATAGAAGTTATAAGTTGATATATGGATTAGAACCTCTATGTATCTCTCACCTGGTGGGAAACGTCCCAGTAGGGGAAGCACTAGGTCTTTCATTTCAACAAGTTCTTATGAAGGATCAATGGCAGTTGGCCCGAAGATTTGAGGTAGTAGAATTGTTTAAACACAGATTAAAGTTAATACATGAGATCAAAGACAGACCCAATTTCTTGGCCCAGATTTATGGGCTATACCGTATTTGGGGGCATCCCACGGTAGAACCTCTGGAGGGGACATCGGCTCTAAAGAAAATTGCCACGGTAATACGCGCTCTTCACGCCGCAAAAGCAGAAGACATTTCTAACAAATTCAAAGAAGAATTCATCATTCGTTACATCAATCGCTATCACAAATGGCCTGCATTGGAATTATCCAGGTTGTCCAGTTTAAACATTATCTCTCTTGCTTACAAACATCAGGGAATCTTTCCGATATCTCATATTCGATATAAGAGAAAACATCTCAGCCAGGTTGGATTTGCTCAGTGTTTTCCCATAGATCCAAAATTTGACTTGATTGAAATGTTATCTGACAAATCGTTGTCTTTACCTACTGATGAATTGGTGGATAACCTTAGGAAAGGTCTGGGGGTTGGAAACTCTATCGATAGATCCGTGTTAGTCAATTGGATTGCATCCCAACTTCATGATCCTGTAGCCCTGCTCATGGGAATTAGCAAGTATGGCTTCCCTAGAAATGAAAAGTCTGTAGGTCTAAAAGAAAAGGAGCGAGAAGGGAAAATAGACCCACGTTTATATGGACTGGCTACATTGATTAAAAGAATGTACATTGTGCTTTCCGAATCACTACTGGCAGAGCACATTCTTCCTTTGTTTCCTGAAATTACAATGACTGATGATGAGATCTCCTTAGACAAGAAAAGATACTCTTTCACGTCTTCTAGAGAAAAGAGAACATCATTGTTCACTAGTCTCGATTTTTCTAAGTGGAACTCCAATATGAGAGAGCACTAAACATACTCAGTCTTTGAGGCGTTCGACCAATTATTTGGCATGGATCGAGTGTTCACTCGCACTCATGAGATGTTCACTGATGTCTGGATGTATCTGCTGAATGGATCTTATCAACCAACCCTGGGAGAAAGAATGTTCAAGGCAGACTTGGGAGGATGGACAGGACACCTTGGTGGTATTGAGGGTCTCAGACAAAAAGGATGGACCATCTGGACTGTATGCTTAATATTATTGGCAGCGGAAGGTCAATCTTTGATCCTTAGACTCATGGGACAGGGAGACAATCAATTGCTAAAAGAAATCTTTCCTGCGGATCTTTCAAAAGAGCGATCCCTAGAAATTCATTTTAAGTTCATTAAATCTCTCTACTCTTTACTGGCTCATGTGGGTCCTCCGTTAAAAATGGAAGAAACGTGGACATCATCTTCCACCTACGTATACGGGAAATACATTATACAAAATGGTGCTCCTTTGGAAACATATGCTAAGCGCATTTGTAAGCTAAGCAGTTTTAAGATTTTTTTTTTCTTCCTCCTGATGTTGTAAAGTGCACCACTTGATGCACATGATGCATACCAAGCACTTTACAACCTCTTTACCATTTCTTACTTTGTATGCAGATGTTCAACCCAACGATCAATGTTGCAACTTCGTAACACTATATTGATTGTCCCAAATAAACATCCTCCCAAATTGCTATTTCAGCTTGCCACTTCCAGCGTCAATGCCCAACACTTCCGACCTAAATAAACAATGTTTATTTATGGTCACTCATCACTTTTTATTTTCATTCATTTTTCTATTCCATTGCACAACTAAGTGCACAAGTCAATTAACTCGTTATGCTGATGTCGCACTTCGCCTTCCATACGAACGATCGCTTTATGTATCGATCGTATGCGCGACAAAGTAACATGAGCCACTTGACTTGTACGGGAATCCCTTTCCGGATTTCCCAATTCTTTTTGTTTTCATTTTCGTTCATCGAACCTCGAATTGAATGATTCAATTCGAGGCTATTTATATTGGTCACTGAGCAATGACGCGGCACTCAGTATTCACTCTTGGTCACACTCTGTATCGTCGAAGTTCAATTTGTTTTAAGCAGTCACTTGCTCGTTCGTTTTCTCTTGATTACTAAATCTTAATCCTATATCTTATCCATCCCCTAAAAACCTCTTAAATCTAAATAAACTCAAAAGTGTAATAAAGCTATTATCGATTATAAGTTAATAATAAGTTTAAATGCAAAGCTATTATCTATTATAAGTTAATAATAAATAAAAAGTAAAGTGAAATAAAATTAACTGTGTTTTCGCATTATTTGGACAAAACAAAAACATAAATAGGTAAGACCCAACTTAGAGTAGTGCTTCTAAGTAAAAAGCAAAAAGCACAACAATACATACCGTGTGTATTGCGCATATCGAGTTGGCTTGTGTATAGCATATACATTGTGCTGTGTGTTTTGATACCATAGCAGTGGTAGTCGTACGAGAGAATACTGTGTGCGGTTGACGATGCACATTTTTTGCTGTGGTCGGCGAGTCGATGGCGTGGGTTGGGTGTTGTTGTATTTTACTCGTGTTTTCTTCTTTGCGGTAGATCGACGACGGATGGATGGGTTGTGTTTGTGTGTGCTGGGTTGAGAAATAATCGAGGAGTTGGTTTTGAGTCTTGGTCGATGACGGACGTTCGGTTCGTGTGAAGCCATTCCAGTTGGATGGTGGATCGGCATATTTTATTCGGTTTCAACATAAATTTAAAGTACAGTCAAATTTAAAGTACAGTCAATAGACACTGAATTTAAGTATTCCTCAATGCAGGAAAATGCATATTGTGATTTAATTGACTTTTTAATCGTACTCGGCGATCAGTGTTATGTGATCGGAATTTTGATTGGTGAACCGACGATTTAATTAATCCGAGAGTTTTATTTAATTTATACCCGTAAACCGGACAATTATTCGCCGTAAACCGGAAGACTATTTTTTAATTGATTATACCCGTAAACCGGACAATTATTCGTCGTCAGCCGGAAGACATTTTTAAATAAATAATCGATACCCGGCGAGGAAGAGAAGCAATCCCCGTTCGGAGCCGGATGAGTACGTGGTCCAACGACGTTTTCCTGACGATCCAGAACCCGTGCTCGAAGCAGCGACAAGAGACCCAAGTTCTCCGGAGTAGTGGAAGCGTTCTGTGATTTTTTTTTTGTTATAATTAAGTTAAATCGGGAATCGTGGCGTTGTAGATCCCCCTCTGGGATTCATCTTTAATTTGTAGCAAGTGTAATCGAGTTAGCGTAATTGTTTCTTAAATAGTATCTTATGACCATACCCTGTAGGGAGTTATAATCCATTCGCGTGTAATAATTTTAGATCTGTCGCGAGAATGCATTTGAGTTTTCATTCTATATCTAAGCTATCACAATATAAGTGTCGTTCCAGCTATATTATTTTTACATTTTGGTACTCAGGCTGCTGACCATGCGCATGGACAGGAGATTAAAGAAGTAAGTACATTACAATTAATATACATTTAATTATAGGTTCTTATATAGTGATGCTTTTAATGCAACCATATGTTTGTGAGATCTATGGGTGTTCGACAAACCCCCAAAGGTTCTACAAGCATTTTTAAGATGCTTCGCAAACCGTCATTGAGCGGTAATTTGGCTGGATTATAATCACCCGTGTTTAATAAAGATATTTAGAGATGCCAGATTAACGTAACGATTACTGATAATTTCTTGTTCTTCTTGTTTTTTATTATTGGCATTAGTTTTGTAATTAAGTTAAATATCTCTACCTGGCAATTAACCATAATCTTATTCCTTTGTTTTTGCTGTTATCACATGGGGTATACAGTACTTAGAATTAGCATTTGTAGGTCGCGAATTCCCGTTAAAATCCGTGCTCCTGCACGATGAGTTTTTTTTTCTTTTTCAATTACAATAAATCTATGAATTAAGATGACAAATCTGTGGGTCTTTGATGTAGGAGGGAAGAAGGATTCTAATTTTTGGTAATTGGGAGTCATTGAACCGATCATGACTCAAGGAGGGTGGGCATGGCAGGCGTCACCATCAGTATCCTGTCATCGAGGTGAGTGTTGAGGCTAACTAAGAGGTAATCAATTTCAGCATGTGCACGCAAATTTAATTATTTGTTGAAGGATGAAGGTGTAGTCGTACAGTAGGGAGATGTCTAGGTGTCACTCAAGAACCCCTCCACCAGCCGTAGCTTAGTGAGGGATAGCTAGGCGTGCACACCGTGACCTCTAAGTATACAACGTTCATCCACTTCCGGTCGGGTTAGAAGGCTTGTTCTTTTCTCTTTTTGATACCTGCCAACGTGCAGATGACCCTTTGTGGGTATATTGCTTTTATTAAGATATGTGAGAGTGATTTGTAAGCTAACCTTTTTAGATTCGTCACTTCGGAGCGGAGCAACAACACCGACCTTCGTGAATGTGCGCACAGTCAAGTCAAAATTTAGATTGTTTGATAGAATGGCACAGCAAGAAAACAAAATGTTTTCCATTATTTAATCAAGCTTGTCAAATACTGTTTATGTATGCCTCATTCAAATGCAGAAGCAGAACGAATATTTTCATTGGTAACCGATATAAAAACAAGGAAAAGGAACCGTATCGGTTGTGAGTTTTTAAATGACCTGTGCGTAGTAAGATCATCCTTCCAGAATGAAAATTTGCATTGTATTAGTTATAAGCCGACAAAAAGGCATTATAAACTTATGAACGCGAATATTGACGCGAATCCGTGATGGAGCCCATTGAATTAAACGGTGGGGTTGCTTCGGCACAAAAGGGAATTATTTGAAAAAAAAAAAAAAATAAAACTAAACCCCAAAAATTAAGTTCGTGACACAGGGTTGAAAAAAAAAAACCCTTCCACCATCTCAGAAGGCCGAATTTAATGCACACGCAAGTGCCTCGGAAAATTTTACACCGGTGCTCCAGGATTACCACCCCAGTGATTACCACCCCTTGTGAATCTTCAACTGGTGCCGCTTGACCGTGGGTAATCAGAGTTAGTTAGTTAGTTTATTTTACCTTTTTCCCTATATGCACGCAAAAGAAGCCCGAATATACAATCCAATAAAAGCAAATATACAAGCGTCAGCAACTTTACACGTAACACATATCTCTCATATGGATAAGGATATGGTGCCTAAAGATAACAAACAGTTGCTTCCCTCTGAGGAACTGCAGAAATCGCATTTAAGCTTATCAAATATCTTTAATAATTATTTTTGTTTCCATCTGAGGCGTTGCATAGAGATAAGAACGTTTTGCCAACCTCTGCACTTTTACCACTATAAATAGTAGGAAATTATCCGATGTGACTTCAGTTTAGTTTTATAACGCAGAACGTTCTGATCGTTGACTTCCCCCACCAGTGGTGAGGGGTCAACTTGAAGAACTATAATAAAGTTTTTTAAAATTTAAACCAACGACACGCGCAACGAATTCATTCACAACAAGGGCCATGATCTGATCATGTAACCATGCAACCGTTGTTGTGAGCTTTGTGGCTGTCGTCGTCGTCGTCGTCGTCGTCGACAAAGTGTTATAAATTTTACCGCGTTGTAAATAAATAGTTAGTATGCAAAAAATTAAGTATAAATTGATGTGTAAGTTGAATTCAACTTTCAATTGCAAATGTTCTCTGCATCTGAAGATAGTGAATCAAGTCTTTGTTCGTATACATATAGTTACGTCCCAGACGTCACCTGAACCCCAAATCCCGTTACCCCGTGCATTCCCCTTTCGCCTAACGGCACTACCATAACGGGTCCCCACCATTTTTGCCAATACAGCAAAACCATCCGAAACGGACACACCCCCTCCTCCCCTACCGCCAACGAACAGAGAAATGAAATACTCATATTTCATCTTCCAAATGAAATATGAATATTTCAACAACAAGTGCATTCCTTTGAAATGCACTTCGCGCTACGTTGAATAGTTCAAGTAGAGAATATATTATTTAGTTCTAATCCGACAATTGACCCAAGAGGTGCAGCCTTTGCTTTGGACAGCGGCCTCTTTGGTTAAATTAATAAATAAATACAAATATTTATAAAAAGAAAATTAATAAAGAAAAAAAAAGAAAAAAAAAACATTTAGTTTTTTTTTAATTTAAACGTACAAACAGTATACGTAATTGGCGCAGTCGTGTAGTCTCGAATACGCGAACACAAATTTTGAAAAAAAAAAAACGTTATCGCGGTTAATTTTAATTATTTGATTCGAAAAAGAACTCCTTCCGCATAAGGAAGTACAAATAAGTACGTATAAGTACAAGTATTCAGTGAAATATTTAACTCTGGTTAATTAAAACTCGAAAAAGAGTCAATAAAAATCAAATATCTCAACTAACAATTATTCAGTGAAATATTCCGACCAAGGAACAAGAAAAAATAAAAGTTCGTGTAAGAACATAAAAATAACTCCTTTCGCATAAGGAAAAATAAAAATATTCAGTGAAATATCTATTCCGTCCAAGGAACAAAGAAAAAATACATAAAATTTTTTTTTAACTTCATCTAATTTTAACTAACTGACTCGGAAAAGAATTAAACATTGATCGACGAACGAGCAGAAACGAAGTATTCGACCAACGAAGACAGAACATGGCACAAAATAATATCGAACAGTGCCTAGTGGCATTGACGCAACTACTAGTGCAAGCAAATCATCCAACGAACCTAAGGGCTCGAATTGAAAAGGAGATCCGTTATCTCCCAACGTTCGAAGGCAATCAAGGGACACTGCCCTCATTTGCCGATTGTGTGACGAAAACACTACTAAACTACAGAGAAGAAGAGAGGGCACAGGTCTACGAGCTGATATTTGACACAAAAATTCAGGGACCAGCGAGGAACTTACTCAATATCAACCCACCAGGGAATTGGACCGACTGTCTGGCGAGACTCAAGAAGCACTTTCGACCATCGAAAGACGAAATGACAATTACAAGAGACATCGGAATGTTAAGAGTAAGTAGCATTAAGGAACTAGATATTAAGTTAAAAAATATAATAGAAGAAGTCACAGAATTTGCTGCCTTTAATAACAATGGTGAAAATATGGTTAACATTTTCAATGGAATGTTGGTTCAAAAAGTAAAAGAAATTGCATCTGGCTCATTAGCATACGCGGTAATGAATAAAAGTGATATCACAGATATTAGGGAAATAGTGCATAATTTTATTGGCCAGGACTCTAGCAATTTAAACTATAGAATGCTCAATAGAAACCCTAACAGAAGGCAAAATGATAGGTATAACGATCAAGACAGACGTCAATCCTATGATAATTCCACTACGTCAAATCAAAGACATTATAATCGTCAGAACAATTATAGACAGGATAACAGTGATAGACGAAATAATAATTCTCAACAGAACTATAACCAAAGTAACAATCAAAATAGTAACTCGAATTGGCACAATCAAAATCCTCAACAGGACAATCGTCAAAATCCGAATTCTAATAGACCAAATCAGAGTACACAACAAAATCACAACCGTAGGAACAATCAGAATAGTAATTCAGGTAATTTTAGAAGCAACAATGGAGTAGAACCAATGGACACTACATCAGGAAGTTACGCACGACAAATTAATAACTTAGAAAATCACTCGGATTTTCAGACAGAAAGCCTCCAAGTAAATTACCCTATATAACAGTAGAAACCAAATTTACTAAAGTTAAGCTTAGGATACTAATAGACCCAGGTTCAGAAACAAGCGTCATAAGACCAGGTATATGCCATCCTAAATGGCAGATTAAAATTAATAAACCAATAGAAGTGCGAACTACAAGCACTCCTATTTATGTAGATAAGAAAGTAAGAATTCCTCTTTTTGAAGAATTTGGGTTGAACAAAACTGCGGAATTCCTCGAATTCAAGTTCCATCAATATTTTGATGGATTAATTGGGAATAATATTTTGCTACCCTCAGAAGCCATTCTCGATTACAGAAGAAAACTTTTAGTAATAGGTAGGAACGAAATTCCAATATTCTTCAATAAAGACGAAGAAGATTTCACTACAGAAATCTACGGGAAACAAGTCCCAAAACTAAACATTTATCACACAGAAATAAATAAAAGGCCAATCCGTGACCAAATAAGAATCGACCACCTCAATGACGAAGAGAAAAAAGACATTAACGATCTTGTCTCCCGTTACTCGTCGATATTCTATCAAGAAGGAAGCGACCTTTCCTTTACAAATGCGATCAAGCATGAGATAAAAACCGTCAACGAAATTCCCATTTATACAAAAACATATAGGTATCCGGAAATACACAAGGCCGAAGTAATGAAACAAATTAACGAAATGCTAGAACAGGGCATCATTCGCCCTAGCAACTCTCCATACTCAGCACCAATTTGGATCGTCCCAAAAAAACAGGACGCATCCAATAAACAAAAGTGGAGAATCGTCGTTGATTACCGAAAACTCAACGAGTGTTCAATAGACGATAAATTTCCCATTCCGAACATCGAAGATATCTTCGATAAACTCGGAAAATCTCAGTATTTCACTACGCTCGATCTGGCGAAAGGTTTTCACCAGATAGAGATCGCAGATGAAGATATTAAGAAAACAGCATTTTCAACCAACATGGGACATTACGAATTTGTTCGTATGCCATTTGGTTTGAAAAACGCTCCGGCGACTTTCCAGAGACTAATGAATTCAGTTCTCTGTGATTATATTGGTAAGATATGTCTAGTATATCTAGACGATATCGTTATCTTTTCCACGAGTCTCAAAGAACACATAAGTTCGCTTGAAAAAATATTCAAGAGACTCAAGGAAGTTAACCTGAAAATACAATTGGACAAAAGCGAGTTTCTGAAAAAAGAAACTGAGTTCTTGGGCCACATAATTACCACAGAAGGGATCAAACCGAACCCCGATAAAATAAAGGCTATACTGGAGTATAAAATTCCCAGGACGCCAAAACAAATTAAATCATTTTTAGGCATCACTGGCTATTACCGTAAGTTCATTAAGGATTACTCCCAGGTAGCGAAGCCTATGACAGCCTGTCTGAAGAAAAACGCAAAAATTGATGTAAATAACCTTGATTATATTGAAAGTTTTGAAACTCTGAAAACCCTAATAACATCGGAACCCATTCTAAAATACCCAGATTTTAGTAAAAAATTCATACTCACAACAGACGCATCCAACTATGCGTTAGGAGCGGTATTATCCCAAGAGAACCATCCAACATGCTTCGCAAGCAGAACGTTGAATGAGCATGAAGTCAATTACTCGACTATTGAGAAGGAGCTCTTGGCTATTCTCTGGTCAATGAACTACTTTAGACCATATCTATATGGACGTAAATTCACAGTCCGAACTGACCATCGACCCCTTGTATGGCTGAGTTCACTCAAAGAACCAAACGCCAAACTCCAAAGATGGAAGGTAAAATTAGAAGAGTATAATTTCGACATCGAATACGTTAAAGGTAAAGACAATCAGGTAGCAGACGGATTATCAAGAGTGGAAGTATACCTTAACGAAAACATTGAAATCTTGGATAATCAAGAAATAATAGCTAGTAACAACAACAATGAAATAACCCTAGATAATCAATCCATTTTAGCCACTATTCACAGCGCTGATGAAGACAGTAGTGATTACATTCCTATTGTCGAATCACCCGTTAATCTGTACAAGACCCAAATAATATTGAACAATACCAATAATACTAGCAACCACAAAACATACTATGCTTTCGGAAAAAAAAGAATAGTTATAGAAGTAAAAGTCTTTAGCGAAAAACTCATTCTAGATATCATGAAAAAATGTATTCCTCCAAAAGGAATAGTAGGAATTTTCTCCAGACATGATCATCTATTTGCAAAATTTCAGGACATTTATATAAAATATTTTAGCAAGAATAAATCCTTAAGAGTCGTTAAGTGTAGCAAATTCCTAGGGGATCTCACAGACCCAGAAAAAGAAGCCCATGTCATACTACAAACACATAATTCATTAAATCACAGGGGAGTCAACGAAACTTACGCGGAAATAAAAGACGTATATTACAGCCCAAATCTAAAGGAAAAAATTCAAAGATTCATCAACAATTGCGAAGTTTGCAATAAAGCAAAATACGAAAGACAACCATACAAAATTCCACTAAAAATTACCGAAACTCCAATCAAACCAAATCAAATATTACATATCGATATATGGTATGCAAATATTAACCTGATGTACGTAACAATGATAGATAAATTCACTAAACACGTTACAGTACAGGGGATAAAACACAGAACGTGGGTAGCACTATTAAACACATTGCAGTGTAGATTTGCATCCCTAGGCATACCCGATAAAATAGTGACTGACGGTGAAACAGGATTTTCATCAATACTCATTAGGGAATTTTTAAAGGAAAATAATGTTGATCTTCATATAACCACCCCATACCATAAAACAGGAAACTCGGACATCGAAAGATTCCACTCGACTCTTAACGAGCATATACGAACATTCACAGCAGATGACAGTAACAAGGACACCTTACGAAACAAAGTCCTAAAGGCTGTCACGATCTATAATAAAACAATTCATTCTGCAACAAAAAGAAGACCTATTGACTTCACAAATGGGACCATAACAAACGAAGACTACCCCCAAATAATAGAACTAATTAATAAAAATAAGGAAAAATACATAAACAAGTATAATAAAAATAAAACCGATGTAGATTTGACAAAAACAAACCATGTTTATCTTAAATCCAGAACTAACAATAAACTAAAAACAACTCACAAAAAAGATAATCCTAGAGTCATAGACAAAGACCACGTTACTGATAGTAAAGGATGTAAATTCTATAAAACTCAGCTAAAACGAAATTATAAATTCGAAGAAACCCATTAAAACATTTCTTTTCAGACACTATTTATTATTCTATTGACAATAACAACGACAAACGGACAAAAAATTGACATACAAAAACTAGACGAAGGAGAAGGATACATTACAATCAGAGACCAACAAATTGATATAATTGAAAACTACACAAAGATATTACATAGTGTTAACTTAACTTCTTGGACAGAAAACCTCAACATTTTAGAACACAATATTGACAAACTTAATGACAAAAACGAATACCCATCTACTGTTCATAATTTTAATAACTTAGTTAAAGAAATAGAAAATATTTTAGGATACCAACACCATAAGTCAAAAAGAGGATTATTTGACATATTAGGGAAGGGATTAAAATATTTAGCAGGGACTATGGATCACGAAGATGAACAGGAAATAAAACAGAGTCTAGCAACTAATGAAAAGAACAACAAAAATTTAATAGACGGACTCAATGACCAAATAAGACTAAACAATGACTTTAACGAAGCAACAAACAATATTACTAGACAGATTAATATACAACAACTTGAAATTAAAAGACAGTTTAACACTTTAAACAATGCAGTAAACGAAGAATATGCGAGAATGACAATAATGCAACACGCATTCCAAGTAAATTATGATATACAGCTACTTAGAGACCAGGTTAGGAAAGTCAAGGAAAATTTAATGCTAAGCCAACTAGGAGTTCTAAGCACTGATTTACTAGCACCAAAAGAAATTCAAAAATTCAATATAACAATAAATAAAATACCAAACATAAAAAGTACTGCTATTATTCACGAAGATCATATAATATTCATTTTACTTATTCCAATTTATTCCAACAAAAAATTCTTTAAACTTATTATTGAACCTATTCCTAACAAAAATAATTTAGAAATTGTAATATCAGATAATCATGTTGTTACAAATGGTAATTCAATGTATTATAACAGTAATAATGAAAACTCAATGTATAATATTAATAATGGAATGAAATTAAAATATTTACGAATTGTAAATGATACTTGTTTAGCTAATCTTTTAAAAGAAAACCCACATTGTGACTTTAAGGAAAATAAAAAAATAGAAATAAAGCAAATAGCAAACAACATTGTAGTAACGAAGAATTTGCCATATACAGAAATAATTCATAATTGTCACAACTATAGCATAAGTATAAAAGGAAACAATGTTATAAGATTCGAAAACTGTAAAATTACAATTAACAAGATTCAATACGAAAATTTTATATATTATGACAATTTTATAATACCAAATTTTAAAAACGTATCAATTAAAAGAATCATAACGAACTATTCCGTAGACGAACTACAAGTTAAAAACATAGAAAATCGAAAGCTTATAAACGAAATCAAAAACAAGAATACCGCGCATGTATCTATAAATATTGGGGTCACGTTCATAATAGTAATCATTTTAATCGCATTAATGTTCATTTTAATTACGAAAAATAAAGCTAATAAAACGAACATTAAAGTCGGTATTGAAAGTATAGATTCTCCAGAGCAGAATCTTAAGGAGGGAGGAGTTACGTCCCAGACGTCACCTGAACCCCAAATCCCGTTACCCCGTGCATTCCCCTTTCGCCTAACGGCACTACCATAACGGGTCCCCACCATTTTTGCCAATACAGCAAAACCATCCGAAACGGACACACCCCCTCCTCCCCTACCGCCAACGAACAGAGAAATGAAATACTCATATTTCATCTTCCAAATGAAATATGAATATTTCAACAACAAGTGCATTCCTTTGAAATGCACTTCGCGCTACGTTGAATAGTTCAAGTAGAGAATATATTATTTAGTTCTAATCCGACAATTGACCCAAGAGGTGCAGCCTTTGCTTTGGACAGCGGCCTCTTTGGTTAAATTAATAAATAAATACAAATATTTATAAAAAGAAAATTAATAAAGAAAAAAAAAAGAAAAAAAAACATTTAGTTTTTTTTTAATTTAAACGTACAAACAGTATACGTAATTATATAGTCCAGAAATTCAAAATGCCGCTACCAAAAAGGAAACAACAAATTGTCGAAAACGACGTCGAAGTAGCAGAGGAGGCGACGACACTTATTTGGCTTTAGAGTAGTTTACGTTTTAAGTATTAAATTGTTTGTCAGTATAGGCACATATAAAGATGGCTGGTTCGGGCGGGCAGCTTGTCATTGTTGTTTGATTCTTTTTTCGGCTCGTACATAAATTTAACGTAAAATTAACTTAGATTTTTTTCCTTCTCTGTGGCGGCACTACCGCGGGCACCATTTTTCTTTGTATCAGTAGCAAAATTAGCTTCTCAAGAAATAAAACTTTTTCGATGGCGGCACCACCGCCAGCACCATTTTAACATCAGTTTTTTTTCTTTTTTTGAAGTTCATAAACAATATGTAAGGAATCCACCTATACGTATTTTTTCACACAATTTAAATTCACATTATCAGCGATTATTCCGCGCTCGCGCAAGCAAAACAACTACTAGGCATATTGATGAAAGTATACGTATCGGTGGATGAGTTGGTCTGAGGAAAAGTCAGTTCAAACAGAACAGGCAAATGAACAGTACATAAATATTCTAATTAGTTTTAAATCAGTAGAATTGAAGTGTGTGTCTTTAACTAATTGATTTTTGAAGTGTATGTCTTTAAATAATTGATTGTAAACTTTATAAATATAAATAAATTAACTGAATGATAAACAACCACTTATAAACCAAAACGAAAAGCAAAATTCGTTCATTCATTCATGTATTGCATGTATTTTTGACTTATCACGCTTTAAGGAAACAGAAGAGAACAGAACAAGAAACAAAAGAAAATACGAATATTCAGTGGGGACAGAAAACCGTCGCACGAGCTAACTACAAGTTCATCAAAGTAAAGCGACATTAGCAGGTACGGCCGGCGCGGCGTGCGGATGACGAATGACAATGACGATGGGGATGAAACCTGGGGAATTCTTGTAGCTTGAATTGCTTGATGGTATATTGTTTGGAGTTGGATGAATTTATTTGATGATACCAACAGAATAGCTACGTGCACAGCGAGATTTCGTGCGAGTTTATTATTTTTCTTTTTGTTTCTGAACGGTGAAGGAATTTTGAAAGAAAAATTAGGAAGGATGAATATGAATATATGATTTCGAAAGAAAATGCATTCGCACACGAAAATAACCCTAAAAGCGCTGACAAATCAATTTTGATAGGTTTGCCTAAACGCACACAAGTTCAGTGGCTACTCTTATAAATTCGCTTGTCAGTTGTCATTATTTGTCTCGTATGTTTTGCGTTAATCAATTATAAGAAGCAGCAGAATTGATTTGGCTTATTTCAGCCTTTTAGTTGAATCAAATCTCACAGCATTTAAAAAGTAACAAATAAACTGAAACAAGAAACAAGTTAAAAAGTGTGTGTTTTGTTTAAAAAGGGAAGCAGGTCGTCTTCAGCAATTACTTGGTAAATCAATTGCAACAAGTGTTTGGTTTTGGTGGCTAGGTCTCGAAAAAATAATATTGTGCAGGACTCTTTTTTTGGTATGATCGAACTTGAAGATTCGACTGCAAATACAATTGCAAATGTAATCAGAAATTATTTACTTGATTTAGAAATCCCAGGGGATAACTTAATTGGATTGGGTACGGATGATGCTGCAGTTATGAAGGGTGAATTACATGGGGTGAAACAACAATTGAAGTCAATAAATCCGAACCTTCTTTTCTTTTACATTGGATGTAAAATGTACCAATGTAAAAATGATATGAAGAATTGTTGATTCTGAATAATGCGGTTTCATCTTAGTTCATTCATTTCACTATAGTTTTAAACGATTTTCTTTTTGAATTAATATTTAAAGACGTTGAAATTAAAAGAAAGAACGTTAATTCAACTAGAGTTAGAGTTAGTCTAGCGATATGGTCGAACCGGGTATTTAAAAACATCTCGGTGGATATGGCTGCAATATGCGCATTGCTAGATACGGGCAGCGACTTATGTCTCTTGCGACATGACAGCCTTATAATGATGGACTATCCTAAGTTGAATGAGGACAAAAGGAATATTTTGGGCATTGGCCAGCAGAGGGTAACAACCCTAGGCAACGTTTGGCTGGAACTCGAAATTAATGGAATTCCGTTGGAAGTGAATTTCCATGTGGTAATAGAGAGGGATATGTCATACTCTGCGATAATCGGGAACGATATTCTTGAACAAGTTGACTTGGTCATTACGACCGAAGGGGTAGAGTTTCAAACCAAACCGGATAAACAGCGTTCGGAGGGAAAGGACGGAGAGTTCCGCAATGAGGAACGTAAAGGGGCGAATGTCGCCGAGGTGGACGAGATCCACGAGGATACGGCCGGATGCATAGGTAGCCGTGATCCGAAAGTACTTGAGCTGGCCAAAGAGTTCGGAGGAATATGGTTGGCAGCAGAGGAGGCAACATTCGATGTAGATAAAGAGTGGAAGCTGAATCATTTGGACGTCGATATCCGAGAAGAGATATTACGAGTCATGGATAGGTACCAACCTGTCGTCATGAAGTTGATTCTCAAGGATGAGATACCGGTCTTCCAAAGACCCAGGCGAATTCTTGTACGTGCCATTCGGAATATCGAATTCCCCAGCAGTTTTTGCAAGGTATATCAATGCTATTTTCCGGACATTAATCCAAGCAGGTGTGGTAGAGGTGTACATGGACGACCTGATTATTCCATCGAGAGACGAGGGTAAGGGGCATCGAGAAATTGAAGAGGGGCATCGAGAAATTGAAGACGGTCCTCGAGGTAGCGGCCATGTTTGGGCTACAATTAAATTGAAAGAAGTGTCAATTCCTGAAAAGAAGAATTGTGTTTAAGTGTAAAAAACTTGGGCCTTCCGCCATTATTCTACTACAATTCGTTAGCCGCAAGCCACTGCGCTGAGTTTGGCAACTGATTTTTCCTTGTATATATCTTGGCATTTTTTGCAAATCGTGCTTTTTTTTTCGTTTCACTTTACACGCGCTTGGTTGGGCTCTATTAGATTAACTTAAAATATGTTTAGAATTTTGTAATTAATTTTTGATATTGCGTGGCGGCACTACTACCGCTGGCACCTTGAAGCAGTCAGAATCCGGTTCGAGTTACGTAGTGACAATGCAGTCTATTGCAGCCAAAGCTGACGTTGAAGAACAGAAACTGGTTGATTTAATTGTAGATGGGATTCGTGACAGTACCAATAGCATAACCTTGTTGTACGGAGCCAACACTATTGATGAATTAATCTAGCGGATGGACAGATATGAACAGCGTCGTGCGAAAGTGGTTGGCAAGTTAAATGTGAACACGCCTAAACCGAGGACCACTGCTGTTATTGCTACTGGAAGAGAGGAAATCAGATGCTACAATTGTTCACAGTTTGGGCATTATCAGAGTGCCTGTCCGAAACCACCAAGGCCCCGTGGTTCCTGCTTTAATTGTCATCAAATGGGCCATCAACACAAAGACTGTCCGAAACTAGGACGTAACAATTGATGCACTGAGTTTATACATTTCTTTTCTCTTATCGACCCAAGTCCATCAACTCCAGCATAATTAGCAAACAAAATTAGCAAAAGAAGGAGAAGACCAGAAGCAGCACAGAATACCCGCAGAATAACACGAGCAAACCAACAAATGACCCTTTAGAGTTGCTTTTATGTGTTTAATAAAGTCCTGTCGTCTAATTGATTGTGTTTAATTTACATTACTGGCGCAGTCGGTACTGTTTTGCAAATTATATTTCAACACAATTCATGCGCAGGCAAGGACCCTTATAGAAAGTACGATTGGCGTAATAAAAAACAAATTCAGATGTCTTCTTTCTGCGCGTGGACTGCGTTACAAGCCTGAAAGAGCTGCACAATTTGTGAACGCATGTTGTGCTTTACACCACATCAGTCAACATTACAAAGTCGTGTATCCGGATGGAATGCAGGTACGGATACAGATGATGTAAATTTTCATGAAATCGATGATGCTGCAAACACGCGGAATGAAACAGGCGCACGAGCTAGGTATAAGAAATAATATAATGCCCTCTCTTTAACAAAGACTGAACACTTCACTTTATTCAAATTTTCAAGGGTACAAATGAAATTAATTGATAAAAAAAAAACTCAAACAGTGTTAAATAATTTAAAACTAACAAAAAAGAAAACAAGTCAGTCTTTAAGCTTACGACTACTATTATATTTTTTTTTTTTGTTGAACCAAACTGTCCTCTGTCCCTGGCCAGATCAGGTTGTTCTTGCAAAAAAATCTTATTAGCCGATCAAATTGCGCTGGTTAGGTGAGTTTTAAACTTTTAAAAACACACATTCTATTATCCATTTTTTATTCTAATTCCTGCTTAAATTTTTTTTGTCCATTTTTAATAAAAAAAAAACCTGATCCTTTCTGTTCAGTAAAACCAACACAACTGATTTTGACATTCAGGACAAATCCAACTCAATGAAAATGACGGGATCGCACCAGCTTATCTAATTGTTTTAAGATACTATTTCGTTTCTTGAACTCGGCGCATGCCATAAACCATTAACCATATTGTTGACATCCCTGATAACAACACGCGCCAGCAGCTGTAAGCCGGCATTAAGCCATTAACTAAAATATATTATTTCCTATTTACAGGATTTTGTAACGTTAAATAAAATGAATTGATATACCAACTTGGTACCAAACCAGTGTTTTTCGTATGATCTTTCGTTCAACAAAAAACGTTCACAAAATTTAGTTAGCGGCGTGCGTTCGCCAACACATATTATGTACATTTAAATACTCATAATGCACATGAAAAACCTGTGCAATTTAATTTAATTTAATTTAATTTAATCCTGTCACAGCAATATGCCGATTAGGCATAACACTTCAAGTAGGTATCACTCAAGTGCCTCGGTCGTCATAGAATTATGCATAATATGCAATAAATATGGTTGATGGTTTAAGGGTTCAAGAATCGAGGTAGATATAGAATGTAAGCAATTATTTTTGTATATAAACCCCAAAATTTACAATAAAGAAACACTTTCCAAACGAGAGTTACGTCAAAAGGTTTTACTGGCTATACTGTTTCAACGGTTACTGCGGTCTCCGGAAAGCATAACTCGTGGGTGATAAGTTATTACAACAGTCGTATCATATTCGCTAAATTGATAAACAAATAAAATAATTTGTCACTAAGAAACTGCTTGAGTTGTTATTGGTCACTCACCCCCCGCTCTACCTCCACTCGTGAAGCTACTGTGTCAGCAAGGGAGTGTGTGGCGCATTGCGAGCACACAAGCTAGTTTTTGTTTTTCGATGTGCGATGGTCAGACGGTGGTGTGATGGGAATTTTTTTTTTGGTCTAAATTTTTTTGCATGGGTTTGCGGGACACTGGAGTGGCGTGATAGGTTTTTTTCTTTGCCTTGGCTTGGGTTTCGTCTGTTTTTGTTTCGAGTAGATGAGTGGTACAGTCAGTCGGATTGGAGTGTTCAACGGCGATGGTTGGTCTCAGAGCCGCCAAAAATAATTTAGTTGGTAAAATTCCAAGCTAACGTGGCGTCTAGTGCAATGGTTAACTAAATTAAATAAAAGACATTCAGTTTTACAGACTTAAGTGATTGTAATTGCGCACGGGTCGATAAAGTTGCCCTAGCATAAAAATAACTTTTTTTTTGGAGTAGGTTCATATCAATCCTGCTAAATTTTAGATTATCTTTTTTTTTTCGATCATAATTGTCAATTTTGTTTTTATCTTGTATTTGATTCATGGAATTTGAGAAGTGGAAATTAGCGTGTAATGATACAGGAAGTGCGCAACCGAGAAAAGGTCTGGGTAGGGTAACGCGAATCGTTCAGTCTTTTTTTTTTTTTTTCTTGATAGCCCAATATTTTGGGGCGAGTCCCAGAGGACGAAACGGAACGGAAAGAGTAGAGGTACCTTTTCTTTTCGGGTGTGAGGCCAGGAGGTAACCTATATGTACATAACCGCTTCACAGACTAATTCATTCCCCAGCAAGAGCAGATCCAGGAGGCGAGGTGCACCACGTCCCAGGAGAGAGTTGCAATAATTCATGGGGTGAGTACTTACTTTGCTTTTTACTAGTGGTATATTTATATATATGGTGGTCCTTACTCGGTCATTTGGGGAAGGGGTCAAGTCGCCGCGGTAGCGAATAAAATTGGGGGATTTTGGTGGTAAAGGAATAACCTGACCTTGACTTTTCAGTGTAGCGCCATTCCAAAGATTCTTTAATTTTCCTTCTATTAGTTTGAGTGTCCTGGTACTTGCGGACAGGCCCTTCAGGCAATTATTTTGTGGTGGTCGTATTGTAAAGCACTCCCGCATAGTTTAGCAGGGGCCATAGCCTGGACCCCAGACTTGAATTTTTTTTTCTGTACGTTTTGAAATATGTATTCGCGCGGGAACCGCTCTAATAAAATAAAGTAGAGATTTGAATTCCTGATTTGGCGTTGATTGCCTGGTCCCGTCAGCGATTGTAGAGTTAAGTTAGGGTAAGATACCTCAATAAAGAAGAGTTTAATGTAAGCCCGGCTTCCGGCATATGGAGCCAGTCAACCCAAGTTTTCTTTTTGGTGGAAGATTCGCATAGCAGTGAGTTCTAGGTGGAAGTTGGCGTTCGTTTGGTTTTTTTTTTGTTTGAAGTTTGAGTTCCACAGGTTCCTGGATGAGAGGGAAGCGGAACTTCGGAGGCACAGGAAATTCTTTCGTGGTGTTCGCATGAAACGGACCATGGCTCAGTAAAAACGAGGGATGACGGTGGTGACGGAAGAGTGAGGGGAGGGTTCGGAGTAGCAGAGATAGGCTAGGTAGAGAAAGGAGGGCAGGAAAAGGGGTCATAACCGAGAATCTTAAGCACGACGGTGATGACCATGGATCGGTCTTCCGCATTCCAGGAGGACGCAGGGTGGGTTCGCGTGCAGGTGTGCATAATACCCAAGCACACCCCAGGAGGCTGATTCGAGTGAAGGGGTTGGAGTTTCGGTCCCAATAGTAGTGAGATAGTAGATTAAGTACCTTGTGAGGGTACCGGAGGAGTGAGTGAGGTTTTGGATATAGGCCTGACAATAAACGTGACGACAGTCCAAGGGGGGAAGCAAGACACCCCCCCCCCCCCCCGAAACCGACGAGCTAGTGATCGAGCAACCACCAGCAGGCCACGGCTTCTCAGGGTTGGACACCCTTCTCCCGCCGCTGCCCGGACTGACGGGAGGTCCTGTAGCCCGACCGTCATAAGGGTGGACCAAAAGCAGGGAAGGTAGGGGCTGCGCTTAGAGAGAGGTGACCGATAACCCCCCCCCCCCCCCCCCGCATCCCGTAGGGTGACGTTACACCAATGGAAGCTAGATTCGGTTCCCATTTCATTTTCCCTTTTCCATCTTGTTTTTATTCACTCCCGGGGTGGGTTTGGTGATTTCTTTTTGAGCCGATCTCTCTTAGGCAACCCCTCGTCAGGGCGAACTACGCATTAGATTTCTTGTGAAAATTCCAACTCGTCACAGCGCCCGGCAATTTCGTTACACTACAAAACTAGAATAAAATAATACACACTCTCTAAATTTGTTTAATAATAATATTACGTTGCATTACGTTACGCTTTGGGAAGTTTAAACTGTCATAATTATAATTGTATATAAGTAGTACCTAGGAGAACAAAGAAATTCAATATAATATACATTTTTGTAACGAGAAGTGGCTGCGAATTTTATTCAAACAGTTTCCCAAAATATAGCTAAGCAAGTTACAATTAAAGGGTGTTGAAATCAACGCTAAAAACATTGGTCCTTCGAGCCGTAGATAAGATACTTAAGAGAGATTAGAGAGTTAGTTCTAAGAGCGCAGTCATGGAGTAAACAACGTATTGATAAATAAAAACGACCGGCAACTAACTAAGCTGTTGATTGGACAATCCACAAATTCGTGACATCATGCAACACTAAAAGTGCGGAACGCACTCATTCACCAAAAATAAATTGGCTATTAGCTGTCAAAAGAAAATATATTTTCCTTGTATATAAACAAAACTATAAAAGCACTGTTTTTTGTAATAAATGAAAAATTCTGTTTTATAACGTGATAATTGTGATTTGTATTTATTTGTGTATTACGGAGGTTTAGACACTAGATGGTCAGCCAGATGGTTCGCAATAAATGCAACACAAAAATCCAAAAGAAACAACATCATCACAAGCAATAAAGCGCCATACATCTATACCAGCGGCGCAAAGAAGGAGCAAAGAAAGAAGATCAGCCTACTACCCGATCGTTTTGCGAGACGACGCAACGGGACCTGCGACCGAAATCCATACAGCACGCAGGCACACGGCTGCTGTATATATACGGCAACAAAACCAACGTATATTTACTTGATGTCCGAACCCGTGTGAGCAAAGAGCTTAATACAGTCCACTACCCTATTTTTGTGTAAATAATAAAAATCATTTTTTTGTTTTTGTTCTATGAACCGTGCGTTTTTTCCTTTTTTTTTATTGATCCAAACATTTGGTGCGATGGATGGAGCGATGGCTGTTCCGGGCAAAATCGCAACGCATATTTATCTAATATAGTCCGAACGATAGTCCGAAAATACCTCTTCAAAGGCCATACGCAAATGGAGGCGGATTCCATGCACTCTGCTATACATAGAACGTAGACTCAGAAACATAGACATTAACGTTCCGGCAGAAAGTCACAGACAATAAAACTTCAGAGGGTGAGTTGTATGAGGAGAGTATTGACGACAACTCTCTCAAATGAGAGAAACAGGACAGAACACACACGACACGTCGAAGCAAGCAAGTGGGAGTTAATGACAAGAGAGTTGGAACTGCTAAAGAGGTAAAATGATTTATTGAAAAGAGAGATCAACTATTGAAGAGTAGAAGTGAGATGAATCAACAAGAACTAAGGAGTGAGAGCAATAAAACAAGCTTTTCTGACGTCAAAGAATTGGTGTGCGAATTCTACGGCTATGGGGATGAATTTCAACATTTTTAAACTCAACTGGAGAACATTCATCAAACTTTCAACATAGATGGCAACAATATGCGAATGCTAATTTCGTGTCGGCTCAAAGGCAGAGTACTCAAATGGCTGCACTCAAGAACCGATTTAACGTCAGTGCCCACCAAAACCGTTCTGAAAGAAATGAAAGAATTATTCGACGATCGCTTCAGAAGACTAACGCTGAAGAAAATTTTTGAATAAAAAATTGATAACTGGCGCCCTAGCAGGGACCGGTACAGTTAATAATAATTCTCAGTAGCTTCCCCCCACCAGGGTTAAGGGGTTTCTGTATAAAAGAACTAAAAATATAAAACCACGAACTTCGTCCGACATTTGTGAAGAGCACTAGGCCAAGTCATTAGTAGGAAAATATCAACTTCAAAGACGCTCTCCAAAGAGGAATTCGGACTACTCCAAAAAAAAAACTGCCGAACCCGGACAAAGCGCACTCTTAAGAGCCTCTGGAAATTATCAAGAGAAGGGTCACAATTTCCTGCGTTGCTCCGCAGCTCACCAAAACATAAGGACTGTCATTTTAACGAAAGTCTTTAAAAAACAAGTACCAATGAAATAAATGCTTAAAATTAAGCAAACTTAAATCGAAAGAAAACAAAAACGAAATAACAGTTAGTAATTCTTCTTTCTTCCTTCAGCCTTTACTTTGTCTGAAGCACAACAAGCACCTTTGTCTCAAAAAACAGCCTGATGAAATAAACATACTCAATTCCTATTTAATTTTAACTGTTTTATGTACCCTACGCCTACATTTTAAATAAAAAGAAAATTATTTATAACTGTTGCTGCAGCTTAGATTAAGAAAGTCTATTATTGAAGTATAAAATATTAAAATATTTAATTTAAGAATGAAACTTGGTACTAAAGAGATGCCAAGATAGACGAGTATATTACTGTAAGAAAATTAGTCTTGGTTCTCGATAGAGTCGAAAAATAATCGAAGAGTGGAAGTGACGTGAATCAACAACAACTAAGGAGTGAGAGCAATAAAACAAGCTTTTCTGAAGTCAACGAATTGGTGTGCGAATTCTACGGCTATGGGGATGAATTTCAACATTTTTAAACTTAACTGGAGAGCATTCATCAAACTTTCAACATAGATGGCAACAATATGCGAATGCTAATTTCGTGTCGGCTCAAAGGCAGAGCACTCAAATGGCTGCACTCAAGAACCGATTTAACGTCAGTGCCCACCAAAACCGTTCTGAAAGAAAAGAAAGAATTATTCGACGATCGCTTCAGCAGACTAACGCTGACGAAATTTTTTGAATAAAAAATTGATAACTGGCGCCCTAGCAGGGACCGGTACAGTTAATAATAATTCTCAGTAGCTTCCCCCACCAGGGTTAAGGGGTTACTGTATAAAAGAATTAAAAATATAAAACCACGAACTTCGTCCGACATTTGTGAAGAGCACTAGGCCGAGCCATTAGTAGGAAAATATCAACTTCAAAGACGCTCTCCAAAGAGGAACTCGGACTACTTCAAAAAAAAAAACTGTCGAACCCGGACAAAGCGCACATTAACCCGGACAAAGCGCACTCTTAAGAACCTCTGGAAATTATCAAGAGAAGGGTCACAATTTCCTGCGTTGCTCCGCAGCTCACCAAAACATAAGGACTGCCATTTTAACGTCAGACATTCCTATTTAATTTTAACTGTTTTATGTACCCTACGCCTACATTTTAAATAAAAAGAAAATTATTTATAACTGTTGCTGCAGCTTACATTAAGAAAATCTGTTATTGAAGTATAACGCACAAATAATAATTATAGAACTAATTAAAGAGATTTATAACGTTTCAGAAAAAAAGGCGTTTTGTTTTATTTATTGAAATAAGTCACGGGAAATTGGAAAATCAAATTTACCGTGTCGTCGACGAGAAGTTCACCCGACTTGTAAATTAAAGAATTAAAATAAATACAGCCATTATCTCTTATAAAATTTTTGAAGAATATTGGAATGCTATGAAAAAGTGACTCGCTGCATTATGCAGATAAAAGAGGTATTCGTACATTGGAACATCAGCTAAATTCAATGGTACAGAGAAATTCGTCAATTGGTGAGTTTGGCGCAACTGTCAACCATCAATTCTCACTCCTAATTAATAAAATAAAAACATAGGATAACTATACAGAAACTGTAACCGCATTAGTTGAAAGCTATGGAAATAGAGCTCTCGATGTTTTCATACGAGGACTAAATGATGAACTCTCAAGGATTCTCATAATCCAAAAACCCCTTCCAATGGAAGCCGTTCAATACATATAATCAATACAAGCTAACTATATGAACCGTCCAACCTACAATCCAGAGTTTTATCAAAAATAAAACTATAATCAAAAGCGTTATCAACAACAAGATAGTAACCCAGCTTTTGAGCAAAATATGCAACACAATCCAGGAAACACCCAACAAAAGAATCAAAAGATGTACAATAAGGAAACAGCAGAAGGAGAGTATTTCGATTAATATACGTGTTAAATTCTAAACTTTACGGGACACACCCACTAGTTTTCCAGTGGCTCTCTTTTCCTTCCCATGGGTCTGGAAGCTCATGCTGGCTGTTGATGGCGGGTGCGCTGTTAACTCATTTTTATATCGTCCGTGGTAGATTTTTTCTTTAGTCTGATAACGGCAAAGCCGCCTGCGCATTTTCATTTTTAATTTAATTTAATTTCATTTAATTTGATGACCACAATAACGATTATCAAGAAAATACAGAAGAATCATCAGAAGTAAAATTTTACGACAGAAGCCCCTCTCTCATACCTTACATAGTGTTTAAGTGAAAAATTGGACCAATGTAACTTGGGCCTTCAGCCACTATTCATCTATTACGATGTTAGCCGCAAGCCTCCGCCATAACCCATGGGAACATTCTCGTAGATTAATTAGATAAAGTGACTAGATTGTGATGGAACTCCTGCCGCGAGTAGGTTGCCTACAATCTCTTTGGCGGCATGACCGACTTAGGCCCATTTTATTCACTATCGTTCAACTTGCCGATGACTCCGAGGTTGATCAACTTCGGAGTTGATTTGAAAGAGAGAGTTGAGCGGCAAGTTGAAAATTGCTTTTATTCACTACTTTAATTCTCAACTCTGCTGTTGAAATTCAAAAGTTGGTCTACTTGCAGTTTCTAAAATATCCCTGGGATGTTTGTGACAGATGACACACAATAGGTCTGTTCTTTTACTTTTAAATCTTAAGCTAGGTATGTTCAGTTAATATTTTTTTTTGTTTTCATTCGGTGGTGAAGTCTTGATTAAGAAGCACGTAATAATAAAACAATAAAAATTAAAAAAATTGAACAAAAAGATGCAATTGCGATTATTATTTGAAAGCAGAGAGGAAGATGAATAGACACACAAACTTCGGCGTGTTTGGACGAAGGGTTGAGTGGCGAGCATTTCAGCGTCGGAGCGGCTGAAATGCTTCCCCTATCTGCCGGGGAAAATTTTCGGTAAATTCATTTCCTTACCTGATTCAATGTACACAATGCACAGAAAACGGTTTTTAATTCTAGACGCTGAGAACATCAGAGGCCTGGGATTCTGTTGCTACCAAATTTAACGAACTATGGCAAATTCGAAACTGCATTGAATCAGTGGATGGAAAGCATGTGGCGATGATCGTACCACTCTACGCTGACAGCATATTTTATAATTTAGTTTATGTTTTCTACAGAATATTTATATTAAAAATAATTTCTGAACAACAATAAAGATAAGACAAAAAGCAACTAAAAAGGATCATAAACGTTTCCAGATACTTTTACAAGCATCATAAAACAGAAACTACAAAATATACCTAAAAGAAAAAGTTATTAGAAAGGATCATAAATATTTCTAGATCTTTTTGCAAAGGTCATAAAAGGAAGAATACAAATGACAAAACAAAAAGCCATATAAAGGATCATAAACATTTCCAGATGTTATTGCAAGCATTATAAAACGGAAAACACAAATTGCGCTCGTCGTCTTCGCTGCCCGAATCAGGCGATTTTGTTTATTTTTTCCACTTGATTTGAAGTTCGCACAGTCACAGAAATGTTTAACGCAATAAACACAAAGAACAACAATTATGAATGCTCTTCACGTCTGTACTATCCTAACTCTCAATTAACAATGCCGTGCAGCCACACATCTCCTTGTGCATTGTGTACCTAACCTATGTGTTATTGTAATGTCGAGTGTCGACTGTCGACTCTTATCTCCCGCATGCGGTCTCTCTCCGATGTACAAATGAGAACCGAAAATCTGACATTTTTGGCGTAAAAATCCCAAGTTTGCTCTACAACGTCTACTATTTCGGGGAGTTGAGAAAACCCACAGTTGATTAACTTTCGGTTTTCTCAACTTCGGAATATCCAAAGTTGAGCGAGTCAACTTTGAGTGAATAAAAGTAATTCTCAAGTTGAAAATAAAAATCCCCAAGTTATGTTCAACTTCGAGTGAATAAAATGGGCCTTAACCGAGCCCGCCACCACACCGACGAACTTTGAATTGAGAACACCAAAAGAACACACCCAACCGACAAGGACAACTGCTGAATGGGGGCTGCGCGAGTGAGACCACGTCTCAACCCGCTGTCATAATTATTCCTTCTGAGCAACGACTCTCGCTTTTCTTGCCGGGGCATTCTTGGTTAAACCGGTGGTTTCTTTTTTTTTACAGATAAAAATTGCGCGAATCTGATAAGCGACATAGACTTCATAGCAATAAAATGAGAAGCATCGCTCTGTGAGTGACGAAGTGTAAGGATAAAATCTGAATAGTTTATCACAATTGAAGAATAATTAGAGCAAGAGTAAAACCCGTGCTGTGCTACTACAAATTTAAGTCCGTGCATGTCATCAGTTTAGAACAGTTCGAATACCTAAGAAAAGCCTTCAACAAATCGCTTGATGAGGATGTAAAGGAACGCGTAAACAATGTTTATTTATGGTCTTTCTTTATTCTTCCATTGCACAACTAAGTGCACAAGTCAATTAACTCGTTATGCTGATGTCGCACTTCGCCTTCCATACGAACGATCGCTTTAAGTATCGATCGTATGCACGACAAAGTAACATGAGCCACTTGACTTGTACGGGAATCCCTTTCCGGATTTCCCAATTCTTTTTTGCTTTTCTTTTTCGTTCATCGAACCTCGAATTGAATGATTCAATTCGAGGCTATTTATATCGGTCACTGGGCAATGACGCGCCACTGTAGTACAGGCACTCAATTACAAGCAGTCGATCGGTTCGGTCACAGTATACTAAATCGTTTAGCCTCTCAGTATAAAAGACAAAAAGCACAACAGGAGACATCGAACAACATCTGGCGAACGATCCCAGAGCAGGCGACTATAAAGGGGACATCAACGATAACTAGGGAAGTCAGTGCTAAGCGGAACATCACGCAGTTCAGATTAAATTTCGACGAATAAATATTCTTTTTAAAAATAACAACAAACAAAGTTTTTTAATTAAATATTTTTTTGAAAAAAAAAAAACAACAAACACAGTTTTTTAATTTATATATATTTTGTGTAATATATATATGTGGACAAAAAGAAAATACCTATGGTCCAAATAAAGAAAAGGGTTAATTTGTTAAAGCGTATGTTTGAATCGTAAATCCGGGGGCATAATTCGCGCGCATAGTAAGTATCGGTATTGGAAGAAGGTGTCTCTTGTGATCCCCTTCTACCGCGGAAAGCCCCCTTCCATCTCAAGGGTGTAAGATTTTACTCCCTTGTCCGTGTATTTGATACCAATTCGCCCGAGGTCGAATGACCGCAGCTGTATTTAATCCGCGAGAATGATTCTTTTTGGACAATTATTTTCTAGCGACATTATAGCCCCATGACAGATGTTGTGCACACCATCCACCCCTGCAGAGGACGCGTACACCCGCTATACTCGGGTACTTCCATGTGTTAAACGCATTCGATATTGGTTCATGGAACCATAACTCAACTCCACTCTTCAACCATAGCAATGGGAAAAGGAGTCAAAGAGAAGAGAAATGAGAGAAACCCCGTCTCATTGAAAGGATCTTCCTCGTTTTGAGTAAAAACGATTTGCTTTACGCAGCACGCCACTGGGAGTGGTTTTTGTTTGAATGTCAGTTCGATCGAGAATTCCACGTAGAACGGGCGCAGTTTCGTGTTGTGAATTTAGATAAATAAATGAAGCATATTTAAGTTCTAGTTCTTCATAGATTTTCTATTTTAACATTATCAGAAGTGGGATTGCCCATTGGTCTTTCTTTTGTGTAGTGTAATTCGATGAGTGAGCGAACAGAAGACAGAAGAAAAACAAAAAAAAATATTGTAAAGTGTACAATATCTAGTGTAGTGGAGTGATAGTGGAAGACAAAAAAAAAAGGGTATTGGCCTAAGTGTGCCTGTAAAATCCAGTTGAAATCCTCTGTGGATGATAAAGGTATTGGCCTAAGTGTGCCTGTAAAATCCAGTTGAAATCCTCTGTGGATGATATTTGAAAACTCAAGTTCGGACATTGATTTGTTTTGGTCATCGGATGAATGATCTTATTTGGGCTACATCACTGAGGGCAGTGATAAGTCGGATGGCCGAGCTGTTAAACGCATTCGATATTGGTTCATAGAACCATAACTCAACTCCACTCTTCAACCATAGCAATGGGAAAAGGAGTCAAAGAGAAGAGAAATGAGAGAAACCCCGTCTCATTGAAAGGATCTTTCTCGTTTTGAGTAAAAACGATTTGCTTGAATGTCAGTTCGATCGAGAATTCCACGTAGAGCGGGCGCAGTGTCGTGTTGTGAATTTAGATAAATAAACGAAGCATATTTAAGTTCTAGTTCTTCATAGATTTTCTATTTTAACACATGGTAAGTCGTTTTACATTTTGAATTATTACTCATAATACAGTTGCAAATTTAATGCGAGCAAAATTCAATCCATTTTTTTTTTTAATCCGAACATCCACACCGAAGTTTATTTGCCGGTATTCCTTGATTAAAAGGGTTTTATTTTATTTCTACCTTTGGTAAAAAAAAAAAAAAAAAAACGAGAGCCGACCTGGGTTGAATCAAACCTTGTTTTGCGATTCGTACTACGTCTTTTTCTTCAGTGTGCACTTGTACACGGTATGAGCCTCAGGAACATAGCTCGCCTCAGCGACCTGACGCAAAGAATTGCCGTTTGTCAGAAGTTAAGAGAAATGAAGTTTTCTTTTATAGTAGATGAATCTACAGATGTTTCTATGACAAAATGTGTAGCAATTGTGGAAAGATTCTATGAAAATTCGATTAAAAAAATATTGGATAGGTTTTTGTGTATTTTGGAAACAAAATATTCTTCCACTGAATTAATTTTTAACACAATTAAAGACTATTTAGACAAAATACATGGTCCTTATGAAAATATGATTGGTTTTGGCTCAGATGGAGCTAATGGGGTGCAAGCAAAACTAAAAACACTGAATGGCTATCTATATCCAATTGTCTGTAATTCGCATTCCGTGCACAAGTGCGCAGAATATGCAATAAAAAATATTCCAAAAAAATGTGTGCTCTTTTCCTCAAGACATTTAAAACTTTTTAAAGCACAGCCCGAAAAGGGAGGACGAATTAAAAAACTTTCAAGAATATTTCGATCTCAAGCAAAATAAATTAAAAAAAAGTAGTAGCAACTCGATGGTTATATTTTTATGCCCTGCAACTGAAGCTGAAGAGCTACAAAATTGTTTAGAAGAAATAAATAAACAAGATCGGAAATGCTGTAAGATCATAGAGGAGCTAAGTTGGAGTCGAGCTTCTGCACTGTACAGATCAAATAAATAACTAATCTCACAAAGCAACCAGTCTTTTATTTGGCTCATTTATGTACGAACAATCGTACGTACACATACAGTCCGTAACATTTGGATAGCCTCACGCATTGTTTTTTTTACAATTAAGTGTTACCGTTATTTCTTCATGCTTACATAAGAAATTATATATTGAGTGACAAGGTAAGAGACTGCTCTCTGAGACTTGAGAGCCATTTCACAAATTTCTTAAATGTAACGGAACTTTCGGAATCAATTTTGTTTGCAGTCACTAAAATGTGCATTTTTTTTGTAACATTAGAATAGCCTCACCGTATTAATTATAGTAAAAAGAAGAAAAAAATTATAATTTTTTTAAGAGATCAATCTTTATTTGTTTTCGGTAACTAATACAAATACTTTAGTACTTTGTACAACCTCCTTTATTTTTAATTACCTCAAAAATACGATCCTTTAAGGAGTCATATAAAGATTTTAAAAAATTTAGTGAAATGTTGGCCCAGGCCACTTTGATACCTTCAATGAGCTCCTCTTTACATGTGTACTGCTTCCCACCTTCATAAACTTTGCGTGTTAGCCAACCCCACACATTTTCAATAATGTTCAAATCTGGAGAGTAAGGTGGCCACGATAGTTGCTGTATATTTTGGCTTTTCAACCAGGCTTTAACTATACCGGCTGTGTGAATAGGTGCATTGTCGTGCTGGAAAATAATCGGCAATGGTCCAAAAATGTCCTGAAACTGAGGCAATGCTGTTTCCAATATGGTTTTGTAAAATTTCGCTGTCATTTTACAGTCTACAAAAACCAAATCGATTGTGCCATAAAATGATATTGCACCCCATACCATAACTCCTCCCTCACGGCTATGATGGCGATCCAAATACAGCTTATCTTTTCGCAAATCATGAAAGTAGTAATTATATCCGTCCGGTCCATCTAGGTTGAACTTTTTTTCATCGGAAAAGATCACTTTTCGCCAATCGTTTGAACTGCTGCTCCCATCAGTATTCCATACCATGTGGTATTTTGCAAAAGTAAGGCGCTGTTGTTTACGCGCATTGTTTAGTGGTGGTTTTTTCTTCAATTTTAGTCGCTTTAGGTGTCCAGCACTTTTGATAACCCGGCTTATGGTCATTCGGCTAACTTCTAATCCAGCTTCCTGTTTAATTTTATTTAAAGAGTGGGTGGAATTAGAAGCTAATCTTATGATTTTCCGCTTGTCTTGATTAGAAAGAACTGAAGAATTACGGCCTTTATAGTTTTTCCCATATAATAAAGGATTTTTTAAATAATTGTTTACAACTTTCGGGCTTCGATTAATTTTATGAGCTACAATACGGTTAGAAAGCCCCTGCTCATGATAGGCCTCTATTTTGGCCATTTCTGCTACTGTTAATGATTTTTGTCTACCCATTTTAACAGTTGAAACAAAGGAAAATAGAAAAAAAAAACAGTTTTATCACTTCCCGATAGCTTTTCGACACTCACGCTTCTAAATTTTCGCTTAAACTGTGATTGAGGCTATTCTAATGTTACAAAAAAAAATGCACATTTTAGTGACTGCAAACAAAATTGATTCCGAAAGTTCCGTTACATTTAAGAAATTTGTGAAATGGCTCTCAAGTCTCAGAGAGCAGTCTCTTACCTTGTCACTCAATATATAATTTCTTATGTAAGCATGAAGAAATAACGGTAACACTTAATTGTAAAAAAAACAATGCGTGAGGCTATCCAAATGTTACGGACTGTATATGTTAGAGCGTCCTGTGTGGTGTGTGTGTATCACAAATGGATCTCACTGTTTCGTTGTTAGTATAACAAACCAATAAGAGTGAGTCCTGTGCTGTAAGAGGGATACCTATCCATGCTTCTCTTTGCTGGATATCACTAAAATGTGTAAAGTAAGAGGATAGCTATACAACTACTCTCTGAGTGGAATGGTGTATGTGACACGACACCAAAGAATTACGGATATGCGGATGTGTGTGTGCTGAAGAGGATTTAAGCTCATTAATCCTTCAACAGCCGACGCGAGTGGAGCGCCACAGAATCGTTAAATCTAAATAAATAGATATCATATATAACAGTCTCCCACATAGCAGCGCATCTGCTGAGCGTGTTTTTTCGTCTCTTAACAACATCAAAACGGATTATCGAAATATAGGTTATCGTTTGTAAGAAATAATGAAATGAAATATGCCCCTTAGGCAGCAAATTGGCAACAAAACCGCCATCTATCGGCAGGTGAATGATTCATAAGTAAAGTAGGATTTAAAAAAACCACAACCAACTTCAAAGGTAAGTTGGGTGTGGTCACAAAAGAAAAAGAGAAAGACAAGTAAAGACGTGTATTAGTTTCGTGAGAAGAAATATAATATAATTGTTCGTGTTTTATAAATAAATATAATAAAATAATTCATACTTTACACGTTATCGTATGAAATTGTTCACTCGTTAATGAGCCTTAAAGACTTTATGCATAGCAACTTGAGTAACTGCGGTAATTTTATTCCGAAAATAGATCTTGTAAAACGATTGCCTTTAAAAATTATTTAATTTAAGTTATTTTGTAGCAACCAACCACACTAGACGCGCTGCGCCATGAAGTATTAAGTAGATAGTTATAATATTGTCACCCTAAAAGTATACTGTATATTTTTATTACAATTTTAATGTTCATAACAAAATGTAACGAACATTTTGTGTAAACAAACTAACAATTATTGACATTTGTATTCGTTTACAAGATTCATACTCTTCAAGTGTTAAGATTTACATGAGGTGCAGAGTGCAAAACATTATTTTTTGGCTTATGTAGTAAAATAAGCAAATTGTTACTGAACTCGTCCACTACTCAGTTGTGGACGTGTTCAATGGCAGACTGTTTTATTGTAACGACAGCCAACTTCAGGCTAGTGTCGGCCATTAATAATAAGAAGAAGAAAGAGCTCGAGCCAAAAAACACACGTGAAGGAAAATTATAAAATTTAACTAAAAAAACGACAAATAAATCTTTTAAATATCCGTCTTATACTTACATTATTTTGATTCAACATTTTAAATAAATAAGTTATTGTACTGGGTATACCAGAAGTCTTTTTTGAATTTTGTCCCACCGACCAGAAATCATCGTTGGAATTTCTAAAATCTCGCTAAGCGTTCCGCTAGGCAGATTTTCGTCGTTTCCATTTCATCGTGAGGAGGAGGAAAAGGGTGACACTGCGCTAGGCGTTGTTCGTTCTCCCCATGTTCTTATTTCGGATCAATGCTTTAGGGATTTCTCGTAGATTTTACTTTTGTTTTGCTATGTACATTGTACACATAATTAATTGTGTATGGACGTTTTTCTTTGGTTCGAGCAGGAGCTTGAGTTTGAGTTTTTAAAATCAAATCGATTGTAATCCGAATTTAATGAAATCAAATTTATAAAAGGTTTGATTTTTCATCGGAAGATGGAAAGTTGTATAAACTTTTAAAATTCATAAGTCCACGTTGTCTTAAGAACAGAAATGTTCATTCACTTTGCGAATCGTCTAAATATTTCGTACATATTTTTTCTTCTTCAGATTGGGTTGAAATTGATAGGGAGTGTAGACGTCTTAGAAATTTAAACATCGAAAATATTTCAACAGACAATGTTCAAAAATTTTGAAGTATTAAAAACAATTTTGGCCCACTTTGGTGGGCAGGGCCAGGGTGGTTAACTTCTGCAGACCTTTCGACATCTTTTTTGGATTTTACATCGGCGACAGGCAGTCAAGACATATCTTCACAACTGCGTTGTCTGTTGACGTTACGTCCGATCAGCGCAGAACCCGGCGGACTGTGCTAGCCGCGGCCTCAGCGCCAAAACAGAATCAGTTCTGAATGTCAACAATGGGCTGATCAAAGTTGAAAGGAGGTACAACTGTACAATAAATATAAACGGAAATATTGTCACAAATAATTACAGCCAAGAGATGAATGGACTGTATTTTGGCCCACTATGGTGGGCAGGGCCTAGGGTGGTTAACTTCTGCAGACATTTCGACATCGTTTTTGGATTTTAAATGGGCAACAGGCAGATCAGACATATCTTCACAACTGCGTTGTCTGTCGAGGTCACCGAGGCGCCATCCTGAGACAACAAATGGCCCCTTTGCCCGGCCAGCGGGTCAATGCTGCACGACCATTCCTATCGTCCGGAGTGGACTACTGTGGTCCCTTTTAACCCAAGATCGGTACTCAGCGGTCACGGACGACCGTCAAGACGTACCTAACGATAATTCCTTTGACTGACAGATCGACCCCTTGCAGTTAAAAAAAAAAATCATTTTCATTAGCCCACAAGCTGAGAAAACTGCTGCCTCCCATTTCAGCGAAGGACGAAGATACAATTATTTGGCTATCTCACAACATTGAGCCATGGATGGAAGTAGAAGAAAAATGAGCGGCAGTGATTCATGACTGAAGGAAAGAAGTTTTGTCCGACTGTGGAAACACATTGAGAAGATAGCCACTTTTCAAGCACAGTCTTGGGCATTTGTTGGTAATTTCAAGACTATAACTATATTTACCCAATACAAAAATATTTATAGACGAAAATATTTTTTTTAAATGTTGATATTGATTACAATAACAAACAACTGGCCGAGTTTTATGGAGAAAATAATTCCATATTTCAAAACAATAATAAAGGATAAACCATCGCGAGTACCATTACTTTGAAAAAGAAATTGGTACCAGTAAGTTAAGCTTATTTCGAACAGGTTACCATTGTTAATCCAAAGTAAATTTTTTTATATCACATTCGGTTTAAAATATATGTAGGATGGGGACTGTCCGTAAATATACATTGGTCCACGTCGAACCGGATAAGTGTTACCAAAAGTCGAAAAAAAAAAACACAAAAAATAATTGCGTTGTACAGTGATGGAAACTCGTCGAGTCGTTTTGTTTCCCTCCTACAGACAAAAGTTTCCTTGCAAGTGAAAGTAATGTTAGTGCGAGAGAGAGATTTTATTTAAATCTTGAGTGGTGAAAAAGTAAAAACAAGTTAAAATATTAACAACAACGAAACAACAACATTTCTTCTACAAAGAACAAAGTTGGTGAGTGCATTAATTCAATAGATAAAATAACTTAGTACAGAAAAATAAAAAGTTGGAAAATTGTGATGTGGTGTAAGTCGATTCAGGTACAGACGGGTTTGTGTAGTGCTTTTATAGAAAGACGAACTCTGCTCGTCTCCCAAGATCGGATGTCAGGAATATTGGTCATTGTTTTCATAAGTAAACAAACGACTCGTAATAGAGCAGCAATGCTGCGCCGAGTACAGAGTACAGGGTACATAGTCTTTTTCTCAATAAAGGTAGCACAAGATGCCACGAAGCTGAGTGAAAGAATATTACTCATAACTCATAAGCCAGCACTGATAAGATGCAGAGTAATAAAGTACAGATGCAATTTTCATTTGAATAGCGACAAAATGCGCTATAAAAATTTACAACTCAATAATTAAACCACATTTTGAATTCTGCTCAACTATACTGTACATGGGCAAAATGCAACGGAAATCAACAGGCTGTGGTGTAAAATATTTTGCCTTGATAGGTAGACGATTGCTTCGCTTGCATTTCTATCGCGCCGTGCGAATATCTAAATTCTCTGAACGTGTGACAAACGGATTTCGATATTCCCACGGCGAATGTCTACCTGATGCCTAAGACACCTCATTTGGCTTCTCTGATTTGGGGAGCGGGCAGTCGCATTTTAACATGCTAGATGAAAAGACCCGTGTTTTTATTGGACAAGGCTACAAAAACTTCAAGACAAGGCGATGAGAGTAATTCTCAAATGCAGTTTTTATACACCAATCAGCAGGATGCTCTCGTGCCTACAATGGCTCAATATCAAACAGAGGATAACCTTCAACGCAGCAATATTTGTATTTAAAATTAAACATAAAATGGTTCCTGAATACCTTTCATTAAACTTAAATATTCCACATGAAGTTTAACCATATAACATTGGATCCAATAACAATTTTAGATTGCCACTTTATAGAGACATTAGAACTCAAAACATGGTCACGTACAAAAGTATCAGATTTTTTAATGAATTGCCAACTGTGATTAACAATGAAGCAAATTACCAAAAGACTCCTAATAGTCTACATCAAATCTAACGTGTAATTAAAATTAAACATGTGAGATATGCCGGTCCGACGACACGGTCGCGTCGTACATAAAGCCTATATACTGTCACTCTTCCTCTCTCACGCATACCGGCGAACAACCCTTTTCTTTCTTTCCATTCCATCGTCCCCAGGTTAGTCAGTCAGTAGAGATCAGTCAGACGATACAGAAGTATCCCGACCAGTGCCGTACCTTTTTTTTTCGTATTCAATTCTCGCACAATAAATACTTTTTTTCGTTCTATTAAATAAAGAATCTCACAGTTTGGGGGCTCTTTCGGGATTATTATCTATTAATTAATTGTCCGATCATCAAATCGACAATTATTTAAAAAACATCAAAGTGTACGAAAATCAAAGTGCGCGAAAAAAAAAAAGAACAAAGAACGCCTACGTGCTTGCAGCACCAACGATGACGAAGGAGAGACGAGCGGGGCCGCGGCTGGGGTGAATATCGCCAATATTGGTAAAGGCGTTACGTGGACGAACCGAGAGGAAGGAGCAAGTGCGTCAACGTCAAACAGGAGAGCGCAGGAAGCAATTCCGTTGGAGCCACCAGCTGAGCAGCGAACAACATTTTCCTTCAAGGATGTAGAGGAAAGCCTAACGGCATTCACTGGCCGACAATCACAAAATGTGCGCAAGTGGATAGCCGAGTTGGAGGAGATCAGCGAAATGGTTCACTGGAATGCGCTACAGAGGTTTTTCTACGGGAAACGTTTGCTATCAGGAGCCGCGAGAATGTTTGTGCAGAGCGAGTCCGGTATTCGAGATTGGGTCTCTTTGAAGTCAGCGTTGATCAGAGAGTTCGGGGAGGGGGTGAATTCGGCCGAGATACACAAGCAGCTGAGAAAAGTCAATTAATTTAAATATGGCTTCAGCTAGTGAAAATTTACATCCTATCGGAACGTTGGAAGAGATTTTTAATACGCGAAAACAATCATCAGTTAGAGTTGCTGAAACTGGGTCTGAGGAAGTTTTTACTAGTAAAGAGAAATGGGGCCAAACATTTTTTTTTATTTTCGAAGAGATAATGTACTTACAATCAAGAAACATACTGCACTTTTGATCAAAGAAATGGGTCTCACCTATACACATCCGATGTTTGCAGTCATTTATGCAGCAGCACCAACAGTCCTTGCTGAGTCTAACTTATCTCAGGTCACACCATACTTAGAGACATCGGGTCTAGTAAAAATAGCAAAACTCATGCCTACCCTGACCATTACGCAGTACCTATACTAACTTCATTCGTTCTCAAACCGGAATACTTGAATTAGATGCTAAAAATAATACCATCTTTGCACTGCTTTTCTATCTTCCAGGTTTCATGGAAGAATATGATAAAGCAGTTGATACACAGCAAATAGTAGCAGTCAGATATAGTTCACCAGATATCGTAGCAGATGCAGAGGGAAGGAAGTTGTTTGCTAGTAAGGAAGAATTCTATTTTTCCATACTAACAGCAATCATCAGCAATGAAAAGCTACTAACAGATCAGAATTTGAGTTCCGTCTTGGCTCGCTACAAGACATTTTATTCCCTTCTTGGCCTTAACTACGGTAACAGGGAATTGCCCGAATTTATCAAGTTGCTCGGGCATGCCGGCTTGGCATCTTTTAATGCATTTATCCCTGTGGGATTGAGGCCACAGTTGATGGGGGTGCTCAGAAAGGTGAATGTCTCATGCATTTGTTCTTATGCACATGTCTTGTTGAAGGGAGCAGGAATGACGATGATCCTCTACACTGAAAGCTTATTGTCTAAAGAGAAGTATCTGAAAGGTTACTTTACTTCTGTTATTGCCCCGGAGATTATAAGCTTTAAAAAATGGGTATCAGCAACTCGGATAGAGATGGATGATGACTTTGTATACCTCAAATACTTAGCACCAAAAATCCTCGAGTCGGTGACCCAAGATCAATATACAAACATATTTGCCTTAGCATATAGGTACGGGAAAGAGAAAGAGCTCAGACAATACTCCTCCAAGATATTGGACCAAGTGCATATAGACCCATCTTGGTTACTGCCTATATCTGGCTATGCAGAAGGAGTGAAAACTCTTGACCCAACATTGAAACCCCAGCTATGTGGAGCATTAGGTGTTGTCCCAGTAACTCCCATTCCTATCGCAAAGGAGGATCGCCCTGTAAGTACGATCGCTATGAAGTGGAGAAAGTGGGGGATCACGAGGGGCCGCGAGCAACATCATCAGCCGCAGACAGCATGAAGCCGTGGAGTAGGTCAGTCGGGGCGAATGACAAGCCAGGAGGGCCGAATGTGGGATATGCCGGTCCGACGACACGGTCGCGTCGTACATAAAGCCTATATACTGTCACTCTTTCTCTTTCACGCATACCGACGAACAACCCTTTTCTTTCTTTCCATTCCATCGTCCCCAGGTTAGTCAGTCAGTAGAGATCAGTCAGACGATACAGAAGTATCCCGACCAGTGCCGTACCTTTTTTGTATCACTTTTTGCGTACCACTAAATATTTTGTTTGTTACACTAAATAAAGAATCCCACATAAAGAAAAGGGTTAATTTGTTAAAGCGTATGTTTGAAACGTAAATCCGGCGGCATAATTCGGGCGCATACTAAGTATTGGTATTGGAAGAAGGTGTCTCTTGCGATCCCCTTCTACCGCGGAAAGCCCCCTTCCATCTCAAGGGTGTACGATTTTACTACCTTGTCCGTATATTTGATACCAATTCGCCCGAGGTCGAATGGCCGTAGCTGTATTTAATCCGCGAGTATGATTCTTTTTGGACAATTATTTTCTAGCGACATTATAGCCCCAAAACCGATGCTGTGCACACCATCCACCCCTGCAGAGGACGCGTACACCCGCTGTTTGAATCCAATAAAACGCACCACTCTGCCTTATCATCGAGCAACGCACCTCAAAGCTGGTTAGCAAGTAAACTTATTTTGCTGACCCGCTCTTTGATCGCTCGTCTCTTTACTCATTTTGGTGTTCGCGAATTTCCGGCCTCTTCGACTTTTCTCGGCCATTATATTTTTGACCGCCATCGAGACTGCACCTTAAATAAAGTTATCAAAGTTTTAAAACGTGTTGCTGCACATTTTGTTTTTCATTTTTTTTTTCTGTGGCACCACCCCAATTGTACACCCGCTATACTCGGGTACTTCCATGGTAAGTCGTTTTACAATTTGAATTATTACTCATAATACAGTTGCAAATTTAACTCGAGCAAAATTCAATCCTTTTTATTTTTAATCCGAACATCCACACCGAAGTTTATTTGCCGGTATTTCGTGATAAAAAAAATGGTTTTATTCTTTATATCTACCTTTGGTAAACAAAAAAAAAAAATAAACGAGAGCCGACCTGGGTTGAATCAAACCTTGATTTGCGGTTCGTACTACGTCTTTTTCTTCAGCGTGCACGGGCACGACGTTTATCAGTCTACGGAAGAACCAGCTCACCTAATTAGTTTTAAGACATTTATTTAATTTAAGAATCTTGAATAGATTAGTGTGGAATCCTACATTCCACACCATGGAAATTGATTAGTTTTAGGTTTCGTTCATTCTAGTACTTTAATGTATTGGTTTCGGCACCTTACGTGTGTAATGTTCACCTATCGGCTGGAAGAAAATTTCCTGAAAAATATTTTTTTTTTATTTTTTTTTTCATCTCCATTCACTCAGCGATATTTTTCCTTTTTATACCTGGCAACGCTGACCCGATCTCGTTTCACCACCATCAAAGAGCAAATTTCCTTGTTTGCCAAAAGTGGGAGGAGCCTCCGCGCACAAGCAATTGCATTGTCATGCATTGTGTTGTAATCCGCGTGAGGAAATTTTTGCCTTGGCATGAATAGTGGTGGATTTTGTATTTGTCACGAAGTGAAAGAGAGAATGGGCGTGTTTGTTGCATTTGGGGTATATGGTGTGTGGTGAGAGAATTTCCCCGAACATCAAACTGCTGTTTGGAAGAATGAAACTTGTGCGAGACATCGCGACTCGGCGATCTATGCAATCGTGTTCGTAAACAACTTGTGTACGAACTAAAAGTGCATAACTGTGCGGTGCGGCGAGTTCGAAAACACTTTGTGTACGAACTAAAGCACCTAGCGGGACCTGTATTTTACATGCGATCTTATGGATGGCATGATTTTTGTTCTCTTGTTCGTAAACATGTTTACGAGCAAATACGACCGTTGGCATGGCGTGGGGTAGCTGATGGCTTGGGTAATATTTCGAAAAGTATTGAGTCGAGTTTGGAAGCTGACAAGAAGCAGGTTGATTATCTCCCCAAGGAGAATTTTCTTCGGTGACTATGCCGGAACACCGCGTCGTGTGTGTCTCCGTGCAAAAGTTTTACGGTGAATTTAATAAAAATTATTCTTGTGTACCGAGTAATTGTGCGGTCAATAAAATAAAAGAAGATTAAACTCCTCCAGTGGAATATTAAAATTTTGTTCGGTTCGGAGTTAATTTCGTTCGAGTGGCCCAGTGATTTTTCCCACGTGCAGTTAAATTCGTTGCATGGGACAAAGGGATTTAAAACTTGCGATAACCGGACACGTGCCCTGAAAAGCTCAGTGGAACTCTCATCAGCCCAGTGCTTGATCGACCAAGGTCGTTAAAAACTAACCCGGATGGATGTGTTAACTTTTTTTTTGTTACACCTGCAACCCGTCAGTGATTTGTGTTTTGAGCCAGTGTTCCTGTGGCTAAACAGAATTTTGTGTTGCTCTTCATTTTGTGACCAAAACCCGCACTTGGTGTAGTTACCGTGCTTGTGCCGTGTTCTCACACCCATTAAAAAGGGACATAAGACAAAAGTGATCCTAGTGCCTGAATGGGAACGTATTAATCCCCAGCCTAGTGATAAAAGGTGTACCTCCTCGCGCAACGGATCTAGTTTCAACCTATCCGCGAGTGAGACACATAAATGACTTTAAAAACACGTGATTAAGGGCCCAAAGAAAAGGTCAAATCAACATTTTATTAAGGGCCCAAAGAAGAGGTCAACTCAGCATTTTACTAAGGGCCATTTACCACACTGAACAAGGGCCCAAAGAAGAGGTCAGATTCAGCCCCGAAGAAACCCCCTCGGCAGAGTTTGTGCAGGAAGCAGCTCCAGAATCGCTTAAGTATCTCAGTAGTTTTCTATATCGTAGTATTATAAATTTGATTAAATTTTGATTTAGCGTTATAAAGATATATTTTTTTTTTCTGATTGCTAATTGTATCTTTTCCATTTTGTATACTAAAGATTCGATTTTTTTTGTCTGCAACCTGTAGGTGTTAGTACACGCAGGATATTTTGTACGTTATTAATTTTTCTTTTGCTAAGGTAGCCTTAAGAGATTTTTTTTATTATCTTTGTTGCTGACATACCTGTTAGTCACATATCGGTAAAAAATTCAGTAATAGATAGATATCCTAAAGGATTAATTTACAATAACGGAAACAGAACCTAGAAGTAACTTTTTGTGTCTTTAAGCTTTTAGAGTGAGCGAAATATTGTCGCTAGAATCCCTCATAATTGGAGGTAGAGATTTCTTTTTGTAGCCTAGTTTTCGACAGCGCTTTCAACAGGTTAGGATACATATTTTTTTGAATAATCGACCAGTTGTCTTGATTTTATGACACAAAAGGTGTTGACTTCAGTGGAAGTAATCCATGCCAGGGAAATCAAACCCGATCTATTTGATCCACTTTGGTAGTTATAGACATAAGTTAGTTTAAGATATTATTTTTCATGAAGTTATGAATCTAAATAAAATGTTTAACGTAATGACATATTAAGTTTGAGTTTCGTGTGGTCGAAGTATAAGTATGCGAAGAGGGTAAGCAAACCAAATTTAGGGGTCACTAATGTTTCAAGAGTGACCATGGAAGGGTGGGGATAGTCCCAGAAGGAGACAAATAACACCGGTTCTTCATTTCAGGGCTATGAACTCTAAGTGGCAAGCAGCAATAACCGACAGGTACCTGGTGTGCCTTCACCATCGTGGTGACTTAGTTTATTTCACTTTTTCTTATATCCCATGCACGAAATAATTAATTTGTAGAGTAGGTGAGCTTTGCATTGATGAGAGCAAGAACCCCCTCCCCCCCCCCAATACCGGCGAGCCAGTTAGAGCAACGCTAGGCGTGCATGACCCGCTCAAAATCAAGCATATGTGGATTGTTAACATCTCTCATGAATCCTCCTGGTACTGCACCAGGAGAATACTATTCGCCACATACATCACGTACATTACACGTGTGTCTAGTTTGTAGCTTTAACTGTAAGCGATTTATTTATGGTTAATTAAAGATTATCCTCTCCAAAGGAGATCATGGATTAGAAAACAGAAAAGAACTTTATCTTTTTTCTTGCACTTTTGGGGAAGATTTCTTTATTTTTCGAAGGTTATAGATTTCGTTCCGCTATGGAACTAGTATCAGGATAAGTATTTTACGGAGGTGAGGAGGACGGTCAACGCGCTCGTCGTCGTCGTCGTCGACAAAGTGTTATAAATTTTACCGCGTTGTAAATAAATTAGTATGCAAAAAATTAAGTATAAATTGATGTGTAAGTTGAATTCAACTTTCAATTGCAAATGTTCTCTGCATCTGAAGATAGTGAATCAAGTCTTTGTTCGTATACATATAGTCCAGAAATTCAAAATGCCGCTACCAAAAAGGAAACAACAAATTGTCGAAAACGACGTCGAAGTAGCAGAGGAGGCTCAAGAAGTCAGCGATACGGAAGTGATACCAGTGGAAATGAAGGTTCTTGGTCAAGTGATTCCGAGTCAGGATTATGGAACAGAGACACAAGCTGTAGTAAACGATTTGATGACAGTAAAAAAAAAAGTTTGCACTGTGTTCGGTACGCAACCGAAGTATACAATGTGTTGGTCAGTCACCCTGACCTTCACCCAGACGATTCGCCATCGCCTACCACACAGTTGCGGTCATCTACCTGATGGCCCATATCGCATATATTCGAATCTTCGTTGTCGACAACTCGCCGCATTCCACAGAGTCAAATCGCAGCCAATGTCCCAGCCAACCATCAGCACAACATAATCACAGCTCAACTCATATCACTGGCGCATATGAGATATGCGATACCGAGACATTTGCCGAAGCGAGTCATCACCCACTTGTCGTCGACTCGGTAACCTGACGCCTCGCGCCGAATGTAATGGCACTATTCGATGGACGAATAAATACGGCGGCGAGGCAGCAATGGATATTCTAGTGTTTCGACTTCACTAAAGGAAAGATAAGGAAAATGGATCGTCGTCTTGGAGTTATCATTGTGGGTGGCGTGGGAATGCTGTTTGTCGTTTGGCAATGGATCTCGCATGCTTGGGCATGGTACGGGTTACTGGACACCCTGGGACTGTGGGCGTTCGGCTGACGCGGCAATTCTGGACTATGGCAACGACGTGCTGGTCGACAAATGGCGAAGGCGGCCAGCACTCAGGGCAGTCGAATTCTACCTCTCGCGGTAACGACACGGTATCTTCAGTTTATTCAGTATAAATGAAGTTGATCTACTAGCCAAACGGTTATACTCTTTTTTATTCGGCCCATATCAATTGGGAAGATTCTCCTCTCTAGGTCTCTTGTGAAAGTTCAGATCGGAAGACCAATACCCGACACACTGAAAAGGAAGAGTTCGTCGAAAAAGGAAATTCCAAAGAAGAAGAAAACCGTGGACGAGATCATAAAGGAACAGGATCCAAAAGACGATATGTTGAGCATCCTGGGATTAATAATAGTGATGTGGACGGACGATTTTATATTAACAGCAGTGAATGCTATGAGATTGATAGTGAAAGCAGCAATGAAGCAGAAGAAGTTTGGCACGAAGAAGATTATATTCGAGATGCAACAAGGGATTTCATCTACTATAAGAAGCCTTCAACACCTGGAGATCGATGTAAAAACTTGTTCGCTGCGGGTAAGAAGATACATTTTTATATAATTTCAACTTTTATAATTTTTTTTCTTTTTAGGATTTCGTCAAAGGTCTTTGCGAAAGCGAATTTTTCACGACGTTTACGGAGCGTTCAATGACGATGGAGGAATCAGACTGGATTCTGGACAATTATATCGAAGTTTTACCAGAAGCTTCTTGTGCATTGCCCACCACGACGACCACTTCCACATTGTCCATGACTGCTCGTACTCCAACTCCAGCTGTCGATGTGGATTCACCGACTATACCTCAAAGAATGCTCACATTCCGGAAGGAGGTATTCTCGACGAGTTGTTTCCTCATTCGAGTTTAGTCTCGAACATTGGGTCAATATCGCAAAGTATTTCAAAAAGGGACGGAGATATATTTGCTACATGGAGCACGCCCGGAGAATGTGGGTACCGAGTGATCAAACTCGATATATACAACTTCTCAAAGATCTCCGGGATTCCGAAGGAGCGGTGGTGGAAGCAGGCGACATACAGGTCAACTTTCATGACTTCGTCTCCTGTAGACCCGAAGGAGATACTGATAACAAAACTATTGCAGACAGCAGCACAGGATCTGAAGAAAGTTCCAGGAATAAGAAAGGAGGAAAAGGTAATAAAATCATCAAATTAACCTCAACATTTGTTATTAAATGCACCTTTAGGTAATATTAGAGATTATTATTATAATGTAGAACAATCTGTTAATATTTTAGATGAACTTTTAAAATTTCAGTTTGATAATAATAAAATAATAATTTTAGAATTTTTAAATAACTTATTAAATGTATTAGATAAAAGGGTGCCTAAAAAAAATACTATATTTGTACTATCAGCTTCTAATGCTGGTAAAAATTTCTTTTTTGATACGTTTATTCATTATTTTATTAATTTTGGGCAAATGGGTAATTTTAATAGACGATCAGGGGACAAGTTGTAACGAAATGTCTTGCGCCCATCGTACTCGTTCGACCGACCGCCTGGATTGCCCACGGAAGGCGACGAGACACTTCAAGAATTTGTTGCACTCCGCTGAAAACATATCTGTACGTGCCTGCTAGCATACGCACCCGGTAAAACCCAGCTGCAACGCATAAAGCGATTTTTTTTGGTTTGCCAAAGGGCACATGTGAGTCAGTGATCAGTCGTTTGTGCGAACACTGCCACACCATCAATTACGGACGTGAAATTACTCGAGGCGTTCCATCGAATCCCTTGAGGTTCATGGAATCTGCCGCCAGAAGCGACGAACCGAAGGGAGACGGCCCAAACACCGACCATCATCGTGGAGTAAAGATCCCGATTGTTTAATTTGTTTTGTGTTGAGTTACAACAATGAGTCTAATACCATTGACTGCACCCCGAGGTCATGCACCTAATGCCTGCATGCCTCATCAGTGAGAATAGTGTAATTTCAGCTACTGTTTTTGTTTGTACGAGATGGAAGTCGGGAAATCCGCAATTACTTCAGAGCAGTTGTAAAATCAGTTTGTAAGCTCATATAGAAGTCAATTTCCTATAGCATACCCCTGGTAGCATATAGATGTTTATTTTTTTCTTTATATTCGCCTTTTGATACCTGCCAAAGTGCAGATGACCCTATGGGGATTATCTTGCAGTTTTTGAATACATCATGTAAGAGTGATTCGTAGGATAATCATTTTTAGATAAGACATAGCGGAGCGGAGCAACACACCGACCTTCATGAATTTGCGCACAGTCAGGGAGCATCGGCAATGTTTCAAGTAAGTACGACAGCTACTTTTTATATTTTTGATTGAGTTCCAACTTGGGAACGAGTTAAACCCATATCAGTCACTCACTAGTATAATGCCCTCTGCATTATAATTCAAATTAGATAACGTAACCTTTTTAAATAATCGTTTGTGATAAGACATAATTTAAAGATTAGTAACAGGGGGATAGTATATGCTAATTAATTAGAATATATAATATACATCGCTGCGTTTTAGATGCTTCGTCTTCAACGAAGGCATACATGTAGATGTATAGTTAATATCTTGATTCGTACACATATAGTGACGTTAGACATACTGGATAGGTTAAGAGAATTGGATGAATTAAATCATGTTGAACATTGAGACATACCCAAATCGACAAACCGTCTAAAATTATTGAACTTGAGATGAATTATTCTTAGATTTTTAGTGAGAGGGAAAGGATTATCTGACGTGAGTAGAGTCCAGGCGTTCGGCCACCGAACGCAGTATACTTTTAGGGGCAGTACTCGAAACGGAGCGTGAGTATTTCATGGTTATATTTTTTACCACGCTGAGTTACAGCTGGGTTGTAAGTATTTTATATAAAAGCCATGCTACTTGAAAAACATTCATTAGCAAATGTTCTCTGAACAAAGTGACAACGATTCAAGTGTGTGTTCATATAATTATAGTCCGGAGAACAACCATGCCATTGCCGAAGAAGAAGAACCAACAAGTTCCTGTAAACGATATCGAACAAGCAGAAGAAGCAATGGAAGGAAGCGAAAACGATGTGATTTCTTGTGGAGAGGAGATTCCTTGCGGTCAAGTAGTGATTCCGAGTCAAGAGTGTGGAGAAGAGACGCAGGCAGTGATATCGGATCTGATGTCAGTGAAGAAGAAATTTGCCCTAAAGCGCAAGAAGTCCATGAAGGCGGAGAAAGCGAAGAAAATGAAAACAGTAGAAAACATAATCAACGAACAGGATCCCAAGGACGATATGCTCAGTATATTGGGTCTAATCCTTGTACTATGGACCGACGACTTTCTGTTGACAGCATCGAGTGCTCTGAAGCTGATAGTGTCCATTTCGATGAAACAGAAAAAGTTCGCCCTGAAGAAAATTTTATTTGGGATGCAACACGCAATTACAAATATCATAATAAACCTTCAACGCCAGGGGACCGATGTAAAGACGTGTTCTCTTCAGGTAATGTGTCTTACAATTTATTAACATTCATATATTAATTAATTTTTATTTTCAGGATTTCGTGAAAAACCTCTCCGAAAGCGAATACTTCACGATATTTACGGAGCACTCGTTGACAATGGACGAGTCCGATTGGATTCTGGATCGTTACATAGAAATTTTACCGGAAGCTTCCTGTGCATCGCCCATCATGACGACCACTTCCACATCATCCATGATTGTGCCTATTTAAACTCAAGCTGTAGATGTGGATTTACCCACTACATCAAAAAGTGCGCATATTTCGGGAGACGCTACTCTCGACGAGTTGTTTCCTCCTACGAGTTCAGCTTGCAACACCGGGTCCGTAATTGTGAGTTGGAATTGTGTTCCAGTATGTCAGCTTGACTATGGGTGTTTTCATAAACGTCAAAAATCTGTGCTAGTACAATCGTCTTTCTTCTTTGCTGCATTATTGAACACACTTATTCTGCAGAACGTGAGCAGGTCTGCTTAAGTACAATTTTAAGTAGTTCACTGAATGTTCATAAACGTCAGACAAAGATCAGAAATGGCCGCGAAGGATTTTGTGCTGAATCTTATTTGTGAATTACTTTTACATAAAGACGACAATATACTTGCACAAAATAATTTTGTTGCTGCATTTTTGCACAACCAATGATTTTGGCTTCGGCCGAATCATTTTTCGGTTAGTCAGTTGGTGTTGAACAAGAGCAAGTCTCGGTCATGGTCGAGATGCCCTAGCGCATATTTCGTGTGGCGCATATTCGGTGGGGTATAAAAACTTTAACCCTGGTGTGTGCGTAATACCGCGTGGGAATAATTTATATTTCCTGTATTCAATTTAAAATAAATTCAGTGAGGTGCATCTTGTGACTTTTAAGTGTGTTGCTTAACGAATTTACATAGTTTCAATATGTTCTACGAACCACCTTCCTAAAGTGAACAGAAAAGTGCCAGTGACTTCGCGGCAATTAATTGCACCACCAACCCCCGCACCCACATCGCATTTAGCGCAGAGCCTCATGCTCCTTTTCGTGGGATTTTAGTGACTATATCTCTGAGCCCATATCGTGAACGCCAGTGTGCTTGGCCCAGTGCGTAAACCACCCCGCTGGACGAAGTGTAAGCCCCGGTCGCGCCCCAACGCCCTATGCGCGCAATAAATCCCAGACGAGTCCTGGAGACCGGAATCGCAGTGCAGTCCCCCCAAGTGCTAGTGTTTTGTACCAGCCAGCCTAATGGCGCACTAACTCAAACAATCCCGAACGAATTGTTCGGAAGACCAAGTGAAACCAGTGACTCTCACGTGACAGTGCACCCGTCTCAAGTGGTGATCCTTGTAGCGACACCGCAAAGTTTCCAGCGTGCTTCGCTCGCGGTTAATCGCGTTACCACCCTGTGACATTTATATTTTTCTTTACGAGCCCGGTACTAGTCCTGCCGCGAGCTATACCTTCGTGGGAAGCCGGACGTGGCTAATTTAGAAGAGCCACGTGGCCGTGCATTTCAACCCGCTGCATACCCCCGAATCCCGTCGGGTGAACAACGAGCTGCTCCCGCCCAAATCAACTCCACTCTAAGTTTTAGTATTCTTTATAACTTGTTTAATTAGTTTTTTTTTTTTTTCTCGTATATTATGATTTATTAAGTGTCGTTTACAGTACAGTGCTGCTAATAAATAAAGTAAAACAACATACATGCCCCGCGACATTTCCTCCGCTTCACCGGCGAAACAGTTTTTGTTAATTCGTTTGGAATCGCGTTTAGCACACGGTGCAATAAACCCCCTATGGGTTGCGCCAACCGTCTAATATGGCAATCACTCGCTTCGATAAATACAACCAAATTTTAATTCGATTCTTTTATTCCGCGTGTCCCCTAGCTTAGGTCTTATCAACTTTAAATACCTCAGGACGATGCAGTGCACTCCATCAGCCTCCTGCAGAAGAAAAAGCGTACCCGGTATAACCAGGGTAATTTTCCCGGTAAGTTCACCACAATTCATATTAGAATTTTTTTTTTTTGGAAAATTTAGTAGTATTTATGCGAGCGATTCTGGGTCTGTTCCTCCACGGAATCTCCAAGGAATCTTTATTCCACCGACATTGTACCGATTGGAGTTACTCCAGATTATCGTAGATACACATTGTACTCTTAGTTGTTAAGATTTAGAGCTGGCTTTCTTTTTTGCGGTTTCCAAGCACAGGCGATTAATTTCATAATTTTTGTACAGAGTCAGTTTACAAGTACAGGTAATCAATTATGTACAGAAAGAATCTGCTGTCTTTTCTGTAGATTTCAAGTACAGAAGTTAAAATAATGCCAAAATAAAAAGAAGAGTTTTAAGAGATAACAGCAACCCATTAGAGTCAAGTGAAAAAAAGTGAGTATTCAGAAATAAAAGAATAACACTGACAACATTGAAAAATTAACTACATTTTTTTAGTTTTGTGCAGCAGTTTAGAGTGAACAAGGAATGCTTCCTTATGATCCTTAACTCATCAAAACTTGCAGGCACAATAAGAAGCACATCGGTTCAACCCATTTTAGAACTTTGTTCAGCATTGAGTCTCCTAGCCAGTGGGAGTTACCAACCCAATGTCGGAATAAACGTGTTACTAGGTATAGCACAGACAACAGTTTCAAAGTTCTTTCGACGCACTTTGGGTTTTTTGGAAAACGAAATTTGTCCGCATTGGATAAGACTTGATAGTTCTAAACTTCGAGACAGCAAAGAATATTATTACAGGAAATTTAAACTACCGGAAATAGTGGGATGCGTTGAAGGTACCTACTCATATTCCCTTTTTTGATACCAAAGGAAAATGAGCACATATATTTCAACAGAAAAGGATTTCATAGCTTGAATGCAATGGTGGTAATAATATAATCAATATAATTAAATAGGTACTAAAATTAACATTTCTATGCATAGATTTGCAATCACCTAAACGAGATAATAGCAATCAACAGTTCACATGGGGGTGCTGCACATGACTCGGCTGTTTGGAATAGTAGCAATGAATTCGAGTTTTTAAAACAACAATTCAATGCTGGCGATGTTAGCACTCGATTTCTACGTTAGTTTGTTTCCATGTTGTTTCCATGTTGTATCATGTATACATTATAACGAATAAAATTAACATAGATATTTTTTTTTTTCGTATTAGATGACAGCGGATACCCTGTACAGCCATGGTTATTAACACCTTACCGAAACGTTGCAGAAGGAAGTGCAGAAATACGGTTCAACAGGATCCATTCGGTAGCTAGAAGCCAGAGAACTATTGGGATTTTAAAAGGACGCTGGAGGTGCTTGTCAAATGAGCGAAAACTTAAATTTGACCCAAGAACTGTTACCAGAATCGTAAATGTGTGCTGTGCTCTGCGTAATGTCTGTATTCATTTTAGGGTTCCATTAGAACAGAGTAGTATAAATGCAGATAGATATATCGCACAACCTGAGTTAAATTCCAATTCGAACATGAATGATAACTCACCAAGATTTGCTCAAAATATCAGAAATAATATTAAAAATTCTTTATGAAAAAAATAATTTTTTTTTTTAACTCATTTATGTATGTTTAGCTCAATTTCATTGGAAACTATCAAGATAAGATAAGTTTTATTAATATTACCCAAACTCAAGCGTGGCACCAGACATCGAGGTGTCACCATATCAATACTAATCTGTACATATCAGATGTACTGACCCAATGTCTGTTCCCATGCATTGTTTGATATCTAATCATAAGTTGAATTATTGTTCAAGTTTCAGCGTGAGACCAGACATAGAATTCGCGTCTCACGCTCACCTATTGTATATATCTATCTATATCTATCACTAGTCTATTAAAAATTGTATTCTTTCGGCTGAGTCTCAGTCGAACCGCCGTGGAATAAAGTTGTCCCCGAAATATAAACTCGTATTGACTTTCATTCTTTCAAGGCACCTTCTGCAGGATAAAGTTGTAGCTGAACAACAACTATTCGCTATCGAGTAAAATGTTTCGTGTCAAACGTTTATATAAACGCAAACCAATTAAGTTATGTAACACCTGTTTCACCAGACCCCCCCCCCCCCCCCATCACCTTACAGCATCTCAGCCGGCGCCTTGAATTCGGTTTTGCGTCCGCCCATTTCGACTGTCGATGCCCTTGAATTTCTGCTACACTTCGAAGTACATGGTTGGCGACCGTATTAACGGATAGGCAGAACATTTTGGCTGTCGCGCGATGTCAGAGAGTTATACATAGAAGAGACAATATAAGACAGTGAAACAGAAGAACGGGGGTCAGTCAATCATCAGAAAAGAAACAGAGAATACGAAAAATAAAGAAAACTGATTTTAACGTTGAAAAGGTTTTGCTGTTTCTTTTATTCTTTTTGCTCTGGTTTTCTTTTGTATTTTCCTCTTGTTGATTTTTGCTTTCCTTTTTTTTCTTTTTTGCGTCACAGTTATTTTTTAAGTAAAATAAAATTATGAAGTATAAATCTTATTAACAATATTGTGGACAAGCTATAAGCTTTCATTTGACACTTGTCAAAAATCTCTACACTTTGTCAATATAAATAAGGCAATGTCAATGACCTATTAAGCATTCGCAATAAAACCGAACATATTATAACGTTGCAAGAAAATAAGAGATTTTCTAAACTTTCATCCGTTTTTCAACCGAATTATATCAACGGGAAGTAACTTTACATTTTTGCACAGTTTTCCCTTGTTTAATATAAACCACAGTTTTTGGACAAAACACGATCTTTCAACCCATTATCATAATTGCGGGTGAGAAGTTTAACTTTCGATAACATAAAATTCCAAATGCAATCTTATTTAGATTATTAAGATTGCATTGACTTGTATGTCGTCTTTTAATTTTTACTCACATTCCGTTTACATGGCGGACCATCTACTACGGTTTTGCCGCTACGTACTATCTCGTAGATAGTAGGTAGTATCTAAGTTATATTGGTATATATATTTTTTTTTGTGAACCATATCCACTCAATGCGACCTTTTTATCGCGTCTTTTAAGGATTCCCAGCTACGGGCGTTTTCTAGTAAGAGTGCGTGGTCAAGTGGGTGGCCGTTTGGTACAAGGTAGAGTGTCTAGTTCAAATAACTCGCGCTGAACTCCACCAACAGCCTTCCAGTCGGCTCTCTTTTCCTTCCAGTCCACTTCCCATATTTGTGGAAGTAGGAAGTATGTCGTAAATTATATAATGCGCGAACTGGTGGTGGAGTCGGCGCGAGTTAGGTCGGTTACCTTATGTTTTAAAGTGTAAAAGACCACCCAGTCATTAGAAAAGTTCTTTTTTTTTTTCTTTCTTCAGCACGTTCACATAGAGTATTGATTAAGTCTAGTTGAGCACAAGTACCCAAACTAGGGACGTGAACGTACGGTGAAGTGCGATGAACCAGTGTCACCAATTTTTTCAGAGCAGTATGAAAAGTGGAGGCAGTTCAAAAGTAAATTTGAATCCATGATGCACTATATTAATAGCCGACTCAATTTCTTTCAGAACATATTTACCCTATTTAATGAAGTAAAATTGAATTTTTTTTTACCAAATTGAAGCGTACAGCTCATAGATCGGTCGAAAATAATTATAATTTCAAAAAAGTTATTGCAAAATAGGTAAAATAATGTTTTTAAATTACCTTGGTTACAACAACAACATTGTAAACATACAAGCTTTATAGCTTAGCTATCTAATGTAGCTGTAACATAGTGAGGGGTGAATGGTGTGCGTTAAGCGAATTAAGAAGAGAAGGGAATATGCGCACGCGTATTGGTGATTGGATTGGATACGTATACCTACTCTGTCTCTTATAAGTTATAGGTAATCATAATGTTGCCCGAAGTGTGTCGTGTTCGTTTGTGTTAAGCGAATGAGGGAGAGAAGTTATGCGCAGGTGTGGTTGCATTAGCCTGATTTGTTTTCCGGTCATTCGAAGTCGGTTGTATCCTACACGAATTATTAGATAGCCATCCTACAATAATTGTGGTTTCACTGTGCTCTGATCCTGGTTTTGGCCAATTATTACCTATTGTTGCGACTAGCAACATGAGAAGGAACACCAACCGACAAAGTTGCGACGTTCTAATTCATAAACAACAAAGTCATCGTCATACAACGCCACCAGACACCATCTCATATCAACACGATAAAAAACTATTATGTCACAGCCTTGACCCACCAACCCAATGTTAATAATACACAATACCTATTAAGTTGCAGTCTGACCCACTGCCACTCACCCAAGTCAACATAAAACTAAGTGCAGACCGATCCACTGCCAGAGCATGTCATAATCGGAACAAAGAATCGAGTTACATTGTGGCCCACTGCCATTACTTTGGGGACAATATGCAGCGCCCAAAACAAACAACAATTAAATAATTGATTCGTCACCCACTTGACACGATTATTTGATTTAAAAGGGGGCAAATACACAATGCAGGCGACATAACGAATTAGATTCAAACATGGCAAGTTTGTATTCGATAATTGCCATCATCGGCGTCATTGGCGGTGGCACAGTCATCGTAACCAAAATCTGAAAAGCGATCGCATGGTACAAAGTGCTCAACACCACTAAACTGTGGAACGTATGGGACTGGTGGTGACTGGCGATAAAAAGGAGAGGTATAAAAGGCGGAAGCAGAAAACAAAACAAGGCAGTCCATTTTTAACTATCGATACAGCAGGAACAAAATTCTTCTCATCAGTTTTAACCGAAATAAAATAAAATGTGTAAACCAAGAACAAGGTTGTAGTGTTTTTCTTTTCGTTGATTGTATCCGCTCATTTTCCACTTAAGCAAGTTGCCGTGGCGCAACAGTGCAGAAATGCCGGTTTTGAAAAGGGAATCAATGGTACTGTCATGAGCGACCCAGTCAGGTGCAAACTACAGTGCAGCATGGAAGATAATAACAGGACGCGACGATAATCCTAGATTGTTGATATCTGGGCCATAACACAGTGGAGTTGCGTGAAACCGGAGTGCGTACAGTGGTTATAACACCATTAAGGGTTATTTTTTTTCGCGATATTGTCAAGTCAAAATTCGGACTTTGGAACAAAACTGGGAAGAGTTAACTACTATGTATCGAAAAATGGAGAATCAGTTAACCCAGGAAGACATACAAGACTACTTTGAGTTACAGGAACGACTCGCGGAACTGTTGCAAGAACTCTATGGGGCAATGGAATCATCCTTAGCCCAAGGATTGGAGCAGCTGCCAACAACGATGAAAATGCCCAAGGTTGAGTTACCAAAGTTTGATGGTAACTACCTCCAGTGGCAGCAATTCAATGACCTGTATTCTGAAATGATCCACAACCAAAGGATGTCAGATGGTCAAAAAATGTGGTTTTTGAAATCAATCCTTATGTTCGGTACCCAACCGAAGGGGCATAGGAGCCACCATCCCCAACAGCCAATGGACTGTTGTTGTTGTTGTTGAATTCCGAGTTGAAGTCATTACCACCTCAACCCGGGGATAGGCGAGGCGCATTCCAATCGCAACAAGATATCCCAATGTATCTCCATGGAATACTTCGCTCTATACCCACACGACTCTGGGTCATCGCCATCCACTTAACGGGCAATAAACATATCATTTCACTGATATGAGACACGGCGACCAGCTCATCATTTGGATTAAGTCGTCGTCCACTTTTCGTAGTCATGGACACCCGACACCTCGCGCCGAACTAATGGCCCATGGCAATGCATGGGATAAATACCGTAGCGACGGTGGCAGTGGGCAACAGTGGATATACCACCGCATACACACGATAAGAAAATGGATCGTCGTTCGTTGATGTTGATACTGGCTGGCGTGGGAACGATCGTCATTGTAGCGAAATGGATATCGCGCGCTTGGGCCTGGTACGGCGTACTGGATACGCTTGGACTGTGGAATTTCGGCTGACATGGCAGCTTGGCGTTGGCGACTGGAACCTCTCATGGTGAGGTTGGCTGTTGCTTGTTGGCAGATTCATAATTTCAACCGTCGGACTAAGTCGATTCTTCCGCACTAGGCGAGGAAAACATTAGCAATTATAATTACACCAAATAAAACACATTACGCTTGAATATTTGTAGCCTGGCTTTTTATTAGTTTGGACTTTCAGTTCTTCTATAGTACCGGAAGAAACATTCCCGGACACCTTACAGGAGAGGCCGAAAAATTGGTGCGCCATTTGACAGTATCAAGTATAGGCACCAGCTATCCGGAATCACATGGGACGAAAATTTGAGAAGTACCTTGTCTAAAAACACTACAGGTCTTTGCCAGGCGGCCTTGTTGTCAGCGAGCACAGACCCTAAGTTTTCCAACAAGCACAAAGTTGCGGTGGACAGGGCCTTCCTCTTGGCTACAGAGTTACACTCCTGCGTCCAATGTTCCTATAATAAGGCGGTTATCAGATTTAGTTGCAATACATGGCGACAAACACAAAAGGAGAGTCTCCCTCTGTTTCGGAGTTATTATGCACATGATCTGTATAAAAGTTGGGAACAGTTGCACATTCAATGAGGAGGGAGCCAAAAAGGTGGGATTCTCAAGCAAGAAGGGGATGCTCTGCTACCACTCGCTGCCAGACGTTGTGTGTACAAAGGACCAGAATAAGTTCATGCAATGGTATTACCACTGTACATTTGGTACTTACGGAGAGGACATGGGAGTGCTTGCCAGCATAACGAGTATGCAGACCTGGAACTGCAGGCATGAGTTTAAGAAGGTGATTGTTTATTTCAGGGACTGGAAAGGGTGCAACTGTGACAAAGGAAGTTAACAAGGAATACACAGTAAGTGATTCATGATTTGTATAATATATATTATAATTTATTATTTTCATTGCAGGTGATGGATGATCAGGAGTTGAAAGCAGCAAAAACCAATATTGGCAAGATAATAACAATGTGCATGTATTCTAAAAGTGTCGTCTCTTCCCAAACAAACTTAATCTCTCGAGGGGGAAACATTATGGGAATAATACCTGTGTTCAGTGGATACCGAAAGAAAAAGTTAGATGAGGCTTTTTTGGAGTTTGTTGCAATTTTGATTTAAAAAGGGGGCAAATACACAATGCAGGCGACATAACGAATTAGATACAAACATGGCAAGTTTGTATTCGATAATTGCCATCATCGGCGTCATTGGCGGTGGCACAGTCATCGTAACCAAAATCTGGAAGGCGATCGCATGGTACAAAGTGCTCAACACTACTAAACTGTGGAACGTATGGGACTGGTGGTGACTGGCGATAAAAAGGAGAGGTATAAAAGGCGGAAGCAGAAAACAAAACAAGGCAGGGCATTTTTAACTATCGATACAGCAGGAACAAAATTCTTCTCATCAGTTTTAACCGAAATAAAATAAAATGTGTAAACCAAGAACAAGGTTGTAGTGTTTTCCTTTTTGTTGATTGTATCCGCTCATTTTCCACTTAAGCAAGTTACCGTGGCGCAACACCTATTCTTTGGTAAGTCATTTTGATTTATTTTTTTTTATACAATTTATAAGAGTTTATTTATTGTGAATGCTTATTTATTGATTTCTTTTTTTTTGATGGAATATTAGGTAGATATGCCTCGGCAAAGAACTTTGACGTTTAGGCGTGAGAGGGAAAGAAATAGAGTTGATTATTTGTTACGTCGCGAAGCCGTACCATACGGCGATAATGATGATAATAGTTTAATTGATAGCTTTACGGATTGAATAAGAAATATAAAAGTAGAGCATGAAAAAAAAAATTAATGCAATTTGTTTAATTTCAGTGCTATTTTTGTTTTTTCAACGTTATAGAAGTTAAGAAAAATATTAGTTAGTTACTATCTATTCCAGAACTGACACGAATACCTACCTACCTACGATCAGTAATTTTTAAGATTTCTTTATTTAAAGACAGACATTCAAATTCGCTTCAAATCAAACAGAGCTACATCAATTTTATTTATCTATATAGTGTAGTAAAATAAGCAAATTATTACTGAACTCGTCCACTACTCAGTTGTGGACGTGTTCAGTGGCAGACTGTTTTTATTGTAACGACAGCCAACTTCAGGCTAGTGTCAGCCATTGATAATAATATAAGAAGGAGAAGGAGAAAGAGCTCGAGCCAAAAAAGCACGTGAAGGAAAATTATAAATTAACTTAAAAACGACAAATAAATCTTTTAAGAATATCCGGCTTATAATAGTAATGATATAAAAAATTTAGTTTGGCAAAATGTCCGAGCCCGATCCAAAAGAAAAAACCAACAAAAAAAGAAAGTGTTCATATAACCAGTGTTGGGAAAAAAGTTTCGAGTGGTTGACAAAAAGTAAAGAAGGTACTGAATATGAAGCGTGCTTAATTTGCAATTCCAGTTTCAAAATAATAAATGGTGGTTTGTACGACGTGAAAAAACACGAAAAGTGTTCTAAGTACCAGGCCAATGCTGGTCTGGACAGTCGTGAAAAAATAAAAAACTTTTTTAATAAACTGGAACCTGTTACTGAAGTGTTATCGCAAGATCAAAAAAAAAAAACATTGCTGCAGAAACTAGATTCGCATACCACACAATACTTCATGCACACAGTTACATTTCAGCAGCATCAGCGCTACCAACCGTATGATAATTATGTTACATGTATGATAATTTCAGGTATTTCATGATGTATGATAGCAACCCATTATCATACGCAAAATGTATGATAATTTTCACATTTTATAAAAAAAAGTAGCATAATTTATATATACGGCAGTCTGCTTTCATTCTCACAAAAAAAATCTATTACGTTACTCATCAGAGGCATAAAAATTGCACTTTAAAATAAAAATGAAACAATCTAGTACGTAGCACAATGCTCCACTGGACTGACTTGTTGCCTGAATTGTGAATACCTATCCTCTGTGCAGGAGCAGGAGCAACACAGGCCCACGTAGATTTCCCCCCCCCCCCCCCCCCCTCTTTCTCTTTCTTCTATATAATATGTAGATAATAAAGGGTTTTCCAATAAGAGGTGTTATTTTGGTATTCAAAGAAAAATGCCATTTTTTGAGATAAATGGCCACCACGACCAGGACCATATCCTTTTCATGAAGTTTTCCATTACCAAATCGCAAAGTGGCTGCCCTATGTCATCGATAGTCTCACGAATTTTAGCTTTGAGGTCTTGAATCGATGCTGGGCTGTTGGCGTAGACCTTATATCTTTCACGTGGCCCCAAAGGAAGAAGTCGCAAGGTGTTATAACACAAGATCTCGGTGGCCTATTGTGATCACCTCTTCGAGAGATAACACGGTCCGGAAACTTTTCCCGCAAAATATCTATGGTTTCGTTGCTTATGTGGCACGTAGCGCCGTCTTGTTGAAAGTAAACGTTGCCCAGATCAATACCATTCAACTCCGACCATAAAAAATTATTAACCATGTCCCGACCCGATAGCTCAATCCATTCACCGTAACTGTTGATCCAACCTCATTTTCGAAAAAGTAAGGTCCAATATGACCCCGCCGGACCATAAACTGCAGCAAACAGTCACACGTTGAGGATGGAGAGGCTTCTCAAGAATAACTCTTGGGTTTTCCGAGCCCTAGATGCGACAATTTTGCTTGTTGACGTAGCCACCGAGGTGGAAATGGGCCTCATCAGTCAAGACGATTTTTCGATGGAATTCCGGATCATTTTAATGCATTTCAAGGACCCAATCAGCAAAGACACGACGTTGTTGATGATCGGCCGGCTTCCATTTTTAGTAATGGCATAGTTTCTACTTGTCAAATGTCAAAGAATAAAATCTTCAAAAGCGACAGCTACCGAAATAGCGGGTCATTCACAATAACACCTCTTATTGGAAAACCCTTTATGATAAAACTTATATTATTTTTTCTTAAAAGCTTTTAGTGAACAATTTTAACCCCCAACATTTTCATTAGTAAAACGAACAAAGATGTCAAAAATGTACATAACGCAGGAAGGCTTTTTGGAAAACTTTTTAAAAGTTACTATATATATTACTATATATAACTTTATGAATTAATTATTAAGATATACAATATCTTCAAATGAATAAACAAAGATGTAAAAAAAAAAACAGTTTTCGTATATATGTGTATATATATTTAAGTTTTTTTTCCTCACAACCACCCCCTCCCCCAATACCCATTTCAAAACTGTGTATGATAATTTTTTGTCTCGTAGGATAATTCGGAGCCAATTGTATGATAACTCATGTAAAAGAATATGGTAGCACTGAGCAGCATGCACAAGTTCTCTTTTCCCAACAATATTCATAGACTCCAAAATTGCAGGTATGTAATAGCAAATGTAGAATTAGTTTTCAATTCATTTTACCTGATTGTTTATTTTCTTAGATCAGTTTACTTGCGGTCGCATAAAATGCCAAAAAATAGGTAAAATTCTTGCAAAAGAATCGCAAAACTTAATCGGCGAATTGTTGTCAAAAGGTCATCCATTCTCAATTGCTACGGATGCATCAAACAAAGGCAATATTAAATTGTTTCCTCTGATTATCCAATACCATACTAAAGAAAATGGAATAGAAACGAAATTATTTAGATTTTATGATTTGCCCGGCGAAACATCAAAAGAAATTTCAAAAAGCATCGTTGACCATCTTCGTGAATCAAATATCCTACCTAAAAATATAGTTAGTTATTGCGCAGACAATGCTAGTGTGAATTTCGGTATTAAACAAAGTGTGTTCACTGAACTGAAAGAGTTAAGACCAAATATTATTAAAACAGGTTGTATCTGTCATTTTGCACAATGCTGTTAAAAAAGCTTCCACCTTTCTGATTTTTGACATTGAGGTTGTAATTATTACAACGTTTAATGAATTTTCCTCACACACAAAACGGCGACAAAAGTTGATTCAAATATACGAATTTTGCTTGTTTATTGTTTCAGTTTTATTGTATTACTTATATTCTATATCTTATGTGATAAGGATAGAGAAAGATTTGTTCTTTTGTTTGCTTTTGTTTTGTGAAACTTTGTGAAACTTTTTCAAACACACTTTTTGCAGTTTTTTATCGTATGGATGTCAAAGCATACGATTTAGATGCGTTAATAAATTTTTTGGGTGAACACAGTAGTACTTTTCCAAACACGACTTCACTTATGCGCGACGCCACTTCAACTCAACTCAATAATTTGTTCTATTCTCTGTTCTGCCTCCGAACATAATTTTGTCTGGAAGAGGATATGCGACACCTCTGGGAATTCTGTCAAAGTCAAATATATAATTAAGTAAGTAGCTGATGAGATGCATTTGGATGTTAATGTAATGGTTCAGGGGGATAATCAGGTTATAGTAATAAGGTATAGAGAAGATCAGAAAGACAGACAGCGTGAGATACTGAATAAATTCATGTCCCACCTCAAGATCACATTTGAGTCTATAAACCTGAAATTGAAACTCAATGAAACTTGGTATTCACAACATCTATTTGAGTATGGGAAAGTTAGGTATTATAAAGGTGATGCAATCAGCCAAATGACAAAAAAGATCAGTAGATTAATGCCAGATATCAATGATGGCATTAGCACATTCCAATCAGGACTCTGTTCTATCAATACTATTACAGAATCAAGTGTGAAAACGGAGATAGATCCTGATGTCTCGTTCTTCTTAAACCAATTTGAAACTGTTAATTATCTTTATCGAACTAGGGTTGTTGATAAAACATTAGTTAAAAATGATATCTTGAAATACCTTTTCTTCCCATCGGACTTTGGTGGTTTGCCACTGAGTACTTATTTATCCCACTACATCAGAGGTCATGATGATCCAGTAACTAATTGGATACATCGCTTTCAATTCCTTTATATCTACTACCCTGAGATATGGAATAAAATTTTGACATTGGTACAACTTGATCCTTGTCCTCATCGTAATTATACTAAGCTTATTGAGGATATAAGATGTCTGAATATTATAACTCCAATGATAAGTGTTGAATCGGACATTAAGAAAGCTACTGCTCATTTGATAGAGTACGATCGAGAGTTAGTAACAAATCCAGAAATTACTCGACTTTATGATCCCAACCACTCAATTCCCTTAGACAAATTGGTTGAATCTTGTTCAAGTAAGCTTGACCGCTTGTGAGCGTCGGCCACTCGCCCCTAGATGGCGCGAACAAAACTATGTGGCTTCTCCACACTCACTACCCGGTTTTGTTCCACACGGCAAAAAAACGGCGATGCGAGCGATCAACGTCACCCAACATGACCAAAAACTACCCAACCCAAGGCAGCCATCTTTTTTCTTGTTAACTAATGACAATGCACACGTAGGCATAGGCACATATAAAGATGGCTGGTTCGGGCGGGCAGCTTGTCATTGTTGTTTGATTCTTTTTTCGGCTCGTACATAAATTTAACGTAAAATTAACTTAGATTTTTTTCCTTCTCTGTGGCGGCACTACCGCGGGCACCATTTTTCTTTGTATCAGTAGCAAAATTAGCTTCTCAAGAAATAAAACTTTTTCCATGGCGGCACCACCGCCAGCACCATTTTAACATCAGTTTTTTTTCTTTTTTTGAAGTTCATAAACAAATCTCTTCTGACTATGACTCCTTTGTTTCTCCCCTTTGCTCACGAAATTATGAGACTAAGTAATTCTGGGGCTATCTTATACTTGCAAAATAAGTTAACTAATGTCAGCACTATAAACAAGGTCGCCCAAGAAGAATATCAACTTGATTTTATTGACTTTAGTCAATTCTTATATCCAACAATTATTCATTCTCTTACAACTCGACATATACAAAATTCTGCTAGATCTATAAATACAATACAATCTCTCATGTGTCCTACTCATATTGCAACTGTACTCCGAGAACAACACTGGGGTTTGCCTTTGTTGACTCCATCTAAATATTGTCCGTATCATCAGTGTATTCTTTGGGACATGGATGATGCCCCTATGGGGGTGAGAAACAGGTCTATTTCAATATCAGTGAGTTCCTCTTTTTCCACTTGTAGTAGTATATTTGGAAACACTCGCGGGATTCAGGATCCTTATGTAGGAAAGAAGACAACTGAAAAAATGAGCTCACCCAAAACTGATCTTAGTCTCAGGTCATCTGAAACAATAGCATTCCAACAGCTTGTTAATATCAAATCTTGGGTGTCTAAGTTAGGGTCCATTAATCTGAGCAAATTGATAGATATACTATTACAAGAGAAGAGTTACTACCTCCCAGAAAGTTTGAGGCGTTTACCCGAGGATGAGTTTTGTGCAGTAAGTAAATCCGGTAATTTAATTCATAGATTCAAGGCCTGTACTGAGTCAAGGGCTGGAGTCCGTAATACAAACATTAGTATAGGATCACATTTTTCATTCTCTACTAATGCAATGGAGTTCTATATGAAAGGAGGGAGAGACTATACAATTTATTTTCAATTTAACTTCCTATATGCAGAAGCTCTTATACAACAACTTAAAAAGCACGGAGGCACTATTCCTAAGCAATTTTGTCTAGAAATGACGTGCTCCTCTTGTACTGAGGAAGTAACTTCCCTTGCTTTTGATATCAAACAACCACACTTCTCTATTCAAGAGATATGCCCGATAATTAAACCTCAGGATAGGATTATAAATATCGATCAAATAGGAAATATATATGAGACTCGTAGACACATGAGTATAGTGGCAGGAAGGTCATCAGGTCTAGATTTTGAGACATCAAACGAAAGAAGTACTACTCTGACAGAAGACATTTCTGCAGAACATGAAGTGAAAAGAGTTTATAATTTAAGTACATTTTATTTTCGTCATGTCGAGTGGGACTGGTTCATGATTGGTTTCTTGCAGATGGCAAAACAATTTCGTCAGTTGCTACTAAGTATTCATTCTACTCACCTCTTAATTTCCAAAAATAAGAGCTTGAAGAAAACTATGAAAATGGTTTTAGAGTCAGGTAGAATAAAAGACACAATCAAATCAACAGCGTGGAATACCCGCACTACAACGTAACGTTAACCAAGTTGGGAATACCCCTGGTAACGCTAGGCCCCAGGGACGTATGCGTCCCAGGGATGTACAGAGGATGGCTCAGTATAATGAGCGACAGCACAACGACAGGTTTGGGAGCTCAAACTGGGCTAACCAGGTCGATAACGCTCAAGCGTTTGACGAAGCAATGTCCCGACCAGCGAGACCACCTCCACGAACGCAGAATCGTCCCCGTAGACCGCCGCCCAATGCTCCGACCACAACAGTCGAAACCCCACCGAAAGACGAACAACTGTACACCGGTAGTGGGAGAGGCAGTAAGCCGGTTAAAAAGACGCTCGGCCAAAACTTCGATTGCGCCGGTTTCATTCCGCTCGTGAGACAAGTTTACGACCGCATATGCATAGAGGATCAGCGAATACCGCGTAGCATGCCGTTTGCAATGTTCCAGCACGCTATGACGGAATATCTCAACGCATATCTATTGCATCATGCTAAATATGTTTTAAAGGTCCCGGAACTCCAGACAGTTATGGAAAAATAAAAAAAAATAAAAAAAAAAAAAGAGTTCTTCTTGTGGTTGAATATAGATGTTAGCGAACATTCTGAGACTACAGACTTAAGCTCTATGAGCTCTATAGTCATTAAGTACTTATACTTAAAACTTTTGAATAGTGAATACTTGGACAAGCTAGTCACACAGTTAACTTGGAATTTATACAATCTTGACTCACCTCATTTCATCTACGATCTGTTATCATGGATTTACGCAATCCGGAAGAAATTTAAACTTACAAATATTGTTAGAAAGCCTACGCACATTATGAAACAAAAAGCAGATTGGACAAGTGTAGTAAGTAAGCATCCTGAAAAAGTATATCCAACCTCTTCTCAAGTATACGAACTACTGGACTATAGTTGCGACAATAATTGGAGAATTTATAGCTTCTCCATCTCATCAGTACTATTAGCATTCAGAGAGAGGGTGTCAGATCTGGAACTCGATTATAAATATGAAACACATATGGAAGAAAAGGAGTTAAACATGTAACCGTTGAGCCATATAGAAAGACTCTACAATCTTTAAATGAGATGCATCTATCTCTAGATGGATTAACACCTGGGGAAATCGCCATAAAAGAAGTTCATCACACAGGGAGAACAATAGGTAAAATTAGTTCGGCTGCTAGCAAATATTTGGAAGTGATTATTTATTTAGGTATTGAATCAGAGAACTTTAGAAATGTATACTGTCTTGCAGAAGGGTCAGGAAGTGTTCTTTATATGTTGTCTCACATGTTCCCGAAGGCCTACCTGTCCTATAACACGCACTTTTAACACCTGAAGTAGATCATAGAATGTACTCAGACGCTAATTATCCTCCTACTTACCTCTCAATAGATGGCCCAGATAGGAGTAGGTTTAAATTTGAGCAACAGCTAGCTATGGGTGAGACTGATATATTGACTAGAAGATTTGAAGATAAATTAAAGGGATGCTTAAGTTTATCTAAGGATGTGCTAATGACAATAGATGCGGAATCCACATTAGGAGACAACAATACCGGTCTCTTAAAATCATATATAATGTTGTTCACTCAAACAGAACAATTGAAGATACTTATAACAAAAATATTTGTCCCAACTTGTGAATTTTTAAGAGATATCCAAGGGTATCTCTCTCAGCTGCCTGGGGAGTTTTCACTCTGTATAATTAAACCTAGCACTTCACATCTCCATAACAATGAGTACTTCGTAGTAATAGGTAGGAATCTAATGAATCGTACTATATCTTGTATTAATGAAGCTCACAGAAATGAAGAAGTCCTTTGTAAGGTTATAGCAGGTACAAAGGTAATTCACGAACTACTAGCGAGATCTAGGCAAACGAGGTCGCTCTTCAATGGCATTGGAAACGCTTTCCACTACCTTTTCGGTACCATGGATAACAATAACGAAGAGGAAATCTATAGTAAGTTAGGCAAAATCCAAACGAACCAAAAAACACTGGCTGAATTAGAGCAACAGCAGATAAGTCGTTTTTTGACTACAAAATTTGACAAATTGAATCAAGCTTTAATGGCGTTTTATAATAATACAACACAACAGCGTGGAATACCCGCCCCCCAACAGCGCAACAATCCAAATGGGAATACCCCTGGTAGTGCACGACCACAAGGACGCATGCGTCCTAGAGATATACAGAGAATGGCTCAATTTAACGAGCGGCAGCATACTGATCGGTTCGGCAGTTCAAACTGGGCCAATCAAGTAGATAACGCCCAGGCGTTTGATGAAGCCCAGGTCAGACCAGCTAGACCACCACCGAGGACACAAAACCGTCCCCGCAGACCACCACCAAATGCCCCATCCACTACGGTTGAAACTCCGCCAAAGGACGAACAACTTTATACTGGCAATGGACGAGGCAGTAAACCTGTCAAAAAGACACTTGGACAGAACTTTGATTGTGCAGGCTTCATTCCTTTAGTAAGGCAGGTGTACGATCGAATCTGTGTGGAAGACCAGCGCATACCCCGGAGCATGCCGTTCCCCATGTTCCAACATGCCATGACGGAGCACCTTAACGCATACCTACTCCATCAAGGAAAGTACGTTCTGAAAGTTCCGGAACTTCAAGCAGTCATGGACCCCTTGTCTGCTATAAACGCTGAAGACTACAACATCCCCCAGCCTATTTTTGAGTACATATGCGGCTTCGCTCCCGTCATTACACCAACGGGTGACAAAGTCTATTGGAATTTACCAAGCCTTGCAGTACCAAAAGAGACGCATACTGAACATGGATCTTGCGTACGTCCAGGGTCTTTCGGACCCGCCACCGCTGACACGCATAATGTTTATGAGTGCTATGTGAGCCCTTATGTAACGTCGAAGTACGTAATTGAATCGGCGGCAGTCTCAAATACAACCCGAAATCTAAGTGTAGTTACTACCACTCTTCAGCAAATTCAAAGACCATTAGCTACTTTAATGGATCGGCAGCAACAAATAGGTTACCAAATTAACGGTATGCATCAACTTACCGAAAATTTGAGTAGAATACAGTTGAGACAGGAAATAGTTACCAATATCCTACTACAAGTCGTCGAATTAGATGCCCGTCAAAACACTTTAATTGACATAATATTAGCTTCCAGAAATAACCAAATACACCCCTTACTCGTCTCCCCAAACACCCTCTCATCCGTTTATGCAAAGTCAAACCCAGTATGCAAGAACTGTTTTCCAATGCTATACCAAACCGCCCAGGTTAAATCACATCTTTTAAAAGACAAACTGTTAGTAAAAATTATTATGCCAATTTTCAAACTTCCTAAAATGCAATTTTTTCAAATTCGTTGTTTTCCGATACATGTTTTAGGGGGACACTCTATAGTCCCTGATGTAAAATTCACTCATTTAGCTTCTCAAACAGAAACCCAACAATTTATCCTTTTCGAACGCGGAGACCAGTGCCAAGCAGGGGTCGACGCCACAGCGAAACCACGCTCGCGCATAGTAGAAATAGGGCGACAGAAGGCCGCAGGAAATAACGATATAACGTATATTTGGAATATTAAAAGGACGATTACGTTGCCTCCTTGCAGCAAGGGAACTCCATTATGCTCCAGAAAAAGTAGTTCAAATTTTAAACTTATGATGTGCGCTGCACAATAACTCGCGCTTATTCGGTCAGCAGTCTTCAAACTGTTTGACCCGAAGGCTGTTTTAGAAATCCATACAGATGCGAGTAAGTTTGGATGCGGAGCAGTGCTACTACAAAAAGACAGCACGATCAGGAATTTCATCCGATACAATTCATGAGTTGTAAGACAAGCCCGCTAGAGAAGTACCACTCATATGAGCTGGAAGTGTTGGCAAAACTAGGGGCATTACCATTAAGAGTGACAAGATGGGCGATGTTCTTACAAGACGACTATTTGGTGGTGCATCGAATCGGCACCAAGCTGCGACATCTCGACGCACTGAGTCGAGTACATTGACTGTTTAGCCGTAGAGATAATCTGCGAGATTTAGAAAAATTTCCGTAAATCCCGCATAAATCTCCGGATTTATCATACAAAAAATAATCTCATAAAAAGGAGACTAAGAATTAATCTTCTAAACTGACCAGATTTACATGTACAGTTCGGTTTGTGAACACACTCTCCACAGCTCGGGATGTCATAAATACAAAACAGACAGAGCTGCATTTGACATTTTATGTGTCATTGCTTCCGGGTGAAGGATAATTTTAATTTTGAAAGATAATTTTTTGAGAAGTAAGTATTAATAAAAGTATTTATATTATTTTAAAATATTCATCAATCTTTTACTATTCATTGCAGATAATGAACAAAAAAAGAACATTGAAACCGAGAAAGAGCTGGCTGCCAGAAAATAAGGCTGCTCTTTTAGAAGTGTGTCGTGGTCACTCCCGCAAAAGCAAATAAATATATTCAGGAATTCGCCACTGAAAATGCATTGCAGGGCCACTGTGCTCTATATATTGGTCGACCAGCACCTCGCTTCGCGCAACCCACCACCCAAGCAATCAGCGAGAGGAAATGTAAAGAAGATAGAAAACACACAAAAAAAATACAACAACAATGGCACACACCACCAATGTAGGTTTTTTGCGTCGCAAATCGCACAGCTGCATTTCGTGTGCTACACAGGCATCAGTCACGTAGGCCACCGAATGGAATTTTCCATTCCCATGTGGGTGCGGGGGTCAATTCGTATGCAAGCCCATACGTTGTAGAGTGTGGTGTGCGGGGTAGGTTCTAGGTGGTGTGAACTTGCATTGCCACAGTAGGCATGGGGATTTTTTTTTTCTCGTTGTTGTTCTTTTCGTCGTCTCTTCTTTCGGTTTGCGGGACATTGGTCAGGCGACATCAAGATGTTGTTTTTTCTGTTGGTTTTTTTTGCTTTGGTTGGCTGGGGTGCGATGGGATAGTGTCTTGTGGACGAAGTCAGTCAGTTGGTAGTAAGGTAGCAGCGCAGTCGGTTGGGTGGTGGTGGCGATAGTTGAAATCGTTTGCGGTACAGTCGACCGCGGTTGTGGAAACGGAGTTTGGCTTTGTTTTTTTTGCCCCAGTTAGTATTCAGTTTTTTTTCGATTGTTCCTGGAACGCGGCGGATACTCGAAGTAACAAAAATAATTTTCTTTTTCCGGGCAGCTAAATTGCGCACCGCGAGAAAGAATCGCGGGGAATTTTCGCTGCATTTGTCTAAACGTAAAATCGTGAAAGCATTTGCTGTTGGCGTATCGCGCGCACGCACCCCACCCAACTCCACCACCACGTGTTCGGCCTAGCCTCGACACCCGCCAGCGTGAAATTCCACGTGCTTAGAGAAGTGAGGGCTAGGGTTCCCAGCGACGTTCGGCAGTGGGTATCTCGGGACCGTCATCGCAAAGCGGCGGATCCTCCTGAGCAGACCATCTGACCACCCAGTCCGCCTGAGAAATCTCGGCGAGGTAGCAGAGTGGCAGGCCGCATTGACGGCGCCAACCAGCGGAGACGGGAGCAGGTTCCAGAGGAGGGATTGCGACGCACTCAGCACCCATTGGGGACGAGAGAGCTGAAGCTCCAAGCAGGACCGAAGCGAGGCTAATTGTGTAGTGACTCTAGGCCTAGTGCGTAGTTTGTTTGGAAAGTGGTTTAGCCCCATAAGGGATAATTTGTAGAAGTGCTCAGTGAGTTTGGCGTTTAATTAGCCGGTCATATAAAGGGTTCAGCAGGCCCAGGCGGTTGCAATAATTTCATTTTTTTTTCATGCCCGGTTCGGTTTGGTTTCCTTTTGTTTTCCTGCACATACAATATAGCTTAAGATCGCGCGTTCACCCTAGTTTGTGTGGGGTTACGTGACTTGTTGAATTCATTAAGTTTTGTTAAAGCAGAGGAATCGCGACGGATGGTGACGTAGAGCGTACGGGAAAAGAAATTAAAAATATATGGAAAAAAAAAAAAGGTTTAAGCTAAAGGCCATAAAAGAAAGTACGTGGCATATAAAGTCGTTGGTGGTTGGATCAACCAGAAGAAAGGAAGGCCAAGTCAGGTCGACCCCAAAAGGGGAAACCCAGATCAGTGAGATACAATAGGTGATTGCGGTAGTGGAGAGCGGTTGATTTGGGCTCTGGAGTTTTCTTGATTTTTGACCTACAGCTGATCCAGGCGGCGCGGTGCACCTCGTCCCGGAGTAAAGCGGTGAGTACATTCCATATTATTAATCACTATATTGTTATCCCGCTGATTGGGAAGGGTAAAAGGGGTTCATCTATTGCATTTGATCATTGCCCATTTGGGGTAGGTAAGTGTCTCAACCACGGCGTTGGGCACTGGGGGACGGATTTATCCGCAGCACAGCGCGACGCAGTTCTTCACCATTCCGTCGGGATTCGCCTGGTTACCTTAGTAGGTTAAACAAATTCCTCGTGTGAGGTAACGATTAAGTCTTGGGGTGATCTCCGTCTGAGAGCCCGGTTTTTTTTTTTTTTTTTTTTTTTTTTTGTTGGCCCTTCTGGCAACCGACCGGGGTAACTTGTAGAGTAACGAGAAACCCACTCGTCAGCACTTTAAATCGAGATAATAATGTTGTTTTTTTTTATCATTTATTGCTGTATTATTTAGTAACGTGTAAGCGATAGATTTGTGAACTCATGAACCACTGAATTAAAGTTTTAAGACCTAGTATATGGCAACTGGAATGAGCTCTTGGGTGTTTTTAATCTGAGTTTTGGCTCCCAAGGGAGATTTCAGCGGGGACGTCCGGCCGGCAACCGCCAGGAGGTGATGGAAGTAGTTTTGCTTCAGGACCGACCCTATAGTGAGGTATGAGTTGGTAGGGATAAGCGTTAGGAACGGGGTAAATCGGAGAGGAGACGGAGGATCTGAGGAGGTGAGGTAAGATTTAGGGAAGAGAAGAAGGACTTGGTGAAAAGGGGTCATGCCTTCAGCATTGAGCACACGGGGATGACCACGGCACGGCCATTTGTTCAAGTTTGATCTTGCAGTGGCGTAGGGAGGGTTTTGTGCTTCAGGGTAAATGGACATCTAGCCCTGAATAAGACCGCGCAATAGAGGGTTGGTTTCGGTTCACGCAGCATTCAGTAGTAGTGTGTTATCAGGAGGAGTAGGGAATAGTTTTTCCGTTGGAATATTTTCGTAACCTAGGCCTGAAACAACGTGACGACAGTCTGAGGTGGGGTAGCAAGATCCCCCCCCAATGCCGACGAGCTAGCGTACGTGCAACCACCAGCAGGCCTACGCTACCCCATGCTTAGACACCCTTCGCCTGCCCCCGCCCGGACTGACGGGAGGTCCTGTAGCCCGAACGTCATAGGGGTGGACTAAGGGTAGGGAAGGTCGGTGGCGAGACAGGGTGACGGTGTTCAGCGGGGGTTCTGTTGATTATAACAACCTTATTTTTTTTTGACACCGCTTCACTCTGGGCTCACTCATCGTCAGGGTGCACTACCCAATATATTTTTCGTGAACATGCCAGCTATCACGGCACCCGCATTTCGTTACAAGTGTGGGCAGAAAAGTTGCCAGAATTGCGTGGGCCAAGGAAAAATTCGCACATTTATAAAGAAATGGCTGAAATGCTGGTCACGGCGGGGTCCAGATTTACTCCAGATGAAATCAAAATTAAAATACATAATTTAACAAACAGATACAGGTGAGTATTTTTTTTTTTCCCCTTTTTTTCTAAATTGAAAATATTGACAATCTCTTCCCAGAAAGGAAAAAAAATTAATTGGTCCGTCGTGTGGTTCTCCGTCGGGATGGCCACTGTATCACAGCTACTTCGCAAGTCTTGCTATAAAATAAATAATTTATGAATAGTCCCTCAGGCGAAATTTGGTACATTTAGCAATAATCTAGTACTTTTTGTGTAAGCTGCGTGCTCACGATTTTCCTTGCATATCTTTCCTGGTATTTTTGTCAACGGAATTCTGACATTCCATCATATGTGGGATAGGGCCTATCAGACAGACATTACCCTACGAACAAGACAATGTACATAACGCACTAGAACGAACCCAACGAGACAGTGAACGCTACCAATACATAGACACACACATAGAGAACGAACAGCAACCAACGGCACCAACGAACAGACGACACTTCAATCGTCACCAAACGTTGAAGTAGTGCGCATCATTTTGTAAACGGGTTAAATTAAGAAGATTTATAAAGAATAACTTATAGACAGTGCGCCTCAATCAAGAAGCTAATAAATTTATATCTTAGTAAACCGAGTGATATCGTTTTATTTCGCTAGTGCGGTGGGTAGAATCCCACACATATTTCATACGCGATGCTAAGACAAAAATCATGAGAATTATTAAGAACTGTCTCGAGTGTATACTAGCCGAAAGAAAGAGTAGCAAGCCCGAAGGGTGGTTGACTCCTATCGATAGAGGAAGTTTTCGGTAAGAAACCTATCAAATCGATCACATAGGTCCAATGGAGGACACTGAGAAGAAATATTACGGTCGTGCCCATTGCAGGCCGCTCCGTTGGACCCCGTTTGAATGTAAGTCTATGATTGCAAGCCAACCGGCGAATCACCTTGCAGACCGCATAACATTCCAACAGAAAGCAGTACATTACGGTTCGATTAGTTATTCACCTTTCTATATATTCCATATATTTATATTGTCAGTGGTGATCATGGAGTAAATAGAAACAACTTTCGGTGGAAACTGTAAATGTTTTGTTTTACATTTTATTTATTCTTCAGAGACTGAGGATTGAGGAACTGGAACATGATGATGGCGCAGTCATGCTTCGTTAAAAAATAAAAGGTAGTCGCATTTAAGAGCTCACAAGAGCAACATTACACCAACATTTTCTATAACGAAATAAAAATAGAATATTTGTAAAATAAAGAAAAGAATGCAACATTAGCAGTCATAACAATAAAAAGGAGTTTCTTTTACTTTTGAAACGTTACAGTCGAAGCCAACAAATTCATAAAATTAGAAAACATTGGTCCATTTCGAGCCAAATACTTAAAACTTTGTGCATCGTACCGCGAACAAAAGGAAAGTGTACCGTGCGTTCATATACATTTACTTACTTTAAAACCGCGTGTACCGCGTTCACCAAAAAAAGTGAGTTTAGTGCGTTTAATAAAAACAAGTGGCGTGCAACAACATTTTTAAACAAAACCAAGCAGTGCGGTTAAGTGCGTATAAAACGTTCTTTATATATGACGCCAGTGCGTTCGACAGTAAAATCAAAAAACATAACGCCAGCAGACGTCAGCACATATCACGCGATTCTCATACATAACGCGCACATATCACGCGTTCTACGTTTACATAACGCCAGCAGGCGCGTTTAAAAAAAAAAAAAAAAAAAAGAAGACATCATCATCATCGCTCACCATCGTTATCATCCTTCATCATCATTATCGCTCATCATCGTCAACATCCTTTGTCATCGTCATCACTCAACATTCAACGATACACCTATCATTTGTATACAATACGTTGACATTCAGGTATTGTAAGTAAAGGTACAAATTCAAATTTACAAATTCCGCACGTCATTAATTGACATTTCAACCCACTGACAAAAAAAAGTAGCTGTCAAAAAATAAATAATTTTTCAAGGGGCAGGTTTTCAAATTGTAAACATGAAGAGAAAAATCTATAAACAAGAAATAAGAAAGTGGACAGACACAGACGAAGCATTTTTTATTGAGCTTTGGGGAGAAAAAATGTTTGAGCTCCGTGGCAGTCGGGAAAATAGCCACATCTATAAAGAAATGTCTTTGAGATTTACTGAAAGGGGAGTGGATTTCTCCCCTGATGAAATCAAAACCAAGATAAGCAACTTGACTGGGAAATACAGGTACCTTCATATATTATATTTATATAAAACATTTATTTATTTTCGCAAATTATAGAAAAGAAAAAAAAGCAATTGGGCCTTCAGGAGGATCCCCTTCGGAATGGCCTCTATATCAAAAAATCCACGCAATCCTGGGGGAACAGAAGATTCACAACCTGGATGCAATTGTCGAGGACAGCATTCCCAAAGGTAAATACAATTGTTTTAAATTGTAAATTGATATTTATTATGCAAATTTTAAGGTGTTATAAGTCCGAGCTGTTCGCGGAGATATGTGTCAATCTCCGAATCCGAAGTAGGAGGATTATCAGAAGCCGCATGACGATTTGACAAAAATTCCCATTTGTGAGGCCGAACTTCGTATTGAAGAAGGCTGACTTCTCTACAAAACGAATATGAACACATATTGAAACAACTAGTTGAATTAGACGAAGAGGAGGGTTTTCAAGAGCTCAGTGATGCTCTCGAAGTACTTGTTAATGAAGTGCTATTAACTAAATCAAAGCTCTGTGTCGTGGTCACTCCATCTAGGTAAAGGAAAAACCGACCCCTGAAATAATTTTCGCTCCCACTGTGATGTAAATTCCTAAAGTAGCTACTTGCGCAAAAACAGCCACTGAAAAATGTTTTCGGTCCCCCTGTGACGTACAGCACCCAGCCACTCACTACACAACCAAAAGCGCACAAGCAAGGTAGAAAAAAAGAAACAACAACAACCACCCTACCAGCACAAGAGAATTGCGACGCAGTACACCCAGCTGCATAGGCGACCAAGATATCTGCTTGGCATGCAAGAATGGAATTTTCCATTCGGTCGTAGGTGAAGGGGCCACATTTTATGTGTGCCCAAAAGGAATCATAGCAGGCGAGTGCGGGGTGGTTAGTTGTTTGCTTGTGCAAGTTAATACAACAGATCGTGAAACGAGAACAATTGCAGCAGATGGGAAAGGCATCAGCATTCCATTCCCATCATCCAACATTCATGAAATCATGACCCAACATTGCTGACCCAACACTACATCGCACCTGCACCTGCATCGAGCTTTCCTGGAAATGTTCTCAACGAAATCTATTCCACATCTGCATTGTCACCGTAGGTTACATTTAAGATACCTTTTAGAATTGTAGTTAGTTCATTAAGACTCGTCGGAAAATAAAGTTAATTTTTTTTAAGAATAACCCGTTGTGGTTTTTTTAACTTGCATAAAGACAACGAGCATGGGTAGGTAGCTAAACGAGTTACGAATGGCATGGTTGTTGTCTGGTCAGTGGTGGTTGCTTGGTTCGGGAAAAGAATTTTTTTTTTTCTTCCTCGTTGGTGTGTGGAAAGCTCGTACGATGGGTGGCGTGAGAAGATGCGCAACCGTAAAAATTTGTTTGTCATGTTACGGGTCAAGCCATCAGGCGACGAAAAGTTTTTGTTCTTTTCTTTTTTTGCCAAGGTGGCGTGATAGGTTGTGTGGCAAAGGTTTCGTGCATAAGCACGAGGATGCGATAGTCAGTTTTTGTTGAGTCGTGGTGTAAGGCGGTTGGCTCTGCCAGGAGGAGCAGCGAAGCTCTCATTAATTTTTTTGTTGAAGTCTCGGGTCAGCCAATTTTGGCTTCAGTGGCGGTTGCTAGGTTTTTTTTGTTTGTGCTGAGTTGCGAAAAGTTTTGTCGCAAGTTTTACCCGGTGGGGCACGCGAAATAAAACGCGTTCGGAGGTGTTTCGGGAAAAGTTACGTGTTTGAGAACAAACGGGCAGCCTAACGCCCTGCGCCGAAGTGACACGAGGGGTAAGTTCCCCAAATAATTACATTTGTCGTGTGTGAAAAGACGGGCAGCATAACGCCCTGCGCCGAAGTGACACGAGGGGCAAGTTCCCCAAATAATTACATTTGTCGTGTGCGAAAAGACGGGCGGCCTAACGCCCTGCGCCGAAGTGACACGAGGGGCAAGTTCCCCAAATAATTACATTTGTCGTGTGCGAAAAGACGGGCAGCCTAACGCCCTGCGCTGAAGTGACACGAGGGGCAAGTTCCCCTGTTATGTATGCGGAACAATGGGACATTTAGCGGCCAACAGCAGCGAAAGAAGGAAGCTCCAGCGAATTCATTACATGGAAGAAGAAGAAGAAGCAGACAACGACTATGTAAGAGATTATTTTTTTTTATTCAAAAGTAGAGATTAGAGAAGAAATCCGGAGACATCGTGTGTTGAATTAAGTGACGTTGAGAGATAACTGCCCTATACCGCTAATAGAAGACTTGTTAGATGGACTGGTGAACAAAAAGACTTTTACACTCTTGGATTTAAAAAGTGCTTTTCATCATGTTAGTATGCATCCCGAATCAATAAAATATACGTCATTTGTGACACCCTTAGGGCAATTTGAATATTTGAAAATGCCATTTGGGTTAAGGAATGCACCATCAGAATTTCAACGGTATGTCAATCGGGTATTTGATGATTTGTTAAGGGCAGGCAAAGTTAAAATATATATTGACATTATGAAGCCACGAGTACACTGGCAGATGGCAATGGTAGAACAAACATTCGTAGGCCGAGACGGTAAGATTCGAGCATGTGAGGTGAGACTTCCCGATAGACGTTTGATGCGAAGACCAGAGCAGCTCCTATATCCCTTGGAGCTAGCGAGACCTCCAAGGGCCGCAGGATGTTGAAAAATTAGTGTAACGTTTAGCTAAGCTATATAATACTTTGGGCTCTTAAATAGCTTATCTCTTTATCTCTCATTTGGCGTTACTTTAAAATTATATAAATACCTGTTTGAAGTAACAAGAACTCTAGTCATAATTTTGCATTAAATAAACCCACTGAATAAAGTCATTCTTTTCTTTCATTTTGCTCCTACATTTTTTAAAAAAATTTCACGACCTATGAAAAAATTAAAACAAATATCACAGCCATTTCATTTGTGAAGAAGTTTGAAAACCTGATGGATACAAAAAAATAAACGGGTACAAAGGGCTTCACAAACCCAAAAAATATATTTAATTGACTTTCTTGAAAACGTGCCCGATTTGGCCAAATAAATATTATATTCTGCGTTGAGAATATTTAAACTGAAATAAACAGATTAACAGATTTACAACAGCTGACGGTGCTCATACCCGTGATAATGAGTGGAAGGAACTAAGCTTCATTCTGAACAGTTTAGACGGAACCTTCAACGATGGGCCGAAGTGGAGGAAGTATTGGAAAGATTTAACGTAAGTTTAATAGATAATAATATTAAAGAAACAATAATAAATTCATAATATTTTCATGTAAACACAGAATAAGTGTCCGAAGCCTTGACAGCGCCATTAAAGGATAGCGGCAGAAAAGCGGCGTTAATGGAACCATTCCCATAAAAGATCGTACGGATCTAGACAGAAGGGTTATAAATATTAGTACCCCAGAAGCCGTGGAAGGGGTTTTTTGGATTTTTCGATTCAGATTAATGTAAGAGAACACGATGAGTGGACGTGTTGTATTACCTACTGTTCGGTACGCAACCGAAGTATACAATGTGTTGGTCAGTCACCCTGACCTTCACCCAGACGATTCGCCATCGCCTACCACACAGTTGCGGTCATCTACCTGATGGCCCATATCGCACATATTCGAATCTTCGTTGTCAACAACTCGCCGCATTCCACAGAGTCAAATCGCAGCAATGTCCCAGCCAACCATCAGCGCAACATAATCACAGCTCAACTCATGTCACTGGCGCATGTGAGATATGCGATACCGAGACATTTGCCAAGCGAGTCATCACCCACTTATCGTCGACTCGGTAACCTGACACCTCGCGCCGAATGTAATGGCACTATTCGATGGACGAATATATACGGCGGCGAGGCAGCAATGGACATTCTAGTGTTTGGATTTCACTAAAAGAAGCAGATAAGGAAAATGGATCGTCGTCTTGGAGTTATCATTGTGGCTGGCGTGGGAATGCTGTTTGTCGTTTGGCGATGGATCTCGCATGCTTGGGCCTGGTACGGGGTACTTGACACCCTTGGGCTGTGGGCGTTCGGCTGATGCAGCGTTTTTGGACTATGGCAACGAGGTGCTGGTAGACGACTGGCGAAAGCGACCAGCACTCGAGGCAGTCACTTTTTTCCTCTCGCGGACCCAACACGGTACACGCTGTACCATATCCCGCTCTTAATATAATAATGAAATAATTTTGTAAAGTCAACCAGGCGTCTTTTATTCTGCCCATATCGTTTGGGAAGAGGTGTTTAGATCGGAAGTAACATACCCGACATTTTGGTGCCTCCTGTGAGGATTGATAAACTCAATAATAAATTCAGTGATAAACTCAGTGCAATACATGTGGTGTGACTGCAACCACTTTATTGAGAAAAGTGCGCTTATCGTGGCAATCAGTGCGTCGATTACCCTTCTGTTAGCGATAACCGAGATCGCAGTGACACTTCTATTCTAATCCTTGGTGTGTGGGAATAAGTGAGTCAAGTGCGAGCAATGGAGCTCAACCTCCGAACGTCGGCGGTCAATTCCCTGCAGCGGGCCTACGATCGGCTAGTGGGCGCCGACTTGACCCAGTACGCCGAGGCACAACTCGAGCAGGAACTCCGAGCAGTGGGTGGGCAGTTTGCCCGATTCATGAGTCATCAGGATGCGTTAATGGCTCAAGCGGAACCAGAGGAGTTCATCGCACACGAACAGCTGTCACAGCGGATGGAAGGGCTGTACAACGAAGTGTGCGCGACGCTGCATCAGCAGCTCAAGAACATGGTGGCATGCAAGCCATCCGAACCAGCCCCGATGCCCACAGCAGCTCCGACGGCGGCTGCCACGACGAGCAACGAACAACTGGAGGTACGTCTCAACCCGATACCCATCCCCACCTTCAATGGTCTGTCGGAGAACTGGCTCGCCTTCAAGGACGCCTTCGAGCATTTGGTGCACAACAGGGACTTCCCCGAGGCGTTCAAACTCCAGCACCTGCGCTCAGCGGTCCGAAACGTGGGCCTAATGGGGAATGTGTACTCGGGTGGCTACGAGGAGCTATGGAAGGAGCTGACTGAGCGGTACGACAACCCAAGGATCCTGGCTGAGACGCACATCGGCACCCTGCTGAATCTGAAGATGGTTCAACAAGAGACGGCTTCCAATTTACATCAGGTCGTGGACACGGTGCAGGAAGCGCTGCGGGCGCTGCGGGTGATGCAGATGCCCGTCCAACACTGGGACGCATTTGTGGTCCAGCTGACAGTGTCCCGCCTTCCAGAAACCACACGCCAAGCGTGGCGCTGGACGAGCGCCCCCCGAGAAGTACCGAGTCTGGCCAGCCTGATGGAGTTCCTGCTGACCAGAGCACACAGCCTTGCGACACGAATAGACGTCCCGTCGACCTCGCAGCGCCACGAAGTACGCGCCCAGCCGCAAGCCCAAAGACAGCGCCCTGCCGCTCGAGTGATGGCGGCCACCTCGGATTCCAGACGGTGCGTGCATTGTCAAGGACCGCATCGCCTCTACCAGTGTCGAAGCTTCACTAATATGGACATCAATCAGCGCCTCAAGGTTACGAGAGCTACGGATGTGTGCTTCAACTGCTTGGCACCCGGACACATCGCCCCTAGCTGCCCGTCGACGGTGCTCGCCGTAAGTGCAATGGAAAACACCACACGTTGCTGTGCCGTTCAGCGACTACACCACAGCCTACCCGAAGTGGACCGGGCCCCCAGGTCCAACAGCCCACGGAGGCGCAAGCCCAAGCCAAGGGGGCGGAGTACTGGCAAGGCCGCCGCCACGGTCCTCCAGAGCACTTCATGGATGAGGAGGACCATTGACTGACTCGGACGGAGTCAACCGTATTGCTGGCGACGGCGCTCGTCCACGCATACGGCAACACGCCTAGACATCACAAGCTCGTCCGAGCCCTCTGCGATCCCGGGTCGCAGGTAAGTTTTGTTACCACACAATTAACCAGTAGTCTATGTCTCCCCAGAACTCGTCTGGAAGTAGAAGTAGAAGGTATTGGCGCCTCCCGAAATGCCACGGTACAGGGACAAGTGACGCTGTCACTCCGCTCGACTCGATCCAGCTTCACCATTACGCTGAAGGCTCTAGTGATCCCGACCATCACATGCCATCTTCCCACCGCGCATGTGGACCCGACGCGGTGGTCACACTTGGCAGGCCTTCCCCTGGCCGATCGACACTTGGGCACTCCAGGGGCCATCGATATCCTGCTGGGTGCTGACATCTGGGGCCTCCTCGTCCAGGCCGAGGTCATACATGGACGGCCCAACGAGCCCCACGCCCAACGAACACGGTTTGGTTGGGTAGTATTCGGCCCAGCTGCTCTGGCGCAGCACCCCATTCCAGTACGAACACTCCACAGCCAGGTGACGGACGAGTCACCCCCAGAATATACTCTTGAGGAGCTTGTCAAGAACTTTTGGAAGCTCGAAGAAGTTCCCACGGACGAGACTCGAGAGGACGAGTGCATCCGCCACTATGCGTCTACCCACAGACGCACCACAGATGGAAGATACATGATCCAGATCCCCCTCAGACGCGACGCACCACCACTCGGTGCCTCGTATCGCAGTGCGCTACGACAATTTTACTGCCTGGAGCGGCGCCTCCAGGGCAACCCGGACCTCCGGGAGAAATACATCGCCTTCATGCGCGAATATGAAGAGCTTGGCCACATGGAGCGGGTTGGTCAACACGGCGACCAACCAAACTGCTACTACATCCCACACCACGCGGTCCTCAGCAAATTCCGTGTGGTGTTCAACGCTTCCGCCAGGACCACTACGGGTGTCTCGCTCAATGACATCCAGCTGGTGGGTCCCACCATCCAGGACACCCTGGTCAACGTCATCCTGCGCTTCAGACGCTATCCTGTCGCTCTGACCGCGGATGTGGAGAAGATGTTCCGGCAAGTCCTGGTGGCCCCCGAACATCGAGACTTCCAACGGATCCTCTGGCGAGAATCCCCCTCTGATGAGCTGACTGTCTTCCGCTTGACGACGGTCACTTATGGCATGGCGTCCAGTCCATACACATCGGTACGATCCATGGTGCAGTGCGCCCAGGACAACCAACACTTGGTACCCACACCAGCGCGCTCCCGGGCAGCTCGAGAGACGATCGAGCGTGCCTTCTATGTAGATGACCTCCTCACTAGCTGCAACAGCATCTCAGAAGCGGTCGGGCTGGCCAGAGATGTTGACAAGGTCCTGATGGCAGGACACTTTAAACTGCGCAAGTGGAACTCCAATTGCGCACAGGTAATATCCCTTGTGTCTCGTAATGGTCTCTCTTCTTCTCTTTCCACAGAGCTCGTCATTGAGTGCCCAACTGCAACGGTGCTTGGGCTACGTTGGGACCCTGCAGCTGATGAGCTCTTCTTCAAAGTGGAAACAGAAACGACGGGATTACCAACAACCAAGCGACGAGTCCTGAGCGAGGTGGCTCAACTCTTCGATCCAACAGGCCTGCTGGCACCTGTCGTCATCGTGGGAAAGGTTTTCATCCAAACTCTCTGGTCGGCTGGGGTCACCTGGGATACTCCACTCGAGCACGAGCTGCTCACTGCATGGACGGCATTCAGACAGGGTCTGCTTGCACTCCACCGAGTTCGGATACCACGCTGGCTGGGCATGCACCGCCAGCATGTCACCACCATCCATGGATTCTGCGATGCCAGCGCGCGAGCTTACGCCGCTGTCATATATCTGAAGACAACCTACGACGACGGCCAAGTCCAGGTCACATTGCTGACCGCCCGCACGAAGGTGGCCCCCCTCAAGGGTGCTACTATTCCTAGACTGGAATTGTGTGCCGCTAGTCTCCTGGCACTCACCTTGGACAGCATCCGCACGTCTATGGGGTTACAGGCAGCCCCATACTATCTCTGGTCTGATTCGAGCATTGTTTTGTGTTGGTTGCGCAAGGAGCCCTCCACACTGAAACCATACGCCGCCAACCGTGTGCGGCAAATCCAGGAACTAACCTCGCCGGAGCGATGGAACCATGTCCGCTCCGCTCAGAATCCCGCTGACTGCGCCAGTCGAGGCCTCAGCGCCGCCGACCTTCTACAACACCCACTTTGGTGGCAAGGCCCTCCGTGGATGGCAAGCGGACCGCTACCTCTCAGCCCAACCGGGCAGCTTCAAGCCGCGGACAGAACCCAGGTCGCCTCCGAGCTCCGGCAGTCTACCTTCACCGGGGTCGCCACCGCCCGGCTTGTCCTCACCACACGACGCCTGGATGGGGTCGTCATCCCACTGACCGAGCGCTTTGGATCGCTGCGACGGTTACTCCACACCGTCGCCTACATGCTTCGATGGCGAAGCGCCTGCAGACACCTCTTAAGGAAACCCGTGGTCGGAGCGGACGAGCTCGACCAGGCGATGGAACGATTGATTGGCCTGGAGCAAGCCAACCAATTTCCGAACGAGATTCGTCAGCTGCGGAACAGGGCCCCGCTGGCGAGTTCCAGCTCGCTATTGTCCCTCAATCCGTACCTGGATGCGCTAGGCCTTCTCCGAGTCGGTGGCCGACTCACGCCTCTATCCCAACGGATCAGCGATTCCCCATCGTCCTGCCGAAGTCCGGTGCCCTTGTGGAACTCCTGATCCGCCAAATACATCTGACGACCCTGCATGGGGGGGTGCAACTGATGCTGCAGACCCTGTGAGAAAAATACTGGATTTTACATGGCAGGCAGGCGGTCCGCACTCTTCTACATAAGTGCATCATTCGGCAACAAATGGCCCCGCTCCCTGGACACCGAGTCAACTCCACCCGCCCGTTCCTAGCTACCGGCGTGGATTATTGTGGACCTTTCACGGTGCGTGTTGGGACAAAGCGATCTCGTACCACAGTGAAGACGTACTTAGCCATCTTCATTTGCATGGCCACCAAGGCCGTACACCTCGAGGTAATTGAAGACCTCTCATCACAGGCATTCTTGGACGCCTTCACTCGATTCACCAGCAGGCGTGGTCCCTGCCCAGCCCTCTATAGCGACAATGGAACCGCGTTCGTCGGAGCGAACCGGTATATGAAGGAGGATTTAAGTGCCTTCCACTCTCACTATAACCAACAGGCATTGGCGCATGCCGGAACGAAATGGCATTTCATCACTCCCGCCGCGCCCCATCAAGGTGGTCTATGGGAAGCAGCGGTGAAGTCTGCGAAACATCACTTGGTGCGACTGGTCGGCTCGCAGTCGCTTTGGCATCATCAACTCAACACACTGGCTACCCGCATCGAAGCATGCCTCAACTCTCGCCCACTTGTGCCCCTCCACGACGACCCGGACGACAAATTGGCCCTCACGCCCGGCGATTTCCTCATCGGCGCGCCGCTCCTGGCCGTTCCAGAGCCGCCGATCGGGGACGTGCCGCTCAACCGCCTAAAGCAGTACCAATGGCTTCGAAAGGTACACCAGGACTTCTGGCAAAGATGGAGTGAAGAGTATCTGGCCACTCTACAAACCCGCAGTAAATGGGCTAACCGAGAGACCAATCTACAAATCGATGACATCGTGCTGGTTCGACATGAGAACCTCCCCCCGACCCATTGGCGATTAGGTCGGATTGTTGCTGTCCACCCGGGCAGAGATGGTTTGATCCGCAACGTGACTCTACGCACTCGGACTGGTGAGTGCCGCCGGCCGGTACAGAAACTCTGTCGGTTATTAGAGCTACATTGAATCTTGAATCTTCTTCCAATCGATCGCCATCCGGAGCTAAGTCGATGCGACATTGGAATATGGACCATTTCTTGAGTTCTTCCCAGAGAGTCTCGTATCCAAAGCTCGCCGACAACTCCTCTACAGGGCATATCTAAGATTACAGTTGATTTGGATGGCCACTTGCCCACCGGCATCCCCCGTGATGTCATTTCGAACCGAATGGTCCGACTGGGCAGAATGTTCGGTACGCAACCGAAGTATACAATGTGTTGGTCAGTCACCCTGACCTTCACCCAGACGATTCGCCATCGCCTACCACACAGTTGCGGTCATCTACTTGATGGCCCATATCGCACATATTCGAATCTTCGTTGTCAACAACTCGCCGCATTCCACAGAGTCAAATCGCAGCAATGTCCCAGCCAACCATCAGCGCAACATAATCACAGCTCAACTCATATCACTGGCGCATGTGAGATATGCGATACCGAGACATTTGCCAAGCGAGTCATCACCCGCTTGTCGTCGACTCGGTAACCTGACACCTCGCGCCGAATGTAATGGCACTATTCGATGGACGAATAAATACGGCGGCGAGGCAGCAATGGACATTCTAGTGTTTGGATTTCACTAAAAGAAGCAGATAAGGAAAATGGATCGTCGTCTTGGAGTTATCATTGTGGCTGATCTCGCATGCTTGGGCCTGGTACGGGGTACTTGACACCCTTGGGCTGTGGGCGTTCGGCTGATGCAGCGTTTTTGGACTATGGCAACGAGGTGCTGGTAGACGACTGGCGAAAGCGACCAGCACTCGAGGCAGTCACTTTTTTTTCTCTCGCGGACCCAACACGGTACACGCTGTACCATATCCCGCTCTTAATATAATAATAAAATAATTTTGTAAAGTCAACCAGGCGTCTTTTATTCTGCCCATATCGTTTGGGAAGAGGTGTTTAGATCGGAAGTAACATACCCGACACCTACTATTGTCGTGTGTTAATTATATATTCTAATAAAGTACATATTGACTATTATTCAATAAAGAGTGTACTATCTTTTAGTAAAGAGGATCGTTATTTGGCCCATCGGGAAATCCCCTTACAATCTCAGAAGTGGGATCGGCGAAAAAAAAAATATAGTGATATTGTGTCTGTCGCGTAGATTTCAGGTAAGCTGAAGGGTTGAGCCCTGAAATGGCTACACAGCAGGGTGGACATGGTGTCGTTGCCAATTGATGCCCTACTTAAGCAAATGGGCACACTTTTCCAAGACAAGGAAAGCTTGTTGACTCTAAAGCGTCAGTGCGAGCGGAGGAGTTGGAAGTCTGATGAGAGCTTCCAAGAGTATTACCACGACAAGGTAATATTAGTCAACAAAATTTTAATTAAAGACGACGAGATGTTGGAATACCTGATTGAGGACATACCAACGGTGGTACTACGGCATCAAGCAAGTATGCAGCGATTCGCCGCAAAAGAAGACCTGTTGGAGGCATTCGTAAGCGTACGATTGCGAAGGGAACCAGACCATAATTCGTCTAAGCCTTCCCACCTTCCACCTCACAGCAGGCTTTAGCAGGAAGAGAGCCAACAAAAGTTATACGCTGCTACAATTGTAACGCCGTGGGACACCTAGCCAATGAGTGTAGAAAGGGCAAACGAGAGGTGGGTGCATGCCGTGTTTGTGCCGAGATGGGGCGTTATGCAGCAGCCTGCCTGTTGCAGATTAATGATGAAGAGTCTGATGATTACGTAAGTTAGTTAAGGTTTATTTTTAAGAACACTAGATTTACATATGAAACATATTTAGGATCAGCAATTGACACCGGCAGTCCCATTAGAATGATTTGCGAACAATTCGTGCCAGCAGTTTTAGTTTATAAGCAACAAAATAAAAGATGTAATTACTATGGCATCAATAAAAGCCCTTTGAAAATACGTAGCAAAGTAGACTGGAGTGTTTTGCATAATGAAGAGGAAATATTTTTAGAAATGTACGCAGTAGATAATGGAACGAGAAAAATTGCCAGCAATTCTCGGAAAAGATTTTTTGAAGAAAGCCAAACTGAGGTTGTAACTGTGGCGGCTCAGTGTATAATATAAACGCCCATCAGCCTCTCCACATAATCGTTAAGTGAGAGCCAACCTCTCAACGATCAATGTACCTAGTAGTAAGTTAGTCGTTAAGTTAAGTTAGTCGTTAAGTTAAGTTAGTCTTGTACGAACTTGGAAGTAATAAAGACGTACCTTGTACCTATAAAAAACCACGGCGGCTTCCGTTTTTCATTTTCGCACGTGCCCACAGACTTCCAGGCAGTAGTAACACCCGCCTTATTTTTAATTATTTTTAGAATCATTTAATTTTACATTCACTCATTTCATTATAATTCATAAAACATTTTGATTCATACTTTTTAAAAGCTTTCGTTAAAAATCATTTTCACGTGTACTGAACTTAAAATCAAACAAACTCTCATTACTGTACTAAAAACAAACAAGTGTAAAAGCTCTTAGAAGCTTCCATTAGAACCATATAAAAGCCCCACTCGATCGACAGAAAATCACTTCTGAGTCAACCGGGAGTTTGATAAGTTCCCAGTACGGAGGTTTTCTACCGCCTACAAACAAAATTACCACACTCTCTGCGCGCCATACCTGTTGTGCTGAATTACTGTTTCAACGGTTACTGCGGTCTCCGGACAAACTAACTCGTGGGTGATAAGTTATTACAACAGTCGTATCAGAATTGCCAATTGTAATCCACTAAATTGATAAACAAATAAAATAATTTGTCACTAAGAAACTGCTTGAGTGTTTCCGATGCAATCAGTTCGGACACATATCACCGAATTGCCCAGTCAAGGAAGATGTAGAATCCAGAGGTGTGCACACGGTCAAACGCATCGGATCGGATGGCAATAACGTATCAATAAGCGTATTTTAAATTAAATTAAATTTTGTCATTCTCATTTTGTCATTAATAAAAATAAGGTATTTCCTACATGTATGTAGGTCGAATAAGATAAGATAAGTTAAGTTATTCATCGTTTTATTTCTTTTATTAATCATTTGCATTTCCAGACCGCCGACGCGTCGCATTCCGAGATAGTATATCAGCACAGCATAACCCAACGTAAAGACACCGTCACCGAGTCCCATATTCAAATATTGAATATCAATTGAATGCACTGGCACCTAGTAGCGATAACGCGATGACACACGGATCAGGTTGCGTTCGCCAAGGGGGATGACCTGATTTGTGTGTGTTTAAATACCCGACAGAGATATGGTATTCGTAGAATAGCCACACGATGCCGAAGCGAGTACTGGTCTGTGTTTTGGTAGCTGGAATGTTGGGGATCGGATGGCTGGTGAGCTGGGCAACAAAGGCGTGGGGGTGGTACAGACTGCTGAGTCGGATGGACATATGGGAACTGCTGTGACTGGTGTCGGTGTCTGGGGCAAGCTGTTTTTACGGGGAGTTCTCTTTTAACCACGAGCGACGGCGGTCAGGAATAGTTGCGCGGAACATAATCCATAATTTTGTATTAACGTAAATTTGCAAAGACTTTATATTTTATATTTCATATCTTATATTAATAAATCGAAACTTCCCACATGTATATATGCATATTTATGAATCTAGCGCAACATGTGCAAGCTGTATGATGGCACGCAAATATGTTCACCAGAGTTGTGCACATCTGGCATCTGAATAACAGGTGCATGTTTACCAGATTGGTGCACATCTGATAACAGAAGCTTGCTTACCAAGACTGATCGCGTTTGCCTAACAAAGAGCAGAGCAGAGCAGCATAGCTCAGAACAAGAAAACTGAAAGTTACTGTCGGCTTATCGTGTGTTGCTTTTTGTATTATTTCTCGCCTTTTTTTTTGTTCCTTCTTTCTTTTCTGTTATCGGTAATGTAAGCCGAGCTTACTTTTAAGTTTAAGTTTTTAACAGAGTCATTCAATTTTCGGAGTTTGACCAATAAAGACATTTTGTTAAATTAAAAAAAGGAGTTTTGGTGTTTGTTATATTTTTTAACATAGCTCTAGGTCTATTTCCAATTTTGAATTTATTCTTTTTGAAATACAGATCCGATTTATAATAGAACGCTAACGGGTTTTGTTGTTGTTTTCATTCAGTTTGTTTGTTTAGTTTCGATTTTATATATTTTATAATAATAATTTCGGGAATAATCATACGAGTAATAATTAACAATAGGCGTCGTATTGAACAAAGTTGATTTTTCAATTTGTTGAAGTGTAAAATTCGAAAAAGTGTAACTTGGGCCTTCCGCCATTATTCTATTACAATTCGTTAGCCGCAAGCCACTGCGCTGAGTTTGACAATTGACTTTTCCTTGTATGCATTTCCTAGCGTTTTTGCCAAGGGTATATAGTTTGGCATTTTTTGTAAATCGTCCTCTTTTCTCGTTTCAATTTACACGCGCTTGGTTGGGCTATTGAATTAACTTTGTAATTAATTTTGGTATTGCATGGCGGCACTACCGCTGGCACCATTTTTTTAACATTATCAAAATTAGCTATCTGAACTAATAAAAGTTTTTCCATGGCGGCACCACCGCCAGCACCATTTTAACACCAGTTTTTTTTTCTCTTGAAGTGTTAATCATTTTTTTTGGTTCGCGCGGCAAGAAATACCAGTGGCACCAGCGTGAGTAAGGGCTCTGCACATCACCTCAACACAATTTGTTGTTTTGTTTTCAACCAAATTGATGACTCAAAAGTGACTATCGGGCTACAGTAACAGAATGGTCGAGCACAGCAGAAAATGTTGGGAAATCCGTCACCAAAACAAATTTTTGTGAAATACTCAAACTAGCCTTAGAAGATAAGGATCGCTCGGATACAATAGAAAATGCGTTTAGGAAATGTGGAATTTATCCTTATGACCCGAACTCTGTAGACTATACCAAATGCATTCAAAACCACCTAGAATATGTTAACGACGCAGTTAATGGGAGCAAATCCAACGATGAAAGCAATATTGATATGTCCGCAAAACATCTGGGCATTACAAAAAAGGCCTTATTGCGACTTCAGACGGACTTAAAAATAAGTGAGGTCATACATTTTAAATCAGTCATTGAAATTGTCTCGGATGAAGAAAAGCTTAGATTAATTACAGAGCCTGACCCATACGACATAGGTCCATCAACACCTGGAATAAATGCAAAAGAAACTTTGTTACCACAGGAAAAAATTTTGGAGCAGACAGAAAGCATTTCTGAAGAATTGTTGTGGAAAACCATTCCAATTGATGAAACTTCAATTAGCAATCAAATTGAGGATGAGAGTGCCAAATATTAAACTGCGATGATATAGGTAGGTAAACGTTTTCTACTGCCTAAGTAGTTTTATTGTCTGATTAGAATTTCATTATTAACCAAGAGTATTCCAGGTCGCAACGATGTCTAGAAGAATACAAGCAAAATTTGCTTGTGCAGCGGTAACTTGTTTACGAAAAATTGCTTGGGCAGCGGTACTTTTCTCATACGATATACCCAAGCCAAGCATGCATGAGGTGCCAGCCACGAACAAGCGACAGAAAGGCGATCGCATATACACACACACACTGTGTGCATTGCGCAAAACCAGTTGGCTTCGTAGCATATGATATACATTGTGCTGCGTAGTATGGTACCACAGCAGGGGAATCGTACGAAAGAGTGCTGGGGGTGGGTAAACGGTGTGTGCAAACATTGGTTGGCGAGTCGATGGCTGGTATTGCAATAGTGTTGTTGGGTTTTTTTTTTTTGTCTTTTGCCGCGTCGGCAACGACAACGAGGTGTTGTGTGGCAAAGAAAGAGTTGAGTCGAGGATTATCTTGTGTGACTCGCTACTGTTCGGACGTGTTCTTGTTTCCGCTTAAAAACCATTCCGCATTGGATGGAATAAAGAAAATAAAATTTTATTGTGTGCCAGTAGGCAATAGAAAAGAAATTTATTAATTGTGACAATCGTGTAATTCCTTTGACTCGTGTCAAGAAATCGCGGGTTCAATTTCCGATGGCTTTAATCGCCCTAATTTTTTTAAATTCCCGTATAATCGGACGATAATTGTTTTACTTCTCCGAAGACTGCAAACATAAACTATCCATAATCGGAAGTGCGAGTGCATCGATTAAATTATCCGTGATCGGACGTGATGTAAATTCCCGCATAGTCGGATGTCGTTCTTTTTATTAATTCCCGTTCAATCGGATGACTTTTTCTTTTTTCCGACAAGTGCATAAAAATAACTATCCATGATCGGAAGTGCCGCAAATCACCGTAGAATCGGATGACTTTCTTTTATTAATTCCCATTTAATCGGATGATGTTTTTTTTTAATTCCCGCTTAATCGGATGACGCGTTTAAAATTAATTCCCGTATACTCGGACGATTCTTTAATAATTCCCGTTTAATCGGATGACTCGTTTCCTCTTCTCCGACAAGTGCTTAAATATAACTATCCATAGTCGGAAGTGTGTAAATTCCCGTTTAATCGGATGATGTTTTTTTTCTAATTCCCGTTTAATCGGATGACTCTTTTTAAATTAATTCCCGTATAATCGGACGATTCCTTAATAATTCCCGTTCAATCGGATGACCTGACTTTTTACATTAATTCCCGATTAATCGGACGACGATTTCCTATCGGAAGTGCCCGTGTTGACGGTGGTGATCTGGCTACCTAGGACGTCACGCCAGCCTCGTGGGAGTAAGAAGCTCCAGAAGAATATCAGCGAGACCCTGGAGACAACAGTACCCGTGCATCAACATAGCTTCCCGACTACCTTTGTATTTTTTTTTTAATATTAGTTTTTTTTGTCTCTTCCGCAATTATAAATTGTTGTAGTATGTCCCCTTCTGGGATCATTCGGCTGAGGCTAATTGCCGGTCAATAGTTCATTGAATTTCTAGCTCTATTAAGTGCGATAGTAAATTATTATAGTGGAGGTAGTAATTCAACTGTTAGTTTTAATGTCTCAACGTGGATCTTTCCATACCTGTATCACAGTATAAGCAAATTTGTTTCTCTCTCTTTTTATTCGGAATTTTGAGGAAACCAGGCGGCTGACCATGCATGGACAGGCGAGTTCCCGGAGTTAAGTAAGTACAACTTTTTTTTTCTTTCATGACATTCTTATATAGTGATACACCCCATCGGACCTTGTGTGCTCTATGGGAAATTGACCCCCCCAAAGGACTCACAAGATGTATTTTTTTTGTTTTTGGTTGCTTTCGTAACTGATCGCCAATGAGCACGATACGTCGAGTTACGTTCTCCACGATTTTAGCGTTGAATTTAGTAATAAGGATCAATGGTCGCGTTTAGAGGCACTAGAAGTCTAGATGGTAAAGTAAACCTTTGAAAACAAAAGGGAAAATAATTCTCCCTTCATTAAATTTTAATTTTGATTGGCCGTTTGAAGCCACCCTATTAATGTTTTCCTTCTTTAAGGCATTTACCCCTCAGGTAGTGCTTCTTATCGAGGCGGCAATACTGCCAGTGCCTTTGTAACGGCTCAAGCCGTAAATAATTAAGGTTATTTAAGAATTTTCTGGAGAATAATAAATGTGAAGATAATATGAATTATATAGCGGTGTAATCATTTCCCTTATTGCGGCGGTTTGATTTAGAAGGGAAGTAAGGTTCCGTAGAGGGAGTTCTGAACCGAGCAGAACTCAGGAAGGGTGGGCATGGCAGGACATCCATCTAGCCTGTCATCGAAGGTGAGTGGTGACGTGGAACTAAGGGGTGCATAACATTTTCTTTAAAGTGCACGTAATTTTAATTGTAATGACCTTGGTCAGTAAGTAAGGAGGTGCATAGGTAACGCTGAAGAACCCCCCCAGCCGTAGCTTAGCCAGGGATAGCTCGACGTGCACCCGGTTGTTAACCTAGCACAACGGACAATACCGCACTACATCTCGGGATAACTCGATTGCTCCTAAATAAAGGCCAAGGGCGAGTAGTTTCATTACAGTTGCTTTAGGGCTGCGAAAATTGGCGTTTAGAGCCTGCGTAGAGCTTACGTAAATGTGTTTTTGCATCATCATTTGTCATTTGTTCGTCTTCGAATTGTAAACAAAACCAAAAAGTGAAATTCATTTTTGTTTATTCATTCATTTCGAATGCTGTGCAAAATTTCTGCCAAACGAATTTCATTGTCATATGCAATTATAAGATTGAAATTATATTTAATAAATAAAAATATATAAAATATTGTGCATTTGTGATATTATTTCTTCTACTTCAGTTTTGTTGCTTTCGGGGAATGTCTTAGGATGTGTGTGAATATGTCTACAAATGGCCTGGCATTGAATTTGGCGGTGGTTGGTAGAACAGAAATAGGAATTTGGATATAGGAAGGCACATAGATATATGATGCAGTTTGATATTTCAGCAGACCTTCGAAGACTTTTCGGAATTGTATTAGATAATTTGACTTTTTAGTGTGTAAAATGAACTAATTTACAAAGTTAATCACAGTTGATGCCTCTGGCACAATCTTCCAGAAGTCTGTGCAACTACTTGCATACGCTGACGAGATCGACATCATTGGCAGAACACAGCGAGCTGTCACTGGTGCGTTTGCAAGTATCAGTACAGAAGTGGCAAAAATGGGTTTAGTTGTGAATGAGGGCAAAACGAAATATATGCTGTCAACAAGAAGGGACACACAACATCGACGAATCGGTCAGAGCGTCACGATAGACAGCTATAATTTTGAGGTCGTTAGGGATTTTGTCTACCTCGGCTCCGCTATAAATTTTGACAACGACATCACATCAGAAATCAATCGAAGAATTACACTTGCCAACCGCTGTTTCTTTGGTCTAAGAAGGCAATTGAGAAGTAAGGCCTTGTCAAGAACCACTAAGGAGACTCTATATAAGACCCTCATCATCCCAGTCCTACTCTATGGCGCAGAAGCATGGACGCTATCAAAGGCCCTTGGTCGTTTTAAACGCAAAATTCTTAGATTGATTTTCGGTCCCGTTTGCGTTGACGGGCTTTGGAGGAGGAGATTTAACAGCGAACTCTACGAGCTGTACAGCGACATCGACCTGGTCAGAAAAGTGCGCATCAGTCGACTAAGATGGCTAGGACATGTAGAGCGAATGGACACCAACGCTCCGGCCCGAAGAGTCTTCGACTCCAACCCGGAGGGACAACGCAGTAGAGGAAGACCTCGCCTTAGGTGGCGCGCGCAAGTGGAAGGGGACCTCAACCAACTTGGAGTGCGCAACTGGAGGCAGTTAGCCAAAGATCGCGCTAACTGGAGAGGCGTATTGGTTGAGGCCCAGGTCCACCCCGGACTGTAGCGCCACCTAAGTAAGTAAGTAAGTAATCACAGTTGATGTCGGTTTTATGGAAAAAGGTAGTAGATTTTTGTGTTTTCTGTAATAGTTTATCGAAATTTATACACAAACCTCGTTTAGCTAAATTACCGCGGAAAAATGTTTATAAATCACAATTTCATGAAAGCCACGTAGAGGCTGCGTAAATCTTTACGCGATGTTTAACTAAACAACGTCGTAGAGGCGTCGTAAGCGAATCTAATACGAATCTAAAATACGGCTGTCAGTTTTATACAAGTTTATTTTGGTGTGAAAAAATAAAGTTTCATCTACCATATTAAATATTTTAATAAGTTTTCTTCCAAACAAACATTTTGACAGCGGTTTTTTTTTTTCAAATCGCCGTTAAGTGTTCGGCTACTGGTGTCACTACCCTACTGTAACGTAGAAAATTAGGATTTTGAAATTTATATAAATAAAGTGGCAATTGACGGATCCCAGGGACGATCGAAACGCGCAATCCTACCCACCCTTGCGAAAGGAATTATTAAATACGGCCCCCCAAGTTCTGATGACCGCTGGCATAGCCTATCAAGCCGTGGAGAATAACCGTTTAGAGCAGCAAATCGTCCAGCTGAAAGGTAAAATACGTAAGGTGTCCTACTTCATGACTAACATCACCGACTTAGAATTCAAAGCTGTGGACACGCAACTGGATGAACTGATCGAGCAACAGCAGCAGCTTCGTATTCAAGAACAGATCAATTCCTACTCTGCAAGCATCCAGTTACTTATGAGCGCTATTAAAATCAATCACCAAAACATCATCAACATTCGCCCTATTAAAGCATTAACAGAACATGTGAAACGGATGAACAAAGGCTTGGACTTTTGTAGATTGCCACCTGCTACCGATGAATCCTCAGTATGTTCTTTCAACAAAATAGTGAAGTCTATCCGTCAAGAAATGGTTGTGGTGACATTTAGCATCCCCCTAGTACAACCAAAGATGTTCTCCAAATATGTCTTTATCAGTGTCCCAACAATTGAATCCCAAGCTATTCTGCTAAACAATGACGACTTTGTGCAACAAATTGTGATTAGTTCGGATAATGAGACATTTTTTGAGCCAGATGAGGCCATTGCTCTTGGCAACGGGATCTACGAAAAGGTTGAAGAAAACCATTTGAATGAATGCTGGAAAGAACTACTTCAAATCTCAACACCCGACTCACTCTTGGGAGCCTGCAACTTAACCACGGTAGAAGCAGAATTTGATAAGATTTATCATGTTCAGAGAGATCTTGCAGTTATATTTAAAACAAGCGCCAATGAAGTTCATTTGGTGGGTAACGACTCCCTTACACCGCTCCTGACTAGTGTAAATCTGGTAAAATTCCCAGGTTGCAAAATCTCCAGCGAACGGTTTAAAGCAATCTCTCCAATCGAGGAAATTGGAAAATTAAACACAGAAATCAAAGCGTTTCCAATGAGAGACCGCATGGTCCCACCTAGCATCGCAATAAACACGAAGCAGCCTGCTGATCCACGCATCGCCCTTCTCAAAACACAACTTTCCAGTGAGCTTGACCATAATGACTGGATCCTGCAGGAATATCAGTACTAGTATTTCGGCGGAGCATTATGTACCATAGTTCTAATCACGCTCATTTCAACTATTGTCATACGACGACAGCTCCAAAAGATCCGATTACGAACTAACAACGATAGTTACCTCAGCGAAGAAGATAAAATACCTGGAAGCTGGCACCGTGCACATATCACAACTTGCGACTCAATATCCCTCAAAGTCACCGAAACAGATTGAACATTTCATCCCAACTGCAATATCACAGCTTAATCACCTTCCTCGGTGGGAATTTTTGTTTACAATAAATATGTCACTTCGACAAAAATTCACTTCCGCAAGTAAAAGAGAAGAAATACGCAACCTCGCACAAAACCTCTGGGCCGTCGGAAAAGCCGCCTCAGCTAAAACCACCAATGCGACCGGTGACCTAAATTTGCCATCAGCAAGTTTTGTTTTCTTTACTTGCGTTTAGCATAAGCAATTGTTAATTACCCAACATCAAAAAATATTGATGTCTAAACAATACTGTGTGTATAAATAGTAGGATTTTCCAATTAATAAAGCGAGTTCATATTCTGCATCCAAAGTGGAACTTTGTAATAGATACAAAGAGTATTTAACTTCCAACAAAATGTCTAATTTTTAAGATCAACGTTTTTACGAAGACGTTATTAAAACCAATTGAATGCATTACAAGAAGCACCGCACAATAAATGTATCAATTACTGTCAGAAGTATTTCGAAAGGAAATTGGACACTGCACCGCATTTAAAGTTCACCTGCAACTTAAATCACAAGCTGTCCCCGAATTTCGTCCGAAAAGGCCGGTAGCATATGCAGCAAGAGATCCAGTTGACGACGAATTAAAAAGGTTAGAGCGTGAAGGTATCATCACACCTATCAGTTTCTCTCCGTGGTCAGCCCCCATAGTAGTCGTTCGAAAAGCATCTGGCAATCTTCGCATATGTGGTGATTATTCCACAGGACTCAACGATCAGCTGGAACCACACACTTTTCCACTACCGCTACCTGATGAAATATTTGTCAACTTTAACGGATGTTGTTTCTTTTCAATTGTCGACTTAAATAATGCTTACATGCAAATCGAAGTTGACGAAGATACCAAGAAGCTCTTAGTCATTAACACGCATCGAGGTTTATTCACCTTTAATCGACTTGCACCTGGAGTAAAATCCGCACCTGGAGCTTTTCAACAAGTAATGGAGTCAATGGTATCCGGAATCGACGGTGTCTTTCCATACTTAGATGACGTAGTGATTGCTACCCGCACCAAGGATGAAAACGTTCGAGCTGTCTTACAGGTATTCAATCGTTTCAATTTGCATAATATAACAGTCAATTTCGATAAATGTTCATTTTTCAAAACATCTTGCATATACCTGGGGTATCACATTGATAAACATGGAATACGCCCAGACAAAAATAAAATTTCTAAAATTCTGGACCTTCCATCCCCGAAAGATAAAAGTGAACTAAGAGCATTCCTAGGTGGAATTAACTACTACGGGAAGTTCATTGATGAAATGCGCCATTTTCGAAATCCTCTTGACGCCTTACTCAAAAACGATGCAAAGTGGAATTGGACGGCTCAGTGTCAGAAGAATTTTATGCGATTTAAGAAGCTGTTGTCCTCCAATCTACTATTGACGCACTACGATCCGACTTTGCCAATCAAAGTTGCAGCCGACGCATCTAATGTAGGATTGGGAGCATATATATGTCATGTGTTTCCAGATGGGAGTGAAAAGGCAATTTACCATTGCTCACGAGCTCTTACACCTGCTGAGAAAAACTACTCGCAGATTGAGAAAGAAGGCTTAGCTCTAGTCTTTGCCGTAACGAAATTTCACAAGTTCGTATATGGAAGAAAGTTCAAATTGCAAACTGACCATAAGCCGTTGCTTGCCATATTCGGTAACAAGAAGGGAATTCCTGCTCATTCAGCAAATCGCCTTCAGCGATGGGCGCTTACACTTATGTCATACAATTTTGAACTGGAGTACATATCAACCAACCAATTTGGTGCAGCCGATATTCTATCACGTCTCATTAACAACACTTCAAAACCTAATGAAGACACAGTCATCGCTTGCATACAGCTGGAAGCAGATATCAAGCACATCGCCGACGACATCATTCAATCACTGCCAGTCACATTCAACATGGTTCGTACAGCGACAGAAAATGATCCAGTACTGCGAGATGTTATCAAATTCATCAGAGATGGAAAATGGCCAAAGCTAAATTCAGAAGCCTTACAAAACTTCTATGCCAGAAGAGATGAGCTCTGTGTAATCGACGAATGTTTGATGTACAACAATCGCCTTGTTATTCCTAAATGTTTTCGAAAACGCATTTTAAAGGAGTTGCATAAAGGACATCAGGGTATAGAGCGTACAAAGGCACTAGCGCGAAGCTATGTTTATTGGCCCAAGATCGATGAAGAGATCAAAAAATTGGTTCAATCTTGTGAGAAATGCGCTTCAGTGGCTAAAACATTGCCGAAAACCACATTATCATCTTGGCCTCAATGTGACCATCCGATGCAAAGAATTCACATTGATATTGCCGGACCAATTCAGAATTTATACTATTTTGTAATAGTTGATTCGTTTTCAAAGTGGCCGCAAATATATGAAATCAAAACAATATCCTCATCAAAAATTTTAGAATGTATCACGGATTTTACATCGCAGTTTGGGAATCCAGAACTAATTGTGAGTGACAATGGTACTCAATTTTCTAGCAAAATGTTTTCAGACTTTTGTAGAAGCCAAGGCATAATTCACAAATTTACAGCCCCGTACCATCCGCAATCCAATGGTCAAGCGGAAAGATTTGTTGATACTTTAAAACGGTCTTTGAAGAAACTCAGTGGTTCTGGAACATCTAAAGAAAATTTACTAACTTTCTTAAAATTCTACAGATCTACACCAAATCGCAGCGCTCCACAAGGGAAAACACCAGCGGAATTGTTCATAGGGAGAACACTGAGAATGGAACTAGATCTTTAAAAAAAAAATCCAACGTACCTGAACAGAAACGAAGTGAGGCAATGGAAAGACAGTTTAACAAACAGCATGGAGCCAAAGAACGCAAGTACAAAGTTGGAGACCCAGTGTATGCTAAGCTGTATAAACTGAACCAGTCGCAATGGTTCCCTGGAAATGTAAGGAAAGTTACAGGAAATGTAAACTACGAAGTGGAAATCGAAAACTACCCAATCTTCAAAGCAGTACGATCTCATGCAAATCAGCTACGACCACGATTTGTAAAATCATCATCACATCGTTCATCTTTGGATGTACTATTTGATTGCTTCGACTTGCAACCAATGTCTACTTCATCATCAACCGATACGGAAGTTTCCACCGTTGTTGACAAAGAATCTCATTCATCACATCAGTCAGCGACCATTGTTGAACCTGTAGCCGTGCCGGAAGATTTAATTGATAACCAGCAGAACGAGGGTACTTCAACGGAGTCGGTGCCGTCGTCTTCGAATGCTATCGTTCCTTTGGAACCGCCACAAGACTTACGCCGATCACATAGACTAAAGCGACCTCCAGCCTGGACACCAGATTATCAAATGCTTAAAAAGAAGGGGAGATGTTGGCAACACTAACAGAATTTCATTACTGTCATTAATGTCAAATTACGTGTATTGTCAAAAGTTACTTGTCTTTCATTTTATTTTCCCTTTCGTATCGGACAGCGTTATATACGCGGTAATATCTTTACTTTTTATTTTATCTTGTTAATTGTTATTTGTAACTAATTTCTTGTTATTTCAATAAAGGAAAATGTTCGCCCACTCAGTGTAGTATTACTACGAAGATCACAACAATACGAATAAAGAGCGACAACGTCTCTAAAGATTTTTTTTTTAATTCTTAATCTTACAGAGAAGATAACTGTTACGCTGCCACTTCGAGAGCTGTTTTAATATATTTAAGGTGAGGTCACATGTCACGATATCAATCGAATCCGAGGCAACAATCGTAACAACATGAACCATGGTTGAGAAAACGAACTCAGTGCTGATAAAATAACCGACACGAAATCCCGAACACCCCTACTATGTTTTAATGATATTGATTGATTGATATGACATGTATGTTATGCTTTTGAAAATAAAACATTCCTTTTTTGAATGTAAATGGGTTTGCAAAAAGTTTACCAATATTTCACGAACACTTCATTTATGTTTGTTTTTCCTGTGACCGACTTAATCTAGCACTTCATAAATAGTTTTTAAGTCCTTATAGGTACGATTGGCAATTATTACCTAAAACTAGTCCACTTACCAAGTACATATTCTCCTCTTGTAATTTCAGGCAAGCATTATCTTCTTAAGACTAGTTCAAATTGATTCTTATCGATAGTAAATCCGGGTTGATGAATTCCAGACGGCGGACATGTCAATCTTCTAAGGTGTGTTGTTCTTTCAGATAACTCCAAATTTATGTAGCTACCGAGCTAAAATTTTGCCAGCCTGCACTGGGAAACACTCCTCGGGGCACTCAGACGCAACTGGTCCATTGTACTGCATAACTACAGAGAATCGAATATTTTCAAATATCCGGCGTTGACATGAAGGATGATTTTATGACAGCACAAACGAATACTTCATTGGCATCGGCATGTTTCGGCTTTTCAAATGCTCATATCAAATTGTTACTTCTTTTAACAGTTCTTAGTTTAAGAATTCTTCTGATTTAAGCCATTGGTTATATTTCCATCGGAATTGAATTGAGTAATTCGTTCCACAACTCGAAACGAATAACAGTTGCCCTAAACTGCTCCATATTTCGCCGCACTAAGGAGTTTCTATTTGGAGGGAAATTTACGAAGTTCGCATTTTAGATGTATTCACTCAGTCCACAAAGGTATTGATTCAAAATTTGTTCATTCAGTCAGTAACCAACGTCTCTAATCTGGTAAGCTTATATCTCTCTTCCATCGCTGTAATTTGTGTCGTTCGTTAATTTTTTTCCGAATCATAATTGTTTTGGAAAAGTGTTTCACAGCCGTCTGAGGGTGGATGGGTACCTGAAAAGAAAATGAATTGAAAACGTTGTCAATGGTTTGGTTGGCACGCTTATGAAATATTTAAGTAACATCTACCTAAGACTCTAATTAAAAATCTTGCTCATACAAGGTGGCGCAAAAATAACCTTCCGATGTTTTTTGGCTGTAATTTAAAAAAAATGAAAAACTTTGATTCTTCTTGTGGATTATTTTTATTTGGTCTTTTAATTTTTTTTACATCAAGTCGAGAATATGATGTCATGTAAATGGCCGCCGCCACAGTTGATTGTCATTTGAGCCCTTTTTATGGCATTTTCCATAACTTTGGCCAAAACTTCCGGCGATATGTCCTCACAATCTTGACGGATATTCCGCGGTACTAATAATCATTTTTAGTGTCCAGGCTAGATTTTTCGAACTCACAATGGCGAAATTTTCCATACAAAATTGCATATTGTGACCTAGAAAATATTTAGTGTGAAGGTTAAAAATGATTATTAGTAAGGCCCATTGTCTTTAAGAGCTGCAAAAGTCTGAGGCTTGTTGACATAAACCCGCGACTTCAAAAAGCCCCACAAAAAGAAGTCTGGAGCGGTCAAATCAGGCGATCTTGCTGGCCAGTGCAAATCGCCAAAACGGGAGATTAGGCGCCCGGGAAATGCATCCTTTAGCATATCGGTTGTGGCACATGTTTTCCAATCCCAATTCATCAAGTTGCGGCAAAAAGAACTCGTTGATCATTGCTCTGTAGCGCTCACCATTCCCAGTAACCGTTTGGCCAGCGACGTCTTCGAAGAAAAAAGGTCCGATGACTCCTCCAGCGAAAACAGCACACCATACAGTGACTTTGAGCTGGTGTAATGGCTCTTCGGGGAGTACACGCGGATTTTCAATGCCCCAGAAGCGTAAATTTTGCTTATTTACGTACCCGCTAAGATGGAAATGGGCCTCATCACTCAAGATTATTTTTGATGAAAAATCATCTTCCTCTTGGTGGTGATTAAGGATGGCTTGAGCGTATGTTAGACGCGATTGGCGGTCAGCAGCTAACAGCTGATGCATCGTCTGGACTTTGTACGGAAACATCTTCAAATATTGTACCAAAATTCACTGTAAAAACCGTTGACTGATACCCATTTGCGTGGCACGTCGTCTGGTCGATGTCGACGGCGCTTCCATGACATCTTCTCTGCAGAACGGCTACTCCGGGGTCTGCCACGCCTGGCAGCATCTCGTGTTGTGCCAGTCTCTTCGAGGCGAGCGGCTAAACGTCGCAGTGTTTCACCAGTAGGCGTTGGACGGCTAGGAAATCTGCGACGAAATTCACGTTGTGCCAAAGTCACCGACTGATTATTGCTCAAATAAATAGTCACCAATATTCCGCGTTCTGGAGCAGTGTAGCGTAACATTGATTATTAACGTGTATTTCGCATGTGTTTACTACACAAATGTCAAAACAGAACTGACATTAGGGGCCAATCGCAAAATTTATAGCATTTTCTGATAGGAGGATTACTTTTGCGCCACCTTGTATAACTGAGTTTACTTGCAGGTTCTGTAAAGGGTACCTTCTATACCTACTTCCAAAGACCTAGCTTGTGTTTGGCACAGCGGTTAAAACTGTGCGCCTAAGGCTACATACACGACAATTGCATGGGATCAGTGTAGAATGCTCATAATAAATTACAATGAATTTTGGAAAGTTTACGCTGACGAGTGTTTCTGATCTGTCAACATCTTCTTTGCAACAAACACTTGCAGTGTGAAAGCTATTTCTATGTGAAAGACAACAAGACTTCGGATAAACATTCGCAACTCTCAACCAAAACTTCACATTAGAATACCTATACGACGAATGATAATGTAAAACGAGATTTTTCTTTCTTTGCATTGGAGGTGGTGCGTGTTTTAAAAGTAAGCTGTTCTCAAATTGTAATTTGTCTTTATAAAAATCTACTCAATGTTAATATCCATTGCAGCGCCCAAATCTATTTTTTTCTCAATTTTTTTTGAAAATTTGTCGTCTCCAAGAACGTGAAATAACACACTTTAGGCCCATTTACCGATACTACTCATAGCGATTTAAATTAATTTGTTAAATTTGAACAAATGACAAATGTTTTGGTGTAAGTAGGTGCGAATCTCGTTCAGAAATAGAAGTTGCATCCGACTCTCAAAAAAAAGTGTTTTTTTGTGGCCATTGTAACATGAAATCTGACAGCGAGCTGATGTCGAGCAGAAAAACTGATAATTTGAACAAAAATGTCCCAATGGAAAACGACATAACACTGGATCGGGTGGATCTTTTTTACACTAAAATTTAACCAGGGACAAGCAAATATAATGTTAAAAGGTGAAAAATGTTTTAATAAATGTTATAAGTAAAGAGTAATGGCGTTTTTGATTGAAGATCCGAGAGAATTGGCCCGAAATCCAGAATTGCTCTTTTCAATGAAATTCGTTGGGGCACTTTTGTAAGAGTGGTAGACACCAGTGTTACCAGATTGGGCGCTTTGTCGTATTTAGGGCTATCTTTTTACTTAAAAAACGATAGAAATTTCTTTCATGAGCGCCCAACACAATTTTGGGCTACATATCGTTTTAAAAATTGTGTGTTAATTTTGTTTGTTTTATTCTTTCACACAACTAAAAAATGAAATATTTTCGAACAAACCCGTACTTTTAAAACTTGGCAGCAGTCTTGCAGTCAAGTAACATCGAACAGGCCTTTTGATTTGACACAACGACTCAAGATACAAAATGTCAATTGCAGAAGATCGAAAAAACGTGCACATATTATCAACAATTTTTGGGCTTCTTTCTGGGCAACGGTATTGCGCTACATTTTTTTTAGGTTTGGGCGCTTAAAGCGAACTAAATTCTGGCAACCCTGGTAGACACCATATGTGAGATTAGGTATTCTGTTATTACTTTTTTTTTTATTTTTCGATAGTAAATACGAATGTTTTAATAGGACAAATCAATTATGTATTTCAATTTATGCTCACATTTTGCACGCATAATTGTATATTTTCGAATCACATAGCGCAATTTTTTTTCCCAACAACACAACATATATTTTAATCTGACATTTTTCAAGTTTTTGTTGGTGAGTTCAGGGCAATTCTTTAAAAATATCCCAAACACTTGTGTCGTGTTAAGAATTGACCTGGAAGTGCACTTTTTATTGCAATAAAACATAGGAAACATTTATGTCGTTTTCGATTTGGCTTTTCAGATTTTGATCTGAGATTTCAGATTTCTGCTGACAAATCGAACATGAAATCTGGGTCGGCATTCTGTAAGGCGAAACGTAAAAACGTTTTCGTGTGCACGAAGAAATTTGCTTGTGTAACATAATGGCCCATCATTTGAGCGCACGAAAATGTTTGATCGTTTCGCCTTACAGAATCTGGCTCCTGAATTATATTCGTATGTGTGTATTGAGTTGGCGGCAAAAAAAAAAAAAAAACATTTTTGCCCTTGCACTCGAAATCCATTTCAATTGATTTTCACACATTTATAGTACTGCATTTCGAAATGATTTAATATAAAAACTCGATCCCATACGCGTTAAATAAATAATTCAGTTAAAAAAGCAAATCCTTCCAAAGATAAACAATTCGTAACCGACGCTGTGTCATAAACATTGGTGTTAGTGTAAGTATGTGTAAAATCTGAGGAAAAATTTTAATTTCTCAAAATACCTAATTGATCTGAGTCTGAGAACAAAAAAAGATTGATTTTTGTGGCAAATCGAAAACGACAATAGAAAGAGCACTTCTAGATTTGCTCTTTTCATAGAAAGGGCAATTCTTTTCTTCAAACGAAAACGCCATAAAAGAGCGAAACGAACGAACCATTTGGGTGTGTGAATTTATTTTCGAAGTCTAAAATCTGATAAAACCAATAGAGTACAAGACAATTTAGAAGATGAAATCTATTAACAATTATTAATAGATCAATGGCGAAATAATTACATTTATTATGTTGTTATTTGTGCTTACCAAACAAAATTTCATAGGTATAGTAAGATTTAGCATTTTTGTAAGTCACTTTTGCACGATTTTCATTCACTGCACAAATTGAGACGATAAAATTTTTTTCACATTCAGGGATAGGTACGCGATTATAATCATGCGGCATAACCGAGAACCGAGCACGCCGAAAGAAAAGGAAAATAAACCCGTAATGATTATTATAAACTTTTAACTTTATAGTATAAACTTTATTCCCGTAATGTATGTATTTTTGCATTTATTTGCGTATTGTGTTTCTTGCCATCTTTGCAGAACTGCTTCCATTTGCAATCGGGATGGGATTCGCGAATGGATGGATATACAATGGCCGGCACGCTAAGACAAAAAAAAAGCAACAAGTTTTTGATATTTTATGCAAGAGCGAAACAACACGATTGTATTGTAACGGAGGTATGTTCCGTTGACACCAACGGTCGCAATTCCTAATTTTACGGTCGAGAACACAAAATTCTACCTAGGTAGCTAGGTAGGTTGGTACCTAGGTACCTATTTGCCACACAATAGCCCTGGTTTTTTGATCTTCGATCTCAGCAAACCAAAGTAAAGAATGATTTTCAGCACGCTAATTACAACAACTATTGCGTGTCTCGAAGTGTCAAATAGAGTTTAGTTGTTGTAACACGGTGTCTCCACGTGCAATTTTTCTTTCAGCAATCTGTCAAATTTGATAGCATTGCAAGAACGACCAGTATGCAAAGAATAATGTAGAGCACATCGTTGCGTTCTCGTATTAGGCCATGAAATCCTTTCTCTTTTCCCCATCTACCATATTCTTGTCTGACTATATTTGTCTCTTTCATTCCAATACGTAGTTTCAGCGCTACAAGCGACCATTCGCCACTCAGCCATCGTGGAAATGAAAAACAAGTGTCAAACTGCACAGAAATTGCAGCCAATTTCATGAAATCGATACCATGAAATGAGCTGTGAAATATTTTTCATGAAATTGGTTTCTTCGTGAAATTTGTGGTCTCCACGTGCAATCTTTCTTTTCATGCAATGGAAATTGCACGTGGAGACACCGTGTTGGTGTTATATCAAAAAGATCGGAAGTGTCACCTGTCAAGTAAAATGTGTTATTGGGGACGTTCAAGTACATATTTTAGTAAAAGTCTGTCTGGCTAGATGTATATCTCCGTTTTAATTGGCTAAAATAGGTTAAATGAGCGGCTCTTTCACTTTATGATGGGGTTGCCGACGAACCTAGCCAAAAAATTCAGGGCTGAGTCTTAAGTTCACAGTTCGCATATGTGGGTGACGTAGAAAAAGTGATATTCCCGACCAATCTGGCTTTTGCGTTCAAGTTGTTACTAATCCAGAACAATCTAGCCAACGTGAGATAACTAGATTCTTGAATGTGTCCATTGTAAGTGTATCGCGATTTCCTCAAACTGGCATTCCTACTTTCGATTTCGATAGAGATTCATTTTTTGTTCATTTCTCCCCGCATTCACAGTTTCGATTGCATCGAGTTAAATGCCAAATTTTATTCGAGCGGAAATTTCTGATCGACAGCAGGGGTGCCAGCACGTAACTTGGTACAATCGATGATTGTTCATCGTCAGCCAACTCGAAATAAATAAATTTCGGTAGCATGTGACTTGAAACGAGTTTCATTGTGAATTGAAAGATGCCTGTTGTCTTCAGTTCAGTTCTGCGTCTGCCTGTTGTCTAAACCGCACGCTCAAATTGAACTCTCTCGCAATGAACTCTTCTTGCAGTAAATGTCTCACAGCCCTATTATGACTATCAAATATTAACACGATATTTGATAATAATTGATACGTATCAACAAAATGAATGAATCGGTATTATGGTTATCAACCTATCAACATTTTTGATGAATTGTGAATATTGTTGGATTTAAGATCTATTGTGAATAGTTTTATCGGTAAACTTGGTATTACGGTTGTCAAAAAAATTGATATTCATCAAATATTCTATCAACCACAAATTTCTTGTTGATACGTATCAAATATTCCGGCGGTTAAAAATTTATTTTAACACCAAATAATAAAATTTAGTTCCTTGTTTTGATTGTTAAAAAAACGACTTTAGAGCGAAATGTAATCGGTAGTTTTTGCTTTTAAAATGGATTATGATGAAGTAGTTTGGTTTGGTTTTTGTATGTCATACAAATTAGAAACGTCAAACTTCAAAACAGAACCCATTCTCAATGATATTTTTGATTAGCATTCACAATGGCGTAAAAACTATCAATTGATACTCATAATACTAAAATATCGTTGAATTGATAGATGTTATCAAGTATCAAACAATTGATATTTGATAGCCATAATAGGGCTGTCAGTTTGATCATGGACACGGATTTCCTATCGTGTCCGTGTGGTATTTGTGCACAAAACATACATCGTGAATGCAGTGCCATACCAAAGAATGAAGTAAAAGTGATTGTATCTAATGAAAACATTTTTATAAGTGTGATAATTGCATTGGCAATGCACCTGGCTGAATTCCTAAACGTCGAAAATATGCGCATTGTGAATGCACACTGCTTTTCTTATGCCAGGTTATGAATGCTTTCGCGCTGCTTTGCATTTGTTATGCTTTGCAATTTTTGACGTTTTGGAATGACTTTGATGCAAACTATCGTAAAATGTCTCAAACACCAACAATGTCCAAACTATTAGTAACAACCATCGTTTTTAACAGTTTAATAAACAATGTTGGCTCGTACAATGCCAACACGTTTAAGCATATTCTTTATTTAAGAAGGAAGCAGTTTACTCGGAGAATGTCTTTGCTTTCTTCAATTAAACAAATAAAAAGAAATGTACCGAAGTGTAGAAATTATTTAAATGTTATAGAATCAAACATTTATTACATTATATTAACTTACGACTCCGGCGATGAATCCATTCTATTTGGCGGTTTAAACTGAAATGTCAAATGTCATTTGCATCATAATCATTCACGATGCTCTGTTTGCTTTTGTTTGCGCAGTTGATGCATTCACAATGCGTTTAAGAAAAGTATGCATTGCATCATAGTAATCCGTTTGCCTTTTGGAAAGCTTGATTAAGCAGTAATAAAGAAGTACTGCGTTTTGGAATTCAGCCACAGTTCAAAAACTTTGAGCTCAAATATCTCGGAACTATTCAAATGTCACTTAACTCCTTCTTCAAGTGTTGGCTATTTTTTTAATTTTAAATTTCTAAATCATTTTTCCAGTCCTCGTCAAATATGGTATTTTTTGAGTCGGAGAGAGGATGAAAAAATATTTTTTTTTTCTAAAATCAAAAGAAGGTATTTGAGAGATAAAAAAACTATCCTCGAGCTAAATCCTTACGATCACTCATAAAATTGGTTATAATAATTCCTATTTGTTTTTTATTAATGGAAATATTTAGGCACCCCTGTATAAAAATAAATTGAAGGAAATGCTTTAAATGCTTTTATCACAAAATGCATATAAAACGCATATTATAAACTAGTAGGTAAGCAACATCTGTTTTTCTTATGATAAACAAATAATTTATTTGTAGCTATTAATCTCAGGTCGCAATCGTCCAGCACATTAAATGGATTCGATTTGTCTCGCAGTATTCTTCGATTCAAGTTGACCATATATGTTTAATATAAGCAAAACAAAAATTTGAAATCTGACAGCTAAAACGTTTAACAGCTGATTTCGAAAATCAAATTCATTCAGTGAAACCATTCGATAATGAATTCCTTTCCCTCGAAACTTGGAATGTGAGGAGTTCATTCGAGTGAAAGTTTTAAATTCGAGGAATAGTCGATTCGATCGAATCTCAGAATTAGTGTGATTATGTAAAACACAAACGAACACAGGTTCCGGTGACCAACATACCTGCAATCACTTACAACAGGTCCCATTTTACTTTTGGAAGACATATTAGAAGTGTTCGAAATACATATTTCGGATTAGCTCTCTGAGAGAATTTCGCACATTTTTTTGTGTTTGACAGATTTTTATTGCTTGGCACGTACCCGAATAGACCTATTATAGAACTCTAACCTAGAAATTTAAAAAAAAAATCTGATTGTGTGCTACAATATTCCATAATTTAGGGTGGTTGATTTTCCTCTTCGTGTGAATTTCATTGAAGTAAATTAATTTTCTTTAATTACATCATTTGCAGATATACTGTGTTTGATTAACAAAATACCATTCGACAGAAGGTGAAGCGTAAGGTGTTCTCGCTGTAAATATTACTTACGAGTAAAAAAAGTAAGAGGATACTTTCCAAGTTTCGAACAACGCTGTAACTAGAAAATTCAATAATCAACGAATAACTTTTAGTTTGATTTTATTTATTTTATTATTAATCCATTTGATTGTTTTTATAATAACAAATTTTATATTTATGCATTACATGAAATCAAAATCTTAGCAATAACATTTTAATACATTCATAACCTCCAGCCAATAAAGTACTGCTAGTACTGCTACATAGTTTTGTATTAAATTATTATAACTTTTGTATAAATACAAAGAGATTACGAAACATTAGTGCCATAATTTTTAACATTTTTTTTAAGGTGATTATTAATGGTAAACACCTATACAATTTTTGATTTTAATGCACAGTAAAAAGACATGAAAAAAAGATTATAATTCGAAAATACTGCATTCAAAGTCGTTGTAGTGCTAATTTTATTTATCAGAACTTGATGGCATTTCATATATTTTTATTTATTTGAGCTGCAATTAATATTTACAATTTTTCTCTTAATACAAAAAAAAAAAAAAAAAAAAAATCAAAGAAAAATTAAATTTAATGTAACTATATTTCTTTATTTAGTTATATTATCGCAGTTCATTTGTTTATTTTTAACAAAGAGCAGTAATTAGAAAATGTACAGTTATACATACGATCTGAAATAAGTAAACTAAATTACGAAATTAATTGTAGAAAGTGGACTTGTGTAAAATGTAATAACTTGCCAATTTTAGTTATGAGTAGGTAGATTATTTTCAACTATATTATACAAAATCTGTATTATTTTAAGTCTTCAGATTACTATTAGAGCTGTCCAAGGAATATTGGTAAAAATATAATCACGCTTTGTCGTATCAATATCTCAAAGATAGACCCATTTTGCCTTATTTACTTTCGTACTTTCGCTTACTAGAACAACCCCTAACCTTCCAGATGACACTTAATTCAAGCCGACTTCCAATTAATCGGGAAATATTGCTGGTTGTTGTGAGCTTGGTTTGTTTCGTGCTAGTTTATTCGCCATTAACATTAACAGCCTTGACAGTTCGCGCAAAGGATACTACTTTGGATGTAGTAAAAAATATTGTACGGAATGGAATAGAACATGGAAATTTAAAAGTTGATGTAGCAGTTGTATATCTCTATTTGCTGTTGAAAGATGTTCAAACAGACCTGAGTACAGAATGGACATCTTATGGTGTTGTTATTGCCCCGATTGGTAAAGTGGATATCTTCGATCTTTTTGAAGTAACAGAGAGTGAGTTTGACTTAACTGGACTTAATGAAAGCGCATCTCTTCATGGTCACAAAATTTTAAGTGTCTTGTGTACCCTAGTGTACAGGATGTGCAGGATAAGTAATGCTGAATATGCTAGAACTGTAGCTAGAAACGAGGAAGAAAAAATGGGTCTCCCACAAGTCATAGTTGAACAGTTCCCGGGAAAATATTATAATTGGCTCTGTTCAAGTGAGCTTGACCCCTTTTGAGCGTCAGCCACTCGCCCCTAGATGGCGCGAACAAAACTATGTGGCTTCTCCACACTCACTACCCCGTTTTGTTCCACACGGCAAAAAGCGGCGTTTCGAACGATCAACGTCACCCAACTTGACCAAAAACTACCCAACCCAAGGCAGCCATCTTTTTTTCTTATTCAATCATGATAACGTGCACGTAGACCAAAAAGAAGATGGCTGGTTCGGATCTTTTTCGGATCGTATAACAAGTAACTTTAACTTTTTTTTGTTTTTCTCTATGGCGGCACCACCGCAGGCACCATTTTTTCCCATTTATTGAATATTAAATAAAATATAACAAAGTGTAAAAAGTGTTGCATTTCTTTTTATGCTGTTCAGTGGTAAAATAGAAAAAGAAGATGTAACACCCCAAACAATTTCAACACTGTTGTGATCAAAAATAAATGTAATATTAATGTAAACTTTCAATGTAACTTGCCCATTTATACCATTTATGCTTTGTTTTTAATATGTTGTCATCAGCTGTCAATCAATGTCAAATTATTGTAAAACGTCGAAGATTTATGTAGATATTCTTTAATCTCGACACAACTCCTCCAACAGCAGAATAAACCAGTCATTTTATAACGTTAAGAAGAATTTTCATTTCAACAATTAACAAACACAAAAACAATTATTTCTTTAAAACAACATTTTTGTATTATATAATTTTACTTTAAATTCTATCATTAGTGTACTTTTCCTCATTAAACTTTTTCATGTAAAAGCTCCTCTAGCTGTCATTATTGTAGCAAAAGCTCGCCCAGCTGTACTATGAAAAAGCTCTAATTGTTTTGTTATTATTTTTTTATTTTGTAATGTAAAAGCTCCTCCAGCTAAGAATATTTTTTGTATAAAAGGCCGGCACTGATCGCTTCTAGTCACTCTTTTTCAGACAGGAGTTTGACGTGGAGACCAACTCGTAAGTTTTCAACTGCCTCTTGGTAAACACGCCACACTTCTTGCGCGCTATTAAATTATTTTGCTTATTATACTTCATACCTAGGGTAGACGCTCGTAGGAGTAACTAAACGTCTTCCCAGGGGCCGAATAAGAGCTATCTCGAGACGAAGATATCAGAAGCAATAACATCGCCCTTGTCCAAATTTAAGCTTCCTGGTGAAGAAAATGTTAAAGTGTAAACTGACCAGATGCGACTTTTGTCTATGATTTAACAGGCACTAGAACTAATCTTAGTATCTACAAAAACCATCCCAGCACAAGTTTTAGTTTTAACAATTGCACCGACAGTTCCAGAAAATTTCTTGACAAATACACAACCAGCCTCAAGCACACCCCAACTAGGCAGAACGGCATTCATGCCTAAACTCAACTGAAATACAGGGTTCTATACCTACTTTACTATTAATAAAAAAAATATAGTAACCGTAGGAGCCGGAAAATGCATAGGTGGACATTGTTTTTGTTTTGGGAAAAAGGGGTAAGTAGTTATTTGCTTTGCTGTTTAAAGTTTTACCACACAGAAGTATGGAAATCCCTTCGAGATAGCTTTCGCTCAAATTACAAAGAAGAGTCCAACGCCCCGTTTTCAAATTTCACCTTACTTCTCTCGTACGATGTGCCGAAGTCATTTTTTTTGTTTCGTCCAAGCAACAGCCACGAACAAGCAACAGACAGGCGGTCGCATATACACACATACATACTGTGTGTACTGCGCCGAACGAGTTGGCTTGGCTTGGGTACAGCCTATACATTGTGCTATACACATTTTCCTTGGTGGTCAGCATGTCGATGGCTTTGGTGCGGGGGTTGTTTTTGATTGGTCGGCGCGGCGACATGAATACTGCTGTTGTTGTTTTTTTTTCGGTTTTTTTTGCTCTCGGCAGATCGACGGCAGATGTGTTGTGTGCGTTGGTAGAAATTTTATTCGAGGAGTTGAGTTTTGTTCTCGGTCGTGGTCGGACGTCTTAATTTTGCTCGTGGAGCGGAATGCCATAAAATCCATTCGTTGGATGGCAAGTTTTTTTTTTACTTTTAATATTGCCATGTGGCAAAGTTCGTTTGATTCCTTGAAGTCAAGGAGGTGTTCGGGTAATTAGATTAATAGACCGTGTGAATTAATTCGGTGACTTTACCTGTTCGCAACAAAATTGTAATTATTCCCGCAAGTCGGATGATCCGTTTAATTATTCCCGCAAGTCGGATGAAACATTAAATAATCCCGTATATCGGACGAACTACTTTTATTTATTCCCGCGAGTCGGATGATCCGTTTTAATTATTCCCACATATCGGACGAACTACTTTTAATTATTCCCGCACGTCGGATGAGTTATTTTAATCACCGTGTTTAAATGTCTAGTGACGTGAGACCCGTACAAGAAGTGACCAACCCGATCATAAAACCCCCCAATCGGACGAACCATTTTAATTATACCCGCAAGTCGGATGAACTTTATTTAAATACCCGCTAGTCGGACGAAATTTTAATTATTTCCGCAAGCCGGATGACACCTGGATTCACGACGCCCGGTGAGGATGATTCATGGCGGAGGAGCCAAACCCGAGGCGATACCAGCACCGAGGCCTGGAGGCAGAAGAAGCATATGTAGCAGCCCCAGCACTTTTTTTAAACTTAGTTTTTTTTTTTCTTTCGTTTCCCGGCTAATCCGAGGAACAGAATGTACCCCTCTGGTACGAATTATTTTTTTATTGGCACCAGTGTTTCATTTAATTTTTTTTAAGTAATTGATCGAGCATTGATTTATCTAGTTGTTTAATTTCAAACGCTATATTGTTAGCGTGATCATTTATTTGTAATTCTCTCTTACGTAAGTGGATTTCGCAATTAATTTAGAGTAGACTCAGTATCGCGGTATGGATATTTCCACCCCTCACTTGCGATCAAGGAGGCAATTTTTATATCGTTCGGGTAATATCACCACATAAGCTCTAATTTACAGCTCGTCGGCCGAAGCCGTTCCTGATCATCTGCCCATGCATGGACGGACGCTCATAAAATGTAAGTACTTTTTATTTTGCAACTATAATTATTATCTTACGTAGTGATAAGCCTGATTCCCAGAATCTTACCTTTTGGCATCTGTGGGGACTAATAACCCAAAGGTGTTACAAGGATATATCGTTTTTTTTTGTATTTTTTTTGTATTTTACACTTCGCCATCGCGAGATACCAATAGGTAATACAGATGTCGTATCCACTCGCGTTTATACATTTAATAATTTATTTAATAATCTTTGAATAAAGTCTAAAATAATTAGTTTTGTAACACCATACATGATGGCCTAAGTTTATTTTTGATTTGCGGATTGTCTTGATATAAAGGGAAGAAGGTTTCATCAGCGGGAGTCTCGGAACTGAACCGAGCTCAGGAAGGGAGGGCATGGCAGGATCATTCCACCTATCGCCTGTCATCGTGGTAAGTGCTGTGGACCATCTGTGAGAGTGAGAGAGAGAAACAAATTCACTAGTGCACGTAATCTTTTAATTGTTACACCCTCCAGCCAGTAGTAGTAGGGAGATATGGTAGTGGCACCTAAGAACCCCCCCAGCCGAAGCGTAGCCAGGGATAGCTAGACGTGCACCCGTGCCCCTCTATCATAACTGGATTTCCATCGTACCAACCCGAGTTCCAAGTTTAACTCGGCTGCTCCTAAGGCCGGCAGAGGTTACATAACAAACTCTGACAGAGCATCAGTGACTAGACACCATTCATTCGCAGATGTCAGGAGAAGTAATTGTGGAGGCATATCCTCCGGAATCATGTTCCTCCCTGAAGACCAACACAGATATCAAGTCATACATGTTAGAGTATAACACACTTGTGTAAAATGTAAGTACCTATGGCTTAAAGCTACGAAGAGTGATATCAAGAGAGAGATATCAAAGAGTATTACACACGCATTGGTGTAAGGAGTAAGGACTAAGAAAGTTCTACTACAAAGAGTATATCAAGGGAGAGATATCAAAACAAAGAAAAGAGAGAAGCAAAAAGACAAATCTGTGTGTGCTCAACGGAGTTGATCTGTGTGAGACGTCGCGGTCAGATGCGCCACAGAATTGTGCTCGAAAATATTAATTGCGAAATCTTTTAATTTCTATCATACATCCGAATATCTAAAAAAAAAAATATTTTGTATTACCCGTATACTAATGTGGGAGTCTCCGAGATATTCCCGTCCGGTAAGTGTTCATCGAATTTCTGCTCCACCATGCATCAGGGTCAATACTGGCTAGCAGATAAGCATAAGAAGCCTATATGTAGGAATGAAATGTTTGAGGAAGTCCTATGGGGAATTGTGGACAGAGGATCTGGAGTAGTAGACCTGTGAAGCCTTGATTTGAATATTGCATCAGGACACAAAGTGTGCTTAATGGATTTCTGCGGAAGCTCCGGGTTTTTATTTCAAGACCAAACATGGGTAGGTTTAGAAACGGAAGATCTTTGAAAATCAGAAGCAATTGCCAAATATTTCGGTCAATTATCCCCTTGCAACAAAACTTCCCATTTAAACATTCTAGAAAAAGAGTATTCAGTACACATAGCAGAGCAAACTGTGTTAGACAAATTCATGGAGATGGAATGTATTAAGACAAAGAAGTCCGTGGTGTTAGGTAGGTCGGTGTCAAGAATCGAGCTTCAGTCGTAAGCTCTTAGGGTCGCCGGATATAACCGCGTATTTGGACGAGTAAGGGTCTTGCACTGTAACCTATAATAACGCTATAGGGCAAAGCAAGAAATATATTGAACATTTTTATACATATTATGATGGTATACTCGACAAATTCAATTCATTTTTTAAAATGTTTCGATGTTACAATCAAACTCTTCCACGTTATGAATTTCAACTATCCCAAACAACATGAATACTAAGAACTTCGTTGGAGGTATAACACTAGCATGTATGGAACAGCATGAAACAATGACAGAGCATCAGAGACTAGATACCATACATTCGCAGATGTCAGGAGAAGTAATTGTGGAGGCATATCCATTACCCTAAAATGTGTTTAATTTAAGGTATGGAACCGTTTATCCGTCACGAAAGGAGGGTAACACTGAGAAACCCGCCACTGGTCACTGGGTAAAAAGAAATACAATTTTTAAACAACTTATGTATAACGTTATATTCAATATAATTTTGACAAGAAGTTTCTCGCCGTTTTTAATTTTCAAGAGGAACTTTTCTGTTGCTCCTTCGACGAGCGAAAACACCCACTAAAGATGAACCACTTTACAGTGGCAATAATAGGGGAAGTAAACCAGTTAAGAAGACGTTGGATTGTGCTGGCTTCATACCGCTCGTTAAACAGGTATTTGATAGAATAGCAGTTGAGGATCAAAGAATCCTAAGGAATCTCCCTTTTCCTATCTTTCAGCCCGCAATGACGGAATTCCTCGTTGCATTCTTGTTGCACCAAGGAAAATATGTGCTGAAGATACCAGCACTTCAAACAATGATGGATCCACTAGCGGCTATCAGTGCGGAAGAATACAACATTCCAGTGCCCATATTTGATTAAATATGCGGCTTCAGTGCAACAATCACACCAACGGGTGATAACATATACTGCAATCTCCCCAACACAGCAACACCCAAAGGAGAATTGACCGCTCAATCACTGCTGCGAATCACAATGTTTACGAATGTTACGTTAGCCCGTTCATAACATCACAGTACTTAAGACTTACTGGCCCACACCCTCCAAACAATATAGGAACATGGAGTGGACACCATTACTAACAGGATGGTACCCAGCAAATGGTATTCCAAGCGAGAATTTACTTGGTTACCATGAAATCCAAAGATTACATCCAGACGCAATAAGAAAATGTGACTTTGAAGATGGCAACTCCATAACAGGATTGCTATGTCACAAAAGATCTTATAAACAATTTATTTTTGTATGCCCCGAAAATGTTCTTAATTTTTTACTTTCTTTTTTTAATTATAAATAATGAATAAACAAAATATGTTTATAACGGATTGACCAAAAGCATGAGTACCGATGGACAAAAGGGATTCGAGAGGACAGCAGCAACATAAATGGGTAAAAAGTAAAGCAGTTTTTAAACAATTTATAACGTTATATTCAATATGATAGACCTATCAGAACCTCAAAATTTAAATTCTTTACTAAAAACTGGTTCAGGTACTGTTGATTTAGAAAAGTCCAGGTTAATTACAGAAGAAGGGATAATGTGTCCGTACCAAGTAGGCAGTTGTTTCACAGCCAGTGGAGGAAACACCTTCTGGGACATTGTCTTCGATAACAACAACTCTGAGGGTAAGAAAGCGTTCTTACCTATTTCCCAAGGCTTACCAGCACTGGTGACGGATTTCTACAAAGGAAAAGAAGTAGAAGACCTCGATAGTCATACATTATGAGAAGTATGATTTCCAATTAAGCCTAACAGGGAAAAGAGTATTGACATGTGGCTCTATATCATATTTGACTGAGCATCTGGACAGTGATCTGCCGTTTACTGTAGAATATAAGCCGAAGGAACTGGGAAAGAACTTGATGACATACCTTAACACCAAGCTAGTATATACAGTAAAGCATGTGAAAGACCAACTAGAAAACCAAATTGGTTCAGTCGATCTTATCTTCTGCGCTTACATTGTAGGAAACGCTGCACTCATGTGCAGAGGAAATTATAGGAACACCCCATTTGAGAAGCGCTGCAACGTTCGCAAACGTCTAAGTGAAAACGCACCCGCACTACCAGCGGCGGCCATAGTGTTTTCATCCACTTTCGCCCAGTTTATGGCTCCATTTTTAACGCCCTATGCGCGGTTGAATTTAATTCAAACTTCAATTTTTATCTACGTGACACATGTAGAAAAATCACACCTGTGTAAAAACATCAGTTTCAGAATTTTCTGAACATACCATTCTTTATAATATGGGTTTGAAAATTCACGCCATGGTTGAGCGCATAAGTGTGAGCGAGACGGCAACACTACCCCTCACGGAAACTCTTCGATGCAAACCAAGTATAGCGTGGGTTTTTCCTCAGTTTTAGTCAGTCAGTCAGTAGCCAGAGTCAGAAAAGGGTGGTTGTGCACCCGCGCGGGAGAATTAAATTCGGCAAACTACCACGTTTTTGATTGTTCATCGTGCGCAAGCGGCCATTGTGCCGACTGAAGAAAATTAAATAAATTAAATTGCCGCGAAAGTATCAAGTTGTGTTCGGATAGACCGACCAAATACCCGCAATCGTTTTCGTGTGTTTTTTAAAAGAAAGCCGATAAAAAGTATCATATACATATATATGTCGCCAAGAATAATCCCTGCCCGCGTGTGTTCGTACCAATACCTCGTGGAATAATTCGCATAGAGCACGTTCCCTCGCTAATAAAATAAATCCTGACGTCGATAAAAAGAAAGAAAAGAACATCACCAAAACCAAATAAAGTGCGCTGAAATCGTGTAGAAATAATAAAAAGAATATCTAAAGCACATAAAGACATTGAAAGGGAAAAATTCCCCAACGTACCACGCAACAAGTTAAATTGCGCAGCACATTTTCACCTGTTTGTGCCTGCATGAGTTGCGCTGACCAAACCACCACACCCCAGCAGCAGAGTGAGCCGTCGTGCAACCATCCTCCAGTAGATGGAACAAGCACCACCTCAGACTACCACCATTTATCGAATACACCAATCTTCGGACTTCGCATGAGTCGAGACACCAACCTTATCGAAATTCACCTTTTCGTTTCGCACTGCGCCTGAAGTTATGCACTATTAGTATTGGCCCAGATTGCGATAGGTTATGTTCGTAGAGATTTGTTGTGTCATTTGACACGGTTTTCTTTTGCTTTCATCTGTGTAATTTCCAAGTAAAGTAAAGATAAAGTAACGAATTGTTAGGTTCGAATCAGTGCGTAGTGAATTCGCCGTAAGCGTTTTAAATCGGCTGTCACACTTCGTGAGAATCTCATCATATTGAATGGGCGTATGTCATTTTCGTCGTGGAAGCACCAGCTTGTGTTTTGTTTTTATATTCTTACGTGGACACAATATTTAGTCACGTCCCGCAGTGCGGAAGTAAGCGAGTAGTTAGGCCACGAGTATTCTACTCTGGTCTCTACGTCAAACATCGTAGGGCTTTCTTTTTTTTTTCATTTTTTCTGTTCTTGTCGTAGACTTAAACAAAATCAGGCGGTAGCAGTAATATTTTGTTCGCCCCGCCTACGCTGACTTGTGTTGTAATGTTCTACCCTTAATTAAGTACTAGTTTTAAGATCTTTTTTCTTATGCATTGAATAAAAATAATTTTGTGAACTTCCTGAAGAAGGATAAATATGTGGGTTTATTTGTTCTGGAAATTAGAGTAGGTTTGGAAGTTGTCGCCAGATGCGCGGATAAGAAGGTATCGTAAGGAATGTCGGCCATAAGGATGGGTGCAACCCGAAGAGGCTGTACGAAGGTTCGTACATGAGTTTAAACCGGTAGTAATTTAGCTACTGTGACTTTAGGGGTCGTCGTCTAATATGAGCGTGTCGACGGCCACGGAAGCTTAGCCTTTGGGCTAGGTAGGGGTGGGTCAGCTCACGGGAAGATCTCTTTCATCTACTTCTTCCCCCATTTTCTCCCATTGTGGACATAACTACTTCTTGAAATCGTACTACTCGGGCCTCGCAATCTTTATTGTTAGGGATATTGGTTAATCCGGTCGTGTCCTTCATCTTTTACGACCTTTTCTTTTGTAGTTTGACAGGCATGTAAAAACGAGAGGTAACCCCAGTCCAGGACCTGTAACAAGATCCCCGCCCACCGAGGAGCTAGCGCGGGAGGAAGCGGTCATGCCTGGTTGCAGGGGGCTTGAACAACCCCCATCCATCATATTGCCCGGACTGCCGTAAGGGTCCTGTGACCTTGCGGTATGAAGGGTGATACAAGTGTTGGATGGGGGCGAAAGGGACGCAATAAAACTTTTTTTGTTTTCGGTCATCCTTTCAGCAATTCGTAGGCCTAGACTGGTTCGAGTTTAGCTTGCGAGTTTGTTGACGCGCAACTATCGTTGCTTGCGTCCTGACGTTCGTTACAACATCACCCCATGAGTTTGCTCATCTTTACCTTCGAGAAGAAGATCACTCAGCGTCCATTAGGGGAGAAGTCATATACATAATGAAATGTGAGGCTGTTCCTGTTAACTTCAACTCCATGTAAGATGTGTCTGAAGTTGGTCGTCCGTCGTTATGATTGAACAAATGTTATATATAATTTGGTAATTTGCTTGGTCGGTTGGTTTATCCCTTGTGTTCGACATTTGTGTTTTTTATATTATAAATTCTAGATTATAAAGAATAGGTACGTGCTATTATAGCTAGTAATTGTGTGGAGCTGCTTTAGATGGAAGAAAATGTTACATCAGAGGTTAGTGGAGCGAGTTATAATGGAAGTAATGAATGTTGTTTTGTTGTTTTTTTATTTTTAGAGACAGGAATTGGAACATGGCGACAAGGATAGTATGTTTTTTGTTTTGTGTGTTGCTATCCGAGGATGATCTGTGTCACACAAAGGAGAGCTGAAATTTATATCAGCAAGGGGACGTTTTCCACTCCCTATTGGTACTAAAGTAGAATGCTCAAATATTCTTCCAGTCAAGTTTAAGATAATGGACAGCTGGTTTGTGGTTGGACCCGGAGGTTTGACACAAACGACTAATCCACAAACGCTGTCGGTCACTACAAGTCCAGAATGGCATTTACAAGACATCACAAACTTTACAACAGCAGGAATATATTCACAGGAGGATTTAGATAAGATAGACAAAATTCTCTTAACATCTGCTAGATCTGACGCGATAAAGGCCCAACTTACAACTGGCGTGGGAACGCTCATCGCCGTGGGCAAGTGGATATCACGCGCCTTGGCATGGTACGGAGTATTGGACACCATCGGACTATGGAATTTCGGCTGACATGGCAGCTTGGCGTCGGTGACTGGGACCTCTAATGGTGAGGCCGCCAGCTTGTTTGGAACAGATACAATTTTACTTTCATACGACTTGGTCGGTTTCTCTCTGGGTTTTGCACTGGGCGTCTAAGTTTTAAATAGAATGAAACACTTTGCAATAGAACTGTTGTGATCTTATTATTTCTCTGGACCTCGTACCGGACGATACATTCCCAGACATTTTGGTGCCTCCTGTGAGGAATCGTGTGTTAATTGTGTTAATTCTCGTGTCGTGATTACCCTCGCGGTGTAAAACCATCGCGGTACGTAACCCCCTGGCTATTGAACGAATTTATGTGCGCTTGTAATTGGCTCAGTATAGCCGTTGGTTTGGCCACAGTTTGTGCGGCAATAGCGCTACTAGCGGCGATCAGTGACTTGTGTTGTGCCCTGTTCGGGTGATTTTTTCCTGCCCCTCCCATCAGTACGATCGTTGCGGCTCTCTGTGTTTTGTGCGTGGTGCTCTCATCGTGTGAACATACCCTCCCCTACCTCTAGTTCAAATGGCTGAACTCAATCTACGCACCACGTCGATCAACGCCATTCAGCGGGTCCATGCAAGGATAATGGCCGCTGACCTCAAGGACTGCGACGAGGCCCAGCTCGAGCAAGAGCTACGCGCGGTAAACGGGCAATTCGCAAAGTTTGCCATGAATCAGGATGCCTTGGTGGCGATAGCCAAGCCGGAGGAGCTGGCTGCGCACGAGCTACTGGCGCAACGCGTGGACCGCCAGTTCGACGAGGTGAGTGTGGTGCTGCATCGGCAGCTCAAGGCGCTGACGGCACTTGTGTCAGTTTAAAGTAATAACGTTTAAATTCAATGAAGCATATAACATTGTTGCAGGAACACAAACGTTCTAGATCCAACACGAAAACAATGCAATCAAGAGTAAACATTGTTAAAGCAACACAAACGTGGTGAAACTAACACGAATATAATCAAATACGCAGTCAACCCCGATTGTGTCGCAGTGTCGGCGTCGATAACGAGGTTTAGCTCGTTCTTCTTATGCACATGTTTCTTCTTTCTTGCAAAAATATTCATTGTGCCGGAATAAGTGCGAGTGTTCGGAGGTTAAGTAATTGTTGAAGTAAGTGCTTGTGTTATTATTATTACAATTACATATAATTTTCTAGATAAATTCCGACTTTGCAAACTTATTCCCCGAAAAGCAAAACAACCTCCTAGAAAAGTGGAAGGACTTTAGAGGTTCAATCGTTCCGGTCTTTGATGAAAAGATAAAGGACAGGAATTGCCAAGAACTACTAACTTGGTTTCTTGCATAAAAAAAACTTTTCAAAAGGTATTTTGTCGGTGCACCTCGTTTTAATAAATTTATTAAATAGTTGCCCTTCTTGATTTATTTCAGGTCCGGAAGATGTTCTCATCGTAAATCTGCTTCATGCAGTTCTCCCTCCATCCGCCAGACAGTCTACCTTTTCAAGTCAGGACGGTGCAAAGAAGAGGAAGTTCTACAAAGCAACTATCAAGGACTCCCAACAGTCCCTAATCCTGTTTGTGAACGAGGCGAACGATTTCAACCCTGCGTTGGATCGGCTAGCCAACAAGGTGAGGGAACTTGGCCAAAGCCTGCAGCCTCTAATAATATTTCGTAGTTTTGATCAATCGTTTATAGTTTACTATGACGAAGTAAAATATAAATTTGACTCCTTGTTACCAGCATTAGATACATGCTTTAAAATTTGTTTCGTGTTAAACCTTAAATATCCACAGGCTTCAAAATCTGTGCGGGTATTTTTTGCAAAAAATATTTTTTTGAAATTGAAACCAAGGAAAGAGTTTCACCAGACATTCTTGTATTGATTGACGTATTAAAACAGACATAATGTATAAATGCCACTTATGTACTAAATTTTTTGATTCGGTTAATAGTCTGGTTTTGCACTATAAGATTGATCATAACTTAAGACAAAGTTATGATTATCAGTGTTTCAATTGTAAACAAGTTTATAATTTGAAAAGCTTTAAAAGGCATTTTCAACGCTCTTGCAAAAAAACGTTTCTGTAGATAGCCGTATCAATTCGACTTCTGACAATATTTCTCCTTTTAAAATAACTGAGTTACATGATGATACATTAGAATGTGCTACTAAAGATGACGAAAGTCAACTGCTATTTGAAAATGAAGACATTTTAAAAGCTATAGAAAAATCTGCTCTCAATTTCCTTTGCAATTTATACGGGAAACCCAATCTATCTCGAAAAATAGTGGAGGGAATAGTATTAGATATGAACATTTTCGTCAAGAATTGTGTTACGCCGCGCTTACTTAGTGCTTTACAAAAATAATGAGTATGTTAGTATATCCACTTTAACAGCAAATATTTATCGAATCGAATGTTTATTAATATTTCACAACTGTCCATATATTATTTGCGAAAAAATATAAACTTCAGATTACATCGATCATTTTAATGCATTCGAAATTTATAATCCAACTGACATTTATTATATATATAAAATTAATGAGGTTGATTGGCTGTTGGATTGCACAAAAGCTAACGTGATGACGTCACAGTAACCAATAACTAACCAGGTCGATAATACCTTCCACATGTGACAGCAGCTGTTTCTTGTATATAAACAATAATTTTGTCTTATATAAAGCCATCAATTTTGTGTTAATAAAATATTCTGTTTTATAACGTTTTGATAAGCGGTTGTTTTATTTCATCCGTTTAAACAATTTTAACAGAATATATTTTTACTTAAACTAACCGGAAAAGACTTTTCAAGTTCAAAGTCGAACATGGGCCACCTTTTTGTCTATATCCAAATCCGAATGGACAGCTGTTTGCTTTTATAAAATCTTTTTTGAAACTTTTTCTGTACTTCAAAATTTTAATTGTAATAACTGTATAACTAAAAACTGTAACAACAAGTTACCTAAGTAAAACTGTAACCGCAAATAATTTTATTAAATATAATTGTAATATGAACTGAAAAAAAGGAAATAAATAATATTAAAAAAGGCATCAAAGCACAATATCGTTTTTGGTTTTTATTACTATTGTAGTAACTACACTACATATACCCTACCCTACCATACATAATGACCAGCCAATAGCCCACCGAATTACGCTCTCAGCATTACGATCAGTTCCATATCATTATGTTCCCACAATCCCAGCCAATATGATTTACGTACGATCCGCTTGCATTCGTTTGGTCCCACCCATAAAATACCAAAGTGATGACCTCATAAATGTCTCTTTTTCGGTATGCATCTAAGAGTTCGACGCTCATTGCATAGCAGTGACACACTCGTATGCGCTTAAGGGAAACCAAACGTAAACACAAGCGGCGAACCAAAACATAAACAACACTGAGTCAATTGTATGGGAACTATGCTGATGATGCATTTTGATGAATTGACCAACACACTGGGTTCAGTGCATGGAAATGGGTACTATGCTGATAACGCACTTATGCCTATATCCATATGATTGCCCAATATGTTGGACTCAATTAACAAAGTAGCTGATAAATGATAATGCATTTGGGACTATAGGAATTGCGCAAGGCATATGTATGGTGGAAAGGGGATTTTCTTCTTTAAAAATTACATATATATAGGGAAGGATTGGTAGGAAGAGTCAGAATTGTTTAACACTCGAAAGGTCGCAGCCACGCATAAGACAGCGGGCCCTAGAGTAAATAAATATCAAACTAAAAACTGAAGATACTTTTTTTATTAAACGGTTCTCCCGATTCTACTCTTCTCCCTGCTTGAAAGGGAAAGCACGGTAAATTTCGGTTATTACATTTTTTTAATTCTCAACAGTCTCATTTTACTGTCTCTCCATGCTTGATGTGTTTTGCATAATTTAGTTAAAATACAATTTTGAAATTGTGCATAAAAAGTAGGTATCTACAATTAGTAAATACAATTCTTCGTTTTTCGTGAATTATTGGGTAAGGAAAATATAATGGTATATTTAATAGTTTATTGGTTTTTATTTCTATGAACGAAATATAACTGTTGTGGTAGGTACCTACATTTAAAATGCATATTTTGTTTTTTGTGTTTTGCTTACAACAACTATTGGAGTATTTTATACTTATTGCAAAAACTGTTATCGTGTTTCCAAACAGTTGGCTACGCTATTACTTCGAGTATCGGGCCATCGGCTCGCGAAAGGGAGTGAAGAAGGGAAGTACGCCATCGGGAGGGAGACGGCGCTTTTGGTATGGAGTAATCGTTGCTTTGGCTTGTTAGCTTGTTATTAGATTTAAGATAATTGAATAAAGCATTACTACAAAAATACGAGTTCTGTTTTCTCACACGGAACACAACACAAACAGAATAAAAATGGCAGAGTGGAAATTATCCCAAAATGAAACAAAGCACTTGATAAACCTGTACACGGAAAAAGAATGCCTTTGGAACTACAAAAGCAGCCTGTACAAGAGAGTCGACTTAAAAAATAAAGCTTGGGATTCCATATCAAAGGAGTTCAACAAACATGTAATGGACATAAAAAAAGGTGCGAAATCTGCGGTCAGCCTACGTAGCTGAGAAAAAGAGAGTCCAAGACTCCCTGCGTTCAAACGAATTAATATAAATATAATAACGTATTGATGTCGACGGGAGTAATCGCAATGTTATTGCAGCGATTGCAATCCGAGTGTTCCTATGTAGACTCACATGAATCGACCAACGGGTAGGTATATGTACATTGTACAATGTATTGAATTTGACAACGGGTAAATATCCCGTTTTTTCCTCCTTTTGTATACAAAACTTGCATCCTTTTTCTTTATTGTTTTCTTTCTTGTAAATTTTCTGTGACCACCTTTGTTGAAAACAGTCCATTAAATAAATATAGGTTTTAATACAAAGGGAGTTGTTTCTTTCAGCAAACGAATATGAATAGGGAAGGATTCGTAGGAAGTGTCAGAGTAATTTAAACAAAGATGTTGGTCACACACAAAGGAGTAATCGGACACTCTCAAATCATTCTTGTTTCAATCGTTCGAAAACTGAATGATATTTGGGAATGCTAAGGTGAATCAAATAGTTTATAAGTAGAACATTTTAACAAAATACAGGGGCTAAGGCACCAGTTGTGAAAAAAAGTAAAGTGAGAAAAAACTACAAGCCACAAAAACAGTCAGACCTGGGGAATTCTCACAACGAGACGCCGGATTGACTGGCTCAATTTCTTTCTTGACCGAACATCCTAAATTGTCAGTAGTTGTTAAGGAGAATGATCATCCGGTTAACTCTGGAACACAAACCCAAAGAACTTGGAAAAAACTTAAATCTAATGACTTATCTTAATACAAAATTAATTTACACTATCAAAAGCATGTAAAAGGCCAGCTCGAAGACTTATGCGAAAAAGTCATGTACAGTCGTTGCATAGCTGAGACAAAATTGGTCCAGTCAATATTATCCTCGGCAGTGAAAAGACCAGGCTGTAACTGCAGCCTTGGACGTGAAGCCTGTCTGGCGCGCAACAACACAAACAGTCCCAGAAAAGAATGCCACACTGTATCTGATTACAAGTCAAGACTTCAGGCAGAAGAATATGGCATTAAAGAAAAATAGTTGGGAAGAGAGAATTGGCCAGCTCCATGGCAATAGAAGGAACGGTCACGTTTATGCCGAGATGGCGGAAAAACTCAAAGATATGGATCTATTCTTCTCGCCAGATGAAATAAAAATTAAAATACATAACCTCACAAACCGGTACAGGTTTGATTGTCTAGCTTATTATTTTTAAATAAACTTGTGTGCTCTTTGCTTTACAGAAATGAAAAGAAATTGGTTGGTCGATCTGGGATTTCTCCATCTCAATGCCACCTATATGATAAAGTTCATCAATTGCTAGACGGATTCAAAATCTTGTTCCACAAAGCAAAAAGCGACGGTGCGAGTGACCAATGTCACCTAACATGACTAAAACTACCCAGACAACCATCTCATTTTCGTCTTTTCATTTGTGACAATAGGCACGTAGGCACATATAGAATCGCTGATTCGGTCGGGAAGTTTTACTCATTCTTAAAAGTGTAAGAAACAATGAAATGTAATATGCCCCTAAGGCAACAAGACCGCCATCTATCGGCAGGTGAATAATTCATAAGTAAAGTAGAATATAAAAGAAAACCACAACCAACTTCAGAGGTAAGTTGGGTGTGGTCATAAATTAAAAAGAAGAAACGAAGAGACGTGTTTGAGTATTTTTCGAGAGAAATAAAAAGACAATTGTTCGCGTTTTAAAACGAATTTAGTAAAATAATTATAGTATTTTACAAAAGTAAACTTTTTTTATACTCGGTTACAAATAACTAAATATTATCTTACTTTTTTCTTGTACGGCACTACCGCTTGCACCATCGTATTTAAAAATATTAAGTTATTAAATCTTTTATAGCGGCACTACCGGGATAGCGAAAAGTGCCAGCGTAATAAGAGTCATAAAAAGTGTGAATATAATAAAACAATGCCAGCGCAATAGCCAGAATGAAATTCAGTGGAAATTCTGTGAAAAGTGTAAAGACGCAATAAAATTGCACCTGTTAACGCCATCTGTCCACTGCTATAACTACAAATAAAGAATCTAGTACAACTAGTACTTTTTTTATTTACATATGCGTTGACATATGGCGAACCACAACCAACTTCAATTATATGTAGCCGATGAATTTCCGGTGTTCTATATAAATTGTGGTGAATTTGCGTTTAATTTTCAATTGCAAATGTTCTGCTTTAGTGAACACGACAGTGATAAATAAAGTGTTTGTTCATATACATATAGTCCTGAGATTAAATATGCCTTTGCCAAAGAGGAAGATTCAAGTTGTGGAAAACGACGTCGAATTAGCAGAGGAGGCTCAAGAAAGCAGCGATACGGAAGTGATACCAGTGGAAATGGAGGTTCTTGGTCAAGTGATTCCGAGTCAGGATCATGGAACAGAGACGCAAGCTGTAATAGACGATTTGATGACAGTAAAAAAAAAGTTTCCACTGAAAAGGAAGAGTTCATCGAAAAAGGAAATTCCAAAGAAGAAGAAAACCGTGGACGAGATCATAAAGGAACAGGATCCAAAAGACGATATGTTGAGCATCCTGGGATTAATAATAGTGATGTGGACGGACGATTTTACATTAACAGCAGTGAATGCTATGAGATTAATAGTGAAAGCAGAAATGAAGTAGAAGAAGTTTGGCACGAAGAAGATTATATACGAGATGCAACAAGGGATTTCATCTACCATAAGAAGCCTTCAACAGCTAGAGATCGATGTAAAAACTTGTTCGCTGCGGGTAAGAAGATACATTTTTATATAATTTCAACTTTTATAATTTTTTTCTTTTTAGGATTTCGTCAAAGGTCTTTGCGAAAGCGAATTTTTCACGACGTTTGCGGAGCGTTCAATGACGATGGAGGAATCAGACTGGATTCTGGACAATTATATCGAAGTTTTACCGGAAGCTTCTTGTGCATTGCCCACCACGACGACCACTTCCACATTGTCCATGACTGCTTGTACTCCCACTCCAGCTGTCGATGTGGATTCACCGACTATACCTCAAAGAATGCTCACATTCCGGAAGGAGGTATTCTCGACGAGTTGTTTCCTCATTCGAGTTTAGTCTCGAACATTGGGTCAATATCGCAAAGTGTTTCCAAAAGGGACGGAGAGAATGTGGGTACCGAGTGATCAAACTCGATATATACAACTTCTCAAAGATCTCCGGGATTCCGAAGGAGCGGTGGTGGAAGCAGGCGACATACAGGTCAACTTTCATGACTTCGTCTCCTGTAGATCCGAAGGAGATACTGATAACAAAACTATTGCAGACAGCAGCACAGGATCTGAAGAAAGTTCCAGGAATAAGAAAGGAGGAAAAGGTAATAAAATTATCGAATTAACCTCAACATTTGTTATTTAATTATTATTATAATGTAGAACAATCTGTTAATATTTCAGATGATCTTTTAAAATTTCAGTTTGATAATAATAAAATAATAATTTTAGAATTTTTAAATAACTTATTAAATGTGCCTAAAAAAATACTTTATTTGTACTATCAGCTCCTAATGCTGGTAAAAATTGTTGATACATTTATTCATTATTTTATTAATTTCGGACAAATGGGTAATTTTAACAGATATTGTGGATTACCACTTATGGAATGCGTTTGTATGGTATTGACATACGATTTTCCTAAGATTACTTATTACAGTCCGCTAATATACATTTTGGTCCATGTCGAGCCGGATTTTTGAGCCAGCGACCTATGGAGAGAGTAAAGTGGAAACCTAATCAGTGCAAGCGTACCGGGATAGTGAAAAGTGGCAGCGTGGAAAAACCTAATCAGTGCAAGCGTGCCGGGATAGTGAAAAGTGCCAGCAATAAAAATAGAAAGAAATAAAATTCCGTGAAAAGTGCCAGCGAAATAGAAAGAAATAAAATTCCGTTGGAATTCTAAGAAAAGTGTGAAGACGCAATAAAAAATTGCAGCCAGCAAAAAAATACCCTGAAGGAAAAACGGCACACAGGCAGATGTGTGCAGCCAGCTAAAAATAGCCTGAAGAAAAAAACGGCACACAGGCAGAAGTGAATTACCGCCAGCACCCAACAGACAGCGAAGCAAGCGCACAACCACCGCCACACACACACATGCGTACATCGAGAGAGAAGTAAATAAAAACAGGTATGCGGCCAGCGAGCAAAAGGCAGACCAGTACCAGTTAGGTATGCCAGCCGACTGTTTTTTTTTTTGTGTTCTTTCTCGTTTTCTTTTCATTTTTTCATAGAGTATATAGGTGGATGAAGACCCACGCCGCTCATTGCAAATTGAAATCTCCGACTGCGAAGTCATAGCTATTAGCAAGTAGAGCAAGTGAGTTAAATCAAGAACAGAAATTTTAATAATTAAAAAAGGAAAAAACAACGAACATTCAAAATGAATAAAAACAAGAAGTAAGTAAAGTGATATGTGCAAGTGAATAGAGTGGCAAGGCGAGCAGTGCCATAAGAGTTCTTTTAGTGGTGTTTTTGTTGTTTCCGGGTCTTGCCAGCTTCTGCCAGCACAGCCAACTTCTTTGCCAGCCTAGGCTTGCAATTGAATTAATACAATATATTTATGCACAACATTATATTCTCTCCTTTCTTTATAGAAGTAGAGCCAGCGAGACAGCATTTACTGCGGCCATTAGCGCCATACAACGCGGAGCCAGCTACCTTGAAAGCGTAGGGTTTTCACTGGAGGACAGCGAGGGACTAACCGTCCGCCTCGAAAGGATAGAAGAAGCATGGAGCCACCTGGGCAAGATCCATGCAAAGCTACTGGAGAGTGCAGCCAGCGAGCGGACAGCAGAAATTGAGGCCAAGTTGATAAAAGCAGAGTCTCTATATTGTGATACGAAGGCCGCCCTACGGAGCCGCCTGGGGACACTAAGGAGCCAGCTAGAAGCCAAACAGCGAGCCAGCGCGAGGACAGCGAATCCACCGACACCAATAGCGGTCCAGCTGGAGCTACCAATACAAATGCAGGAAATTAAGAACTCGTGGCGGGAATTCGATGGTTCCTTCACAAAATGGCAAGGGTTCCGGGACAGGTTTGTCGCAGCTATCCACGGAAATGAGAAAATCACGCCAGCGTACAAGTTTTCGTTCCTGCGTAACTCCTTGGTGGGAAAAGCGGCCAGCACAATGGGAGAGTGGCAGCTGACGGACGAAAATTATCTCGAGGCCTGGAGCCGACTCAACCAGCTATATAATAAGAAGTACTCGATCTGCCGGGAGCTCCTGCGGCGTTTTACCGACCTGCCAGCTCTGCCAGCGAACCCGAAAGCGGATGATCTACAGAGGATATCCAACGTCACCAATGAGACATTGCGCCAGCTGCGTGCACAAGGTATTCCCGTTGAATGCTGGGACATGTTCGTAGTACACATGTTGCATGAGCGACTGGACAGCGATACAGCGAAACACTGGGAGCTCCAACGCAGCTGTGAAGGGATCGCACCAGCGGTCATTTAACTAATTGCCAAAAGCAATTAGAAATATCCAAATCCACTTTGATATCTGATACCCAGAACTCGCCCAACTTGTGGCGTCGTAAATAACATTGCTTCAAACATCAGAGTGATATGAACTACATACAGACACTCTCGAAGTGAACAATTAAATGAAAGAGTCATATTACTCTGATGGCACACTCGGTGCATAAAGCGAATGAATATACAAATGTATGTATAATTATATATGAGATACTGAGGCGAGGGGTACACTTGTACTTGTGGACGACACTAAATATGTCAACTAAGCATCGTACGCAAGTGAACCCTAAACACTTGAAGTGTTGGGCCGTTTACCCTCGTCATGCGAATATGCTGATTAGGCATAACGTTGGGGTATCGATATTCGAGGTGGATATATCGATAACATTCTTTGTAGTATAAAAGGGCAAAGAATTTAAATAAAGGAAGACTTCTACTTCGTGCTTCGAAGAAAACACTTGGCATTTAATTTGGCTTGCGAGCCGTGAGTTTCAAGTTGTTTGAAGTGTTGTTGGGATCCCCGCCTTGAGTGCAGACTACTGCCGGAAGGTTCAAGCTGGAGGCGCCATAGCCAGAGCTAGTGGGTACCAGCAACCAGTAAGTTGGCTATAGGACCAGCCAACGTTACATGGCGATCCTGCCAGGAGGAAAGTTAACCTTCCTATACTGATTAATTTTTTCCCTATGACTAGTGAGGAACGTCTGGCCCTCGCAGCCACCTTTATCCACAAGGCTGAACTTCTGCTCAAGCAAATTTCGCCGCCAGACCCTCCGCTCTCAGAACCTGCGCTCAGAGTTGGACCAAAACCCCTAACCCTAGAGGAATATAGACGCCGGACGAAACCGAGCCACAACGAAAAACCTCCAGTTCCAGTAAAGCCAAAATCTACCCGAGGAGGCTTACGCGTCCAACAACGTAAGGAGCTCGCTGAACTAAAGCGACTGGCCAATATTCTCGGTCAAGCTTCCAACACTCGAGACAAATTTTTAAAACAAATCCGAGAAAAGAGGAAAGAACTGCGAACCGCCGAAAAACAGAAGCAAAAAGAAGCCAAACAGTTCCATCGTATTTTCGAACATACTGCAGCCCGAGTAAAATCCTGGTCCAATGGGAGGACAGGAAAGTAAAGAAGTAATCAACACTGGACCGCAATTCATTGCAGCTTCCACCATCTCAGCAGAAAAACCCACGGACATGACCGCTGCTGTACTCTTGCTGATTTTTGTAACCGCTCTAATCATCGGATTAGCGTACTTAGAGTTACAGCATTACCGCCGTAAACTAATTGCAGATACTATTAAACACCTGGAGCTACGACCAGCTCAGGTATAACAAGAAATGTGTTAACATTAAATTTCTAAGAAAAATTATAAAAATACAAAAATTTAAATGTTAACTTACGAACAAATGTTTTTTTTTTATTCATGTATGTATTATGTTAACTATATATACGAAAGGAAACTCTAAAAAATACATTATATTTTCTTACATTATATTTTCCTTATGAAGGGCTTTATTTGTGATATTTGTCAGGTGGAATTTTCCTTAAATTATAATTTGAGGAGGCATATTTTGAACAAACATAAAAATAATAGAGTGCAATGTAATATTTGCGATAAAGTGTTGAACAGGTGTGATGTTCTATTAAGGCATAGAATTAAGTGCTTTCGGATGACCATATAACAAATGTCAGCGTGAATAGTGAAAATAAAGTGGCTACTTCTTCGGCGGGATATTTAAAAACAAAAATATGTGAAGAGTGTAAAATAGATGTTCCAAAAAGTATATGGTACTCCCACATTCGCGATCATGCGAGTCATGCAAACAATGAAAGCACTTTCAACAACCGCATACCGACATTAATGTATGAGAACAAAAACGAAGAAATCATAGAACCTATGACATTTTTAAATCAATCCGAAAATGTAGTTTGTGAAAATTTAAACCGGCTCTTAAAAATACATTCAAATTTAATGTTTAAAACTGATGAAGATTATGGTGATATCAATAAAATCATTTCAATCGAAAATGTCTCTCGGCCAGTGTGCCGAATATTGTTAGAAAAATTAAGGAAGGGAAAGAGAGGGATAGCGGATGGGCCTTAATAAAAATTAGTCATATTGAAATTAACATGAATGAATATAGACCAATTAGAGGCTTACAATTTATAGTAATACCAAGTTTTTTGGCAAATAAAAAAGCGTGTATAAACATTAAAACAGTGATGAAAATTGTTTTAAATAGAGTGTAATATCGGCAATAATACCATCAAACAATAACCCGCAAAGGACATCATTCATATTGAGTTTCGTTTCGAGCATCTTTGTGTGTAAAAGATGAAGCAATTGTTTTTTTTATAATGTCTAGGATAAGACTTTGCCTCATATAAAAAAAAAAGAAAAAAAGTTGCTACGATATTCTTGTATAAAAGCGCAATGAAATCTAGGAATATCATCATTTCAACTTCAGTCATCGCAATGAACGTTATAAAACTAATTTCAAACGATCTGGATTCAATCTCTAAGGCGTGTTGGGAGTTCCCTACAATGTGCCAGGAGCTAGAAAATATTACAAAGGAGGTGCGGCATACAAGAAGCTGGTTGCAGCTAAAAGCTGCAATACATTTGCTGATGGCTCTACATAAGAGAGCCAAGGCTGATGCCTTCGACATAAATGATATCAACCCCATATTATTGGGGTTGGTGGAAATAAAATAAATAATTAAAAAATAATTTTTTGTAGTTTGTGTTTTTTTAATTATCTTAACCTTTCAGATAATTTTTTGCTCACTAGTTTCTTGGGTTGCTGCTTCTTATCCATTTTTTTATTCATTGATCTTGACGATTTCTTTATTTCCATATCAGACTGAGACAGAGACAGAGTTATGGTCTTGCTTCCTTATCAGACACACACACACATACACACATACAATTCTTATCAACGACCTTGAACGATGAGTCATTTCCGTGAGCCAGGACTCGCATAGCCATACTACTCCTACTCACGGCCCCCTGATCGGAAGCAAAATCCCCGACATATTTTTAATGCAGATATTCAATATCTTGCAGGAGTACCTACTACAGGAGTAAGATCTACAATAAATATTGTAATTTAAAATTCACTTTAAAGGCAAGAATACCCCACCGTCAAGTAAACCAAAACGTGTAAAAACTGGGCACGTAGAAATGGCCACAGAAGTCGAAATGGGTAAGTCTTATATTAAATATCACTTGTCGACATATCTTTTTATAACCTGGGGCCTGTCCCTCATCAGCTACAACAATTACCTACATCAAAGACCTTCAACAATATGTGAGTCCGATTAAACTTTTGAAATCGTTGATGTAATTTGATGAGAAACAGGAGCCTGAATTATTTTTGGTAATTTATTCAAAATAAAAATAAAAACTAACATCCTACACATAATTAGCCTTCTAAAACATCCATACTTTAGTATGAATTTCTCTACTATTGTCTTTGCGATAGTCATTGCCATCTTCGCAGTAAAAACATAGCGGAGAAGTGAGAAACAAGTCCTCTGATGACTTACAACAAGGAAGATCTGGACCAATTGTTCAAAGAACTAAATGAACAATACGTACCAAAAGGAGGCCCAAGCGAGGAGGAACTTATACCCAAGTACGTCCCAACACCAAAATCAGCGGGACCAAGGGCTCTGACGATAGAGCAGTATAAGCAAAGACAGGAACTCCGGAAACAGCGCCAACAAACTTTACAAGAACCACTAGAAGAAAAAGAGGCGGAACAACCAAAAAGAAGAAAAAGAGGCGGCCAACAAGTTCGTCTAAGACAACAACGTGCCGAACTACACAAAGTAATACCAATTACTAAAGACGCAGAACTCAAAAGACAACTGGTAAAAAATCTAAAACAACTATGGGAAGCCAGGAGTCAAAAGAAGAAGTAGTGAACAACGTTAACGCATCCGGACAAATGAGTATTAATGAAACGAATATAAATATTATAACATTAATAATTGTAATAATATTATTATTAGCTAAGATCCATTCATTTTATAAGAAATATGTAAAAAAACAAATAATAAGAAACAGAATAAATCATGTTTAAAATAAAACATATTATATTATATATTTTATAACGTATTAAAACAGGTTATGGACAGTTTAAGAAAATTATTAAAGAAATTAAGTAACTTAAAGAAAGCACCGAATAGAGAATACACTCAAGAGTATATTACAAAAACAAAACTAGAAATAAGCACACTATGGCAAGAAATATTATTAAAAATAACAGACGAAGAAGAAATAGAAGAAATAAGAATATACTTTAAAAAAGTAGAGAAGCAAATATTAGAATTATTAAAAGAAAAAAATAAAAAAATAGAAAAAATCAACATGGCAAAGTTTGAAGTATTGGTAGCTGCAAAGCTCATAACAGAATTTGATGGGGAGTCAAAACAATTGTCAAACTTCTTAGGACTCATTGAATTTTATCATTAAATTTCTATGGGAACGATGACACAAATTTTGTTAGTATAAGAATAAAACATTTAAGAAAAACTTTTAGATTTTTAATTGACACGGGTGCAGATATTTCGGTTTGTAAAGAACATCTGACAAAAGAATTGTATGAAAATACAGCATGCCAAATAAATGGCATAACTAACAAAACAATATTTTCTAAAGGTGTATCAAATCTAGAGCTTGAGTTAGGTGAAGCAAATATAGAACATCAATTTCACGTGGTTAATGAAGTAAATATTACAACTGATGGAATACTTGGAAGAGATTTCCTTAAGAAATACTATTGCAAGATAGACTATGAAACTTGCGTACTTAGTATATTAGTGCAAGACGAAGAAATAATTCTGCCTTTAAACATGTCAATGAGAAATATCGGAAAATTAACAATTCCACCAAGATCGGAAATAATAAGAAGCATAGACTTGAATTTGAATGAAGACTGTGTTCTAATTGGAAAAGAAGTCAAAAAAGGAATTTTTATCAGAAAAAAAAAAGGTAATTTTTTGGTTTTCTTTTATTTCTTTTGTACTCCACGATACTGCAGACAAGTTGTGTGTTTTTTTCTCTTTAGAACCGCATTCTTGTGAATTGGCACGAACTGTCGTTTTCTTTTACTTATCGTGGTAGTGCGTAGACCACATGCAGGTGGCAGAAGTTGAAATTGTTTGCTCGTCGTACACCTACAGAAGTGTGACGCTGTTTTTTGTTTGTGCTTTATTCCATTGTGCGCATTAATATAATAAAATCAAAGTGTTTTAAAATAGGTACCTACCTACGACGTACCTACAATTTTTCATCAAGTCAAGTTGCAGTAAACTTGATTGATGAGTCTGCTGCGAAAGATTACAATGTAACGCAAGGGTCGCCTATACATGTCGAACTCATGAATGCAGCTAATAATGATAACATTGAGAGTAGCCCTCGTTTAGACGAAGAATTACAAATTGATGATGCTGAAATGTACCAACTTCTGTACCAACTCACTATTTCAAAATTAAATTCATTGATATTGAGGATCTGAAGGAATTATTTGCAAATAAACCTTTCGGAACAAGAGTTGAGTTTACGCAGAAACTTTACCAATGGCGAAAAGAAAATGGAATCATTGTAGCATCAGATCGATCCGAGTCGATTGTTGATAATGTTAAAGTGTTATTAGAAGAGTTAGTTAAGAAAAATTTGGCAGAACATATGAATATAAATGCAGAAATATTTGACATTTTACGAACACCATCGCCCTCATCAAATATGTCAAATTCCTCATCGCCCAGCATCGGCTTCGGAAATTTTGACATTGATGGCGTTCTTCAAGTATATCCCTCTGGGATAAATGATTTTGAGAAGAACAATCGCATCGGCGACTCGTCGCGCACAATTTTAATAGACTGTCTGTCCAATTGGCTTATTGAAAATAAAAAATCAGTGTCGCGCATTGACTTCCAACATATAGCTGGAAAAATTCAAGACCGATTTCACGAAGAAAATAATATTTCGCGCCACCACCAAAGGGATCAAAAGAAACCCCTTCAGGGCGATTTTATAGTTGCTTTTAGAACACAAGGAGACGTTACCAACAGATTGGTCTAGATTTCTTGCAAAATGAAAACAATGAGCCTATTCCCAGCTGCTCTGGAATTCATTTTTATGAACATGAGTCTGAAACCCCTCAAGAACTAGAAGAATTAATTTCAAGTGGAGGAAGACGTTCGCTTATCGACAAAAAGATGCCCGCACATGGCTGTTCTCAACCTTTTTAACCAATTGGCCATTGCTGAAACATTCTGCTGGAGTTTCAATGATATGGTCGATAAACAAACGAACGGGGCTAGTGGAAAAATGGAATGATTCCAAGGCTTTGATAATTCCTATACTCAACGAAAAAGTTAAAGACCGAAGCTGCTGACCAGCTTAAACACAAGTTCGTTTCGGAAGTTTTCTTTTTAAGTTCTTATATAAAGCAATTTTTTTTGTGATTTTGCGTTGCGAGAAAAGCAACTTTTCAAATATATAATTAGTAACCCCGTGGAGGTTTTTTTTTTTGTAATAGTAGAGAAGAGTAGTGGAAAGTAAAGTGCAACAAAGAAAAATAATCCTGGAGAGTGGAAAGAGGATAGAACAGAGAGTGAAGGTTGTCAGAAGGACAACAGCAGGAAACAAATTGAAGCAGGGCAAGGAAGTAAACAGAAAAAGATAAGTAGAGTGAAAATCGTTTGATTTATAGGATTTGTCATAATTGAGATTTCGATTGACTTTCGTTCGATACAATCCCGGAACAAACGGGAAGATATTACTATTGAACTAATCGGTCGCAGCCAAGCCTGGAACAGCGGGCCGATATAATTAAATAAATAAGGTAACTAGAAAACAAACATAAAGGTCTTTGTTCTATCCATCTTCTCTCCGGCTGAAACTCTTCCCTCACGACTGTGAGGAAGCACGGTTTTTGCACGTAACATTTATTAAATTTTATTTAGTTTTATTGTAAAGTATATTTTTCATTTCAGATATACGACTGGGGATAAGGGATGAAAAGTCCATCTAACAAAAAGGAACACAGCAAGCCATTCATTATTGGTATGATATATTTTAGTTATTTATTTTTTTCTTTGCAGCTGATTTTTGACGAAGGAAATTAGCTGACATATATAATATTTCATTTATTGTATAATATTACCATATAGATAATGTATATTTAGTATGTCTTTTGTATCGTGTTATGTATCTCGAATTATTTTCAAATAAAGAATTGAATTTAGTATTTGTTCGAGGTAAAACATTTGTTTAATTTTTTTTCTGATTCCAGGTTTCGTAATTGAACCAAAAACTACGTGGCGTCCATTTTTCTAAAACAACATAATTTCGGAACTCACTGAACAAATCAGAAAGTGAACCCAACCCTCTCGCTGAGCGAAACCGTACGCAGCCCTTTCTTTTGGGAAATTTAAGTTGCTGCGAAAGGACTATCGAATCATAATGGAGACAGCCTGAATGAATGCACAAATGCAATTTTGATGTACATACTTATTTACTTATGTTACTATTTGTTTATTTCAACTCTCTTGTCAGCACTATCCCCTGTCGGCCACCAGACTAAAAAATCAAATAATATTGAATTCAAATAATATTTTGACTCATAACTATTTTTTTTTTGTAGATAAACATAGACTTACGGGCATAAAACCCAAATAAGCAACATTTGCTAAATATATACATATGTACTAGAAATATTTTGAAGCCAACATACATAACGAAAACTGCAAAAGAAGGTTTTCACTTTTGAAAACAACTCCAGAGAATGGAACAGGTTAATATAAAACGAAAAATTACACACACGCCTTATATCAAACTATTTATTTCTTAGATTCAGATTCTGAAGACTATCTCTTGACAACGTTGTTTAACTCTGTCATTCCTCCATTATCCATGTTCAAAGATAAGTCCGGCAGCAATAAAAGAAAGGTGACTATAAGTGATGCAGAAGAAAACTTTATTTTGAGGCCTTCTTTGATTACGAATTATAAAGAAAAGATAGAAGAGCTGATAAATAAGAACTACAACGAAGGGATGACTATACCACCATTCATTATAATTATAATGCATTCACCCATCTATTTGACAATCCTGATATCATGGCCAGACATTTATTCCCCTAGTAAAGCAGGTCTACGAGCGAATATCCGTACAAGACCAGTGCATTCCAAGGAATTTGCCATTCCCAATATTCCAGCATGCGATGACTGAGTTTCTGGTCGCATTTCATTTGCATCAAGCAAAGTATGTGCTAAAGGCGTGCCTGAGTAACAGAAATTAATGGAACCCCTCGCAGCCATTAGCGCTGACGAGTACAATATATTAGTACCAATTTATGAGTATTTTAGTTGATTTTGTCCAACCACAACACCAACATATTTATATATTTGGACAAAACTTTATATAAATTTGATTTATTTATGGAAGTACTTGCCATTTGCTTCAAATTTTTTTAATTTCTCTCTTTGGTAAGTGTTTGTCTAAAGATAAAAATTATGAATTGTGCAAAATCGATGCTCAACTATGGGACAACGCATTTACACATCTTTTGACAATCCAGCCAGATAGTTGTATCCCATGGAATCAGTTAAAGGAATTTACCGGATTAACATTCTGAAGATGATGTATGTCCCAATGATTGGCAGATTTCAGTTCAAAGTGTTTTTTCATTTTACTCAAAATTTGTTTAAGTGGAAAAGATGAGTTTTGAAATTATTTGTGTTACAAAACAATTGTTTTAAAACAACATTTTAAATGTAGATATTTAATATCTTGCAGGAGTACCTACTACAGGAGTAAGATCTACAATAAATATTGTAATTTAAAATTCACTTTAAAGGCAAGAATACCCCACCGTCAAGTAAACCAAAACGTGTAAAAACTGGGCACGTAGAAATGGCCACAGAAGTCGAAATGGGTAAGTCTTATATTAAATATCACATGTCGACAGATCTTTTTTTAAACTGGGGCCTGTCCCTCATCAGCTACAACAATTACATCAAAGACCTTCAACAATATGTGAGTCCGATTAAACTTTTGAAATCGTTGATGTAATTTGATGAGAAACAGGAGCCTGAATTATTTTTGGTAATTTATTCAAAATAAAAATAAAAACTAACATCCTACACATAAATGTATGTTTTTCAGTTCCAGAAGAAAATGCTGATAAGTGCTATCAACTTTGACAATCTCAGTTCAGAGGAATTCGATAGGTCCAGGTTGCTGGGCAGCATTGAGGCAACTTCTTCCGGAGGAATTTGACCTGCGAGTGAGCAAACACGAACTCTACCGTCAGCTAAGCCAGCGATCACGTCGCCGTGACGAACCATTGCTGCATTACGTTCTCTCCATGCATGAGCTAGCCGCATATGCTGATGTCGACGACACGGACCTCATAGAGTTTGTTATAGACGAACTTGGCGATACGCAGTCCAACGTTTCAATGCTCAACTCTGCAAAGTCAATATCAGAGTTGAAATGCCTTCTTCCTCGCTATGAAAAGAAAAGGGTATCCAAGTTAGCATCTGGAACTAGAGGCCCAACAACCTTACCCGAATAATTAATCTTCTAAATCGTGTAAATATAAAAGATTAAAATAATATAAATATCAATAGACATTAATAATATAATTAAGCTAATTATAATAAAATACCGTATAAAGAAAATAGAGTGTCAGTGTTTTGTTTTACTTTTCTTTGGACTTACAGCGAACACTTAAAAAGGTAAGACCCAACTGAGAGTAGTGCCTCTCAGTATAAAAGATAAAACACTACACAAATCTGGAACAGATGGGTAAAGAAATTGATCATCAGTTGAATGTTGACGGATCGCCTGAAATACAAATGCCGCAGCAAGCTGAAACTTCCAGGTCAAGAAAAACGAAGAGGAATCGTGGTAAGATGTATTTTACGAAGAGTGGAAATTTGAAGAGGGAAAAAATGTGTAAGGAACTTGAAAATTGCCGTAAAAAGTGTAAGGGCCAAGTTACGTATGAAATCCAAAAAAATATCTTCAAAGCTTATTGGCAATTAGGAAGCCATAACAGAAGAGTTATGCACCTTATCAGTTTAATTGAGTTAGTGGAAAAGAAATGTCAGCGTTTGAGAGGTAATATAATAAAGCGTAACCGGGCTTATTCAAAACTTTACTTTTTGGAAGTCAATGGAAACAGAATCAGTGTTTGTCACAAATGTTTCTTGTACACGTTTGATGAAACTGAGCAAGTTCTAAAATCGATTTCAAATAAAAAACTTGCGTCTGATTCCGGATTAATTGCAGTTGATAACAGAAAAGATATAAATCCTGCTAATAAAATATCAGAGGAGAAAATCAATGAAGTCCGTAATCACATAAACAGCTTCCCACTTTATGAAAGACGAAAGGTTAAGGGACTCTATTATTAAAAAGACATTTAAACAATACACATCGGCTGGTAAACCTTTTGATATCAATAAATTTAGAATTTATTGTAAGTATGCAACTGGAGGTATTCCATCTGAATACTATCCTAGTAATTTAATTCACATTTATGATGATATTATGAGGATAGGGTTCAAGCAGTTGCCTCAAGTAGCTAGTACAGCTATGGTACAAAAGGATAATTATGCAACTTCGGGAAACTAAATAGATGGAGCAGCATTGACTCAGTATTTCCATCATCAACTTCTTATGATGTAAGTAGGTTAAGTATTAGTGTTAATAAGTTCGTGCATCTTCATCTAAAAAAATACTTAGCAAGTGATTTAACTATAACAAAAATGCATGAACTTTACTCAGAATTACATGTCAATCCTGTTTCCTACACGAAGTACAGACAGATATTTTCGACAATGGGTATTAAGATGAAGAAACCCAAGACAGACTGCTGCAATAAGTGCGAAATTTTTAAAATGAAAATTGATTTAGCACAAAATGAAGATGAAAAACAGCATCAAAAACTGATGCAAGAAAAACACCATCAAGGTGCAGATGACGCGTATAAAGCTTAATATGCTGATAAAACTTTGACTAAAGAAAATATGAGTGTAAAGGTCGTTACATTTGATTTACAAAAATGTTTACCGACTCCGTATCATTTTATAAACGACTTTTGTGGGCCTACAACCTAATGGTCCATGACTGTGTGTCTGGGAAGAGACATTAGGCTTTTTGAGATGCTATTTGCCAAGAAAGAACGAGTTCTTACATTCTAGGAAAAAAATAACAGCCTATGCTCATGCGTTAGAAGACAGAAAACTGGTGTCCGCCTTACAGTGATCTATTGTGATCCAAAAGTGTCACGGGAAAAGCCGCCAGGACTCTAGGGGAATGACAGCTGACGGAGGAAAGCTACCAAGAGGCATGGGAAAGAATCAATCAGCTATATGACAACAAGTATTTGATCTGCAGGGAACGATGGAGTGTGAACAACAACCATTGTTGTCGACGAAATACATGTGCAACCGTGTACATCGAACTCCTATCCAAAAAGGAAATTTAAGTTGCTGCGAAATGACTTTATCGAATCATAATGGAGACAGCCTGAATGAATGCACAAATGCAATTTTGATGTCCATACTTATTTACTTATGTTACTATTTGTTTATTTCAACTCTCTTCTCAGCACTATCCCCTGTCGGCCACCAGACCAGGCAAAAAATTAAATAATAGATATTAAATTTAAATAATATTTTGACTCATAACTATTTTTTTTGTAGATAAACATAGACTTACGGGCATAAAACCCAAATAAGCAACATTTGAAGAAGATTTTCACTTTTGAAAACAACTCCAGAGAATGGAACAGGTTAATATAAAACGAAATAGTACACACACGTCTTATATCAAACTATTTATTTCTTAGATTCTGAAGACTATCTCTTGACAACGTTGTTTAACTCTGTCATTCCTCCATTATCCATGTTCAAAGATAAGTCCGGCAGCAATAAAAGAAAGGTGACTATAAGTGATGCAGAAGAAAGCTTTATAAAGAGGCTTCCTTTGATTACGAATTATAAAGAAAAGATAGAAGAGCTGATAAATAAGAACTACAACGAAGGGATGACTATACCACCATTCATTATATAATGCATTCACCCATCTATTTGACAATCCTGATATCATGGCCGGTTATTTATTCCCCTAGTAAAGCAGGTCTACGAGCGAATATCCGTACAAGACCAGTGCATTCCAAGGAATTTGCCATTCCCAATATTCTAGCATGCGATGACTGAGTTTCTGGTAGCATTTCAATTGCATCAAGCAAAGTATGTGCTAAAGGCGTGCCTGAGTAACAGAAATTAATGGAACCCCTCGCAGCCATTAGCGCTGACGAGTACAATATATTAGTACCAATTTATGAGTATTTTAGTTGATTTTGTCCAACCACAACACCAACATATTTAAATATTTGGACAAAACTTTATATAAATTTGATTTATTGATGGAAGTACTTGACATTTGCTTCAAACATTTTTAATTTCTCTCTTTGGTAAGTGTTTGTCTAATGACAGCACATTCTTGGTGCTCTGTCGCTGGGTAGCCAAGGCATGGACTTGGTACCAGCTACTGGACTCCCTGCACTTGTGGGACTTTTGCTGACGTTGCGTGGCGGGTATCGTCGGACTGGGGGTGACGAGTTGCCTCAGCTGGCGAAGCAGGTTGTATTCAGTATTACCTCTCAAACTATACGGTCGCGTTGGGCACCAATAAACTTGGTTCAATAAAAGATGAAGTCATAAATTGTTGTTGGTTTTTATTGGTTTCATCAAGTAGATTTCACAGGTAGTTTCTTTCCTCTCGATCCCGTTCGGAAGTCTAATCCCCGACAGCCAGATATTTGTATTCCATGGAATCAGTTAAAGGAATTCACCGAATTAACATTCTAAAGGGGATATATGGAGACAAAGTTGTTACGAATGGCAACACCGGTTACTCGAGTGCCTTGCAAAATATATTGTCGTAATATGAAACAAACTACCTCCAACAAATGTGTTTACATAGTCTAAAAATAATGTGTAGAACTCCAAAGTCAACCCACAGATCGATGACCAATAGATTAAATAAACATTTCCTTGGTATCATATTCCTCGGATTAGTCATTGCTTTTCCTCCTAGTTTCACATCATTAAAATCCCTATGTCCAGCAATCCAATCCGTCAACCAACAAGTTATGGATTTATTATCAGTTCTAATGGGCAAAATCATCATTCAGGGGTCTAAGACAACATCAAGTGTTGCAATAAGAGGCGTCCAATATGGATCTTGTCTAACCCATATAGGAATGTATTGTCTGGCTCCAGTAAAACATGTAGATCCAAACAATTGTTTTGTTTACAATATCTAGGATTAGACTTAACCCCTACGTTATTCTTGTATAAAAGCGCAATGAAATCTAGGAATATCATCATTTCAACTTCAGTCATCGCAATGAAGAACGTTATAAAACTAATTTCAAACGATCTGGATTCAATCTCTAAGGCGTGTTGGGAGTTCCCTACAATGTGCCAGGAGCTAGAAAATATTACAAAGGAGGTGCGGCATACAAGAAGCTGGTTGCAGCTAAAAGCTGCAATACATTTACTGATGGCTCTACATACATAAGAGAGCCAAGGCTGATGCCTTCGACATAAATGATATCAACCCCATATTATTGGGGTTGGTGGAAATAAAATAAATAATTAAAAACTATTTTTTTATTCATTGATCTTGACGATTTCTTTATTTCCATATCAGACTGAGACAGAGACAGAGTTATGGTCTTGCTTCCTTATCACACACACACACACAAACAATTCTTATCAACGACCTGGAACGATGAGTCATTTCCGTGAGCCAGGACTCGCATAGCCATACTACTCCTACTCACGGCCCCCCTGATCGGAAGCGAAATCCCCGACATATTTTTAATGTAGATATTCAATATCTTGCAGGAGTACCTACTACAGGAGTAAGATCTACAATAAATATTGTAATTTAAAATTCACTTTAAAGGCAAGAATACCCCACCGTCAAGTAAACCAAAACGTGTAAAAACTGGGCACGTAGAAATGGCCACAGAAGTCGAAATGGGTAAGTCTTATATTAAATATCACATGTCGACAGATCTTTTTTTAAACTGGGACCTTCAACAATATGTGAGTCCGATTAAACTTTTGAAATCGTTGATGTAATTTGATGAGGAACAGGAGCCTGAATTATTTTTGGTAATTTATTCAAAATAAAAATAAAAACTAACATCCTACACATAAATGTATGTTTTTCAGTTCCAGAAGAAAATGCTGATAAGTGCTATCAACTTTGACAATCTCAGTTCAGAGGAATTCGATAGGTCCTGGAAGGCGTGTTCCAAATCCAGACTCACGGATATAAAAAGCTCCACAACAACATCGGATATTTTATAGAAATGGGTCCAATATGAACTTCCTTCCTTCCTTCCTTCAGAAACGTGATTGTTGTAATCTATCTAGCTTATACAAATGAGCTATTGATAAAATATGGGCAGCTGATTAAATCTTAGTTTACTAGACATTTTTAGCTAGTGCCGTGTGCATAATAGTTGGTATATAAGGCTGTTGTCGTTGGACAGTTTATTCAAAATGTATCGTTTTGTTCAATCTAACAGTAATTATACCGAAAGTGTGGAAATTAAAAATGGAGACGAAAATGGTGAAATTGTTCCAGGACATGAAGATTTTGAATCAAATTGAAATTTCGGAGCTCAACTCGCTGATGACGGAGCTGGAACTTCAGGACAAGGAGGAGTGGTTAGCTTTATTAGAAATTTTGGTGGAAGTGAAGACAATTCAGCAAGATCATCCAACACTGACTACGACAGTGCTTGAGAATTGCTCGCAGGAAGGATTTTTACCGATATCCGTACTACTACCAGAAACAGTAAGTTTATTAGTAGCGTTGCTCGAAAAGAACCAGGCAATGAAATTGCAACGATATTTGCTTTGTTTAAACGCAAAGGAAATAATGCCTTGTTTAAATGGTTCATCGAAAATGGCGACAACGTCCATGTCGTACACGACTGAACCTATAGCAATGGATGTTGTAGGTGCTGCAACAATCTTGAATGGGACAGACGAACTCGCAGAATTATAGCTACGCAAAAATTGCGTAAAGAAGACATTATCTTACTCGTCAAGTACCACTTTGAAGCTGCACGTAGCGTACTCGTCGGACAACGTGTTGTTTTTGTTTTTTTGATTTTTATACATAAATTCTAACAATAGATGATAAATAATACGTGTCTAAGCTCGTAAATGTGGAGTGGAGCTTTGAGTGGAAGAAAATGTACAGGTGAGTGAGTATAGAGAAAGTTTTAATGGAATTAATGAATGTTGTTTTGTTTTTGTTTTTTTTTTCAGAGACGGGAATTGGAACATGGCGGCGTAGCGTGTGTTTAGGTAAGTACAAATTATTTTAATTTACCATTATTCTTTCTTTTAGGTACATTTACCCAGGATTAGATGTTTTTGTTTTGCTGTTCGGATGGATCGTGCAATAAGATAAGGATAAGTTGAAAGAAATACACAGTTTATTTAGTTTTATTGTAAAGTATATTTATTTTTTATTTCAGATACCTATACGACTATGGATAAGGGATAAAAAGCTCCATCTAATAAAAAAGGAACAGTAAGTCATTCATAATTGTTGGTATGATATATTTTAATTATTTTTTTTTTGTTCTTTACATCCCACTTTTTAGTGGACTTGAAGATCTACGACCTGAACAAGATAGCTAGAGAATGTAATGACCGTCAACATGTGGAAGGATGCCATAGTGCAGAAACGGGAACAAGAACTAAACGCTGGAAAAAAATTTAAAATAATGTATTGATAAATACTGATCAGTAGTGGTGCAGTGTAGCACCACATTATCGACCACAATAACACCCCTAGCCCAAATGTTGCTAGTCGCGCCACGGGCGCTAGTTGTGCCATAAGCACATCGTCACTTTTGGCGGTTAGAGTAAAACGAACCAGAGACCAAGAAGGTCGTCAACGTCCCGCGATTTGACTTTTAATAAAACCTTTTGTTGTCCCAAGTTTGGATTTTTTTGTTATAATAAAACAAGTAATTGTCCCGCGTTTGGACCGTGCACGAACTGTCGTTTTCTTTTACTTATCGTGGTAGTGGGTAGACCACATGCAGGTTGCAGAAGTTGAAATTGTTTGCTCGTCGTACACCTACAGAAGTGTGACGCTGTTTTTTGTTTGTGCTTTATTCCATTGTGCGCATTAATATAATAAAATCAAAGTGTTTTAAAATAGGTAGGTACCTACCTACGTACCTACAATTTTTCATCAAGTCAAGTTGCAGTAAACTTGATTGATGAGTCTGCTGCGAAAGATTACAATGTAACGCAAGGGTCGCCTATACATGTCGAACTCATGAATGCAGCTAATAATGATAACATTGAGAGTAGCCCTCGTTTAGACGAAGAATTACAAATTAATGATGCTGAAATGTACCAACTTCTGTACCAACTCACTATTTCAAAATTAAATTCATTGATATTGAGGATCTGAAGGAATTATTTGCAAATAAACCTTTCGGAACAAGAGTTGAGTTTACGCAGAAACTTTACCAATGGCGAAAAGAAAATGGAATCATTGTAGCATCAGATCGATCCGAGTCGATTGTTGATAATGTTAAAGTGTTATTAGAAGAGTTAGTTAAGAAAAATTTGGCAGAACATATGAATATAAATGCAGAAATATTTGACATTTTACGAACACCATCGCCCTCATCAAATATGTCAAATTCCTCATCGCCCAGCATCGGCTTCGGAAATTTTGACATTGATGGCGTTCTTCAAGTATATCCCTCTGGGATAAATGATTTTGAGAAGAACAATCGCATCGGCGACTCGTCGCGCACAATTTTAATAGACTGTCTGTCCAATTGGCTTATTGAAAATAAAAAATCAGTGTCGCGCAGTGACTTCCAACATATAGCTGGAAAAATTCAAGACCGATTTCACGAAGAAAATAATATTTCGCGCCACCACCAAAGGGATCAAAAGAAACCCTTCAGGACGATTTTATAGTTGCTTTTAGAACGCAAAGAGACGTTACCAACAGATTGGTCTAGATTTCTTGCAAAATGAAAACAATGAGCCTATTCCCAGCTGCTCTGGAATTCATTTTTATGAACATGAGTCTGAAACCCCTCAAGAACTAGAAGAATTAATTTCAAGTGGAGGAAGACGTTCGCTTATCGACAAAAAGATGCCCGCACATGGCTGTTCTCAACCTTTTTAACCAATTGGTCATTGCTGAAACATTCTGCTGGAGTTTCAATGATATGTTCCAATTTTGCTCAACTATTTCCCGATAAACAAACGGGGCTAGTGGAAAAATGGAATGATTCCAAGGCTTTGATAATTCCTATACGCAACGAAAAAGTTAAAGACCGAAGCTGCTGACCAGCTTAAACACAAGTTCGTTTCGGAAGTTTTCTTTTTAAGTTCTTATATAAAGCAAATTTTTTTGTGATTTTGCGTTGCGAGAAAAGCAACTTTTCAAATATATAATTAGTAACCCCGTGGAGGCTAGTGGAAAAATGGAATGATTCCAAGGCTTTGATAATTCCTATACTCAACGAAAAAGTTAAAGACCGAAGCTGCTGACCAGCTTAAACACAAGTTCGTTTCGGAAGTTTTCTTTTTAAGTTCTTATATAAAGCAAATTTTTTTGTGATTTTGCGTTGCGAGAAAAGCAACTTTTCAAATATATAATTAGTAACCCCGTGGAGGCTAGTGGAAAAATGGAATGATTCCAAGGCTTTGATAATTCCTATACTCAACGAAAAAGTTAAAGACCGAAGCTGCTGACCAGCTTAAGCACAAGTTCGTTTCGGAAGTTTTTTTTTTTTAAGTTCTTATATAAGGCAAATTTTTTTGTGATTTTGCAACTTTTCAAATATTTAATTAGTAACCCGTGGAGGTTTTTTTTGTTATAATAGTAGAGAAAAGCAGTGGAAAGCAAAGTCCAACAAAGAAAAAGGATCCTGGAGAGTGGAAAGAGAATAGGACAGAGAGTGAAGGTTGTCAGAAGGACAACAGCAGGAAACAAATTGAAGCAGGGCAAGGAAGTAAACAAAAAAAGATAAGTAGAGTGAAAATCGTTTGATTTAGGATTTGTCATAATTGAGATTTCGATTGACTTTCGTTTGATACAATCCCGGAAGAAACGGGAAGATATTAGTATTGAACTAATCGTTCGCAGCCAAGCCTGAGACAGCGGGCCGACATAATTAAACAAATAAAGTAACTAGAAAACAAACATAAAGGTCTTTGTTCTATCCATCTTCTCTCCGGCTGAAACTCTCCCCTCACGACTGTGAGGAAGCACGGTTTTTGCACGTAACATTTATTAAATTTTATTTAGTTTTATTGTAAAGTATATTTTTCATTTCAGATATACGACTGGGGTATTTCTGACACAGCTTGGGGTATGGGGTGGGGCGCACAACCAACTCTATCTGTGGTACAAATAGCCGTACTATCCCATATCGAACATTGGCGGTACGAGGACTTGGCATCCATAATAGTTGATGCGGACCCTAAGATGAAGGATAACATCGCCGAAAACATAATTGGTGCTATTCTGAAGGAAGTGGGTATATGTGGGTATGTCGAAGCTAAGGCTAGAGGGACGAACCGTGCCATGCACGCGCTAAACGGGAACATATTCCCAAAAAATATGACCTATGGTTGACAGTGCCCCCTCAATAACAGGCATGTATTCCACACCCAGATCAGCCTCCGTAGCCACCCCTGGGATGTATGATAATATAGTTACTTGCAACGTTAATAGCGAGAACCGGCTCCAACGATGTTCCCCAGACTATAATGGTCTGGTATCCGACGCAGTGGGTGAAGATGGTCAGTTTATCCCATCGAACAAGGCGTTATACCCAAGCTCTGCCCTTCAGCTCTTGCGTTCACCATACGTACAGGGATACGCCGGATCCAACTACTGGTCCAACGTAACTGTTAGCCCCGGAAGCAGGATGGGTGGTGTGCGTACTCACATAGTCCAAATGCATGACTATTACGCTAACCGACTCCAGGCCACCACCTTGGCTACCCAAATAACGGCCCAAATCCAGAACCAAGGTTATTACCGTACTCGTGAAAACGACACAGCCCAATCTGGGTTTGCGTTAACAGACATCATCGATGTTAATGCCTTCACCGTTGATGGCGGTCTATCACTTGAGAGACCTATAACCTGCCTGATAATGCTACACTCAGCCATCACATACTCATCATTGAACAACATCCCATTGTCAGCATTCACCACTGGTTCAGATATGATGAAAATAGGCAACCCCAGTTGAATCAACTTTAACTGGTACTCCCCGGCTGGCCTTTCCGATTTCCCCGATGACCTTCCTGATGTGGAAAAACATGCTCGACCCTTCCCTTTTTCCGGGTTAAGTGGCACTTTAAAATTCCTTCTATCACTGTTATCCGTCCCCCTAGATAGGAGAGCCCACGCTATTTTCCTGCCCTCTGCCATTATAGGTGCTTCAGCTAATCCTGCAAAGGCGGTCGCATTGTGGGTAACTGTTTTAGCTGAATGGCCAGCTTTCTTTGCGACATGGTCCGCGAACATGTCTACTGATAGCGTCGATGATCTATGGCATACCGCTGGAGAAGATGATGACTGGTACTCCGCTTTGAAGGATCTCTACCTAGCAACTATCAAGCTGCGCTCTGGGCCCACCCCCTTAACCCGGGATGATTATACTTTCCCCGCAAACAATCCGATAAAGTACAATTATATAGGTGGACCCTCTGAAGAAGTGGGGCTTTGCGATTACATCAACAGTTGGCTTGATTCTTTCTCCACCATGGATATTAATACCCTTCTGAGCAATATGTGTCTGCAGTGGGGTGTTGCCCACCAGATAGCTACATGTTAAACTCGGTCGTTCCTCCAGTATCCAGGTTCAAAGATAATTCTGGCAGCAATAAAAGAAAGGTGACTATAAGTGATGCAGAAGAAAGCTTTATTTTGAGGCCTTTTTTGATTACGAATTATAAAGAAAAGATAGAAGAGCTGATAAATAAGAACTACAACGAAGGGATGACTATACCACCATTCATTATATAATGCATTCACCCATCTATTTGACAATCCTAATATCATGGCCAGTTATTTATTCCCCTAGTAAAGCAGGTCTACGACCGAATATCCGTACAAGTGCATTCCAAGGAATTTGCCATTCCCAATATTCCAGCATGCGATGACTGAGTTTCTGGTCGCATTTCAATTGCATCAAGCAAAGTATGTGCTAAAGGTGTGCCTGATTAACAGGCATAAATGGACCCAATCGCAGCCATTAGCGCGAGTACAATATACCGGTCCCAATTTATGAGTATTTTAGTTGATTTTGTCCAACCACAACACCAACATATTTATATATTTGGACAAAACTTTATACAAATTTGATTTATTTATGGAAGTACTTGACATTTGATTAAAAAATTTTGAATTTCTCTCTTTGGTAAGTGTTTGTCTAAAGATAAAAATTATGAATAGTGCAAAATCGATGCTCAACTATGGGACAACGCGTTTACACATCTGTTCGACAATCCTGATATCATGGCCAGTGTTCGGTACCGACGCTAAGTTGCCACCCCTGGCCACCATCGCCACTGCTGATAAGGCACATTCCTTGCCTTTAGTCGCCAGCCACCGAACAACAATGTCTCAGTCTGGAGATACGAGACATTGTGTTGATTGAATCGTCGTGTTTGGGTTACGGAAACCTGACACCTCGCGCCGTCGTCGATGGTCGTATACATTCGTGGATAAATACGGCATCGAAGACACACGGCGAGCAATCACAATGGATATCCGACGTCTGCCAATCTTAATTGCTGGTGCTGGCACATTCTTGGTGCTCTGTCGCTGGGTAGCCAAGGCATGGACTTGGTACCAGCTACTGGACTCCCTGCACTTGTGGGACTTTTGCTGACGTTGCGTGGCGGGTATCGTCGGACTGGGGGTGACGAGTTGCCTCAGCTGGCGAAGCAGGTTGTATTCAGTATTACCTCTCAAACTATACGGTCGCGTTGGGCATCAATAAACTTGGTTCAATAAAAGATGAAGTCATAAATTGTTGTTGGTTTTTATTGGTTTCATCAAGTAGATTTCACAGGTAGATTCTTTCCTCTCGATCCCGTTCGGAAGTCTAATCCCCGACAGCCAGATATTTGTATCCCATGGAATCAGTTAAAGGAATTCACCGAATTAACATTCTAAAGGGGATATATGGAGACAAAGTTGTTACGAATGGCAACACCGGTTACTCGAGTGGCTTGCAAAATATATTGTCTTAATATGAAACAAAATACCTCCAACAAATGTGTTTACATAGTCTAAAAATAATGTGTAGAACTCCAAAGTCAACCCACAGATCGATGACCAATAGATTAAATAAACATTTCCTTGGTATCATATTCCTCGGATTAGTCATTGCTTTTCCTCCTAGTTTCACATCATTAAAATCCCTATGTCCAGCAATCCAATCCGTCAACCAACAAGTTATGGATTTATTATCAGTTCTAATGGGCAAAATCATCATTCAGGGGTCTAAGACAACATCAAGTGTTGCAATAAGAGGCGTCCAATATGGATCTTGTCTAACCCATATAGGAATGTATTGTCTGGCTCCAGTAAAACATGTAGATCCAAACAATTGTTTTGTTTACAATATCTAGGATTAGACTTAACCCCTACGTTATTCTTGTATAAAAGCGCAATGAAATCTAGGAATATCATCATTTCAACTTCAGTCATCGCAATGAAGAACGTTATAAAACTAATTTCAAACGATCTGGATTCAATCTCTAAGGCGTGTTGGGAGTCCCCTACAATGTGCCAGGAGATAGAAAATATTACAAAGGAGGTGCGGCATACAAGAAGCTGGTTGCAGCTAAAAGCTGCAATACATTTACTGATGGCTCTACATAAGAGAGCCAAGGCTGATGCCTTCGACATAAATGATATCAACCCCATATTATTAGGGTTGGTGGAAATAAAATAAATAATTAAAACATAATTTTTTGTTGTTTGTGTTTTTTTTTTTTCTTAACCTTTCAGATAATTTTTTGCTCACTAGTTTCTTGGGTTTGTGGCAACACTGAAAAAATGTAAAAACAAAAGAAAATATATAATAAGAAGAAGAACTGCCGGTAGTATGTCCCCACCTTTTTGTCTCTCTTTTACTTTTGCATTTTCATTTTAGAACAGTCGCTTTTAATACTCGGCGTGTTAAAGACGTATTGTGCATTTGTTGTTCTTTAATTAAATAAAATTTAGATTTACCAAAAAAATTGTGTGTTTTGGTTTCTATTATAAAAAGTGCTTATAGGTTGCTGCTTCTTATCCGTTTTTTTATTCATTGACCTTGACGATTTCTTTATTTCCATATCAGACTGAGACAGAGACAGAGTTATGGTCTTGCTTCCTTGTCACACATGCACATATACAATTCTTATCAACGACCTTGAACGATGAGTGATTGCCGTGAGCCAGGACTCGCATAGCCATACTACTCCTATTCACGGCCCCCCTGATCGGAAGCAAAATCCCCGACATATTTTTAATGTAGATATTCAATATCTTGCAGGAGTACCTACTACAGGAGTAAGATCTACAATAAATATTTAATTTAAAATTCACTTTAAAGGCAAGAATACCCCACCGTCAAGTCAACCAAAACGTGGAAAAACTGGGCACGTAGAAATGGACACTGTAGATACTGCCTGCTAAAAGAAGAAAAAAGAAAAAATTAAAAAATCATTTTTTTGTTGAACCGAACTTTTCGCACCACACTGTACTCAGGCCACTCTCGTCGCATCGCAATAAGAAGAGAAAAAGAGAGAGAAAAAAAGAGCAAAACTGAAAAAAAATTATAAAACAATCATCTTCCGACTGCGCAGTAAAATCACGCCACTGCATGGAAATTTCCATACCCACGTAAGCACAAGGAAAAATTGCATGTTTAACGGCGGCAGCGGTAAATTTCCCGTGCGGGTTTTTTATCTCGATTGATCCTTCCGATCAGAAAAAGGAACAATAATTTAACCAGTGCGTGGAATATACATCCGACAAATTCGGAGATTCATCATGTGTCGTGAACAAAGAAGTTAAATTTTGTTGCACGAGGTCCAGAACGAGGACGGTTAAGACCATGGAGTGCACACGTGTTTTTTTTTTTTGCGAAGGAAGTGCGTCCCCCTCGTGAAGTAACTCTTTTAAATTACCCGTATATCGGATGACATTTTTATAATATTACCCGTAAATCGGATGACAAAAATAATATTACCCTTGAATCCGATGACAACTGTGTTAATATTACCCGTGAACCGGCAGTGTCGTAATCCGGGAGAAAATCGTCGTACCCTCAATTTTTATTATTACCCGTATATCGGATGACTATTTTTTTTCTATATTACTCGTAACTCGGAAGTTATTTTATATTACCCGTAATCCGGAAGACATTTTAACATTTTTTTTTTCCGTAAACCGAAGACGGATGTGTACGCCAATACGCCCGGTCTCGGGAATAATTTTACACTTTGGTGACCCATGCTGATCGTGGTGCAGACGCTGTGCTAAAAGCGAAGAGGCCGACGGCGGAACCAGGACCGCATTGAGGCGACAAGACCCGGCATCCCCATCAACAAGTCTAGTCGCAGATTTGCGGCTGTAGCACATCCCCCTCTGGGATACTTTGATTTATATTCAGTTCCTTGTGTGTCGCTGACTCGGTTCAAATCTTTTACGTTAATTACTTAATTAGCAACTTAAAGTTAGTATTCGTGGAGAGTATAACCTAGCTACGGGTATAGCTTCTTCAGTTTTCTTTGTTTTACCGCCCCGGGTTCAGAATGGCGGACTCAATAAGCAGGGTTATCCCCATAAGCCATAATTTGCTGTAGCAGCCGCTGACCATGCATGGACAGGAGGGCGAATACAATATGTAAGTACATTGACTACATCGGCCGAGGTAAATGACGGCATATAAACACGAAGTGACATGTTCGTCGCTGCATGGGCTATGGGGAAAGATACGCACAAGAGTTGTTTAGTTTTTTGAAGGCAACCAAGAAGTGTGAACGTATGCCAGAAAACGTTTTTTGCGTTAAAATATTGTGTGGTAAAGTTTATTTTTTGTGTAATACAATTGCGAAGCGATTAAAATTGACGAAGGATGCCGTCTAAATCGAACAAGGGAAAGCAAACCGGCAAGCAGAGGAAAGCAATGCCGAGAGAAAAAAGTCCATCGGTAGAAGAGGTAACCAGGTATGTGCGGAAAATATATTTGTTGTTGTGTGTTTACTAGTGTGTGGTTTCTTTCGGCACAGTAGAGTACAGGGCATATATTTTCTTTTTTTTGGTTTGTTTTTTTTTTTTTCTTTGCGTGTGTTTTGTTTTGGGGAATTAAAGAAGCCACACTAGTTTGCGCAGTATGTAAAGTAGGATAGATTTAACAAAGTACAATCTACTTCCAGCCAGAGGAAAGCAAGGCCGAGGAATTTGCGGACGCCAGCCGAGGCTGTGGAAAGACATCGCTTGGTGAAGGATCAGGCGGCTCTAGAACAACTAGACGGGCGGAGTATCGCAGTCCGGTTGGAAAGACTTAAGGAAGAATGGGCAAAGCACTGTAACCGGTACGACGCTGTAATGGAGATACTGGAAAGCGAGGATTAAGAAGTATTCACGACAGATTTCGTAGCTCTGGAGGAGATTTATTTCTTCACATGTGCAGAGTTGGAGAGAAGGATTGAGGAGATCAACCTGGGAAAGGAGGACAGCGAGGACAGAGGTGGAAGGATTGCGGTGCAGGTGAACATGCCTTTCCAGCAGCATGACCTGGCCAACACTTGGGGGAGTTTGACGGCTCAATAACCAAGTGGCAAGGTTTTCGAGACAGGTTCATGGCTGCGGTCCACGAGAGAGAGGATATCAATGCCGCCTATAAGTTTTCTTATTTACGGAAATCGCTCACGGGAAAGGCCGCCAGGACTCTAGGGGAATGGCAGCTGACGGAGTAAAGCTTCCAAGAGGCATGGGAAAGAATCAATCAGCTATACGACAACAAGTATTTGATCTGCAGGGAACGATGGAGTGTGAACAATAACCATTGTTGTCGACGAAATACATGTGCAACCGTGTACATCGAACTCCTATTCAAAAAGGAAATTTAAGTTGCTGCGAAATGACTTTATCGAATCATAATGGAGACAGCCTGAATAAATGCACAAATGCAATTTTGATGTACATACATATTTACTTATGTTACTATTTGTTTATTTCAATTCTCTTGTCAGCACTATCCCCTGTCGGCCACCAGACTTGGTAAAAAATCAAATAATATTGAATTCAAATAATATTTTGACTCATAACTATTTTTTTTTTGTAGATAAACATAGACTTACGGGCATAAAGCCCAAATAAGCAACATTTGCTAAATATATACATATGTACTAGAAATATTTTGAAGCCAACATACATAACGAAAACTGCAAAAGAAGTTTTTCACTTTTGAAAACAACTCCAGAGAATGGAACAGGTTAATATAAAACGAAAAATTACACACACGCCTTATATCAAACTATTTATTTCTTAGATTCTGAAGACTATCTCTTGACAACGTTGTTTAACTCAGTCATTCCTCCATTATCCATGTTCAAAGATAAGTCCGGCAGCAATAAAAGAAAGGTGACTATAAGTGATGCAGAAGAAAGCTTTATTTTGAGGCCTTTTTTGATTACGAATTATAAAGAAAAGATAGAAGAGCTGATAAATAAGAACTACAACGAAGCGATGACTTTACCACCATTCATTATAATTATAATGCATTCACCCATCTATTTGACAATCCTGATATGATGGTCAGATATTTATTCCCCTAGTAAAGCAGGTCTACGAGCGAATATCCGTACAAGACCAGTGCATTCCAAGGAATTTGCCATTCCCAATATTCCAGCATGCGATGACCGAGTTTCTGGTCGCATTTCAATTGCATCAAGCAAAGTATGTTCTAAAGGTGTGCCTGATTAACAGGCATAAATGGACCCAATCGCAGCCATTAGCGCTGACGAGTACAATATACCGGTCCCAATTTATGAGTATTTTAGTTGATTTTGTCCAACCACAACACCAACATATTTAAATATTTGGACAAAACTTTATACAAATTTGATTTATTGATGGAAGTAGGTACTTGACATTTGCTTCAAACATTTTTAATTTCTCTCTTTGGTAAGTGTTTGTCTAATGACAGCACATTCTTGGTGCTCTGTCGCTGGGTAGCCAAGGCATGGACTTGGTACCAGCTACTGGACTCCCTGCACTTGTGGGACTTTTGCTGACGTTGCGTGGCGGGTATCGTCGGACTGGGGGTGACGAGTTGCCTCAGCTGGCGAAGCAGGTTGTATTCAGTATTACCTCTCAAACTATACGGTCGCGTTGGGCACCAATAAACTTGGTTCAATAAAAGATGAAGTCATAAATTGTTGTTGGTTTTTATTGGTTTCATCAAGTAGATTTCACAGGTAGATTCTTTCCTCTCGATCCCGTTTGGAAGTCTAATCCCCGACAGCCAGATATTTGTATCCCATGGAATCAGTTAAAGGAATTCACCGAATTAACATTCTTAAGGGGATATATGGAGACAAAGTTGTTACGAATGGCAACACCGGTTACTCGAGTGCCTTGCAAAATATATTGTAATATGAAACAAACTACCTCCAACAAATGTGTTTACATAGTCTAAAAATAATGTGTAGAACTCCAAAGTCAACCCACAGATCGATGACCAATAGATTAAATAAACATTTCCTTGGTATCATATTCCTCGGATTAGTCATTGCTTTTCCTCCTAGTTTCACATCATTAAAATCCCTATGTCCAGCAATCCAATCCGTCAACCAACAAGTTATGGATTTATTATCAGTTCTAATGGGCAAAATCATCATTCAGGGGTCTAAGACAACATCAAGTGTTGCAATAAGAGGCGTCCAATATGGATCTTGTCTAACCCATATAGGAATGTATTGTCTGGCTCCAGTAAAACATGTAGATCCAAACAATTGTTTTGTTTACAATATCTAGGATTAGACTTAACCCCTACGTTATTCTTGTATAAAAGCGCAATGAAATCTAGGAATATCATCATTTCAACTTCAGTCATCGCAATGAAGAACGTTATAAAACTAATTTCAAACGATCTGGATTCAATCTCTAAGGCGTGTTGGGAGTCCCCTACAATGTGCCAGGAGATAGAAAATATTACAAAGGAGGTGCGGCATACAAGAAGCTGGTTGCAGCTAAAAGCTGCAATACATTTACTGATGGCTCTACATAAGAGAGCCAAGGCTGATGCCTTCGACATAAATGATATCAACCCCATATTATTAGGGTTGGTGGAAATAAAATAAATAATTAAAACATAATTTTTTGTTGTTTGTGTTTTTTTTTTTTCTTAACCTTTCAGATAATTTTTTGCTCACTAGTTTCTTGGGTTTGTGGCAACACTGAAAAAATGTAAAAACAAAAGAAAATATATAATAAGAAGAAGAACTGCCGGTAGTATGTCCCCACCTTTTTGTCTCTCTTTTACTTTTGCATTTTCATTTTAGAACAGTCGCTTTTAATACTCGGCGTGTTAAAGACGTATTGTGCATTTGTTGTTCTTTAATTAAATAAAATTTAGATTTACCAAAAAAATTGTGTGTTTTGGTTTCTATTATAAAAAGTGCTTATAGGTTGCTGCTTCTTATCCGTTTTTTTATTCATTGACCTTGACGATTTCTTTATTTCCATATCAGACTGAGACAGAGACAGAGTTATGGTCTTGCTTCCTTGTCACACATGCACATATACAATTCTTATCAACGACCTTGAACGATGAGTGATTGCCGTGAGCCAGGACTCGCATAGCCATACTACTCCTATTCACGGCCCCCCTGATCGGAAGCAAAATCCCCGACATATTTTTAATGTAGATATTCAATATCTTGCAGGAGTACCTACTACAGGAGTAAGATCTACAATAAATATTTAATTTAAAATTCACTTTAAAGGCAAGAATACCCCACCGTCAAGTCAACCAAAACGTGGAAAAACTGGGCACGTAGAAATGGACACTGTAGATACTGCCTGCTAAAAGAAGAAAAAAGAAAAAATTAAAAAATCATTTTTTTGTTGAACCGAACTTTTCGCACCACACTGTACTCAGGCCACTCTCGTCGCATCGCAATAAGAAGAGAAAAAGAGAGAGAAAAAAAGAGCAAAACTGAAAAAAAATTATAAAACAATCATCTTCCGACTGCGCAGTAAAATCACGCCACTGCATGGAAATTTCCATACCCACGTAAGCACAAGGAAAAATTGCATGTTTAACGGCGGCAGCGGTAAATTTCCCGTGCGGGTTTTTTATCTCGATTGATCCTTCCGATCAGAAAAAGGAACAATAATTTAACCAGTGCGTGGAATATACATCCGACAAATTCGGAGATTCATCATGTGTCGTGAACAAAGAAGTTAAATTTTGTTGCACGAGGTCCAGAACGAGGACGGTTAAGACCATGGAGTGCACACGTGTTTTTTTTTTTTGCGAAGGAAGTGCGTCCCCCTCGTGAAGTAACTCTTTTAAATTACCCGTATATCGGATGACATTTTTATAATATTACCCGTAAATCGGATGACAAAAATAATATTACCCTTGAATCCGATGACAACTGTGTTAATATTACCCGTGAACCGGCAGTGTCGTAATCCGGGAGAAAATCGTCGTACCCTCAATTTTTATTATTACCCGTATATCGGATGACTATTTTTTTTCTATATTACTCGTAACTCGGAAGTTATTTTATATTACCCGTAATCCGGAAGACATTTTAACATTTTTTTTTTCCGTAAACCGAAGACGGATGTGTACGCCAATACGCCCGGTCTCGGGAATAATTTTACACTTTGGTGACCCATGCTGATCGTGGTGCAGACGCTGTGCTAAAAGCGAAGAGGCCGACGGCGGAACCAGGACCGCATTGAGGCGACAAGACCCGGCATCCCCATCAACAAGTCTAGTCGCAGATTTGCGGCTGTAGCACATCCCCCTCTGGGATACTTTGATTTATATTCAGTTCCTTGTGTGTCGCTGACTCGGTTCAAATCTTTTACGTTAATTACTTAATTAGCAACTTAAAGTTAGTATTCGTGGAGAGTATAACCTAGCTACGGGTATAGCTTCTTCAGTTTTCTTTGTTTTACCGCCCCGGGTTCAGAATGGCGGACTCAATAAGCAGGGTTATCCCCATAAGCCATAATTTGCTGTAGCAGCCGCTGACCATGCATGGACAGGAGGGCGAATACAATATGTAAGTACATTGACTACATCGGCCGAGGTAAATGACGGCATATAAACACGAAGTGACATGTTCGTCGCTGCATGGGCTATGGGGAAAGATACGCACAAGAGTTGTTTAGTTTTTTGAAGGCAACCAAGAAGTGTGAACGTATGCCAGAAAACGTTTTTTGCGTTAAAATATTGTGTGGTAAAGTTTATTTTTTGTGTAATACAATTGCGAAGCGATTAAAATTGACGAAGGATGCCGTCTAAATCGAACAAGGGAAAGCAAACCGGCAAGCAGAGGAAAGCAATGCCGAGAGAAAAAAGTCCATCGGTAGAAGAGGTAACCAGGTATGTGCGGAAAATATATTTGTTGTTGTGTGTTTACTAGTGTGTGGTTTCTTTCGGCACAGTAGAGTACAGGGCATATATTTTCTTTTTTTTGGTTTGTTTTTTTTTTTTTCTTTGCGTGTGTTTTGTTTTGGGGAATTAAAGAAGCCACACTAGTTTGCGCAGTATGTAAAGTAGGATAGATTTAACAAAGTACAATCTACTTCCAGCCAGAGGAAAGCAAGGCCGAGGAATTTGCGGACGCCAGCCGAGGCTGTGGAAAGACATCGCTTGGTGAAGGATCAGGCGGCTCTAGAACAACTAGACGGGCGGAGTATCGCAGTCCGGTTGGAAAGACTTAAGGAAGAATGGGCAAAGCACTGTAACCGGTACGACGCTGTAATGGAGATACTGGAAAGCGAGGATTAAGAAGTATTCACGACAGATTTCGTAGCTCTGGAGGAGATTTATTTCTTCACATGTGCAGAGTTGGAGAGAAGGATTGAGGAGATCAACCTGGGAAAGGAGGACAGCGAGGACAGAGGTGGAAGGATTGCGGTGCAGGTGAACATGCCTTTCCAGCAGCATGACCTGGCCAACACTTGGGGGAGTTTGACGGCTCAATAACCAAGTGGCAAGGTTTTCGAGACAGGTTCATGGCTGCGGTCCACGAGAGAGAGGATATCAATGCCGCCTATAAGTTTTCTTATTTACGGAAATCGCTCACGGGAAAGGCCGCCAGGACTCTAGGGGAATGGCAGCTGACGGAGTAAAGCTTCCAAGAGGCATGGGAAAGAATCAATCAGCTATACGACAACAAGTATTTGATCTGCAGGGAACGATGGAGTGTGAACAATAACCATTGTTGTCGACGAAATACATGTGCAACCGTGTACATCGAACTCCTATTCAAAAAGGAAATTTAAGTTGCTGCGAAATGACTTTATCGAATCATAATGGAGACAGCCTGAATAAATGCACAAATGCAATTTTGATGTACATACATATTTACTTATGTTACTATTTGTTTATTTCAATTCTCTTGTCAGCACTATCCCCTGTCGGCCACCAGACTTGGTAAAAAATCAAATAATATTGAATTCAAATAATATTTTGACTCATAACTATTTTTTTTTTTTGTAGATAAACATAGACTTACGGGCATAAAGCCCAAATAAGCAACATTTGCTAAATATATACATATGTACTAGAAATATTTTGAAGCCAACATACATAACGAAAACTGCAAAAGAAGGTTTTCACTTTTGAAAACAACTCCAGAGAATGGAACAGGTTAATATAAAACGAAAAATTACACACACGCCTTATATCAAACTATTTATTTCTTAGATTCTGAAGACTATCTCTTGACAACGTTGTTTAACTCAGTCATTCCTCCATTATCCATGTTCAAAGATAAGTCCGGCAGCAATAAAAGAAAGGTGACTATAAGTGATGCAGAAGAAAGCTTTATTTTGAGGCTTTCTTTGATTACGAATTATAAAGAAAAGATAGAAGAGCTGATAAATAAGAACTACAACGAAGGGATGACTATACCACCATTCATTATAATTATAATGCATTCACCCATCTATTTGACAATCCTGATATCATGGCCAGATATTTATTCCCCTAGTAAAGCAGGTCTACGAGCGAATATCCGTACAAGACCAGTGCATTCCAAGGAATTTGCCATTCCCAATATTCCAGCATGCGATGACTGAGTTTCTGGTCGCATTTCAATTGCATCAAGCAAAGTATGTGCTAAAGGTGTGCCTGAGTAACAGGCATAAATGGACCCAATCGCCGCCATAAGCGCCGAGGAGTACAATATACCGGTTCCAATTTATGAGTATTTTTGTTGATTTTGTCCAACCACAACACCAACATATTTATATATTTGGACAAAACTTTATACAAATTTGATTTATTTATGGAAGTACTTGACATTTGCTTCAAATTTTTTGAATTTCTCTCTTTGGTAAGTGTTTGTCTAAAGATAAAAATTATGAATTGTGCAAAATCGATGCTCAACTATGGGACAACGCATTTACACATCTTTTGACAATCCAGCCAGATAGTTGTATCCCATGGAATCAGTTAAAGGAATTTACCGGATTAACATTCTGAAGATGATGTATGTCCCAATGATTGGCAGATTTCAGTTCAAAGTGTTTTTTCATTTTACTCAAAATTTGTTTAAGTGGAAAAGATGAGTTTTGAAATTATTTGTGTTACAAAACAATTGTTTTAAAACAACATTTTAAATGTAGATATTCAATATCTTGCAGGAGTACCTACTACAGGAGTAAGATCTACAATAAATATTGTAATTTAAAATTCACTTTAAAGGCAAGAATACCCCACCGTCAAGTAAACCAAAACGTGTAAAAACTGGGCACGTAGAAATGGCCGCAGAAGTCGAAATGGGTAAGTCTTATATTAAATATCACATGTCGACAGATCTTTTTTTAAACTGGGGCCTGTCCCTCATCAGCTACAACAATTACATCAAAGACCTTCAACAATATGTGAGTCCGATTAAACTTTTGAAATCGTTGATGTAATTTGATGAGAAACAGGAGCCTGAATTATTTTTGGTAATTTATTCAAAATAAAAATAAAAACTAACATCCTACACATAAATGTATGTTTTTCAGTTCCAGAAGAAAATGCTGATAAGTGCTATCAACTTTGACAATCTCAGTTCAGAGGAATTCGATAGGTCCAGGTTGCTGGGCAGCATTGAGGCAACTTCTTCTGGAGGAATTTGACCTGCGAGTGAGCAAACACGAACTCTACCGTCAGCTAAGCCAGCGATCACGTCGCCGTGACGAACCATTGCTGCATTACGTTCTCTCCATGCATGAGCTAGCCGCATATGCTGATGTCGACGACACGGACCTCATAGAGTTTGTTATAGACGAACTTGGCGATACGCAGTCCAACGTTTCAATGCTCAACTCTGCAAAGTCAATATCAGAGTTGAAATGCCTTCTTCCTCGCTATGAAAAGAAAAGGGTATCCAAGTTAGCATCTGGAACTAGAGGCCCAACAACCTTACCCGAATAATTAATCTTCTAAATCGTGTAAATATAAAAGATTAAAATAATATAAATATCAATAGACATTAATAATATAATTAAGCTAATTATAATAAAATACCGTATAAAGAAAATAGAGTGTCAGTGTTTTGTTTTACTTTTCTTTGGACTTACAGCGAACACTTAAAAAGGTAAGACCCAACTGAGAGTAGTGCCTCTCAGTATAAAAGATAAAACACTACACAAATCTGGAACAGATGGGTAAAGAAATTGATCATCAGTTGAATGTTGACGGATCGCCTGAAATACAAATGCCGCAGCAAGCTGAAACTTCCAGGTCAAGAAAAACGAAGAGGAATCGTGGTAAGATGTATTTTACGAAGAGTGGAAATTTGAAGAGGGAAAAAATGTGTAAGGAACTTGAAAATTGCCGTAAAAAGTGTAAGGGCCAAGTTACGTATGAAATCCAAAAAAATATCTTCAAAGCTTATTGGCAATTAGGAAGCCATAACAGAAGAGTTATGCACCTTAGCAGTTTAATTGAGTTAGTGGAAAAGAAATGTCAGCGTTTGAGAGGTGAAATAATTAAGCGTAACCGGGCTTATTCAAAACTTTACTTTTTGGAAGTCAATGGAAACAGAATCAGTGTTTGTCACAAATGTTTCTTGTACACGTTTGATGAAACTGAGCAAGTTCTAAAATCGATTTCAAATAAAAAACTTGCGTCTGATTCCGGATTAATTGCAGTTGATAACAGAAAAGATATAAATCCTGCTAATAAAATATCAGAGGAGAAAATCAATGAAGTCCGTAATCACATAAACAGCTTCCCACTTTATGAAAGACGAAAGGTTAAGGGACTCTATTATTAAAAAGACATTTAAACAATACACATCGGCTGGTAAACCTTTTGATATCAATAAATTTAGAATTTATTGTAAGTATGCAACTGGAGGTATTCCATCTGAATACTATCCTAGTAATTTAATTCACATTTATGATGATATTATGAGGATAGGGTTCAAGCAGTTGCCTCAAGTAGCTAGTACAGCTATGGTACAAAAGGATAATTATGCAACTTCGGGAAACTAAATAGATGGAGCAGCATTGACTCAGTAGTTCCATCATCAACTTCTTATGATGTAAGTAGGTTAAGTATTAGTGTTAATAAGTTCGTGCATCTTCATCTAAAAAAATACTTAGTGTTCGGGCACGACCCGAATTCAACACCGCTGGCCTCGCCCCGCACCCCTCCAAAACAATCACCTTCCATCAGACTCACTGCAGTGACATTCCACAGCTGGAATGTTCGGCCAGCAACAAGATAGCACAGTGTATCATAATGGCATACCTCGCCATATACGACGCTGGGTCATCTTCACTCATCAGCACAATCGATGATATGGGACACGGCAACCAACTCATCGTTGGATTGAGTCGTCGTCCACTGGTACTGGACTTGGATACCCGACACCTCGCGCCGAATCTAATGGCACATCACCATGGCAATAAATACCGTAGCGACAATGGCAATGGCCATAAAGCGCATACATAGTGGCACAGAGATAACGGAATGGATCGTCGCACACTATTGTTTGTTTCGGCTGACATGGCATGGTGAGGCTGCTAGCCGCTGCTTGGCAGAGACCTTTTCCTGTTCATTCGACGTGGTCGATAACGTACACTTAATAATAAACACTGTTCGTTAAACCATACTTGGTTGCGTTTTTATTTTCTGGACTTAGAAGACTTTCAGCTCAGTACCGGAAGACTTATTCCCGGACATTTTGGTGCCTCCTGTGAGGAACTGATTGTATTTATTGCGTGTTAATTGTAATATCGTGATTACCCCTCGCGGTGTAAAAACCCTCTCGCGGCCCACGAACGTTTGTGAATCAAACGTGAATCGAACGTTTGTGGTTCAAACCCAGAGTGAACAGTGACATTTATGTGTGAGATTGGTTGGCTACGCATAGCCGTTTGTTTGACCACAGTTTGTGCGGCAATAGCGCTATTAGCTGCGCTCGGTTTATTGTGTTGTGCTCGGTTCGAGTGACTCTATTCTCTGAATATTTTGTGTGGTGCTCTCATCGTGTGTTCAAATGGCTGAACTGAATCTGCGCACCACGGCGATCAACGCCATTCAGCGGGTCCATGCCAGGATAATGGCCGCTGACCTCAAGGAGTGCGACGAGGCCCAGCTCGAGCAAGAGCTACGCGCGATTAATGGGCAATTCGCGAAATTCGCCATGAACCAGGATGCCTTGGTGGCGATCGCCAAACCAGAGGAACTTGCTGCGCACGAGCTACTAGCGCAACGCGTGGAACGCCAGTTTGACGAGGTGAGTGTGGTGCTGCATCGGCAGCTGAAGACGCTGACGGCACCTGGACCGCCAGGTCTCCAATCATCTACCGCAGCTCCTGCCGAGCCGGCCACAACGAGTAATACGAAGATGGACATGCGATTGGACCCCATCTCCATCCCAACCTTCGATGGACAGGCGCAGAACTGGCTCGCCTTTAGAGACGCCTTTGAGCACCTGGTGCACAATACGGACTACCCAGAGGCATTCAAGCTGCAACATCTGCGGGCAGCCGTCCGCAACGTCGGCCTGGTCGGCAACATCTACTCAGGTGGCTACGATGAGCTCTGGAAGGAGCTCACAGACCGTTATGACAATCCACGTGTGCTGGCGGAGACACATGCGTGCCGATTGCTCAACCTCCAGCCGGTGCACACGGAAAGCCCTGCCGTGCTACACCAGGTTGTGGACACGGTGCAGGAAACGCTGAGGGCTCTTCGGGTCATGAAGCAACCAGAGATGACATGGGACGTGTTCCTGGTCCCCCTGGTGGGATCCCGTTTACCATCCAGCACACAGCAAGCATGGCGGATGAATAGCCCTGCCAAAGAGATTCCACGACTAGCGAATGTAATGGAGTTCCTGCTGCAGAGAGCCCAGAGCCTGGCGACGCAGGTCATCGTCCCGGCTACACCACGTCGACCTGAGGTCCAAGTGATTTAACTATAACAAAAATGCATGAACTTTACTCAGAATTACATGTCAATCCTGTTTCCTACACGAAGTACAGACAGATATTTTCGACAATGGGTATTAAGATGAAGAAACCCAAGACAGACTGCTGCAATAAGTGCGAAATTTTTAAAATAAAAATTGATTCAGCACAAAATGAAGATGAAAAACAGCATCAAAAACTGATGCAAGAAAAACACCATCAAGATGCAGATGACGCGTATAAAGCTTAAGATGCTGATAAAACTTTGACTAAAGAAAATATGAGTGTAAAGGTCGTTACATTTGATTTACAAAAATGTTTCCCGACTCCGTATAATTTTATAAACGACTTTTGTGGGCCTACAACCTAACGGTCCATGACTGTGTGTCTGGGAAGAGACATTAGGCTTTTTGAGATGCTATTTGCCAAGAAAGAACGAGTTCTTACATTCTAGGAAAAAAATAACAGCCTATGCTCATGCGTTAGAAGACAGAAAACTGGTGTCCGCCTAACAGTGATCTATTGTGATCCAAAAGTGTCTGGCCCCGAGAACGGTAGTTTTTATGTCTTGCACATGCTCGGCCCGAGGCGGCATCAGATGCAAAGTGACCCCATTGCGCTACCATATTTGTGAAGCCCCCCTTCGACGACGCCGCATGTGTAACTCTCGTGTCGTAAGTCAATCCACAGTGTCTTTAGGGTGGCCACGTGGAAGTGAACTAGTTCTGGAGCTTGGGCAAACTCTAATAAGACCCAGCAGCCCAAAATGTGGTCTCATCCGCGAGTGCGACACCAACACCCCCCCCTCGACCTGACTGTACTTTTGTGGGACATCTAGTCCAAGAACAGGCGATGCCTCAAGGTGCTGTTGAAATCGTTGCACCCCAGTGAACCCAGTGGAACAACCCCCTCAAGTGAGCGGTCTTACGACCCGCCGCCCTGTGTCAAAGATTACACCGCTTGGTGAAGGATCAGGCGGCTCTAGAGCAACTAGACGGGCGAAGGATCGCGGTCCGGTTGGAAAGACTTAAGGAAGAATGGGCAAAGCACTGTAACCGGTACGACGCTGTCATGGAGATACTGGAAAGCGAGGATGAAGAAGTATTCACGACAGATTTCGTAGCTCTGGAGGAGATTTATTTCTTCACATGTGCAGAGTTGGAGAGAAGGATTGAGGAGATCAACCTGGGAAAGGAGGACAGCGAGGACAGAGGTGGAAGGATTGCGGTGCAGGTGAACACGCCTTTCCAGCAGCATGACCTGGCCAACACTTGGGGGGAGTTTGACGGCTCAATCACCAAGTGGCAAGGGTTTCGAGACCGATTCATGGCTGCAGTCCACGAAAGAGAGGACATCAATGCCGCCTACAAGTTCTCCTATCTGCGAAAGTCCCTCACGGGAAAGGCCTCCAGGACGCTAGGGGAATGGCAACTGACGGAGGAAAGCTACCAGGAGGCATGGGAGAGGATTAATCAGCTATATGATAACAAATACCTGATCTGCAGGGAACATATGCGTCGGTTCCATAACCTGCCAAAGTTAGAAGGGAAAGCATCGGCGAACGAGCTTCAGCGAATGTCGAATGTGACACATGAGGTGTCACGACAGCTAAAAGCACAAGGGCTTCCGATCGAGTATTGGGATTTTATGTTCGTGCATAATTTACACGAACGCCTGGATGGAGAGACAGCCAAGCAGTGGGAGCTACAGCGAGAGGATGACTTTCCGAAGCTCGCGGATATGCTGCAGTTCCTGGACAAGCAGGCCGCGGCAAGCCAGACGATGCAGATAGGAGCACAGGCTTCGCGAGGACAGACAAAAGAGCAGCTAGACTTTGGAGTGAGACAAGCCAGGAAAGACACCATGTGAAAGGCAGGAGGAAGTCAAACGAGAAAGAGGTTTCCATGTGATCTATGCGCGGGAGATCATATGGTCTATTTGTGAAAATAAATTTATGTTGTTTTCAACAAAATGTAACCATGGTGTAAAGTAAAAGTATTGAACTTTATTCTATTACTGCGGTGTAAGGTAGTGCAGATCTTCTACTACAAGTATTCAAACGATTCTACTAAATTCTACATATACTACATTGCCGTGGCAGTCGGTGGTTGTCAAATGTCAAATTCCAAATAAAATTAACCATTTCTTATATTTTTCGTTTTATTTTGCGGCGATATTTACCTAATTAATTTTACTTTTTGCGGGAAACGTTAGTTTTCAAGTGAATTAATTGTCTTCATGAGCTCATCAACTACAGAAAACTATTGCGATGGCCACAAAAAGAAAATGCATTTTTTCAGAAGAAATGCAAACAAAATATGCAAAAGCCAAATGGGAGGCGCAGTGTACTGTCTGCAAAGTCAATATGAATGTCTCAAATAAAGGAAAATATGACTTAGAGCAACATAGTCAAATAAATAATTAAGTGATTCTTTTCATAAATCCGTCCAAGGACGTAAAAAGACACCGTCAAATAATTAAGTGATTTTTTTCATAAATCCGTAAAAGGACGTAAAAAGACACCGTCAAATAATTAAGTGATTTTTTTTCATAAATCCGTCCAAGGACGTAAAAGACATCTTTAATGATTAAAGTGACACAAATTCGTCCAAGGACGTACCGTAAGCACCTAAGGATGCACGGTAAAGACTTTTGCGGAAGCATAGGCTACCTAGCTCACCAAATCAGGAAAGAGGTACCGGAGATGGTACCTTCAGGGACGTGTCGGAGATCATCATTCACCAAGAGTTATCACCGTAGCTATTAATAAATTTGTTTCTATAAATAATATATTACTTTCCCTTGTTTTTATCTTACTTTTAAAATTAAATACACTAGATTTATAGATATTAGTAAGGCTGCCTACGGCACCCTTTTAATTATGTTATTTTTTTTTATTATTCCTTTTTTTTTAAATCAGTATAAATACCCGAATCCAAATTTACGCGATATACGGGATCTTCCCGATTAAAATTTTGTTTATTTGGGGTTAGGGGAAGAAGATCCTTCTTCGCAGCTGGCAATGCATTGGCAGGGGCAGGAGAGGATTAGTACCTCAACTATTATGGCGCATAGGCGTTCATAATTTTTTTTTTCTCGGATACCAAAAAGGGTAAAGAAACTCGTATCAGTTATTTATACAAATTTCGCTAAAGAATTCGATATGTCAATTCGACACGTAACGTACATTAATATGTGAGATTTTTTTTATATTTTTACTGCACGCCTGATTGTAAATCCCTTCAGGATATACCGGCGCTCGTTTGGCCTATAGTGGGCATTATATATTTTTCTTTGTATGTAACTTAGGTAAACCTGTTCCTTTTTGCGTCCAGCAACGAAAGCGGGCGCTCAAACGTATCGTACAACAGGTGGCAGCACACAAGTTTTGATGAAATTTGAATAATAAGAAATAGGCGCTGTCAGTAATAAGTGCAATTAACATTATTTATTATGACGTATTGATGAGTACCTTGCTAGGATAAAATATCGTCCCGTGGTGAAAGAGGAGTTATCCCACTCACAGAAGTGTTCGTCGTTAGTTGGGGTGGCGCGTGCGTGCGCAAGGCGAAGTACGCCTAACGTGAAGAATTGTTAAGAACAATTTTAAATAACTTTTATCGTTATAATTGAACTAAAAGAAATAGTACTTTTCGCGGGTGAACTTTTGTGGTGCCGGAAATCCCGGGGGCGCTAAGCCCAAAACAAACAAATCAAAATTTGTGTTTTGGTGAAACTTTTCGTGATTTAGCCCAGTCTGGGGCAAGTGAATTATTTCTTTTGGTTGTGCTCGAGACACGCGGTAGTGGCAATTTAAATTTCACCCCTCCGCCCCTCTAACCTACTAATTGAGGTAGAACATGTGCTCGCGACGGTGCGTTAGTGATCGTAGTAACGTCCAATTTGATCGCAGCCCAGCTATAGACAGCGGGTCAAATCTGTTAATAAATAAACTATAAATCATAATAAACGATATATTTTCTTACACTCCGTTGGATACTCTTCCCTCAAGTTTGAGGAAGCACGGTATCCCCTGAAGAAAACGGACCTTCTTAATACTGTTCAAACAATTTTTAAATCAGAAAAACGTAAGAACCCATTTAAAAATGATCGCCCTGGTAGAGAACATGGCTAAAACTGTTTTTTAAAAGAAATCCCTATATAAGCCTAAGAGAAGCTGAGACCATTTCGAAAGGCAGGGCAGTTGTAACAGAAAACAGCATTAGAAAATGGTTCAAAGATCTCCAGAATTTTTGTGGAAGAAACAGGAAACGAAGATGTGTTGCTTGACCCTAAGAACAATTTTTTGCTTATGCCCTAAAACAGGAAAAGTCATATCTCCAAAGGGTCACCGGAACGTTTACCAAATCCAAATGGCCAAAGAAAAGGATTCTATCACAGTGTTAGCTATGATGACTGCTAGCGGGGAGCTTCTGCCGCATTTAGTCATATTTCCATATACATATTCGACCACCTGCCGATATTGTTAGAAGTGTTCCAAGGGATTGGTTTTTAGGAAGAACCGAATCAGGATGGATGCGGAGCGAGACCTTTTACGAATATATTGCTAACTGCGTCGACAAATCGTTTGAAGAAAACAAAGTTCCAAAACCAGTACTGCTTTTTGTAGACGGGCATAAGTCTCATTTATCTATTCAACTAAGCCAATTGTGCCATTCAAAAGAAATTATTCTGTATGCTCTGCCTCCAAACACGACCCATATCCTTCAACCAGCTGATGTCAGTGTGTTTAAGCCGCTGAACAAAGATTGGAAGCAGACGGTACGAGAATGGCACATGTCTAATATAGGAAAGGTCATTTTATCATTACATTTTGTGTTTGAGAAAAAAACGGGCAGCCTGACGACCTGCGCCGTAGTAACTCAAGGGGCAAGTACCCCACGCCAAGTACATTGGACGTGTGTGGCGAAAATCGGGCAGCCTAACGCCCTGCGCCGTAGTGACTCAAGGGGGCAATATATATCCCTACCTCGAAGTTCCGTTCCGAACATAAAACGGATAATCACGAGCGGTGTCTGTTCCTTCGAGGAATCTCACCAGCGGGAGCTCATAAGCGCCCCGATCACCAGCAGAGAATCGTAAACCCCGAGAACCCCAACCCTGCATAGGCGTCATACCTGGGGGTGGAAAGGAAGGAGGATCCAGCAGAGGAGATCGCGATTCCATTAGTGTTAAATTTTTTTTTTGTCGTGTTGTATCGGCGTGATAAGTTCCGCTCAAGTAGGAGATTAAGAGAGCTCGCGAGTGCAAAGTTGTTGTTGTTTCCTAAATTATCAGCCCGTTAAGTTTGGGTTTCTTTTGTTGAAGGAAAAAAAATATATTTTTATAAAGGAAAGTAAAGACAAATAAAAGCGTTAGGAAAAGTCGCGGGAGGAGAAGGGGTAAAGAAGAGGAAGTGCGGTATCGGGTAGCCGAGGGCGTAAAAAAAAAAATAATAATTTTAATGAAAAAAGAAAAAGGAAAAAAAATTCTGTAGGGGAAAAGAAAATATTTTTGGTGGTTCGTTAGCGGCCAAGCGAGTTTTTTTTTTTTTTTTTGTCGTTTCCAGCACGGATCCAGGAGACGCGGTGCACCACGTTCCAGGAAGCAGAACCGGGTAAAAATCCTTAAATTGATATCTTGGTGAGTACCGCTAAAATTATATTTTGTTTTCCCTTTTGTGGGTAGTAAACCCGGAGGGTAGTGGGAAAACGAGTCACGGAAATACCGCCTCGCACTGTGGGGACCTTTTTCTTTAATTTCCAATTGTACGATTTATTTTTTTTGATGGGTATTTCCGGGGATTCGTAAACTGCCGCAAAGTGCAAAACTAAATTTTTTTTTTGTTTGTTTAATTCATTCGGGTCACGTTGTAAAACAATAATTTGTTGTTAGACGTTAAGTAGGGTTGAGCGGAACCGAAAAATAAATATTGTGAGCCATGGGGCAGGCGAATTATGTACCCAACTGAAATAGTTCTCTTTTTTTTTTTTTTTTCTTTTCGGAAGATGGTGGCTGAAGTTTCGAGGGTGGTTTTTCGTAGAATTTATTTTTCAGACTAACGAGATGGAGCGGTAAGTGAATGGGACATATGGTGGCATAGGGTAGAACTGGAAGGGAAGATGAACTAGGAGGACAGGTGAATGGAACTGGAATGGCACATCAGAGGTCATACACGATTAGAATACAGCGCATTGGTTATGGCCAAGGAACGGTCAGTATTAGCTCTGACGTAGGGTGGGTCATGCGCAGGTGAGAATTAGACACGCATTGCGTAATCTCTTACCAAACTAGCGATGAGAAGGAGGGGGGTAGGGATTTTCGGGTCCACGGAGTAGTAGTTATTGTTTGTCGATAGATATTATCTTTTCTCGTCTTTTTCTTTGATTGGCCTGAAACAACGTGACGGCAGTCCGAGGTGGGAAGCAAGACACCCCCTCCGAAGCCGACGAGCTAGTGCCCGAGCAACCACCAGCAGGCCTACGCTTTCCAAGCTCGGACACCCTTCTCTGCCTCTGCCCGGACTGACGGAAGGACCTGTAGCCCGACCGTCATAAGGGTAGACCTCAGGTAGGGAAGGTTGGTGCGAAACCCAGGGAGCCCTACCCCGAACACAGGGTGCCGTGGTAATTTATTGCGATCGGACTCTCTGGATAGGCGCATCGTCAGGGTGAACTACAATTCTCTTTTAGTGAAGCCAACAGCAAAACACTACACCCCCAATTTCGTTACAACAACACTTACTGGGTCTCCCAGTGCAATTTCTTCGCAGGCTTGGAGGGATATATACGAGCGAAAATAACGAGCTAAGCGAGAAAAAATTGTTGCAGTCGAAAAGAGAAAGGATGAAAGGCTAAGGAAGAAAATGGAAAAAGAAACTAAAAAATCAAATGAAAAAAGCGAAAAGGAAAAAAACAAGTTATCGAATGCGACAAATGCAAAGAGCGACTTATAAGCGATACAGAAGAAGACGATTTGAAAAAACATTGGTTGTGACACATGTCCTCGTTGGTATCACCTAAAGTGTAGTTCGGCGGCGAGATGCCATGCCAAGGGAGCTTAAATCCCATGCTGTTTTTTTTTATTATTATTGTGATTATATTTCGAACGTTCCTTCCGATCAAATAAATAAAAGGAACGATAAAATTAACCAGTGCGTGGTATATACCTCGGACAATTACGGTGGTTAGGGGTGCCGTGAATAAGGACGTAAATTTTTTAAATTTATTTTGCACGAGTTCCATTTCGAGGACGGCTAAATCATTGGTGTGCACACGTCTTTCTTTTTGGTGGTGCGAATGTGCGACTTTGCGGTAGTTTTTTAATTAATATGCGCAATCGGTGCTGTGAAGTAAAACAGCTGCGGTGAAAGTGCGCGTAATAAAAGCATTAATCAAATCGTTTTTCGTTCCACCCTCCACGCTCGAGGTGGGTAATTCAACCCCCTCAGCGCCCGTAAATTCACCCGACTGTTAACTGTACGCGCACCGCGTGTAAAAATATATCTTGTGTATCGATAATACCGCCTGAATCTGACGGCATCCCATCTCGCCCTGCGACCCCCCAAAAGGAAATAATTTTGTGCTAACTCTGGGGACTCCGACGGTACCCGTGGTGTCCAGCCACTAGAACACAGCGACCGAATCCCAGTGCCCAGTGCGTCCACGGTGTCAGTGCGTGAACCACCCCAGACCACCCCAGTTGTCCTGCCCGGGTCACATAGAAACCACCAGACCCTCTAGTGACTATCCGAGTTACCCAGCGGTACACCCTCGTGTCCAGGCGACCGAATCCCAGTGCCTAGCGTGATCTTGGTGTGAGCGGGAATCCAGATCCGCGCCAAAAATTTTGTGAACCTGTGGTCTAAAGACAAAAGAAAACCTGCGAAGCTAAATTACTGTGGAGTCATAATCACGACTCACAAAGTGTTCCGCCTACGCTCGTACTTCTTTTTCTTGAGCCTAATACGGAGCTAACGTAGGTAGTAGGTTGGCATTTTTTGATTCATTCTTACCGTTTTTCCAATAAAGTAATTGACGTTGGCCTTGATCTACAAATCGAATTGGCAAATTTTTTTTTGAAACCTGCTCCGATTTCCTCTGAAATCCGGTTGCGTGCTACTTTTACGATAGATAAGATTCTCATCACCATCTGCGATTTGAGATTACGCGACGTTCTTAATTAATTTAATCAGTTTGACAAATTAACCTTTACTTTTTCGCGATTTTGTAGCTAGGTATTTGCCGCGTACTCCTCAGGACGATGCTGTGCACACCATCCCCCCTGCAGTCGCAACGAGTCACCAACGCACCCTAAGGGTAATTAAAGGTATTTGGTAAGTCCCCTTTATTGGGATTAAATTTCTCTTTACATGGTATATTTGTTGACAACATTAAATTATTTCTTGTTAAGAACGAATTGTCGATTCGCGGTCTACGGTATAATACCCGCACGATGGTTACGCGTTAGATACTTTTGATTATTAAAGAAAAACAGACCAGTCAGATGCCAAGTTATCTACGATTAGCGTAAATAAATCCAAACCTGCCAGCATATGGAAGCTCATAGATCCGATTGTTCAGTACAGTGCAGATTCGATCCATAATATTTCTTTTATTTTTATTTTGTTAGAAGCTACTTAAATTGTAAACTTTAGACTAGGTTGATACATTTCGTTGTTTAAATATATCCAACCTCAAGAAGAGGTGAATGAACTTACATACGTTGTCACGAGTTTTCTTGAATGGAATTCGTTCAGTTATAGGAACTCAGCGGTATTGACCTGCCTGGACAACCGTTTGCTTCGTGGCTTTATTCATCCTGATGGCTAGTGTTTAAGAAAGTATTGAGGTGAGGTTGGCGTTTACGAGTGAGATGAGGTGAGTCAGGGCAACTAAGGGAGTTGTCCCGTGTATCTTTTATTTTGGGGTGACTAAGCAATTAGGAGGTAGTTAGTCACCAAGGTGGTCGATATGTGGCTGAGTCTCCACTATCGCCATAGGGGTGGGTTATCCTCCGAGAGAGGTACACCATCTTGCTCTCTCGCTCTACACTAGGAGCCGAATCTACTAGAAATCCGGGTTGTAAATTTGGTTCAGTCCTGCATTAGCAAAAATGTTCGAACAGCGAGATTGTATTCGATAACTCGAGCCCCAATCGTAATTAAACAGAAATTCTCGAATTCCAGCCTGAGACAGGCATGTAAAACAGGTAACACAGTTTGATAGGTAAGCGGCAAGAACCCCCCCATTCCGACGAGCTGAGGACGGAGCACGACTAGCATGCCTGAGCTGCATTGCCCATCGAACACCCTCCTATCTGGTAGCCCGGACTGACCCAACGCAGGTCCTGTAGTGCTAGGGTCATAGGGGTTGCTGGTGATAGGAGGTTTTATTTTCAAATTATTTCGCCGCGTGAGTCATCGTTGGTTTTTTTTTTTAACTTCTTTTTGGTTTTTTTTTGTTACCCGCGGCCTATGTATCCAGAGGCATGGAAGGACGACGGTTTGAAGTTGAACCATTGTACTTCTCGGCAAATTTCAACACATCCTAGCTACATAGTAATGATAATTCACTATGGTGAACGTTACCGGAAGTTCCGTTTTTGTCTAGATACGTTACACCCGGTGGTATTTCCGTTACAGGACGTTGATCCACCATGAAGGATACATAGTTAATAAATTATTTACGTTACATATTACCCGTGTGCCGGACAACAATTTTTTCTACTGTACCCGTATATCGGATGGAATTTTGGATAATATTTCCCCGTATCGGATGAGGACCCAAGTGTTTTTTTTTAATCGTGCCCGTATATCGGATGACATTGCTTTATATTACTCGTGATTCGAATGACATTTTTTTTATTACCCGTATATCGGATGAACAGTTTCTACAGTACCCGTAAACCGGAAGTTATTCATATTACCCGTAAGCCGGAAGACTTTTAAATACATATACTTTTGTGAACCGAAGACGGTTGCGTAAGCCAATACGCGATCTCGAGATTAATTTTTACCCGTGGCGACCCATGCTGATCGTGATACAGACGCTGTGCTGAAATCGAATAGGCCGGAAGAGTGCGGCGGAGCCAGGACCGCATTGTGGCGAGCAGACCCAGTATCAACATTGATAAGTCTAGTCGTAATTCGCGGCTGTAGATCATCCCCCTCTGGGATATGTATTTATATCCAGTTCGTTGTGAGACGCAGGCTCGGTCTAATTTTTTCTCATTATTTTCTTTTTTTTTCGTTAATCACTTAACTGGCAACTTAAAGTAGTTTCCGTGGAGAGATAACCTAACTACGGGTATAGATTTGCAGTTTTATTTTGGATTTACCGCCCCGGGTTAGAATGGCGAATTCTATTAACCAGGTTATCCCCATATAAGTAGCTATTAAACCTTTTCAGCCATAATTGCTGTAGCAGCCGCTGACCATGCATGGACAGGAGGCCGAAACATTATGTAAGTACATTGACCACATTTTTTTCGTTATTCTTATATTGTGATAACCTAAGACATTTCATTTTTTTTTTTTTTTTTGTTTATTGGGGAATGTCCTAGAGAAGTTGTGGATTACCGAATCCCAAGGTTCTTCCAGGAAAAATTCCGACCCCTTGCTGGGGCCTAAATTTCGCGATCCGCGATTTAAGCGGCGACTAGATAGGTTAAATTCCTCCACTATTATATTTTTTTTTCTTCCTTTCTTTTAAGTAAGACTATATCTCATTAACGTAAGCAAGATCATGCAAGATTTGTTTTGTTGTGTATCGTAACTATTAAGTTGCAATATTTCTAATCAACCTCTTAAGGTTAGTAATGGAATACCCATTCCCAGCGTAAAATTAGTTCTGTAATTCGTACTTGCCTGCGCGCGTAAATTATGTTCACCTAGTTTTAAGTAAAATTTTTTTTGATGCCTTAAATAAACCAGAACTGGAATTCGTTGTACCCAATGTTGGTCTAATTTAATTCTTTGGCGGTGTGTCTTGATATAGGAGGGAAGTAAGATTCTGTCAACGGGAGTCCCAGGACAAAGCAGGACTCAGGAAGGGAGGGCATGGCAGGGGCAGTCCATCTAGCCTGTCATCGAGGTAAGGTGTGTTGACGTGGCGACGGCGTCTAGTGGAAGAATCTCTCTCAACGTGCACGTACATTTTAATTGTTATAGGAACTTGTCCGCAGAATAGGGAAGATACGCAGTTCTCGCTATAGAACCCCCCCAGCCGTAGCATAGCCAGGGATAACTCGACGTGCACTAGCGTTTACCTCGTAAAGGAACATACCACGCACACCCCGGGTTAATATAACTCGGCCGCTTCCAGGGCAAGGGAATAAATAGGTGAAACATTTATTTATCTTCCAAAAATTATAACAATAGGTCTATCCGGATGAGAAGGTAAAGGGGTCCTAACATTGGAGTTCCTCTATTCTTCTTCGATGGATGGGTATATTAATTGTTTACGTTACAATTTAAGCGTAGTGACTTTAAATGACTTAGATTACAAAGTTTCCAGAATAAGGCGATGAGATCTATATTTGAGTGTGATTAACAACTAAAAATTAAAAATATTGCAGAGCGTTGCATGTGCTAACTCCTCTTTCAAGTGTGATTGTCATACTCGGACAAAATACCAATATTCCAAGGTGTAGACAAAAGTTTAACATCTTTGTGTAACTGAGTGGATTGAGTAAAAATAAAGCCCACGGAATTGGTTTTCATATTTAAAATTGGCAAGTATTATTACAGAGACAAGTCCACTTACCCAGTATTTTTTTTTAAGCAATTTTACTAGAAACTTTAATCTTGGAAAAGACAGAGCTGCTGTCTTGGAACTGCTACTTGACAGAGTTGTGTATGTTGATTCAGCCTGATGAATATTTGTCCTTATGTTGCACCAACGAATGCCAAAGCGAATTTCGTGCAAGAGTACTTCTCTGTGTATCCAAGGCCCCGGATAGACTTACAAACTTTGTGTTTTCATTTCAATTTCTCGATCATCTTACACTGGAATTAGTGGGTGTGGTGTAGTGCATCCAATATATTCATTCTTTCGTGATATACTGATCTGATCTTTGATCTCCACTGTTGTCGTTCCTCTTTCGTCATCTTATGTTTGGATGCCTCTTTTCAACTTATTTCTTTTGTTTGACGAATTGGTGGATGTATGAAGCTGTAATAGCAAAGACAGACTTTGATTTCAGTGACGGCAAGAGGTCTGGCATCATTCACTTTGTGGAACTGTGCATATTGTTGCGTTCTTAACAACCGTCTGTTTTAAACTTTTATCAAGATATATGAAATCCTTGGATTGCTTAACTTGTTCTTTGTATCTTTTAAATCTTTGAAAGTTGAGCATTTTAAAACATCAATAGAAGGTAGCAAACAAGTTCACTTGTGTAACCTTTTTAACAATCCTGCATTTTGCTGTTTTTTCGCGTTTCCTTTTTTTTTTCTTTTCCCTTTCCGGCTTTCCTTTTTGTCTTAAGTTAATATTTTTAATAGTTGAACACTTGCCACTGGTTGCATTATACCACAAAGTGTACCATTATTATTTCCATATTTCGCTGATTATTACTCCAAGATTTAGGTAATATTAGTAATTGTAATAACGTAATCTTAAAGAATCTTAAACACTTTCAATAGTAGCATGTTTAGTGGACGCATTCAGTTTCTTTGCCTCGAGTGCGACATCCAGTTATTCTCCATGTAAGTTGTAAACCAAAGAAACGGAGCGAACTTCGATTCGAATACAAAACGAGGTAGCTGTGGCAACTTCGTTATAGATAAGTGTCATGTAAAAGAGAAGTCGACAAGGAGCGACCATCTTGTTCCATTAATAATAATAAAATCATCCAATTGTTATTTCACTTGACAAGTTTAGTTGATTCCCAATCACAGTGCACCTTAACATTTGAAGTATTCTCTGATGTTATTCAGTAATGACTTGGTTCATTCCTTTTTCACTTTCCTTTTAGCAAATAGCACTGCGACCTATTTGTCTTATTTTTGGTTAAATTAAGAACCTTTGTCGTCTATAATATGAGACTTGTAGAGACTTGTAACTTAGATTACTTGTTCTTGAAATTATGTTTGTGTTTCTTTCGTACTTGAATCTTGAGTGGCTGTAAAGAAATAGAAACAAAATTAATGGAGGTTAGTTTGTGAAATAACAACTTAGAGCAAGGGGGGACACGGGACAGGCATAGTTCGACAATTGTTTTGCCGGTTTAAGTGGTCATGGGTTAGTGTGTTTTTGGGGCAGTGACTTTAGTTTATCTCACGTTCTGTCTTTAGTGGGAGCCAGCAACTGTTCCGATGGTGCAATCATAAATGACAAACACAAATAGTTTACTAAAAGCTAAAAAAAAAAAGGGGATAGTAGATCGGCAACTGGACTACCCAAAGACTGTACACCAGAACTTGCACCTATTCTTTAAAGTTTAAACTGTGCACGTAGTCAATACGTAAGTGTGCTCTTTAGACCCGTTTGCTGATACTACTCATAGCGATTTAAGGTCTATAAGTCTGCGTACAGTTTTCATAAGTGCAGGATACGAGTGGTTTACCAAAAAAAAAATAGTTGAAGTGACTTTGTAAAAGTGATATAATAACGAATATGCTGAAGGCATGTGCAGTTTATGATTATTATTATGATATTAACACTTTATTTATCTTTTTTCTTAACTTAAAATGTTAAAAATATTTTCTGTTAAATAATTAAGAGGGGGGCTGACCTTATGGGACATTATTTGTATGATTATCCTTAGCTCAGCCCCCCGGCTGACTACTGGAGACTACCTTAATTTCTTTTTCTTTTTCATAGCTGAGTATGCAAAATGAATGGAAACTTCAATCAGTATTGATTCTCGCAAAAGTTTCTTTGATTTCCAGTAGTCAGCCCCCCTGTACATTTACTTGAGAAATGGGGGCTGACTATGAGAGACACGGTTCTTTTAAACATTCTCCAGTCGTCAGCCCCCCCCATCTTATGAAAATTTGTAAATTACATTGGGGCTGACTACTGGATACTTGCGTGGCCGACTACTGGAGCTGAGGGGGCTGACCACTCGCAACTCATACCCTTTTCACTTATTTTGCAAATAGTTTGCATTAGGTAGCTCATATCCCCAATAAGCTTAATATTTTCCAATACACAGACTTCAAACATTCGGAAAAGCCAAATACTTGATTAAATAGGTGCAAACTGGATTTTTAAGGACCAATCAAACTCAAAAAAAAAGTTAAGGGGCTGACTACTGGTGCCATCACCTATATGTACTTCATTTTATATCTTTCTTTATTTTCTTTTTCAGCCTACACAATCAGTCATACGAATGAATACGAATATTTTTTAAGGGACACTCGCCACTAGCTGTAGCTTAAGCTTAGCTAAAGAGTGTCTTAACCCAATTTTGTTGGATCTTACAATATGGTTTATTTTTTGTTTTGAAGAACGCTTCATTATTGTTTCCCTATTTGCATTAATGGTTCCTCAATTGAATATAATGTTTATCGCTTATACTATTGTATCATTATATCACTGTACCTACTATTATATCACATTTTATATATTATGGCAAAGAAGATGAATTCATGAATAAATAAAAATATAATACCCTTCCTAAGAATTTGTTTGTTTGATATTATGGTCTAGTGTCTGGTCGAATCTGTTTACACTACTCAAATAATGCTGCGTAGCTATATTTTCACATGTTTCTACCTTCAATATGGCGAAACAATTGTCCGCAACAAATGGGGCATGACGCATAAGGAGCGATGCAGTATAAAAAGCGAAACTGCTTGTATCATTTGGGGACTTTTATATGGAAAACTCCCCGAGTTGTGCTTAACTTCGAGTGAATAAAATAGGCCTAAGTATGCGTATGCATATAGCGTGCTGTACCGCAAAGAATTATTTTCATCGCAATCTCAAATAGTGCACAGGATTTTTTTTTCGATTCCCTATTCACCACTCTCTAAGAAGTTTTTTTTTTTTGCCCAACGAACAACGACATTAGTTCAGTGGATGGCTGTGGAAGTTACCGAAGAGAAAAGGTTTATGGTAATAATTCTTCCAAGTAATCAACAAATTAGCAGAACTTAAATACACAAGGAAAAGCCATCACTTCCTATTTATTTCTGTTTGTAAATCTGAAGAAGTAAGACGATATTTTGGATATCGATCGCTTTATATACGTGGATATCTACTACGTATACTCCCCGGATATAAGCAAAGCAAACCCCCTAAGAACAAATTGTTCAATGTTGGGATTCGCAAACGCCATCCCATGCATTACAAAAGGAATTTAATAGCATATTCTGCTTCGAAAAATAGAAGTCGCATTTAGGATTACATCAAATTGCTGGCATTGAAAGTTAAAAATATGACCAAACTCAGGCAAGTGATTAATTTCACTAATTTCCTTACATTTTACTGAATGCTTTCATATAATTTGAATATTTTACTTAAATTATTCAATTACTTACAATTTGATTATCGCAATAGTCGGCCAATTGAATGCAATTGCGACGTAACGCCATTTTGTTTTTCGTTGATTTGATTAATTTCGATTGCGAGCAGAAGATTGCTATTTAATATCGAATGCTTTGATAATTTTTACTTTGTTTTTATTTTTTTCAGTTCGAACTTTTTAAATGAATTACTCTTATTTCGACAACACTTGAAAATAAAACCATACTGTAATTTTCTCTCGCACCGAAGACCGAACCAACAAAACAATAGCAGCTAAACGTAGCTGATTCGACTGCATGTGCATGTGTATTGAACAAAAGCTGCAGCCATTTTGATTTTGAATCGAAGAAAACGTAGCTTGTAGACAACATGGTACGTTCTGTTGTGCTCAGTGAAAAAAAGGTGTGTTCGAAAAAACCAACGGTCGCAAAAAAGATGGGTTTTATTTTGGCTTTCGATTAACCCCCGTATTAATAAACGACGAGCAGCGGCGAGTTAGCACTAACACACATGTTAGCTTCAAATTCCTATTAATAAACGTGTGTTTGGTTTCACTGACATTTAAAAACGAGCGGATAACTTATGTCGTTTTCGATTTGACAAAAAATCAATTTTTTTTTTGATCGAGATTGCTTTTCATGTTCTATTTGCCACAAAAATCAATCTTTTTTTTGATCTCAGATCACTTTTGAAAAATCTCAATTTTTCCTCAGATTTTATGTCGTTTTCGATTTGGCTTTTCAGATTTTGATCTGAGATTTCAGATTTCTGCTGCCAAATCGAACATGAAATCTGAATTATGTTGGTATGTGTGTGTATTGACTTGGCGGCAAAATAAAACATTTTTGGACTTGCACTCGAAATCCATTTCAATTGATTTTCACACATTTATAGTAATGCATTTCAAAATAATTTAATATAAAAACTCGATCCCATATGCGTAAAATAAATAATTCAGTTAAAAAAGCAACCCTCCCAACGACAAACAATTCGTAACCGACGCTGTGTGTCATAAACATTGGTGTTAGTGCAAGTATGTGTAAAATCTGAGGAAAAATTGAGATTTCTCAAAAGTGATCTGAGATCAAAAAAAAGATTGATTTTTGTGGCAAATCGAAAATGAAAAGCAATCTCGATCAAAAAAAAAATTGATCTTTTGCCAAATCGAAAACGACATTACACATACTTTCACTAACACCAATGTTTATGACGCACAGCGTCGGTTACGAATTGTTTATCGTAGGAACGATTGCTTTTTTAACTGAATTATTTATTTAACGCGTATGGGATCGAGTTTTTATATTAAATGATTTCGAAATGCAGTACTATAAATGTGTGAAAATCAATTGAAATGGATTTCGAGTGCAAGTGCAAATATGTTTTTTTTTGCCGCCAACTCAATACACACACATACCAATATAATTCAGATTTTATGTTCGATTTGCCAGCAGAAATCTGAAATCTCAGATCAAAATCTGAAAAGCCAAATCGAAAACGACATTAACTCACCGAATTCGGCGTATAGAGAGCGGATAACTTTTTAACTCAGAGAGGGTGAGGGATTTTACAAAATCTCGAATCCTTTTCGGTGATACGACATACGAATACCAAAAGTTAAGGTTTTTGTTTATATTGGGTTTGCAAATTTGTGTAGATAAATTTGGGTCCACATTTTGAATAATAATTATATATAAAATATATCCTGGGAACATAAATAATTTTCAAATGACAAGACATCAATATTTGAATGACGCTTGACATCTGAACATTCTACAAGAGAGAATCTGAGAGAGAATCGGTGAATTTCTGAGCGCAACAACCGATTGAAAAACGAAATATGACAGATGTACTAGAATGTTTAGTACAATTCCGTGTAGTGCTGCCGTGCGTTAGGTGATAAAGAGCGAATAGCTAATATGTAGATGGAATATGTTTATTAATAAGAAAAGTTAACAAACGGATAGGGTCACTATCCGTCTGCCAGCTAAAACACATGCTAGAGAGCGGATAGCGTTTTTTTATTAATACGGGGGTAGGAAAACAAAAGCACTTATCTATTCTAGTACTTTTTTTCGATTTCACTACGATGTGGCTTTTTGTTCATTGCATCACAAGAATCTATTTTTCTTCTCTTTTAATTGTAATGTATTTTATACTGCCATCTATGTGTCGCTCATATGAGCAAGTAATTAATTGTAGTCTGGTAGCATTTAACCGAATTGTCAGAAACTAATGTGGTATTCGTTTGGGCTTCTTCAGATTTGCTCTCAGATTCCAGATTTCGTGTGGCTAATCGAACATAAAACTTGCTCTTGCTTTTTTTTGTGTTTATATTCGTGCGATTTGAATATGTGTAGTCTTCGACACTTTTCTAAGCGATTTCCATTCACTAGTTAAATTTTGTATTAAAACATTAGAAATAGCTGTTCCGATTGATTTCTAAATATATATACATAAATAATTTACACAAATAGATTCACCCGATGCAATGCCTTTCTTTGCTGGAGAAAAAATTCACTAAAAATGTAAACAAACTCCATCAGTTGTCAAACTTAAACGCACTTGTATTGGTAAATCTGAGAAAATATCTAGATTCGCAAAAGTGCTCTGAAATCTGAAAAAGATTGCTTTTTCCTGTACCAAACGAACATAAAAATTGCCCTGAGAGCAAAAAAAGTGCTCTGAGAGCGCCCAATCGAATACCACATAAAGAAAAATAAAGATGGAGGGCACTTCCGTTGAGTGAGAAGCGAGAAAAGGTGTGTTTCGTGGAACTAAAAAATAAATATCCATTTACATCTCAGATGTGGGGTGGCCACGCGCGGAAAATAACATTCGAAACAGTAAATTAAATAGCAAGGAGGAAAATATATATAAAAGTTTCTCGAAAATGGTAGTAACACGCTCCGAACTAGCAAAGCAGTTAGAGGCCCTCGGCGTGGACTTTCCACCAACAGCCACACTTCAGCAACTGCGAAATCTCTTCGGATCCACTGAAGGCGAAGGGGATTCGCCACCAAATAGTCTAAACACAGACAACTTCCGACCTTCCGATAATATTGAGCCTTCCGACAATGTCCAGCAGTCCAATAACCTTCAGCGCCCCGACGAACCTCAGCTTGGTGATACACCCACCACACCAGTGAGTCCAGCCAATCATCAACCTTCGCACAACATCTCCCAAAGTCAAAACCCCGAGATGGACGACGACGCAATAATCGACAAGCTCGAGAAAAAGAAGAAAATTCTCCAACTTCGTCGAGAACTTCAAGCACTGGAAGAAGAAAGCGTCACCAAGCAACTGCAAAGGTTAAGTATTGCCGATATCGAAGGATTAGTACCTCCATTCAGTGGAGATGACGCGTATAGTGTCGAAAAATGGATAAACGACTTCGAGAATATCCTAGAGACTAGCCGTAGTGACGACCATTTTAAATTCATGGCAATGCGACGACTGATGAAGGGCACAGCTGCGGTGTACTTGCGAACCAGCAATGCAAAAGACTACCGCGAGCTAAAGCAAGGACTATTGAAACAATTCAAGCAAAATGTCTCAATTACCGACGTCTATCGCCAACTGCAGAGACGAACAAGAAATAAAGGAGAGAACGTTATAGCTTACATGTTGTCTATTCAGGAAATAGCAGCACAAGCACAAATCGACGAAAGCGAAGTGGTTGGCTTCGTTATTGAAGGATTGCGTGACAAGACAGCTTATACATCTATGCTCTACACAGCAACAACATTGGACCAGCTAAAGGAACTCCTGGTAAAGTACGACAAGAAGAGGTCCAGCGATCAGAATGCCCAAAGGAACACAACTTCAACACCAGAACAGGACCCTAAATCGATTCGCTGTTTCAACTGTTCTCAATATGGACATTTTGCAGCACAGTGCACAAAAACAAAACGTCCAGTTGGCTCCTGTTTTCGCTGCGGCAGCACAAGTCACATGCGGAAAGACTGTCACCAAGGAAAAGTAAACGCCATCAGTGAGGATCCAGACGCAAACCAGGAATTCGAGCCTCAGCATCTGCAGCCATTCCAAAACGTAAGTGTTGTTTTTCTAAGTTGTATCTTGAGTCAATATAATTTAAATTCACTTATCGACAGTGGTAGTCCCGCGAGTTTTATCTCCCGCGAAGTCATCCCCCCGCAAATCCTTCCGAAACCTCATGCTACATCAAACTTCAGTGGAATTGCAGGAGTCAAACTAAACACTTACGGTAAAGTCGATTGTTACATTTCGGTACTAAACAAAACCAATAAAATTTCTCTGTTTATAGTCGAACAACATATTCTTCCTGAACCCCTATTACTAGGGCGCGATTTCTTACAACTTTTTAATATCAGTTTCGTTATGGATGCCACTGAATTCCAACATTATGAATTAGAATCCGGAATTTGTTCATTTTTATTTAATTTTAAGACTCAAGATACAAAATCTTATTGTAAATGCGATTGTTCAGATGTGACTTGTAATTCATTAAATAAAAACGTTATCGGTGTAGAGACTTCCGTCGTAGAATCCTGTGTTCTTGACCCTTCCGCGCGTTCGAGGAATAGCTTAGGTGTTGATTGTTCTCGGAGTAAGTGTATTGCTGATAGTGACGTCTCCAGCACTGATGAGTGCAATAGGGTACAGTGTCCTTCCGTACAAAAACAACAATCGGGAATCGATTCGCTTATACCACCAGAGAAAGAGACAGAGAGTTATACAAGTTTAGGTAGTAATATTGTAGGTACGAATTCATGCGCTACGAACGGTAACGTCGAGGAAGTAGACATCGTCCGAGAGATATACTCTATAAACATAGATGAAGAGATAGACGAGCACCTCAGATTTAACATAAACTCTTCGTTAGACAAAGAGTCAAAGGATCGCATCAGTAGTATAATACTAGATTATCTTTCAAGATATCCGAAGCAAGTAAATAGGAATAACCAATTTGAAATGAATATTCGACTAACTACAAACGTCCCCGTCTATAGCCACCCGAGAAGACTGTCATATAGGGATAAATTAGAAGTGGAAGGAATTACGGAGGACTTGTTGAGTAAAGGTATAATCCGACACAGCGACTCCCCTTATGCTTCGCCAATCGTGCTAGTGAAAAAAAAATCTGGCGAGACTCGAATGTGTATCGATTATAGAGACTTGAATAAAATAACACTCAGAGATAATTACCCATTGCCATTGATCGAGGACAGCCTCGAATATCTGAAAGAAACAAAACACTTTAGCTTGCTAGATTTAAAAAGCGGATTTCACCAAGTGAAAATGGCTGAAGGGTCTAAGGCGTATACTTCGTTCGTTACACCAAACGGGCAATTCGAATACAACAGAATGCCTTTTGGGCTTAAAAACAGTCCGTCTGTATTCCAACGCTTCATCTCACATATACTAAAAGATTTTATTCAGAAAAGACTCATCGTTGTGTACATGGACGACATACTTATAGCGAACACAGTACTCACGGAGCATATTTCACTATTAGGGAGAGTTTTAAACTGCTTAGCTGAGAACGGCCTTGAGCTAAGGCTTACCAAATGCAAGTTCTGTTTTTCGGAGCTGGATTTCCTCGGGTATAAGGTTAGTGCCAAAGGGATTCAGCCGAACGAGGACCATAAGGCGTCAATCCTCCGATTCCCTATGCCGAAGAACATAAAACAATTGCACTCTTTTGTGGGCTTATGTGCATATTTTAGAAAGTTCGTGCCTCAATTTTCACGAATAGCTGAACCATTGTACGGGTTGTTGAAGAAAAACGTACAGTTTCACTTCAGTGAAAAATGCATAATGGCTTACGAAAAACTAAAACTGCTGTTGACAAACCCGCCAGTACTGGCCATTTACGATCACCGAAAAGAAACTGAGCTCCATTGTGATGCTAGCGCCACTGGATTCGGGGGGGTCTTACTACAGAGACAGGCAGATAGCAAGTTTCACCCAGTCTTTTTCTTTTCTAAGCGTACATCCCCAGCCGAAAGCAGATATCACAGCTTCGAGCTCGAAACGCTCGCTATCATATACGCCCTTAGACGATTCCGAGTCTATTTAGAAGGCATCCCCTTTAAAATTGTAACTGATTGCAATTCATTGACATTGACCTTGAATAAGAAAAACCTTAATCCTAGAATTGCACGATGGGCTCTAGAGTTGCAAAACTACCCCGATCACGTAATTCAGCATCGCGGAGGGAGTAACATGGGCCACGTGGACGCACTCAGTCGCAGTGAAATTGTATGCGCTGTTAATGAAGAAGATATAGAATTTCAGTTAGAGGCTACTCAAAGCAGGGATCCAGATATCCTCAGTGTTCGAACCAAGCTTGAAGCAAACGGTTGCGAGTCATTTGAGCTAAGGAATGGTCTAGTGTACAGGAAAGATAGGAAAAACAATCTATATCTGTACGTCCCTAGTGAAATGGAGACGAATGTCATAAGGCTAATACACGAAAAGATTGGTCACTTAGGAGTAAGCAAATGCTATGATAAAATCAGATCTTATTATTGGTTTCCGAACATGCGAACTAAGATTGAAAGATTCATCAGAAATTGCTTGAAGTGCATTATGTACTCAGCTCCGGCCAGAATAAATAAAAAAAACATCTATAGTATTCCGAAGGGGCCAGTGCCATTCGACACAATCCATATTGATCATCTTGGCCCAATGCCTTCAATCAAATCTAAACGCAAGCATTTGCTAGTAGTAGTTGACTCTTTTACAAAGTTCACTAAACTCTACCCCGTTAATTCCACCAGCTCGTTAGAAGTAATCTGTTCACTTAAGAAATACTTCGAATATTACAGTAGGCCCAAGAGAGTAGTGTCTGATAGGGGGACCTGTTTCACATCCTTGGAATTTAGTGAATTCCTCGTCCGAAATAATGTAGCTCATATAAAAGTGGCCACGGGCTCCCCCCAAGCAAACGGCCAGGTCGAGCGCGTTAATCGTGTACTTACCCCGATGCTAAGTAAGCTCAGCGAGCCTATTGAACACTCCGACTGGTCGAACAAGCTCTCAGAAATTGAGTTCGCTATCAACAACACAGTGCATAGCACTACTCAGCAGTGCCCCTCTATACTCCTGTTCGGTGTATGCCAAAAGGGGCCAGTGGTTGATCTCTTGACTGAGTATCTAGAAGAAAACATCTCGTATGAGCGCGATTTAGAATCCAAAAGGTCGTCCGCTTCGGCGGCCATAAAGTCCTCTCAGCAATACAACGAAAAGTACTTCGAGAGCAATCACAAACCAGCTGAAGTTTTCGAACCAGGTGACTACGTGGTCATCAAAAATGTTGATGTCTCTCCGGGTAACAAGAAACTTATACCAAAGTTTAAGGGGCCTTACATTATTCATAAAAGGCTTCCTAACGATAGATACGTTGTCAAAGACATAGAAAATTGTCAAGTTACACAGCTGCCCTACGACGGAATACTCGAGGCTTGTCACATTCGTAAGTGGAGGGAGGTCGATAAGTAAATAACACAGGGTCACATTTGAACAAAATCATAAGAAAAGCAACACTGTAGACTTGTAAATATTCTAAACAATGATCGAGGTCGACCATTTTGTCAGATCGGCCGAACTGTAATGTATTTTATACTGCCATCTATGTGTCGCTCATATGAGCAAGTAATTAATTGTAGTCTGGTAGCATTTAACCGAATTGTCAGAAACTAAAGAAAAATAAAGATGGAGGGCACTTCCGTTGAGTGAGAAGCGAGAAAAGGTGTGTTTCGTGGAACTAAAAAATAAATATCCATTTACATAATTAATGTCGATTTCCATTGGGATTTTCGGATTTTGCTCTGAGATTTCAGATTTTTCGTGCCCAATGGAACATAAAACGAGATTTTTCGTCCTTCGCATTTGTGGTAGTGCGTATTTGAAAAGTCAGCTGTTCTTAAATTGTAATTTATGCTTATAGAAATCCACTCAATTTATGTTGATATCCATTGCGGCAGCCAAATGTAATTTTTTCTCTATTTTCACAGACTTGCCTTCAAATTAGTAATTAATAACGCACTTTAAAGTTTGACAAAAGACAATTGCTTTGGGTGTTAAGGACTATTCACATGAGAGCGAGCGAACGAATTGCTGAAATGCGAACAAACCACTTTTGATGCATTTATGAACAGAAAATTGTACATTTTACTATTCCAAGAGGAGGATAGTTAATTATCCCATCAAAATGTATTAAGAAAACATGTTAATAAACAGTTTAAATAACGAAATTTCGAATTGCAAACTTTTTGCCGCGAACGAATACACCCTTGGCGCGAATTGTCAAAGTTTGTTCACAATCCACATCATTCAATTCGCGTTCCACAAACTAACGAATAAAGCATTCGTTCGAACTTAACCTCAAACTCAAAATGTTATAGAGACAAATAACGGCGACTGTCATTGGATTCGCGGGTTTCTGCGACCAAATTAAATGTATCATGTGAATGGACTGTCAAAACTTGCGAATATTCGTTCGTTCGTAGGTAGTTGGTCGCTCTCATGTGAATGATCCTTTAGTGTAAGTAGGTGTAAATATTTGCCGAATGCTACACTATTCCAATCGAACGAATGTCACAAGAAGAGAGCAAGTCGGTCTTTTATTACTCAAGCTAAGATTAGACTGTATGCGAATTATGCATATGAATGCCAAAAGGCAAATGACCAGATTAGCTGTCAAATGAACAAAATGCCACAATTATCAAAACTGTATATTCGACTATATGACCAAAATTACCAATACGGTCATATTTGCCTCGATGGTATCATTTAAGGCATTTGTTAATCTTGTACAGCCGTATTAATAATAGTCGCGTAACTACATGTTAGGCCTAACTACTGGCAAACACATTAGTTAAACTCAAATTCCTATTAATAAACATTTTTAAGTTCGTAACTTTCATATAACTAACTAACGGCAGGAGGTCTGTTAGCGAGTGAGTAAATCATAAAAAATTCGTTCCCGTCAAAATGACAAATAAATTAAATTTAAATTTTGAAAATTGTGGAACAAAATGGCTGACCGGTTTTCAGTGTTTGTAAATAGTGTTAATATTTGGTGAATATGTTAGGGGAGGATTCGGTTTCCATCGCCCCAACTCGAAAAGTGTACCAAAAAAGAAAAAAAAAAAACATATTTACAAATAAAATATTCAAAAATAAATGAAAATTTTCTGTTGTTTTGCTTTATTTTCTGTTGTTTTTTTTTTTTTCTTTTTCATTTGTCATTTTGTAATTCACTAGCCAGCCGTGATGATAGCCAATATGTAATAGTTTTCAGCTGTTTTCAGTACAATTTGGTTAGGTGATGCCAGCTATTTTAGAGAAAACATCAGCTAGTTATTATATGAGTTATTTTCTTTTATTAATAAGAATATTTAACTCATATGTTATTTATTTAACTAGGTGCTAGGTAATATACGAGTTAGAGATTAGTTACGGGTTTTTTATTAATACGGCTGGTAGAAGTGTAATGCTGTAGAGAAAAACAAATCAAAAAAGTTGAATTTGGAAATTTATTAGTAGCACAAAAAATAGAAAGCAAACAATTTCTACACAAACAAAATTTCACAACAGGAAAAATGTATATGCACAACCACAATTAGGGACAAGAACAAGACCACTAATTAAACTCACAAAAAAAAAGACAATACAATTAAATAATTTACGCAAATCATAGATTCAATAATCAACAAAAAAAAAAGAAAAAGAAAACAAATCCCAATCCAACGAACTCATCAAACACCGGATGACAACAAAAGAATACTTGTTCCATCAAAAATGCAAGTACTGCCATAACGAAATTTCAAGAAAGTGCATATGGGCATATAATGCTTTAAGCTCAGTACGCAGATGACACGAAACGGAAAATCCCATGCAAAAGTGACACAACGAAATCATGAACGAAAAATTTCGCTCTCCTTTTCGTTTTGCAGTACGCAGTTGGTACGCAGATGCTGCGAAATGATGACGGAAAAGTGGTTAGTTTAGTTGTAGTAGATTGCTTGGTACAATTCACGACTCTCTTTTCGCACACTGTCCGGGACATTATTTGCTTGCGAAAATTTGACATTTGTACTCCAGTGCTGCCAGATTTTATAAGAGGTATGGAGGCAAACTCATTAAATTGTTTAAGGACGACGATAAATGAAAAATAGGCGGTCATAGCACAAATTCAGACAGATGGAACAGTAAAGAAATTAAATATTTCCGTGGAATGATTTGTTTATTTTTTTTTGTCGAATTAACTAATGTCGTTTTCGATTTGACAAAAAATCATTTTTTTTTTATCGAGATTGCATTTCATGTTCGATTTACCACAAAAATCCATCTTTTTTTTTATCTCAGATCACTTTTGAGATATCTCAATTTTTCCTCAGATTTTACACATACTTTCACTAACACCAATGTTTATGACACACATCGTCGGTTAAGAATTGTTTATCGTTGGAAGGATTGCTTTTTTAACTGAATTATTTATTTAACGCGTATGGGATCGCGTTTTTATATTAAATGATTTCGAAATGCAGTACCTACTAAATGTGTGAAAATTAATTGAAATGGATTTTGAGTGCAAGTGCAAATATGTTTTTTTTTTGCCACCAACTCAATACACACACATACCAATATAATTCAGATTTCGTGTTCGATTTGGCAGCAGAAATCTGAAATCTCAGATCAAGAAAAGCCAAATCGAAAACGACATAAGTATTTTCAGCAGTCCCTTTTTTCGGCTCTGGCCCCTTTTTTTGTTGCCCTTTTGAAAATTTTCAGCGGCAACGCTGGCTCAAGCATATGCAATCGAATTCGAAATGAGTTTTCTATTTTCGAATTGCAAATTCCAAATAGCGGCGTCCATGTGATTGGCTGGCCAAAGAGGAACTACAACAAGAGGGCCAACTGAGAGCAGAAACGGTACATTTGCCTACAAGCTGCTGTTTTGCTGCTGTCCTGCATAGGAATTCCTAAGTATTAGTGCCTGTACAAATCAAAGGAGCGCCATTGCTGCCGCACGCATACTTAGGAAATCCTATGCAGGCACCTTATGTCAATCGGGCGGCCATTATTATGGTGTGGGCGACTGTGTTCGGCATTTTTGGTGCCCATTAGTTACACGGCGTTCACATCTCAGTTCAGTTTAATGTGGTATTCGATTGGGTTTCTTCAGATTTGCTCTCAAATTACAGGGCTCTCATCGCGTAACTTTTGAAACGATAGTCGTCGAAACGATTGAACACAACGATATCGTTTTTAGTTTGCTTCATATAACATCATCGTCGGATCGTTCAATCGAATCGTTCATCGTTTCCATTTTGAACAGTTTGAACATGACTGTAAACAAACTCTGACAGCAAAAAAATCAAAAAAAATGTATGGAAATAGTTTTTTTTCTTGAATTTGTTTATTTTTCTGTGTTTTTTTTATTGATTGACATTGATTTTGGCCCATTTTATTCACTTCGAGTGAATAAGGCATTTAATGCAGATGGAGAGGTAGTAAGGAATAAGGTAAGTGAAATGTGAAGTGAAAGTGTACGCGTATACGCAGTTAGCCAAAAGTGTGTAGGAACCAACCATAGCCCAATGGAATATGCTAAAGTGTGCACAGGTGTGGTAGGCCAGAAGAATTATTGTTTTTCGAAATATAGATTTGCATTTATTAAATCAATCAAAACGCCAATAAATTTCTTGCAAGACAAAAAATACAAAACAAAACTCAACCCATTTCTTTTTTTTGCAAGGATTTCATTCTTTCACAACTCGGATAAGAGCGAGTCACCTCCAAAGAGAACATAAGTGTGTTTTCCTTTAAATATTTTGCTATACTTTTCTCCAAAACTGAAATTCCCTATTCAAAACTGAAAATATGCACCAAAAACGATGAAGCGATTGCAAAATAGCTGTCGTTCAATCGAATCGTTTCGACGAGGGTATTTGACGCTTGAATTAGTAACGTGAAGCAACAAAAAACGATGATCGTCCAATCGTTAGGACGATTATCGTTGTTTGGTTGTTACACGAAGTTGAAGTATCGTCGAGACGATGTCGTTCGATCGTTTTGTGCTTACGCGATTAGAGCCCTGGTTACGTGTGGCTAATCGAACATAAAAACGTCACTTGCTCTTTTTTGTGTTGATATTCGTGCGATTTGAATATGTGTAGTCTTCGACACTTTTCTAAGCGATTTCCATTCACTGGTTAAATTTTGTATTAATGATTTCTAAATATATAAATATTTAGACATAAATAATTTACAAATGTAGATTCACCAGATGCAATGCCTTTCTTTTCTAGAAAAAAAATTCACTAAAAATGTAAACAAACTCCATCAGTTGTCAAACTCAAACGCACTTGCATTGGTAAATCTGAGATAATATCTAGATTCGCAAAAGTAAAAGGTTTTTAAGTTTTATGAAATTGTTTTTACCAAATTGTAATTTCTGATATAATTTTGTCACAATGACAAATACCTCAAAAAAATCATGTTTTTTTTTTAATGTCTGGCAGAAATCGATCTAATGATATTAATCAGAGAAAAATCAACTTAAACGATTTTTGCACTCTTGTTATAAGAGATTTATTTGTAACTTCAAGCACCCATTTTTCGTCGATTTTAATGCTTTTCATTTTGAAGTCATGTTGAAACCAAATAGGTATTTTAACACATTTTGGGGAAAGCGTTTGTCTTATATGTTTCGGGGAAAAAACACTTTAGTTTCAGCATCGATTTTAATCTGTAAATGGTAAATAAAATGGATAAACAATTCTTGTTTTTATCCGTTTATAATACCACCTTACCTGATTTTAACTACATGCGCATTTAATATTTTCGGGTAAATTCCATAATATCCTATGTAGATCGCCTTTTATTTATAATATGAAGTAAGGCGTGTTTTTTTTAGCTTCGAAACTCAAAAAAACACGAATATACTTAGAACAACATCGCCTTTTGTATTTCAAAAACACATAAAGTGTACTTGTTTTTGTTAATTAATAATTTAGGGAGGCTTACAAAAATATCAGTGGACATTTTAAAATACAACGTTATAAAATTTGCAAAAGAATATCCATAAAAATTAACAAAACAATTTGGATTCTTACATTCGATTGAATACGCGAAATCTGAAATCGGATCGAATCGCAGAATCCATTTAAATACCAAATTATTTTGTCTTTTTGTTAGGAGTATAATCTTTAATCATTATTATATCCGAGTATAATATTTTTTTTTTAAATTAGAATTTTTAGTGCTCCTCAGTAACAACAACACATTTCAGTGTTCACTCTAATTAAACCACAGAGTTCCTATTCATACTTTGATTTTGTACAAAAATGGTGCTAAAAAAAGAAGATGAAAATACCCACCAAGTAGCTAATAGATATTTATGCAATGTTTACGAACAATTAAAATCAAATCACTTTTGCCCTAGTGAAAACTCGGGCTTAGCTTGCATGGTAATAACCTATTTTTGGAACAACTCCCAATGGTATCTGCATGAATTTTGCTGTCAAAAATATTTTTCATGTAAAGAAAACTAAAAAAAAACTGAAATGTGAATGGATGAACATTTATTGGCACCTAAAATGGATAGAGCACAAGTAAATCTATCTAAAAAACCATACTCAACATGTATTCCTTTTACATTTATTGTTATAAATTCATTTACAAATTGTTTGTTATTGAAAAAGTGCCACCCGAGGGCCATTAATAACACGTATTCACAGACAGGAAAAATAAGAGCGCGCGAGAGAGCGCTGTCATTCAAAAATTGAGGGGATAATCGGTTAGGGGCAAGTAGAGTTGGCCCTCTTGTTGTAGATCCTCTTTGTGGCTGGCGTACGTGCATAGTTTGTTTTGCTAAGTTGAGTTTTCAGTAAATAAAGTGAAATAAAATAATAAATAATCAGGTTTCTGAAGAAATAAGAAGTGGGCGACAAATAAACATAATAATTCCCAAACGTTTACCTTCTGCTCATAAACAATCAGTGAAAGAAGAAGAAAACTGTTGGTACGTCGCCATTATCATCCCTCCAAACCATGCTTAGGCATTGAACTAGCGAGTTATTCGGATAAAATGGTATGTGAAATTATATTTGAAGTATGCTTTTGAATAAATTGAAGCATGTTTTCCAATAAATCTCTGCTTGCATTGCTCTAAATTTTGTTCGTTCGTATTTGTACGAATTCCTCAAAGCATTTCTTCCCATGAGATACGTATATTATGTACATTGGTTCTATAACGAAACTAAAGTCTAATTCGTGCTTAAATTATTTATATTCACTCATAAATAAATTAGGTTTTCTTTGGCCAGCAATTTATTGTAGTACCTACCTACATAGTTCTATATACGACAGCCGACAGCTGCTTGTCTAAGAACAAGGTGTTGATGCAAATATGCGACACTACACAGACAATATATACGCAGTTCCTACTGAAATGCCCTCCTTGACCATCCTTATCCTTTGGTCACTCTCTTGTCACATAAAAACATGCGAAAATTAATACATAGGTAGTATGTATCAGTAAGAGTAATAAGTAATATTTAAATGTAAAACGTTTTATTTAACGTCTGCCTGATGCGATATCCAGTTGAGAGTTTTTTGTTATTTCCATTATCGAAAGGTTATCTGATATGATTATGTGGGTATAATATCTTCTTGCCAGCATATTACCTATATTCGGAATGGCATTTTTACTAAATTAACTTTTTTTTTGTTCAGTAACTTGTACTGATATCCTGTTTCTATTTCTTTACAGTCATTCTGCCTTCATTCTCGGAAAAAGCATAATCCAACTTCACAAATAAGTAGTTGAATTTTCAACTCATATTCAAGCTCATGAAAGGTTTTTAATTAAACGCAATAAAATGTAGCCACGTCCAAATGCAATTTCTTCGCGAACGAAGACAACATCATGATCATGACAGTGTGATTGGCATTGGTGAGAATGCAATAAATTGAACGAGACATTCCGCCATCATTGCACTCGCAGTTTGGTTTCGGTAGTGTGAATATTTTTTCAGTAATTTAACAGTTCATCAAGAAGTAACAATAAGCTGCGGAACAAATCAGACTAAAAGCAGAATAAAAGAGATGTGCAAAGATTTTACCTGAAAATGTATGCATTACTTGCTTATTCAGTAAAATCGCTCCTGACCCGTGAACGAGTCGCGTGCCTCTGACGCCCTCTGCGATCCGGTGCACACTTTCTAGTTATGCAGACAGCGCGCTAGCATCTGCATCTCTGGCTTGATCTTTGACAAGGACGTTCGGTCTTCAAAATTCGTGAAATGAGTCGCATATAAAAGAAGAAGGGACATTTCAATAAAGAAAGAAAATTAAAGCGAACATATATGAAACAATGATAACAACACGCATGGAAGAAAAACGACTTAAAAGATACATTCCACCCGAGTGTTATATAAGAACAAGAGTCACCTCCTCAACGATTTTAAACCACATACCTACTTGGTTCGCTATGGCCCTAACAACTGAGTAACAAATAATGGATGTTATAGACCGAAGCTGTATAGGACCGCAACAGGACTCTTACACTAAATAAATATATACCTACAACCAATGCAGAAAATTCGTTGGTGCAACATAAGGACAAAAATTCATCAGGCTGAATCAAGATACACAACAATCAGTAGCAGTTCCAAGAAAGCAGCTGTCTTCAAGATTAAAGTTTCTGTCTTTTAAAATTGTTAGTACGCACTACGCACTAGTGGGTAAGTGGACTTATTTATCCTTTCCTATAATGTTTGCCAATTATGATAAAAGAGTGTATTCCGTAGGATTTATTTTAATTGAATTACATAATGTCCGTTACACAAAAATGTTCACCTACTTGAGTATAGAGGAGACATCTACTATTTGAAATATTGGTAAAATAGCCGCGTATATTCATAGAGTTTACACATACAGATTCTGAAGTGTTTTTTAAATGCATCTTTAACAAGAGTTATTGCTCTTGTGAATTCAAGTAAATCGCCTTTGTAATTGTTTGTTAGCTTGTGGAGCTTCCATGCATTTGACGAAGTAGATGAAATCATAGTTGTAAATAAGTTCCACCACCACTTCTTCCCTCTGATTTCAATTGGGTACGTGTTGATAAATTGGTCATGTAAATCGACTCCGCCCATATTCATGTTATAGTTTTTGCTTTTTGCTCCTTGCTCCACCTCTTGACATTTTCACAAGGTTCGATTTTGTCATAGTTTGTGGCCATTGTAACAATACTGTTGTCCTTCCACTTAACAAAAAGCAATTTGTTTGTCTGATCAAACTGGTGGTCAAAAGTTCCTCTACTCAGCTTTTGAAATTCTTTATTATTAGGCAAGGGACATTTTTTTAACCGATTATCACGAGCAGTTCCTGTTGCTCTAAATCCCATTTCTTTCAAAATCTTCATTAGTCCGTAACTAGTACAAAAATTATCAAAACAAATGGCATGATCACTTCGGCAGTCAATATTCTTTAAAAGATCGAGGACCACTCTGGACCCTAACGGGAGTGCTTTTAGAGAAGGTTTAACATTTTTAGCTCCGCAGTATGTTTCAAATTGATACATGTAACCATCATTGCTGCTCAGCATCCAATTTTTAAATCCAAATCTTACAGGCTTTCTTCTAATAAATTGTTTGCCGAATGCCGACCAAAATATTTAACCATTGATTCATCAATGGGCAAATGTTCGTGCATATATCCCCATTTATGAAATTTTTGGCATAATATTGTGCTGAGCGGGCGAAGTTTTGCCATTTTATCGTTCAAATCGAGATTGTTATTATTAGCAAAATGTATGAATGGTTTTAAATCTTGGAATCTGTTCCTAGACATACTGTTTGCTACAATAGGAACATGTGTATCAGGAGCTTGTTTCCAATACATATATTCTCTTGCCTCAGAGTGGTAACCCGAAAATAACAGAATTCCAATGAAAACTCTGAGATCTTCTTCATTGAAAGCAAAGATGTGTTGGTTTTTTTGTCCCGCATACAACATGGTTTGGCTAACAATAAGTTGTCTTACCTCGGCATCAAACAATTTTTCAAATACTTGAACTTCGTTGAGTCCAACTAACTCTGAAGCACAGTTTTGTATTCTTTCCAAGTAATTTTCTGTTCCTTGGATTTCCATTGTTGATGAAATGGACTTCGTCCAAGGTGGAGGAGCTATTGATTTTTTTAAATCGGACAATGAGATGTCATCTTCGCTGTCGAACCCATCATCACCTGGTACTAAAAAGGACTATCCAAATATCTCGACCTCACCTGGAACATCTTGTGGTATTCCTAATGTCTTCATGTTGTCTTCATCTATGTCCTCTTTATCTGTTACATAGTCCACCGGTGGAGGTATCACAACGATGTCAGCGTTGACTAACTTCGTATTATTCGATAGCTCGTCTAGAGCAGAATCGAGATTACAGAAACGTTTTCCGTAAAAATATTTGCTAGGAATCGCTTTGAAATCCATTCTAAAATCGGAAAATAAATGTACATGCATGAACCCACTGTACTTTTAAAAGCACATCTAACTTTGGTTCTACTTACTTCCGTCTATATATAATTAAGCATATGGGGATATATTTTTTCCTCAACTTTATCTTTATTTTAAATGAATATTGAAAAAGGAAAAAGAAAATATTGATTTCATGAGCTTTTTTCACACACAAACTTCTTTGATGAGAGCAAAATGGAAAATAGTTAAAAAGTGACACTCATCAAATTCAATTTAAAAAACACCTACTACGATTTAAAACGAAAGAAAAGCTGTAAAAAATTGAAAATGGTCCAGTGAGTCCAATAAACAGTTTATGTACGTATTTAATTTGAATTACAGAGCCTACTTTTATTGACACATTTACAAACTGAATATTTTTGTACTTTAAAAAGTACAGTGAGAGAGAATGGGTTAAGAACTTTTGTACGGTCAGACCTCTCACTATTATTATCTGTCAGATCTTCGAGAGAACGACATAATACCTACTTTAGGCCCCTTTCATTATATCAAGCTAGAGACATGTTTTTAACCATTTCACCTGGAACAATAGGTATTGGTTTCTATTTAGAAAATTAAAAAAAAAATGTTACGTCCGAGATACCGTATTACACTTTTCCGGGTACAATAGGAATAGACGATTCTAATTTGTGTGAAAAAGAAAAAAAGAAACACGAGAGAAATTGCAGCCGCCGATGGGTTGAAACTTGAAAGTCGCTAATGGGTATTGGTAGGGAAATGTCAAATCGTCCATGCAAATTCGCCAGTGGTATATGGCGGGGAAAAGTGCAACAGGTAGCCGGTCCAATGTTGGTCGCTCAGCTGGGGTGGGTTCAGGGCTTTCGCAATTAAAACAAAATTATGAGTGTGTTGAAAGAAATGGGTACTTAACCTTTTTTTTGTAGATGATAAATCCAATTTTGGTTGTATATGTAGTGTGTCGGTTGAAGTGTTTATTATATTATTATTTATTACAAAATATAAAACGAGTTGAAGTTCGTAAATCAGATTTGCATGTCTCTTAGCACGAATGTTCTGGGCGAGTGTTCGGGTCTAGGTCGCGTGTTTCACTGACTCTCGTTGACGATGGTTGACCGTTTCGTCAGTTCTCTACGGGATTTTGGCGATGTTGTACTTCCATTCTGCGGCGCATGTGGTAGTGAATATTTGGTGGTCTGATAATTGAAGCCAGGTTCACCACATATACAGTGGGCGCCACACAATCTTTTTCCTAAGGAATTGTGAAACCTTACCGAACAACTTCCCGATGGTAAAAGCAAATTTTGACGAGTGGACAAATTAAAAGAATGGATTTTTACCTCGTTATAAAACTCCGTGAGGAGAAATGGCGTTTTATTTCGCGAATAGGTAGGTTAAATGGTCAAACAAAATGGTGGTCGCCGATGAAATATCCCACTATTGCTATTTCCCGACTTTTAAACAGTTAGGTGAACGGGTCGCTTGTCCCGCTTTTCTGGGATTATACCGGAACGAAAACCAACGTAATGAAATTGATTCTTTTATCCTAACTACCGCAGTTCTATGAAATATTCCATTAAAATATAGATATTTGAATATGGGCTCTTTATTGTCTTTTCTTTATTTGTAATAGTTCGTTTTTATCTTAACAAATTTTATACTTCTTCACTTGTTAACATCTACTGGAAGAGTGACTCGCTTCTATAGAACGGACGATCTTATTGGCCGATAGAAGCTTGTCCCTCATTGGCTGATTCATTTGGCTGTCACTGTCAATTCAAAACAGGTACTAGAGTGCTTAACTTTACTTGTAGATGGGCCCATAAGAGGCCCATAAGAGGCCCATCTGTGATAACCTACTAGATTACAATATATATAAACTCTACTTAACTTGCTTCCTTTGTCCCCGAAGACCTGTCGTGTAGGTAAATCGTATCATCTGAGCAATTTTATAATTTTCAAGACCTTATACAGCTCGAAAAAAAATCCGTGCTAGAACATGGTTCGCGACATTATTCCCTTAGCGGTTTTATGTATATCCTCTCTACCAAAATAAAAGGATATCTAGCAGGCGAGCTATTGGGACTTACACTGCTTAGGGCTCAAGAGACATTGTTCCTATTTATGGAAAGCAGCATCTTCGGGACAGAGGTTGCTATTCAAAACCTATTTCGACTTTTGATTATTCCCTGACTACGTTACAGTTATGCAACTTCCCAGGATCTGTACATGACAGTCGCGTAATGCAGTGCAGTCGATTTTACAACAAATGGAATAATGAAGGGTGGCGTCCTTTCCCAAGAGCTGTTATTATTGGTGACTCCGCGTATCCATTAAAAACGGTGTTATTGACTTGTAACGTTCCTAATAGTATTCCAGAAAGCCGAACTAAAAATCGTTTTTTATCTAAGTTGAAGAAAACGCGACAAGATGTTGAATGTAGCATTGGACAGTTGAAGGAAATTTTTCCTTGCTTAAATGGGCTTCGTTTAAAGACGGCTGTTAGTTGTGCGAATGTTGTTCATGCTTGTGTCACACTGTATAACATTCGGAAAAGGATGGTAAAAGAAAACGAAATTGTTTTGTTGGATGAGGATTTTAATGCAGAAGATGAAGATGGTGGAGATATTGCAGATGAAAATGAAAATGATCAGAGAGATGCAGTGGAGACGCTAAGAAATTATTTAAACCATTTCAACTAATTGACATATTTCATTAAAAAAAATACTCAAATTGTAATCTTTTATTTATTGTATAGAATGAACTAATATAAATATGATAATAATATTCTTATTTGGTTATATATATATTTCGCTCTCCTCGGCGGCGTCGTCGTCGTCGTCGTCGTTAATTCAAAAACTTCCAAAGTGAAGTTGGTTGAGGTTTTCCTCTGACATCTGACACACTGACATCTGGCACAATAGCTTTTAAGGCAGTACTTAAATCGTTACAACTTATAGATAAAACCTGGATAAAACATTACAAAATATAATTTTTATTCTATTTTATTTTGGAAGGTACTAACCATCTTCTTCTTCCGATGATTGGGACGGAACGAAAGGAGATGCTGTGTATTTAGAAATTTTAATTGCTAAACGCACTTCCCTTTCACGGCACTCGAGCTGCTTACAATAGTAATTTATTGCAAGCAGTTTTTTTTCGAAGCTTTTGTTCTTCGTCTTCCTTCTTGCATTTCTTGACAGGTGCTTTATCAGGCTCAAGTTTTTCGGTCTGAGCCTGAGCACTCGGCGATGGCTGACATGAAACTGGCTCTGGGAGGTCATTGTTTCTTCCATCCATTTCGGAAACATTCAGACCATATACGATCTATAAAACGAAAGAAACTTAATAAATCCGAATTATTTATAATTGGACTGAAGAGCTACATCATCGCCCACAATCGCTAGCACAAGTTTGTCGCTTTCGTCCAGAAGCTCCTTACTGGAAGCACCACCGACTCTTGTCCGTTTCATCCTGTCAACTTTATTCTGTAGACAGTGTATAGTTGGTAAATTTAACTAAGGTAACGAAACAACTCATCCCACCATAACATTTCGGCGCCAATTTTGCCAAGTTACTCTCCTGAACTTTTCTTCATCGCTATCATTGACAAGCCCATAAGCCAATGCAAGTGAAACAACTTTCTTCCGCGCATCGGAAATCACTGATTTTGTAGCGGTACAACCGTCGAATTTCCCAAAAAGTACATTTTTTTTTCGTGCATTTCTTGTAGCACAATTATTTGTTGTTCCTTTGATGTCTTTAAAAAGCAAATAAAAACGTATTAAGACTTATAAATAGTTACCTAAATAGTAAAAAGTACTTACTTTGGTATATTTTCTCTTAATTCATTGCAAAATTCAAACCATCTACAACAAATTATTCTGCTGTATGATGTGTATGATAAATTTCTGTGAAACAGTATCATTTTGGCTTTCGCGGTGGTTTCAATTTACTTTGGATGCGAATCCTCCTTTTGACACACGAAATGTTACGCCCTAAAATTAATTAAAAGACGAGATGTACAAATTACTAAATTTAGATACTTTATTTAAAATTCATTACTTTTGGCGTCCATCCGCCATTACAATTCAACCCGCTCTAACCTTTTTGTTATTTTGTCACTTATATATTATATATTTTTACATTGCATGATATGGGCTTTGATTCTTACGCCCCCTATATTTTGATCTTCGAATTAGTACATGTTTTTGTTCATTATTTCTATCTACCTACTTTTTCTTCCGGGTATGGCTTTTTACTTTTTACTGTCTCCCCTGCCATCTACACTTCGAAATTGTAACCGCTACATCATACAACATTCCAATACTTCCAGTGAATTTTCATCATAAATTGTTGTATGATAGCAGATCATACATCAATTCTGTGAAACAGAAATCATACAGCAGAACTGAAAATATCATACAATGTATGTAGAATATTTATTAATATATAAAATAACACTATAACTTCTTCTACTAGTTTACGTTAATACAATGTAGACTTTATTCGTATAAAATATGCATCGAAAATCAATCTTCGTTAGTTTACGTTACTACAATTTAGTGCCGATTTCTGACCGCCGTGGCTCGTGGTTGGAAGAGAACTTCTCGATACACAGCTTGCCCCAGACACCGTTACCCGTCATAGCAGCTCCCATATGTACATGCGACTCAGCAGTCTGTACCATCCCCACGCCTTTGTTGCCCAGCTCACCAGCCATCCGATCCCCAACATTCCAGCTATCAAAACACAGACCAGTATTCGCTTCGACATCGTGTGGCTATTCCACGAATACCATATCTCCGTCTGGTATTTAAACACATACAAATCAGGTCATCCTCCTTGGCGAACGTAACCTGATCCGTGTGTCATCGCGTTATCGCTACTAGGTGGCCAGTGCATTCACTTGATATACAATATTTGACTATGGGAATCGGTGACATTGTCTTTTGGGTTGGGTTATGCTGTCGGCGGTCTGGAAATGCACATGATCAATAAAAGAAATAAAACTTATAACTTAACTTATCTTATTTGACCTACATGCATGTGTTGTATGATCTGTGAAACAGGGGCCTGGTCACGATCATTGCCTTAGATCTTATTTAACACTTATTATCAGTTTAACATAAGCATTATATAAGATCTTATTTAAGAAATAACTTTAACAAGAGACGTGTTTACTTTTTTCGTTATAGATATATTTTATTAATTAAAAGAAAGATAAAAAAAGAAAGTGCCAGTAAGAAAATAAGAAAAATTTAGGAACATTAAAAGTAAATTCATTATTTATAAAATCATTTTATTTTGCAAGCGCAACTTGTGCTTGCGTTGGTCCATTCGTTTTTTTTCCTTTTCGGATGGCCTCTTTTATGTCTTTTTCGTATTCATTGTATGACGTATAATATCTGTTCATACATCCTATAAAAAATAAAAAAAAAAAATAATAATTTGTAATTAAATAAAAAATATGGATATAAACTTACCGTACAGCGTTGATTGAAAAAATTTATAGTTGCTGATCGGCTTCATGTTTTTCCGGCCGTTCCAATTAATCTCCGTCAAGAGACTATCAGCCACTAAGACGCTTAAGTTGGAACTGATTTTGCCGCTTATTTTAGATCCAATTAATAATTTCTGCAATGATTTTGAAATTATTTAAATAAGCAAGATCCAAATTAAGACATAGACTGATACTTACTATATCTACTTCAAAATTAGGCTCGAACTCCAGTCTCTTATCGAGATCTTCAAGATCCGATATGGTTTTTAAAGGAAAATTGAACACTTCCACAGCAGTTATTCCGAAAAGTTTTTCATAAATCCTATTTATTTTGACAGTCTGTGCTGCTACTGCCGTAGCTTGACGCTCTAATGCAGCTTTCATCGACGACACAGCTTCTTTAAGATCTACGAAAGACGGAGATTTCGAATTAGAGACGTAAAGTACCAAAAGTAGCAATAAAAAAAATTACCTTGATTGGTGTATATTTGCATGCATGAACTTACTGTGTAGCACTCTTCCTGACATATCTCTTGATTATCCCGGCGCCTGTGATAATACGTTCGATGTTCACAGAGTTGCACTTCGTCGGTCAAGAATTGTCCATGAAATCTGTTCAAACTAGAAAGGAATACAAGTGTCGACTGCAAATGATTTGCATTCATCTAATGCACGCGTATAGTTACGCGTAGTGCCCGGCTTTTATGGTGGGTTCTTCACCACGTTTAAGGCCGCACTGCCTACCTTCAGATGCCCTTTTTCACCGCAGATCTTGTCAGTAGATCTCCTCGCTATTCGGAGATTTGTTATGGGCACTCTGCCATGTCCAAACTGTGTTTTTAAATTTCTTCTAAAAATCTATATAAAAATAGCTACTACCTGAAGTGTTTTTTAAATGCATCTTAGAACTTTTCTACGGTCAGACCTCTTACAATTATCTGTCAGACCTTTGGTGCATTTTTCACAGGCCTATAGAGGATACCTAGGCCGGGAAAAAAATGGGCGAGTGTAATTTATTGTTTCGTTTCGCTTTTGTCTTTGTCACACTTTGCGTTCGAAAATACTGGTTGTTGCAAGTTAAAGACACTAAAAAAACAACAATACACTTCTTATCAGAATGATTGTACTTTATTTTTTGACGTTATAAATTGTTTAAAAATTGTATTTCTTCTTAGTCGACTGACTTGAAATGTAAATTGGGGCTATTGAGAGAAAGCAATAGTTTTTGTTTCTCTGTTGAATTTCTCAAGGTTAAAGAAAATGATTTTAGTACAGATTGTGTAACAAAAAAGAGTTTAATCCAGTTCCACGTCTTTGCCATAGGTATTCTTTATTCGAAGAAAAAATATAACAAGAAAATTACAACCGGAAGCTTATAAGATATATAAAGGTAGGTTGTAGTTTGACAGTTATTACAATAAATTTTAATTGTTTAGTAAAATATGCAAGATGGCTGTTGATTTATTCGATTTAATTTTATTAGTCCAGAAACTAGTCCTTTCGCAGAAAAACGTTTTATCTTAATCTCTTTTACATGGGATTTTTCTGATCGAATCAGCAACAGTCGCATGATGTTGCGCCACGGCAACTTGCTTTATGTTTTGAGTGAAATGAATAATACAAATTTAATTTTTCTTAATATATTTTATTTTAATACTAGGTAATTCTTTAGACGTAGACGAAGGCGAGTGGTTGCGGCGGTTGTTCAATCAGCACTGTCCAACGAAAACTTAGACCAAGTCCAGTACGTCCCAGATATGCGTCGCCTTTAGGGTTTTGTACCATGTGATGGCTTTCCACAGCTCATTCACAATGTATGCCCCTCCGCCAATAGTACAGACGATCGCGATGATTGTACATATCTTCGTCATGTTGTTGTTCTGTGTTCTGTTTTCGGCGTTGTCCCCCTTTTATCGCGCCACTTAATTCAAATGGGCGATGAATCATCATTTAATTGGTTGGTGGTTCGGTGTCAGTCAGCAATGGGTCAGGCCGCCACAGCGTATCGAATGTTGATATTATTTCAGCCGACAGTGGGTCAGGCTGCAACATAATATTTCCTTATCGGCGACTTGATGTTATTGATGTGACATGGTTTACTTTGATGCGTGCATTCTGGACTAATGGCCTGGATACTCGTATGACAATACTTTGTCATACATTGTCGGCTAGTTTGTTATGCCTTTCATGTTGCTAGTCGCAACACATGATCTCTTTTTCTCTCTCTAATTTCCCTTCCTACCTATTTTCCTATGGCATTATTCTTTAGTGATACCAAACCATCACTCTATATAATTCTAATATAATACAGTTCGGGCATCCTGACCGTACAATCGACCTCGATTGTAACCGTTCAACTAGTGTATGTTCTTAATGGGGCCGTGCTGCGGACGTAAATTAAACGCACTTGTTATCCTTTTAAGTGGTTTAATATTCTACAAAATAGGATATTATAATTAAGGTAATGAATTTCGCATGTAAAAATACTTACAAAAGTGTGTCCGACTGACACTAGCACGCTACATTAAATTAGAACACTAAGGCCCGTTTTATTCACTCGAAGTTGAACACAACTTGGGGATTTTTATATGGAAAACTCCTCGAGTTGTGTTCAACTTCGAGTGAATAAAATGGGCCTAAACGAAAGATGGTGGCTACTTCCCATTTCAACTGCAGGATTTAACAAAAGTCTAATATGACCGTCTTCAGTGTGTTCTCATTTAATGTTCGCTTACATTATAAAGGTTAAGTTCACCAATACAAATAGTAATAAAGGGTTGAATTTTACTTAGGAGCTAATACATTATTTCAACAGTTCAGTTCAGTTCAAACTAAAGATAATTATATTTGAGCAGCAACAATTGGCATGCGAAGCAATCTCCTGCATCTCGATTATATATCTTTTCACTGATTCGGTTGGTTTCAATGTTCGTGACTTCAGCTGCTGGAACACCTCATTCATGGTATAGACACGACCAAACTCCTCTATGAGTGCCTGCTTCAGGCTGGCGTAAGTGTGTGCGACGGTCGTCCTCAGAAACATCTTTGCGGTGCCGTTAAATATTCGCCGTACACTAATGAATTTGTCGCGTCACTACAGCCAAAAACCTCGAATGCATCTTCTACGTCATCAAACCACTTTCGAACGTCGTATGTGTCATCCCCACTAAATGGGTTGACCATGGCCTCAAATGCGGCAAAATCATACTTCTTGGACTCGGCTATATCCATTTCCTCCATCATCAACTGCAGTTCCTTTCGCTTCCTGAGCAGCGACATCTCTTTCTCCAATTGGGCTATTTGCACATCCACGTCGGGCACTACATCTTCTGGGCGGCGGTTATCGTTGTCTTTGTTGTTGGCCTCTTGGACCTGGGCGTCGTCGGCAGGCTGGCCATTATTCCTCCTCACTTGGTCGTATAATGGCCGCAACTCGGCCACAGTTGCTTCCTCGTCAAAGTCAACGTGGGCTGCGATTAAAGCTTCTATTATTCGCTGCCGTTGGACATAAGCCATTTTATTTTTCGGGTACTTTAAAACTGGGGAAATTATCTTCGTATCCCACTTCTGAGTTATACTAAATTTATAAAGATAGCTGTTGATTTTATTGATTTTATTTTAGTCGTCCAGAAAAACAGTCCTTCTCTGAAAACGTTTTCTTATATTCTATTTTACATGGGATTTTTCTGACCGAATCAGCAACAGTCGCATGATCTCTCTTTCTCTCTCTAATTCCCCTTCCAACACATTACCCTATGGAATTAGTCTTTAGTGATACCAAACCACCAATCTATATAAGTCTACTACAATAAAATTCTACTACAATGCTTTATTTTCACTTTATTAAATTCTAATTGTTTAGGATGGCGGCCACTCGCCGTGCTATTTTCAGAAAGAGGTACAAAAGAATGACGGGGAAGAATATGTTCGACAAACACGAGACCTTTCTAGAATGCCGGAAATTCATCGGCTACATTATAATTGAAGTTGGTTGGGGTTCGCTATAATGTCAACGCATGTGCAAATAAAGAATGTACTAGTTGTACTAGATTTTTTATTTGTAGTTAGCAGTTGATAGATGGCGTTAACAGGTAGCCTTCAGCGAATAGGGGATCATTTAAATATAGTAAATACCGGATCTTTCGTTGAGCTCTATGATGGTGTTATCTTTGGATGTTGGCCTGGAGTGGCTGGAGTGACAAATTCGTATGATCATGACTATGAGGGATATAGTTATTATCCCTGATAGCACAAAGCAGGTTATTATGTATGGTTGGTTATTGGTCTTCAATTCGTTCGATGGTTTTGATGTTCTAAAGATTTAGCTCTTTCAGCGATTCCAACACTCAGAGAAAAATACTATAATTTTAATATGAATTCCTATTCTTTCAATGTGTTTTTGCTATTAAAATTATTCAATGTGATTTTTCCTATTATTAGCATAGTTCAAAAACTATTGAAGCTATAGTACATTTAGATAATTATTTTAATTATTTTATAATATTAATCCAATAGTGCATACGATTAAATAGTAATAATATGTCCCATTATTTTAATAGGTTACACTTTTGTATGAATACACTATTAAAACTATTATTATTCCACATTAATTTTAAAGGAGAAGTACTATTAACTCAGTGCAATAATGTTATTAAATCAATTCTACGTATACTATAGTTTCAATTAGTTTTCAATATTAAATCAATGGTGCCTCCAATTTAAAAGTAATAAGATGTCCCATTATTTTAATAGGTTTCCTTTAATGTGAATACACTATTAAAACTATAATTTTTCCACATTAATTTTAAAGGAAACGTACTATTAACTCTTCACTATTATTATACTTACTTTTTATTATAAAAACAATAGTTCATATAATTGAATCAAATATCCAAATCGATACTTACATTTGAAAAAATATTGAGACCAATACCTTGCTGAAAATAAAATTAAGCCCTTTAAAAAAAGAATAAGTAAAACATTTTTATTTCGTTTTTAGCTTTAAGCTTTTGTTTTAAACACATTCAATTTAGTATTTTTCCAATATAGATCTTCTTTGGCGATTAGATTATTATAAAAAAAAATAATAAAAACTTTCTTGTACACTTCATATTTCACTGAAATCGAATAGGCTTGTACCACTTATAAAAATTTTTTTTTCATCTCAATAGTACCTAAATGAAAACTAATACAGTTACATTTGAAGTTTTTTGTTATCTTTAGTATAATTTTTTTAAACGAAATGCTTTTTTGCTATTAGTCAATATTTTTAAAGGGTTTACTAAGTGCTTCAAATCGCATGCACCATAAATGCTTTAATGGTCCACACTTACGAATCGCAGTTGGATAGTGTAGTAAAAAATTAAACTTTGGTTTTAATGTATCTTTAAATAATACCATATACAAAGAATTATGCTTGGAAATAAGATATTCCAATGATTTTAAATCATGTTCATTGAAAACCGGAAGCAGAACTAAGTCTACTATTTTCAGTAAAATTATAACAAAAATGCCATGTTTTGTGATTTTCTCGCACTTGCTTGCTGGTAGTGTGATATCTGCGGCTGTCCTTCATTGACTTCCAAGTTGATTTACATTCGTCAACTGATATGCAAGATTAAAAAGATTATTTATATGTACATAACGATATTGAAAAAAATAACTCATAATGCATACGGTACTACGAAATCTGAAAATATAAAGATAACTGCAACACAAAATATACTATCTTTGAGAGCGTTCAACGACTAACAAAGATATACTAACTACTCAGTGGTAGCTTATCTGGTTTTCCAGAAACAGATCAATTTGAACACAGCATAAAATCGGCAAATTCACGAAAACGAAGATTCTTTCGAGTCTGCTCTTTGGAATCCAGATGATATTCCACTACTTATTTGGTATATCTGAGTTTGCCTTAAAACGCTCTATCAGATGGCATAGGTTTACTGCAATTTTTATTAATTTTTAAATTTTGTAGTACCACATTATGAAAACAATTCACGAATTTGTAATTGAAAATACTAGAGCAGAGCTACCCAATATTACATAATTGCTACTTATAAACTTACCTGTTTTCTCCATTTCCCTTGCAATTTTTCGCCAGTCGGAGTTAACTGCCTCAATATTGCAGTGGGATTTGTCCTGCAAGTTCCAAATAGCTGGTCGTTCCTCCACAAGCCCCACAAGTTTTTTTTTTTCATCACATGAAAAGGGTATTTTTGTTTTGCGTTTCCTTTTAACTATGTTTTGTGTGTTTTCCAAAGTATCCATATTTATACTACCCACAGCTTTTGAAAAGAAAATAAATAAATAGTCGAAGACCAATTCACCCGGCAGCAACAAAACAACACAAACTTTTTTTTTCTTTTTCTTCTGTCAGAATTTATCTTCGATTTAATGTGCTGGACATTTATTTCGCGAGCTAAATGAGTGGAGACTTTCCATCGGCCCATCTACATGAAGTTAAGATTTTAGCGCGCGAACAGGATACTGGTTTGCTAAACTGCCTCGCTAAATTTTATCTTTGTAGACATTTTTGTATGGGAGATAAAATTTAGCGCGAGCAGGATACTTAGCTTAAGTCACCTATCATAAGCGAAAAGTAATTAACAAATGTCATTGTCTCACGTGCAGTCATTTTTAAGGAACCCGACTTCAACCCTGCCAACGTTAATGGTGGTGATATATTACCAATTTCTGTTTCCCCGTAATCAAACATTTGCTTACGGAAGTTAAAATTTTCCGATGAAAACAATTTTGATGATTCAATGAAATAAAGTAAAATTTTTGAGAGATCGTATCTACAAATGCCTTCAAAAATATCGTGCATAATGTCACAACTGAAATTATCTACCACATCAAAAGATGCAATGTCATTAAAAATACATTTCTCCTTAATTCCTGTGCTTGCTTCATTTTTTAAAGCTACGTCAACATCATAGTTAAAGACATTGCGAAATGCGTCTTTTCGTTCTACAATATCTGCTTGCATCTTCGACTTTTTTCTTTTGCAAAACCGACAGTAGAAATTTGAATTGAAGCTTGTTTAAAAACCCAAAATAGTATTGAGACCCAAATTATCACCAAGAACAAAAGCCAATACAAAGTGAACATGAAGTGTTCTATTATTGGCAGTAATAATGAGGCCCATACTTTCTAGTTTTTTGATTTGATCAATAAAAGGTCTTAATGTATAAGCATTTCCAAATTCGGATCTATCTTTTGTCTTAAAAAATCCAGCAACAAATATATTGTTTAGCTTGGAAAGATGGTGTTTCGGAATAGTAGGAAAGCTGAAGTATATACCACACACTGATTGTGCTTTAGCATGAGATCCTAAGGGATTATCAACACCAAAATCATCAAAATATAACAGATAAGGTAAAACCAATTTTTCACTGAACGATTTCACTTTCGATTTCCAAACACTACCATTTATCAAATTACGAAATTCACCAGAACTTTGGTTTTCTAAATACTTCGTGTTCTGCAAAGTTTGCTCTAAGATATCACCAGATTCAAAAAATGTCTTAAACTGAAATTCCAAGGGCATGATAACCCCTACTGTTTTATTTGAGTCTAACGTTGGCGAATTATGTGCGATTATTTCGCAAACCTCATCGTTGATTACATACAGCAATGGCTTCTCGTAAAACCCTGCGTGTTCCAGTTCATGAATGAGTTAATGTTCAGTATTTATGTTTTTAAAAGGATAATGGAACTCTTGTAGTATATTATAAGCTATTGTTCTATTTTCAGAACTTTCAATTAGAGGTAAAATGTTTGATATTATAATGTCTGCCAAAGGGTCTGTGATTTTGGTTTCTATTGAATTTATTATACTAGCAACATTTTTTCTATTGAAATTATTGTTATTATGAAGCTCTAATGCAAAGTTAAGTCCTGTGTTTATATTTGTAAAAGCTAATGTTTTAGATTTTGATTTATTATCCGGATTCTTATTTGTATCATTAGGTTCTTTTTTTTATGTAAATTTTGCTACCCGATGGCTTGGGATCATCCTCTTCATGAAAATCTATACAATTTCTATGAACTCTATCTAAATGCCATTTAAATGAATATATATTTGAAAATATTTGAGAGCACTTGTCTTGCTTGCAATGAATATGATCATTTTCTTTCATAATATGATATGATTTTATATGATTCGTTAACTTTTTTGAAGAACAAAATTTGGTAAAACACAGGTAACAGCCAAACATTATGATATTGATAAGTGATAACTATTAGTGTATGAAGAACACGAAGGATTTAAAATAAATGTAGGTATGAAAATTTACTTTTTCAAGTTATTAATTACACTTAAAACTTAAGTTAAACTTAAAAAAACTTAAAAAAAAGTTTTCTATGAGAACATAAACATTTTTACCCTCAATTGGGTATTTAAAGTTCATTATGTTGAATAATTTAAACGTTGTGTCTAAACACTTCAAAAAACTTGAAAATTTGTATAAAATACCGTCGTAAAATGTGTAAAATGCTTCCAACGTTGTCAGTTGTGGTCCGATGACAATAATGATGGGTTGAAATGACATATGTTTTTTCTAGTACTTGTCTTTTAGCTGATTTATTTTCTCTTCATATTCACCAACAGTAATACAATGAAGCAGTGTTGAATTTTGCGAGTCGACAATGCTGGGCTTCCACTTATTTTTGGAGGACGAAGACACTATTGAGGACTTTAACGCAGCATGCAACAACAAGAAAATTAGACAGTCGCGAGAGTCTGAAAATAAATAGTTCAACAAACTGTTTAATAAATAAGATTTACTAGGTAGGTATATATTTAAAACCAAATGTGCTATACGAATTGTACTTTGGATTAACAATGGTAACGAAATAAGCTTAACTTACTGGTATCAATTTCTTTTTCCAAATCATCAATGGTATTCCGCGATGTTTTATCCTTTATAATTATTTTGAAATATGGAATTGTTTTCTCCATAAAATTCGGCCAGTTGTTAAACAATGTCGATCGATTTTGGGGAAACGTAATGTTGTAATCTATCTCAACCTGTTAAGAAGTATTTTCGCATATAAATATTTTTCTATTAAATACACGTAATTGTCGTAAAATTACCAACAAATGCCCAAAACTGTGCTTGAAAAGTGGCCATCTTTTTCATATACATATTTCCACTGTCAGTAAAAATTTCGTTTCTTCGGATACTTATCACCGCCGCCCATTTTTCTTCCACTTCCGCCCATGGCTCATTGTTGTGAGATAGCCAAATAATTGCATCTTCTTCCTTTGCTGAAATGGGAGAATCTTGCACAGCAATTTCCTTAGCTTGTGGGGCTAATAGACAAGGGAAATATCTTACCAACTAAAGATTTTTCTAATTTCCTGATTTTGATGCGTGCATTTACCGCTTTGTCATGCAGTTTTCCAATAGGTTTGAGTCCACGACCCCTTTTCTTTAAATAATAATCCTATTATTAAAATTGGAGTAATAAAATATACAAAAAAACACATGAAAAACGAAACAAATGAACGAAAAACTTTAACACACAACATAATTATATAAATAAATGAGGGAACACAAAAAGCTTACACTACATTCTGATGGAAAAACTGCTTTGATTGCATTTGTTCTATTAATTACATCACCCATTTTCATCTGAATTTTTTGGTGTGAATAGTTATCTACATTAATAGACGTCAAGGACTCCCTGTGACTATCGGTCAACATCGAATTTTCCTCATAATATCGTTTTATGGCTTTTCCCCTCTCGGATCTGTCTAATAACTCCGTCAACTCAACATTAGTTATTTGAGCAGGACTTGCGGACATTGAAACGCTGGTAGACGGAGAACTTGGCGTGTAGGATTGAGACTGGGAAGAGCAATATCTATCAATCCATTCTCTCGTCTTATCGCTGACCGATATTGTACTACACTAAATAAACAAACAAATAATATCAAAAATGAAAACCTAACCATACCATCAAAACTACAGATTAAAAGTAAAGTAAATAATTTACGTTTTGTCTCCATGTATTTAGATGGAATCTAAATTTAGCTTTTGTCCCTATATATTGAATGGGGAAAATATCGTCAATATCTTTATCAGTTTCCATATCAATCCCACACGCTTTTTTAAAAAAATTAAGAATTAATTATATACTTAATACGAAAAATGCTTAATTTTACCACTAAGACGAACAAGAACTTCTTCTCCTAACCCAAACGTTTTTCAAATCAATGTTTTAAGTTCCTCCAATCCGTTTTCTGCATTGACGCTGCTTGGACCTGCGGTACTACCAAGAACTATGTCATCCTCATCCATTATTATGAAATCCGGGAGGGTAAAATCATTTTCCTCACTGCCTTCCATTTTGGTCTTGTCTCAAAATTATAGTTTAATTCAAGAATCAATTGTAAATAAAAAAAATAAAGAATTATTTATGAAAAAATATTTATTTTTAACATAATTTTACAATTTCTGATGGTTGACCGACTGTCTTGAAGAGCGAAGATAGAGTGACTTCAAGCAGCCAACAGCATTCATCCTCGCGATAGTTCATGTGAAAAATTCCCAGACATTGCTGACTACGTTGTACAAAGTTATAGCTTTGTAAACAAAATTGATGGTGTAGAGAGCACCGAACGCTCCTACTACTATGAGTGCTGCCTTAATGGGTGGCATTCTAAGAATTTGTAGCTTGCATTTTCAAAGGAGAAGCCTTTTAAATGCAAAATAAAGACGAGCAAAATTAGGTTGCAGCGAATATGATGCTATCGCGTTGGGTGAGGAATGCTGCTGACTGCGTGATATATGATAGAGTGAAAATACAGTTTGTATGTGATTAAAAAAATTAAAAAAGATAACAAAACAATGCAACTATACTTAACAGGTCTTATTCTAAAACGAATTCAATGGTACACCACATGAAAAACAAAAGTGTGTGTACTGTAAACACACGAATTCAATGGTATATCACATGAAAAACAAAAGTGTGTGTACCTACGATAAATGTGCACGATAGAACATGCAAAAAGCAACAAGTACCTAAAAAAACCGATCGTGTCCTACTCATTATATTAAAATTTTCAATCGATAATATTACCAATGAACTTACAACTCACACACACATAATAGAAAAAAAAAACTTACCTTTTTCCACTGTTTATCTTACAAATTAATTTAAACATTTAACACGCAATATCGATTATTGTTCCACTTCCACTCACTAAAACGTACACCGACCATATGCAATACTCAATCAATCTTTAGGTAGAAACCAATGTGTACACTTTTCACGGCAACAACGGGTTGCCACTTTTCGTTAATGTCAATTGCAGTTCGCTAGTTTCTTTCAGATATTCGAGGCTGTCCTTGATCAATGGCAATGGGTAATTATCTCTGAGTGTTATTTTATTCAAGTCTCTATAATCGATACACATTCGAGTCTCGCCAGATTTTTTTTTACTAGCACGATTGGCGAAGCATAAGGGGAGTCGCTGTGTCGGATTATACCTTTACTCAACAAGTCCTCCGTAATTCCTTCCACTTCTAATTTATCCCTATATGACAGTCTTCTCGGGTGGCTATAGATGGGGACGTTTGTAGTTAGTCGAATATTCACTTCAAATTGGTTATTCCCATTTACTTGCTTCGGATATCTTGAAAGATAATCTAGTATTATAGTACTGATGCGATCCTTTGACTCTTTGTCTAACGAATATTTATGGATATTTATTTTTTAGTTCCACGAAACACACCTTTTCTCGCTTCTCACTCAACGGAAGTGCCCTCCATCTTTATTTTTCTTTAGTTTCTGACAATTCGGTTAAATGCTACCAGACTACAATTAATTACTTGCTCACATGAGCGACACATAGATGGCAGTATAAAATACATTACAGTGTTTAAGAATGACCTTTTTTTTCAAATGAAACACAACAAGTTTATATCGTTATAATTAAAAATGCTTTTTTTATTTATCTTAACACAATCCACACCATCACTTGTACACGACGAGTGCTTCTTAACGATTAACTACCTACCCGTTGCAGTCACCGTCAGTATTCTTTTTTATTCTTCTTCTCTCTTTTGTATTTTTTGACAGTGTTGCCACAAGTGGTAATATTTTTTTGCTACGCTCAATCTTTTTTTAATAACTTGTGTCATTTCTGAATTAAAAAATAGACTGAACACATTAACTTATAGTAGGGATAATCGGGGTTAATTTGCTAGCTAATATTTTCAATAAATTCGGGAAGTTTTATTCAGAAGTTTTGCGACAGAATTTTTGGTATTGAATTGGATTTTGTGTATATTTCTTTAAAGAATAATATGCGCTACTTGTCATTTAGCTAGAAATGAAAAAAACAGTAAAATAAAATCTCTGCCTTTAACCAGTCATAGTATATGCATTTTCTGAATTGTGGTAAGTCCAGGCAAATAACGCAATTCAAAGTTATGATCATATTTCAGGCAATAGTTATTGGTTGATATTATTTTCTTTTAATTCTTTTTTTTTTAATAAAATGTTAATTTAGAATATCAAAAAGGAATGAATTTTTAAAAATATTTGTTAAGCTTAATAAAACGATTTTTTTTTTTAAGTGGCTTCATTGTTCAAAAACAGAAGCTTGTATTAGTTTATAAGATATTGTATCTTAAAATGCAAGCCTGCTAATATATACATAAATAAATTAACAAATGTTGAATGAAAAGTTTTTAATTTTTGTTTCAAAATGACACCAGCTTGTTAGTAATTAATAAAATTTACAAAAAAAACAAAAGAAATAAAAGAATAGTAAATCCACTATTAGGATAGGTTAGGTTTTTGGGTGGATACGGCAGAGCGAGCCATGCAGTACCCCACTTAGGTCACTCATTCACTATTACATTTATAATAGTTAATTCAATATGAATATTTCTTTAAGCAATCGATGTACAAAAAACTATAAAAGTAATAGGAAAATCGTATTATTTGGCGTACTATATTAAATTAATAATCGTTTATATAAATATGATTATACTATTTAATTAATAGTATTAGCATTATCAAAAACTATTTATATTAATGCAATACTATGATACTGATGGTAAATATACTTTTGAGTCAATGTTATATCATATCAAAATAATAATATTGCACGTGTAAAAAAAACAATAAGATATCCAAATATTTCATTAATATGATAAAACTTATTGTTTATCGCACTATTATGGGTTTTACTATTGACTCAATAGTTCGAATACCGTTAGTTTTAGTTAAGCAGAAAATCTAAAGTATTATACCATTCGACCTATGTGATCGTAGATTAGTATCAATTAGATTGACAATATTAAAAACTTATGGTATTTTACTATTGCCGCTAATAACTTTAATATTAAAGTAAATTTACTATTACATTAAAAGTATACCTATTTAATTGAATAGTATCACTTATGCTTCCTTACAATAACACAAAATCAAATGAAAACTATAACGTTAATGGGAAAAACCTATTATTTTACGTACTATAAAATCAATGGTCGTAGTTTTGATTTTTTATAGGATTTTTTTCTCTGAGTGAAGGATAGGAATTCTTCGATGTTTCTCACGGCAGATGCAGGTTGTGCTATTGCAGGTAATGGTTTGTATCTGGAGACCGTGCTGGATGCATAGGCTCTATTTCTAATAATAACTGTAGCGTTTTCAAGCTTTAATAAGAGTGTGGCTGCTAGGTTGGTTTCTTCGTTATTTATAATCACCGATCCGTTATATTGGTTAAGCAATATGATTCCTGATGAGATTTCCTCAACTGAGGTTAAATGTTGACTGTTAACTAGGGTGCAATCCGAATGTGGTGTTGAAATGTTCGAAGCCGTAGCTGCGTTGTTGAAAAAAAAACTTTCTTTACAAGTGTTTAATTGCGTACGGCGAACAAAATAAAAAATGCGGGTTTTTTATATGCGGTGGTGCCGCCACTAACAAAAATGGATTTTATTTAAAATTAATTTGTGAGCAAAGATGGAGTGTCCATCATCCAAAAAGCAAGAACAAGAATGAATGACATACTCTATATACATACACGGTCTCTCGCACCCAGAGATAAAAATTTACCACCCAAACGAAACAAGCGCCATCTGCGCGCACATAGCATACTCGCTGCAAGCACCTCTACTTAAAGGTGGATGCAGCGTGTGGGTGAAAACGCAATCGAACAACAAGTAAAGATGAAAAAGTAGCGTTTATTCTCTAAAAAATAAATTTACATACTTTAATATGAGTGAAATTATTCAGTAAAATTCTTACTATTTTTAGCAGCTCTTGCGGTTCCAAGCTCCGACCATTACCATGTGACTTACGAAATTGACTTTGACGTTTATATTATTGTCAGATGTAAAATGAAACTGTTCGATTTAAAATTCAATTCAAAACCAACGAAGGACTTGTAATGAAACGTCCGCATCGGGTGCCTACCCATGAGGTAGCCGGCCCTATACGTTGAGCCTTTTCAATTTTCCCTTGGGTGACGATAGGGTGCACGTCAAGTATCCGGCTAAGCTGCGGCTGGGGGGTTCGATACCGTCGCCTAAGGAGCTCTCTAGTTTACGCCGTTTCAGGTACAAAAAAAAATTTACGTGCACAGGACAAGAATTGTCGTTCCCTAACCTGGTTCCATCAACTTACCGAACACGGGTCCGACCTAGGTGTTGTGGTCAACCCCTTTATACCCTACCTCCCATGATTCTCTATACTGCTGGTGAGAATCCCCAAAAATTTGCTCTGGGAACCGAGCTCTCCTCCTTCCGCTACCAAGACATCCTTACTGAAAGTTTAAAAGACTAAATGCATCGTATACCTTTGAATTCAGAGAACTTTATTCTGCTAAATATATGCACAAGCAAAAAAAAAACAAGGGGTGATCCCCAAAATCTTACGCTATCCAAACAAAGTTACTTTTAATACGGTTTTTCTTTGCGCAATACATTTGTGCCAAACAATTCAAAAATTCAAAATCTAATTGAGGAAGTATCTTACGACCTAAAAAAAAACCTTACTATAGGTAACGCAGTATACCCTTTTTTTTTTTTTTTTTTTTTGAAACACTTCAAATGTGGATGTGGAGGTACTCTTAATATACCTTAATAGTATCTGAGTATCTGACGACGTCTAAAAGTTACTTTTATTTATGAAATACACTATTCTTTTGCGCGAAACAAATTCAATTTTAGAACATATACTTAATTAGGCACTTACTAGCGCTACCATCCTCGCTATTTACCTCGGAAGTGTAGGATTGACAGAATAAATAATTATGAAAAGTTGGTTATTTAGTTTTTATGTGGACTTACCCGAGTTTCCGTCGACAATGCATTGTGGAGGTGGAACCCAGCTGTTTTGTGCAATAGCACGCTGCCTCTAAGGAAAAGAGCTTCAAGGTAAAGGATTATTTGTTCTACCTTATCTTGCTTCCGTTGGGTCTAACACGCGAATTGCAAGTTGCGAGGGTACGACTACTAAATGACACTCAACCAAAAAAAAACCGTGGTCGAATCCAGATGGGATCTGACACTCACACGCAGATACGATTTTATTCCACTACCGCGCAAAAATTACTATACATTAATAATAATAATATAATAATGATGAATGCTAAAGCTGACACGCTGCTCCGTTGGACGGCTGGATCCGGAGCTCAGAGCCCGGGGAGCTGATGATCTGCTGACTTTGGTTGGCCGATTCAGGCTGGTTTATTTAATTGGGTCGCTCGAAGTATGACCACGGTGCAAGATGTAGGTACGTCACGATTTGGAGAAGGTTCTATGTGATTCGACTTACTGCATTTCGGCTTACTGCGATATAAAAGTACACGGTGGCGATTCAGATAGTTCACTAACACAGGATGTAGAAAAAAAACAATTTTCACTGCAGGGGTGCGTGTATAGTTATGTATCGACTGACGGCATGGCGGCTTACTGCGATTTATAAAAAAAAATTGTCACTGTGCGGTTGTAGGTTGTTTAACACCTGGCGTATCAAAAAAAAAGATTTTCACTGCAGAGAGCAGGTATGATTACGTATCGTCTTACTGCATTGCGGCTTACTGCGATGTATCAAACAAAATTTTCACTGCAGGGGTGCATGTATAGTTATGTATCGACTTACGGCATGGCGGCTTACTGCGATTTAAAAAAAAAAATTTCACTGTGCGGTTGTAGGTTGATTAACACCTGGCGTATCAAAAATTTATTTTCACTGCAGAGTGCATGTATGTTTACGTATCGTCTTACTGCATGGCGGCTTACTGCGATGTATCAAAAAAAAAATTTTCGCGTGCACAAAACACAATTACGCACTGCGAATTTAAATTACACAACCTGATTACAGCGCGAATCACTACCACTTCTACGCAGTATCCCAAAAACCATTTTTTTTTCCTCTTTGGGTTTTCACAAAACTGTCTGCTATGCCGAACTAATTTGAATTATAAATTCCGCACTTCAAGAACAAAAAAAAAATATTTTCTGCGACAATTATTTTATGCGACTATACACCACGAATATCCGATTGAGAGTCCTCTAAAATTAACCGACACCACCTTATATAGCCCACGCCGCGCCAAACAACAATGCATACTAACTAGAGATGAGCACAAAATCACTACCTGTGATTTAATCACAGTGATTGCAAAATCGCAATCACTACCTGTGATTGACTTTCAAATAAAGCGTGACTGCGACTTTTCATACTTTCCTTTTTATATTTTTTTTCCCATCACAACTATCGCAGTCACATTTTGAAAATCACGACTCACGACAAACAGAAACAGTAGCGACACAAATCGCAATCACAGGACAAATAGCGAAGCAGTGAAATGAGGAGGTATACACACAAGAATCATAATCGCAGTCACAGTTTGAAAATCACGATTCACGACAAACAGAAATAGTTGTGAGTCAAATCGCAATCACAGGACAAAGAGCGAAACAGTGAAATGAGGAGGTATACACACAAGAATCACAATCGCAGTCACAGTTTGAAAATCACGATTCACGACAAACAGAAATAGTTGTGAGTCAAATCGCAGTCACAGGACAAAGAGCGAAACAGTGAAATGAGGAAGGCATACACAAGAATCACAAGAAAGTAGCCACTCACAGTAGCAGGTAAGCAAAGCAGCAGTAGCCGAGTAGGTGGTAGAAACATTTTACAAAGAGTAACTTGAAAAAGTATAATATAGGTAGGTAGAGGGAGTGGGAGCGATTGCGTTTTGGTTTTGTGTAGGCATACACATTGCAGTGTATATTATTGCTTATTGCCTTGCTATTCCTATACGATCTTATTGGGGTGGTTTTGACTGGCCACGATACACTTTTTTTTTTACGTATGCAGAGCTGGGTTGTTGTTGTTGTTTTTTTTTGGAATTTGAATGTGAAAGACAAGGGACAAGTAGTGAGTATTGTTCGCGATCTTTCGAGTGCGGTTAAGTTCGAATTTGCTTGCAGTTGCAGTGTAACAAATAAAATTAAATACGTGCAAATCATTAATTTGCTTTTACTTTGTGTGTTTTTATTTTATTTTAAGCTGTGTCAATTTCGTTACAATAATTCAAATTTTCAAAACTCATTTTCCGACAATATCTTTGTAAGTTAACTGTCTAAACATTTCAAGTCACATTATTGTCAGAAAATTGAACAAGGACAGTTAATGTAACGTAATTGGCACATTTGTGTTTATTTAAAAAAGGGAGTACCTACACATTTTCCAACGCTTTAAAAATGCCGCCGATATCTAATGCTAATTGTAGGAAAAAAAATCAGTTTTTTATGGAACTTTTTTAAACAAATGAATGAGACTTTTGCGATGTGTAACATATGCAAAAGTCAAACATCTTACAAAACAAGCACTTCCAACTTAAAAAAACATATGGAAAATAAACATCCTACAGTGTCTCTCCATCCTGAACGGGCTGCACGCGTAAGCTATTTTTAAATATTTGCTAGACATAATATTTATATTGTGCGTGCGTATATTATCTACCTCATCAAAACTATTTCAAGGGATTTTTTTTTAACAGTATATTCTTAAAATTCTTTCGATTAATTACATGACGTAACACCCTCTGTAAAGAAAAGATAATGAAAGCTTAAGGGGTGCACTTAGGCTAAATACTTTTAAATCTTGGTTTTATAGTCAAAAAATAAATTCATATTCATTACAGTTCCTAATTTAAATTTATCACATAATTACCATATGAAGTAGATACTCATTTGATTTAATTTTAATTTATAATTTATTTATTTGCATTCAATTCCTTATATTTTTAATCTTGATTTTATTTTATTTAATCGTATCGTGCACTTGAAGTAAAAAATTGTTTCTACCTTATCATTGAAAAAATATATATATTCATAATAATATACGGTAATAGTATAATTTAATAACTCATATTCGAAATAAAGAATTATTAATTATCTATTAAAAAACTTTGTTTAAATTGATTAAATTAAGATTTAGGAGGCCGCATCGTTTTTATTTAAGCTTTACAACACTATTTATAAAAATAGCTATAAATAAACCCTGGCAACAACTAAAATTGTGGGTAAGACTAGGGATGCCAGATTAAAAAATACGAAAAGGGGGACAACGTGAGTTTTCTAGGGAGGACAAGTGTTAAAAAAGTGGGACAAATATTTTTTTTTATTATTGATCACCAGAGTTCAAAAAATATGAAAAAAAAATAGCTTTGAAAGTTTTCTTGCACTTCAAATGGATGTGTTCACAAAGAATCTTGTTAAAAATTTTAAAAATTTTCAATTGAATGTTTTCTTTTATTGAATTTTGACTTATTAAGGGGGGCAGTAGTTTGTGTTAGGGGGGACAAACAGCATTTTTGTATGAAAAGGGGGGACTGCCCCCCCTAAAGGGGGGTCGTATGGCATCCCTAGGTAAGACCCTATCTAATTTGGTAGATTAGACTAGTAAAATATAAGTAAAATGTAAGTATAACCTTATATTCGTTTCAAAAATTGCCTAAAATATGGCATTACAGTACTAACCCTGAATTCGCGAATCACAATCACAATCACAGTTTAAAATCACAGTGATTTGAAAATCACAGTCACAGTTTGACCTGTGATTACGAAATCACGACTTAGCTCATCTCTAATACTAACCCAAGCCAACTCTCATGTGACGACTGACGACCGTCGTGTATTTTCCCTACCAACAAAATCTACCTCTGCCTCCTACGTAAGATTATTCCCCATGCCCATGCAATCGTGTATATAACCGCCACGATACCACTCTGCCTATCCTTTTACAGGGGTGCGTGTGTGTGTCCCACGAGCAGCGACCGTCGCCCATGGTACGATGCATCGATGAGTGAGAGCAACAAAAAAAAATACCGCTGCCCATCCGATCGTGTTCGTGCTTGTGTGAAGAAATTCCATCCAGCGGCGAGAAGTCGTTTTTATGCACAAACAAAATGCGAAGAAAAAAATGCACATTGGTTTTTGGTAAACAAAGTACCGCTGTGTCTGGACTTGTTTTCGCTGCTGTATGGAAATTTCCTACGCAATGCATGAAATGGCACTACACGGAGCAAAATGCGCGACTGTACCTTGCTTGGTAAACAAGTACCGCTGCCTATGGAATCATGCCACTTGGAGGAAACAATTTACGCAGTGGCCTGATGCAGGGCATATATGTGCCGACTGAACTTTTTTTTTTTTTTTTCTCTTTCCTTTTCAGACGATAGCAACCAGTACAGACTGTTTGACTTGACATCTCCCTTTTCTTCCTAACAAGGGTGCAATCCGAATGTGGACTTCTTAGTAGTTTGGGTATACAGGTATCCTCGCTAATATCCAAAGTAAAAATATTTTAAATATTCCATGGGTTTGCCAGTGGCGACTGTATTTCCTGTCGTTGATGGGGCTGATGATCTGTACTCGAGCTCCTAACTGGTCACGGTCTGTGCCCGTTCTCAATTTCGCTGGAAACTTGTTCTTTAATGTCTTTGTGACGCGAACTATTGTGCTTTCTTAGGACACAATTTGTTTTTTTTTTTTTATTTTTCCGTTTTTAAGGAACGAACTATTGTGCTTTCTTAGGACACAAAAAAAAAAATTCCACTATCTCCTCTTCGCTTAGAATCACTAAAAACAAAACCATTTAGATATGTGGGCACATATTACCAAAATAAATTTACCATACTTTCGGGAGTCTATGCTCTATGCTCGACAACTATAAATGAAAAGCACCAGTTCGTTCTTTATGCCTGATTCACAATGCGGACTCGATAGCGAGGCGAGAGCGACGCGATAAACGCGGTCGTCTACCTCTCGCTTTATAATCGTCCGTAAAATCACAATGAAAAATGACACGTCGGCCATGTTTTTTTTTTGACAGAAGGAGACAACCATAACAAAATACAACTCATGTTGCCATTTATCTTTTCAACAGCAAAGAGGGATGCCATTTAACTTGTTTTTTATAGTAGTAATTGATAAAGTTTAAGCTTTAAAATCAATCCAGTTCTTCAGCAAGAAAGTTAAATAGTTTACGGTGGATTTGCCGCGTCTCTAATGGCGGTAAATTAGCTCTTTTTGCCATTGTTGAAAGGGTTAAAAAAAAATCTTTCACTATCGTCTAGTTGACTATTGGAAGCTTTTATTTCAGCTAGTACTGTTAGAAATTCGTTTAAGTTGTCATCTTCCTTCGAACTACTCTTACGCCTTTTAGAGGGTGCTGGAGATGAAGAAGCACTAGAAATTCGAGTGCTAGAGTGTTGTTGGATGTTGGCAGACGTCGAAGGGGACATCATGACGTCGAACGGATCTTCTTCATCAATGTCGGAATATACATTTGCAGGATCTTCGCTTGCGGTTTATCAAAGTTACTGGTTCTTCTGATGAAACAGAGTATTAATACATTTTTAAATGAGTTTTATTCGTAACTTACTCTCTGGTTCGAAGGGTACCTTTTAAAAATAAAAGCTGTTCATAGTACTTATACCGAAAAAAACTGCGATCTCCTTTCAAATTTTTTCTTTCTTTGGTAGGTGTTTGGTTTGTAGTATTTGTCTGCTTTGTTGTACATTAAAGGCTTTTCTTGAATGAAATCTATTAATTTTTCTACTTCCAATGTTGTTAGTTTATTCATTTTAAGTAAAATTCCAAATAAGCTCCTAAAAACCAAAAACCGCAGAGAGATACGAAAGACAACATTGAATTAACTCGACAGACTTCAAAATGATAAATGTCATCGTTGTTTCGCGCGAGATATTTTCGATTTTCCGAAATGGTCGCGTTACGAGGCAACAAGATTAAATAGATTAGATAGATTTTTATGGATTGGAATTTTTTTTGACAACTCGCGCTAGACTCGCTAACGCCAAATTGTGAATCAGGCATTATTCAAGGTCCAAACGCGGGACAATTAATTACTTTATTTTTACAACGGTCCAATCGTGGGACAAATTACTTATTTCTTATAAACTCCAATCGCGGGATAACTCACGACCATCTTGGTCACTGGTTGGTTTTATTCTCCGCTCAAAAGTGAAAATGTGCTTGTGGCACAACTAGCGCTCGTGGCGCAACTTAATAACATTTTGGCCAGGGGTGTTATATGGCCGGGCTTACATTGAAGTTGTCGGTACAGAATGTAATGGTGCTGGTATCGATGGTGGTGCGGATACTTGTAACGGTCCTTGTGACGATGCTGTAACGGCTTCATGTTCGCGCATGGTGGCATTTAGATCTTCGGTGCTGTCGCTATCGCTCTCTAAATCTATTAAGCCTCTGCGTCGCGTACCAACAGGCATATTCAAATTGTAAATGAACTACGTATTCCCTAGCCAAACAATTTTCCAATTTCCAAAATCAAATTCTTATAACAAAGTACTCACCGCTTCTTTACTTCTTGTTGTACTTATCGATATTCTCGTCTTAGCTGGTGAGGTATCTTGATGGCATGTATTCCTACAGTGAGGTCCTCAGGATTGCTCCAAGATGTGCTCAGATGCTCGTCCGGATGACTATGAAGAGTGCGCTCCGCTGGTCGGCTTAATGAACTTGGAATTTTTATTGTCAATTGGGATGGGTTGAATGCTAGTGAGGATTCCGCAATATTCAACTATCAGCGAGGTCCTCAAAATTGCTCCAAGATATGCTCGAACTGGTAGTAGTGGCGGTCGGGCACGAGTTGTTTGGCTTATAAAATTTGCCCCAACGTAGGTTGGTAGGTTTCTTACTTTCTGAAATGAAACATTTTAAATTAAATACCTACAGATCAATTGAATTTATTTTACTCAACTTTTGTCTCGAAAGTAGCTAACGCTGGCCATATATATTTTTTGTATATGTCTATACCTTTTTATATTTTTTTCAACTTCCGATAGTCGTTGCATGTTTTGTTCGAATTTGTTTAAAACATCTATTGTTTTAACTTCTAATTCTTTTGTCTCCGTAGTTCATTTCATTTTATAAATCTTAATTGACTTATCCATACACTGTTTTATTTAAAAAATAAAAATAAACAAATTGGTTTGTCAGTACTTTATTACATACACGATTTTTACCGCCTTCGTCTTGCCTCCTGCTCAATTCCTATTTCATTAATACAAGAACTATTTTCTACTCTCTGCACAAACGGAAGAGTGTATAGTATATTAAATAGGAAGGAGAGAGATGGCATCTCATTAAAGCCTAAAGCGGCCTGTACGCCTCATATATTTGCATGTGCAATACAATGATAACTCTCAGTATGCAAGCTTTTTGCTACATAAATTATTATTGCAACAAATTTTCAAATATCTTACAAAAGTATGCTCGTCATCTGATTCCAGTTGATGAATCGCTTCTGCTTGTTTCTTAGGGCAGGCAGTCAATGCTTGAGCTAAAGCGTTAGTCAGTGATTATCGTAAATTCAATTCCCTTTAATTCAGCTCAAGCGCGTAAACTATTGCCAATGTTTCTAATTCAAAGCTGTGTAAACCCGATTCGCTTTCAGATACGGTCTTAGAAAAATATGCAACTGGATGCAATTTTCCGTCATCTTGCCTCTGCATTAAGGCAGCACCAGTATGAAGTTCTGTCTCTCTTCTAGGACTCTATATAGCCAATATAGGGGCTGAAATCAATCAGCAGTAAAATCATAAGGAAAGGGCGCAGACACGAGACATTTGTAGTGTCGGGGACGACGATGCCGGCTTCTGTTAGCGCATTTGCCATTTTCTGGCGTGTTATCGATCGTAATGTCATTTTTTTTCGTACTTGTGTGTTTATTTTATTTTAGTTGATTGTCCCATTTCTGAGGATTAAAACACTAAACTTGTCCAACGATGTCTTCAAATAGAGCGGTTTCCAGCTGCGGCACTTAGGAGGCCGATGTATCATCAGTATAGGTCTAACCAACTGTTAAAGACCGGTTTTGCCTTGTCAAAAGTACATTCCGGTCAGGCACTCAGCACGTGACCTTGTATAGTTAACAGGAGGGTGTTCGATCGAGTACGCAGCTCAGGCATGCTATTCGGGCTCCGTCCTAAGCTCGTCGGATGGGGGGAAATTAGATCTAGAATCGACTTGAGGGGATTAAAACTATACGAATGTGCTTTGCTTTAAATATCCAAATATCAATAGAAAGATACAAAAAGAAAACTAAATACAAAAAACAGACCTACGCTTGGCCACTTCTGATGGAGTGCACTGCATCGTCCTAAGGTAGTAAAGATGTCTCGACCTAAGCTAGGGGACACGCTGAATAAAAGGATTCAAAATAAAATTTGGTGGTATTTAACAGAGCGAGAGATTAGACATGTAATATAACATTCGCAACCCATAGGGGGACTTTTACCGTTTGCTAAACGCGATTCATGACGAATTAAAATTATTACGTATCTGAAGCGGGAGTAATCTCTCGGGGCATGATCCGTGAGATACTTTATTGGATAGCACCAGCTAAATTACGATTGAACAAATTCAATAATATAAACAAGAAAAAATCAAATAATAAAAAAAAACTAAAACTAAGAGTAGAGTTGATTTGGCGGGAGCAGCTTAACAGTTGTTCACCCGACGGGATTCGGAGGTAGGCAGTTAGGTGTACGCATTACCTTAGAGTGTAAGGGGCGGTGAGCACTTGCCTGACGGGACGCCTAGCGCAGTGTCACCCTTTTCCTCCTCCTTACGATGAAAATGGAAACGACGAAAATCTGCCTAGCGGAACGCTTAGCGAGATTTTAGAAATTCCAACGATGATTTCTGGTCGGTGGGAGAAAATTCAAAAGACTTCTGGTATACCCAGTACAATAACTTATTTATTTAAAATGTTGAATCAAAATAATGTTTTGCACTCTGCAACTCATGTAAATCTTAGCACTTGAAGAGTGTGAATCTTGTAAACGAATACAAATGTCAATAATGATTGGTTTGTTTACACAAAAATGTTCGTTACGTTTGAATTTAATGAACTTTATACAACTCTAAACAGTATATCATGAGGCCTTATGAACTTTATAATTACAATACAAATGTGCAGTATACTTTTAAAGTGGATGTGTTAAAATTATATACTGGATATTTCACGGCGCAGCGTCTAGGGTGGTTGGTTGCTACAAGAGTAGATTACTTTACTAGTTTAGGCAGCGTTGCCAGGCGGTTGAAATATTTCCCCCCAGACAAATCTGAAAAACCCCCAGATTTAGCTATTTTCAAGAAAAAAACCCCCATTTTTTTTTTAAATAATTTATTTAAAAGCATTTAAAAACATTAAATTAAAATTCAATAAAAACAATTTTTTGTAATTTGTGTAGGGTATTGAAAAGGCACGAATTTCAAGAATTAATATGAATTTTTTTAATGCATGGAATGCGTTGGAATGGAATAGACGATTTTTTTACATCGGATTTACTCGCACATACATTGATTTGGTTTGTTGGTGGTGCAGTGGCTTTATAGCTTTCAATTTTTTAGTGACAAAAAAAAAAATTATTGAACGCAGTAACAAAATAAAACCCCCAGATTTCCCCCTAAACAATTTCTCCCCCCAGATTTCCCCCCGTCGGTCAGAAAAACCCCCAAATCTGGGGGGAAAACCCCCAAACTGGCAACGCTGAGTTTAGGTACAGTGTATGAGTAGCTATACCAATTAGCATCAACCTTTGAACACTCACTCCGTTGGAAATAAAAAAGAGAGATTAAACAACTTGTTTCTACAAGCCAAGAATATTTAAGGAAAAGAAAAAATGCGCACGCGGCTTTGCTCGATTACCACTGACTATATAAAGGACCAACCCAGAGCACACCCACCACCAACAGCCAGCATGAGCTTCCAGGCCCATGGGAAGGGAAAGAGAGCCACTGGAAAGTGAGTGGGTGTGTTCCGCTCGGTTTTGAATTAGACAACCTTCTTTAATTCTTAAAGACGAGAGCCAATATCGATTTGGTTTTAGACTACTCTAATATTCGTTATTACTAATTGAACCTTTTCAATTACAATGAAAAGTGTTCATAGTATTTTTGCATGCAGTGGGTGTATCTCAGACTCTAATAATAATGTTCTGGATACTGCGTTCTATATGAAATATGAGTGTCTCAAATTCTAGTTTGATTTGAGAATTAAGAAATAAAAAAACACGAGAATAATTTGTTGTGACAATAAAACAAAATTTTATTATTTTTGACGTTTTAGTAGTTAACAATTTTTGTTTATAAAAGTCAGATGACTGTATTCCTCCTCGCAGTAACCTCTGGAGTCATGTAAAAAATTCCCAGACATTGCTGAACAAGCTATACAAAGTTATCGCTTTGTATACTAAATTGATAGCGTAGAGAGCACCGAATGCTCCGACTGCTATGAGTGCTGCCTTAATGGGTGTTATTCAAAGGAGAAGCCTTTTAAATGCAAGATAAAATAAACGAAAATAGGTTAAAGGGAATATGACGCTATCGCGTTGGCTGAGGAATGCTGCTGACTGTGTGATATGTGAACGATTGCAATTAGAACAGATTGGATAAAAAAACAAACAAATGAAACAAGTGATATCTATACTTAACATAGGTAATTTACAAAATAAACAAGCAAATGGAAACAATATTATATAACAATAAAAATAAAAGCATTCTCAAACAATGCTTGAACTTAATTCTGCGCACTTCAAATTTAATTTTTACTTCCAAACCGTGCCTGCGTTAGTTAACCCACGCGTGGGGAAAAAAAATTGTATCCACCGCGGCGGTGAAACGGCCTTTTCTTGCGACCACTCTCGTTCACAACCAAACACTGACTGAGTGAATGCCTCTAACTAACTTCTCGGACAACGACATCCGCCTAGCCTCGTCCCACGCCACACTTTCCACAACAAAAACCCAACACGATATCGGTGCAGATTGCAGAATCGCGCCATCCGAGAGCGGGCATATTCAGCCGTGCGTCCTATTAAATATAGCAGTGGTGTTAAGTCAGAGAAAACATAACTCCCGCCACCACGATCGCCACCGTGGTCATCGTTGTTGTCTTTCTGTGTGCAGGACATGTACCTAGTCAATTTTAAAATTTTTAATTTTTTAAGGTAGTCATAGTCTGAAAAGAATCGACTTTCAATATATTGTATTAGGTTTTCTAAAAAGGCATTAGCTGTTTTTTTTTAAATAGTAACTTGTTGAGCGTTATGACGAGACCTGATTTTTTGATGAGCGGTTGAGCCATAATAATTGTTCAGATAGTCTTGTTTGTCCTTAAGACTTCGTTCCTGTGATAGGGTGAGCTTCTTTTCCTTCAATGTCTTCACAATTACCGCTCGTTGTCGCTGTCTTCTTGCCCTTTTTCCTCCGCGTCGTTTTGGTGGCGGTGTCGTTTTCGGTATCTTCGTTAGTTTTTCATCTTACTGGCGAAGCTTTTCTTTTTCACGTATTGTCGTTGCGTGTCTGGACTTATATTCGTTTATTGTTAATGGTTGTGGTCCAGACATTTCATTATTTAATTAAATTATTTTTAGCGTCTCTTTATTCTTGGCCATTGGCCATAACTTTCCACTTTCCCGCATGTCACTCTTTCCTTGGTCTACCAACGCTACTATTAAGCGCCAGTGACGGCTTTCGAAACTCCTTCATGGGGCATAGCACACTGTTATGCATTGGCCCCCCTGGACAACGCACGCATCTCCCTTGAAAGCAGCCGCCGCTGCAATGCCCTCGCTTCAAGCAATTGGGGCATAAGCTCCTTCTTTCCACAAACTCTTTCCACGGAGGTTCAGTGATAGGAAGTCTGGGCACAAATAGACCATATGATCTCCCGCGCATAGATCACATGGAAACCTCTTTCTCGATTGACTTCCGCCTGCCCTTTCCATGGTGTATTTCCTGGCTTGTCCCATTCCAATATCTAGCTGCTCTTTCTGCTCGCCTACTCGCGAAGCCTGTGCTCCTGTCTGCGTTGTCTGGCTTGCCGCGGCCTGCTTGTCCAGGAACTGCAGCATATTCGCGAGCTTCGGAAAGTCATCCTCTCGCTGTAGCTCCCACTGCTTGGCTGTCTCTCCATCCAGGCGTTCGTGTAAATTATGCACGAACATAAAGTCCCAATGTTCGATCGGAAGCCCTTGTGCTTTTAGCTGTCGTGACACCTCATGTGTCACATTCGACATTCGCTGAAGCTCGTTAGCCGATGCTTTCTCTTCTAAAGTTGGCCGGTTTTGGAACCGACGCATATGTTCCCTGCAGATCAAATATTTGTTGTCATACAGCTGGTTAATTCTCTCCTCTTGTAACTTTCCTCTTGGTAACTTTCTCTTGGTAACTTTCCTCCGTCAGTTGCCATTCCCCTAGCGTCCTGGCGGCCTTTCCCGTGAGTGACTTTCGCAAATAGGAAAACTTATAGGCGGCATTGATGTCCTCTCTCTCGTGGACTGCAGCCATGAATCTGTCTCGAAAACCTTGCCACTTCTTGATTGAGCCGTCAAACTCCCCCCAAGTATTGGCCAGGTCATGCTGCTGGAAAGGCATGTTCACCTGCACCGCAATCCTTCCACCTCTGTCCTCGCTGTCCTTCTCCTCTCCCAGGTTGATCTCCTCAATCCTTCTCTCCAACTCTGCACACGTGAAGAAATAAATCTCCTCCAGAGCTACGAAATCTGTCGTGAATACTTCTTCATCCTCGCTTTCCAGTATCTCCATGACAGCATCGTACCGGTTACAGTGCTTTGCCCATTCTTCCTTAAGTCTTTCCAACCGGACCGCGATCCTTCGCCAGTCTAGTTGCTCTAGAGCCGCCTGATCCTTCACCAAGCGATGTAATCTTTCCACAGCATAGGCAGACGTCCGCAAATTCTTTGGCTTTGTTTTCCTCTGGCAGGAAGTATATTATACTTCGTTAAATCTATTCTACCTCTTTCCATACTTTCCAAGTGTGGCAAAAGCCACGTACCTATCGAACTGTGTTACCTGTTTTCATGCCTGTCTCGGGCTGGAATTGGAGAATTTCTGTTATTACGATTGGGAGCTCCAACAGCTCGAATTAACTATCGCTTTGTTGGACATCCTTCATATTGTGGGGCTGACCCCAATAAATATCCGGACTTCCCATAATTTCTGCTTCTAGTGTAGAGCGAGAGAGCGAAATGGTGAACCTCTCTCGGAGGGTAACCCACCCGTATGGCGATTGGGAAGTATCAACGGTGACTAAATACCTCCTAATATTGCTTAGTCACCCCTTTGCAAAAACGACGGGACAACTCCCTTAGTTGCCCTGACTCACCTCATCTGTTCCGCTTAACGCCAACCGCACTTCTGTTTTAAAATTTAATTGATAACCTATTTTTAACACGGTCACTTAATTTATATTTCTTAAATTTACTTAGGTTATATTTGATTTAAGATTAATGAAACCGAGTTTGAAATACTGGAATTATCGAATTAAGATAATAAGATTTAGGAATTATGGAATTAAGAGTTCGCGATTTGGAAAGGATCTTGTATTTTGTTTTAAGAGATTACGACCCGAAATTATTAAGTTCTTGACTGCCTGAGCGCGTGTACTGACCGAGATTGACGCGTCGCTGCACATTGAAAAACATTAACATGAGGAGACTCATGTTTGTCTGTAGCATCAAAGTCCTGTTCAGTCACCTTTAAAGTGTCAAAGAATGTGACCTCGCCAACCTTAGCATTTCTATTTCATAAGACTTCCAGGGAGCGTCACAATTAGCTTTGACATCTTTGAACAATTAATATAAATAAGCGACAGCATCATCAACAGACAATGTTCCAGTACCTATATAAACCATGCCAAATTATATTTTGCAATGTATCCTCCGCTATATTTTTACAATTAACTATTATTTGAGGCTTCTCCTTCAACAGACCTAGAAGTTGTAACGGGGATAATTTTTGTATATACCCATATACCTGTGTACCGAGTGTGTAACCGCCGCATATCAAAAATGGCGTCGCGTTCACACCTATTTCCTTCCGCGATTCCGGCGAGCAATCGCGTCCGCGTCGAAAACGTTCAGATATAGGGGCCGCGAGTAACAAAAGATTTAGATGACCAACGCGGCTAATACTCTAGAGTCTAGACATCTCTTACCCTCAGTAACCCCTATGACCCTAGCACTACAGGACCTGCTCTGGGTCAGTCCGGGCTATCAGGTAGGCATCTGAGAAATGAATCACTTAGTTCACTATTTAACTTAACTGTTTTAAGCTTAAACTCACAGTATTAATAATTCTATCATGGTTTTACTGCTTCTGTGTCCCACGATGTGAGTGGATTTTTCCCGCGATGAGGGATTTAAAAATGTGTTGCTTGATATTGTTGCTCTTGTGTCCCACTATGAGGATGTGAAGATTTTTTTCCGCGATGAGAAATTTAAAGTTGTTTTGCTGTGTGGATTCGTGCTCCTCCACCAGTACGGTTTTCCTATCGCTGAAAGTGTAGTATCCCTGTTATGGGAACTTTTGTCACTCTTTTATCCTTTACAAGGACTTTTGGAGTGAAATAAACGACCGATCACTTCAGTTGGTAATTTTATTCTGCCCTTCTTCAATCTTAAACCTATTTTACAAATTGTTATTTTCAAAGTAGGTCAATTGGTGAATGTGCTTAGTTATGGAAAATATGCTGCGGGAAGCGCTTTCAGCGCTCAGTGGTTGATGTAACGGCAGTGCAGCGTAAGGGAAAACACAATGCGTCAGCGAAAAGCATTGTGTTTGTGATTTCGTAATTGGATGTGTCGATGGCCGCAATTAATATATTAACTTGCATATTATGACGACCCAGGCACTTGAATAGTACTTGAAGTGATATGCGTACTCGGTATATTGTTGTGAGAGGCAAACGACCCTCATCGCTGTCGATGCCTGCGCTCGGTAATATGAGCGTTTTTAAAGTAAACAGTAAACAAAAATTTGTTAATTCTATTTAGCTGAAATGGATGGACTTTGTTTTGAAACATTAAAACATTTATTGAAATAGATTGGTGCAAGCTTTTGCTAAATGGTTCGTCTCTCCACAATTGTAGCATTGCTGTATAGAAGGAAAAAGAAACGATTTCAAAACTGTTCCGATCTAAATAAAACACTTGCAAATTTGTTCTGGGAAAAAGAGCGTTGCTCATAAAAAACCCAATTTATTTGTCTTTCCTCTGGATGACTGGCTCGCTGGCTGGTTGGTAGAAGACTAGTATAAAAATGTCGTACGCGCAGTAGTACGACAACCTAACTGTTTATAATGTATGTGTATTAATATATGTTGGAGACATTTATAAGAAATGTACTCATAAACATCGCAAAGCATCGCATACGATACACTCGTAGGCATTGCATACGATACAGTCCCGCCGAAAACGCCCGTTTTCCTCTAGGGTCTCTGCAGTAGGCTTCATCGTCGTTCCGCTTGCCCCTGTCCCTCTGGATCAACTGAGTCGACTGGCAGGATACACACCTTCTGTACTGGTCTAGCAAATTGCCCGTTTTCGGTTTGTATCATTACCGAACGGACCAGACCATCCTTGCTCTTCATAAGCTGACACACTCTTCCCATTGACCACTGTGCTGGCGCAAAATTATCACTTTTAATCAATACTAGCTGTCCAACTTTCGTTTTTGACTGTTCCACTATTGTAATCGGTATTGGCATCACTATCGGTTCACCAATCAAGAAATGCGCTGGCGTCAAAGCTTGCATGTCGGAGGGATCATCGCTCAACTGATGAAGTGGGCGTGAATTTAATATGCCCTCTATCTCAATAAGCAACGTTGAAAATTGCTCATACTCTAGCACACGCTGGCCCACTATCCTCTTCAGATGATATTTCATCGATTTGACTGCTGCTTCATATATGCCCCCTTGATGCGGGGCCGCTGGCACCATAAACTTCCATTCAGTCCCTCTCATATTGAGACTACTGAATACCAGTGGCGTGGCGTGAACATTATAAAATGGGAAGTCGAAGCAAAAATTTATGTATCATATACCTACCTATAAATCTAAAAAACCTTAGACCCAGTGACCCTGTGCAACTTGAAACAAAATCATACATTGCACATTTGCAAAATCGTTTTCAAAGTACCTATACTAAATTCACTTAAGTCATGCAATGCAATCTGCCAACTGAATTTGTAAACCAAAACACACCCTTACCTACCTCAACATACTACCTGCAATTATTCACACAAGAGACAATAAGAAAAGAAGAAGTAAAAGAAATTCGAATAACTCGGAGAAAAGCGCGTTATTTCATTCATATCATAGCCAAACAAACACATACGATATACCCAAAACACAACCCAGTGGCCAGTGGCCATGCCATGGCTAGTACCATACCAGTACTCAGCTCAGCTCTGGGAAGAAAAAAAGAGATACAAACAAATGTTCACTCAGATTCGGCAGTCAAAATGAAATTTGTGAGAGCTTATAACTCGAAGAAAAGCGGGTTATTTTATACAATGGGTGTTGAACAGAGAGGTGTCAGACTCAGACAAAGTACTCAGGGAAGAAAAAAAGAGATAACAAGAAAATTTTCTCTCAAAAAGAACTATAAAGTGAGAACTTTAATAACCCGACATATTTTGGGTTACCTTCGCTTTGTCGCGACGAGACGATGACGATGTTGTATGAAAATGGATACACACACAATTTTTATATGAGTGCTTTTGTGTGTGTACCATTTGGTGAGAATTCAAATTAATTTGGTAGTGTTTCATGTATATTCGGTTTTTGGTAGACAGATAGTGTTGCCTGGTGGAGATTTCAAAAGGTAACTCGGTAGGAATCGAGTTATATGGACGCCACGCCACTGGTAGGTAGCCCTTGGGCTTTTAGCTGTCGTAATGTCTCATGGGTGACATTAGACATTCGTTGGAGATCATCCGACCTCGGGGTTCCTTGCAGAGCTGGCAAACGTATGAACTGTCGTAGTAGCTCTCTACATATGGGATACTTTTTGTTGTAGAGCTGGTTGAGCCTTTGCCTCCTGATAGTTATCGTCGGTAAGCTGCCACTCACCCAATGTCCTGGCTGCCTTGCTCACTAACGACTTTCGTAGATGTTGAAATTTAAATGCTGGCGTCACTCGCTCGTTGTCGTGGATCGCAGCCACGAACCGGTCATGAAATCCTTGCCACTTCGTGAGTGAGCCGTCAAACTCACCCCAGGAATTCTTTATATCCTGTAGCTGCACTGGCATCTGTACTTGCACCTCTATTGGCCGCAAGTTGGCTGGCACTGCTTGCACTGCTGGCGCTGGCTCCATCTCTCGCTCCTGGCGCCTCAAGGTCTCCAGTCGACGACGGAATGCTGCCTTGGTGTCATCATACAGACCCTCCGCTTTCACCATTGCTTGCTCCATCTTCGCTTGCTCACCGCTGGCAATCGTATCGATCAGCTCCAGATGCATGGTCTCAAATCGAGCCCATGCGTCATCAAGCCGGTCGAGACGCACTTTCAGTCCCTCGTAGTCGTTGAGGGAAAACTCCACACTTTCCACATAATCCGCCAAACGCTGTATGGCACCTATTGCAGCTCCATGCCCTTTTAAATTTGCGGTATGCCTATAAGAGATATTGGAAAAAGAGAACAAACAAAAAAAGAAAAAACGCAAAAGGCAACACAAAAATGTGAGCCTTGAATTAATATGCTGGCATACTGGCACTTTCGTATTAAGAGATTCTAATTCATTTAATCATGCTGGCTCTTTAAAAAATATTTTATATTGAAAGCGAATTTTAATTTGTTGTGGGTGTCCATGGCAAACGAACTCTATATCTTTCCTATTCTCTCTCTGCCCCACTATCTATACTGGCTTATTATCTGTCTGCGTGAATTCATTTTGCATTCATCGCTATCTACTTGCACTACTCGCTCTTGTTTCTCAACTGTCTGTACTGGCACACTATCCGCCTGCAGGCACACTTTCTCACTCGCACTTATTTTCAATGCTCATCGAATTTCATCTCTTGTGAATATTCGGTATTTCTGCTGTCACCACTATCTGCCTACCTACTTTGACATGCGCATGCCCTAGTATATAACTTGCCCTTGTGCTTGTGCAAAGCACAGAAAAAGGAAAACAACCCCTGCTTGCACATACACCACATCGAGCATTATGTCGTTGTGTGTACCACTGTCTGCTGCTGGCTATTTTTTGCATGCTCGAACACGAAACATGACCACTATCACTGTACACTGTGCAACTCTCCACTCACTTATACCTTCCTATGCCGGCAAAACCAAACGACAAAAACAAACAAAAACAAACAAAAACACTACCTATGCTGCGAACAGCAAATAAATTCCTGCCTTGTACACACCCGTTATGAAAGGAATAAATAAACACCACGATTGTTCGCTTGCCACGACTACCCTTCTTTTACTTGCTACTTGCACTTAATCTAAATTATTTCACTTGCACTTCTTACTTTTTCTTGCTTGCCATTTTTAGTTTGTTGTTATTATTTTTTACGAAATTGATTTGTTTTTATATGTTACCACCAGAACTTGTGTTCACACTCTGAATACTCGTTTGCTAATGTGCTTGCGCATCTTGCGTGTCACATCAAGCACAGTCAATTCTCCACTTTTCGGCTTGCTTACCTCTCCACCCTATCTGTCTCGCTCGCTCGCACGCTTACCCCTTTTCGTTGTCTTTTAAGTTTTGCCATCTGGCAGCTGGCGATTCCCTATTCCGTTGTGTGTGCCGCCGTTTGGCCTCATTTCTGCTTGCTTGCCGTTTTTTTGTGTGTTCATTGCTGCTTGCCTTGTTATTTTCCTTGAATGCGTATTGCATTCCATAGAACACTTGCTACACCCCGGTTTTTTATTATTATTTTTTTTCTCTTTTAGCTGGCACTCACAATAACTATACACTCGCACGGCTTTTTTCTTTCGCGGTTCGCTGGTTCTTTTCGGACTATCCGGCTCTACACGGACCAAAATGTATAGAAGGAAAAAGAAACGATTTCAAAACTGTTCCGATCTAAATAAAACACTTGCAAATTTGTTCTGGGAAAAAGAGCGTTGCTCATAAAAAACCCAATTTATTTGTCTTTCCTCTGGATGACTGGCTCGCTGGCTGGTTGGTAGAAGACTAGTATAAAAATGTCGTACGCGCAGTAGTACGACAACCTAACTGTTTATAATGTATGTGTATTAATATATATGTTGGAGACATTTATAAGAAATGTACTCATAAACATCGCAAAGCATCGCATACGATACACCCGTAGGCATTGCATACGATACAATTGCCGTGCGCCCTCCTCTCGGCGGGTTGACTCTCCTGTGGCGCTGCGGAAGATGTTTGGCTCCTTATCCTCTCGTAGACTCTAAACTTCCCTTTCAGTTCATCAGTCTTCGCGTAAGGGAAAATACAATGCGTCAGCGAGGTGCATTGTGGAAGCGTGTTTGGGATTTCGTAATTGGATGTGTCGATGGCCGCAATCAATATATTAACTTGCATATTATGACGACTCAGGCACTTGAATAGTACTTGAAGTGATATGCGTACTCGGTATATTGTTGTGAGAGGCAAACGACCCTCATCGCTGTCGATGCCTGCGCTCGGTAATATGAGCGTTTTTAAAGTAAACAGTAAACAAAAATTTGTTAATTCTATTTAGCTGAAATGGATGGACTTTGTTTTGAAACATTAAAACATTTATTGAAATATTGAAATAGATTGGTGCAAGCTTTTGCTAAATGGTTCGTCTCTCCACAATTGTAGCATTGCCGTGCCGCCTTCCTCTCGGCGGGTTGACTTTTCAGCAAGGCGCGCCCCTCCTGTGACAAAAATTTGTTAATTCTATTTAGCTGAAATGGATGGACTTGGTTTTGAAACATTAAAACATTTATTGAAATATTGAAATTGATTAGTGCAAGCTTTTGCTAAACGGTTCGTCTCTCCACAATTGTAGCATTGCCGTGCCGCCGTCCTCTCGGCGGGTTGACTTTTCACCAAGACGCGCCTCTCCTGTGGCGCTGCGGAAGATGTTTGGCTCCTTATCCTCTCGTAGACTCTAAACTTCCCTTTCAGTTCATCAGTCTTCGCGTAAGGGAAAATACAATGCGTCAGCGAGGTGCATTGTGGAAGCGTGTTTGGGATTTCGTAATTGGATGTGTCGATGGCCGCAATTAATATATTAACTTGCATATTATGACGACCCAGGCACTTGAATAGTGCTTGAAGTGATATGCGTACTCGGTATATTGTTGTGAGAGGCAAACGACCCTCATCGCTGTCGTTGCCTGCGCTCGGTAATATGAGCGTTTTTAAAGTAAAAAGTAATCAAAAATTTGTTAATTTTATTTAGCTGAAATGGATGGACTTTCTTTTGAAACATTGAAACATTTATTGAAATATTGAAATAGATTGGTGCAAGCTTTTCTATATGGTTCGTCTCTCCACAATTGTAGCATTGCCGTGCTGCCGTCCTCTCGGCGGGTTGACTTTTCAGCCTCTCCTGTGGCGCTGCGGAAGATGTTTGGCCCCTTATCCTCTCGTAGACTCTCAACTTCCCTTTCAGTTCATCAATCGTCCTCGCCTCGTACAGTACAAGCTTATTAACGTTATCGTCTTGTAACGAAAATATCTATATCTATATAGAAAACGGGTGCCGTGATCGCTGTCATAGTTGATCGGCTGCTGCGGCATGTTTGCACATTTTTTCTCCTGACGAAGGTGCCGGAAGTTTTCTTTTGCGGTTAGGTTCTGTGTTATTATTCTGAGTTGTTATTGGCAGAAATCGACCTTTTAAGGGATGGGGAGTTGAAGTTTGTCTTGGCGGCCTGGCAACCTTTTCAGGAGGTTCCCTTGGTGTGTTCGGTTGAAGTTCATAAGGCAAGGGACAGACCTTGGTGATATTTCCTCTTATTTCACCATTTTGTGTCATTATGTCAATTACCCGAGCCCTTTTGTCCGGCCCTGGAACTACCTTAACCACTCTACCTAATGCCCATTTCAGTGGAGGTAGGTTGTCCTCTTTGATGAGTACTAGTGTTCCTTGTTGGATATTTTCTTGCGGATGTTTCCACTTATATCGTTGCTGGAGTTCTTGCAGGTACTCACTGCTCCATCTGCGCCAAAACTCTCGATGAATTGAGGTGACTTGATTCCATCGAGTAACATTAGTGATGCGAGAGCTTTTGCAGTCAGGATCGATAATTGCAGTTATTGGATACATTACTAATGGTATTACTTTGCTTGTGTTTGTGTACATAGTTCCTAATATACTTATTAATTATATAGGCTACGTATAATATTATGAAAATAACTATGGCTGTTGCCATCGACTCCGGTGTTATCTTAAACATATTAGTTTCTTGGTGTTCGTCTATGTTGTTCACTACGGTTGCTTGCGCTGCAGGTCTACTTTGGGCCTTTCCCATAGTATGTTTTTAGTTTGTTTATTAAAAGATTTTTCTGTTTTTTCTCAACCGTAATACTTATGATGCGGTGTAGTTCTGCTATTTCTTTTCTTATCTTGACTTGTCGTCCTCCACGCGTTCCCCCTGTGCCTCGCCAATATGTTTGTTATTGTTGGCGGCGATATGCGTCGATGGAATGCAGTGATTAACACATTGTTGTGTGGGACCATCATCGTATTATGGCAGTGGTATAATCTCGATGTCAGCGAATCGCATGCCGACAATGTCATGAGTTGTGTATATGCTCTGGTTGGGCTCGTCGGGGGCGTCGTACCAGGTTTCATAAGTTTGCAGTTTAAATGGAAAGTAATGAAGTTAAGATTATTATTTTTAAATTTTGCTTCAAAATCTTCTAATATAAAATAATGCGTTAAAGCACCCATTGCTCAAGAATTCTTTCCATCGCTGCCTATATTCAAAACATAATGAGAAATTTAATACAGTACATACTTACCTATTTAAAAGCTAAATACCTACCTCGCGAGAAAGCCATCGAATTGTGGTATGTTTTAAAATGGTACGCAATTCCATACCAAAATGTTGTTGAAAATGTTTATACTCCTCTCTTCTAATTGAGCTGTTGTTAAAGTGGTGATTGATGCATTTTAAAAGCTTGTCAATATCTTCTGGCAACTTGTCTGCAGCAGCCTTGGAAGCCAAATTAAGGATGTGACATACACATCCATTACCTATTAACTTTGGAGCTATTCCTTTTAATTTAGCCTGAATTCCACCGCTAGTTCCCATCATCACTGAACAATTGTCAGCAGTAAAACCAATTAAATTTTGTAGAAAAAAATTTCTTTCTGGAAAACAGCTTTCAAAGCTTAAAAAAATCCATTGGATGTGCCATCCTTCAGCTCGACGAGCGCAAGAAACATATCCCTACATTTTGTATCGAAAGTTCGTACAATGATTGCCAAATTGTTTTTCACTGTTATGTCATTGCTCTCATCTACAGGGTGGCGCACCAATTGTGCTACAATAAGAAATTCAAATAACTTTTTTTTTAATCGATGTATTTCATTTTTTTTTTTATTGGTTAGAAAATTAAATTTTATTTTAAATAGTTAGTTGTTTTTAAAGATTATAGACCGCAAATAACCTCCACGGTCTCCCACGCATATGCGGCACCTGCTCAAAAAATTATTCATTGCGGCCTGAAGAGATGAAGTTGGGATCGCCTCAATTATTGTCGTTATGGACTGCTTTAATTCAGTTAAATTCCTGGGCTTCGTTTTATACACCTCTTGCTTGACATAATCCCATAAAAAGAAGTCTGGTGCAGTCAGGTCAGGTGACCTTGGGGGCCAGCGAAGAGTGGAGTTCCTAGAAATTGATTTGTTTGCGAATTTTTTGTTTTTAGCTCCGCCATAACTGGTCTGGCTATATGTGCAGTTGCTCCATCTTGCTGAAACCAAACGCTGTTGGCGCAGTTCTGGGTAAAAAAACTCCTTCAACATCTTTAAATAACGGTCCCCATTGACAGTAACGGTTACACCGTTTTCTTCAAAGAAGTACGGCCCGACAATACACCTTGATGAAACTGCGCACCACACAGTGACTCGTTCTGGGTGCAGTTCCGTCTCATGGAGCATTTCTGGATTAGACTCTTTTATGTTTACAAACCTCATAACGGTCCATCTACTCGGGGGATTACCGCCAAACTCCCGCCTAAATTCCCTTTGGACGGAAATGACGGACTGCAAAGCATGGTACCGTTGCACTATCCAAATTCTTTTCTCCGTATCCCAAGCCGATTAGCCGATTACTCACACAGAACAAAAGTTATTACGTTTTATTTTTGTGGGGGTAGCACGTTGCAAAAAAAATGGTTGCCTTCTGAAGTCTCCTAAAGAAAAAAATGGCGAATTAAAAATAACAAAAATAGTTGATTTGCCTACTCATCAAAACCCCAGATTTAATCTGCTGTTCTTATTTATTTTTGGTATCTGTAGTCCGAAGTCTCTGAAATGATATCTATTTTACATTATAAATAATGTTACTTACCTAAACCATTAAATACATCGGCTACAAAATATCGAAAACCAAACGCAAACGTATATAATTCCATTTAATTCACAAAAAAAAAACACGAAATGACATATTGAAACGTCAAACCAAGTTAACGACAAATGGTTACATTCAGTAAACTTACCGTGTGTACCTTGTTTACAACTAGAGTATTAAATAATTTATACCAATTTTATATTTTTTGATGATTTCATTATTAGTTGTATATTTGCATCAATAATTCACTGTATAAGTATTGAAAAATACTGATTTTTTGTAATTTGGGAAATAATATTTGAATGTGGCCCCAATACATTTTTAATTATTTGTTGGTTTTTCTTCCTATTCACAACCATCTTCTTTAATATTTGAGAGTCTGGGACGTTACGTTTAAGCAATGAATTTGAATGGTCCAAGCAAGTGAATGGTAGGTTGTGCTCAGCCACAAATAAACTCAGTGAAATTAAAATTTATTTTACCATTTCCGTCACTTTTTTGCCTCCCTCATCAGATTTTAGCAAGTTTTCCATCTTTGGTGTATTTGGCGGGTGACCTCGTGACGCAGCATTCGGTATAGTACCGAGCACCTGGTTTTATCTTTTTCAAAGTGTCGGGGATTTTGCTTCCGATCAATAGTTCAAGCGAAGATTAAAAAACAAGAAAAGAAAAGTCCACCAATTTACTTGTAGTTATAATCTATTTTATTCGAACAGAGGTGGTGCCCAAAGCGACCACTCCAAGAAAGCGAAAGAACAAGAATGTCAAATTACTCCACAGGCACGCCATTCGTAACCTCCGTCATCAAAAATCCCACAAGTGGAGGGAGTCCAATAGCTGGTACCAAGTCCATGCCTTGGCTACCCAGCGACAGAGTACGAAGACTGTTCCAGCACCAGCAATTATGATAAGCAGACGTCGGATGTCTATCGTGATTGCTCGCCGTTGGTCGTCGATGCCGTATTTATCCATGAAAGTATACGACCATCGACGACGGCGCGAGGTGTCAGGTTTCCGTAACCCAAACACGACGAGTCAATCAGCACAATGTCTCGTATATTGTTGTTCGGTGGCTGGCGACTGAAGGCAAGGAATGTGCCTTATCAGCAGTGGAGATGGTGGCCAGGGGCGGCCAACCTTGGGGTGACGCAGCTGCCTGTGGCGGGCAACCTGGAGGGCTGGCAACTTAGAGTCGGTACTGAACATCCTGCCCGGTCGAACCGCCTGATTCGAAATGTAGTTGCAGCTGGTTAGCTTGGTTGGTCCAGCAGCCGGCAGAGTTTCTGGACGGGCCGCCGGCACTCACCGGAGCTCGTGCGTATCGTTGCGTTGCGTGTTAGGCCGTCACTGCCCGGGTGCACGGCGATTATGCGACCCAATCTCCAATGGGTAGGGGGCAGGTTCTCTTGGCGAACGAGGACGATGTCGTTGACTTGCAGGTTTGGCTCCCGCTTCTCCCACTTGTTACGAGTTTGCAGAGTGGCGAGGTATTCGTCGCTCCAGCGCTGCCAGAAGTCTTGATGGACCTTGCGGATCCACTGGTATTGCTTGAGTCGGTTGACGGGCACGTTCCCAACGTGCGGTTCAGGTACTGCCAAGAGGGGAGCACCGATGAGGAAGTCACCTGGCGTGAGTGCCAATTTGTCCTCAGGGTCGTCGTGGAGTGGTACTAGTGGGCGGGAGTTGAGGCAGGCTTCGATTCGCGTCGCGAAAAAATTCGCCGCGCTGCCTTGCACACTGCATAGCTATGCATTTGCAATGTGCATGGAGGCTCCTCCTCGTTTGCTTTCAAAAAAGTATGACTACGATGATGATGGATGTGGGAGATCGCCATAGGGTTACCGTATGGACAAAATGCCATCGATGAAAAATAAAAAAAAAAAAATTTAAAGTAAAATATATTAATAGAATTTTGTGAGAAAATTCTTGAATCCAGTAGTTGGACATTACATATCACGTGAAACAAATTTAATTATTAAGATTACTAAACCTCATGAGAACTACCACAAATATCATATACCATAATTAAAAAAAAAAATATTTATATAGCCTGGAGGCTCTTAATGCAATCTTTAAAGGGGTGGGAAAAATCGGGAGTGGAAGGGCAAAACTGGGACGCGGACTGCGTTAACGGAAGGGTGGTTGGTTGGGAGTTCAGGGCCACTTTACGTTTATCACTTGGCGGTTCTTTTCCCTAGCTATAGCTACTACAGTTTCACACGTCACAATTCGCCGCCGCGTGTATGGCTCACTAATTTTACTGGCGTAGCTCCTCCGGGATTTCCGGTACGAGATTATGGATATTTTTTTGTATTTGCCTCATAGCCTCCGGTTCTTCCTGCACGAAGGAAAATTAATTAATTTAATCGCGAAGGGATAAATCTCACTATCATGCAAGAAAACTTTACGACCAAGCGCTCGCCCAACACACGCACGAGTTATGCTCGTCGTCCCGGAGCTTGAGTTTTATTAAAAAAAGATTGAAGCCAATGTTCTTGTTTGTTTATTAAATGTAATATATACTCTGGATCTCTGCTTATACATACATCATGCAGTTAGAGATTTCTTTTCATAAACGTCGGAAGCCCGGGCCGATGCAATGATTCACAAAATATTTGAAAATTCTGGCCTAAAATTGGAACACCAAAAACCAATTTTAAGGGAACTATCTAAAAACATATGCGGTGTTGACGTTCCAGTTGTCCTTATTGGACACTCTGCATTTCGGTTTTCCAATATAATGATGAAACCTTATCCGTATAACAGGAAAAAACTTCAACTACGCCTTGTCCAAATGCCGAAGGGTAGTTGAAAATGCATTTGGGCATTTAAAAGGCAGATATAGGCGAATTGGAAAAGGACTAGATAACCATATAGATAACACCAATCTCAATATCAAGTCTTGCTGTGTTTTACACAATTTTTTAAATGCGCACAATGACAAATTTAACAACCATTGCAAAGTCAAGACGAAACTCGAGGCAGAGAACAACCAATGCATACATCGCACATCCGCTGAAAGTACTAGAAATGCTAATATTTCTATCGAACATTCTACATGCTTTTCGACCAATTCATTTCTTTTTCGCTCGATTGCAATCATTCACTATCCTTCATGCGTTTTATTTCACTACAAATAAGTTTCGTCCGTAGGCTTCAGCTGCGAGACAACAATTGCATCCAGGTTGGGAATCTTCTTCTCCCCCAGGATTGCGTGGATTTTTGGGTATAGAGGCCATTCCGAAGGGGAACCTCTTGAAGGCCCAATTGTTTTTTTTTTTTTCGAAAATAAATAAATGCTTTATATGAATACAACATATTATGTATGTAGGTACCTGTATTTTCCAGTCAAATTGCTTATTTTCGTTTTAATTTCATCGGGGCAGAAATCGACTCCTCTTTCAGTAAATTTAAGCGACATCTCTTTATCAATATGGCTATTTTTTCGGTTGCCACGGAGCTCAATAATTTTTTCTTCCCACAGCTCAATAAAAAATGGTTCGTCTGTGTCTGTCCACTTTCTTCTTCTTTGTTCATATATTTTCCTCTCCATGTTTACAATTTAAAAACCTTCCCCTTGAAAAATTATTTATGTTTTGGCAGCTACTTTTTTTTTGTCAGCGGGTTAAAATGTCAATTAATGACGTGCGAAATTTGTAAAGAGGTTTAACATTTGGAAATGTTGGAAAATATATGGCGAAATGCTGGACATTGGCCTGAAATGTTGAATTTAGCCGAATTGATGAATAAAGGTGCGGTGTAAATGTACTATAACACTGTACGCGAACACAAAAATTGTGGGTTACATCCCTTCGAATAATCCTGCATCCATATGTTAATTGGTGGATATCCCGTTCCATTTAATGGTAGGAGTGAATCTTGTAGGTATATCTCGAAGCGTGAATAAGAGCCTTGCTCCATCCTCTATGACCGTAGGGCACGAAGATTGACTTTCTTCCTCCTCTGAGTCGAACTTATCGCCTTCGCTGTGTGCTATCCCTAAATGGTCAAGAAGCCTGTGCTGTAATGCCGGCTTTAGTCCGTTTGTCGGTAAACCTGGTTGCATTAGTTGTTCCCCAAGTCCTCTAACCGTCAACCCCAAAACAGATTTAGAATCCATTACAATAATAATTAGAATTACAAATAAGTAAAAGTATTAAAGTATAAGAATTCTATAAAGAGAAAAAATCAACAAAAAAAAAATTCTACTACAAGTATTCAGTGGCAACACTTAAATTGCAGTGCACCGCTTCGAAAAATTAATACAACTTATGGCAGAATGCTTTTGCCCGACGCACTTTTCCTAGTGAACCACACGAATCGCCTTTTTGAGTTGTTGCTCTTTTATTTTTTTAGTTTTTTTTTTTTCACTAAGCACGTTTGAGTTGTAGCTCTTTGTCTTTGTCAAAGTCTCGTCGATTAGCGGCGAATTTGTTCCTTCGATATAATTTGTCTTGAACAATAACATATGGTAAATCAGAGTTCTAGAATGGTTTGAATTTCACTTCGGATAGTTTTTATTTGGAGATAAACACTTTTTGGTATATAATTGTTTACACTTTGGATATTAATTTCTATTGTATTTAAAATGTCTTCATGGGTGCCATTATTGCATTCATTAACTATTCCTACCGGCTCCAGGTTTATTAAAGTATACCGGTTTTCACTGTCTATAGTTGAAACAACTGATAAGAACATTAAAAACTTCATGCTTACTGTTGAACGTCTTTCTGTTTATTGACTAATTTTCTAGTTCTCTCTGCTCTAGTCATAGTTCTCTTTGTTGTCGGGATATTTTCCTAATTATGGAATTTACTGTTCCTGGGTCTCTGTATTCGCTCTGGGTGTTTGTCTGCATCGTATTTGAATCGCATTCAGCGCCACCAGAGGTGAAACATTTATATGGTGTGGGAATAGAAATGTCCCTGTACATCTAAAAAAAACTAAAACTATCATCGTGCTTCAGGGTTCATGACCGGGTCTCACCAATCCGTCCCCTGGCGTGTATTATAGTAGAGCGAGGCACATGTGAGTTATTTAGGTCGTGGCGTGATTGCGGAAAAAAAATATTTTTTATTCTTTTTTATTATTTTATTAGTAAAAAGCGAACCGGCTTCCACGACAGTCTGAACTAAACTCAAATTCGATCTACATTTTGGACTTCTTTTTATCTTTTCAGTTTTATTGATTATTGTCAAATCGACAATATTTGCCAACCCACGTTTAGTGGTTGCGAATGATTATCTTGTGTTTATGTTGCATCTGCAGAAGGCAGTGCAAGTAGATATGTTTATTTCCCGTGGAGGGCAACGGCTATCTCAGACAATATGTCATCATATTTGTCTCTTCGAGATGCTGACGTATACATAACTTGCGCGAATTAAATTAAACAAATATTTTTTGTTCAAAAAAATATATTTATTCAATATGAGCCGATCTGCTCATTTACGTTGACAAATCTAAACTGAATCCTAATTTACAAATCTACTCTTATTTATACTTAGATTTTAGACGGCGTCCATACTAAATCTTATAACTTAATGTTTAGGGATGATGCCCAAAGGCGTCGGTCATAACTCGCAGAGTTTATTGCTTGCAGCTGGGGATGAAAGTGGACACTTGTCCCTTCTCAGGAATACTCGTTCCTCTGGTGGTGTCATATCACTCGTGTTGATATGATCCTAACATAACTCCTCCTCCCTTAGCTTGTTGTTTCTCCTGGAACAATCTGCTATACAGTGCTACAATTGTGACAATGATTACAATAATTACAATTCCATGTATAGTAAAGTGAATTTTTGAATGATTTGAATATCTTTCCATTATTTGATCAATATTATTAATTTTTGTAGTGTTCCAGCTTATATTTTTATTAGCTTCTATTCTTCATTATTAATAACAATTTTCAAAATGAATAAGTACATTTCTTTTTATTTTACGTTCGTTACAAGAACTGTTAATGTTTGTGTTACCATCATGATACAGCCGAAAAAGAACACGCGTCCCAACGAGAAATGCCGCTCGCAAAGTTACATGGGAAACTTCTAGTTCGGCCATAGGAGTGGGAGTGGTTATACAAGTCATAATATGGAACCTGACCTGGAGCTGGAATGATGGTTCAGCAATGGATATCTACCTGTCCTCTACCTGTCCTCGAGAGTATATGCCTATGTTCATGACAATGCCTTCGACCCTAACCGTCGATTTGTACCTAGGAAGAGCCAATTGTTGATACAAACGAGAAGTTATGAAACTGACTTGTGATCCTGGATCACAGAGTAGTCGGCAAGGGTGTTTTTCGCCAAAGCTGTCGATGAGTTGTACGCTCGCCGTTGCCAAAAGTGTAATACGATTACTAGCAGTAACCGTGAATGCCCTAAGTGAGTCAATATTGGTTTCGTGGAGGTTGATTGCTCCTAGAAGCTGCCCCAATCGAGGGATTCGAATGGGTGTAGACCTGTGATGCGCCTTGGGCTGACGAGTCAGTAGCGGATGACCCAGCCTGGGATCGTTGAGTAGAGTTTTGTGGGCCACGACATAGCAAAGTATGATGCCTACCGTTGTAGACACGGCAATTTGTCGATGTGCAAGAGCTTGTTGAGTGACCTGGTTTCAAGCAATTGAAACAAAGATTGGAGCCTTTCAACTTCTCGAACCGTTCTCTCACAGACATTGCCAGGAGCCTAGGACACCGTCCAATCCGATGAATGCTGTGGTTGCAGTATTCGCAATTACCAGGTGATGTTGTTGCCAAATTTGTTCTCACAAGCCGAGGAACATTGCTGCCAGATCGAACCGCAGGGTTAGCCCGGTTACTTAAGCTATGTGCTCGACGTTCCAAAAACGTAAGCAGCTCAGTCAACGAGGGGATCTCCTGCGTGGTGCGACTCATACCCCACGCCTGTTGGGTCCTAGTTGGTAATTTGGATACCACAATTGGTACCGCCAAAGCATCCCATTTATCCACGTGTAATTTCATTACGGGTTTCAAAGGAATCCTTAAAAGCCAGCCAATTGTGTAAAGTACCGTCGAACTTGGGCACGGAAAGCCTCTCCAATTTGATATCGACCGGAGCGGCCCGGGGTATATCACTGCCGCCATTTATTTCCTCAGCCTTCTCGATAAGATTCAACTTCGCTAAGTGTCGTTGTGCCGCTGCCATAGCCTTGTTCAGCTGTCTCTCGACGGTATCCCACAGTTCAACATGAACCTCGATTTCATCATCCTGGGCATTGGAGACCAGTTCGTGATGCGCAGCCGAAAATCTCTCGAAATGGGATTGCAAAGAAAGCGCATCCTGCTTTATGGTAAATTGATCTTCGTCCTCGTTATCGCCATAACCCGGAGCATTCATTCGGTCCGCCACACGCTTTAGTGATGGCATGGCCGGCTTCCGCTCGTTCAATTTACCCGTCGCAATTTTTTTCCACTTGCCACGATCACAATAGCTCTATATATAAATTAAAAACTTTGTTTGCAATTAAATTTAAACAAACATTTATTTCTAAAAATACTATATACAATTTTTGTTACGGAACAAAAATATGTCCCCACTGTCGAATCGTCCGCTGATGACTGCGTACCCTGGTTAGTGTCGATGTCCCCTTTATAGTAGCCTGCTCTGGGAACGTTCGCTCGATGTTGTTCGATGGTTCCCATGATTGGTCGTTACTATGCCAGATATAGCTTCGAGTTGGTCTGGTAGGGGTTGAATGATGCAGGTTGTTGTATCCTTTTACGATCTTTCGCCAGATGTTTTACATTTGTTGTCACGATCGTCCGTTGTTCCCAAAATAGTTTGAGAATTGGTTTCAACCCCCTGCATTCATTGGTTCGGCGTTATTTTGATAGGGTTAGCTCAGCGGGTGAACTAAGGTGTTAACTTATATACATACATATACCATTGTCCTTTGGGCCATAAAAAAAAATGATTTGGGCTGTATCCGCTGATATGTTTGACATTACTTCCTGATTCTTGCAATGTGATGAAGTTTTTGTGTTGACGTGAAGTTCTTTAATCATTTCGAGTGATAGAACTTCCTCATATTTGGTTTGGTCATTCCAAGGTTGTAGTCAAGCTGGTAGTGGTTTTTTTTTTGGGGCTTCTCTGGGTGTGTAGTTCTTTTCCTCAGCTCGTATTGTGACATTATGGTATCGTATTATGAATGAACCGGTGAGATTTACTTCTATATTATTGATACTTATGGTGCCATTGAAAGAAAACGATGACGTCGCGTTTTAGCGTCACAGACTATAAGCAGGCACCCTTGCCTCGCTTGTATCTCTGCTGTGAGTTGCTGCGGGGATGGTTTGTCGTGCGCCATGTAAGCCTGGATTGGCCCTGGGTTCGTTCTAATTTAACGACGGTTAAATCACCCGAGCTAAGGTTGTGACATAAGAAAGCGTTAATGTATTTTTTACTTACCGACGTCTTTTTTGTAGAAAAGGTTGTAGTTGTTGTCTGAGAGGCCCAGAATGGTCGTCTTAGGGCTCTTGAATGATGCCGATGTCAATGTCTTCCTCCCTGAGGAAGACCAGAAGATTCTCTGATGCACATTTCGAGTGCTGGAGATTCGACTGGATGACTTTCAGCATGTTATTGTTGGGTGTTGGAAGCGATCGCCAGTTCCTCCAACAACTTGTTGGCAGCGACGACATCGTCTGTGTCGTCCTCAGGTACTGTTGATCGGAAGATCTTGAGTTTGGCGTGCCTAATGCCGAACCTCAGTTTGATATCAGCTGCTTCTAGTGCCCCTAGGCACTCCTCGTTTATTAGCAGCAGGTAGGATAGGCTGTTTTTCTTGGGTTCTTCTGCCTTTATGACAGCCCAGTCGTCCATGGGAATGGTCGGGTTTTGAAGTTTGAGGCGCTTAAGGATACTCCCAGAGTCTATCTTCATCACGGGTAACCAAACACGGGCCCTAGGTCTCGTGGGGATATCTTTGGCAGGGATAAGCTTAAGCTAACCCCAGCTTCGGCGATCTTGTCGATGCATGAGCCAAGGAAATCCTTAGAGTACTGGTCCACGCATTTGATCACCCGGTATCCTCGCCCCACATCCGCGCAGTCGAAACTCGGTAGTCGGCTGTCAACTCCAGATAGCACATGCTCCACAACCATCTCAGACAGTTTGGCTTCAATGCTGCACCAGTGGTCCATCACTGTTTTGCCGTTCTTAGACATCTCGTCTATGATGGCAACTTGAAGGTGATCCCTCACCACCTCGGTGAAGGTTCTGGCTGCCTGGGAAGTTGATGGACGCTGAAGGTTGGTAAGTCTAGGGGCGATTTTCGACTTTTTAGAGGCGTGAGAGGTCTCATCTTGGGACCTGTTTCTTTTCACACTCTCTTTCTTCTGTTGCGGTTGCTTCGGGTTGTTATGGTAGTTGACGTACTCGTCTACCACCTTTTGGTATTTAAGTTTGTCGTCCTTGTCCCTCTCATGAGCCGTTCCAGTCTCTTCATTCTTCGCAATATTTGCAAGGATGAAGACAGCCCTGTTGTATCTTGACTTTAAGAGAGAACCGGAGGACTTCTTCGTTTTAGGTGCACTGTGGCTGGTGCTCCCGGTTGTGGCTTTGTCAGTATTAGGCTTTTGGATATACTGTGGCTGGTATCCTTGGCCCCTACTGTTGTCGTAGCTTTGGAAGATATGATTGGTTGACTGCCAGAAGGAGTACTATGGCTGGTGTTCCTTTTGGCTTGAGGGGTCAACTACTGTCTCCTGGCTGGAGGCTAGTAGATCCTTCTCGGAAGAGGTCCCTATGGGGGTTTCTTTCTTTTTTGTTTTTTTGTTATATTTTCTGTTTCTTTTTTTTTTTTTTTTAAGGTTTTGTTCATTATTTTGGTCCCACGAGTAAGTCCGGAAAGAAAAGTCGATCCCGGCAGAGCCGACTTACCGAGATAGGGCACTTCGCCGAAAGATTGTACTCCTGCTGACTGGGTGGCACATGAGTGGAGTAGAAATATTATCTATATCTATATATAAAAAATGTATCTATACTTAACAAAGCTATGAAAAAATTTATCTATACTTAACAACTAGTTTTCTTTTTCAATAGCTTTATGATTTCACTTCTTATACTTAATTAATTCTATGCATACGCTATACACTACGGGAAATGCATTGATGTCCTGGTCCTGGTTGTGACCTGGCTGATACGGCTAGCGGTCTTCGCTTCCCGTTCCTCTGCTGCAAATTTTTAGCTGCAGCAGCTACAAGGGGGCCCTTTACTGTTCTTTCACCCACAAACTTGATCACACACTGTTTAACCACAGAGAATCTTCGTTCGGGCATCATGTCGGGTAATTAATATCCGAAAATAAACACTGAACCAAGAAGGTACGTAAATAAAATAAAAATATTCATTGTGACAATGAATCGTTATTTATTATTTGTCCAATAAACGCGTTAATTGCGACAACGAACATTGGTTTTTAATTTCGCCATGATTTTAATTTAATGAACGTTTATTAATTTCGTTAATTAAACTAATAAACATGTTCATCGAATTAAAGAACGCGTTTATTTTAATGAAATATTATTTAATAATATAATATAAATGGTTACTATTTTAATAAGCGTTTTATGGAATTAATTAAAATATTTATTAGTTAAATAAACGTTGTTTATAGAATTTATAATCATATTCACAAATTTAATGAACGTTGCTTATAAAATGAATAATAATATTAATTAATTTTATAAACACTATTTATAGAATTAACAATAATAATAATTAATTTAATAAACGTTGCTCATAAGATTAATAATAATATTAATTAATTTAATAAACGTTGCTTATAAAATGAATAATTATATTAATAAATTTAATAAACGTCGTTTATAGAATTAATAATAATATTAATTAAATTTAATAAACGTTGTTTATAGAATCAATCAACTACTCCCCTTCATCGAATTAATGAACGAGGTAATTTAAACAAACCCTTTTCTTTTGGTTGAAAGCAAACCTGTTTCTTGCGACATCGAACCTGTTCTGAAAAAGAAGCGGATGAAACTAAAAAACACATTTAATACATTTTTTATTTTATTATTAAAGTTTCACATGATAAATTTACAAAAGGGCATTCAGCAAAACATGAATCTTTGCGCAAATTAGTTTTTTACTTTTTGAAAATATTGAGTTTCTATAAAACTCCAAATGGAAGATGATGCTGATGGATATTCAAGATTAAAAAGATAGAAAATGTTAAAACATATGTCAACTGCTCTTTAAAATTTAAGAAATTTAAACTTAATGCCATCAAAATACAAAAAAAATTCTTGAAAATTCAAGATTGATTCACCGTGTACAATAATAAAGGGTTGAACACTCTCACCCATTTTCTTGAGAAAGACGATATGGTCCTCGTTGGCTTGAATGGTGCTGCCCACCCAGATGAAAGAATCCTGTGAGTCCTTTATAGTTGATCTGATAACATTTTTTTCCCCTCTTTGTCCTTTTTGATGCATTTGTTGACTGGCACGAAGTAACCATGCAGAGTCCAGAGTAATGCTGCATCTTTACAATCTGAAAAATAAGTCAAAAACAAATATAAAATTATATATTGGTTTAAAACAAATTAAAAAGATTGCGCTCTAATCAAACTGCTTGAGTACACAAATGCATGTATCAAGTATTCAAAATTCCAGCAAAAATAAACGTATTAATTATTTGAACTTACTGTCCGATGGATTTGTTGACTTTAACTGTTTTAAAACATCTTTGATATTTTTTTCTTTAACGTGATTTTCTGTGGACAAGAAATCTAAGAGTTTGACCTTGAGCTGATCCCAGTTGTCCAAAAATGAACTCGAATTTACATAGCAATTGTGAAAGTCTATGTCGACCTAGGAAATTTCAGTTTGTAATCATTGTGCGAACTTGGTGTTAAGATTTTCTAACAAACCAATCGATGGCCAGTTGGTTGCTTGTACTGAGGCCATTTGGTCATAATTTGAGAGGTGGAAACAGATTTCTTTATGTCACACATTCTATACTTGGTACATGCTTTCCAGCAACGATCAAATTCTTCCGAAGATAAGGTTTTTTTTTAATAAACCGTTCGTAACAGTAATAAAAAGTTCATTGCGACAATAAATGTAATGTTTGTATTGTATTGTATTGTATTGTTTTTTATTCATCCATCTTAGATACAATTAATCGGTTAATATTATCCAAACTAAGCTGTTAATAAATGACAATTCGTTGTCCCAATAAACGTTTATTAACTGAGAGGTTTTTTTTTTATTAAACCATTTTTAATATTAATAAAAAGTTCGTTGGGATAATGAAAAATGAGTTAATAAACGTAGTTTATTGATTTTACGAATGTTTTTTTTTTTTAGTGCAGGGGAGCAGTTCCGATTGAATTGAAATAAAGGATTCCACAATACACAATTGCAAGTTTTATTCTTTAATTTCTACAAATACACAATTGGGTTTTTATTCTCTAACAAGGGAAGAAACTCAGGCTTGACCGCCGCGCACGATAAATTTAATTTACTTAATAAAAAAACAGTTTTTATTTATTTGAGGAAAAGCCTCTTTATTCAAATACCAATTACAACTGAACTCTTAAAAACTAACATGAAAACTTATCACCTATGTTCTATTGCATACGTGCTGGAATGTGGGATACTTATGTTGGGTGTTGAGTGTCGGATGTGCTCTAGACGATTCGTCAGCGTCATGCTGCTGTGATCTGCGCGCTTACACTTACCACATCGTTTCGTAGATAGACACGTCCGTGTTGCGTGACCTGGAGTAAGACAATTATAACATAAATTTGAGTCCTTTACCTTGCCAAATCGTTCTGTGGGGGTTAGCGCCTCTAGTGCTGGACAGCGTCCGATGTAGTGCTCTCCGTTGCAATAATAGCAATGCCCACGAGCTGTCGTCAGCAGATTCGAGCGTGTTAGTCTCTGGGGTGCTCCTGTGCTCATATGAGCCTTCGGGTTTGTGAATGACCGCCTGTGGGTAGTATTGCCTGTATTTGTCGCTCGTTCTGCCATTTCGCACCCCATGTGATCGAGACCGCGTGCTCTGCCTTCGTTGAATGTTAACAAATCTGCCAGTTTCGGAAGTTCCGTTCCTCGCTGCTGCATCTCCCAATGGATAACCTTCGCCTTCGGTAGTTTTGAAACCAGAATGTGGACAAGAATGTCATCCCACGTATCGACCGGTCATGCTGCTGAAGCATGTTCAGGTGCATGTGGGAATCAAATGCAAGCGTCCGGATTCTGTGGGAACGCGTCGGGTGCCCGATGGTGTGTCGGATGAGGAATTTCAATGGAAATCATTTTAACTAGTATACCCACTTCACCCTCTCGCACGAGTACCCCTACTATGGTAGAATACCGCTCAGCACAGTGTATATGATAAATTAATTCCTTAACACTGCATTGTTTTAAAAAAAATAACTTTATTGAAATCTTTCTACGATTCAATACGATATAATTTTTATAAGTGTTGTATGCACTAGGGTTGGAATCGGACTGCCAGACGTTGATGATCTCGTTCTCCTCCAAGGTTCGGATACGGTTGCTATCAGCTGCGTCGGTCGTAAACTATTTCTTTATCTATTTTCTATTGCTGTTTGTTTTATCTGTTTCTGTTGGCTTCGGTCGTAACTTATCAATTTTACGATGATCCCGATCTTCTTTCGGAGTTGGTGTCGTGTGTCATCGTGTGATATGCCAGCCAAGCCTATACATCATGCGCACTACACACTGTGTGTATATGCGTATATGCCTGTTTTTGGCTTGCTCGGGGTGTGTGCCAAGTGCATGGTCTGCTTGGGTACATCCTACGAGAAAGTACCGCTGTCCAAGCGAAAAATTCGTGTCAACAGGGTACCGCTGCCCAAGCAAATTTTGCCTGTGTAATGCTTGCTATGGAAATTTCAATGCAGTGCCATGATTCTACGGCGTAATCACGAGATATTTTGTTTTTGGGGTATTTTCCCACTATTGCGATGCGACGAGTGGTGGTCTGTGCACGGTGTGGTGCAGAAAATTTGGTCAACGCAAAAAAAAAAATATTTTTTCTTTCCTTAGCAGACAGTATACATCGTCTTCGATGCCACTATGACGCACCTTGTTGCTCCACTGGGAGGTGTTGATCGCAGATAGATCACGTCTGCGTACGCTCTGCTGGATGCGTCCAAAATTCCATGTAGTTGTAATGCTGCACTGCTCTCATATCCTATCCAACTCGGCACTCGAATTGACGTTAGGTGTGTTAATTGCTCGTGGAAGCGGTTCCATATGGGCACAAAGTCGGATGGTATGCTCTCTTCCCATTGAACTGTAGAACGCCACAAGTCTCGGATCAGAAGCTTGACTTTGATGATGACTTATGCGAGATATCCATTCGGAACGTACAGTTTCGCCGTGGCACTGACTATGGCGCGCTGGGCTAGTTTACGGTTGCTCTCCTCATGAGCCACCTTGAAGAGGATCTCGTCCGTGACTACGTCCCAGCCAAGGCCCAGTATGGAGGCCTCGTAGCCTTTGTCAAGGGTGACCTCGGTCTGACTGTCCTTCCTATCGCAAAGCTCCGATCGCACTCGCTCACTTAAAGACATGAATTTGTCCTGCTCAAAGCCGCACGTCTGAGGGATTGCATTTCCTATTATATTGTTGTCTAAAATTTCTCCAAAAACTAAGGTTTTGATTGCTACGATTAAAATGGTTTTGTGGATTTGTCCTAAACGGATTCACTTGGGGAAGAGGTTTAGGATTTGATGACCTATTCTCGAATGATACAAAATTTAATTGTATGATCAATTGATATGCTTCACTAAAATTATGTAAAAGTAAAATATCTCATTTTTACAATTAAAATATGTTTAGGTTTTTATTTTTTCTAAGGTACACTGCAATGATATTCGTTGTTTTATTCGCGAAAGATATGGCCACAATTCTTGAAGTGAAGAGAGTTCTTCCAAATTGGTGACACAACAGCTTTTCAAGTGTCGACACGACCGTATTCTTCGGTTCATGCGGCAGAGAAAATAAAATCATTCGCAAAGATAAACGCACTTATTGGGAAGAATTAGAAGAATCAGAATCAGACACTAATGAGGATGAAGAACATTCAAAGTCACACAACACATCCTTATATTAATAACTATAGTTTTTATCATATGCATGTAGGTTTCTACCACTCAGGATCCTACTATCCTCTTCTTTGGCTCGTTCAAATGAAAAACCAACTTCCAAAACGTTACAGTGTTTATTAATTTATATAGGTAATCATAAATCTACTTTTACTGTGACACTGCGAGTTTGGCGACTCTCAACTTTACATTGACTTAGCTTAACGGTCCTTCACTTCATCGTGTATGTACTACGGCGGTTGAAATAAGACTAACTCTTTGTCGTTCGTTTGTTCGCTTGTGTGTCTTTCGGTAACCCGTTCGTTCGTTCCCAGGCTTCGCAGTCAGCTGCCACTCCCCCATTGTCCTAGCGGCTCGACCAGCGAGCGACTTTTTGAGATACGCAAATTTGTATGCTGGTGCAACCTTGTCATTTTGATGAATCGCTGCTGCAAACCTATCGTGGAAACCTAGCCACTTGGTGTAGGTTCCATCGAACTCACCCCACGTATTTTTTAAATCGTGCTGCAGGAACGGCATGTCCACCTGTACCTGAATGCCTGTACCCTGTACGTTGTCATGTACTCTGGGGCGCAGTGCCTTCATCCTGTCCTCATACATCGCGCACGCTTGAAAATAGTCACCCTTGACCGATTCTTTGAAGTCTATGTAGGTGGTTATGCTTTCACCTTCGGCTTCAGCTAGCAGGCCTTCGTGCAGTCTGCAGAAGTTCTGCCAATCCTCCTGTGCCGTGCTGAGGCGCAGTTCCGCATTTTTATACGAAATTGCAGCTGCTTCTTCAGATTCGGCAAACTTGCGTGCCATAGTGATGGCATGCGCTACTGCTCTCGCCTGATTGGATGCCATTCTTTTCTCGTCAGTTTTGTCACACAGAAAAGGTTATTCTTCTTATCTTTACACTTGAAAATTATTGTTGTATCTTCGACCGTCTCTGCTGAGCACTCAACTAATAATGCCCATACAATATCAATATGCAAACACTTACCCTGTACCTTTATGCGTCGTTCGCTTGTCTTTTGTTTACTTCTCTTTTTTTTCTGCACTAATCATCTCGACGAACAGCTGCCGTTGGCGACCAACGGAATTCTTTACCTGCTATACTGTACGATTTTGTGTGCGTGAGCCCAGACAACACAAAAAAAAAAGGGTTATTCCTCCGCAGCCTGTATTTGGGATCTTGGGAATGAAAATATTGTTCGTCATAATATTTCTCCCGTAAGTTGTTGTGTTCGTGAGTTTCTACGCTCCGTTTGCTTTCGTCTCCTCTTGTGCTGTAGTTGCTGTTTTTGATGTGAACAAAAATAGTCTGCGCGTGATCAGACTCGTACAACCGGTAGCGGCAACGTCGCACTTCGCAATTTTTGTTCGTCACTGTCTTCTGGATACCTTTTTTTTCTTTTTCATGCAACTAGTTAATGTAATGCGCATTTGAAATGTCTGTACTATTTGATGAATGGTTGACCTGTACTATGCACTATTCCTTTTCTGTACCACTTTACCTGTACTAACACTGTACCCGAATTGCGGGTTTTATCCCTCGAATACTTATTAAGAAAAAATATATATTTTTTTTCACTGCACTGATTCTATATCCGGCTCGATATGGACCAATGTATATCTCGGAAATAAAACACATGACTTGTTTAAAGTCGGGAAAATATATAAAAAAACCCGACTATTGATATTCTTTATTCTTGTCCTTTACGTCTCTACGTCTGTACGCCTCACCGGTTAAAAGGTGACTAGTACTACTCTTTCTCTTGTAACAGAGAAAGAGTCGTTCGCTTGCTTTATACATATTTTATTTAAAAAAGGTGAGACTCGTACACGAGTGCATTATATACCCCTGTATGGGTGATTCGATACAAATATATTATTATTATTTATTTTACGCAATTCTGCATTTCCGTTTGATTGTTCAATAAATGGAATCGGATTGCATTTCAAGGTTGACAGCCGCATCAACATTTGTATCAACATATTTACATTATTATGTTTATGCAATTCCGTATTTTCGTTTTAATGATTCAAAGTTGGAATCGGATTGCATTTCAGGGTTGATCTACCGGAAATATTGGCGTTTGCATTTTCTTTTGATAACATTTTCGTTGCCGATGTAACTCGTGCTTTAGAGTATGGGTTTAAGTACGACGCGATCGCGTCATCGGACCACCATATCCCACATTCTTTTATTTATATAATCTTCGGGGACTGAATATAGAAGGAGAATGTTCTACGTTCACGGATTGATGTACAACTAATTGAGTCAAAGCTCATCATCTAGAATATTACCTCTGTAGGTAACGGAATCGTCGGTCCGAACATTGTGATTGTTTACACAAGTGTTCGACAGAGCGACATTGAAGAATCTTTGCCATTGGTGACATTAGTTAGATCGATAAGTGTGTCGACCCAAAAATATTGTGAAATGTGTATAAATTATATAACATTAAATTTGTTTGATATAAAAAAAAAAAACTTTATTTTTCTTTATGAGGAAAGCCTCTTTATTCACCGAATACAAAACTAGAACTAACTCAAAATTAAGAAAGAGTAAAACTCACCTATCTATTCTACGTGCTGGAATGTTGGATGCCGGAATGTTGAGTGTTGGATATCGGATATGTCGTTGCTGGTAGACGCTTTTTTTTTTTTTTTTTTGTTATAATAGACACGCGCTAAGATCGCGATCAGGTGTACCCAGTGGTGCTGTTCAGTGGCGGCTTGCGGATATTGTGTTGGTCGGTCTCGGCTGGCAGTTGGTAATTTGTAACGGATCGTTACATTCCCCTCTTTGTTCCGCAGACGAGAACCTTCTCGTCGAAATGCGTTTCGGTTTTTTTACAAAACTAAAATATTGCCTTCAGTAGCTCTTAGTAAAACTAAAATATACTAAAATATTGCCTTCAGCGGCTCTTAGTAAAACTAAAATAGACTAAAATATTGCCTTCAGTGGCTTAGTACCTATTAATATTTTTTTTTTTTTTTTTTTTATTGCGGGTTTGAAGTGTTCGCGTAGGCCCGCTTACGCCGTCTTCGGTTCACCTGTTTGGTTGCACTGTGGTAACAGCGAGGTGGTGGTGCTGTGTTGGGAACACATAGCGCGTGTTTAGCACCTCCTGCCTGATGATCTGAGGAAACTCTGGTAGCGTCTTACCGGGGGTGTTTGGTCGCTCTGGTGGTTCGGCGTTGTTGTTGTCTTCTGTGTCGCTGTCCAGGACCATTACCTCACCGGGTTCCCACTTTAGGAGACGGCATGGCGGTGGAGGAGTAGGTCCTGCCTCCTTGATCCGGACGGTACGTTGGGTCTTGGGCGATGTTGGCGTCCGCGATGTTCTGCCTCCGGCGTGTGGTGGCTACCTTCTGGGGTCTGGTTGGTCGGCGGACGGTGGGGCACTTGGCCCAGCGTTGGCAGCCTCCATGGTGCGTAGGTTACGTGAGAGGCTTTCGGCGGTCAACGGTGTGGTAGTAGATTGTGGTGTCTGGGTTTCGGCTCGGTGACTGGCAGGATGCGTACAGGTACGGTTCGGATGGTCGGTGGACTTCGTTGACTGGGGTGATGGTGACAGGTAGTTGTATTTTGTTTGAAGTCCCTGCTCGGGCGGGTGGCGGGTTTGGTTGCACTGTGGTAACAGCGAGGTGGTGGTGCTGTGTTGGGAACACATAGCGCGTGTTCAGCACCTCCTGCCTGATGATCTGAGGAAACTCTGGTAGCGTCTTACCGGGGGTGTTTGGTCGCTCTGGTGGTTCGGCGTTGTTGTTGTCTTCTGTGTCGCTGTCCAGGATCATCACCTCACCGGGTTCCCACTTCAGGAGACGGTATGGCGGTGGAGGAGTAGGTCCTGCCTCCTTGATCCGGACGGTACGTTGGGTCTTGGGCGATGTTGGCGTCCGCTGTCTCTCCCTCCAGAGTTTCTCTGCTTGTGCCCTTTGTTCCCGTACTAGGCCGAGGTGGAACTGGTCTTCCGTCCTGGGGATAACTGGTGCACTGGGGACTGGCTGGAGCCGAGTTATTTTGTTCTGCCTCCGGCGTGTGGTAGCTACTTTCTGGGGTCTGGTTGGTCGGCGGACGGTGGGTTCTGTTGTGGTCTCCTCCATGGTTGCGCTCGAACGGAATAAATCATTTTTGTGCAGGCTCCTTTTATATTCTTTTAGATCTTGTATATGGGCTCGTTGAATGGTCATGTCCCGTTTGTTATGCCCGGTGGGCCGGCGGAGTACGGTTCTTACGGGGGAATCATATCGGATGAATTCGAACGGTCCATCATATTTGGGTGCAAGTTTCTCGGTGGAGTATTTGCTTTCGGAGGTCAGGATGCGCGTTCGGCGGTATACCCAATCCCCTATTGCAGGTCGCCATTTGCGTCGTCTGGCGTTATAGTCTCACAGCGAAAACTGAGTTCTCGTAGGGTCCTGTGGTTGACACTTTTACATGGATCGTGTCATGGAGTTTTGTCGGTTTGTAGCATGTAGCTCATCACTTTTACCTGAGACCCCGTATCTAAGAAACCCCTAAAGGGTCTATACTTACACCCCTCACTTTCTAAACCTACCATGACAGTCGGCATTGACATAATTCCCGAAAAAGAACAATGAAACACGTTATCGTACGAATCAGTGTTATTTATTTTTATTTTCTCCAATTTCGGTACCGTTTTGGACTTATTATAATTTCACTCCGAATTCAGCTTCCTCCTTTTGGTTGGTATCCTTTCTAGTCAAAGCGGTTTTCTCCTAGTTGCCCGTGCCATGTTGGCCTTCATAGCATTCTCCGCTCGCAGAGCCAAAATATTTTTGATATCCTGCTTTTCTGGGCACAGTATACTGCTATGTGCAGGGTTCATTTGGCAATGTGGAATGCCGCACTTTACGCTTCTGCATGCCTCCTTCCGGTGACCTTTCCTAAGGCAGTTAGGCCAGATCTTCCACCTTGCCACCAAATCCTTTCGAGCGTTCAAATTTAACGCTAAGAAATCAGGGCTGTGGCATGGAACTCCTATGTATTGACCTACCCGCGGTCCTTAGCTATGCACACAATACACACTGCAAACACAAATCTAATGGTCATGGCTACAAAAATTCTTTCTAATTCGCGCACATTTAGTATTAGTTATTTTGAAAACACTCAATAATTCGTGCAGAGGCACAAACATTTAAACCTTTCAGTTTTGGTGTGTCCAGATGTTGGGATTGTATGCCTGCTTTCCGAGTTGGCTGGAATTTGTGACTTGTTCAGGTTTTTGTTTTTCGTTTTGTTACTCGCGAACAGGCTTAACTTGTCTTTCTACAGTGCGGGATTATTTGGATGAACATTTCACTAAGATTGACTGCCACGGTCCTCTTATCCTGTGTCTTGTAGATCCCTTAAGAGTATCGATAGATCGACAGTATTTGGACCATGCTTGTGTCTTAGCTGATCTGATGGATTTTTCTTCATTGCATCACGGCGGAAAGGTTTTTTTTTTTGCTATATTTAACGGGACACGATGTCTTAAAAGCTTTATTCATCGCCTTTTCTAGTGCAAACGTAATTGTGTCCAGTTCTATACCTGATGAGGAAGCTTAGAGTTCAATACTTGACCAAATCTCTTCCAGTTAATTTTTTTTTTTAATTTTCTACCGCACGTCTGCACTGCGTACGAGTCCATCTGGCCACAAATGGATAGCTGTTATTCGCCCCAGTGGCCATACTGTAGGTGGTGTATTCTCGTGCTAGACTAGGACTAGGACCAAGTCGCCAACCTTGACGTTGTCACGCCTTTGGCTCCACTTGAAACACTGCTGCAATGTATTCAAGTATTCCGCGTGCCACCTCTTCCAAAAGTGCTGTTTTGGATCTAGTTGATTATTTTCTTTGGGTAGTCGTTATGGACTATGTCCAATTATTCTCGCCTTCCGACACGGACCACGTCAAATAAAACACAAAACGAGTAAATTATTTTCTTTGGGTAGTCGTTATGGACTATGTCCAATTATTCTCGCCTTCTCTTCTTCTTGAACAATAATGTTACAAATTCGTATTAGTTCTTCTGATATCAAAAGATTGAAATTTTTCTTGTAATCTGTTCCTCTTTAATTTATTTTAGATGTTTGATAAACTTTGCATACATCAACATCAAAAGGGAAGGTTAACAATTTAATAAAGTGCTGCTCTTTTAGATTTAGGAGTTCAGTTTGTTTATACATTATAATATCTCTATTATTAGTAAACTCATTTATTTTAGATTTTAAAAGAAAGTGACTGAATTTCACAGCACACTTTTTGGACAATGATATATTTTTTCTAGATGAAGTGGCGTTAGTATAATTTTTCATATCTCTGTTTTTAAACTCAAATCGCATACACCATAACCTTCGAACTGTGTAATGTATCTACGTTATTTACGTGCCTCACTAACTTTTATTTCTGTCGGGGATTTAAAATTCTGATCGGGGGTCGAGAATAAAGAAACCGCAGTGAAATCTATTGTCTACCAAAGAACCACAAGAAAACCAACAATTTCGTTCTGTATACTTTATTGCAATATTCACTATGGTGCCCAATGCGACCATATAGTTGAGAGTTGATTACAAGAATAAGTCTGCCTCGCCAGTCGAAGCAGCTCGTCACCTCCAGCAGATGACACCCGCCACGCAACGTCAGCAAAAGTCCCACAAGTGGCGGGAGTCAAGTAGCTGGTACCAAGTCCATGCCTTGGCTACCCAGCGAACGAGCACGAAGAATGTGCCAGCACCAGCAATAAAGATAATGAGACGTCGAATGTCCATTGTATTTGCTCGCCGTTGGTCGTCGATGCCGTATTTATCCATGAACGACGACGGCGCGAGGTGTCAGGTTTCCGTAACCCATACACGACGAGTCAATCAGTACAATGTGTAGTATATTGTTGTTCGGTGGCTGGCGACTGAAGGCAAGGAATGTGCATTATCAGCAGTGGCGGTGGTGGCCAACCTTGGGGTGTCGCGGCTGCCTGTGGCGGGCAACCTGGAGGGTTGGCAATCTAGCGTCGGTACCGAACATCCTGCCCGGTCGGACCACCTGGTTCGAAATGTAATTGCAGCTGGTTAGCTTGATTGGTCGAGCAGCCGGCAGAGTTTCTGGACAGGCCGCCGGCATTCCCCGGAGCTTGTGCGTATCGTTGCATTGCGTGTCAGGCCGTCACTGCCCGGGTGCACGGCGACTATGCGGCCCAATCTCCAATGGGTAGGGGGCAGGTTCTCCTGGCGGACGAGGACGATGTCGTTGACTTGCAGGTTTGGCTCCCGCTTCTCCCACTTGTTACGAGTTTGCAGAGTGGCGAGGTATTCGTCGCTCCAGCGCTGCCAGAAGTCTTGATGGACCTTGCGGATCCACTGGTATTGCTTGAGTCGGTTGACGGGCACGTTCTCAACGTGCGGCTCTGGTACTGCCAAGAGGGCAGCACCGATGAGGAAGTCACCTGGCGTGAGTGCCAATTTGTCCTCAGGGTCGTCGTGGGGTGGTACTAGTGGGCGGGAGTTGAGGCAGGCTTTAATTCGCGTCGCCAGCGTGTGTAGCTGGTGGTACCACAAGGATTGAGATCCCACCAGGCGGACCAAGTGATGCTTGGCGGACTTCACGGCCGCTTCCCACAAGCCCCCTTTGTGGGGAGCAGCGGGAGTGATGAAGTGCCATCTCGTACCTGCATGGGCCAATGCTTGTTGACTATGCTGTGATTGAAATGCCGCCAAATCCTCCTTGAGGTGACGGTTGGCGCCAACGAAAGCTGTCCCATTGTCGCTATAGAGGTCCGGACATGGTCCACGTCGGCTGGTGAAGCGAGTGAATGCGTCTAGGAACGCCTGCGCGGAGAGGTCTTCGATGACTTCCAGATGCACAGCCTTCGTGGTCATGCATATAAAGATGGCCAAATAGCTTTTAACCGTGGACTGTGAAGGGTCCACAGTAGTCCACTCCAGTGGCCAAGAATGGGCGAGCGGCGTTGACTCGATGTCTGGGGAGCGAGGCCATTTGTTGGTTGATGACCACTCCGCGCTGTCGTCGGCAGATCGTACACTTGAGGAGTAACGTTCGGACAACTTGTCGGCCGTGGAGGATCCAGTATTTGCGTCTTAGCGTCTGCAGCATCAATTGGACCCCGACATGAAGGGTCTCTCGGTGGACGGCGAGTATCAGGAGCCACACCAAGGCTCCAGTCTTCGGCAGGACGATCGGGAATCACTTTCACTTTCTCACTTTCTAATTCTTAATACATAAAAGTTTACTTCTTCTGAGTATCATATGGACGTAAGAGTCAAAGATGATGGTATCGTCTGCATATAGGATCGAGTTTGAAGTTTGAAATTGTGAAGGGAAGTCGTGGAGACATATGTTGAAGAGGAGAGGACCGAGTTTGGAACCTTGGGGAACTCCTGAAGCTACTGGAACTGGTAAGAAAAGATTGTCAGCAAGATAAACATTAAGACTACGGTCAGAAAGGAAGCTAAATATCGCTTTGGTGAAAAATGTAGGAAAGTTTAAAGATATTAATTTTGACTACAAACCATCATGCCAAACAAGGTCGAAAGCTTTTGTGAGGTCCAAAGCGTAGGCTACGGTGCATGTCTAATGTCTGAGGTTATTTAATACCTCATGTTCGGTGGAGTGTTTTTTTTTTTTGTAAATCCGTATTGTGTTAATGGAATAATTCTGTGTTCAGAAATAAAGTCCTCTATTTTGATGTAGAGCACTCTCTTCAGGATTTTCCCTAAGTTAGATAGCATGGAGATGGGTCTAAAGTTATCGATATCGTTAAGGTTTTTTTTTTTCCTAATGGGAATGAGCTTAGCTTTCTTCCAGGTAATGGGAAAGAATCTGTTATTAATGCAATTGTTGATAATAGGGGTTAAAAACTTACGAATAGTAGGTAAGCATTTTCTAATCACGAAGTTTGAAATAAAATCTGGACCTGAATATTTTTTTATTGTTTAGGTTATAGATGATTGATTCTATTAACTCTACCGAAGCAAATTACCACAGATTTGGAGAGTGAACTGTTGTTATTGGTGAATTGAGTTATGACAGCGTTAGAGTTCCAGGCTAGGAAAGCGATGTTACGAGCTGAGACTTCAGCAAGTTCGGGATTGAATCGGGGGATGTTTCGAGAATATAGGTTTGTGTAGAATCTCTCAAAGGCAGTTAATTTTTCTTCAGTTGTATAGTACTATTATCTTTATTTAAATATACTTTTTATTGTTTAGCTCGCCAAAAGTAAAAATTACATGTGCGCACACTTTAAAGAAAACAATATGGAAGACGAAGCAAAAAGGAAAAGAATAGCCGAGTTCAAAAGAAAGTTACAGCTCGCCGCAAGTTACAAAATGGCGGCCTACAAATAAAATGTTGGTACACTAAGGAAAGAAGTACAGTCATGAGAGAAAGTTCTTAATTTTTTACTACAGTTGAATAGTATGGTTGTGTTTTCGTATGTAATATGAACTGAGGATTGTTCAACTGTTTCTTACTCAAACGAATAAATAAAAACATTCAGCATATTTTTGTATGGTGGGGAAAAGCATTATGCAAAAAACCCAACATTTATTTACGTTAAAACTTTCCGACTTTACATTTTGAGTGAAACGTCGCTATTGCTGTTGGTTGAGGATTGCGTGTAGATGGTGATGCAGGGCAGGCGGGTAAATCAATTTTGTGCAGGTTGGGGTCAGAATCACGTAGTTCAGACAGAATTGACATATTATAGACTGAATGATTATGGACTTGTGCTATCAGATAAAATTTCAATTTTTGTTGCTACTGACTTCAGCTCGCTGAATCAATTTTATCAAGTATTCTGTTGATTATTGGCGAAAAATCAGGAACCGAATAATTCGGTGAAGTGACTGATTTAGAGCTGCTTTGGAGTAAGAGATCAATATCGGTACGTAGAGAGTTTATTGAATCATTTACTGCCTCATTTGTGGTTGATATCCGTAAGGCTGAAAGTAGGTCGTGTTTGAGCTCAGTTTTGTTGATAGGGGACGCGTCTTTACAATTTATTGCGACCTTCAGCTGTTTTTCGATGCTACGAAGTTTTAATTTATAGAACGCGTCTGATGAGTCAATCACTGTACTGAGATCATCAACACTTTTAACAACCAAATCGTACTTCGAAACTTGATCTGCCATATTTTTGTTTTTCATGGAAATGTCTTGGAATTTCGAGTTAAAAGAATCCCTAAGGCATTTGATGGCGATCATAGTATGGGAAAGAGATATTTGCTTGCACTCGTCCTTTGCTCCTCCTTGATGGGGTGCTCGGCACGGTCGAGGAAGGTTGAGTCCAAGGCGCTTGCTCGCTTCTCCAAAAATTTCAAGAACTCGGCGAGCGTGGCGATCGTGCGTACGTCTTCCCTCGCCATTTGCCATGCTTGGTTAGTTTCGGAATCCAATCTCGCTCTCAGCATGTTGACGATCATGGGATCCCAGGACGCCGTGTCGACCTCGAGAGGACCCAAGGATGTGAGATGGGCATTGGTCTCGTTGATGAGGTCGCGGATGTCCCGTGATCTGGTTGCCCCTCTGCCAATGCTCGGGATGGCATGCAAGGTGTTTAAATGCGCGTCCACGATGCTCTGGGGATTATCGTAGACCTCGTTGAGCTTGGCCCAGGCCTCAATGTAATTGGCCTCGGTGACCTGCCAACGGTTGATAAGTCTGGCGGGAGCTCCTTCTAGCGCTTGTTTCAGCTCTTTAAGTTTTGTGACGTTTGCCATGTGTTCGTTACTATGCACCTCCGTGATGAACATGTCGCGGAGCTCCTGCCATTTGGTGAAGTCCCCTCTAAATGTCGCGAGTCTAGTCGGGCGCTCTTGCCGTACCTGGATCACGCTAGCTCTTGCTGTAGAGACGTCAGCCGTAGTGTTTGCTGCCTCTTGCCGTCGCCCTACTTGCCGCTTCGACAAGTTGCAGGTGTTGATCCAGTAGCCTGCTGTAGGCACCCTCTGCTCCTGATAGCTTTCCGTTAAGCATGGCTTCACCGGCGCTGGTGAAGTCAGGCTCGTTTACGTACCTCAGAATTCGCATGAGCGATGAGCGAAATACGTCCCTGCGCGCTAAGTCGCCCATTGCACTGGGATTTGATTGCACTAATCAGCTACTTTCGCCGTAAGACCGTACACCACGACTACAATTCGGGTCGACCCCTCGGAAATCGCAGTAATGATGCACAGAATTGAGCTGCACTTTAGCTTTGCTGCCTCAAGAATGGCTTCGTAAATGTTTTTTTTTTATTCTTAAACTGCACAAGTATGCTTTTTAATTGTTTGCTTGATATAATTATCACCGCACAATAAACAATTGCCGCAATGGCGTTTTGATCACGCACAATGAAAACTTGCCGAAATGGCTTCTTATATAATTATCACGCACAATAACCACTTGCCGCGATGGCTTTTTAGTTGTCTGTTTGATATTCTCATACAAAAAACATTTGCCGCGATGGCGTTCTATATGTTTTTTTTTCGATGCACGCACGATTTGTGTATTTCACATTAGCACAATAGTTGAGTTTAAGTTTTGCACTTGCCGCGATGGCTTTCTCTTTCACTGGCTCGATAGCACGATTTATCACGATTAAATTAATTTATTTGCACTTGCCGTGATGGCTCTTTTGCACTTTGCACTGGCTCGATTTGGCTCGATAGGACCAAATGTTGAAAAAAGAAGAAAAAGAAAGAAACGTAATCTTTTTAATTAACACAATGATCTTTCTTAAGAATTTGAAGTGATGGACTGTATTCCTCGTTGATGCACTGCTCATAGGTCGAAAAGAAAGTAAGCCAAAAAATGCACAGGCGACAGCATATATAGGTGCCTGTGGCGTTCAGCACATAGCACAGCCGTTTACCCAGGTACCGCTGCCCAAGCACACAAGCCAGTTGTCGGTCGCAACCACCGCTACTCGGACGATGGAAATTTCCATCGTTGTTGCTCTGTGTTGTTGTTGTGATGTCGCCTTGCCGCATAGCTCTTATGTTCTTTGAACAGGTATTGAAAAACACTTGCATATTCTTTGATTGCGACGGCGGAGGAAGACGAAGGGAAACGCACAATTTTCAAACTTTACTTCATATAACTTTCTTTACTTAACTTCTTAATTTTAATTCAACAATTGACTTTACTTTCTTAGAATTACTCGGCTCGGCGGTATTCTGGTGACTCTGGCGGTGTTCTGGCGACTGTGGCGGTGTTCTGGCGACTGTCCCTCGTCCAAGGCGGCTCTGCCTTATATATCGGTCCCTCGGGTGCTTCTTCTGCTGCGGCGGCCGTTGATGCCCTCTGGTCATTATTGTTGTATGTTGCGAGTTGAGTTTCTTTGGCTGATGCTATGGGGCATGCTAAAGATATTATTTGCTTACGTCTACTGCTACTACTACTACCACTACCACCACTATCTACCGCAATTGAGGGACGGGTACCTGGGCCGCAATAGACTGCATACCCTGTGTCCCCACTGCCACTCTTACTACCGAGTCCGATGGTTACCACCAGAGCGCTTCTGCTCCACACACGTAGCTGGATCCAGCCTCCGTGCGTATGGTCCACTCGACTGACTGGCTGACTGCTGGCTTGATCGTACTGTGCTATCATGCTCGAGTGTGGTAGGTTGGTGCTGTGCTGCGGTGGGGAAATGTGCGCTGGCCGCTGGGATGTGGGTAGTGGTAGCTCTGTGTGTGTGTGCGTTCCTTGACAGTGGTGTTGCTTGACTGGCTGCGGTGGAGTGGTAGGGTGAGTTGCTGCGTATGGTGAGTTTTCGTCGCTGCGATGTGGGTAGTGGTAGCTCTGGATGTGTATGCGTTCCTTGGCAATGGTGTTGATTGACTGGCTGCGGAGGAGTGGTAGGGTGAATTGCTGCGTATGGTGAATTTTCGTCGCTGGGGTGTGGGTAGTGGTATGGGTGGCTGTGGTTGCACGTGGCGCGTGGGTATGAGTGAGGCTGTGGCGAAAGACATTTCGTTACAACACAATAAACTTCACGACGAAGACGGGGGTGGGTGGCCTCGTGACGCAGCATTCGGTATAGTACCGAACACTCAGTATAAAATTATTTTATGTCAAAACGAAAAAACCAACAAATTTGGAATTTGATTTGACATTAGCATTTTTTTTCCTCCCCTGATGATGTATATAAATTTTAGATTTTTATGGTTTATAACAAACTTGATAGATTTGATATATACCTAGATCATTTATAGGCACAAGGCAAATGTTTTATTTTATCTTATTATATTGAAATGTATGACTTACCAACCGAGGACCTTCCGGAATCACATAAGGCCGCGGCCACTCTTCAATTATGTTGGAAATATCCTTGTTTTTGGCAGCGATTTGTTTTTTGCGTTTTTCTAGCGACGAAGTTTAAGGAGCAAGTAAAACACGTCCGTTCTGTTACGATGAAAACTGACAAGTAAAAACTGAAGTCTTTCTCTCTTCATTCTTTCACTAAAGTTTTCTTGTTCTTCACAAGTAGGTAGGCAAATTAAACTTTTCTTGTTTAAGTTTAAATTTTTAAAAACTTTATTATGGTTCTTCAAATTGACCCCTTACCACTGGTGGGGGGAAGTCAACTATCCGAACGTTCTGGGTTATAAAACTAAACTGAATTCACATCGAATAATTTCCTACTATTTATAGTGGAAAAAGTGCAGAGGTTGGCAAAACGTTCTTATCTCTATGCAACGCCTCAGATGGAAGCAGACAAAATTTATTAAAGATATTTGATATGCTTAAATGCGATTTCTGCAGTGCCTCAGAGGGAAGCAACTGTTTGTTATCTTTAGGCACCATATCCATATGAGAGATATGTGCTGCGTGTAAAGTTGCTGACGCTTAGTATATTTGTATCTATTGGATTGTATATTCGGGTATCTTAACTGGCATGTTTTCTCTTACACACATGTGTCGCACATTGAAAATTAACTACGGTTAGGTCATCGACGTTGTTTTTTAGGAAGTTTGGCTGTGCGTGCAACCACTCTTGGGCTTTTCCCCTCAACTTGGCGACAAAAAGAGTTTGCACATTTTTTTACTCCATCCCGTAAACTTCTTCGACATTCCTTAGTTGTGCTAGCCACACATCAACGTTTGACCCCCCGTCGAACTCCGGCAACATTTCCTTCCAGAAACCGAATTTGTGTATTATGTCCGCCTCTCTAATCCCACTTCTGAGAATTTATAGTCACGTTTTTCTAGCGACGAAGTGTAAGGAGCAAGTAAAACACGTCCGTTCTGTTACGATGACAACCAAAAACTGAAGCCTTTCTCTCTTTATTCTTTCATTCTTTCACTACAGTTTTCTTGTTCTTCACAAGTAGGTAGGCATGTTTTCTCTTACACACATGTGACACACATTGAAAATTAACTATATCTTTGAAATAACAAATGGAATTTTAATTTTCATTGTGAAATAACAAGATGGTCGGTCTTTTTGACCGCTTCGTTTTTCTATAAGAAATTTGTAACGTGAAGTTAGCCACAGCTACTTCGTTCAACTTCGAACCGAAGTTGGTTCTGTTTTCCAATTCTTATCAAAGAGGAAAACTAGATGGCGCTACCGCAAACAGAAAGGCTGAGTGCGTTCACAACAGTGTTGATATTAAATAAGCTTACATCTTATAAACGATGGAAACAATTACATATAATTAAAGAAGTTTAACGGTGTGAGTCGCATTCTTAACTCTTACATAAACTACTACACGTTCTTCTACCGTTCACTTCCATTTACCTCCCAAAGTTGAAAACGGAGTTGAGTGCGTTTTCAGCCACTTGTCATCTACGGAAGGTGTCTCAAGTATATCTAGATCTTATGAGAAAAAGTTTTAGTATATTATATGAAAACAACAATTTTTTATAAGATACGATCTCTTTTTATGTAGCAATACTTAAAACTTCAAACGATGGATTTCCGAAAATTTGTAAGAGTTACCTTGTTCTTTGGATACGCTTAACAAATCCAAACGCTTTCTCTTTTTATTCAAAGTTGGGAGACCATTTCGCCGAAGCCTGGCTAGGACAGTTTTGTAAACCGTATTAAGGCGGCCCTTTTTAGTAACTTCGTTATAGTAGATACTCTGTAAAGTAGGTATCAAAGAAGATCTTGGTTTACAGAACTATATGTAATTAATTTGTATTACCTTTGGCTCATTTGGAAAGATCATACATATTTTGTGTGATAATGATACAAAATCTTCATGCCGCATAAGTGTCTGATGATTTCCTATATTAAGGCCGTCCTCAAGTATTCTGGCAAAAAAAAATATTTACCTCGTATGCTGATTGGAACTTAATGTTAGTTGCCAAAAAGTGTTCCAAGTCCTAACAAAAATATGATTAATTCATTTATAATACAACTTTTTACATTTTATTACTCACAAAAGACTGCCATAAGTAGTGGGACGTGCTCGGTAAAGAACTGTTAGAGCATGGAGATGAAGGCTGCAATTGAATCCAATCTTGAACATCGGTGCTTAGGAGTACGACTTCCAAACGCTTTCTCTTTTTATTTAAAGTTGGGAGACCATTTCGCCGAAGCCTGGCTAGGACAGTTTTGTAAACCGTATTAAGGCGGCCCTTTTTAGTAACTTCGTTATAGTAGATACTCTGTAAAGATCTTGGTTTACAGAATTAAATGTAATTAATTTGTATTACCTTTGGCTCATTTGGAAAGATCATACATATTTTGTGTGATAATGATACAAAATCTTCATGCCGCATAAGTGTCTGATGATTTCCTATATTAAGGCCGTCCTCAAGTATTCTGGCAAAAAAAAATATTTACCTCGTATGCTGATTGGAACTTAATGTTAGTTGCCAAAAAGTGTTCCAAGTCCTAACAAAAATATGATTAATTCATTTATAATACAACTTTTTACATTTTATTACTCACAAAAGACTGCCATAAGTAGTGGGACGTGCTCGGTAAAGAACTGTTAGAGCATGGAGATGAAGGCTGCAATTGAATCCAATCTTGAACATCGGTGCTTAGGAGTACGACTTCCAAACGCTTTCTCTTTTTATTTAAAGTTGGGAGACCATTTCGCCGAAGCCTGGCTAGGACAGTTTTGTAAACCGTATTAAGGCGGCCCTTTTTAGTAACTTCGTTATAGTAGATACTCTGTAAAGATCTTGGTTTACAGAATTAAATGTAATTAATTTGTATTACCTTTGGCTCATTTGGAAAGATCATACATATTTTGTGTGATAATGATACAAAATCTTCATGCCGCATAAGTGTCTGATGATTTCCTCTATTAAGGCCGTCCTCAAGTATTCTGGTAAAAAAAATATTTACCTCGTATGCTGATTGGAACTAAATGTTAGTTGCCAAAGAGTGTTCCAAGTTTTAACAAAAATATGATCAATTCATTTTTGATACCACTTTTTACATTTTAGTACTCACAAAAGACTGCCATAAGTAGTGGGACGTGCTCGGTAAAGAACTGTTAGAGCATGGAGATGAAGGCTGCAATTGAATCCAATCTTGAACATCGGAGCTTAGGAGTACGACTCTTTTTGCTTTCTAATAAGTAAATCAGTTTGCTATAGTTAACAGTTCTTAAAAAATATAACAAAAATATTTACATTGCCGATTCGCCATTAAGCGATTTTGGCCCGAACTTTGGCACGATTACCGACATCAGTTGGAAACATTGTTACTAAATCATTTTCTGACAGAAGTTTTAAAGACTCTATGCCCGAGTCTTTGAAGGATTTCAAGTCTAAGCAAGCTGTAATTTGTTTGGAATTGATGTAATTATAACAAAAAAAAAAAAATCGAACACCGTGAAACGTTAGTTCAAGACTATGTCAGCGGCAAATTAAAAAAATTTGCAGGATTTTGTTCGGTCGTGAAAACAGACGCAGATGCAGCCGCCATCTGCCCACCATTACTGTACAAATTAAAACATTTGTAATTTTCTTTTGCTTTTAAACACTCATATTCTCGTTTTAATAGTTCGATCTCTTTTCGTTGCAGTTCCGTTTCTTTCATTCCTTCGTTCAATTTTCAGTGCTCCCACAATATGTATATTATTTCTTCTTACAAACAAAATGGTTGTAAAACTAAGCAAAAGATCATAAACTTCCTTCGTTTTCCTGCTGAAGTCACACTCGTTTGACAAACCGTCAGCTGATTCCATTTCTTAAACACTCATTCACTATCAATACCCTTACTGCACAGAACAATTAACTCTTTCAAAAATTTTAAGCCGATGCGAAATTGCGAGCAGCGAACTATGCTTACCAAATGCTAAATACCGACTGGCTGGCACGCAATGTACCCAATGAAGTCAAAATCGCATGAGTTGCAGCTGACCTGTACAGCAAATCAATATCACATCCATTCCTCCGCATCAATACCAAAGATGCGGTGTCTCGTTATCGGTTATCGTATAAAGTAGGTAGAAGGGAAGGATATAATTTCGATTCTTGTCAGTGATGCCACTTTGCAAAACTTTCATATTACCGATACGCATTTAATTTAGGCAAAAAAATCTTTGTTACAACATGACTTTTTGGCTTTACATTATTGGACAATATACCAGCACGACTCTTCCGTATACATGTACTAGACATAAGTTTTCAATATATATTTTATTATTTTTCATATTATATTCTACCTTTTTTATTGAAGAAAAAAAACCGTCCGGAATTAGTATTTGTGACGGAATATTCTCCACTTTTACATAGTACAAGATACTTCATGCCAGCGATAAGTATCACACCCTATAGAATCAGAAGCACAACCATAACCTGAAACAGGCTCCCGACATATTATGGGGTATTTCTTGTCGTATATCTGGTTGAGGCGTTCCAAAGCCTAGTGGTAGTTGTCATCGCTAAGTTGCCACTCACCCAATGTCTTGGCTGCCTTTCCCACAGGTGACTTCCTTAGATACAAAAATTTGAAGGCTTCCGTCACTCGCACGTTTTAATTTTGTCGTTTCTTCTTGTAGTCTTCTGTACTGTACTGTACTTAATATCCCTATTATGTCACTTAGAAACCCTTCATTCTGCAACAACCCTTTTGCAATATCCATTTGTGTTTCTGAAGTATACATAACTTTGGATGGGTATAATTGACCAATAAACTTGAAACTTAAGTCTAACTTTAGTGTTTTGTTAAGTGGGGCATGTTTGTAATGGAAGATTTTGAAAACTTTGTTAAAGTCAACTCATAAGGATCAGGGTTACAAGATATAAAATCTCTATCAAATGAGCAATTAGAGACAAATGGAACGATACCTTCATGCTTAATATTATATGATTGGATTACAGCAAATGGCCTAGTTTCACAAAAAGTACAGAAATGAAATGGAGGGCTTAACATAGCCCTATCGCCAATCAACATAAGCAATCTATCCAGGTAGTCAATGTATGGTTCTATGTCCTGGCAAAACTTAAAGTAGATACTGCTCAAAAACAGCCCACCAGAAGCGCATTTGACGTGAACGCATACCCCAAATTCGGACTTATCAACCAGCACGCCATCAACATTCACATCACTCACGATGACAGAAGCGTTACCACTTGTGTCAGTGAATGACTTCATGCCGCCTGGTAGAACCAATGCAAAACTGCATTGGGAATTCAAGATTGTATGCCCCAAATTACACATTGCAGCATAAGACCCCTGACTATTTATCTGAATTAGGCGTACAGCCATCTTCAGTGTCGGGAGTTCGCTCCAGCCACTGCCGCATTGAATATGGGGCAGGTTTCGGTCAACATTAGATGGTCAGTTGGGTATCTCCTGAATGTACAGTCTCTGCATTTAGCATAGAACGTGCAATGAAAGCCGGGATGACCTACCTTGCCACAACGGCGACAATTATTCTCAACCTGCTTGCAGTTAGCTATCTTGTGATCTGTACTCAGACACCTGAAGCATGTGCTCACCGGCGAGTATTCGCGTACTCTATAACTAAAATCTTTTATATAATAACGCCCTGCACAAAGAAGGGCACTGGTGACTCGCTCAGTTCCCTCTAAGACAACGTTGATTACTCCGTCCTTGTCCCCGTTCCACTGTCCAGTGTCCACTAACTATTTTGATTTCTCTATCGAACTCTTCTTTCCTTAACTCTGACAAGCTTAACTTGTGAAGATCTTTAAGGAATTCCTCTATGCTAATCCTCTTTTCCATCTTTGGAATGACAGTCCTCGGGCCTAGGCTCTTGTTGATGGCTACAGGTAACCCTACCTCGCTAAACGTGTTATTTGCCGAAATTTTGTCTCTTTTGGAGCTGGATGGTGTTCTAATGAGCAACCCTTTCTTGACAGCTTTAATCGCGGGATCACATACATTCAGCGATGGCGCTACCTCATCTAAAACTTTCTTTTTAATATCTTTCATACTCTCGTTTTTTCTTCCCTTTGACTACTACGGCCCATGTATGTATGGGCTTAGGCTCTGCCGGAAAAGGAACAACTCTAGGAACAACTGCAGCTGCGCAAGGGGTGGGAACAACACAAGGGAGGCAACAATACGAGGGGAAGGACCTGCCTGAGTAGACCGACTTATCCCATTATTCCTATCTTCATACATATCAAGACGACCTCGAAGACGCTCATTTTCGCCGGACAACCTCATTATGATTTCCTCATATCTTCCTGCTAGCATCATATCGTCTTCCCACCATCCTTCTTAATTAAACTCATTACACCAATTAATTTACTTAATTTCATCTTACTCTTTGTAACCGGCGTTTTAGCTTGCTGATCAGTTACTACTTCCTTTTCAGCTTCTTTTCTGATTTTCTTAACCTTTACTTTTTCTGGTGGCACTTCTTCTTCTTTCTTCTTTTGCTTCTGCTTCTTATTTTCCTGACCGGGAGTACTGTTTTCGAACTCATCGTCAGAGCTACTTTTCATATAACGCCTTTTCACTACTTTGTTCCTTGTCTCAGCCTTGTTCGACTTGACATCTTCATCCGTTTCATCCCCGGTTAACCTGATCATCTCCTCTTGATCACTCATGCTCATACTTAAAGTAATAAACAACACAACGCACGGAAGGATATTACACGAGGGACAATAATTCCACAGTACTTTATCTAGAAGGCAATAAAATTGGCCTCGAAGCTGTTCGTGTCCAAAAAAACCACGATAAAATATGCTTATTTTCACTTTATTAAATTTTAATTGTTAAGGATGGCGGTGGTTCACGCCGCGGAAGGATACTTGGTATTTTTTCCATCTTGACTGCGGTAGTGCTTTCACTTATGTAGTTGCTTTGCTTAATGTTCGAGAGGTCACGTTTTATTTATACATCACTTGGATTACTACACTTGATTTGGGCTTCTTGAACGTGTCCCTGCTCGGGCGCCAATTAATTGAACACGACAAAGACTATTTTCAAGTACTACCTTTGTACACCTCGCAGTTGAAAAAAAAAGAAGAAGGCACAACTTGTTTCTACAAGCCCAGAATATTTATTGAAAAAGAAATAATGCACAGACGGCTTTGCTGGACTACCACGGACTATATAAAAGCCAATCCAGAGCACACCCACCACCAACAGCCAGCATGAGCTTCCAGGCCCATGGGAAAGGAAAGAGAGCCGCTGGAAAGTGAGTGGGTGTGTTCCGTGAAGTTTTGAATTAGACAAACTTTATTCAATATAATTCTTCTTTTCTGCTTAACTAGTGCTGATACGGTCTGTTGTCGGTTGAGGGTTGAAATGTTTTGGAAATCGACAGTGGGAATCGATCTTAGAAATCGATCCTGTTAACTGGATATAACCCTCTCTTAAATACTTTAACAAGGTAAGGTGTGCTGGCTCCAATGGGTATTTTAAAGCTTGCAATACCGCATGGACTATAGTTGGGTGTAGGTCATATCATTAATGCGATTACTGAATAAATTAACAACATTCAACAAAACTTTTAAAAAGTGGGTAAAAAACCGCTTTAAAAGATTCTTACAATAATGACACCTATAATTTGGAAGTTCCAAGATTTCCTCAATTGCATGGATGTGTTCTGGTCCTGCCAAGTGGTTTGCCATCGTGGCAAAGGCCCTCTTAAAGAAGCCCCCTTCTCATGATATGAAGGAGGGACTCCCCTGGGTAGTGCAACCTCAGGGTTCTGTTCCTGTATTCCTTTGATGTTAAAAAGGATTGACTCCATGGGCATAAACCAGGGGATTGGAATATTAGAGACACTGTCTGTAGCTGCCTTCAGTCTCCGGAGGGTTGATGTGTCTCCCCTAACCGAGTCGATGGGCACGATCAGGTGCTGATCAGAACAGAAATCTAAATTCCATTACGATAGTTGATAGACCTTTTATTATCTCCATTTCAGTTTCAATGCTATATTGAAATAATGGTTAGATTTTAATTTTTTTATTTCCAAAAGCAAGATGGTTGGGTCTTTCTCGACCTCTTCGTTTTTCACAAGTAAGTTTTTTGCTTAACGTGAAGTTAGCCACGACAACTTCATTTTTTACGAACCGAAGTTGGTCGTACTTTTTGTGTAAGGTATTAAACATTTTTTTTACGTGTACCTATCACAAGAGATTCGATGTGGCATCGGCCCAAATACCAACCTTAACACAAATGATGATCTTTCGTCAAGATAAGGTTGGTAGCCCCGTCCTCGGTTTTTTTTTATAATAGAATGTTAAGACATATCAATGGTTTACACTGCATTGGGGGTTGAAGGCAGATTTAACTCCTCTAACTCATATAATAACTCGGGAGAGTTATCTTGTCCTCTTTTATTGAGTTTTATAGTTCTTCTTAGCATGATGAAGTCTAACATTCTGTCCCACCAGATAAACAACATGTCACTTATTGGTCTCTCTTCATACCACAGTTGAAGAAAATTGAGTAAAACATTTAATATGAACACTATGATCGTAATAGTAATAAATAGGGTTGATACGGAGCTTCGACTCCGAATCCGATATGTCGGAACCTCCGGTTTAAATTACACCTCCGAATCCGGCTTCGGTTCCGATATAATCACATCGGAGGTTTTTCGTTCGGAATCGGTGACGACCGATAAAAATGAACGACAAAGAATTATCGAGTTGCGTCATGTTACACTTACAATACAATACGGCTGTCTTTTCACTCTTTTATTTACTTTTTTTTAATTTTCTAATAAAAATTGATTTTTCAAATTTTATATTTTAATAATTGATTTGTGTCTGTGTGCGACCTCCGCCTCCGACTCCGATTCAACTCCGACTCCGCGGAGGTCGGTATGAGGCTTCCGACTCCGACTCCGACTCCGGTAAAACCACCTCCGTAACATCCCTAGTAATAAACACACCAAACATAAAGGAACCGAAATCACCTATCAATGAGTACATTCTCTCGAAGAAACTGCTAACTTTATTCTTTATTGTGCGATAATCATGTTCTGTAAATGCATTAGATAAACTGTACGTTATATGGCCGTTCTCCCAAACAGTAGTTGAACTTGCTAAGTTTTTAGTTATTACTCTTCCTTCATCAGGAACTAAGAGTGCTCGCTGGTAGCGTTGCCCCACGTTGGGAGCCAACTGTAACGGTATTCGATGTTAATTTACCTTCCACCCCATAGATATAGGAATCTGCAGTCACCTTCTTTTAATGAAACACAGGTTTTTTTTTATCGTTATTCGTTTATTTTATTTTACTCCAAATAATAATTCGCTCGGTGTTGTTCCGATACTTTTGTGTATAGTGTTCTAGTGTTCTAGAATTCTATCTAGGGATAATTCAGTACCTGGACTGGTCAACTTTGCCAACATAGGAGCTAGACTCCTATTTACCCTCTCAACTTGGCCATTGGCTTGCGGAGACCCAGTTGCGATAAGAACATGTTTCACATCATTGTCTTCCAAAAAAAAAACATTTAAACAATAAACAATCATTTTAGGGCGACTATACGAATTGAAATACGACCTTAAGCATAGTCGATTAAATTTCAATGTCAGCGTTAACGAATTGCAGTCTGTGACTATTTTAAATTTAATTCCATGCAGATAAATTCGAAATCGTTTGAGCGCGTAGATAATGGCTAGTGTTTCTAGCTCGGAACTATGGTATTAAGATTCATGGTCGGTAGTCCTTTTCGAAAAATAAAATACTGGATGAAATTTACTATCACTCTTCTTCTGTAATAATATGGCTCCGAATCCCAGAGCGCTTGCGTCACAATGAAGTTTAGTTGGATCACGATGATCAAAGATTTCAAGGATTGGTGCTTTTACCAGTTTTGCTTTTAGTTCTTCAAAACACCGCAACTCATTTTCACCAAATTGAAAACTAACGTTCTTTCTAATCAGATTGTATAACTGTTGCACCACGGCAACTTACTTTACGCTTAAGTGAATGAATGATATAAATGATGAAATAAATCACAACAATTCGTTTTCTTAATCTTCCTTTATTTTTTACTTTAATATGTTACATGTAGACGAGGCGAGTGGTCTCTGCGGTTGTTGAATCAGCACTGTTTTGTTCGTCTCCTTCTTGTCACGACGAAAACTTAGACCAAGTCCAGTACGCCCCAGATATGCGTCGCCTTTAGGGTTTTGTACCATGTAATGGCTTCATAAAACTCCAGCAAAATCGGATGCAAATTTATAAGCAATTGAGCAAAGAAGTACATATTATTTTAATTTTTAATTATAGGCGGGAAAATATTAAAAGTTTTAATTTCAATTGTATGTCGCGAAAAACTGTTCGTACTTTCGAAATATGGCAGCAAAATGGCCAAGGCGTTTAGTATAATAGTACATTTACACCGCACCTAAATTCAACATTTCGGAAAAAAAATTTCGAAATCTAGTTTGCCGTTCCCACTGAAACTTTCAACATTTCAAATGACAGCTAGTGTCAGAATTGATTACTGATTTTTTTTTTTGTTTAGAAGTCAGAAGTGGTAGAACCTAAAGAACTTATTTTTAGCAATATTATTTTAAACATGAATCTAAATGACAATTCAGACACATTAAATATATTGTTGGCTCAATATAGAAGTATGGATTTCGCGGTAAATCTTATGTCCACTCAAATCTTTCATCTAATGAGAAAACGGCGGCATTTTCTTTCAAATATATCACGTCTTATGAAGAGAAGACTTATAATTGCAAAAGCAATTATTGCTATTCATAGACAACCAAGAAAAGTCTGGACTCATGTAAGTAATAAGAGGAGATATTATATATATATTTGCGGTTTGCTTAGACAAATAATAATTACTATTTTCAGAAACGTAGGAGTACTTTCTGGGAGCAGGAAGTTCCCGAAAAAGATGATGAGCACATCAGCTGAAAGTATTAGAAATGCCATTAGCAGATATATAAGTAAGAACAATTTTTATGCTTTCTGTTTTATCTTTTTAATATTTTTAGTATTTCTTGTGAACATTCTACATGTTTTTCGAGCAATTCATTTCTCTTCCGCTCTATTGTAATCATCTCATTTTCCCTATCCTTCATTAGTTTCATTTCATTTGAAATAGTTTCATCTGAAGTCTTCATCTGCAAGATTAGTTTCTCAAGCTCACTTCTTGGTCTTTTTGCAGCTCTTAACCTCGGTGTTGATGACGTTGACGCTGAAATAGATGTTAATGAGGATTCTAATGACGAAGATGTTGATGCTATTGGCTTACGCGAGCTAGATGCAGCCGAGGGGTTCATTGCAGTGGATGATGATGGCACGAATGCGGCTTCGGATAATCCTCCTTCGGATTCGGAAATCGACACGTATCTCCGCGAAGAGCTCGGACTTATGACACCTTAAAATTTGCATAGTAAATAACAATTTACAATTTAAAACAACTGTAATTACCTTTGGGAATGCTGTCCTCAACAATTGCATCCAGGTTGTGCATCTTTTGTTCCCCCAGGATTGCGTGTATTTTTGAATATAGATGCCATTCCGAAGGGGATCCTCCTGAAGGCCCAATTGCCTTTTTTTCTTTTCTATAATTTGCGAAAATAAATAAATGTTTTATATAAATATAATATATGTAGGTACCTGTATTTCCCAGTTAAGTTGCTTATCTTTTTCGTCAGGGGAGAAATCCACTCCCCTTTCAGTAAATCTACAAGACATTTCTTTGTATATGTGGCTATTTTTCCGATTGCCACGGAGCTCAGTCATCTTTTCTTGCCACAGCTCAATAAAAAATTCTTCGTCCGTGTCTGTCCACTTCCTTCTTCTTTGTTTGTAGACTTTTCTCTCCATGTTTACACTTTAAAAATCATTAAAAACCTTCCCTTTGAAAAATTTATTTTTTGACAACTACTTTTTTTTTTTTGTCAGCGGGTTGAAATGTCAATTATTGACGTGCTGAATTTGTAAAGAGGTTTGTTCGATTTGACAAACTTACAAACACAGCGACGAAATTCAACATTTCGCTGAAATCCAACATTTCGAAATGTTGGAATGTATATGGCGAAATGCTGGACATTTGGCCTGAAATGCTGAATTTAGCCGAAATGTTGAATTTAGGTGCGGTGTAAATGTACTATAAAATTGCCAAACGAAACCTTTGTAAAAATACGAATCGATAGCCATTCCTAGAATGTTCAAAGGCTTTGTACATAGTACGAACACAATGTGGCGACAAAATTTGTAAGAAGGCTAAGCTACGGCTGGGGGGTTCTTCAGTGTTACCTATGCACCTCCTTAATTACTGACCAAGGTTATTACAATTAAAATTACGTGCACTTTAAAGAAAATGTTATGCACCCCTTAGTTCACGTCACCACTCACCTTCGATGACAGGCTAGATGGATGTCCTGCCATGCCCACCCTTCCTGAGTTCTGCTCGGTTCAGAACTCCCTCTACGGAACCTTAATACCCTTCTAAAATCAAACCGCCGCAATAAAGGAAATGATTAGAACGCTATGTAATTCATATTATCTTAATATTTATTATTCTCAGGAAAATTCTTAAATATCCTTAATTATCTCCGGCTTGAGCCGTTACAAAGTGTGCTGGCGGTATTGCCGCCTTCGATAAGAAGCACTACCTGAGGGGTAAATGCCTTAAAGCAAGAAAACAATAATAGGGTGGCGTCAAACGGCCACCCAAAATTAAGAATTAATGAAGGGAGAATTATTTTTCCCTTTGTTTTTCAAATGTTTATTTTACCATCTAAACTTATAATGCATTTAAACGCGATCAATGATCATTATTACTAAATTTAACGCTAAAATCGTGGAGAACGTAACTCGACGTATCGTGCTCATTGGCGATCAGTTACGAAAACAACAAAAAAATACATCTTGTGAGTCCTTTGGGGGGGTCAATTTCCCATAGAGCACACAAGGTCCGACGGGGTGTATCACTATATAAGAATGTTATAAAAGTTAAAAGTTGTACTTACTTAAACTCCGGGTAGCTCGCCTGTCCATGCATGGTCAGCCGCCTGTTGTTATCAAAATGCCGAATAAAAAAAAAGAAGAAAGGAAAATAATGCTTATACGGTGATACGAGGGATGGAAAGATCCACTTAATGACATTAAAATTTAGGGGTTGAATTACTATCTCCATGAAAATATTATATATATCGCATTTATTAAATAAAATAAAAAAAATAAATCAATGAAACTATTGATCGGGCAATTAGCCTCAATCGAATGATGGGGACATATTACACTAATCGATAATTACGAGAAAAAAAAAAAAAAATAAAAAAAAAACTGGAAGCTATATCGATGTACAGGCCTGCTGTCTCCAGGGTCTCGTCGATACTCTTCTGGAGCTTATTCCTCCCACGGGGCTGGCGTGACGTCCTAGGTAGCCAGATCACCACCGTCAACACGGGCACTTCCAATACGGGAATTGTCTATTAAATAGCTGTCTTTCGACCACAGGTACTCAACGGGAATCGTCGTCCGATTAAACGGGAATTAATATAAAAGTCAGGTCATCCGATTGAACGGGAATTAATAAAAGAATCGTCCGATTATACGGGAATTATAAACGTCATCCGATTGAACGGGAATTAACACAGAATCGTCCGATTATACGGGAATTAATTAATAAAAAAGAGTCATCCAATTGTACGGTGATTTTCGGCACTTCCGATCATGGATAATTTTATTATGCACTTGTCGGAGATGAAAAAGAGTCATCCGCTTAAACGGGAATTAATAAAAAAAACGACATCCGACACTAACTGTCCGTAGTCCGCCGGTCCGAATAGGGCGATTAAAGCCATCGGAAATTGAATCCGCGATTTCTTGACACGAATCAAACGAATTACACAATTGTAAAAATTAATTTTTTTTTTCTATTGTCTACTGGCACTCGATAAAATTTTATTTACTCCCATCCAGTGCGGTATGGGTTATTACGACCGGGAAAGAACACGTCCGAACAGTCGCGAGTCAAGTGTACAAAGTCTACGAAACCAATAATTTTTAGAATTTCGCCAAAAAGACGAATATTTGTATTATGTAAACATTTGTGCATTCTACAAATTCTCTCTGTTCGTATTTTTACAAAGATTTAATTTGTATTTTTATACTAACAGAGGGTGCCAGTACAATTAGGAGGTACCTATTCACTTATGAACACCTTCGGGGGAATTGAAAATTCCCAAAACTGAACTAACCAGACCTTAACTAGGCCACCTAAGCAGGCGTAACTGAATCAAAATATTCCTACAGTTAACACGGGTAAATTCAAAGATATATTCAAGTAACAATTATAATATAGCCTCGTCGCGAAGATCGTGCCAGCTGCGTCTATCAGAGGGGCTTCAGGGAACCCACACACAAAGAAAGATATAAAGTCAAAAATATCGCGGGGTCTTCGAAGTAACGACCCAAAATCGCTCGTACTAAACAATACAAAATTTATGAAATATCACCTGCTAAATTGGATGACCTTACTTTTTTTATGTTTTGAAATAAATTTTTGTTTTTATTATTTTTTTATTTTACTTAGTTTAGATCAATAAAAAATGCAACACAGTTTTCATAACTTCGTTCTTGTTCAATGAACTCGTTATAGCTGTCGGATTTGGTGTTTGTTCCGGTTGATTCTCCATTGCTTTTGTTTCTGAGCATGAGTTTTAAAGGTGTTCTTAGCAAGCGGGTGTCTGTGTGGTAAACAATTTAGAAGTAGATATTCAATGAGACCCAGTCTCGAGTACCTACCCGACTCGCTCTGCAAAAATATTCTCGCGGCTCCTGATAACAAGCGTTTTCCATAGAAGAACTTCTGGAGCGCATTCCAGTGAACCATTTCGCTGATCTCCTCCAATTCGGCTATCCACTTGCGCACATTTTGTGATTGTCCGCTGGTGAATGCCGTTAGGCTTTCCTCTACATCCTTGAAGGAAAATGTTGTTCGCTGATCAGCCGGTGCCTCCCACGGAATTGTTTCCTGCGCTCTCCTGCTTGACATTGACGCACATGCTCCTTCTTCTCGGTTCATACCAGTAGCACCTTCACCAATGTTGGCGATATTCTCCCCAGCCGCGGACCTGCTTGTTTCTCGTTCGTCATCGTTGGTGCAATGCGAGTTCAAAAAATTTAGTAACCGCGGCTGCAGTTCCCGCTTGTCGCCTCCTACTGCCCTTAACCTCTCAGGCAAATCATCCCTTAATACGCCCTCGAGTTCCTTCTCCATCTCCCCTAACAATCCAAATGTAATATTAGACAAATTCAAAAATCTAAATAATAAAGATGAACTCGACTCAAATGTCAAAATAAAAGGAAAAGAAACTAAACAAAACTACTTCCTATGACCCAGTGCACGTACTCACAATATTATTTTTTTCTTTTCTTTTATTTGCTGCTTCTGCTGCTGTTGTTCGTCTCCGTCTCAACCCACTACTGCTTTGATGAAAAAATAATCTATTTGCTGCGATGCGATACGATGCATTTATTTAAAACGTAAATTGAAGAAGAAGTTACACAAAAGGTACGGCACTCCTATACGGTGCGGTGCACTTCTATATCTCATGAACGGTTGTTCGTCGGGCATTATGTGCGACGCGATCGTGTCGTCGGACCTGCATTCGTCCCTTGGTGCCCTAAAGGTACTATTGGGGTACCTGAGTCCCAGCACTATATTCTGCGTCAATTTTTTTTTTTTTTTTTTTTGTGGGAGGCTGTCCGTTATTCATTTTCATATAATGATAAATCATTTAAACGCTTTATCAAAATATTTAATTTATAAATTAATTTTGCTTACCCTTTAATTACGCCTTATCTCTTTATATTTATGAAATACAATCCAAGTCCAAGAACTTTCCTACATTTTCGTCAGATTTTCGTCTCAGAACAAAAGTCAGAAAAACTCGCGTAAATAAACAATTTGACAAGAGTGGTGAATCTGTCAGTGTCAGTTTTAACCATGCGCTGTGAAAACCGTGACAGCGCTCAGAAGTAGGGTAGAAGGGGGAGCATTTGCCGGGATTTAGGAAATCTGACCTTACGCATTGCCTTTTGAGTGATTTATTTGTTTTTGATATCTCATATGAAGCTTTCTTTATTACCTTGACTTTAAAGTACATTTTGCCTTGATCCCTCAATGATTTCTATTTTTAATTATTAATTAAAAAAAAAAAATCAAAGTCCTGGCAAAGGCTCCCAGGTAGGGACGGGGATGGGGAGGGTATGCCTTGTGCATGAAAAACAATATTAATGCACATGAAATAAAACAAACATTTTTTATTCAACTTCAGACTTTCTTTTATAATAATAATATTAATAAAATAAAAATGATACTAATATTTGGCTTTGTCATTGGTAAAAGTAACCCACAGGGTGGGTTTGCCATTGGTAGAAGTAACCCACAGGGTGGGTTTGCCGTTGGTAGAAGTAACCCACAGGGTGGGTTTGCCACGCCACACAAATATGGCAAAGCCCCCCACATGCTGTTTTTCGATAAAATATTCACAATTTTTTTCTTTGTGGAAACATATAATCAACCACTTTTACTTACTGCAGCAAAAATGTATACAAAAGATATTATGTCACCAAAAGTTATTTATCAAAAAAAAATATTCGAAATAAAGGACTATATATTACCTTAAATTATTGGTTCCAGAAGACGAAAAACACAAATTCACGTCCAACTTGGTTGGTGTTTAGCGGAGAACTGTCAAACTTCGGGGGAAGTTTGCGCTTAGTGATGGGCAATAAAAATCGATATTTCGATATTTCTTACTTTGTTGTTTCGGGGAAAGAAAATCGATTGGCAGAGGTACCCCGATGGCAAATGCTCCCCCTTCTACCCTACAGCTTTTTTTAAAAGAAGTTGAACTCAAATTTGAACAGTGCACTTGTCCATGTCCATGCTCTTCAGTTTTACTGAATGATAAATTCTTCGTTATCCTTCTTCGAATTCATTGTTTTGAATACTGTTCTAATCGTAGGCGACGAGTAGAAAATTTAAGTTGCTGGAGAAGGCGTCTCGCAGCAAAAGTGAATAGTTGATTCACTTGGAAGAGGTTAAATGAAAGTCACGGAACGTTCGTTAAACGTTATAAAATATTTCTTTATTGCTTTTAATTCAAAGTTTTGCATTCGAATGAACGCAAACTGCTCTACAAATAATTTACGAAACCTCGGTTTCTTATGTACCAGATCAGCTGGTGTTGTCTTAAGTGGTCATTGCCCCTTGATCATCTAACTTGTTTCTTGGTATTTGCTATACAATCATACAACAATTTACTTTACATTTTTACCATTACAAGTACGATAAACTTATTACTCACACTTCTTAATTTATACCATTTTCATCTTTTCACTGTGTGAGAGCGAGATGGCGATATGATGAGGTCTTCTGCTTCCGCCAGCTTCGTGTGATTAGTACCGATGCATGATTCCTTATGATTTATTGTTGGTGCGAGAGGAGACCGACTATACGTCGAAACTGGGTATCGTCGAGCGTTTGACGTTTCAGCCTCATTGTCCCGTGTTGGTTTTGTCCGTCGGTTGTTTTCCTTGCGGCTTCGTTTTTGTGTTTTTATTTATTTATGGTTTTGTCCGTCGGTTGTTTTAATCACGTTCTGAATGTATTGTGCCTTGTCATCAGTGATTGGGAATATTGTTTTGTCCTTGGAGTTAAGTGATCATATTCCAATCACTGGTCCAATGTACAGACGTTGGTTGCACCATATTGTGTTGAATATTGTTTGGGAACCAACAAATACGAACCTCAATATCAATATCTGAAAAGCGTCCAAATAAAACAAACTACCAAACGAGTGCAATTAAAAGAACTAAATTTAATCTTTATTTATAGAATCTTTCCACATAGCCTACAGAACGGGCTGGAAGTCGTTGTACAAGTGCTCTCTACAAAATCAATTGTATGTCGTTTCTCCTTCCGCTTATAAGTTATAAAGATTCAAACTTCAAAAATATATAAAAATATTTTCTCAGGCTAATTGCCTGTTCTTTATTAAACCAAAACTAAAACTAAAATAATATTGAACACAAATCAAACACACGAGATACTGGTCTTACTCGAGCAACGTTTGCACGAAAAGCAGATTAAGCCTTCTTGTATCCTTTCGACGAAAAATTTAATTTAATAATGTTGGTAATCTGTTTGCACCTTCATGAAATCTTACGTTAACTCTTTGTTGGCTGCAAAAGCCTGGATTTGAGGATGGCATCCAAGATATGGGTATGGGTAAGCTTTGCCAAATTAGGGGTGTGGGAAAAAATGTTCGGGTTTGGTACCCATATTTTTAAATTTAGTTTTCTCAGTGCATATTTCGTAAATAATAGACGAAACTGTCAATACGAAAAATCCAAGCGAGAACTTGCTTTAGAACTACTTGCGATAAATACCTTAAATAAAATCGAATGAACATACAACTATTCTTGGTGTTTGGGCAGTAATTTGCGGCTGTTCTTTCGCTTTATATTGGGCGAATTATCTCACCCAATTTTCGTCACTTGCACTTTTAGAGAATTAAAAAAAAAAACACGATATAACATTTTTGATAAAGTTTTATTTCTTTTAGGAAGGCGGCCACATGCCGTGCTGATTGTGCGAGATATAGAAAAAGAATGAATAAAAAATGGTCGACCGCACTCTTGCTAGAATGCCGGAAATTCTCGTAGCCTAGAGCTGAAGTTGGTTGGGGTTCGCCATGTATCAAACGCATGTAAAAAGAAATTGTACTAAACGTACTAGAATATTATTTTATTATTATTAGCTGCTGATAGATGGCGTTAACACTTGGTAAATAAACAAAAATTACATCAGAACTAGAAATAGTCGAAAACTTGGTGTGATGGGCTTCCGCTAAGATATTTTTTCCATCTGAAATGTTTCCGGCTTCTTGCGGGTGATTTTGAAAAACTGTTCCGGATCTTTTGATTGCATAGCATCATAATTCAGGGCAAAAAAAAAAAAACATCGACATCCCGAGTCAAATTGAGTTCTTGCACCCATTGCTGGTTTTCCGCGCTTTGAATTTATCTGCGGTGCATCGACCAGCATACCCCTTTTTCTTGTTTGATCATTGAAGAGTGACACTCATACACTCAAGGAAAACTCTCTTTCAAAAAAAGCAATAAAAAGGCAATTCCAATGATATTTTTTACGCAAAGTGATTGATAAGGATTTTAAATGAATAGTGTAGTCTCCCCCTCTGGCGCTGAGATCGTCTCGATGATGCGACAGGTTGAGTAGAAGTCTTCGGTGGTCGCCCACGTCGGCGAAGCGGAATGATTGGTTCTTCATCTGGAGTGGCAGCACGTGTATACTTCGTGATTGCTGAGGCATGGTAGGTCCCCAATGGCACTGTAAGGTCATCTCTGGAGGCCATTTGGTAGGCCGTTGTTTAGACCTAAAAAACCCAGAGAAATTAAAAACGCACATCTTTTTTGTTTTGGAAAAAGAGACTAGCTCTGAAAAAACCCATCTTTATTAGCTGGCGGATTTGTTGGGACTGACTAACTAAAAAGGTACAGTCGTACGCGCAGTAGTGCCAGTGCGCTGACTGGCACGTTCACTCTCGAATCGGTTGAAGCGACTGTCAGCGCGATTCTTTTGTGAGCTGTCCGGCTGATCACTGCTCGCTGAAGCTTGCTTATCTAAAAATTCGAGCATCTGCTTGGCTGTTGGTGTCTCTGAATGGCGCTGTAGCTCCCACTGCTTGCCGGTCTCGCTGTCTATCCTCTCGTGTAGCATATGAACCACGAACATGTCCCAATGTTCCGTGGGCAGTCCCTGGGTTCGCAACTGGCGCAATGTCTCGTGCGTGACGTTGGACATACGTTGAAGGTCGTCCGACCCTGGATTCCCTTGCAGGGCTGGCAAGCGGATGAACAGGCGCAATAGTTCCCTACAGGTGGTGTACTTTCTGTCGTATAGCTGGTTGAGACACCCCCAAGCCTCCTGGTAGATCTCGTCGGTCAACTGCCACTCGCCCATGGTACGTGCTGCCTTGCCGACTAGCGACTTTTTCAAGAAAGAGAACTTGAACGCTGGCGATACACTTTCGTTATCGTGGATAGCTGCCACAAAGCGATCCCGGAACCCTTGCCATTTGGTCAGGGACCCGTCAAACTCACCCCAGGAGTTTTTAATATCCTGGAGCTGTACTGGCATCTGAACTTGCACTGCTATCGGCTGTATCTGATTCGCTGGCGTCCCTATAGGCTCTTGCTCTAGCTGTTCGGCTACCTGCTGGCGCTGCAACGTCCCCAAACGACGCCGGAATGTTGCCTTTGTATCGTAGTAAAGGGACTCTGCCTTCACCATGCTCTCCTCCAATGTATCCTGTTCTTTCTTGCTGGCACTCGTGTTGAGTAGCTCGGCGTGCAGGGTCTCAAACCGTTCCCAAGCACCGTCAAGCCGCTCAAGACGCACTTTCAGTCCCTCGCAATCGTTGAGGGCGAACTCCACACCTTCGGCATATGCGGCTAAACGCTGGATAGCGCCCATTGCTGCCTCATGTGTCTTCACACTTGCTGTCGGTCTGTAAGACATATTGAGAAAAAAAAAAAAGAAAAGGAAGAAAAAATACCACCAAAAAGGCAGAATTGATAATTAGTAAAACTTGACGTGCTGGCACTGCTGTAAGAAAATGTTATTATAATTATACTGGCTCTTCTTTCGAATATTTTCAATAAATAATTTTATCGTGCTGTGGGTGTTCATGGCAAACGAACGTAAATAAAACGAACACTACTTGTTCTACTCTCTCTACTTGTCTGGCTATCTATAATGTCACACTGTCCATCTGACTACAACACATGAATTTATTTTTAAATTCATCACTATCCACTCGTACTGTTCGCTCTACTTGCTCAGCTGTCTATACATACTAGCACACTATCCGTCTCAACATAATTCCTGAATTAATTTTTAAATTCACCCTTATCTACTCGCACTGCTTGCTCTGCTATCTACGCTGGCACACCATGCCTCTGCAGGTACACTTTTCCACTCGCACTTATTTATTTTTCATCCAATTTCATCTCTTGTGAATATTCGGACTTTCCGCTGTAACCACTGGCTTCCTACCTACTTTGACATGCGCATATCATACTATACAATTTCCCTCTTGTGTTTGTGCAAAAGCACAACACATAAAAAATAACCCTTGCCTGCACATCTCCGAGTGTTACTTCGGTTGTGTGACTATATGTTGCTGGCTTGGCTGTACATGTTCAAACACGAATCATGACAACCACACTGTACACTATACTCTTTCCACTTGCACATACCAACACTCCCATGCCGGCAAAACAAAACAAAACAACAAAAATAAAAAAAAACTATGCCCACGAGAAGAACAGAAATTTCTACCTATACACAGTCCCATCGTAAAAGGGAACAGAGAGAAAAACAAAACACAAAAAAAAACTTCAGAACGCTGTGCTCGCTCGTTTGCCAAGAAACCACCCTTGTATGTTTGTTTGCTTGCACTGCACTATGCGTATGCATATTGTATAAATACTTGCATTAACTTGCACTTTCACTTGCACTTACTTTTTCTTGCTCATGTTGAGTAATTATACTGGCTGTTGTTGAAAGTTTAATTTAAAATTGATTGAAAATTATATAAATTGGTTGAAAGGTTTGGTTGTTGCGCGTACCGTGAACGATGAAGCACTAATGCCCTTTCGTATGGTATTTGTACGCACAACTTTCGCAACTCAGCTGGCTTACCTGTGCACGCTGTCTGCCTCGCTCACTCGCACGCTTATCGTGTCTTTCTGTAACCATCCTACCGCATCTGGCGCTTTTACTTGCTCGTTGTGTGTGTGTTTGTGCCGCCGTCTGCTGGCTGGTTCGTCTTCGACGAAGAATACTTCTTGCACGTTTTTGACTTGCTTTTTCATTACTTTTCACGATATATTACTTTATTTTTTACACTATGCACCGAACACTCGCACTTTTTCTACTGGCCGCTGGTACTATCCGCCTCTACGTGGACCAAATGTTTAGACCTAAAAAACCCAGAGAAATTAAAAACGCACAACTTTTTTGTTTGGGAAAATGAGACTAGCTCTGAAAAAACCCATCTTTATTAGCTGGCGGACTTGCTGGGACTGACTAACTAAAAAGGTACAGTCGTACGCGCAATAGTACGAAGGTACAATAAGATATGTGTGTACACAATGCATATTATTATTTATTCTTATATTATGAAATGGACTCGTATGTGTAGCATACGATACAGCCGTTGACCCAACTTGATTGGTGATAACGTAGGGACCGTCTCGTGTTGGCATAAACTTTGCAGTTTGGTGCTTGGAGGATTTGCTAAGAAAGTAGGAGGTTATTAATAATTGATCACCCACTTTAAAGGGAGGGTGTGGTCGTCTCTTTTTGTCAACGTAGTTCTTGTTGCAATCTTGCATTTTCTCTGTTGCTCCTTTTGCGTTGTTCATTACGTCGGACAGTTTCAACAGCGTAGGCGTGATTTGCGGGATGAAATTTTCAAATAGAGCAATGGTTCGTAAATCGTGAGTGACGTCATCTATAAATGTGATGGCGGCGTTATTACGATGCAGAATCCCATTTTGTGGTGTGCGGTTGGGGAGAATTCCCATGCAACTTGCATTTTTTTTTTTGGTGAATTTTGAAGGCCGCGCTGAGTTGGGGCTGCTGGCATTCTCTGGTAACAATTTTATGGAATTGTTTTGGATACAGAATTGACGGAGACAATTCCTTTTAATTAAATAGTGTGGGAAAGCAGGAATATTATTGTGTGACAATATGAAAGCTTCCTTCGACATTCTAAAAAACATTTTGCATTAGATTGGATTTTGTCCTTATCTGTTTCCGTATGCGAATGAGCTCATTCATTTTTGCTAGTGCCAGCACGAGGCCGCGGACTTGACAGCTCAGAAAACGACAGAAACCCGGCAACTCTCAAAAGTTGACGACTGTCGAAAGACGAGCGATGCTGCCAAATATCACAGAAATGATATCTCTGACATGCTGGACAGTATTGATATCCATTAATGAAATAGCTGCGTAAAATTTTCGTTTGTCGGACATATTTCTTGAAAGGACATGGTCGGCGATGTTATCGATTGAATTCACTAAGGGAAACGCCACAGGTTCTTATGTTACCGTTGGAATATGTGCTGTCCGATGTTCTGTGGTGGGGTATCTGATATGTGTGCGGTGTTCACTTATACCCCCTGCCACGCCATCCAAGAAACAACAACACCAACCTAAGCCAACTATTATGTGATTAGTAATTCCACTGATGTGGTTTATTTAAAATATGAATTAACACTAAGCTTCTTCCACTTCTACTCGTATATTTTATGCGACGATAAACAATTTGTGCTGCAGCAAGACGTATTATGTTGATAACTCCAACTTCAGTTGAAACTCCACGCAATTATCGGAACATTTGAAGATGGAGTGTGACTTTGTAACCATGAAGATATCGTGTCAATTTCACTTAGGAAACCAAAGGCCCGATCTACTGCGACTTTATGTTTATTTGAAAATTTAGCATTAGTACTTGCCGATAACAAAGCAGCTTGACAGAGACCTGTGGTATTTTTTGATAAAGTGCTTCTTAAGTTTTCATCCCATGTAATTCCTGATAGTTGATGTCTATATTTGTTGATTACTCCAAATGTCCCCACTTTATACAACCTTGTATTGTTGTCAACTTTGCTTTCCACCCAGGTATCAGGCCCTATTTGAAGTTCTTTAGACCTCTCATGGAACAGTTGAATCAGGCATATACTATAGAGTGATAGTCTTCGAAGGGAACACTTTCACTTACCCCCAATTTGGCCACCACTTCTTTCCAGAGTGATAACATTTTAGGAGCATTTAGACTGTAAGTTTTCCCGTTAATTATAAAACTTTGTGTAGAGTCTTCAATCTTCTTTAATTTTCCAGAAACTACACCAGTGGTATTCCTCTTCTGCCTGGCATATTGATGTATCCTATATATTGCGTGATATAAATGAGTCATACCACAAACATCTTGGAATTTTATCTCAACTTCAAAATGTTAAGCCGAATACTCTGGAGTGAAATTCGCAATCGTTTCGCCAATTGAACAAGCAAATTGAATATTGTTTTAATTTCGGTTTCCTTATTCGCTCTAATGAAACAATGTATTTTTTATTTTTCCGCAACGAAAAAAAAAAATTTATAAAACGACTGTAAAAATAATATTTTTGGGTGATAAAAGTCGTTTAACATTAAAAATATCATTATTGATAAGCTCACCATATCATATCTGTATTTACGAATATTCAATTGAATGCGAAAAATGTAATATCTACATTTAAATGCAGACACTGTTTCCTAGTATTATTAATATTAAAATATTGAACCAATATTTTTTTTTCTCATGAAAATGTAACATTAAATATGTTAAAATTAAAATTTCAAATTCGTGTTTTCAACTACCAATTTGATATTAAAAATATGGAATCAATGTACTTTTAATTATTTTTTTGTACTGTTAATGTAACATTTAAAATATTGAATTCATATTAAAAGTAACCTAATTAATGGAAATTTTCACATTTTCAAATTAGTCTACCAACCGATAACGATTGGTAAACTTCCAAATATACCCATCCATCGAAGAAGACTCAAGGAACACCAATGACGGGACCCCTTATACCTTCTCGTCCAGATCGACCTATTCGCAGCCGCACATGTAACAAAAACTGGCTTCGCGGCTTGGTATCTTTTAATGGAACCTCCGACCAATTGCTGCAACCCTTATGACCACTGCTCTACAGGTACCACAATGGTCAGTCCGGGCTACTGGCGGAAGGGTGTTCGGGCGTTTCGCAGCGGCAGGCATGCTAGCGGAAGCTCCGTCCTATGCTCGTCGGAATGGGGGGGTTCTTGCTGCTAATCTGCCGAACGGTGTTACATTTTTCTTCATGCCTGTCTCAAGGTGTGGTTTGAGAGATCTGTTAAAATTCCTAACACGGAATGAGGCTAGAAACTGTCTGGCTTGGAGTTCCCCTGGTTGTCGAGACGACACCACTGAAGATTTTATTTTTATTCTAGTCTCAATATATAAATGCGGGAGGGAGCGAGATGGAAGAGCTCCCTCGAGTGTAAACCCACCCTTATGGTGACCTGGACAAACGCCAGAAGGTCAACCACCTTTAGTGACTAAGCCACTCCGTTAATTGTTACTAGTCACCCCTTTGTGAACGAGGTCAAATCCCTAATTCTTGACCTGGGATCACATCAACAAAAGTGATTATCGATCCACTTCTTCATCGCCCGTATATCGTCCACCACATCCAAATGCAAATCTTTTTAAGCCCACATCAGGCGGTAACACAGAAAATTAGCGAAGATTAACCAAAAAAAAAAAACTACCAGACGTACCAACCAGAAAAAAAAAAAGACCACAACTTCTTTACTAGAAACAATTCACAGGGCTTTTATTTATCCCAGATAACCAGGATTGTAAATTTCTAAAATCTATCTACCTTATATAACTTCAAAAATACAATTCAGCTTGGGTCTTTATTTTTATTTTTATTCTTAAAAATACAAAAAGAAATAGTCCAGTAAAAAGAAATGTCTTAACCTAATTCATCCAAAAAGAAATTCCATTTTCACTGATATCTGGATTAGTAATTACAGATCCATTAATCCCTTTTTCAAATCCAGCTGTACTGCAATCATGCCACTCCATAGTGCCAAAGACAATTGGTTCTCCAATTTGTTTACTTGCAGCAATCTTGTGTAATAATGCTTTTATAACATCATCCAAATATGCCAAGATTGACACCAAATTGCCACCAGAAATACTTCTACTCTCTGTTGCATTTGCAACAAACTCTAGGAATGCTTCATCAAATTTCTTCTTTCTGTAGCCACTGAATACAGGAATTATCCCCATTATATTCCCTCCTCTTGAAATCATATTTGTCTGAGAAGAAACAACACTTTTGGAATACATGTTTAAAGTCACAATTTTTCCACTGTTCTTCTTTACTGCTTTCAATTCTTGGAAGAATTCCTTCTTGAACTCGTGCCTGCAGTTCCATGTCCCCATACTTGTTATGCTACTTAATACTCCCATGTCTTCACCGTGTGTTCCAAAGGTACAATGGAAATACCATTGTATGAACTTAGCTAACTCCAATGAAAAAATAAAATACAAGGAATTAAATACATAGTAATGTAATTGTATTGTTACTAATTCAAATAATTTCTCAATGGCGGTTCGAAAAAAAAACAAAATACCTACCATTATGCAATGTTAGAGACGTACTTTCGTTCTCTAGTCGTACTGAATCGTAAAGTTTACGTTAAGAAAAAAAACTACACGCCAAAGATTCTGAGATCCCAAATAATGATCTCTCTTAAAACTAAGCCAAAAGTCGGAAATCCAACTTATAAATTTTCCGATGTGGTACGTAGAAAATTCGGACATTGCCTTACATTACGCGCTTCCATAATGCTATTATTTTAATATTTTAATAGCCACAAAAAAAAAAAAAATTCATAGAAAAAAAAAACAATCATAATCACAATTAATCAAGAACCATATCTGGATAACGAATCTGTCAAATAAATTTAATAACCGCAATTTGTAACGTCGCGTGTAGTATGCTGCGAATATTTAGGGCCTCTTGGCATAATACCAGGAGGATTCACAAAATAAAAGGAGTTATTATGCGACACATGTATGAGTTTGAGCTGGGTATGCACACCTAGCGTTGCACTGACTGGCTCGCCGGATGGGGGGGTTCTTGCTCTAATCAGAACAATATTCACACTACGAGACTATAAACAATTTTGTTTGCGTGCATAAAAAAAGGTAAAATAAACTAAAAATCACCTCGAATGGTGAAGACACACCTGGTGTCTGTCGTGGTTGGTGTTGCCAGTATCGCTAGGATGCTCATAGCCCAGTTGAAGAATTCAAGGTGACATTTGAATCTTCCTGGGACTATCCCCTCCCTACCATGGTCACGTAAAAGGAATTAGTGACCCCTAAATGTATCAGCTTACCCGAGCGTACCTGAAATTTATTGCCACATAATAACCAAACAACTAAATTCACTTAGTCATAATCCACAATATTTATTCTTAATATAAGGTCGCTATAATTAACAAATGTCCGCATGTCTACAGCGGTGGTTTCCTAAACTTTAATAATCTAAATTTTTCTGGCACGTATTGTTATATTATTACAGAAAAGGTGTAATTATTAATAAAAGAAGCTTAACTTTCTTAAAGAAAGAACGACAGCAGGTTAAGAAAAGTGCATGGTGTGTCTCAAATCGACTACAACCGAGAGTGATGCGAAAGAAGAAAGAAAATGAGTTATACCCTATCACCCTAACCTACGGCAGCGCTGGCGTATTGTTAGAAGCGATCTGTTAACATATCCTATAAGGGATATCAATGGTCGGAATACAAAAAAAAACTCTACCGGATGTTAATTTCAATTTCCTACCCCTGGGATCTGTCGTAGTACAGTAACTCAATATATGAAAAAAAAAAACGTGCTCTAGATCTTTCTAATATTCATTTGAAAGGGATTAAGTCCCATCTAAATACCATGTATTTAATAAGAAAAGTACATAATACTAATCTACTATATAAAGAGTCACAAGGATACTTAATGCTAAATTTCCTGGGATTCCTGGCTACGCTTCTGTTCCTTCTGGTTACGGGGGGGGACATCAGTACGACCTCTTCTTTGGGCCCTCTTCAAAATCGACCTCTTCTGTGGGCCCTTTCTAACTTGCACCATGTGCGGATATTAATTGTCATAGTCAATTTCACTGAATATCGTTATCAGGATCTTTTATTAATTTAAACTTTGTCTTCTCGGCAAATTTTAGTGCGCCGCTGGCTTGGCCATATTTTTACGCCAGTGGAGGAGTCAGTGAGATTTGGGTTTTTCGGATTGCCCACGGTCGAACGACGACGCCGGGGATCACGAGCACAGTATGGGGTGGCACTTGCGGGGTGGTGAGCACTATGATGATGGACACGGAGCACCGAAATAAGTTTTGTGGTCAGCACTAGCACGGATAAAAGTTATAGATTTCCCTTCTGAGAAGATGGAGGGTATCGTTTTAATTGGTTTGAACGAGTTCACTGTGTCACCAACTGAATTTAAAGTTTTCCGGCTTATTGGCTGTTCAATTTATTCCACGAAAAATATTTCCTTCAGGGCCGACGCAACGCCACGGGTACGCGATTTGTAAATTAAATTACGTTAAACTACGCGTAAGAATTTTAATAAATTTTCCCGTCACAAAACTACGGTGTTGCGGCAGGCTCGTTGCACAACGAAAAAAAAAAACCCACGCACAAAGGCACTTGAGGCCACCACGACTGCTCCAGACTCCTTCCCAAACTTGACTGCCTACTAAAAGACAGATTCTTCATCAGCCAACAAAAATTACCCCAGCCGACTATCATCCAAGTAGCTCGTAAATAAGCGTCTGGACATCGTGCCAATATCACGCCACCCATAAGACCATGTGTAAATTCAAATGCCGCTAGGCGTTTTTACTCGTAAACAAGTTATTTACGAACCATTTCCACGGTACAGCTATGCACCTTTTTGTTCGAAAACAGAATGTTCTCGAACCCTCTTTTACACAGAGCATATGGGTGTCTTTTGCTCGAAAACAACTTTCGCACAATTCCGCACCAACATCACAGAAATTCCCTTACTCAGTTGTATAAATTAGAGAATTTCACTCACCTGCATTATCAGCATATAAAATTATATAATTTAATAATTATAATCAAAGGAAACGATTAAATTCCCGCACAACACCACACAATTATCAAACGCTTAACGAATTGAAATGAAATCACACACAACAGTAGTAAATGGTGCAGCGACACCCCCGCCGACTTCGCTTGGAGTTCCAGTCTATCACCAGCCAAAATAAACTTCGTCTTCACGCTTCACCTCAGCTTCCAGTCTATCGCCGCAAACTCATAATCTTCGTCTTCGCTCTTCATCGCAAATTCCAGTCTATAACCAATCAATACATCTCTTCGTCTTTACGACGCATCGGTACTTCCAGTCCAGAGCCAAACAAAACAACCGCTCTGGGATTCTCCGCAATGCACTTAAACTGACAGTTCACATTTAACACAAGATGAGTAACAACAACAACAACATGCAATCAGCTATCAGTGCTTGCATTCATAATACTCGTACTCGTAACTGCGAGAGAACAGAAAGGCAAAACAAATAGCTCACATCACATTCTTATACAATCGCAATTCATTCAAACGGGATCAGGTGTGAGAGTCAATGCTGGAAAGCTGGAGTAATTGCTGTCATGTGTTTTCTTGTAGATTTGTTTGTTATTGTTTCTCGTTTCACTGTCTGAATTATGATCATTTGTAATAATCTGTTGTCTCTTTTCATATACCCAAACGCATGTTTCGTATACAACCAATTTATAATCAGAAGCAACAGTGGGGGCCGATAAATGACGGAAGATGGCAAGATAAGAACATTGCTCATCGTTGGGGGAGAATGTTGACGTCGAAGACAATACTGACAGTGACGACGGCAACACTGAATTAATGGGGTGGAATGCACCCACCGACAACAAATATCCCATAAAGGAATTTATGTCAAATTAATGTCAAATGTCAATTATAAATATGTAAGCGAAGAAACTTTACTTTTATTATAACTATTTGAAAGAACAGTGTGTTTCAATTTTAATACGGAACTTTTTCAACCGATTTCTCAAAATACAGTTGTTGTCAAGAAAATCTCTGCAATAAAATTTACCCCGTTGTTCAACGCCCGAACAGCGTGGTAGTTTATAACCGTCGAATACCTATGCAAACTTTTTCGGTCTAGGGCCCTACTCTACCTCGACAGCGCTGGCGAAAAGCAGGTTCTCTAACCTACTCAGGTAGTGAAATTTAACGTTTTTCCCGTGCTTGAATTGCATCGGGTCGGATTTACAACAACAAAAAAAAATTGTGCTTAACCTAGAATGTAAAAGTTCGACAACTTTTGTTATAAATATTGTAGCCGCTATACGACCAATCAATAAAATTTATTAACTAGAAGTTTCAACAAACTTATATAATTGTCACTATACGATCAATAAAAAAAAAAAAAAAAAAATTAAGCAAAAGAGTGTCAACAAACTTTTGTAGTTGTCGCTATACGACCAATCAATAAAAAAAATATTTAACTAGAAGGTTCAACAAACTTCTGTAGTTGTCGCTATACGACCAATAAAATATATTAAAAAAGGGAGTTTCAACTAACTCTTGTGGTTGTCGCTATACGACCAATCAATAATAAAAAATATTTAATCGAAAAAAAACTATTATATAATGATATCAATCTCATTAGGTGAGAATGATCAGTAATATTATAAAAAAAATACAAAAATTTTTTAGCAAGCTCACGAGGATCCGCACGATCGTCCAGTTGTGTCCATCCGTGATATTTGGGATAGCTGGCTGCTGAGTCCCTCTGCCTGGAGTGGGTGGTTATCGTTGCGGCATAGGTCGCCGATTAATACGCCTCATGAATTTTATAGTTACTGTTTTATAGTTCTGGATAGGTCTTAGATTTGCGCACTGCCGGTCAATTGAATAAAAACGACAGGATGACGTGAGATATTGGAATAATTAAATTATCCTGGACGCACATTCAGGATCACACTATATGCCATTTGAGTCACTGGCAGAACAATTGTCTGACCATTTGGGGTCCCGGAGGATAACTTTAATAGGGTGCACTTTTTTTGTCCAGGAAGTCACTGGTAGAACGTAATAGGGTGCACTTTTTTTTTTGTCCAGGAAGTCACTGGTAGAATTTTTAGGGTGCTCTTTTTTTGTCCAGGAAGTCACTGGTAGAATTTAATTATTTGCACTTTATCCGACAACCCGATTGATGTGAAATTCACTGCCCATGGTATTTTGGGACTTCAACAAAAATTAACACACTATTAAATTAATCCACGACAGTACCATGACTGTGACGCGGAAAAAAAACTCCCGACCGTTCCTTTCTTTTGCCACCAGGCACGACCTGCTACGTTTCCTGAAAATGTTTGGATGATATTAACAAATATCAATACAAAGAAAAAATGTTAAATGGATAGGTATAAACGTAAAAAGGTACACAGAATTGAGTGGAAGATACAATTGGAAATAACAGTTGATACTACCGTCTAGACATTTTGTTTCACTACGAAATTGCAAAATATCAATAGGTACAAAGAAATGTTAAATTAATATGAATTAATGTCAATAACGCTGAACTGAATGCATGGATAATAGAATAATGTTAAATTTATATGAATAAATTTGACACAGTTCAGAACTTATATGGTAAATGCATTTTAAAATGCGTTTTATATCAAAACTGAAAACTTGGATCTTTATTACTATTTTCTCGTTACAAATATGTAGGAATATGATAAATAAATTAAGCTTTTTTTATGTTTAAAAGCCGAAAAAAATATTTTTTTAACGAGCCAGAGCTCTTTATTGTGCAACGGTTGAAACAAAACTCGATATTAAAAACTAACAACTTAATCTTATCGCCTATGCTCTATGCATACGCTAGCTGCTACGATGAATTCCAGGAACAGCAACGGTGCGCAGACAGGTGATTCCGGGAAGTTGCGCCGGGTTACCGGCGGATAAATATTTGTGAATGTTGCGATTATTAGTGTCGTGTGCATCTTACACGTTTTGCACTAATGATCGGTAACGTGGGAAATGCAGCGACTGCACATTTCAGTACTCTGCCGCCTCGGCATTTACTATCAATAGCCACAGCAAGACAACAACAATCTGAAAAATATTGAAGTTGTTTTAACCATTTATCATAAACAGAACTTATAATCGTACACAACCATAACGACTGCAGGTGGAATAGCTCAGAGGCAATCTTAAGCTTGTCTAAACCACCACAATCACTCAGATTGTAATACAAATCACAGACACTCGAGGATCGTTACTTGTTCAAATTCTCATCAGCCGGACAATAGAAGCACAGCTCAGAGGCAATCTTAAGCTTGTCTATACTTATGTGCCCCGACTACGAACTTCGACTCAGAGGCCAGAATCCAAAAGTGAATTGACTCGTTGGTTTCAATTCAACCATGCACGTTATGACTCAGAGGCGATATTAAGCTTGTTCATAACCATAGCTCAGAGGTTTTGTTCTACTGCACAAAACTTGTCTATTTAATCATATAGATTTTAATTTTTTATCTTTTTATTTAATACAACCTACAACTCACTTTTTTTTTCTATGTCTCTGCGGAGAGATCTCTTGCATCTTCTTCCCCATTTATAACGTTTTTCTTTTCAGTCCGTTGTTTTGCCCAGCACGTATTCTCATTGTGACCAGTTTTTAGACAAAACCCACATTTTTCATCCCTATCAGTACTAGTTGGTAATTTTCGCTTAGGAGATTGTTGTCTGGTTCTGTTTTCATGGGATATCATCTGTGGACAATTTGCTCGAATGTGTCCCGATTTTCCGCAGCCGTAACAGCGTCTCTTCGACACGAGGACGTTTGGATAGCAAGTCCATACTTTCGTGCCTACACGGAGGGAAGTGCCCGACAACACTTAAATCTCCCCCCTGACGACCACCGCTTGGCGGATCGTGCTTGCGACGAGGACTATCGCGAATAGAGGACAGATGGTCAATTAAACTCTTCACCGAGGCCGGCATGACAAAAGTTAAGGAATTTCGTAGGCCAACCTCAGAAACGCACCCTATAACAATTCTCACAATTTTGTCCTCAGGAATATCGAAAGGTAGACGATTTATTTGAGAGACCTTCGCCATTGCAAAGTCGCTGTAGGAGACAAATTCGTTGCTTTCGGAATTCGCAACTCTTCGCAGCTGATTAACGATGTCTGCACCGCTGGAAAACGAATGGATCAAGGAAGCGCGCAAATCAGGCCATTCGTAATGTTGGTAGCCATATTTGTCATACCACGATTTTGCCCTGCCTAACAATGCTGCTTGTACTTTGGGAATGATATCAAAATTTGCCAAATGGTCACGCTGTACCCTTGTATCCACGTCATCACACCATTTCTGAATATCAACCCGGGAGTAGTCTGGGTCGAAACAGGGAAATCCAACAGCGCTATTGCCTTCACGTTGGTTGTTGTTTCGAAGAATTTCATTTATGGCGTCTACGGTTATAATTAAACCCTCGTTTCTCCCTGCATCGCCCTTCTCCGACCGATCAATGACAACATCCTGATCCTCTTCGCTCAACCCCGTTGTCACCTCCTTCGTCTTTTTTTTCGTACTACTATTTTTTCTGTTCATCACTCACCGACTCAGATAAACGCAGTCCCGTTGTTTCCAGACAAAAAGTTCAGCTGCTCTTACCCACACAGTCACAGAATACCTTATGTCTATGGAAATAATCAGACACGCAGGAACACGACAGGACAGGCGACAGGGTGCGAACGGAATTAAAAACGCTTGAACCGAAAACAAAACACACTGCACTTTGGGATAGCAAAATTAAAACAATGATTTCGACTTCCCTATCTCGAGTGTAAACTGCAACTGAACATCGCGATGGTAAATTTTGCATTTTCCCTCAGTCGCCGTCTGCTTATTGGGGTGGTTTTCGTTTGTTGCTAATTTGTTCTGTGTGTGTGAGTATAATATGTCGTGCTTCGTTCGCTTGCGCATCTGTCGTGTTTGGCTTTGGTTGCTGTGCGAGATTGTTCCTGTTAGTTCGTATTGTCTGTCCTCGTTGGTTTTAAGTCTGCTCTATGTGTATATGTCCGTTACCCTGTTTCGTTTGCTTTGTGCATGTTAACGCATGCTTGTACTACCGTTGTTCGTCGTCTGTCTGACTCCTTTCCCACATGTATAGTGTCTGTTATTTGTTATCTCTAACATAACTCCTCCCTCCTTTGTCTTTTGTTTCTCCCGAAACAAGTATATTAAAAAAATTGAAATTATTATAACTATAATTAAAGTAATTCCATGCATACTAAGGTTTATGTTTTTGTGTGAATGGAATTTTTCTTCTATATCTTTTATAATATTTATGTTTAAATCAGTACTTTTTTTTTAATTTTACATTCGTTATATCATATGGATGTTCTATATCTATCAGTGGCGTGGCGTGAACATTATAAAATGGGAAGTCGAAGCAAAAATTTATCATATACCCATAAATCTAAAAAACCTTAGACCCAGTGACCCTGTGCAACTTGAAACAAAATCATACATTGCACATTTGCAAAATCGTTTTCAGAGTACCTTTACTAAATTCACTTAAGTCATGCAATGCAATCTGCACACTGAATTTGTAAACTAAAACACACCCTACCTCAACATACTATATTCACACAAGAGACAATAAGAAAAGAAGAAGTAAAAGAAATTCGAATAACTCGGAGAAAAGCGCGTTATTTCATTCATTATCATAGCCAAACAAACACATACGGATACGATATACCCAAAACACAACCCAGTGGCCAGTGGCCATCCCATTTGCCATGGCCATTGGCCAGTACCTACCAGTAGCCAGTACTCAGCTCAGCTCTGGGAAGAAAAAAAGAGATCCAAACAAATGTTCACTCAGATTCGGCAGTCAAAATGAAATTTGTGAGAGCTTATAACTCGAAGAAAAGCGGGTTATTTTCTACAATGGGTGTTGAACAGAGAGGTGTCAGACTCAGACAAAGTACTCAGGGAAGAAAAAAAGAGATAACAAGAAAATTTTCTCTCAAAAAGAACTATAAAGTGAGAACTTTAATAACCCGACATATTTTGGGTTACCTTCGCTTTGTCGCGACGAGACGATGACGATGTTGTATGAAAATGGATACACACACAATTTTTATATGAGTGCTTTTGTGTGTGTACCATTTGGTGAGTATTCAAATTCATTTGGTAGTGTTTCATGTATCTTCGGTTTTTGCTTTTTGGTAGACAGAATGATAGTGTTGCCTGGTGGAGATTTCAAAAGGTAACTCGGTAGGAATCGAGTTATATGGACGCCACGCCACTGATATCTATAGGGATGGGTTGATTAACAATTGCCATATTTGTTAGAAAACGTTTGATTATTAATTTCTAATGTACAGTTTTCGAAAGTGATCAAAGCAATTCTTTTGATTACAATCAGTTCTCGTGTTACGTTTTCGGTGCCGTGCTTTCCCGTAGGAGAAGAGCACCCAACGGAGAGTAATGAAAGAAAAATTAAAGACTTATTTTCTTTATAAAATGCAGAGCCCGCTGTCTGATTGCGAGGCTGCGACTCTGTTTTATTAAATTAATTTATTAATAATTTGTGGTTTACAATTTGGTCCGCTGTCTATAGGCTGGGCTGCGACCTCTTTGGTATTCACATTAATTCTTACTCTGCCATCTTCTGAAATCGCTTGCCTTATATAGTAAAATATTTCTTTAAAATCCATTCCCTCCACATATACGGTTCTGCAGTCTTATCCTAGAAACCTATTTCCATCATCGATTTCCTTACTATCAATATGTCGCAACATGTCATTGGCACCTCATCCATTCTGAGTTGTACCCAAAACAAGTGAAGTGCCCTATCAGCATTACCCATGTCATTAGCACTTTTTCGTGTTTCCCAGTGGTCATCCCGCGTCACCATTCATTGACACACGATACTCATAGTATACTTGTACTCGTAGTATGTTGTTGATACCCGATACTTGTGGTATTTCGTATGAGTCGTGTGCCTGGTGCGCATAGTATTCTGTTGGGCATAAATGCATGGGTTGCATATTAGTTGTTGTTTATGGAAGTGGACTGCTCATGTGAAATGCATTGGCGTGATAGTGACTTAGTGTCGACATATTTGTAGGTCATTTATTTGGGTATTTTATGGGAGCGCATGAATTTCATGTGAAAAGACAGCCCAATGGGACTGCGAATCGGAAATGTGTGGGAATGCGAGATACATGGCGGGTGGTATGTAGTGTAGTTACTACACTCGTTCATCACAATTATTATGTGGAGTTGAACACAACAGTAAACAAAAGTATTTCTTTATTTTAAATTTATAAATTCACTTTACAGTTACACACTCGTCACGTGCTATTGCACACACTTGTGATATGTGGTGTGGTGTGAACACAAATTGTAAATGCGTACCGCTTTGCAACGGGTTCTTTTTTCATTAAATTATTGGATCTCGTTTTTTCCAGATACGGTTTTTTTTTTTTTTTTATCACGCCACTGTATCACTGTATAATTCACCGTGGGTTGATGCCCTTTTCTTGTCCTTTTTTTTCTCTCAACTCTGATACTATGCACGATTAATGGGTCGTATGAATAAACCGAAGCAAATGCTTTTACTCAAGAGAAATGTCAAAATCGAAGCTTTTGCTACGCTTCGTATGAATAAAAACCAATTTGAGTTAGTTCCAACTTTTGACATGTTCGAAAATCGGCGGCACTGACCTTTTACTCAGATCGGTATGAATAAAACTTATCTGACAAAGCAAATGCTATGCAAATTCTGAGTCTGCTATTTAGTTGACTTCGACCTTTTGCTAAATATTTTGTACGTACATTTTTAACATAAAACAATCTAAGAATTGTGAATTTTCATTGTTTTGTTTATAAATATTAAGTTGAATTAAGTTTGAATTAAACATGGATGCGATAAGTTTTCACATTATACCTGTTTTACCTGTTGTTGTTAACGTTCGTGCTAATGAAAAACAGTATAAAAAAAGAAGAATTGGTGACAATAACAACTTCAAGCAATTGTTTCGTTTCACGCGTGAAAATGTGAACTTTTTGGCTAATACGTTTCTAAATGATTATTTTGAGACACGAGGTGGTGCTCTTTCAAATGTCCAGAAAATGAAATCTTTCCTAAGGTATTTAGGAGATCCGGGCTTTCAGGTAAAGATTTCAAAATTCATGGCTGAACAAGTAAAAAAGTTATGTGTTTAGGTTGGTGTTGGAGAAGATCTTGGTGTTCATCAGTCAACCGTTTCCCTAACAAATTGGTATGTGTGTCAAAAAATAGTTCAACAAGCCGATGATTGGATACATTTTCCGACAACTGAGGAAGAAATCAAGCATCACCAAGCGATTTTGCAAAGAAAATTTATGTTTCCATGTGCAATTGGAGCTATAGATTGCACTCACATTGCAATAAAAAAGCCATCTATACATGGCGATGAGTATATAAATCGTAAGAATGTTGCTTCATTTAACGTACGAGCAACATGTGATGGTGATGAAAAGTTTACGAGTGTGAATTGTAAGTGGAGTGGATCTGTGCATGATGCACGTATTTGGAGAAATTCAAATATATGTACAAAGTGTATTAAAGAGAAACATTGCTGGCGCGATTATTTTGGGTGATGAAGGATATCCTCTAACACCATGGCTTATGACAACTTATCGAAATCCTCACACCTTACTTGAAAGAAACTATAATAAAGTGCATAAAAGTGAACGGTGTATAATTGAACGTATGTTCGGTCAAATTAAGCAAAGATTCCCAATTTTGCAATCAAAAATACGAATGACTACAGAAAGAACACCTTCAATGATTGTAGCTTGCTTTGTGCTTCATAATGTAGCAAAATTTTTAAAAGATCCAGATTTCCAATTGCCAGAACAACCAATTTTAAATATGGAAGATGTAGTATCTGGAGTGGTGGAAACTAACGATACTGCCTTCAGACAAGGACAAAGAAGACGAAACAATATTGCTAGCTATTTAGGTAGACATATGTAAAACAAAAACAAATGTGTATAGTGTATATGTGATTTATTGTGATAACATTTTTAAAATTAAAAAAACAGCTTTGTTAAATATTCTCATTCTAATTTTTTTAATTTAGCTGCTAAAAGTTTTTCCTTCATATTTAATACAATCATTTTCTTCGCATGCTCCTCTTGGCTTCTTGCTTCTTGTGCTTGTAACATTTTATTCTGCAAATCTATCAATTTTAGCTGATTTTGAAGAACTGTTGTTTGTAGATCAGTAGCGTAACTCTGTTACGAATAAAAAATCAAAAGAATGAGTTATACCATTCACTTAAAACAAATTAAAATTACCGTTGCAGATATCCGACGTCTTTTGGCCGATGATTGCGGCGGTGTGGATGACACCACAACTTCCTCCACATCTGAAGACTCAATTTTAGAAGTGGAAGGAATTCCTATCTCAAAACCACCTGTATTTTTAAAAGAAGAGAAGAATTAAATTGCTCATCAATACATGTACATATCTACGTAAAAAACACTATTTACTTTCGATACAAGTAATGCTGGGATTACTTTTGGCCTGAAGTAAGTTCAACAGCAGTTTCTCGGATTCCTTCAACCGAATGGGTATATTTCCCGTTGCCTTCATATCAGACTTTTTCTTGACCCTTTGCTTTAAATTTGCAACTTTCTTAACAATCTTGTCTGGCGTGTACAAAATTGAACATTTGGCCAATAAAATATCACACATTTTAAGAGCAGCGTTTTTTTTTAATGTCTTTATATTGGGTGTTTGAGATTTGCTTAGTAAAATCTTTCCTACCGCTTCTATGGCCTGGACAAAGACCAACTCATTTTGGTCACTCTTTGCAGTAGACGAGGTAGATGGAAGTTCCTCATCGTCTGCAAAAAATTCAAAAGAATCAATTAAAACTCGAATACAGATGCACTTATGCTTACCATCATATAACTCTTCCATATAATAGTCCTCTTCGTCGCTCAGCATATTTGTTTCTTTTTTTTAAATTATTTTCCGCTGTTCTTTTGAATTTGGTTGACTTTTGGTGATTTTTCCACAAAAATCTATAATTTAAAAATAAACAAACAGTTGACAGTTGTCACTTGCCAAGTTTGACAGGAACTGCAAGGCAAGTACACGTACAGCAAAGTAAAAGCTATGTTCGAATTTTCGAACTTACTTTAGCAAAGTAGGTTTTTATTCATACCGATTCAAAGCAAATGCTAAGGGCTTTTACTTTGCTACAACCTTTTGCTCAAAGCAAATGCTAGTTTTTATTCATACGACCAAATGTCGCAGTATTTTTTTTTTTTTTTAGCCACTTTTGCTATATGTTCACTTCTTCACGTCAATGCGTGAGGGTTTTTTTTTTCACTGTTCGCCGGTTTGCTACGGTTGTCTATTCACTTCTCTGCACAAATGAGCTTAGCGGCTTGCATTTGGCGATATTTGTGTGTACGTAGGTATATAAAAAAAAAATGTTCCACTTTGCCACGGCTTTGGTCACTGTTCACCTTGGGTTGATGCCCTTTTTTTTTCGTTCTTCACGTTAATGCGTGTTTATTTTTTCAAGTTATATTAAAAAAATTTTTTTTTTTGCTATTTCCCGAAAAACAATTCTCGGACGAGCTCCCAATTTGTGGAGTTAAACACAACAGTTAACAAAAGTATTTCTATATTTTAAATTTATAAATTCACTTTACAGTTTTCTTCAGCGCACGCAAATTTATATCGTGGTTCAGTTTTATGTCGTTCTGTTCTAGAGTTTTTAACAAAGCCTTGGTATCTCTGTTCTTCGTAATTTTCACGGTTCTCATTCCTTTTATTGATAGTTTTTAGTTTTTTTTTGTATGAATGTGTTGGTATATTTTTTCTTTAGCAAAATGACCCTTCTGAATTTCATATGGGGTATGTTTTGTTGTTGAGTGAACCGAGTTATGTATTATAATAAAGTGTTGATAGCGGCGCCTTGTATTTTGTTGCGGATAATTAGAGTTGCATATGGTCCATTGTCTTCCGAGATGTGGGCATATATGTAGTCCACATATTCCACAAAGGATAGCACGTCTTCGTCCGGTTTTCCGGCAAATGAAGGGATTGTCTCTAGACGCTTTAACGCGACATTTTGGTCCGCTTGTGCCATTTTCGTTGGCTTTCTGGAGAACGAGTAAAGTTGGTGATAAATCAATTAAGTGGGTCAAATAATTAGTCCGAATATTTAGCCCATCACCGTTGACAACATTGAAAACGTTTTCCAGAGCCTTCATATCGACCATCATAGCTTCCGATGGCTTCGAAAGACCACCTTCGCTGAGTTGGTTGACCCAAGATAAAGAATTATCTTCAGTTTGTCCAAGATCAGGCAGGTTTTCTTTCAGCCGGTGACATATGTAACCTGCTAGGTTCTCCAGGCCATCGTATGCCATCGGAATTTCAAGTTCTGGATCCGAACATTTTGCTTCCTTCGGTATCTTTACAATGTTGAAGATCTTACCTACCTGAAATGTGTAAGTACAAAGAAAGAAGTCAATGATAGTAATTATAGATTAAATCTGATCTAATATAGAAGTAAAGATGGTTCTTCAAGGCTTAAATCTGGCGTACTATCAACGCTTACGTTGCCGTTTTCAGATAGGGCCCCTTCATTAAAGCCAAGAATATAGGATCTCAGCCGGTATTTAAATTCCTGGCGATCGGGATGATCGTGCAAGCCACCTTTCGACCTCATAACGCCAAAGAAATTTTCTAGCACATCTTGGTTCAATCTATATGTTAGGACGTATTTAAAACCAAAACGTTCACAAATGTCCTTATATAGAAGTTGTAACGCTGTGTTGGATTGAACAATTCCCCCCTGTCATCTGCAGGGGGGATGTTGTGCACAGCATCGTCCTGAGGCAATAGCAGTGTAGTAACCTGTAGCTAGATATTCGCGTTACGGTGGAAAGGGTTAGCACTTAAATCTTTTTTTTTTTTAGTATTTTCTTTGTCAAGGAATTTTAACGTACGGATATACAAAAAAAAGGGACCCTCTAGGAACAGATCTCTGCTGCAGTAAATTTATGCAGTATGGATACAATTCAAAGATAAAGGGATTCGTCAAAATTAGTAACGATCCAAGAATAATTAAGAGAAATTTAAGTTTTATTTAATTAAATTAAAAAGAAGAAATATAACTACAATAAACTAATTCTAATGATGAGCCGGGTCCGGGTGTCGTCCGAGATAGCTGATCGTCCGATGGGTGGGAGGAACACGAAGGGGTGGCGGGTCGTAAAGCCGCTCACGTGGTGTTGTCCCACTGTGTTGCTCGTCCGGTGGATGAAGGGCACGTTCGTTTGGGGGGGCGGGGCGTAAGGCCGCTCACGTGTTAAACAGGGCTCCCTCAGGAGACGCTGGGGATTTGACTATAAGTCCCACTGAGGTGTATTCTAAGTGTGAGTCGAGGGGGTTTTAGAGAAGCACCCGCGGATGGAATCACAATTTAGAAGGGCTGGGTCTTATTAAATATTGCCCATGCACCTGGATTACTTTCACACGTGGCTAACGAAGAGATTCGAGAGTTTTTCAGGCACGGCGCGCAAGATACACACCGTCGTTGCACAAAGGGGCTTCACAGTTCCACTGAGTCCGCTAGGCGTCCGAGTACTAATTAGGCTGAGCACGTGCGAGGCATAAAAGCTTCTGTTCTTGGGGCCAAACGCTTGAGGAGCACACTAAACACAGATTGTCGGGCTGTCCTACGCATTGACGAGCGCGAGTGGGGGGTTATGGGATTGTTAACACGGGAGTATTTCACATATCCAGCACTAGGGCATGGAGTTGTCACTAATTATGGGGGCGCACTGAGGGGTGGTGTAGTACACCTTGTTCGGTGGCGTCTCTGCGCGGTGGCGATGGATATTGCTAGGGGTTTTCTTAACTATCCCTACACACTCACGATCGCACAACGATATAAAAAATATTCTATCCGAATTACTTCAATCGCGCCACGATTATTTAATTAAATAACAAAACTCCCGAGTCTAACTTTAACCCACCCACGCGGGTGTCACAAACGAAAAAATAAACTCTTCCGAGTGCTATAAGCACTTTTCCACTGCTCGCTTCGACATCCAAACAACAACTGACTGACGCTGCCGAGACTGTAGCAAAAAAAAAAAGGAAAAACTTTCGTCGACCAAACCAAGCCACTAACGGCGTCGTACGAATATGTGTGGAACATTCCAGAACATATTTTCTCCAAGCAGATGGTTGAATATACCTCCCATCGTATGACACTTCATACAAAAAAAATGTGCAAAAGCAAACGAAGCGGTATTCTGATTCGATACCTGCTGCACGTACACCAAGCACAAGTCAACGAGACGAAACCAGTTTACCTACCCTTTTCCTCTGCTGCCATTGCATAAGGGAATTCGTATACACAATTTGCACTCACGGCGCAGTGTGGTTGTTGGTATACTCACAACGCCACAGATTAAGTGTATATGATTAATTGGTTGGATTTCGTCTGTCGCCCAATAGTATGCAAGGCTATTTTGGCTTTTACTGATTGTATGGCGTTACAGTGCGGGTGGTATAAACTGGATGAGAGAACCGATGGTGCGAGGAAAGAATATCGGCAGGCGTTTCCTACAAATTAAATGTTACAAACAATTTCAAAGTTTTTTTTTAACAATAGGTACCTTTTTGAAAAGGAAGCATGCATTTTTTTCCGAGTACCCTCATATTGAGCATCATTTCGGTCATTCTGCTTTTAATGCTGTTTTGCAGTTCCAAATGAAGACCATATGCGTGCACCCTCTCTCTGGAATCAGCAAAAGGCACGTTCATTATATCGAACCAGTCATTTGTCTAAAGTACAATAATCATTATATAATAAAGTGTCCTATATTTGTATCGATTATGTTTACAATTTTAAAGTAAGACTGATACTCACAAGTTTAAATACCTCATAGCATTCCTCCCAACGCTCATCTGCTATCAATCCTAAGTTACCTGCACGTTGCACGGCTTCATTGAGGAGCATTTGGAACACAAACATCACCTTCAGATAAGTGTACTTTGGGAACAGCTCCAGGTTTCAATGTACGTCGACCAGTAAATCCTACGAGGGAAAGCATACCAATTAGCATAAAGATTACTATATTAATACAATAATTTACCCATTTCACATTCAATATTGTGTAGAAAATCGTCTTTGACATGCAGACTACAAAGTCTTGCAGTCTTTACATTTATTGGATCTTTCCCTCTACAAAAAGATAACCATTGCCTTAAGATATTTTTTTCTTTAGGGAAGCTATGGAAGCTGGTGTCTAAAGTTTTCTTCTTCCGGGTATTATTGTTGCATTCAAACACTGAACAAACACCCATTTTAAATAGTCACTTTTTATTTATTTAATTAAAAAACAATCACAATGCCACTAAACTGAAACAAAATTTGAACTTTCGCGCTAATATTCTTGTTGTACCATGGGCACAACCTACGTCATAATTTGTTGACAGATGAATACCGATGAACAGCAAGAATGAACGACATGCGCAATGCGCTATCTTGTCTTGTTGCATCATGGGTACACGGTACATTACTCCAAATTTACGTACTGTACGTGTCATTTACGTACAGGTGGTCACAATAGGTATATCTAACAAGTCTACAGTACAGCCAATCATTTGTTAGATGCACAAAACTTCCCATTCTGAATAATATACGTATTAACGGATTTTGTTTTGTTGACTTACTTTAATATGAATACGAAAGTGAAGATCCAAGACGTGTTGGATCACTAGAATCTTACCATAATCGTAAGAAGTCAAAATATCAACAAAATACCAAAACTTAGATAAAAATTTATCTGATTACAAATAAATCAGTGGTGGAATTCTGTGAGATAATTTAATTTAATTATTTTTTCTATTTGCATTTAAACATCACCGTCTAATTTTTGAACAATTAATATTTACCAATATTTTAAAATAGTACTTACCTTCTTGTATACATACAAAAATAGTTTGCGCTACCGCGGCTAAATATTATTCCGCATAACACTATAGGTACTACTATTATATTCTTTATAAATTGGCAAGTTATTATTTTTCTATATAAGTCCACTTTCCACAAGTATTTTCTATTGCTTAGATTTCATAGTTCTTTCAATTTTAGTTATATTTTTTTTCAAAGTTCTTGAAAAAATGTTTTTCCTTCCTATTTTAAGTGAGTGTTCCTTAAAAGAGGAACCAAAAATTGTAAAAGATTAATAAAAAAAAAATGTCTATGTTCACTTATACTATAGTAATGTGCCTTTAAAAATGAGCTCAACAATTATTGTATAATATGTACCTTAAAATATTATTTTATAATCCATGTGCATTTATAAAATATCTAGTTGTTTGTACAGTTCATTATTTCTGTAGCTAAAAATCCATAATGTGTTTTGTTTTTATTCGTCAGTGTGGATCCTTTTTAATAATCCAATGACAGTTGTAAAATATTCATTCAAAAAGCAAATTGTAACTAACAAACATTATTTTATCATTTACTGTGAAGAATATTTCTTCGAGCTTACGAACTACTTATTTACAATTACTAACTAAGTATTCAATTGAATTTGTTAATGTATGCAAAAGTAAATATTTTAAAATAAATAAATATAAAAAAATATGTGTCCGTTGTTTACATTTCCTACTTACAGCAATGTGAACTGATTATTGGAATCGTTCATTATATTTCAGATTTCCTTGGATGTATTGTGCGACAACTCATTGGTTAAGTATCTGAAGTACTCTCACATGATGGACACATATCACAAGTCGACTTGCTGTACCTTGAACGCAAAAACTTTATTTGTCGGTAATGTCACTTTCTTTAACTCAGCCATTTTTAAAAACTGTCAACTTATTGCTCAGTCGGAAAATTATTGACTAGATTTGTCGGCTACCCTACCCCCTTATAGACGTCAATTGAAAATACTGTCCATGTGTGATCGATCGAGGCAAACCAAAACAGAGGCACGTCATTTCAGCAAGTTGTCAGACTTACTAAACTACATAGATACATAGTTGAACGCGCCCAATAACTTTCATTGCCGTTACTGTGTCTGAACCTAAAGTCTGAACTACATCGAAACAAAAGTGGGAAAAAGTACAAAAAATGTGGAAAAATTCGGATGTTTCAAATTTCAAATTTTCACCTTGTGGAAAGCTAGAGCATGCTCCAGCTTTCACTTTTCTAAAAGTTCTAAAAACAAATACACTCATGAAATTCATTAGCGATTTGCCGGTAGATCACGTTTCCATCATATAATTCCTGTCAGTTTCAAAGGGAAAAGCTCTTTTTTCACTTCACTCGGCTAAATTTTCTTGTATTGCTTCTGGAAATTTGAAATGTAAACACAAAAGGCTCGTGAGTTTCCTAGTTCAGATCTGGTTCATAGATGTCATATAAATGTGTAAATACCACTTTTGTTTGGATGTAGTTCAGACTTTAAGCTCAGTACGCAGATGACCCGAAACGGAAAATCCCATACAAAAGCCGTGTTTTATTATCAGCGTGATCTGATCCGAATCAGATCACGAAAATAAAACAATACGGATCATAGACGAGTTGTGGCAACAGTTGCTTTCAAAAGACGACCATGCTACCAGCCATATTGCAAACTTTCTGTACAACGACATTTCAGTTGCTTGTCGGGGGTGTTGCCATATCAGTTTTTTATATCAGAGTTTTTTAAGAACTTATTTAAAGTGTTTACAATCAGTTCGAAATATAATGAAAACCGTAGTTTACACATCTGGTCCGCTTAGATTGGAATAATTCTTAGACAAAGCATTATACTTTTCATAATAATACCATAATTTTCTCTCTGCACACACACAAAATACGTTTGATTGTTTAAATAAAATCGGAACTTCACGTAAATTTAAAGCTGTATTGTCCAAAAAACTCGGCGAAAACAGTTGCAGTTATAAAATAGTTTAAATTTATGCAGCCTGCTAGTTTACATTTTTCATTAGATATTCAGAGATTTTCTTGACATTTGTACCTGATTTGTACTTTATGTAAAAACAAAAAACAGCTATCACCTTTCTGCCGGAAAACTTGTGAAACAATAATTATTTACGAACTGCGACAGCGACACATTTCATAAACATTTTTTGTTAAACATTTACTTAAAAAATTATGGAATATTTCGCTGGGCTTGTCATACCTTTACAGAATTAAAAAGCAAAATCTGCAAGGGCGCGAAATTTATTGGATGTAAAAAAATGCTTATTGATTTTTTGTGCTATGAAGAGTATTGAATTTTTTAGTCTGGCAACGTGACTGTGTGGCTATCTTTTACAGGCACACCAACATTCAAGAAAGAAACAAACAGCGCCAAACAGCGCTGCGAGCAATAGTAGAAATAATTTTCAGATCATGGTTCATGATCTCGATGAGAAGCAGGATCATATGCTGTTGTTGTAAGTGCATGTATTATTATTATTTGAGAGGGGTTATTGTACTGCGACCTTTTGGTCTATTGTACCCCCTGCTTACGCCTCAGAGTGGTTTATTCCCTCAAAAGAGTTCCCCTCATAGTATAATTCCTTTCGAAATCATTCTAGAGGTTTTAGTACTCTTCTTTCTCCTTGGCGGAAGAAATTCGGCCTATAGCACTCTCTCCAGTCCAGTTTCCTTTAAGAATCTAAGGATGAGAGCTGGCTCTAGTGACTGTATTTCCTCATCAGATAGTTGGTACTTGCCCAAGTATTTCAGTCTTTTGTGGGTCAGTGCCCCACATGATCCCAGCAAGTGTTCTGGGATTTCACTGGACTCATCGCAGAATCTGCAGAGACCTTCTTCAGATATACCCAGTTTCCTGAGGTGTTCCTTGAGTCTACAGTGCCCCGTTAGGAAGCCCGTTAGGATACGAAGGTTATTTTTGCTCATGCCGATGCAAGCTTGGAATCTCTTCCGGTTGTATTGCCCCAGAAGTTTCTTGGCCTGCCTCATGCCCTGAGTGTTATGCCAGGTTCTTGCCCTGTTTTCTTTCTCTAGTTTCCTAAATTCTTCTTTGAGGGTGTGATCCCCTATTCCGCAGAATGGTTCAGGACCTATGAAAGTTTCTGATGCTCCCTTTCTTGCTAGGGAGTCGGCCATTTCATTCCCCTCTATTCCTAGATGGCCAGGCACCCAGCAGAGAGTTATTTTGTTCCTCCTACCAAGTTCATTAAGTTTTTGTAGGCATTCCCATACAAGTTTGGATTTAATGATGTAGGAGTTAAGTGCCATAATAGCAGCTTGGCTGTCTGACATTATAGCTATATCACAGTTGACTCTGTTTCTGTCGAGGTTAATTTGGACACACCTGTCTATGGCATAGATTTCAGCCTGAAAGATGCTGGTACTTTTGCCCATTGGTTCGGAATATTTGGTTCCTGGCCCAAATACTCCCGCTCCAGTTCCCTCATCAGTTCTCGACCCATCTGTGTACCACTTTGTTGTGTGATTGCTCAGTCTGTGAATTGTGGATTCATTGCTCCAGTTCTTCTTATTGCTGAGCTTAGTAACAAAGTTCTTTTGAAAATCAAATCTTTTGATGATATCGTCTCTAGGAAAGGCCAATAGTGGTTGTTTTTTGAGTAGTACGTCAAACTGTCTCAGTGTGATGCACTTTCCTCTTCCTATTCCTTCTTTGGCCATTCTTAGGATCGTTTTACTTGCACATTCCTCAACCATAAGGTGCAATGGAGTTAATTCCAATAGCACTTCCATAGCTGCGGTTGGGCAAGTTCTCATAGCCCCTGTAATACACAGGCACGCCAGTCTTTGCACTTTATTGAGTGTCTTCCTTGTGGTGGAAAGACTGGTTCTTTTTGCCCATGCAATCGCTCCATACGTGATCATTGGTCTCACAATAGCAATATACATCCATCTGAGGATGGTCGGGCTACATCCCCAGGATTTGCCAGCTAGGCTCCGGCAAATCATTAAAGCACGCGTTGCTTTCCTGGTTATCTCTTCTGTGTGTTTTTTCCAGATGAGTTTACTGTCTAGGTTTAGTCCCAGATATTTAACTTCATTGACTGTTGTCAGTGTTGTACCTGATAGCCTTATCGGCCTTAGTCGTTCAAGTTTTCTTTTCCTCGTGAATGGTACTATTGTTGTTTTTGCCGGATTAAGGCTAAGCCCAGCCGTTACGCACCAATCTCGAGTTATTTTGAGTCCCCTTTGTATAATGTCACATAGGGTTCCCTCAAATTTACCCCTGGCAATAATTACTATGTCATCAGCATATGCTTGACAATTGATGCCCTGGTTCGTCAATTTCTCAAGTAACTCGTCCACTACAAGACTCCACATTAGGGGGGATAGAACTCCTCCTTGCGGACAGCCTCTTGCTGTGTTAACCTTGATAATACCTTCTGATGTGTGAGTCTCTGCTGATCTTGTGCTCAGGAGTTCATACATCCATCTTGATACTGTGTTATTTACTCCTTTTCTATCAAGAGCTCGAACAATTGCATCATGCGATGTGTTATCGAATGCTCCCTCAATGTCCAAGAAGGCACACAATACTATCTCTTTCGCTTCAAAAGCGCTTTCAATAATCTCAGTTAGCTGGTACAGAGCAGTCTCCGTAGATCTGCCCGCTCTGTAGGCATGCTGACGATGATGAAGAGGCGATGTACTTAGTACATCTTCTCTTAAGTAGTTGTCCACAGCCTTTTCCATCGTTTTAAGAAGAAACGAAGTAAGACTGATTGGTCTATAGGACTTCGGTAGACTTGGGTCCTTTTTTCCCACTTTCGGAATGAACACTACTTTCGCTCGTCTCCACTGGTTTGGTATGTAGCCCAGTGTCAGACTGCTTTTTAGAATTCTTGCCAAATGTGGAAGCAATTTACCTTGCCCTTTTTGTAGTAGGACTGGCGGAATTCCGTCCACACCCGGTGATTTATAAGGCTGAAAGGAGTCAATTGCCCATTCTAGTCGCCCTCTGGAGAAGATTTCGGTTGCTATTTTCCAATCCTCTTTCCGAGGTCTTCGAATATTGGTCGTGCTCCTTTCGTCTGTGCTCGGATGACTGCCAGGGAAATGAGTTTCTAATAGAAGTCGTGCCCTCTGTTGCTCATTTTCTGTAAAGCTGCCATCCGGTTTTCTGAGAGACATTGAGATCCCTTCTGTTTTTGCTACTGCTTTATGCACTCTGGCCGCAACAGGAGTATGCACAATTGTATCGCAGAATTTCCTAAAGCTTTCTCGTTTAGCTTTCCTTATTTCTTTGTTGTACGAAGTCAGTGCCATGCGGTAGCCCTGCCAGTCTCCAGTCCGTTTCGCTGTGTTAAACAGTTTACGTGTTTTCGACCGAAGTCTTGACAGATTGTTGCTCCACCATGGTACCTTATTCTTCTCTGCACTTCTGCTTATTGGGCAGCTAGTTTCGAACGCACTTGTGATGGCTGATGTTATGCCCTCTACTGTGTGTTCCAATTCTAGATGATAAGCTGGAGCTCTCCTAGTATGTACCTGCTCCAAATTATTTTCGAGAGACGATTCAAAGAGATCCCAGTTTGTCTTTCTTGGATTTCTAACTGGGTTACATGTGATGCGAGTGTTATCTAAATCAAAGGTAATAATCCGATGATCAGACATAGATGGCTCACTAGATACTCTCCAGTCCCTAACAAATCTACTCATACTACGGCTGCCTAATGTGAGGTCTAATACCTCTTGCCTAGTTCGAGTTACAAAGGTGGGGGTATTACCTACATTGCATATTTCAAGAGATGAGCTTAAAATAAATTCCAATAATGACTCACCTCTATTATTAGTGTCGGTACTCCCCCAAATGGTATTGTGAGCATTAGCATCACATCCTATCAGCAACGGCAGTTGGAGCTTGTTTGCATGCTCCACAAGGCGTTGCAGTGCCATTGATACTGCTGGTTCGTCCCCAGCGCAGTAGGCTGATGCGATGATGATGGTGCGGAGTACTCCTCCCAGTTCAAGGGTTACTTGAAGTGGCACCAAATCTCGCGTAGCATGTTCTGCAAGTAAAATAAAACTAAATTTTTTATTAATAAGAATGCAGGCCCTTGGATTAAGTACACGAGTGTCCCAAATTACCTTCGCATTCTGGCATGCCAATCCTTTGACTGCTCCTCTCAGGATCCACGGCTCCTGAATCAACACAATGCCCAGTCTGTTAGCTGTGAACATCCGTGCTATTACGGCGGATGCCGCTATAGCATGATGGATGTTCACCTGGGCCATTTTCAGATTGGGGGTCATTGCTTAGGTGGGGCTGTTGCCCCATCATCCTCCCGAAGTAGGATGTCCTCGTCCATCTCTACAACCGTCATGTCATGTTCCTCATCAGAGAGCGAGCTCTCCGAGAGGGACATATACTCCTCTAGTGTCTCTCCCTCAGTTACCTGTTCAGCAGGAGGAGGAAGTGATACAGCCTGCTGTGGATCAGGTTGCTCCACTGCGGCTTCTGTACTCTGCAAAGCTGGATTCGAGAGGGTCATTTGCCCCTTACTCTCCTCCGACTTCTTAAGTCCAGACACTGCAACCTTGCCGAACCTATAGCTGAGGGAATTGTTTTGAGCCCTTATGGTGTCATAGGACTGCTGGTCGATACCGAGGCCCAGTACTTGCCCGGTTCCCTCTTTACGTCCATTCAATATCTTCCACGTTTTTATGTTCAGGCCATCGTTTTGCGCTTCGAGGAGTGCCAATGTGGTTTGGTGCTCCTGGTCAGCGCTTCGTGGGAAGTATATTGTAATTGAATGGGCGCGTGGTATTTCCTTCCCGCACATTGCAGTAAGGCCCACTCCCTTCCAATTACTAAGTTTGGGTGCCACTGTCTTCAGCCATTCCACAGTTTGTGGAGTCTCGCAGTCGACTAGTAGCATCCCCATCTTGAAATGTATGCCCTTGAACTTGAGCTTATGCTCCCATCCACGGGCCATTTCATCCACTAGAGCATTCTCTAGATCCTTGAGCTCGTCGGTATTCAGCATCTCCCTAGGATAATCGCAAGGGATAACCGCCACCTGCTCGGCCGTCACCGTCATGGCACGACTTCCACCAGCTGCAGCTGATTTTGCAGCCGCTGCATAGCTTTTGCCGTGTGAGACAGCAGCATGCTTAGCAGGCTTTGCTCTCCAGTTTTTCAACTACCTTTGGCTTCTTCTGCGCATTACCTACAGAAGGTGAGATGGTGCTGCTGCACCTCTTTGCCGCGGGAGTCGGACCAGAACCAGGCTTAGCCTTGTGTTCTTCGGCCTTCTTCCTTGCCTCCTCAGGTGCAAAGCCCTTTTCGAGGTAGCGAAGGTACCATCTAGTGCCTGCACCGCTCAGCCCCTTCCGAAGAGGGTCATCCTTACCACCAGGCCCGTGGTGGCATCGGTGGGCATAGGCGCCCTTTCTTTTTAGCCGTAGCTGCCGCAGGTTGTACAGCTTCAGGTATACGAGCTTGGCTCGTTGCCGTCCCCATACTTCCCACAACAGTCTTGGCCAAAGGCTGAGAAGCTAGAGCTTGGCTCCCACTTCCCAGTCTGGCAGCTTCAAGGCGTTTAGCCAACAAAGGTGTCGACACTGGAACATTGGATTTGGCAGTATTTTGGCTGGTGCTTGGTTGCACTTGCCTAACACTGCTTCCTCGGCTTGTTCCAGGCTGACAGTTAACCAAGTTGTCACTGAGCCTTTGCTCTACTTGGTAAACCAAACCAGATGCGGTGTCACCCCGCAATCTGTTCAGTTCATTTTTTTGTTTTTGTTTATTTTTATTATTTTTTGGTTTCATATCCCACGAGTAACGCGGGAAAGGGTCGTCCGCCACGCCAGAGCCCCGTATAACGTGGTAAGGCCAAAGTTACTCCCTGAGGTGGCCCGGTATCAGAGAGGCTCCGTTATAATACAGTCGGTTACCCCTGACTGCAAACCGTATCCGATAAGCACGGGTCGCATGACTCTCTCGGATTAGGGGTGGCAGACTTAGTTCACCAACCCTCATCCCCCTTCGACCGAAGAAACCTCACCAGTGACCGGTATACAATAAGGTGCTCCGATGGCTGGTGGTGTTGATCCCGTCGATGGGTTCAGTTGAGTTGGCTTAAGCTCCCGCACCGACGTCAAAGTGACGCCATTCGCCAAGGTGTCTGCGCTTGCGGGAGTAAGTGCATGTAAATCGATGATCTATATAGATCATGGCTGATAATAAAACACGGCTAAAAGTGACAACGAAATCATGAACGAACAATTTCGCTCTCTCTCTGCAGTCGCAGCTGGTACGCAGATGCTGCGAAATGATGTCGGAAAAGTGGTTAGTTGTAGTAGATTGCTTGGTACAATTCACCACTCTCTTTTCGCACACGTTTATTGTCCGGGACATTATTTGCTTGCGAAAATTTTACATTTGTACTGCAGTGCTGCCAGCTTTTGGGAGGTGTGGAGCCAAATTGGAAAATTTTGGCGCTAAACATACCGAAACTCAAATATGAAGATCAAAAATGAACGTTTTTTTGTAATTAAATGACACACTTATTAAATTGTTTTTAAAGACGACAATAAATTAAAAATAGGCGGTCATAGCAAAAATGTTGAGAGAAAAAATGTACTCTACGAAAATTATTAAAACAAATCAAATACCCTATTGGATTCCATCAGAAAAAAAGTTTCACATGGAACAGTAAAGAAATTAAATATTTCAGTGGAATGATGTGCTCTTTTTTTGTGGAAGTTTCCGGTGGTCTCCAAAAGGACAGCGAAACGTCTGCAAAAAGGCAGCGGAAAATAATTTGTGGAGGGTTCCATCAGCTGCTACACAAGTAGCAGTATTACCAGCACTGTCTATTTATCTCTGATTTGGATACTCAACTTTTCGCTTGCTCCTTAATGCCGAATTCACAATGTCGCGTTGACGCGCGCGTGCGTTGACAGATTATGTAGAAACAAAGCGTTCATATGCTGCTACACAAAATACAGCTTCAGGCGTTGAGTCGACTTTAGATCGTAAATATCGTAAAGTTCAACGCGACGCCTGAGTAGAGCTACTTTCTACTATCACGCGCGTTTGATTAGATGGAGTGGCACAGATCCACAAATTTTTATTTTAAAGAACACTTCTATTTTTTCAATGCCGATTAATAAATTTAGTGTGTGTAAATGACGTATTCTATTTTTTTCTTGAGCAATTACAGATTTATTATGTTTTTCTTTGATAAAAAATATTAATCATTGGTCGTGTAATCCACTTTAAGGTTGATATTTGCTTGTTATTATGTTATATATGATTTTTTTTTTTCCATTTCGGCGAATACTCTACTCTCTCAACGCGCATTCGCTTCAAAGCAGCATTTCGTTTTACAAAATTGTTGCTCGCGCGCTTTGGCACTTAAAATCGTAAAGTTTCGATAAAGCGAGTCAAAGCTCGACGACGCACGCACGCGTTCAACGCGACATTGTGAATTCGGCATAAAACTTTAATTTGGGAATTGTCCTAATTTAGGCTATTTATTTTAAAGTTTGGTGATTTTTAGACTCCTATTTATAAAAAAAAATCATAATTCAATTGTGAATGTCCTCTTTTCCGTATAAGGACCCAGTTACATATGGCCACACGTAAAACGAAACCGTAAATATCTTCTTTAGCTTTTTTTGACCACTTAAACTTGATGGTTGAACTCAATCTTGGTCTTCAAATGTTGCTTTTGAATTATAAAGTTAGTTTATCAAAAAAATGGCAAATTATCTTTAAATTTTATAGAAAAAGAAGGATTTTTGCTATGAACGCCTATTTTGAATTTATCGTCGTCTTTAAAAACAATTTAATAAGTGTGCCTTGGCTCCATACTTCTTATAAAATCTGGCAACACTGGAGTTCAAATGTCAAATTTTCGCAAGCAAAACACTTAAAAAAAAACTTAAACAATCTAAAAATATGTTTTTATCTTGTCATTGTATATTATTCAAAAAGTCAAAAACAAGTTTCAAGCATAAAAAAATAGAGAAAATAAAAAAGGGAGATTTATTCTAACTATTATTAGGTATTACCTATACAAGTAAGTATACAGTCCACAGACAGAAACTGGCTAACGAACAGTCCCGGACCATAATAGGCTTTTCATATAATATGCTTTTCACACCAAATGCAAAACCGGGTTTTCGCCAAAACACACGAAAACTTCATCGAAAACAGAAGTTTTCCCATACATATTTCAGTTTTCAAAACGAGTCGTTTGCACTCGTTTTCCGCGAAAACACCACGAAAACGACTTCCAATCGTTGGGTTGTGGGAACAAACACAACTTTTGCAATGTTCAGCAAAACGGCTGACCGAACAAATGTCACAACTCGCAAATTAAAATCATTTTCCACAATTAATTGATGGGCTAATATTATTTTTAAATGTACTAAATTGATTTGGTTTGTTAATTAATGCGATCGAAATTCGTAATCACAAAAGTTTTCACCGAAGTTTGACGACTAGAAGTGTTTCACATCTGATTGAAACGTCAAACGAAAACGAGTTGGTGGTCGGTGTGAATGCATCGAGGAAAACCCGGTTTACGATCTAAAGTCGACTCAACGCCTGAAGCTGTATTTTGTGTAGCAGCATATGAACGCTTTGTTTCTACATAATCTGTCAACGCACGCGCGCGTCAACGCGACATTGTGAATTCGGCATAATACTCAACCGAAAACCGTGTTTTCGTCGAAAATTCGTCGATGCATTCACACCGATCACCAACCAGGGCTCTAATCGCGTAAGCACAAAACGATCGAACGACATCGTCTCGACGATACTTCAACTTCGTGTAACAACTAAACAACGATAATCGTCCTAACGATTGGACGATCATCGTTTTTTGTTGCTTCACGTTACTAATTCAAGCGTCAAATACCCTCGTCGAAACGATTCGATTGAACGACAGCTATTTTGCAATCGTTTCATCGTTTTTGGTCAATATATTTTCAGTTTTGAATAGGGAATTTCAGTTTTGGGGAAAAGTATAGCAAAATATTTAAAGGAAAACACACTTATGTTCTCTTTGGAGGTGACTCGCTCTTATCCGAGTTGTGAAAGAATGAAATCCTTGCAAAAAAAGAAATGGGTTGAGTTTTGTTTTGTATTTTTTGTCTTGCAACTGGATCCTAAGCAATAAAAATTCTCATCTGTTCCAAAAAATGCAAGAAATTTATTGGCGTTTTGATTGATTTAATAAATACAAATCTATATTTCGAAAAACAATAATTCTTCTGCCCTACCACACCTGTGCACACTTTAGCATATTCCATTGGGCTATGGTTGGTTCCTACACACTTGTGGCTATCTGCGTATACGCGTACACTTTCACTTAACATTTCACTTGCCTTATTCCTTACTATACCTCTCCATCTGCATTAAATGCCTAAATCCATGTCAATCAATAAAAAAACACAGAAAAATAAACAAATTCAAGAAAAAAAACTATTTCCATACATTTTTTTTGGATTTTTTAGCTGTCAGAGTTTGTTTACAGTCATGTTCAAACTGTTCTGTTCAAAATGAAAACGATGAACGATTCGATTGAACGATCCGACGATGATGTTATATGAAGCAAACTAAAAACGATATCGTTGTGTTCAATCGTTTCGACGACTATCGTTTCAAAAGTTACGCGATTAGAGCCCAGTTTTCTCTTTACAATTGGTTACAATTTTCGATTGCGCGCATTATATAACAAACAAAATTAATTTAGTGCATTTCAAAATAATATTTGCCCATTAATTAATTGTGGAAAATGATTTCAAGTTGTGAGTTGTGACATTTGTTCGGTCAGCCATTATGCTGAATTTGCTGAATATTGCAAAAGGTGTGTTTGCTTCAACAACCCAACGATTGGAAGTCGTTTTCGTGGTGTTTTCGTCGAAAACCCGGTTTTCAGCTCTGTGTGAAAAGGTTATAAACGAGTGCGAAAAGAGATAGTGGAGAATTGTACCAAGCTGCGTACTGCAAAACGAAAAAGAGAGCGAAGTTTTCGTTCATGATTTCGTTGTGTCACTTGCGAGGCCACTTTCCACTGCCCGCTAGATGAGCAGTGGCATGTCAAACTCCATAAAAAAAGTGCACTGGACGTCACCACTTTTTGTGAAATATCCCTTTCAGGGAAATTTATTAATCGAGCGTAAAACTACCCGCTGGATTGAGAGAGAGAGAGAAAAAAAAGAACGACCTGTCAAAGGAAATCGTTCAAACGTTTACAAAAATATGAAGCCGAGCTGCAATTGTGATAAAATTGGCAATAAGTAAAATAGCAAGTCAGATTGCTATCGTTCTAGTGCGAGCGTTCCTTCAAATGGGATATTTGCGTACTACGCTTTACCAGATGAATTGACTCACACTATACAAATTTCGAAAAAGTAGTACCTTGACTTGCAAAATTAAGTTCGTTTTCAATTAGTTGCTTAACTTTTAAAAAGATAAATAATTAATTTTCTTACACGAAAACACACGTAGGTACCTATTCCTTATGCAATTCCTTTGCAAAACAAACAGACATCAAAATTTAATAGGTCTCTACATTTTCCTTTTTTATCCACGAGGTGTCGCAGGAAAACTTTTCCGTTCGTCAATTTGCGACCGTTGTTTCTTATGTGTCAGTCCTTCTTGTGCCTTTTATCGTGTTGTTTCTTTCTTTCAAGAGACGCCATTGTGTTTTCTAAGCGCAAAATCTACTCAATCAATTTCATTTATCGCGTGTTTTGTCGGCATCGGCATATTTTTCAAAGTGTTATTCTTATTATAGTGCTCTTGTTTGGTTTTATAATTGATTTTTACCAATTAAATTATTACAAATATTGCGAAAGATGATACGAATTTGTTTGAAAGTAAGTATGGTAGATAATTCTTCAGTTTAAGCTTTTTAAGAAAATGAATGTGTTATTGAAGCCTGTCGGACAAAAAGACAAGGCAAAGCAAGGTATATATTTTTATTTTGCGTCTGCAATATGTGTTAAATGTAATGTACAATTTTCTTAGGTAAATATTTTCACATTGGTCCAGATGAGCACTTTCTGTTTTGTAATTCATATCACTTGAAATTCTTTTAATTTTTTTTACCTAATTGATCGAAATTGACAAAAGAATTGATCAATTGATGAGAGCATCCATCTATACCTAATTATAATACTTACCTAGTACGCATAAATGTCGTATTCTTGCTAAGTTCTTTATTTTTGTCAAAGGGTCCTTGTTTGCGGATTTACCGGCTTACAAACGCGCAGATGTTCAATCTTCAATGTTAAAAAAGTTACATTCACTCATCGACAATGGTTGATTTTTTTCTCATGCTCTACCTACGCCGTAATTCTGTTCCTTGTTGTTGGCTTTGTAATATACGAAGACAAACTTCCTGTCAGTGAAAAACCAGGCTTGCATTGGAAAATCGTGAGAAACAATCGTACAAGAAGATTACAGTTGTAGTACGTCAACTAGATTTGTCTGGACAAGGTATCAAATCGACTTGAAAAACTCCGATAATTAGACGAAAATCATCCGTAACTTACATTTACCTACAGATAGGATTTTAATGTTAAGTCGAAGTTGCGACTTGTGGCACCAATAAATCTAACACATGCCATACCTCTGAGCCCGCTTCGGATCCTTGACAAACACACAATTACGTCAAGCGTTTTTTTCACTACGAATGTCTGACAAACACCAGAGACAAGTCTTCGAAAGGTTTTCAATTGAGACTTTCGGAATTTGCTTGAAAATAAGTTCTCCTTTATCCAACATATGGTAGGTAGGTATATAAAGTGCGCGATTCTTAAGGCCTTTAGACCAGCAACTGTCCTTAGGTAGGTAGGTAGTAGTGGCGGTCCAGCTTAGAACCCAAGTAGCACTGTGATGTGCCTTTTTGTTACCACGACTCGTGTCACCTAGTTTGTGGTGTTTGTTTAGGGTGTGAACCATTCGGTGCCTATATCCAAACTGTGGAGTTGAGGAAACGGATTATGTCTGGTGATATCCCTCTGCCCGAAATTTCGCTAAGGTTGTCGAAGAATGGTTGGTTCAATGTGCGCAGTCTGGCTCTTGCTAGTGCCGGACATTTGCAGAGAAAATGGAAGAGAGTTTCTTTCTCATGTGTATTCCCGAAACTACGGCAGTGAGTGTTGTATGGGATCCCGAGTTTGGCCGCATGGTCTCCAATTGGCCAATGCCCCATGATTATTGCCGTAATTCTGGCGATATCTGACGTAGAAGGCAACGCTCGCCTTCCTCTGTGTTCAATGTTTTGTTTCCAGTTAAGTTTACTATCAAGCATTATGCCCAGATACTTAGCACTGGAGGATAGTGTGAGCAACTTGAAGTCCTGAAAAGTTGATGGCTTTCCTGGCTTTCAAAATACCGCGTCTCATTCTCAAAGCTGTTTTTCTTTTCGTAATTACAAACTCGATCTGTCCTGCATCATCTCAAACCATGCAGTGTTCTGATTTCTGTAGCCGTTAAACAGTTTCATAAAATGATTGAAAATATGCAACATCAATCCCATAATGTGTCTTATATTATTAATTCGTTTCTCTTTTCTTTGCAGGCTCCTTCTACATTTGCAAATGCATTTCGACAATATAAACGCAAACTGCTCGATCATTTCTGCCTATACTTTTCTACACATCTGAAGTCCGCTGAACGACAACAAAGCTGACCATTGCCAAACACTATACTTTCCTTGCTGTCTATCCCAATCACTTGCAGAGAAATAATCTCAACCTGTAGTCTCGCAAGCTGAAATACGTCATTTATTGAATTATGTGGACATCTACAAAAGTCCCTTTATCGCATGCAAGTGATAACAAATCGCGCTCCAGCAAGAACAATAAAAGGAAAAAATTGCCCAGCAAAGATCTATAGAAAGTTATTGGAGCTAATAAAACATTCCGCATTTGTTTAAACTTTTTTGGCAAAAGTTACCAATTGAATCATGTCTACTCTTCAAAAATACGACTTCCGCTTAAATTCATCAGGAATTTTTGGAACGTTCACTTGAGAATTATGTCGTGCCTCGTTCAGTTTCGGATACTAATACAAAGAATCACTTTCTGGGAAAAATGTACGTTGCTGCAAATACAGAGAACATTGGAAACTCGTAACAAGATTGGCAGAATGCCATTTATAGGGTGTTGGACAGAAAATCCCACACAACCCTTCTGCATTGGACTCGTTTAAGCAAAGGATCTTACTTCTCCAATCAACACGTTATACCTTTTCCAATTCATTGTCAATGGAAATACAAAAGAATGAACACCGAGGATTAGATCCGCCTATAAACTGATCATTCTCCACTACTTATAAATGGAAAATGGATAAAATCAGACTCACTCACATTCGAAGCTGACCAACCAACATTATGAAGAATGAATCCGATTCAAGACGAGCTGTTTTGTCCACCAAGAAGAAATAATCTGCCAACAACAACAATATTGCAACTCCCTTCAACCTTAAGACATGTATATTTGTATATTAGAAAATGGAAATTCAGGGTAAGTGGACTTTATTTTGTTTAAGTAATACTTGCCAATTTAATGGAGGACATTATTCCTTGACATAAGCGTTAGACAATTACCTAAAAGGAATATGAATTCATACAGTACAATACCTGGTAGCTGGAATGTTGGTAAAACTCACACGGATGTATACAATCTCAAATATATTGTAGTACTGAAAGAATTCGAAGAATATTTGCAGCCGGATGATTAAGTGGCATTTACATATCAGCATCAGCAATGTGTTTATATATATTTAGACTTTTTCTTGGAATAATTTGATTTTCTTCATTTATATTTTCAACAAGTCAATGTTTGTGGGCGTGATACGAGAGTAACATATCGATGATGTTGCGCAGAAAGGGCCAATCTGATATTTTCAATGGGGTTTCTAAGATTTGATCATTTCTAATAGAGCAAATTTAGTGATTTAACGCAACGAAAATGGTGGACCTGATAGATTAACCCATTTACGCCCATAGTCAACCAAACGGTTAAAATTTTGAAATATCTTTTTTGATCATATTTACAGGAATAGATTTAATAAATTTTAGAGAAAAAATACTTAAAAAAATAATTCAGAAGTGCATTTGGGAGGTGTACTTTTTGTAGTACATTGGGCACTTATGAGTGATATATTGCAAAACAATTTTTGTCAAAGCACAAAGTTTTGTCGCATTTATCACACTACCATTTGATGCGCACGTGACACATCACACATCGCAAATGTTTTTCCAGCTTCTTAGGGTTGTGTCCGTTATTGTTTGCTGTAAGGCCAACTATCGCTTAGCTAGATCGGCTTTTATTTCTGCTTCTAGAACGCAGGTAATTTCTGGCAATGTTCCGTCTAAAAGCTAGTTGATCAACTGGCTCAGAATTCGAAAATACATGCAACCGCCATACATTTGAAACGGCCATATCCATCAAATAAGTGAAGATGACCCACCACCATTTCTTACCCCGGATACTTGTGCGACGTAATGAAATTGCCTGGTCCATCTCATCGACTCCGCCCATACATTTGTTATAATTCTTAAATAGATGTGGTACATCCATATCCACCTTTTCTCTCATTTCCGAACACCACCGTTTTACTTTGCCTATAGGCTCAACCTTATCAAAATTGGTCCCAATGGTACATACACTATTGTCCTTCCATCTCACTAAGAGCAATTTATTTTTAGTGTCAAAGCGATAATCATACTCACATCTTTTTAGTTTTTTCATCTCTTTTATTGATCGAAGTGGACACTTTTTCGTTCTATTTTCTCTAATTGTTCCTGTTGCTTTATACCCACACTCTTTCAAATCTTTTAGCAAATCGTAACTTGTAAAAAAATTGTCAAAATACACCGTATGTTCTTGTGGTATTGCTGATGTTTTTTGGAGCAACGTTTTAACCACTCGAGTGCCTAGTGGTTCATTAGTACTTCCAACGGATTTTCCACAATATAGATCGAATGCGTAACAGTAGCCATTAGCACTTGCTACTGCCCAGTCCTTGTACCCAAATCTTTTGGGTTTCCCCCTAATGAACTGTTTCGATGGGTGATGACCATAATACTTTATCATTGATTCATCGACTGATAGATCTTCGTGGCATATGCCCCATTGACAAAACTTTTTTATCAGTAGGTCGCATAAAGGCCTCACTTTGAACATTTTATCATTTGACTTCTCGGCAAAGGTGTTATCAGCCAAATGGATGTTTTTCTTTATATCTAAATACCTGTTTCGCGACATACAATCAGCTACAATAGAGACTCTAACATCTTCATCTAAGCTCCAGTACATGCGCTCTCGAGCTATTTTATGATAACCAGACAAAAGTAAAATCCCCAAAAACCCACGCAAATCATCATTATTTAGCTCAAAACTATGTCGATTATGCTGCCCTGCATACAACAAGCTGTTGTGTATAATCAGGTCACACACCTCTTCATCAAACAATTTCTCAAATATATCAACAGGAGTGAGGTTTACCAATTCTTCACTTAGCCGACTCCTCCTAGTATGTACAGCGTTTGAAACTGTTATATTTTCAGAGTATGCTCCATCGCATCTTTCCAAATTGGTAAAGAATCATGTGGTTCATCTCTATACCATGGTATCGAAACCACATGTGTGTCACAAGCATTACTAAGAGAAACGACATTTTACTCTAAATTAAACTTTCTTAATGACTTTTTAAATTGAAGCAAAATAACTCGCTGGGTGTTAGCCTTGATGATTGGTGGATTTATTTTTTTGACGACTTGGTACCTTGCTATTTGTGCTGCCACCTGTGGTACGCTACGTTTGCTGCGCTTTTTCGTTGCTGGACGCAAACAAAAAAAACGAAGAGATGGTTGTAAGTACCGTTTTGTATCTCACCCTCGTCTGTCCTAGGGTGCACGTCTCGCAAACCCGGGCTAAGCTGCGGCTGGGGGGGTTGTTAAGCAGAACGAGGCTGACGAGTAAGACGACGGTGGTCAAGGACAGAAAATTAATTACTTACGTGCACGGATAAACAATGTTATATTGTTCATTCTTCCCTTCATTGTTCACCTGAAACCACACTCACAAGTGCAGTAGGCTTAGGTGTTGTTGGCCTACCTCTCTCTCTACCCTCCCATCCTGAGTCCTCCTTGAATCTGTGAGGGACTCCCTAATGAAACTGGACCTGTTCCCGAAATCAAGACATTAATAAAACCTTTACTCCATTATATCACGCATCCTGTGCGTATTTAAACTTTTATTGAATAACAAAAAGAAGAAACATGGTTACCTGAGTTAAATACAAAGAAAATATGGAATGCCCACAAGGACAAACGAGCGCCGATATATCCTGAAGGGATTTACAATCAGGCGTGCCTTAAAATTATAAGTGAGAAAAGAAAAAAAAAAAAAAAAAAATCTCACATATTATCTTCCGTACATGTCGAATTGACTTAACTACTTCTACTGCGAAATTCGTATAAATAACTGCCGGAATTTCTTTACCCTTTATGGTATCCAAAAAAAATTATAGTCGAGGTACTAATCCTCTCCTGCCCCTGCCAATGCATTGCCAGCTGCGAAGAAGGATCTTCTTCCCCTAACCCCTAGTAAACAAAATTTTAACGAGACGATCCCGTATATCGCGTAATTTGGATCCGCGTATTTATACTGATTTCGAAAAAAAAAAAATGATAAAAAAAAATACACAAGTGTTTCTTAACAGGGTGCCGTAGGCAGCCTTACTAATAGGTATCTACAAATCTAGGGCATTTACTTTAAATGCAAGTTGAAAAAAAACTAGGAAAAGTAATATATATTTATAGAAATTAATTTAATAATAGCTACGGTGATAACTCCTGGTGAATGATTATCTCCGACACGTCCTTGAAGATACCATTTCCGGTACCTCTTTCCTGAGTTGGTGAGCTGGGTAGCCTATGCTTCGGCAAAAGTCGTTCCCGGGCATCCTCCGGTGCTTACGGTACGTCCTTGGACAAAATGTCATCACTTTAATTATTGAAATTGTCTTTTTACGTCCTTGGACGGATTAAAAAAAAAATCACTTAATTATTCTGTGACGTTGTCTTTTTACGTCCTTGGACGGATTAAAAAAATCACTTAATTATTCTGTGACGTTGTCTTTTTACGTCCTTGGACGGATTAAAAAAAAATCACTTAATTATTGGTTGAGGTTGTCTTTTTACGTCCTTGGACGGATTAAAAAAATCACTTAATTATTCTGTGACGTTGTCTTTTTACGTCCTTGGACGGATTAAAAAAAAATCACTTAATTATTCTGTGACGTTGTCTTTTTACGTCCTTGGACGGATTAAAAAAAAATCACTTAATTATTGTGTGACGTTGTCTTTTTACGTCCTTGGACGGATTAAAAAAAAATCACTTAATTATTGGTTGAGGTTGTCTTTTTACGTCCTTGGACGGATTAAAAAAATCACTTAATTATTCTGTGACGTTGTCTTTTTACGTCCTTGGACGGATTAAAAAAATCACTTAATTATTGTGTGACGTCGTCTTTTTACGTCCTTGGACGGATTAAAAAAAATCACTTAATTATTCTGTGACGTTGTCTTTTTACGTCCTTGGACGGATTAAAAAAATTACTTAATTATTCTGTGACGTTGTCTTTTTACGTCCTTGGACGGATTAAAAAAAATCACTTAATTATTCTGTGACGTTGTCTTTTTACGTCCTTGGACGGATTAAAAAAAATCACTTAATTATTGTGTGACGTTGTCTTTTTACGTCCTTGGACGGATTAAAAAAAAATCACTTAATTATTGGTTGAGGTTGTCTTTTTACGTCCTTGGACGGATTAAAAAAAAATCACTTAATTATTGTGTGACGTTGTCTTTTTACGTCCTTGGGCGGATTAAAAAAAAATCACTTAATTATTCTGTGACGTTGTCTTTTTACGTCCTTGGACGGATTAAAAAAAAATCACTTAATTATTCTGTGACGTTGTCTTTTTACGTCCTTGGACGGATTAAAAAAAAATCACTTAATTATTCTGTGACGTTGTCTTTTTACGTCCTTGGACGGATTAAAAAAAAATCACTTAATTATTCTGTGACGTTGTCTTTTTACGTCCTTGGACGGATTAAAAAAAAATCACTTAATTATTGGTTGAGGTTGTCTTTTTACGTCCTTGGACGGATTAAAAAAATCACTTAATTGTTCTGTGACGTTGTCTTTTTACGTCCTTGGACGGATTAAAAAAAAATCACTTAATTATTGGTTGAGGTTGTCTTTTTACGTCCTTGGACGGATTAAAAAAAAATCACTTAATTATTGTGTGACGTTGTCTTTTTACGTCCTTGGGCGGATTAAAAAAAAATCACTTAATTATTCTGTGACGTTGTCTTTTTACGTCCTTGGACGGATTAAAAAAAAATCACTTAATTATTCTGTGACGTTGTCTTTTTACGTCCTTGGACGGATTAAAAAAAAATCACTTAATTATTCTGTGACGTTGTCTTTTTACGTCCTTGGACGGATTAAAAAAAAATCACTTAATTATTCTGTGACGTTGTCTTTTTACGTCCTTGGACGGATTAAAAAAAAATCACTTAATTATTCTGTGACGTTGTCTTTTTACGTCCTTGGACGGATTAAAAAAAAATCACTTAATTATTCTGTGACGTTGTCTTTTTACGTCCTTGGGCGGATTAAAAAAAAATCACTTAATTATTCTGTGACGTTGTCTTTTTACGTCCTTGGACGGATTAAAAAAAAATCACTTAATTATTGGTTGAGGTTGTCTTTTTACGTCCTTGGACGGATTAAAAAAATCACTTAATTGTTCTGTGACGTTGTCTTTTTACGTCCTTGGACGGATTAAAAAAAAATCACTTAATTATTGGTTGAGGTTGTCTTTTTACGTCCTTGGACGGATTAAAAAAAAATCACTTAATTATTGTGTGACGTTGTCTTTTTACGTCCTTGGACGGATTAAAAAAAAATCACTTAATTATTCTGTGACGTTGTCTTTTTACGTCCTTGGACGGATTAAAAAAAAATCACTTAATTATTCTGTGACGTTGTCTTTTTACGTCCTTGGACGGATTAAAAAAAAATCACTTAATTATTCTGTGACGTTGTCTTTTTACGTCCTTGGACGGATTAAAAAAAAATCACTTAATTATTCTGTGACGTTGTCTTTTTACGTCCTTGGACGGATTAAAAAAAAATCACTTAATTATTGTGTGACGTTGTCTTTTTACGTCCTTGGACGGATTAAAAAAAAATCACTTAATTATTGGTTGAGGTTGTCTTTTTACGTCCTTGGACGGATTAAAAAAATCACTTAATTGTTCTGTGACGTTGTCTTTTTACGTCCTTGGACGGATTAAAAAAAAATCACTTAATTATTGGTTGAGGTTGTCTTTTTACGTCCTTGGACGGATTAAAAAAAAATCACTTAATTATTGTGTGACGTTGTCTTTTTACGTCCTTGGACGGATTAAAAAAATCACTTAATTATTCTGTGACGTTGTCTTTTTACGTCCTTGGACGGATTAAAAAAAAATCACTTAATTATTCTGTGACGTTGTCTTTTTACGTCCTTGGACGGATTAAAAAAAAATCACTTAATTATTGGTTGAGGTTGTCTTTTTACGTCCTTGGACGGATTAAAAAAAAATCACTTAATTATTGTGTGACGTTGTCTTTTTACGTCCTTGGACGGATTAAAAAAAATCACTTAATTATTGGTTGAGGTTGTCTTTTTACGTCCTTGGACGGATTAAAAAAATCACTTAATTGTTCTGTGACGTTGTCTTTTTACGTCCTTGGACGGATTAAAAAAAAATCACTTAATTATTGTGTGACGTTGTCTTTTTACGTCCTTGGACGGATTAAAAAAAAATCACTTAATTATTGGTTGAGGTTGTCTTTTTACGTCCTTGGACGGATTAAAAAAAATCACTTAATTATTGGTTGAGGTTGTCTTTTTACGTCCTTGGACGGATTAAAAAAATCACTTAATTGTTCTGTGACGTTGTCTTTTTACGTCCTTGGACGGATTAAAAAAAAATCACTTAATTATTGTGTGACGTTGTCTTTTTACGTCCTTGGACGGATTAAAAAAAAATCACTTAATTATTGGTTGAGGTTGTCTTTTTACGTCCTTGGACGGATTAAAAAAAATCACTTAATTATTCTGTGACGTTGTCTTTTTACGTCCTTGGACGGATTCAAAAAAATCACTTAATTGTGTAAAATTAACTCTCGGCCAGTTTTGCTGAAGCCAACAAAAAAATTATCCACCGACACAACTCCCGTGAAAATTTACCACAACCGACAAAAGCAGCACGTCCGTACTCGACAAGATTCCCCACTAGAATGCCAAACAACACTTTGGTAACAAAAAAATTATTATCCGCGACAACATGAACAGACGTCAGCACGGTTTAAGATCCCAAACTAGAATGACTCTCTTCCGCCAAGAAAACTTTTTCCCACACTCGTACCACCGCCAACCACCATCCCACCACCAATCGCAACAACACAAAAAAAAAAACACCACCAGCAAGTTCGCATGCTGTATGCCAGAAAAAAAAAAAATTTTACCGCTGCCCATCGAGCATCGTCGCTGCTCAGTGGAAACGTACCACCAGGTGGTCTGATGTGCTTGGGTATCGTCAACAAGGTACCGCTGCCCAAGCAAAAAAAATGTTCTCTTTTTGTTTCTGCCGAATGCCAATGCTACGACGTAGCATGGGATGACTTGGGTATGGTAAACAAGGTACCGCTGCCCAAGCAAATTCTTTTGCAGGGCGATGGAAATTTCCTACGACGTGGCGTGATATGTGCTTGGGCATGGTAAACAAGGTACCGCTGCCCAAGCAAAAATTTCTTCTGCGTGGAAAATTACCAGGCAGTGGCGTGGTTTTGTCGGCCGTTTATTGGCTGGGGGTGATTTTTGCTTTGGTGGATGGTGTGTCGAGGGTACAGGGTGTATCAAAAAAAATAATTTGCTCACCCAAAAGTAAAATTTTTTCTACTTTCTTTTCTTAGACTTTGCCAACCAGTACATATTTCAGAAATATCTTCTTTTATTGGCCATTTAAAAGTGCTTTTATTGATTTTTTTTTAGCAAAGCGTACTACACATCCATGTTCCGTTAGTGATTTTATTGTACCAACATAACGGTGTACTCGGTTTTTCATAGAAAGCAAATACACAATTACCCAGTCATCCACACAGAGTATCGAAGATAGCTCATTTCGATTTTCTGACTCGCAGCTAGATGAACGAAATGACTGATTGTCGTCTTCAGATACATCGAATGTCGATTCAGGGGATGGTAGCAATTCGCCTTCATCTTCCGATGATGACGAAATAGTCGCAGTTATATTACGTTTTACCTTCGCAGTTTGTTTTTGCATCTTTTTATTTTTTTTTTTCATCTGCCGCAATAAAATTTCCTCTTCGATTTTGTTTTTTTTCTGGCGTGTATGTCAATATTTTTGTCGAACCTCTTTTGCGTTCTTTTTGAGCAAGCTTCCGTGGAGCTGCTTTAGGAAACGGACGAATTTCTACATGAGTTCTTACATATAAATTAAAAAACTTGGTTTGTCATTTAGGTTAAAACAAACATTTATTCTTAAAATTATATTATTTACAAATTGGTTGCGCCACAAAAATATGTCCGCACTGTATAATTGTCCGCTGATGACTGCGTACACTAGTTAATGTTGATGTTCCCTTTATAGTAGCCTGCTCTGGGAACGTTCGCTCGATGTTGTTCGATGGTTCCCACGATTGGTCCTTACTATGCCAGACGTTGCTTCGGGTTGGTCTGGTAGGGGTTGGATGATGCAGGTTGTTGTTTCTTTTTAGGATCGTTCGCCAGATATTTTACATTGGTTGCCACGATCGTCCGTTGTTCCCAAAATAGTTTGAGAATTAGTTTCAACCCCCTGCATTCATTGGTTTGCCTTTATTTTGATTAGGATAGCTCAGCGGGGGAACTAGGGTGTTAACTTATATATGGTCTGGATGTTGAAGGCTGAGGAGATATTGGCGGCTGTGGTGAGGTTGGCGGCAGAGGTAATGTTGACGGCTCAGGTGGCTGAGGTGTTGTTAATTTTCGGGAGGGCGAATGCAAAACTAATTGTGGTTTAATGGAACATTCTGAGTTTCTGGAGAAAATGGTTGGATTTGGTTCAAAGGTTGTCTTTCCATATTTTCAGCCAACCCATCTTTGTCAGGTCTGTCAGTAACATAAGACGAAAGATAATCATCGTCGGTGAAAATTTCGCAGTTGAACGGAAAAATACCCGTAACTCGAAAACCGCTTTGTATATTTTGCGGAGTGAAAGCTCGTACAAAAGCCTTCCCGAAGCACTCTGAAATATCATAAATAGTCAAAACCTTACCAGGATTTTGAAGCATCCAATTATTTCATGCGGTGTTGTAATATGCTTTCAGATGTCCAAAAACTGTCCTGTCTAGTGGTTGAGACTTATGGGAAGTGTGCGGAGGTATGGTGAGAAGATGAATTCCATTTTCCTTTGCAAAATTTAATGACTCAATGCTTATATGGCTGTCATGATTGTCCATAATTATTAAAGCTTGGGATTCTAAGGAGCATTTGGTAAATGGTTTTGAAATGCTTCAAAAAATAATAAAGTTAACGGCAGTCATCCAACCCGAAGGCAAAGTGTTTCCACTTGTGCCTGGAGGTGATCCTTTCAGCATATGGTCCTGCCAGTTTTTCCGTGGGAATATCATAAAGGACGGAATATGATTTCCGATTGCGTTTATGGCACAGCAAGCAGTAACCTGTTCACCGAGTTCACCAGACGTTATTTTGCCCACTGACTTCTTTCAACAACAACAACTTTTTTAGGTTTGTGAACTGTAGTCAATCCAGTTTCGTCAATATTCCATATCGATTCTGCACCAAAGTTATACTTTGTCATCAAGGTTCTCAAATTTTCACAAAAACTGTGAAATGTTGTGCTTGTTAAAGCTCGTCGACCTGCTCAAGCTAGTGGCCTCAGGTACGCGCAAGGAAAGCGTCGAATTTCTTCTCATAATTCCATAGTACCAATCGAAGCTTGCTGTTTCATTTTGCCACTTACTGTATTTCTCCGGGGGTTTATTATTTTGACACCTCTTCGTTCTAAAAGAACGCAACTAGTCTCCGCATTTGGAATAAACCACAGCCCCTACGAATCCAACCTCAAATGATTGGGCAACACGGTGGTACCATTATATAGCTAATGGTCGAGCTATCGCAACCCGAAGGTCACTACCAATTTGGATCGCCAAACCCAGAGCATCTTGATTTCCATATTACTAGCGAAAGCAAAATAACTCGACGAATATTTTTCTCTTGCTCTGTTTTTTGTGGTGAAGCCCCAATAAGGACAACACTCAAATTTGAGCAGTGCCCCATGATGGAGGTGAGATGGAATTGCTGCTGAGACCAACAAGTTCTCGGTGCTTTGGCTCTGAGATTGGCTGATCCGAATAGTAAAGCTGAAGCGGATCTTCTAATGGGACAGTGCCCAATCTTCTTTTCATTTTCAAGCAACACTTGATTTCAGTATCTTTGGCAGAGTTAAAAATACTAAAACATTCAGAAACACTCAAGCATTTCCTAAACGCTGCGTTCTGAACTTTGCTTATTTTTATTTTATTTTTTGTTGATGTAGTAAATGGTCGAGCCCGGCACAATTATCGCAGTATAAAGCTACTTCTTTGATTTTTCTTGCATTCAATTTCAGCAAGTGTTTGGGGATTTTGGGATCAATTAAAAACAAGCACTCCCTTATCCATCATATTTATTCAACAACTTAACAATCTTAAAAAATATGCACAATTAGTTTTTTACTTTTACCGCGTAGCCACACGTCCACCACCGTCGCTGCCAGTCGAGAGAAGAGAGCGAGAAAAAATCAAAACCGGAAATGCCACGAACCGAACGAGGAAAAAAGGTCGAGTTGCGAGAGTTGTGGATGAGCGATGTCATCGATTGAAAGCACGGACTGTTTGTTTGATTTACGATGCACGGCCAGTACGGCTGTGTTGGATGACGATCGTGACGCCACAAGTGTAATGCTACGTTTCCACCGGACACTAATCGCGAGATTTAGGTCAAAAGATTACAAATAAATCCTGAGGTGTTTCCACCAAAAAAAAACAAGATTAACTTGACGTTTCACCAGATGTTGTCAACTTCTTCCAAATCGAACAACCCAAAATTGTGATAATAGGAAAAAAATAAAAAGTTTAAATTGATAAAAACTTCATTGCATTCTCTTTTCCCATCTTTTTCTGAAACAATGAGAATACCATCATCTAGTTTCTAGTACCATGATGTCTAATGCATTTAAGCCTGCTTTTTCATATCTCTACCGAGCTCGCATTTTATTCTCTTCAACCAAGTCCGCGACATATTTTGCTTCGCCATGTTCGTCCCTGAAAAGGTCGTGGTCAAAGCATTCCACATGTCCATTGCGATTTATTTACTTTTTATGTATTCCAAGTGATTATCGTCGACCAGACAAATAATAAAATTTTTTGCTTTCGCATTTTTCTCGTTCCATTCAATAATCGCGGCACGATTTTCTTGTGTTTACGACTGACTGTATAATTCATATGTCACAATGTAATTCATTTCTTCTAAATATATTCATCTCTTTCTAACTACTGCATCGCCTGTCACCCATGCTACTACAAAAAAAAGATTGGCCCTCGCCCTGAAATGCAGATTGGCCTTATTTGCCCAACACCATCGATATTGTTATAGTCGAGCTGGGATTCGAAAAGATAAAACAGTATTCTGTTGAACTTCTTAATAAAATCACTTTTATTACACTTTTATCGATTAGATATTCTAATAATTCACTTATTAGTACCAAAACAATATCACTTAAAACAATTTGTATAGGGGAAGGTCGTGTACCTCGGAACAATTTGTACATACTGAATTATACCGCCGTTAGTCTTAGACTTGGGTCAAAAAACAAAAATTATGCGGAATTATTGGCATTTCTTATGGTAAACAAAATCTATTACCCATCGACTTACAGCATATTTTAAGATATATGACTGAACTAAAAATTAGTTTCTTAATGTTCCAAGGAACAAGTAGGTGTTGTACCTTGGAATATATTGGATTGTACCTTGGAACATGAACATAATGTAGTAAAAGAAGTGTTATTGTTTGCTGAGTAGTTTGCGGCTGTTCGTTCGCTTTATATTGGGCGAATTATCTCACCCAATTCTTCTTCACTTGCACCTTTTTAGAGAATTAAAAACCCACGATAGAACGTTTTCGATAATGTTTTAATACTTTTAGGAAGGCGGCCACGTGCCGTGCTGATTGTGCGAGATATAGAAAAAGAATGAATGAACAAAAATGGTCGACAACCACACTCTTGCTAGAAATTTGCCGGAAATTCTGCGTTTGCCTAGAACTGAAGTTGGTTGGGGTTCGCCATTTGTATCAACGCATGTAAAAATTGTACTAAACGTACTAGATTATTATTTTTTTTATTATTAGCTGTTGATAGATGGCGTTAACTATATAGCGTTTTAGATATTGAATTCAATTTTACGATAAGCTAATCTATTTATTTAAAGATAAATTATTACAAAGAAATTGTTTTTCTGCATACAAGTATTTTCTCGATGCCTTCTTCAAATAATCCGCTCGTTCTAGTGGCTTCCATTTACTTCTTCTTTTTTGTGGAATTCATCGGGTAGTTATCGGGTAGTTTGTCTTCATACTTGTGGAATTCATCGGGTAGTTTTATATTTTGACGTTTATAAATTAATTCTGGAACAGCTGAACGCCATATTTAACACAAATTAAGCTTTATTGTTCAAGATAAATGTAATCTAAAAGATAACACATTTCATAGAAAGTTCATCAAAGAATTTCACACTCTGTACGTTAAGGTGAATCAAAATTTGGCCTCCTTTGCCAGCTTGAAAATTTTGTCAACTGTTAAATCGTCGTCTCCACAGCAATCTTCTGCATCACTCTCCTCATTTTGAAAGGAAACTTTATTGGCTTTTACCTGTCTGTATGTTGAAGCTCTAGGAATTATTGGCAGATCCAATGTTTCGTCATCGAAAGACTCGTTTAAAACGAATGATTTCGTTTTTTGGTGATGTTTTGTTTTAAAAGTCCTGGCTGCTGCAACTTCATCTTTTTCAGGGGTGTCTGTGAGAATTCTGGTTCTTCCCTTCTTTTTTCCGCGTGCAACATTTGGTTTTCGTGGTGCAGCTTTTGGAAACGGAAGAACTTGCTCCGGTGATAAGGAACCTGCCTGATGACTAGTTGATGGACTTGGTAATTGGTTTTCACCACTACCCGAGTCAATTGTGTTGTCACAAAATTTAATGGTTGAAGTTGTAGGACATGGTCGATCCGTTACATAGCTGCTTAGGCACTCATTGTCGTCAAAGATATCTTTGAAAGGACATATCCCAGTAACCTCAAAACCTTGTATGGACCAAACACTCCTGTCGAGAGACTGCATTTTGTGTGAGGTATGCGGTGTTAGAGTTAGGTTAGGTTAGGTTAGAGTGGCAGGCCGCCTCAAGTGCAGCCACACTTAGGCCAAATTAGGCCCATTGTGTTACCACAGGATCGAAATCGACTCCTTATCTACCCGTTGAACCAGCCGGAGCTAAGAATGAAGCGATGGAGGCAGTTGATACCCATGTTTGCGAGTTCGCTGAGATTGTCGAAGAAGTATTCTCCGAGGTATAGTTTTCTACGGAGTGACAGTGCTGGACACGTACAGAGAAGGTGCAGAATGGTCTCCTCCTCCTCCTCGTCCATACAGCTTCTGCAGAAATCGTTTGAAGGGAGGCCCAATCTGAGAGCATGTCTCCCTATGACGCAGTGTCCCGTGATGACACCTACTAGAGTGCTTATTATGGGTCTTTTCAGTGTAATGAGACTTTTTGAGCGCTTGGAATCCAGCTGAGGCCAGATCTGTTTCGAAGTGTGGCACGTTAAGCAACTAGACCACCTGCGATTAGTAGCGCTGTTAGGTGTTAGAGTTAAAAGAACAACGCCCTGTTTTCTGGCAAGGTCTATTACTGGTAAGGATATATGTGTGTCATGGTTGTCCATAATAGGTAAAATTTTTCCCTCTAAAGTGGGATTCGAGTGAGCAGCAAAGTGCTTAAAAAAGTGTGTGAATAGTTGCTCATTTGACCAACCTGAAGGATTAGCACCACCAATGCATCCCGGTGGAGCACCGCTGAGCATGTGTTCCTTAAAATGGATTCGAGGGAAAATCAACATGGGTGGAACATGATTTCCTATAGCGCTTATTTCAGCAATCATTGTGACATTAGTCCCGCGTTCGCCTGAGGTCATGCTACCAATCTGCTTTTCACCCTTGGCAGCTAGGACTTTCGGTGGGATGTGAACAGTGGAATTTCCAGTCTCATCAAGATTATATATTCGGATCAAATTTATGACGGGAAATGCAATCTTTAAGGTTATTAAAAAAAACACTGAACATTGGAACGGTTAAAGCTTGTTGCCTCTGGTTTCCTTAGTGATAAAACAGGTTGTCGTTTCAAAAATCCACTCTTCCATTCCTTCCCTGCTACTTTGTTATTTACCCACGATTCGGGAACCTTTTTTCCATTTGCTATCGCAAAATTAAATGCTAACTTCCTCGTATCATATTTCGATGGACCGTAATGCAATTTATCTGCTGTAGTTAGATATGAAAGTTCTTCTTCATTAGTTAGTATTCGTTTGTGAGCAATTTAAGAATTATAGCTAAAAGTTGCATTATCAGACTTTCGGTGAAGTTGAAGATGACGAAACAAAGTTGTTTTTTTAATACTGTGATTTTCGGCAGCTTTGCCGATAGTTTCTTTATTAAATAAAACGTCGTTTATTGCCTACTCTAACGACTTTTTGTCCATGTGGTCTACGCACTACCACGATAAGTAAAAGAAAACGACAGTTCGTGCACGGTCCAAACGCGGGACAACTACTTATTTTATTATAACAAAAAAATCCAAACTTGGGATAACAAAAGGTTTTATTAAAAGTGCAATCGCGGGACATTACCGACCTTCTTGGTCTCTGGTTCGTTCTTTTAACGCCTAACTTGCTGCGTGGATCTTTAGTCCTTAAATAAAGATAAAAACGATAATCAAAAAGCTTTGCAATACAAAACCATATATCGCAACTCGCAACGAGTGTACCTTGGAAAGTTCCACGAATACAAACTGAATAGTGTTGCAACTTAATAGTGTTGCAACATGAACTGTAGTGGAACTTTTTTGCATATAAGTTAGTAATTCAACGCGACATTTAATTAAAAAAAAAGTTATTTTATAAGGAACTACCTCTTTATTGATATCAAACTTAGAACTAAATTCACATCGATACTGGCACATTTATTTATTAACTATTTTTGCCTATTAAGCTACTTGCATCATTCAATTGTATTCAGGTCAATTTCCTGGAAATTTGTCTGGAGTGTGTAAATTGCAGTGCAGTCGAGATTCTTGGAATTCGACTGTGGGAACTCGTGTGTTAACTTATACAAATAGAAAGTACCGGAAAAATCTAACGTTCCGAGGTACAATCGTTCCAAGGTACACGACTTTCCCCTACTACTTACGCTGGCGCTCTACAAAAGGTACTTCGGCCGCGCAGTCTTATACATCTCGTTCACTGCAAGTCAATGTTACTTAGGCAAAAATCGAAAGCCAACAATTATTAATGTTTTAACTATTTATTTGGAAACAATAGTATTTACGATCAAATCAATAGTTTTAAGTTAATAGTTTGTACTATTGTTGAGGAATAATACCATTAATTCAGCAATTAAACATTTTAATCCAATACTATTATTGGTATTAAATTTTGACACATTAGGTCTGATGTTTTAAAAGGAGACAAGTTGATTTGTTGAAGGTCATTTTGGTTGAAGGTTGAAATGGCCTGAGCAGATGTTTCGCCAGAACTCTGTTTCCTTATAATTTTACTTTTATGCACTCTTTCAATATGCCTGTTAAAGGAGTAAATATTTTGGAATTTTTGTAAACAGTTTTCCTCTGAACATAAAAAAAACTCAATTTTTTGATATCGTGGGCTGATTTCAAATGAATAACTAAAGTTTTGGATGAAAATAAAGTTACGGACCTGATACCACACAAAAAGCACTTCATTTTTAAGAATGGAAAATATATAATTTCTGCCTTACAAATTTTATTGTCGCAAATAGCTTAATAGGTGTTCAATTAACACTTTATCCTGGAGAAAGAATGAATATCAATGCGAGAGTATATTTCGGGTACAACTTTATTCCACGGCGGCGGCGGTTCGAATGAGACTCAGCCCAAAGAATACAAATTTTAATAAACTAGCGATAGATACAATAGGTGAGCGTGAGACCAAGCATTAATCGAAATGTAATATGCGTGAAGCGCGAATTCTATGTCTGGTCTCACGCTGAAACCTGAACAATAATTCAACTTATGCTTAGATAATAAAAATATCTACCTTCTTTAGGGTACAGAAAATTCATTACGTGAAATAATTTAAAGGTGACATCAAAACATTTAATGAATGTCGAAAATTTGTATAATATGTCGTCATAAAATAGAAGAAAGTCTTTTAGTTGACTTATTTCTGGCCCTATTACTATTATAATGGGCTGAAGTGTGAGCCCCTTTGAAATATATTTTTTACGTAAATCATCTACCTTATCTGCGTATTGCGCTGCAGTTGAACAATAAATGAAGCATGAGTCCTGGGCGTCCCTAATGCTGGGCTTCCATTTCACTTTTTTTTCGTTTTGTTTTCCAACCGAAAGTATGGGCGGCTTCAGCAAAGAATGAATCAAATAGAATATGATGAAATCTCGGGAATCTTAAAAAAAAAAATTAATAATTATTAGTAGGTATATTGATGTAGCTATGAGATTTATTTATGCTACGATCTGGTAAGTCCAAACTAGTAAGTAGTGAATAAATCACATTACCCACATCACTGGAACTCACCTGCACGTAGAAACCAGGTGGAAACCGACTGTGCTCAGAAAATAAAGCCGAGTGACGCTTTAATTGGCCGTAACCAATTCTAATGTTGTCACTAACTGCCTTAACAAAGAATGGAGTGGCTAACATGGATCTGACCCAGGATTTAAGTTCCTTCATTTCAATCCAATCATATGGTCACTCAACAACGCCAACTCAACAGTCCACTCAACATAGGCACCAGCCATTAATGGAACGAGTATTCTCTCTTGATCGGTATGTTCATAGAACATACCAAAAAAGGGTACCCTGTTCTGCAACCCACGGAGGGCATGCAATAATGGGATGTCGTTGCCAGCAAACAGTTTACTTGTTGTATATGATCAAAACGGCAGATATGGGGAATGGTAATGTAACAATGTTATATTTTATCAATCCAAGTCATGTCCTACCGGTCGCTGGAGCGTGTTTCGTATACTCGTGATACTGCCCGTGTCCCACGGTTGGTGTGAGGGACGAGGCGTCGTAAAAGTGCTGCAAATCCGCGACTCTCGGCAGTATCGACTTGAAAAGTGGATAACTAATAGGTGGTATCGGTGCGTCTACTGATTGGGGAAACCAACCATGCAAAGAGTATGAAACGTTGTCTCTCTCTAGCACAGTATTTATGGCAAAACCGGATGTTGAAGGCAACCAATAAACGCACAAGTCAGAGCAGGCTGGAAAGGAAAAGGCAAGAATATCAAGTACTAACCTAACTTTATTTAAGATAGAAAAATTTGTTAAAAAGTGAATCAAAAACAGGGTTAAATAAATTTAATTTAAGCAAATAAAAGAAAAAGAGATCTGATTTAGGAAATTTAGACTGTAAACGAAAAGCGGTCAAAATCGACACCCTAAACATATAAGTACAGGCACCGACCGACACGCCCGGAAAAAAGAAAGAAAATAAAGAAAAAATTTAATGAAAAGAAAAATGAAGCACGAAATGACAAAATAGTAATTGTATAAATTGAAAAGTTTATAAAATCTGAACGTTCCACCGTACATATGTAATCTTTATACTCTATAGAACCGGAATAACCGAATCTAGTCAGAGTACATACAACAGTGGACGGCACGTACGGCACATACTCTCCAGCCTCAATCCAATCACTACCCAAATATAAATAATAAGAAATTCCAGAAGTAAAAACGAAAAGCAAAAAGTATACAACAAGGTATGCAGGTAGCACCCCACCAAAGTGAGTTCGGTACTTCCATAAAGCATCCCTGCTGCTTTCTATAGAGGCTTTAAAATCTTCAGTCTCAACTACCACAGGACGAAGCTTTAATACAAACTCCAACAACCGTGTCTCTATCTTTGAACGCCAAAAAGCCTGTAAGGCGCAATAAACGAAAAACATAGCCACAGTCAAGCAGGGCAAAGATGTCTTCCAACCTACGTCAGTGAAAGTATAGCTGAAGTCGTCACCCAACTTTGTGCTAACCCTCAATGGTTGGTTAAGACAATACTCGTTAAATCCGATTGGCGCCTCGAGACATGCTAACGGACCGTACCACATGCGCCCACCCATTATTAACACAGATATAAACAGCGTCGAATAAGTGAGACATGCCAACGGCACCGAAAAGAACATCGGCGCAATGACACAGTCAGGGAAAGATAATAACTTCTCTAAAAACATAACTAACTTGGTGAAGGTAAAGTATTAACAGTGTGATCGGCATGTTTTATGTGTTGTAGTTGGTTAGGTCGAGCGGTGGGGAGCAAGAACCAAAAATCAAAAATGAATAAACGTACCAATGTATGTCCAAGGGAATGTTTAAAGAGAGGCCATTTCGTAAGGATATTTACATTTCCACTACGAATATCTCTTTGTCTTTGCCCTATAACTTGGCTCCATTTCTCTTGAACATCACTCCATGGCTCATTATTGTGCATCAGTCATATAATAGTCTGCTCAGTATCACAATTTAACTGTTCAAGGGATTCAGGACATGTTTCGACATTACCAGAGATCTACCAATATAATACCGATTAACCAATTAATAGTATGTACTAAAAAGTATTAATAGCGAATTACTATTAAATTAATACTCCCATTAAATCAATAACGTATACCCTGTTAATAATAATAGTTTCAATACTATTGTATTAATAACCCACATGCCTTTGATTTCATTAGAAAACTATTGTTTTAATAGTTAAATACTATTAAAACGTGTCTAATTAAACCAATGGTCGTACCATTGACGATTTAATGGGACACTTTTTTCTGAGTGTGAAGATTCAAAAGCAAAAAAAAAAAACTGAAGTCGTTTCTTCTTCTTCTTGTGTGAGTGTTTTTGCGTGTGTTGCTGCTGCTGCAGTTGAGTTAGCGTTGCCATCTCGTAATATTGAACACAATTCATAAACGGTTCAAACCAATCACTTAATTCACTGTATTACTTTACACTTACTTATCTTCACAACCGATTACCTGAATGCAAAAAGTGGGTAACTTCACTTAGCACACTTTTGAGAAAACGGCAAAAAAACATTTTGCTATTTATGAATTAAAATAAAAATTAGAACATGTTTTACTCATCATCATCTTAAAATGTACAATGAGGCAAACTGTTGTAGAAGTCGAAGTAATCACGACTTAGGGGCGGGGTGTCCTGTTGGGTAACATTTTTGTAATTAAATGTCATAAGTCGAAAGGCTTCTTGAAGCTCTCTTTGAGCAATCAACGATCCTGAAAATTGCGCTTTTGAACAGTGCCGTAGCCAGGATTTTGTTTCCGAGGGTATTGCTCCCAAATCTTACACGGAATTCTTTAAACAACAAACTATATGTAGGTATCTACATTCCTGTTGTCGGCTATTTAAAACTTCCGATCACGGGTCTAGAGTTCAGAATTAAAAACAACCAAGTTATTGTGAATTAAAACAACCAAGTTACTGTGAATTAAAACAACCAAGTTACTGTTTCTTTTCTTTATTGAGGATGGGCCCAATGCACCCATATAGTTCGATGGTTTTACAGACAGTGTTTATTAAAGGTATTTTGTCGACCACGTCGAATGAACAGCGAAAAGACTCTGCCAAGCAGCGGCTAGCAGCCTCACCATGAGAGGTTCCAATCGCCAACCCCAAGCTGCCATGTCAGCCGAAATTCCACAATCCGATGGTGTCCAATACTCCGTACCATGCCCATGCGCGAGAGATCCATTTGCCCACGACGATAATCAGTCCCACGCCAGCCAAAACAAACAATAGTGTGCGACGATCCATTTCGTTATCTCTGTGCCACTATGTATGCACTTTATGCCCATTGCCATTGTCGCCACGGTATTTATTGCCATGGCGATGTGCCATTAGATTCGGCGCGAGGTGTCGGGTATCCAAGTCCAGTACCAGTGGACGACGACTCAATCCAACGATGAGTTGGTTGCCGTGTCCCATATCATCGATTGTGCTGATGAGTGACGATGACCCAGCGTCGTATATGGCGAGGTATGCCATTATGATACACTGTGATATCTTGTTGCTGGCCGAACATTCCAGCTGTGGAATGTCACTGCAGTGAGTCTGATGGAAGGTGATTGTTGTGGAGGGGTGCGGGGCGAGGCCAGCGGTGTTGAATTCGGGTCATGCCCGAACACCTGTGATGACGTGATGACTCAAGTAATGTCGCACAGAGATAAGCATGCGATGCATGCGGGAGAGGACAAACAACTGACATGCAAGTATTATGATATAATATAAGAACTGCTTATCGCTAAAAGCTTTCTAGCTACAAGTTAGGCTTAGTGCCACATATCACAATATCCCCCTTCAGTTGGTTGTCCTGTAGTGCTTTTTATCTTTTATGCCTCTTACTCTCAGCTGGGTCTTACCTTTTCGTGTTGTTTCTGTAAGTCCAAAGGTAATAACAAATATTGACACTTGATTTTGTAATGTGTTTATTTAAATTAAATTAAGTCTATTTAGCATTTAGGCTTACGAGTATAACTTATAAACTATTTACGACGTATTATGAAAAGGAAAAGATTTAGGATGTAAGATACAGCGGGTGACGATATAGAAACGATTTAGAAAATGAGTCCCCGTACTGACCGAGAGTGAATTACTGAGTGTGGTGACTGTTAGGAACTGAGTGCCGCGTCATTGCACAGTGACCAATATAAATAGCCTCGAATTGAATCATTCAATTCGAGGTTCGATGAACGAAAATGGGAAACGAAAAGAATTGGGAAATCCGGAAAGGGATTCCCGTACAAGTCAAGTGGCTCATGTTACTTTGTCGCGCATACGATCGATACATAAAGCGATCGTTCGTATGGAAGGCGAAGTGCGACATCAGCATAACGAGTTAATTGACTTGTGCACTTAGTTGTGCAATGGAATAGAAAATGAATGGGAATAAAAAGTGATGAGTGACCATAAATAACCATTGTTTATTTAGGTCGGAAGTGTTGGGCATTGACGCTGGAAGTGGCAAGCTGAAATAGCAATTTGGGAGGATGTTTATTTGGGACAATCAATGTATTGTTACGAAGTTGCAACATTGATCGTAGGGTTAAACATCTTGCATACAAAGAAGAAATGGTAAAGAGGTTGTAAAGTGCTTGGTATGCATCAAGTGGTGCACTTTACAACAGTCCCTTGCAATTCAAAATTTTACAATAGTTGTGCTACGGCTTATACACTATTTTTCCGACTTCTTAAATTATATGGAATTCTTAAAGTTTGCTCAGATGTACCTCCATTTTTTACGTTTAGATTTATACTTTCATTGATTGTTATTAGTTTTAAAATCCTATGTACACTTAAACGAACATACTTAGCCCTTAAACGCATGAGGTCAGCCCCCAGTATAGAGACTAGGCTACCCTAATGTAAATTCGTTCGCTAAACACGAATTTAAATGATAGAAAATTCTAATGTACCATTTTCGGCTTTTCAAAATATGTAATTTTTAAACGACCCAACGAAGCATCCATAAGATCTACACCGCCCATGTGTAGATTGTATTCCTTGATGATTTAGGTGCAAGGAATCGTGATGACTTCGTGACGCTTCTTATCCCATCGTTCAACAGTAAGAACGTCAACATCGACACCATGTTCCGCCAGTAATGGTTTCATGCCAACGAAAGTGGACACAAGGTTAACGACCTTGTTATCTTTCCAGGATATTGATGTCAGCTCCACACCTTGAATGCTTGTTGTGAACTCTGCCGAAACGCCTTTATTCATTTTGATCATAGCTTTTGGGTCAGGAAGTTTACAATTCTTTACTCGGTTACGATTTATGCCTTGGGTCCGCAGATATATCAGTGACGGTATGGACGTGTAATAATTATCCATATAATTTTCAAAACGGGGAACTTCACGGGTCATACGTACTACAATATTCGCAGAGGCTCTCAAATCAGGTTCTCCTGGCCATAAAGGATGTTCGTTCTTCTCCAGTGTAGATTTCGAACTTGTACATAAAACCGTTTGTATCGCAAAGAGCGAAGAATTTGAATACCCATTTCTTTGGTTTATTTGGGAGATACTGTTTCATATAATGCCCAAGGCGAAGAAGGCTCCTGCGTCACTATGGACAAATCAAGTTCCATTGACGTACCAACATTAGGAACAGGTATTCCAGAAGCTTCAAGAATTGATACTTCCAGGTCGTCATTGTTGAGAACTACGCCAGAAATTGGCCCATCACCCAATATGTCGTAATTGGTTTCGGCTCGATTTCTCACACGTTGCGGTATTAGAGTTTCATCAACTAATTCGTCCAATCCGTCATCTTCACATTCTTCATCTTTGGACAGACTACCATTGTTAGGTATGCCCACCTTCATCTTCATCATCGTCTTAATGACGAAGCATATCCGCCACCTCATCAGCGTTGTACCTCTTTCCGTCAATTAATAACGGAATCCATGCACACTAAAACGGTATTGATATGAACGGTAACTTTGTCTGTTTGAATTTGAATTATACAATTCTTGCTCTCGTCTTTGCAAGGCTCACACCGCAAGACTAATTAATTGTTGCGTGCATGTAATAAAAAAATAAAACAAGCTATATTGCCACGATCGGCGAAGACACACCAGGTGTCTGACGTCGTTGTTGCTGTCGTCGTCCTACCTATTGATACCTATTCATAACCCCATAGAAGAAATCGCGATGTATAATCGATCCTTCATGGGACTATCCCCCCACCTTTCCTTGGTCACTGAGGTAAAATTGGTGACCCCTAATGAAATATACTTACTCGCTGTAACCTAAAAGCTCTTTACCACATTGAAAACCCAAACAGTTTAATTACAGTCCATAATAATTAACAAATTTATTTCATATAAAGGAAAAGTAATTTAAAAAAAATGTAATTTTTGTAACATACTTCGCTATACCCTAATGGTATGTCTTAATACTCTAATACTGAAAATTCAGGACCCACGTCCATGAAGTTTGGCTCTTCAGGCCAGCAATATCACTCTAATCGGTTATGCAAAACAATAAACATTTGATATGGGATTAGGTCCCTTATATAAGTATATATAAGTTTTAAATAAAAAATAATGTTTGTTGACTTACTCTTTGTTTTAAACTTTTGCGAAAAGAAAACGCAACAATGGCGATACTTTTGGATTTTCTTCTTTTTTCTTTATTTTTCCGCCAAAGTGACGTCTCGTCTTCTACAATCGGTTCTTTACAATGGCCGATCCTTTTCCGGAAATGCTTTTTTCAGAGATGGCAGTAATACCAGACTACAATATTTCTTAGGTTTCTAAGGGGAAACTTCAGAGGGCGTTCGTGAGACATTGAGGTTGTTACTAAAGACTAGAAATTTATTATTACATGTTTTTATTTTTCTAGAGCAAGAGCTCTTCTTTTATTTGAGTCCTTTTTTAAAACTAAACTACTATAAGCAAGAAACGCTGCTATTTAAATGTTCGAGGCGCGGTTTCTTGTTGGTGCTCGCATCGTCTCTTTTGTTGGTGCATCTGCCGTTTTATGACTTCCGTGTGTTCGAAATATCCCTTCTTGGAAGGTCGTCTTTTTGTTTTCACATCTGCCGTTTTATAACTTCCATATGTATGTGATATCCCAGTTTGTTATCTTTCTTGGGAGGTCGTCTTTTGTTGGCACATCTGTTGGGTTTTTCCGCTTAAAAGAGTCGATCCCTGTTTAGTTGGGCTGCTGACATAACCTATATATATATATAAAACCGTAACTGCCTTAACAAAGAATGGAGTGGCTAACATGGATCTGACCCAGGATTTAAGTTCCTTCATTTCAATCCAATCATGGTCACTTAACAACGCCACCTCAACAGTCCACTCAACATAGGCACCAACCATTAATGGAACGAGTATTCTCTCTTGATCGGTATGTTCATAGAACATACCAAGAAAGGGTACCCTGTTCTGCAACCCACGGAGGGCATGCAATAATGGGATGTCGTTGCCAGCAAACAGTTTACTTGTTGTATATGATCAAAACGGCAGATATGGGGAATGCTAATGTAACAATGTTATATTTTATCAATCCAAGTCATGTCCTACCGGTCGCTGCAGCGTGTTTCGTATACTCGTGATACTGCCCGTGTCCCACGGTTGGTGTGAGGGACGAGGCGTCGTAAAAGTGCTGCAAATCCGCGACTCTCGGCAGTATCGACTTGAAAAGTGGATAACTAATAGGTGGTATCGGTACGTCTACTGATTGGGGAAACCAACCATGCAAAGAGTATGAAACGTTGTCTCTCTCTAGCACAGTATTTATGGCAAAACCGGATGTTGAAGGCAACCAATAAACGCACAAGTCAGAGCAGGCTGGAAAGGAAAAGGCAAGAATATCAAGTACTAACCTAACTTTATTTAAGATAGAAAAATTTGTTAAAAAGTGAATCAAAAACAGGGTTAAATAAATTTAATTAATAAACATCCTTAAAATTAGAAATACCATATCATTGCATTGTCGCAACACGTGGTGCATTCCAAGAATGGCTAGTGGCTTGTGGGGGTATTTCCTACGCACGCCACAAAAGGAAAAAAAACGTCAAATGCTGCTGCGCTGCTGTGTCTACCAAATTTGCGTCACGTCTAGCGCAAGAAAAGGCACAGGGGAAGACAATCCTGACCGCGAAGCAGAAAAACCAAAAACAAAAACCCTAGAAACACAATGAAAAAAACCACGTGTGAGCCTAGCGCACAAAGAAAAGAAAAAAAAATTTAGACCATACCTCAACGAGGGTTAGTTTTTTTTTTCCAGCTTTCAAATATTCTCCTTTGGGGGTGGTTGTTTTTAATCACACTGAATTGAATTATTGTAAAAACAGCTTAAACGCACTGAATAAAAAAAAATTATCTCTTTTTATTTTTTTCTTTTACAAGTTACTAGAACATTCCGAGTACAAACGTTATAGGAATAAACTGTACGTGCCACTATTAATGCTTGGGGAACTCTGCCCACTTGTTGCTGTTTCAGCGATTCACAACCAACTGACTATCCACTATGCTTCCTTCTCGGTACTATGCTTTAAATTTCCTATACCACGTTCATTCCCACTGCCATATACCCTGGTCTGTTCTCACACACGTTTTGTTTGGTGTATTTCGCACAATCACTTCCTCTCCCTCTCGCTAATAAATAATTTGTCTGGCGTCACTCATACTTGGATACAAGCAGATGGAAAACAATTTTGTCGCATTGCGGCAAAAATTCCATAACCCTATGCTGAGCATGCGTATGAAAGAGATCGCGATCGGCTTCGTAACAATATGACTCTCAACAGTCAACACTACCACAATCATTCTCAGAACTCTCGGAACATCTATTCTCACTGTTATACGGTGAGTGCGGCATACACAGTGATTAACTTTGTGCCATATCCCTACATGAAGTACCTCACCAAAATTGGTGTGTGCGTACCAGTGGCGTGGCGTGAACATTATAAAATGGGAAGTCGAAGCAAAAATTTATCATATAGGTACCTATAAATCTAAAAAAAACCTTAGACCTGTGACCCTGTGCAACTTGAAACAAAATCATACATTGAACATTATTTGCAAAATCGTTTTCAGAGTACCTATACCTATACTAAATTCACTTAAGTCATGCAATGCAATCTGCCAACTGAATTTGTAAACCAAAACACACCCTTACCTACCTCAACATACTACCTGCAATTATTCACACAAGAGACAATAAGAAAAGAAGAAGTAAAAGAAATTCGAATAACTCGGAGAAAAGCGCGTTATTTTCTTCATATCATAGCCAAACAAACACATACGATATACCCAAAACACAACCCAATGGCCAGTGGGAGTGGCCATGCCCATGGCCAGTACCAGTACTCAGCTCTGGGAAGAAAAAAAGAGATACAAACAAATGTTCACTCAGATTCGGCAGTCAAAATGAAATTTATGAGAGCTTATAACTCGAAGAAAAGCGGGTTAGGTATTTTCTACAATGGGTGTTGAACAGAGAGGTGTCAGACTCAGACAAAGTACTCAGGGAAGAAAAAAAGAGATAACAAGAAAATTTTCTCTCAAAAAGAACTATAAAGTGAGAACTTTAATAACCCGACATATTTTGGGTTACCTTCGCTTTGTCGCTACGAGACGATGACGATGTTGTATGAAAATGGATACACACACAATTTTTATATGAGTGCTTTTGTGTGTATACCATTTTGTGAGTATTCAAATTCATTTGGTAGTGTTTCATGTATATTCGGTTTTTGGTAGACATATAGTGTTACCTGGTGGAGATTTCAAAAGGTAACTCGGTAGGAATCGAGTTATATGGACGCCACGCCACTGGTGCGTACACAAGAGAGTGTTTGGTAGAAAATTGGTATAGGGTTACCGTGCAGCAAGAAACCAATTTGCTTTCGGGAATTTAAATTTTCTTTTAAGTATGATGCATAGTACACCTGGTTAATTTAAATATTTTATTGTCTTTTAGAAGACTAGCTTCTATTGGCGATAGTATTTTCCGGACGGGTGCTAGGCGGATCACGCACTAGAATTTTCACTCACTAGCGTTTCACACAATAAAAATCGGTGAGGGGGTGGTGTCACGGGATCAAAGTTATGTCACATTATGTAAAATAATCACACTACCAGTGGTGAGGGTGGTTTTACACAAAACGATGAGTTTTCTTGTTTTTTTCTCACTTGGGTCAATCGTAATGGATATATTCCCTGTAGTCACTTTTGGGGTGGAATCAGGCAGGAATTAAATACCTGTTCGTCGCTCGAATATGCCAAAGAATAAAACATTTTTTTCCACGAGGCGTCACGCGGTCGGTTAAAATTCACACGACACGCCTTCGTTTTTCTTTATTTTTTTCTACGTGGTGGGGTTTAAATACATTGAGGCACACACTATTAAACGATCGCCATTAATTAAATGTTCAATGTTTCTTCACTTTTAGCACCACGAAAAGAAATAAAATTTCACTGACTTTGTTGGAGATTATCTCAACATCAATCTCTGAAAACTTCCGGAAAAAAGAAATGGCCAAACAAATGCAATTAACAAAACACAAAAATTTATTGAATATGAATTGAATACGGAATATTTTACAGTAGCTACCGAACGGGTTGGAAGTCGTCGTACGATTGTTCAACCAATGCCATTGTGTGTCGTTTCGCCTTCTACTTCTTCTTTTTCTTCTTCTTGTGTGTTTGTGTGTTGCTGCTGCTACCGTTGGGTTCGCGTTGCCGTCTCGTAATATTGAACAGACTTATTTAATTAGAGAGAAAAAAAAAAATGTTCCTACACATCGTGGTGTTCCACTACCACGAATTATATTAAAAAAACACACCCAAATCTCCTTGGAGGATCTAAGCCTCCGACCTCGTCATCTATCCGAACCAGACTGTCCTATCCCCATCGAATTTCCCAAGCCAATCGATAGCACCAGACACTAAAGACCACAATAAATTTTCCTACCCGCGAAAAGATTAGTTAAGATTTTACACTAGAACCGCGAAGAAAACACGTGGCTTATGATTTACACCGCAAAAATATTTAAATGTAATATGATAAAGACTAAGCTAAAGAGCTGGATTGGTTAAGACAGCTGTGACCGAGGGATTTATCGTCTCGAGGAAGGGGATGATCGAGGAAAACGAGCGTCTCGTGAAACGGATGAACGAGGGAAACGAGCGTCTCGTGAACAGAATCGATTTGGCCACGTCGCAAACAGACGCAGCCGAAAGCACACGACTTAAAAGTGAGCTGTCCCTCGGTGTCCAACGTAGCGACTCGCAAAGGGCGCAGTCGACGGCAACTGAATTGTGAAGTGTCGTGCGCACTGCACACACACAATTTATGCCACTGGGGCACACCCTCGGACATTTTTCCACGACACTCCCGTACACCTATCAAAAAAAAAAAAAACACAAATTTTTATTTGATTGTTTTGGGCTTAGCGCCCCCGGGATTTCCGGCACCACAAAAGTTCACCCGCGAAAAGTACTATTTCTTTAGTTCAATTATAACGATAAAAGTTAATTAAAATTGTTCTTAACAATTCTTCACGTTAGGCGTACTTCGCCTTGCGCACGCACGCGCCACCCCAACTAACGACGAACACTTCCGTCCTCTACAATGGTTAACACACGACTCTCTGCAAAACTGACTCGTTCCTACCCAAGCCAATTAGCCAAACCAAAGCGCATGCTAATTATAGTCCGTCCCATAAAAGAAGAAAGATAGTTTGTATTCCGCTGGAATTAAATTATTTGTAACAAATTTACAGATATCCAACTGTGAGATATATCCATCCGTAACGTAGATTAAGGCATCTGTAACGAATTGGATATCCATTGGTAACGGATATCTATATCCCCGCGCCGTTGATGATTGACCAACGTGTACCTAACTACCAACCTTTCGTCCATCTGTAACGGAAACCCGCCACAGATAGAGAGATGTTATAATAATCATAGCCATAACCATGAATGTTTGGTCCCATTCGATAACCGGACCCAGCTTACAGACCCTGGGTTTAGGTCGGAATGGACTAGTACTGCGGGGTGTTCGAACCTCTAGTGGCTCAGGCATTATCTCCCTTCCCGGTAGCTCATCGAAGGGGGGGGGGGGGGGGGGATCTTGCCACTAGTATCGAACGGGTGTCACATTTAGTTTTAAATGCCTGAAAATTGAAAAAAAAAGAGAAGAAATAATTCCCTTACTATCCTGCAACACAAAGGAATGTTTTGCGAGGCCCGAAGTTTTGCGTTGTATTTAGTTGCCCTGGATAGAAATATATTAATAGCGGAAAAGTGGGAAAAGCGAAGATGGTAAATTGCCTCCCTGAGCTGACCCTCCCCTCACTAAACCTAACGGGCTAGCTTCCATGGCCCTCGCGCCGCTCTATGGCGAAGACCCCTTTCGCGCACGAGTACGTACCCTACCTCTAGGTTCCTGAACTTCACATCCCATCGACGATGCTTACGCTGTCTTCAGCATGCTCGAAAATCTGTCAAAAACTTTCAAGGACAAAACCAACTTCAAAACAAAAGTGCGGAGCTGACATTATTAGCGCGCAATGCGGCCTAAACTTCCAGTGGAAGTACTTTATTGAACAGCATCCAAAGAAAAAAAAAATTCACAGAAATAAAATACCACGTCAGATTCTTATCGTGACGTATCTTACACTAATTCACAAAATCAATCCTCATCAAAATTCATCTCATACAAATGGTATGACCTGACACAGGTGCGGTGCGGAAAATCTAAACAACTCTTGTCCAAAATGAACTAAAACTCTTGACTTTAACACTAACATTTCTTTGCGATACTTATATCGATAAAGATCGTAAAAATATCTCGAGTTGTATCCGTTATCTCGGATTATTACATTTATTCTTATCTCGTAGGTTGCACTTTATAGTGTTTCAACACGACTGCACCCAAAAGAACACAAAAAAAAATCAAGAAAAACAATCTTAAAACGACTTATCGACTACTACTTTACCCGTCAGTTCAATAGTGTTCCCAAAACAACAAGGGTGAAAATGAAAGAAAACTTACCCCATCAATACTTGAGGGTTAACAAAATCTGTTGCTGCCGCTCCAGGTGAGGGATGTGGTGCACCGCATTCCGCCTAGGCTGTGTGTGTCTCGCTTATAATTGTGCGGACGTCGTTAACGTTATGCTAGATAGGAAGAAAATAAATATTTTGGTGACACTTGAACATTTGGTTTACACTGAAAAATGCCCTAACAAAATACTTAGCTAATCTACTGTGTGTTACTGCTGTCCTCTATCTGAGCGTAGGGTAACTGCAACTTCGCAGGGTGAGTGTCTTGGCTTGGTGAGTTTCTTACTACCGATTGGGTGAGTGTCTCGGATATACTACCGATTGGGACGATTGTCGGTTCGGTTACGCAATCGCCGAAAAGTATGCCCTCGCGAATGCGCACTTCGGGCTGCTGGTGTGACGATGTACTTTGTTGTTTTCTGCTGGCTTGATGCAATTCTCGCAGATTGCAATTTTCTAGACGTGACTTTGGACGGAGGGGTGCCTTCATACGGATTGGTCGCAATGGGAATCGTGACCAGTATGTGGATGGAACCTTCCTCGCCCACTGGGACTTCTACTGCACTTGCACTATGCGCTATGCACCCACTGGGGTTGTTTTGGTGGGTTGAGAATTTGTTTCTCTCGCCGTCGTCGCTTATTCCTCGTGGTGTGTCTGGTTTTCTTTTAAGTTACGTATTTATTGTATTTATTATTTTTTTCTTTTTGTTTCGTCTGCAATTATTGTTTGTGACGTCGTGGAGGTTTTGTAGTGGCTTTAATTTTTCGTTTTACTTTTTTTTCTGTCGATAACGCGTGGGTTTTTTTTTCTTTTCCTTTACTACGCACAAGGGGTGGTTTTACTTTACGGTTTCGATTTTTCTTTTTCAGCGCATGGCACAACGCGGATGTTTCTCTAGGTTTTCTTTTGTTGGTTTTAACGATCCTATACTAGGATTACCCGAGCAAAAATTATTTCGCGTTTTTACAGCGTACTTGGCCGCCGCCATTACCGTGTGCTAACAAAAAGAATTTTTTCGAGGAATTTCCTCCCTCCCGCGAGCCAACTACCTCGAACGACGATTTTTCCAGACTGACTCTCGATGCAAAAATTTCGCCGTGCACGTAGGGTACGCCAAGAAGCGTGCGACTATTGCTCACCTCTGCGTCTGTCTCGCTCTTACTAATATGAAAATTATAAGCTCAACCAGACAATTCGCCCTAACTACAGAACCTATGTTCAGAAAATTCTAAAAATTTGTTACCAGCTCTGAGGGAATTTTTTTCCTTCTATTAACACCAAAATTAATCCGCTGCGAATTAAATTTATTTTACAATCGGAATTGAAAGTGGGTGCTATAATCTGAGCGAAATCATGATGGCTACCTAAAGATTGTTGTTGTGTCTTCTGTTCCTACCTGCCTTTCTCAAACTGTCCTAGAGAATTCTGCGCCATGCTGGGTGCAAATTTCAAACAACGACCGTTGAGCGTTCGTCGTTTCCAACATATTAAGAACTTGATAATTTAAAAAAATAATCTTTTATTTATTAAAGTGAGCCGATCTGCTCATATGCGTTGACAAATCGAGACTAAAGATTAGTTACAGAGGTTTGTTTTTATATACTACTTAAAATTATAGCGTCCATCATATATCATCTGGGTTTATGGTTTCCAGATGAGGACATCCTAGATTGGGTTGCGGCGTCCATCGTACATCATCTGGTTAATTGGTTCCAGATGTTGGTGATCGTGGGATCATCATCGTTGTTGTGAGTCCCTAACGTAACTCAGGAATACAATACACAAATACGCTCCCACCGAGAGCAGATGTACGGGGAATACCAATACTAGTACAATATAAATTTGACGCGTCACAACTTAACTAAAAAGAGAAAAACCTCAGCTGGCCCCCGTAATATCTTAAAATAATTCACTAATAATAATAACTTAACTTAATAGGATAGAAGATAATTAACAAAAAGAATTGCAAAGGCAATTCAGTGAATGACTAGCACTCACCCTTGTGTCACCTCCGGCTCCTGTTGGATTTATTTTTTTCTTGTTTGCGCACATTGTAAAACTTCAGCACCGCACTATTTGAAATACCATTAACTACTGATCTAGAGTATCCCATTCGAGGTTGATATCTGCGGTGTTAGATCTGTGCTCTGTGTCCAAGGTATTCATCATTAATACCTTTATCGTGGAGTCCTTGGATCGAGTCAAGCTTTCACCGAGATATATGCCTGGAACAATTTGTTTCTTTTTTTATAATCAAATCAGCATTACCGGGTTCAAAAAATGGAATTTCTACAACGTTTTGCGTTCGGGGTTTCAATGTGAGTGTTCTGGTGGGGGCACCTTTCTCATCTTTAGTTTGGTTATTATATATATTTTCCTCAGTCTTACTGTTTGCTAAGTTCTCTTTTGACTTAGTCTTACGGTTAGCTGGGTTTTCATTAGGTAACTCAGTCTTATTGGCTATTGCTGAGTCCCTTCTATTTAGCTCAGTCTTACGTATAATTGCTGAGTCTTTCATATTCTGCTCAGTCTTACTTACTGTTGCTGAGTCTTTTATATTCTGCTCGGTATTACTCACTAAACCGTTTGTTTTTATTTCTACTTCCCTAACTTCATAATCTACATATGTAGCAATGATACTTTGCTAAAAAGTCGTTACCGAGTATGCCATCATATGCTAAGCTTAAGTGCTTAGGTATTACTTGGAACGGATGGTCCAGAAGAATCAAATGCTCTGCCGTTTGGAATTCCAAAGTTCCTGAATGTTTCCCCTGATATTGAGGATATGGTGCATTTGTTTCTATTAGATAGTTCAGTTTTGAGATTTGTCGAGTTTACCAGGCTGATGTCGGCACCTGTGTCGATCAAGAATGTAGCTGTCCCTTTTTCTGATGGGTAGAACCTGATTTGTACTACTGGCTCCAAATTTTCGGGGCAGAATGATATATATATATTATGATCTAATTTGGGGTTCTGTGGACGTCGGCTTGTACTTGTACTCGGGGCTGACTGTCGACAGCATCTCCCCGAGTCAAGCCATTTCCCGCGTTATTTTCGCTTGACGTGGTATAATGTCGAACATCGCGGCTTGTATTTCGTGAGGAGTTGTTGTAATTGTTTCTATTAGGTTGTATTTGTAAGGGGTTGGGTTGATATTGATGTTGGTGTGATGTAGATTGGGAAGGAGCTACAATTTGAGCCAAACGGGTCCTACATTCGTTTTGATGATGGTTGGGTTTGTTGCAATATGTACATCTCAAATATTGTACTTCTCTTTTTATTTTTTGTGGGACAAAATTGGGGAGGTTCGTGTTCCTGTAACAGGTCGCGGACGTATGTCCTGCCTTGTTACAAGTTTGGCAGATTAGTCGAGGAGTGGAGATTATATTTTGGTTTTTGTAACAGGTGGTGGATGTGTGTCCATTGTCCAACCTTGTTACATATTTGGCAGATGAATTTTGGGGAGGAGAACTGGGTTGGGTATTTTCTATTGTCCCTATCTCTAATGTTGGCTTCTGTAGTACGTTCGAGTCTGACTGAATGCTCTTCTGCGTACGCAATGGCTTTCCTTACTGACTTCCCCACACACAAGATTTCACAGAAAATTTGAATTTTATTTTCGATGAATTTATTCGACTCCGTTTTCCTCCTGGAAAAATTTCCACACTCCAAATAAATTATTGTTTTGATCATAGACACCGAAATGCACTTCTATGTTTCCATCCACTCCAAAATCACAGGCAAATTTTTATTTAGACGCAGTTTTTATTCCATCGTTTTTTTTATTTTGTTTGCCTACCTACCTACAGAGACTGCGCCGGCGACATTTGAGAGAATTATTATTTCTTGTAGTAATACTGGAGGTATTTAAGAGATGGGGAATAAAAAAATGTTTCGGGTTTTTTTTTTTTTAATTTAAAAAAAAAGGAATGTGGTGTGTTTATAGTTGGTGTATTAAGTTTTTTTTTTTTAATGTGTAAAGAGTTTTTATTTTTTTTTTCTTAAATAACCTCAAATACCTTAAAAATGTGGTTCTATGGGTACTGCTGCTTCTGGTACGTTTACGTGTAGGGTTTTCTTTATTCTCTTTCTTCGCTGCCAGGCAGGCTTCCCGCCCTGTAGAAGTGGTGGCCTGGTATTTCCTTCTCTCTGCTCAATTTTTGCCTCCGCTTCCGTGTTTCAGGAGTTCGCCAGGACTTATATTTATGAGACTTTCACTTTTCACTTTCACTTTAGCTGGTGTATAGCCCCAGTACGCTTTTAACTACTTTCTCTGGAGTATAGCCCCAGAGAACGCCTCAGAAGTATTTTACTTCTGTTTGTTGGTTCGGTAGTTGGGCCTTTGGGTATCCCACCAAATGTTACGTCCGAAGGTACCGTGCTTTCCCAAAGGGAGAAGAGTACCGGACGTAGAGTTAAATAAAAACTACTTTTGGAAATTTACTATAGAGCCCGCTGTCTATAGCTTGGCTGCAGCTCTGCGTTCTTTATTGTTTAAATTTATGTAGGTTTTTATATAAGTAGTCTAAATAGATCCGCTGTCTTCAGCAATGGCTGCGATCTGTTTGACTGGTAAGTTAACTCTGCTTGTTTCCAAAATTTCCGGAACTTTTATACTAATTTTGTTAGTTCTTCCATGTTCATTTGCGTTTCCCCTTGACACATACATTCTTCTGCATTTCTTGTAAATGTGTTGCTCAACCATGCTGATGCAGTCCTTCATACCTACGTAACCCAAAATACCATCGATATCGCAACAAGTCATTGGCGTTTTGCCCTAGCTGCGTAATAGTGTGCACAGAACTTGAAGTGGAGTTCCCTTTCCGTCCCATTACTCATATTGTTTATGGGTTCTGTTGCGATTAGTGTGAAATGAGTCGGAGTGGGGTCGTTAAGCCGCTCTTTGATAAGTTTGTGCACTGAAGTCGCTTTAAATTGTCACTTTCACCTGGTCAAGATTACACAGGGGTTCACAATTGCCATGAGGCCAATCTGGGAGTTTTTGAGTTTCGGTTTGGTTTCGTGGTGAATGACCATTACAGGTAGCAGCGATGCTTTTCCTTCAACAAGGATACACTACAGAGTATGACCATAATCCAAATAACAGATTTGGCCCCTGTTGTGAATTTACGGTCAGAGGCTCGAAAATAACAGCTGCTTTCGTTATATGATGTGTTTTATTTCTAAAATGAAATGTTTTACAATGGATTCTTAAAAGTGAAAAAGATCTTACACCTCTGGTCCGCATGGGTTCGAATTTATTTGACAAGGGCAATAAGTGACAGTGGTTTTGACGTTTTGAGTGCGAAATACCAGAGGAACGAACTGAAGTTAGTTACAATTAAACATTTTACTGCGTACTAATAGATGGCGTTCTCACGAGTTCTGTTCGTTGTTATAATCCAGAGATTGGTCGTTCTGTGACAGCCAAAAAAAAATCAGGAAAAACTACAGGCTAAATTGCCTACACTCTACCTACACTACGTCAGCGCTGTCATGGTTTGTACACACAAAATCCAGAAAAATAACAAAAAAAAAATCGCCTGCTAGAAAGATCTTAACTCCCATTCCAAATTATTTGCGATTAGAAGGAAGAAGCATCACTACAAAACTATAACTAAAAATTATCGAGTACTAGCAACATCCCATAGCTACGAAGATCCATAAGATGTCTTCAAAATCGGTATCGAAAATTCTATGAAGCTACGTTAACAATAATTGTGCATAGTTAGGTTTATGACAATATCAATAAGGTAAAAGGAATCAATATGAAGCAAATAAGACCAAAAGGAACAATCCTACAATTCTCAATGATGGTCCAAAGCGAAATACCGAGGGGCCCCGTTTCGTCTCACGCTCCCACCACCAACTGGAAGCCTGCTGCTCGATGGGGCACGTAGAAAAGAGACTGCTGAATTTCGAATGATGAAATCTTAATTAGATTTTATTGTTTTTTTATTTTTTTTTTCTCTCAGCAGGTACAGCAGTCATATCTTCAAAATCAAGAGAGGATCATTGTCAGGGTATGGACCCACAGTATTCGATTCCACTTTCCATTCTATTCGAAAATTATTTTCGATTCTACTTTGAAATGGAACTGTCTATGAAAATAGAATCGGATGCCTGTAATGCCAGCTCTTTTTCACAAATTTTTCGACTTTCGAACGAGCCTCGCGCTGTTTGACAAGACTCAATCCTTAAAAAAAAATAACAAACAAAACTTCACATTTACGGAAAAACAAAAATAGTCAAAAGAATAATTACAAAAATGGACAGCGTTGCAATTTGGTTTGATTTACAAGAAAATCAGGAACGAAATAGTGAGTTGAACGAAGAACAATTAGAGACACCTCAAGCTTAGCGAGAAAAGGTTTTTGGTAGTTTGGTAGTTCATTTGGTTTTCTAGTTGTCTTTCCAATAATGTTGTTTGTTGGTTTTTGGTTGGAGTTTTTCGCTGAGGGATGTTTGCACAATAATTATCTTTTTCACTTTGCATTTCGTTCTCAATATCGGCACCCACGAAATCGTTTATGCTCATCATGTCTTGATCATCTCCGGAATCAGGAACTCCACTATTTTGTACATATTTTGTGTTCGTGCTGTTATTGGCCACCCCGTAGCTAGTACTTCACGGCATTCCCTCGACGGCTTGTACAAGGTCAGGCAATTCAACCACCTCCGTCTCTAATGGATTAAGAGATTTTTGATTGGTTGGACCTCATGGGAATTACCCAAAAAGAATGATTAACAATATAACACAAGAAAGAAATCTAATTCTATAGCCTACAGGCTCTTATAATAAACAAAAAAAAAGGAGGGAAAAAAAAGGAAGAGGAAGGGTAAAATTGGGAGACGCGGTCTGCTGGGGTTTACCTGATTTCTCCGGTGTTGCTGGATCGTTGTTCGGCTTGGCCTCTCGGACAATGCGCCCCGTGGGTGGTGATAATGGGGCCTCTAACACAAGGTGGAACGTCTTAGGTTACGTTTTCCTTGTTGCCAAACATTTGTTGCAGTTGTTCGATCAACACAGTGACACTCTCCTCGAGAAAATTTGGTTTCGAGTGCATCCACTGTTGCGCTTTTCCCCTCGGCTTGCACAACATTACTGTCCGCTATTGTCCGACTCGCACTTTTTATTACGAAAACAAATTAAAAGGATTAATTATCAAATTAACTTAGAATTATTTTTTACACGGAGAATTTTAGGTTGGGAGAGGATACTTATCGCTCCAGCCCGTTTTAATGGCCACAATCCAACTAATTCTTTTTATTTTTACTGTCGGCACGTCAACTCAGTTTTTACCACTGAACTGAATTGATTCTAGGAAGTGCTCGGAAAAGCTGCGTTCAGTTTGTTATTTTTAGGGAGTGCTCGGAAAGAGTGCGTTCAGTGCATATGATGCAATTGAGAATATGAGAACGCAAGAAATCCACTACATATGAACACCATATCCCAATGTTCTACCGGCAGTCCGAGCGCTTTCATCTGGCGAATTTGTCTCATGTGGCACATTTGACATCTGCAACTCATTTGCCGATGGTTATTCCTCTAAAACTGGAAGACATTCGAACTGTTTTTTGTACACCCGGCTGATGTGATATGGTTTATCGTATAATTGATTCAACCTCTCCCATGCCTCCTGGTGACTATCCTTAGTTAAATTGCTTTCTCCCAAAGATTTGGCTGCTCTTCCTGTCAGCGATTTTTTTTTTAAGTATGAATGCTTGTACGCCATGCATATATCTGTAGTTTTAGTAAATTTGTTTTTATTATTTATACAGGTTTTTATTACAGTAAGATTTGAGTATTTAGTATTACAACCTATCTCTCGGAAGTTTGACGAACGACTGACTGGGGATGGTTCGGAGTTGTCCTGGCAGATGTCACCTACGAGCGAGTGTTGCCAGTTATACATTCCTGCATATCTGGATTATCATGGATAGCTGCCATAAATCTATCCCTAAAGCCCATTCATTTTAGTAGGTATCCATCAAATTCCCCCCATGTGTTTTTTATGTCATGTTGCTGGACCGGCAACGTCAAACTCACATTTATCTGATGCTCTTCCTTCTGAGGTTCCTCCTCATTTTTTTCCTTCAATTCCTTTCCTCTTGACAACTCGCTGATACGCCTCCTGAATATCTCCGCGGCTTCAAAGTACTCTTCTTCTATTTGTTCCATCTCGCTTTCCAAGACCTTTACCGCTTTCACAGTATTTAATTCCGTGTTTTTGAATTAATTATTACGCAAACGAGTCGATTGAAAATTCTGCCATAAACCTTAATGGTTATCGCGTGTTGTCGTTCAAATTAATGTTTCCAAGAGGCCATGTAAATCTGTTCCTGCTCATCAAGGAGCTCAAGTATTGTTCTCGTAATTCGGCCTTGGTTGACCAGTAGTCACGATAACTGGGTAGTTTTTTAACTCCCATTTGCAGATTTATGACCAGAAACGCTTTGATCTCTTGACTGTTGGTAGAAAGTGAGAGATGCAAGACTTCCACCAGCCAGATCTAATTTTATGGGTCCTTTTAATCTTAGTCGCTTAAATTCTATTAGTTCTGACTCATCTAAAATACTAGTGGTAGCTCCTGTATCTACTAAGACTAAATGTTTTTTGTTATTTACTTCGCCCGTTAGCTTTTCCTGCTTTTCCTGCTCTATGTTATTTACATCAATAGGCTTTAGCCTATTTCTAAATTGTCCTGAATTCTGTGGGCCATTGTAGTTTTGCCTATATTGTCCTGAATGACCAATTCTAATATTATTGTCTCTATATTGCCCTGGGCAATTCTGCCTTTGTAAATGTCTCGTTTGAATTTGCAGTTGTCAGGTTTTCTTTGGATGTTTCTTTGTTGGTCTAGTCTGTTGTTTGTACTACTTTAACGAGATTCACTTAGATTCCTATATCTAACAAGTAAGCTTTATGCTTCTCTGATATTCTTTATATTTTGTGAGATAATCAAAGATGCCTGATTGGCATTTGGGTTTCTTGCCGCCTACGATCCATTTTCTTATCGTGTGTATGCGGTGGTATATCCACTGTTGCCCACTGCCACCGTCGCTACGGTATTTATCCCATGCATTGCCATGGGCCATTAGTTCGGCGCGAGGTGTCGGGTGTCCATGACTACGAAGAGTGGACGACGACTTAATCCAAATGATGAGCTGGTCGCCGTGTCTCATATCAGTGAAATGATATGTTTATTGCCCGTTAAGTGGATGGCGATGACCCAGAGTCGTGTGGGTATAGAGCGAAGTATTCCATGGAGATACATTGGGATATCTTGTTGCATTGGAATGCGCCTCGCCTATCCCCGGGTTGAGGTGGTAATGACTTCAACTCGGAATTCAACAACAACAACAACAGTCCATTGGCTGTTGGGGATGGTGGCTCCTATGCCCCTTCGGTTGGGTACCGAACAATATCCTTAAAGTAAATTTTTTGAAGGACGTCACTTTTTATACACATAGAATAGGTTATGTGAGGTTGAGATATTGAACAATTTTTGTACAAATTGAAAGAATGTTACTGCTTCAGTAACACACTCAACAGCCTGAACACCCACTAAATTTAGCGAATGTGCCGCACATGGAACGTAAATCGCAAACTTCTTTTATTCTCGACTGAACACCAGAGTACTTTCCAGGCATATTTGATGCATTGTCGTAGCTCTGCCCTCGACAATCTTTTATAAGAATTTCAAGCTTTCAAAAAATTTCGAAATGGTATCTGCTATTTATTGTGCATTATGTTCATCCATTGGCCAAAATTGAAAAAATCTTTCAAAAAAGGGCACACCAACCAACTTCCCCAGCAGCCCAAAAACAACGGGTAAACAAAAGGAATTTAGGTGCCAATGTCAGCGAAGCCATCTCCATAATGATGGATCATAACAAGGAAATTCAAAGTAGTGTCCGGAGAGTTTACCGTTCATTGGATCGCCTTAACGATCAAAAAAAGAAGCAGCTCGAAGTACAGAAGCCGCGCAATGGTGAAATGGACAAGTTCAGGAAAGCTGAATGAACTCCATTAAATTTGTATTCAATAGAACCGCTGCCAAGTGTTCTATAAGGCGTTAAAAGCCACGGCTCTAAGGGGTATTCAGCATCGCCTAAGAAAACAGATTAAACATTTAAATTCAAATAAAATTTTCAATAAATTACCTAACAGCCAAACGTTGGTTCCATCCCGCAGATAGTCTTGCTCCATTTTTGATCTTAATTCACTTATATTCCATATGAAGGAATCGTGACAAGCTCCAGGATGCATAGCATTGATGAAACGAATTCTCAATTCATTGGCACATATCTGTATAAGTATAGATAATTGTTTAACCATCATGTGATAAAAAGATTTTGAATTACCAGCAAAACATTTAAACTGCATTTTCCTTTTCTATTATAAAATAAATGTTTATTTGCTGACGGCGAAATAATGTTGACATGCGTTCCATCAATGCACCCTACAACACTTGGCAGTCTGTATTTTGCATAAAAGTGTTGAGCAATCTGGCGTTGTTCGTTCGGTGTTGGCCAAGCTATCCACTGAGGGCACGAGGAAGTTACTTTTCTCTTGTCTTCTCTGGGGCTTAGAGTGCTCGATGACAAGGCCACAATTTATAGTTGACTGGGTCTTACAAAACTTGGCCAAGGTCCAGGGTCAGGTATGGTTTCATTCATGGGATACTATGGATTCACCCGAAAGATAGGAATTCTTACTACGACCAGAGACACGTGCGTGGCGTAACAAAGTTCACTGGGCCAATCACTTTTGGGGCACTATGGAATCACCAGAACGGTATGAATTCCGCCGCAAACGGGGACACGTGCTGGACGTAATTTTTTCGGTCAGGGCCAGATCACTCAGGGCTCACTAGGGAGTGTAAGCCGGACAGTTTGTATTGTCAATGGTTTGTGGAGTGTATGTAACTAGATCCTCCCACTTTTTAAATAATTCGTTAATCTCTGTTAACGTTGTCATTTTAGGTTCTTGTAGTATCGCAGGATCGCCATGTTATGTTCGATTTCTCTGGTACTCGGAACATAACAACAGAAACTAACAACGTCAAACACTTGGTATATTTCATAACGCCCCTTGTTGGCCACGGAAACTTTCGTTTTGCAAAATGCTTCATGCTTTTAATAGTTTTCTTTCTTTAGTAGTAGGTTCTCTCTTCTTTGTATTTCGATTTCCTTCTTTATTAATTCCATTTCTCTTTTCATCATTGTCCACTCGTCGTCATTCTTCTTCGCCACACTCGTCATCGCATTTTCGTTCTCTTCTTCCTCAGCGTCACTCGTCGTATTCCGGTATCCGGTCATCATCTTTCTCCTTCGATCGCTCATCATTCTTTTTGTCTTTTTCCTTGACTCGCTCGTTTTCCTCCTCTGGTTCCAACCTGTCCTCATATTCAATCGAAGTGTCCGTATCCTCACCTGGTTTGTCTGCTTAACAACTGTCTGTCTCGTTCCTTATTAGCTCGCCACGTACATCTGCTGGTATCGCCAACAGCCGCAACAACAACTCACTTTTGTTCCCTGTCGTCTTCTTCCCCAGTCTCGCCAACCATGCCTTCATCTGCGTCGCCGTAGTCATGTCATGTCACTCAAGTAAAACGAAACACGAACTACAACAAACAACGGAAAAAAAATTCTGCACGTCTGTGCTTGCAATCCACAGCAGACAAGGAATACACACGCACACGTGTAATTTGAAAAAGTGAAAAACAAACTGCGCAGTTGACTTCTTGTGGTGGAAAAATTCCAACCAGACTGACTCGCACTGGATATATCTATATATATATTTCTTCACACTCACTGAGGTTTTGTTGTTTGTTTTTTTTTTTTTTTCAAGTTTCTGCTTGCACCAACGATATCAGGGTGGAAATTTTTTGCACTAAATGTTCGCACTGAATTGAATTTTTTTTTGGGCAATCCCACTTCTGAGATTTTAACAGAGAATATCCCAAACGTAAATATTCTCGCACTTGCCACTCTTCTTATTGTTTAACTTTAACCGAATAAAACACACACTTTCAATAATAGTTTCTTATATTTATTGCGTATAAAATTAGCGTCCGCACTCGTTCGCTTCTCGGCTTCGAATGCCTCTCTTTTCTCTTTACATGTTTATTCTACTTATTCTATATTTCTCTTTTACATAAACCTGCCTATAGCACCGGTGATACCCCTATACATTCATGCTCTTCTCTTATTCCTGCTACAGTATGTACATATAAATATGATTATAGGTTATGTAAAATGTTTGATTTAAATGAATAGCTTAGTATGTACAGTAATTTATTATGACATATTAGATTGATTTAGTCAACTAGATCTATTTTAATGCACTGAGTGGATACATACCTTTGTATTTTCTTTCTTGATGAGATGTGATAGATGCACTGGCTGTGGTCGCCGATGTTGCGATGGCTGAGGAGTGTCTGCCCAATGATGATTCTTCTATATACGCAGCATGCGTTTGATGAAATAGCTGTGGTCGCCGATGTTACGATGGAATGGCGACGCAGTGGAGGTGTTATTCTCTTATTTTTTTTTGTGTGCGGTGGATGGAAATTCACGTATATTTGGCTCACCGTGGAGGGGGTGTTGAAGGCAGCGCTGAGTTGGAACTGCTGGCTGGTACTTCCATGCAATCTGCGTGTCTATATGATGGCGGCACTGTTGCGATGCATGTATCTACCATTAAATTGATAATTTTGTCACATTAAAATAATGATACAGATCACTATTGTTTCAAAAGGAGTTCAGTATTAAAATCATGGGAGAAAAATGTTGTATGCCATTGAATCTATCTGACGAAATAATTAATATCATACTCCCGCAAAATTTTCAGTGATGGCTTATCTCTAATAATATTATGTTCTTTAAAATAACTAAGAATTTTGACCGAGAAGCTCGGCCATTTGCTGAACAACTTTGATGTGTTCTTCGGGTGGTATATGGTGTAATCTATTTCTACCTGTTAAAATTTAAATCCTATCTACGATTATAGATATTAATGCATCTCTATGATTATCACTTAAAGACTTATTTTGGTCATAGAATTTGACAATATCAGTGCCTTTTTGAGATTTTTCTAATAGCTGTGTCAATTCGAATTTGTTGAAATTTGCAGATCTGGATGAACGAATAATTGATGAAGTGCTTGGTGATGTACACGCCGATGAGTATGGATCATTGGAAGTAAGAGTGGAACAGTGTTGTTCAACCCATTCTTTACAGCTGTCATTTTCCATAGTACTTGCCTTAAGACAAAAATACAAATTACTAATAAAATATAGAGTTGAGTTAAAATATGTAAAATATTTTACATTTTGTCTCCATAAGTTCAAGTGATGTCGAAATTTTGCTCGTATTCCTATTTGCTGAATTGGAAACATATCATCGATGTCCTTATTCGTTAAGACAAAAAGACTTTCGAAATCTACTCCACAAGCTGGTAAATTAAATTTATGTTTCAGAGTAAATTATTATACAATATAATGACACGATCAAAAACTGCATCGTCAAATTCAAATTTTTGGCAAATTAAGTCCTTAGTTTTTTATTCCCAGAGCTTAATTCGACACTAGTTGTTTCAATTTGCGAACTATTTTCTTGAATTTGAGCTTCGTCGTCGACCATTTCAATTATGTCTTCTAAGAAGAAATCGTTTTCTTCTTCTGAGTCCATTGTTTTGTTTTATTCATACGCTAGGTACAGAGTTAACAGTTTGTTAATGTGGTAATTAAATGTGCAGTGGTATGCAAGATATAAAGAAAAGAAATTATGAAAATCGCATTGTTGTAATTAAACCAGAATCTATATACCTTGAACTTTTCAGCATTTATAAAAACTTAATTTAAGTATTTAAGTAAAAAATATACTGACACAGAATGCAATCGCTTCAACGCCATCAAACAAAAAACACTGAAACAGGGGTTGAATGGGTAATGGTATATCACATGAAAAACAATAGCGTGTGTACTATACACACGAATTTAATGGTATATCACTTGAAAAACAATAGTATGCGTACTATAAACGAATGTGCAAATGTGCACAATAGAACACGCAAAAAGCAACACGTGCCTAGAAAAATCTATCATATTTTGCTTATTATGTTAATATTTTAAACCGATAATTAATGTTACCAATGATTGTAATACTCACACAGCACAAAATAGAAAATAAAAACGGCTTGCCTTTTGCACTAACTATATATCTGAATTATTTCTTAAAACTCTTAACGCACTTAATATCGAATATCGATTCACACCACACCGCAGTAAAAAATATACTGACAGAGTGACCACAGAATGCAATCGCTTCAACGCCATCAAACAAAAAACAATGAAACAGGGGTTGAATGGTATATCACATGAAAAACAATGCCACTAGCCTATCGAACCGTGTTACCTGTTTCATGCCTGTCTCCAGATGTAAATCGAGAATTTCTGTTAATTAATGAGGGGGACCGAAATGCACGTGTAAACGTACGACTCCTCGACGGGTAAACCTCCTAAGGCTGACTGATCTCAACAAAAGTAATATATCCTGTTCTCCTCCTACAGCACCACTCCCAGTTTGGAGCGAGAGAGCGAGATGAAGGCCTCTCTCCAAGGATGACTCACCCCTATGGTGATTAGGGACACTAAACCCCAATCAACCACCTTGGTGACTATGCTCCTCAAACATGTATAGTCACCCCTTTTGTGAAACTAAGGGATTTACTCCCTGAGTTGTATCGACTCACCTCATCCGGCTTATCTTCGCAGTCCGCACGTCCAAGAAAAATTGCTTAATTGGCACTCATGGCCACCTTACAATACTTTACGATAGAAACTAAGTGCAGGGTTTGCCCCTGTGATTCAAACCTGAAACAAAACTGATCTCCAAAATAATAACCATAGACAAGTTTACTTTCATATGCATCCGCTCGGATGTAAATATATTTACATATGGAGTATCTTAACCTACAGGCTTACGGCTACAAGTTTAGTCATGAGTCCATGTCCTCTAAGGGTATAATAAATGAAATTCATATATTCTTATGAAAGGCAAACAATACCTTCGGTCGCTCATAGGGAGTATCGACCCGCAAAAATTTAGATGGGGATTTTATAACTAGAATTAACAACTACCGACTATGATAGTAGGGAAATTACTCTCAAAGAAAGAAAAATTTAAATTGTATCTTAAAGCTAAATACTAAAAAAAGTAAAGTGCTGGCGGTTTGCCGACATAGGATCCGTATCTGTGGTAGCGCTCGGATCAGGATGTTTAACGAATCCGTGAACGCAATAAAAAAAAACCAATATCTGTACCTGGGTGCGAGAAGACTCGACGCCCTACCGCGGTGGTTATTTGATGAATAGAAAATACTATACAAGATCTATGACTACTACAAATCAAAGATTTACTCGCTTAAGCGGAACTTACCGATTATTTACTCGACGAATGTGTTGAGGTGCTGATTTCATCTGCAGGGGGGATGGTGGGCCCAGCATCGTCCTGAGGTAAGTGTGGCGAAGAAACCTGTATCTAAGGGAGCTCGCGGGACGGAAAGAATTGGTTAGCCATTAAATCTTTTAGTTAGTATTTTCTTTTATTTTTTTTTTGTGTGGAACATTGGGCTTTCTTTTCAATTAAACCCAAGAGCGGGTGCGCGGAACTATCTGGCACGCAGCGCGGTTATTTACGGAGTAAAAGGTATCCATACGGATCAGATCTCTGCCGCGGGAATAATATTCAGAGAAGAGTAGATATATATTTAAAAAAAAAAATGGATATGTTTCAATTTTTAATTTGTCGGGAGTAGATACAAATGGCAAATGGAATTAAAGTTAAATATAAATCACAAGAAATTGATAATTGATTGGATAAAGAAATAAAAATAAACTTAAAACTAAAGTTGAGCTGCATCCGATGGTTGAGGAAAGGTGGTGAAGGTCCGAATGATGGAGGGGGACGTGAAGGGGGTGGCGGGTCGTAAGGCCGCTCACTGGTGTCGTCCCACAGGGTGCTTGTTGAGTGGTGGCGTGGCGTTAGGCCGCTCACTTGGGGAAGGGTGTGGTACCCGGGGTTCACTGGGGTGCTTTGCTGTCACACCTTCAGGCATCGCCTGGTCATGGACTATATATCCCACGATAGTACAGTTGCTCGAGGGGTAGGTGCGTATGTGAAACACTCGCGTAACAAAAACCACAATTCCGCTGGCTGGGTCTTATCAAAATTTTGCCCAAGATAAATATACAGCTAGTTCACAACCATGTGGCCACCATAAAGACACGGGTGTATTACTTTTGGCGCGAGAGTTACACGTGTGGCGTGGGAGATGGGGGCTTCGCCACTGCGGAGGCACAATGTGGACACTTTGAGGCCGATGACGCCTCGGGCCGAGCACGTGCAGAACACTACTATTTCGCGGGGCCAGACACTTTTGGGGGCACACTAGACGGAGTATTGTTCCTCAGGACCGTTAAAGATCGCGCGGTGGTGAAATTATTACAATACGGGTGTATTATTTATGTTTTTTTTTTATGTTTTTAAATCATTTTTGTTAATTTTATAATTTTATCCACCCTTATGCACACACGCACGGTAGCACACCACGATGCAAAACCGATCCCCTGAACTTTTTCCTTTCACGCCACGAATAAATTATTGTACTTTTACATCGATTGTCTTTAAACTACCCACGCGGGTGTTCTACAAAAAAAAACTCGAGTGCCCAGCGCACTGACAACCACGCACCACGACTTCCAAATTACAACTCATCTCGCTGCCGAGACTGTAGCAAAAATTTCGTTCTTCAACCCAAGCCACTAACGACGTCGCACGACTATGTGTGGAACATTCCAGACACATTTTTACCCACACCGATGGTCGTATATACCCATCCCATGATACTTCATACAAAAAAAAAACACAAAAACGAGCGAAGCGGTATTCTGATACGATGCCAACTGCACGTATACCAAACACAACCCAGAGAGACAAAACCAGTTTACCTACTTTTTTTTTCTATGGCATTTGCATGGAAAATTTCATATATACGATTTCGCACTCATGGCGCAGTGTGGTTGTTGGTATACGCACAACGCCACAGACTAGGTATAGCGTATAGGTGGTTGTTTGGTTTGAATTTATCAGTCGCCCAACGGTATGCAATGCTGTTTTGCGCTTTTGAATTGTATGGCGTACAGTGCGAGTGCAATTACTGGTGAGGACAACCGATGATGAAAGTCACAGAATACCGCCAGGCGTTTCCTACAACATACGAATTGAATGGTATATATGTGGATTTCATTGCACGGGAAAAGGGTGATTTCAGATGCCACAAGTCATACATATTGTCAAGAGGTGTGTTAAAAGAACCAAGTGTTTCTATAACGTTGTGGTATATTACAAATCCCGTGATCTAGATTTACTGACTTTATTCAATAATATACGTAACCTTAAGATCGAGTCCTTTGACAAATAATAGATTTTTAATTCAATTTAAATGTTGTCAAAATCAAAGGTGGCTTGTTTAAGTCGTTTACAGCTATAAGCTATTGAATCCCACTTTTGAATTGTGAATATTACTAGTAACTAATACCATTCACGGCACGAATTATAATTCAAAACAAATACACTTTTATATTTTTTATTTTATATTTTATTTCCACAGTTGTGGTCACTTTAAATTCTTAATATTGACTGCCTGATAAATGTAAAATGTGTCTATTTATATTAGACGGTAAACAAAGTTCTTAGTCTTAATAATAACCGTTGCTTTAGAAGCTTGCCAAATGTTGGGCCGCTATTTGCACTTAGAAATGCTGTTGATGATGCAGGTCGTTGTATGTAGGTCATTTGCGGGATATTGTTTGTGTGGCAAATGATGGTCCGCTATTTGTACTCGAGCTGTTGTTTTGCTGCTGGTCTCTGTGGTCATTTTGCAAGATCGCGTTTACGTGGCAAATGTTGGTCCGTTGTTTGCACTTAGAGATGCTGTTGATGAGACGATTCTGTTATGTAACTCACGCGAATATACAACTAAATAGGATTGTAACACCTTTGGGGTCTAAAGCGTTCCCATAGGTTATACAAGGTCAGTATCTATTGACATGACTTCACCTATGCTTCGGGGAATCGAGCTGGCCAACATCCTTGCGAAAAACTCCACCCCCAACAGGATATCAAATGGGGCTCTCTTCCAGTAAGCTGGATCTGCTAATGGGATATTTCGGGCCCCTACTATCGGCTGTAAATCTACTTGCGGAGTGTAAACGGTCCAGTTCGATTCTTTTGGCAGAAACCAAAATTCATCCTCTATGTATGCGTTGGATTCAAACCACGATACTAATCGGAGTATTACTCGCTTTCGTAATCGAATGGGGTTGCCATCGATCCCTATAACCTGTAACGTAAAAATTTATGAAAAAAATTTTTTGAAGAAATTTAAGAAATCTATTCAATCATAAATGAATAAATTCTCAAACTTCCCAAATTTTTCAAATATACCTATCCAGCGAAAAATCTAGAGGAACTCCATGTGAGGACCCCTGTACCTTCACAACCGAATAGACCTATTCACAACCGCACATGTAACAACAACAATATGGCTTCGCGGTTCGGTATATTTTCCTAGAACCTTCAACCAACTGCAACCCCTATGGACACTGCTCTACAGGTACCACAATGGACAATCCGGGCTACTGGTTGAAGGGTGTTCGGGCATTTCGCAGCGTCAGGCATGCTAGCGGAAGCTCCGTCCTATGCTCGTCGGAATGGGGGGGGGGGGTTCTTGCTACTAATTTGCCGAACGGTGTTACATTTTTTTTTTCATGCCTGTCTCAAGATGTAGTTTGAGAGATCGTTTAATTCCTATCAAAATGTGAGGACCTGAATTGTCTGGATTGAAATTCCGCTGGTTACCAAAACGGCATACGGATTAATTTGTTTTTGTTCGTGTCTCCCTATACGAGTGCGGGAGAGAGCGAGATGGCAAATGCTCCCTCGAGTGTTTAACCCACCCCTATGGCGGCATTGACTAACGCCAATGGCACACCACCGTTGGTGACTAGGCCACTCCAATAAATAAATTACTAGTCACCCCATATGAAACGTACTAAGTCAAACTCTAATGTCTGACCGGGGAACGCATCACTATAGACGCTTACCGTTCTACTGCCTCATCGGCCATCTGTCATCCGCCACATCCAAATACATAAAAACGCTTAAGCCCACATCAGGCTGGGATCAAATACTTCACCGAAGAATATCCTATACTACCAAAAATTCCATCCGAATGTAAAAGTAAAAGATATCGAGTATTAATTAAGCGATACAATTCAATGCGCCTTTATTTCTCCTATAAAAATATGCCTTAAAATCTATCCTAAAATTTAACGTACATAGCTTCACAAGATCGGATTCATTCCGATGGGGTCTGGAGACTCCAAAATAAAATTTTATTAGAAGCTCTATTTCTAAAACAATTTCTCGTTGGCTGATCAAAAATTATGTAAACTACAAATTACAAAAAAAAAAAATTATAGACTTACAGTCGTTCTCAAGAAGGAAAAATCTATAATTTACGTTAAGCCAAGGAGTTTGAGAATCCAAAAACAACAAGATCTCTCTTAACTATACTAAGTCAATAATCAAAAAGTTTTCCGATGTGGTACGAAAAATGTAATCACAAAAATTATAGCATTGTCTTACAATGCGCGTGTGATCTATGAAAGGATATCATAAAAAAAAATATGTCCTCAATAAGGTATAAAATGTCAAAAATAAAAAAAAATCAATCGTAAGCACAATTAAAACAAAACGTCAAAGACTTACCAAACCAATTAAATACGCCCTAATCCGGGCAATGACGCGTCGCTGCAGGGGGCGATGATGTACACAACATTTCCTGAGGAACTGCTTGTTGAACCTGTCACAAAGAAATTAAAATCGCGAAAAATGTCGACTGACTCAAATTGATTTTTTGTTTTTTTTTTATTTTATTTTTTTTTTTTTTATTTATATAGCGCACCAATATGCACCAAGGCGACACACTCTCCAAAAGACTTAAAATTCCTGACCCGTCGATACCACAAGGGAACTTCAAAAAAAACTAATTCTCTTAAGAATATTATGACCACGAATTAAATTTTATTACACAAAACAAAAAAAATAATCGGCTTGCACAAAAAAAAAATTGCCATATATGGGATAGGAAATTTCGGGGGGGTTGGGTGAAATTTGGGAAGACGCGGACTGCGTGTTGCTGCTACACTGCTCCTTGGGGTTACAGATGTCGTTGTACGCTGGGTCTTGTAGCTCTGCACTGTTCCGAATTGGTGAGGGGGGTGTACAGACACTTTTCCTTAGAGGGGCTCCGTCTAGGATCCACGGACACAATGTTCGTAGGCGCTTGCCAAATTATAACCGTCACTTAGGGGTGGTGGAACGTGACCGGTGATGAATATGTCGGTCAGAGGTTCGGGTGGGGTGCACTACTTTCACTTTCTCGCCATGGCGGGCACATGTTCTACCGCAGATTGTCGGTCGGAGGGGTGAAAATTTTTCTGGCGTCTACCACGTGTCTTGAGCACGGACCAAAGCGTGGATCACTGGCCACAACTAGGCTAACGCGAACAGAGTTTCACTGGGTGGTTAGGAAGAAGATTTATGGGCCCGTTCTTGATAATTCACGAAACGGGACACACCCTTAGACATTTTTGGTTCTTTTCACGCCACTCACGAGTACCGATCAACAAAAAAAACCACAAATTAAAATTGTGTTGATTTGGGCATAGAGCCCCCGGGATTTCCGGCACCACAAAATATCACACCACGAAAAGTTACTGGTCGGTAGTTCAAATACAAAAAAAAACTTTTATTCAATTGTTCTATTCGAATTTAAATCCACGTTAGGCGCACTTCGCCTGCGCACGCACGCGCCAACTCCACTAAAATACACCACTTCCGTCCTCTATGCTGGATACCAAACGACTCTCTGACTGAAACTAAAATCTTTCCTACCCAAGCCAACCAAAGCGCACACCAATTTAAATTCAACCAATAGCAACAAAGTCCCGCTGCCCATGAGTGGAAAAGTACTGGGTATATAACATACCCACGCCACTTTTTCCATACCGCATGATGGCCTACGTGACCAAAATCACATTTTGCGTAGTTAAAGGAACAAAGAAATTATTCTTGACTACTGTACCTTTGGTATGGCGTGATTGCTACAACACAACAACATATGTATATGCGTAATACAGCACATCGGATGGCGCATGCGCTATGGTTTCGAATAGTGGCACGATGCTCGCAATTCAGGGCCGGATCACCTATGGATGCACGATGTGCTCTTACCAAGGCGCCAATATGAAGGGCTCCATAAGCCGAAATATCTTTTCTTAGATAACCATCACACCCGATATGGCTATTGCTGTTCTAATTCTTCACTTTCCATTTTGCTCACTCCATTACGGATCGCAGACCTGTGAAACATTTTTACGGATGCGCTCGGTACTTATGGTAAAAATAAAAACAAGGCCAACGCGATTTGCGAAACACAAAAAAAAAAGATAGAGGGCATTCCAAATAAAATCTAAAGACGCTTTCAGTAAGTATTTCCTAAGGCGCTGGTAAAGCCGCGCCGGCCCTGCTTGCAAAGCAAAGTCATACGATACCCACCAAGCATGCCTCATTCTCATTGGTTGAAATGTTCTTGGACGAGATATATTTTTTCTGAGTTGTTTGTTCGATTTTCTTGTTCGGCGTACCCTCCACTCTTCTGTGTCTTGTCCCCCTCACCAACCTAACGAATTTCCCTACGGGGGTCACTTCCTCGTAGGCTACTTTTAGGTGCTTCAGACGAGACACCAACCCGTATACCCGAGACACCTTCCAAAGCTCTCGTAAGTCGCAAGGAGGGATATTTGTATGGGGAATTGGATATCCGCTAGCGGTGGGGTGACCATTAGTGATCAATTAATTCCAAACTTCCTTTGGTGAATGGGATAACTCCGCTTTCACCACGGGACGAGATTTAATCCTAGCAAGGGAATATGCCGTCGAATGCCGGTGCATACTGCTGGGCGTTTCCTACAAACCTTCCTTGTCGTTGACGAGGCTTCAATGTGAAGCGATTGTACAACATTGTGTAGAATCAGATTTGGCTGTGCTCCCGAATCGAGAAGAGCACGGACTGGCTCCGAGAGAATGCCTTGCGACTGAACTCTCACATTCACTGTTGGCATTAGCGCCGCTGTCGCGCTTCTTTATACCTCGGGCAAGAATTAAATGAATTTAAGTAAGTGGCAAAGAGGTTTGCATTAGCTTTATTACGATCATAAACACTAGTGGTACTACATTTTGTTGATTCCCTTCCCCTTTTCATAAAAGCGGCACTATCTCTGCTGGCTGTCTTCTGTCGTTTGCTTGCTCTTTCCTCGAGTCAATCGGTGTGACACTTGCGTTTGCTGGCTGCAGTCTCGACCTTCATGACGGCGGCTGGCTTGTTGATGTCTCGAGAAGGGCATAGCACACTGTTGTGCAGCTGTCGCCCAGGGCATCGTGGACATGCCCCGTGGTAGCACTAACACGAACTGTACCCCTTCTTTAGACAATTCTCGCACAGCCCTCTTGTCCTGACAAACTCTCTTCTGGTCCTCAAATTCAATTCCTTGAATTGCTCGCAATTGTAGAGCTGATGCTCTTCGTTGCATACCTCGCACTTGTGACGACGAGGTACAGTGCTGGCGCTGGCTTTTGGGACTGGCTTTTCTGGTGGCATCGGTGTTCTGGCTGGCTCCTTCGCTGGCTGGCTGGCAATACTCTTGCGCTGACTGGCACGTTCACTCTCGAATCGGTTGAAGCGACTGTCAGCGCGTTTCTTTTGTGAGCTGTCCGGCTGATCACTGCTCGCTGATGCTTGCTTATCTCAAAATTCGAGCATCTGCTTGGCTGTTGGTGTCTCCGACTGGCGCTGTAGTTCCCACTGTTTCCCAGTCTCGCTATCTAGCCGCTCGTGTAGCATATACACCACGAACATATCCCAGTGGGCTCGCTCAGTGGGCAATCCCTGGGCTCGCAACTGGCGCAATGTCTCGTGTGTCACGTTGGACATACATTGCAGGTCGTTTGACCCTGGATCCGCTTGCGAAGCTGGCAAAAGGATGAACTGGCGCAATAGTTCACGACAGGTGGTGTACTTCCTGTCGTACAGTTTGTTGAGACGTCCCCAAGCCTCCTGATAGTTCGCATCCGCCTTGCCGAATAATGGTTTTCTCAAGAAAGAGAACTTGAATGCTGGCGTTACACTTTTGTTGTCGTGGAAGGCTGCCACAAAGCGGTCCCGGAATCCTTGCCATTTGGTCAAGGACCCGTCAAATTCACCCCAGGAATTTAGTATGTACTGGAGCTGCACTGGCATCTGTCTAGCACTGCTATCGGCTGCAATTGATTTGCTGGCATTCCTATGACGAATGTCATTCAATAGTTGGTCTAACAGCTAAATTTATTGCAACAAAATTTAAAAACAAATTTACACATTTATCGAAGTGCACTACCCAAGATGCTAATTTTAGAGTTATTTTTTGAATATGGTATTTGATATAAATGCTGTTGTACAAAACCCCAAAAGTTTGCACAAGCAGTGGGGTATTCTAAATTAAACAAATGAAATATTTTAAACAGAACATCTACTGCTCTAATACAGGAATTAAATTTAAATTTAAGACCGTCAAAATAAACAATAAAATCATTAATTGACATAAGTTCATTCCCAATTCCTATAAGGAAGGGAGAATGTACTCCTCTACCTGCTGCGCTGTTTTACCAACGAACAAAAGGAGTTTCTATGCACACGAATTACAAAAGACGAATTTTCCCAACATATTTCTCGTGGAAAAGATTCTTGCAACAAAAGGCGAAAAAGTATAAATGTCAAATGGTTGGGTTTCCCATCCACTAACAATTCATGGATTAATAAAAAACAATTAATTTAATGGTATTATTTTTTTTTTATTTTACTAAAAATTAATAACAATTTTATGAAATGGTCATTCTTTATATGCTTGTTTCATCGATTTGAGATTCCGTAGAGTTATTATTAAGGGTTTGATGATCTATTGCAAGCAGATTTGGTTGAAATGATACCATACAGCAATGATCTGGCATTTGAAAAAAAAAATTATTTAAGTACATTGTATAGTATGTATGTAGATTTCCAAAAATCATACTTTAAGCGTTCAAGATAGTGAAAAAGAAACGAAACCAGCACCCCAAAAATTGACGAAAAAAAAAAACATCTGAAAGGTTAAGAAAAACATAAACAACAAAAAATTATTTTTTATTCATTTTATTTCAAAGCAACTTTATTAGTATAATAATCAAAAGCTGCAACCCAAGAAAGTAGTGAACAAAAAAAAAAAAAAATATTTTAAAAAAAATTATTTTTTAATTATTATTTTATTACTGCCAACCCCAATAATATAGGGTTGATCTCAATAACATCAAAGGCACTAGCCTTGGCTCTATTATGTAGAGCAATTAACAAAAATAATGCAGCTTTTAGCTGCAACCAGCTCCCCGTATGCCCCACCTCCTTTAGAACATCCTCCAATTCCTGGATCATTGCTGGGAACTCCCAGCACGCCTTGTTAATTGCGTCCATGTCCCTCGAAATTAAGCGTAAGACGTTCTCCATTGCGATGACTGACTGAAGTTGAAATGATGATATGCCTAGATTTCATCGCCCTTTTATACAAAAATATCGTAGGGGTAAAAGAATATTTTTTTTTTTATCGTCGATACTAGGTTCTTATCTCACATACTATACCCAGGACGTCTAACAATAACAATTCGAGGCGTTTGTTATTGTTCCTTCTTGCGCTGTTCATACGATCTCGGAGTTGTTTGTCGCAGCATCTTTTGCAGATCGTTCGTTGGGGTTTATGTGTTTTGGTTTTGATAACATTTTGTTATATCGTCAGTGAAGCACTTTTCGCATCAACTTTGTAGGTGGGTTGATTCGTTATTGCTTCTTTGAATGTCGTGTCAGCATTCTACGACTATGATATACAGATTGGTTCATTGTGATACAAATTCGTTTATTTTACCGATTGATATGCACATGCATAACAATATGGTCAGTAAGATAAACTTAATTATGTTCCTTACTACGTGGGTTGATTCGTTATTGCTTCTTTGAATGTCGTGTCAGCATTCTACGACTCTGATATACAGATTGGTTCATTGTGATACACCCAAAAAGCTCACAAGTCGTTCTATGAAATTGTATGTATGAGAAATTTATCTCCGTCCATCCTACTTCACAACTACATAGATTATCACCTTCTCTCTATGATTCGCACCAAAACATTTCGCTTTTGCAAGTATATTCAATTATATCTGAAGACCCCTTCTTATTGGTTTCGTTGTCAATCTGAACCTTACTTGTAACGTTTTTATTCTTATAATTTTCTATTACAGAAAAGAATTCTCAAAAAAAAAAAAAAAATCTATCTTTCAAACCCTTTTCTGTAAGAGACCTATATATTACACCACTCACCACACTGTACATTGCCAATCAACTAATCATCCTATCGGTATAGCTCGTCGGGTGTAAATATATATCTCAATGCTTCAAAACCTCCAGCCAACCGTACAACTCTTATGACCATAACTCTACAGGAAACTTCCATGGTCAATCCGAGCTGTTTGGCGGAGGGTGTTCGGACCTTCAGCAGCGTCAGGCATGCTAGTGGGGCTCCGTCCTAAGCTCGTCGGAATGGGGGGGATCTTGCTACCTACTAACCGAACTGTGTTACATGTTTAATCATGCCTGTCTCGAGGTGTTGTTGAGAAGAATTTTGTTTCCAAAAGAAATGGTACCCGAAAGTGTCTTGCCTACTACGAGGTCTAGAATAACTCGTCAAAAAAAAAGAAACGAGTATGATTTGTTTCCGATTGCAACCTAATATACCCAATGAGAGTAAGATGGTCATACTCCCAGGAAGCGTGAACCCACCCCTATGGTGGCTTCGAACACGAGCCGAAAGCCAACCACCGTTGGTGACTAGGCCACTTCCAAAAACTTGTTAACTAGTCACCCCTATATTAAGGAGAGGACTTACCCTCTTTTAGGCTAAACTGCCCCGGCTGTCTCCATCGCCATCAACACATCCTTGGTCCACGTATCTACCACATTCTATTCATGGTGGGGACTTACCCAGTAGAATAATAACAAAAACCTCTTCGGAACCAGAACAAGGATAAAAAAAAACTAACTGCCGAATTGATTCCAAATAATACCCATCAGGGGATTTTATTGAACCTACTCAAGTCATATAAACTTAAATATCTAATCCAAATACAAATTAGAGTACAAGTGCTGATTATTCTAAAAATAATCGAATTCAGTTCCCCTCAAGGGGTTTCCTTAAGGAATAATCTTACGTACTAACAAAGTGGGGGGGTTAGTGAAGAAATAATTACACTATACCTAAGATAGCCACTCGGAAATTGTAGGGTTATATCCCAAAGAAAATGAAAATTGCCTTACAACACTAATGGTAATCTTAACAACAGGAATTTGTACTTAACCTATCGAGATATCGGTCAAACAAAAGAAATATTATTAACAAAATAAAATACACAGAAATCTCACACCCGGATAATGGTGAGAGATGGATGAAACGCATCAGCCAGAGGGGCTAAACAAAATCTAGCGTCTCTGAATATGACTATGTACTATTAATTGTAACTTATGTCTAACTAGTAGATATGTCACGCGAATAAAAAAAAATCAATATTTATGTTATACTCAATCAGAAGTGCAAAACGACTTACCCCAAAATATCCAAATTCCCATATCTTTCGGGACGCGAACTGCTGACTGCTGAGGGATGGTGTGCACAGCATCTCCAGGTTGTCTAACAGATAAAAAGAAACTGGGGGGGGGGGGGGAAAGAAATAGAAGTAAAGGTCGCGAAATTCGCCGATATAGATATTGATTTCCTTTTTTTTCTGTTTTTTTTTCTACTTTTCTTACGCTTTCTATGGTAAATCTAACATGAGGAATTCTTACCAGATGTAAAATATATGATTAATTTACATTTCTGTTGCATTGCAACCTAAGAAATCCATTTATCAATCATAAAGAATATTATTTTTTTTTTTTTTGTTCTATACTTTTCTTTGTCACTTTTTTTTTTTGTTATTTTACTTTATTTTTTCCTTTCTTTTTATTTTATTTCATAGAATTACAAGAGAATGTTCAACGCATTAGCGTTAGCCGAATTAAACGTTAAAATTTTTCTTATTGGAGTCGGTCGCTAACGATCACTTCACGCGCACTGTACCCGTAACCGGTATAATTTTACTTGCACACATTACCACGCTTCAAATAGTTTTTAAAATAATTTTACTAAACCGAGAAAAAATAAAAATATTTTTTTCCACGAGGAAATACCTCGTGCCAACCGCGCGCACACATCTCGACCAAATATAATATTATTATTATATTTATTATTATGATTCCCACACAACGGGTAGGCGAAAGCAACAGCCAAGTCGAAAAAGAGAAGAAAAAAAAAATGCATGTTCACCCAAGCTCGCTTGTGATTGGTGGATACACATGTTGGCAAGAAATATTTTGCGACCTACGGTATCGGCTGGGACAAAGCACAACAAGAAAAAAAACCATCACGCCATACTTTGTCTCGTATGGAATGTTCTAGGGCAAATTATCATTTTTTGCATTGGAACATTTTTTTTTGTTACTGTTCCTTGTGGTTGATTTTCCTTTTGGAACTAGGGTCGGACATTCTGAGTACACTTCGGACAGAATTTATTTTGTTGGTTTTTTCTTCCTCTGGCTTGCGCGTTTCCTACATACTAAGTGCTCCTTAAAATGTCTCTTTGATCGATGAACTGAACTATCGCCTGATATTTTCACATGAACTTCCCGTGTTCTATTCTCATACAACATTACTTAATGTATGACCTCTTCTCATTTACTTATCTTTTTTTATACAATGAATAAGATTACCAATTATAACAATCCCATCTTAATATTCCTACTTATACATTAAATATGATAAAAAGACCATTTCCCTTCGATCAAATAAACCATATAAAAACCACATCTAATTAACATACACAACGACCATGGCTACGAACCACCATCCAAATCAACAGCCACGATAACGCTACCAACACCCATGACCACGGCAACGACACCTGCTAACCCATCCACTGCCACAAACAACAACAACACCACCACCTACTGCTAACAATAACATACCGCACACACACACACAAAACCCACCAACAACTCACAACTACGACAACCGTCGCGGCACCAACCATACAAAGATCAACTCACAACATAACAACCCCATAACTCCAACATCAAAAGATAACACGAATACCAATAATTACCTCATCTCAAAGGAATTCACTCAAAACACATAAAACTGATAACAAAAACTATCAACCACCAGCGGCGGCCGGCCGGCGCCTAAAACACACAATGTAGATAACCTACTTCAGCCAAAGCAACCACACTCACTCCAAGGTCATATCTTCCCTCTCGCTCTAATATCTTCCCTCTCGCTCTAGCACAGAATTCCCAGTCTCAACCGCCCCAATACCTACTGACTTTGTCTTTCACCACCATTTTTTGAGTGGGTACCAAGTAACCGTGCCTCGCGTACAAGAGAACAGCATCCCTAGCAGCTGAAAAGCACAAATAAAATCAGTAAATATAAATATAGACAAATAAATAAAATCTAAAATTATAAATTAAAAGTTAAAAGAAAAGTTCAATATTAAATTGTATAATTATATATAAATTGAACCTACTTTCTTTTATTTTGTTGCTCTTTAAATCATTGAGGAGCCAATTTAATCTTGACTCTTTTATGTTTCGGTCTTCGGAAAGAAATTGTAGTATTCTTTGGAATACTTCGTCCCAGTTGTCTAGGATTTAGCGCCGCTGTGCATTACCTTGAAGTCCATGTCGATCCATATTTGAAAAGTAAAACGTTTTTACTTAATAATTGAAAATGTGATACCGTATATATAATGCACATTCCAACTGAGTATATTATAGAAACAATTATAATACTCCGTCAAAATAAACAATAAAATCATTAATTGACATAAGTTCATTCCCAATTCCTATAAGGAAGGGAGAATGTGCTCCTCTACCTGCTGCGCTGTTTTACCAACGAACAAAAATGCTTCCTGATAATCCTTAATGGTGTACTTCATTGTGTTTTTTTTGCCGACTTTGTCTTTCACCACCATTTTTTGACTGGGTACCAAGAAACCGTGCATCGCGTACAAGAGAACAGCATCCCTAGCAGCTGAAAAGCACAAATAAAATCAGTAAATATAAATATAGACAAATAAATAAAATCTAAAATTATAAATTAAAAGTTAAAAGAAAAGTTCAATATTAAATTGTATAATTATATATAAATTAAACCTACTTTCTTTTATTTTGTTGCTCTTTAAATCATTGAGGAGCCCATTTAATCTTGACTCTTTTATGTTTCGGTCTTCGGAAAGAAATTGTAGTATTTTTTGGAATACTTCGTCCCAGTTGTCTAGGAGGGATTTAGCGCCGCTGTGCATTACCTTGAAGTCCATGTCGATCTATATTTGAAAAGTAAAACGTTTTTACTTAATGATTGAAAATGTGATACCGTACATATAATGTAATGAGTATATATATAGAAACAATTATAATACTCCGTCAAAATAAACAATAAAATCATTAATTGATAAAAGTTCATTCCCAATTCCTATTTGAATACGTTATTTGATACAAATGTTGCACAAACCCCCAAAAGATTGAAAAAGCAATGGGTCATTCTAAATTAAACAAATGAAACATTTTGAACAGATTGCCTATCGCTCTAATATACGATTTATATTTAGATTTGAATCCGCAAAAATAAGCAATAAAATCATGAATTAATGGAACTTCACCCCCAATTTATATTTGGAAATTGCGTATCCTATCGTTTGTTGTGCGGTTTCGTTGTGATTTTCTAACTTTTGTAAGTTCATAACATCAGAAGCATATGAAAATGTTGCTTTATTTTAACGAAAACACTTACAGCCCTATTATGACTATCAAATATCAACACGATATTTGATAATAATTGATACGTATCAACAAAATGAATGAATCGGTATTATGGTTATCAACATATCAACATTTTTGATGAATTGTGAATATTGTTGGATTTAAGATCTATTGTGAATAGTTTTATCGATAAACTTGGTATTACGGTTGTCAAAAAAATTGATATTCATCAAATATTCTATTAACCACAAATTTCTTGTTGATACGTATCAAATATTCCGGCGGTTAAAAATTTATTTTAACACCAAACTATCAATTGATACTCATAATACCAAAATATCGTTGAATTGATAGATGTTATCAAGTATTTCATATGGAGATTGTCGTATTTAATTATTCGTACAATACCTTCAGCATTGCTTTCTGAAACTTTGAAAATTTTAGTAAAATGTGTCTACAAAATAATAATAGCATTTCTTTTTTTACCAGCTATTTCTTTATCGGGATGAGTACAACTTGGAGATTTAGTGGGAATGGGGCTGCTTGCTGACCCAAACGATCTTTTCATGTTGCTATATTTATTGTAAATTCGACCCGTCCTCGTGGACGTTCTGTAATATTCCTGGAAAAATATTGAAATCAGACACATTTATATTGAGTCCGTTCTAGCTCAAATGATATCTTTTTAAATTTATTCTGATTTTCAAACATTCTGAACATTAAATACTGAGTACATTATGTATTTAAAAATGTAAATAAACTCGTATTTTCAGTTATACGAATACGGGTAGATTATTCGAATCGAATGAAAGTCAGACTGAAAAATTTCAGAATTATTTATTATCTTTTTTATTTTATTTACCAGTTTCTCTGAGGGAAACCGTTCGAGGATTTCTCTTTCGATTTTGTAGCTTTCTTTTAAGCTCAACGTTGTTTTGTTCTCTTCAAAATAGTTTGCCACAGTGCCTATGAGCATGATCCTCTGTTCATCACCAAATTGTTTCTTTGAATTATAATGTTCTACCAAAAGCCTCCCTTTCAGTGTGTTACAACGGGTACATCAGAACATTACTATAGAACTTTAGTGCCCGACACTTACCGGATTGACCTTATTGACACACAAAATATTTAGTCTAATGGTTATAAATGATTATTAGTAAGGCGCAATGACAGAAGAAATAAAATGTTTGCTGTAGTAATGACTTTAACAATTTCTTACCTATAAGGACATCTGCCAGCTCACTTAAGTTCCAACTTTTCAGAAGGTCCCGTAATTTTTCGTTTTTCGATTCCATTTGAAAATTAGCATCATTATGCATGCTTCGTCGCTTGCTGCATCAATCAAAATGAAGTCTTGTGGATTAAAGGTTTGAGCTGAGTTAATGTTGAATCCAGGGTCAATGTGTTCACTCTCAGTTTCGGGTATTTCGTCACAAAAATCATCATCAGAGCTATAAGGTGGTAATGGTGCAACTCCCATGTTCAGTGGGTCCTCGTTAGAATGTGTGTTGTCGTTTTCGCCAGAAGAACTAAAGTTCATCTCCTGGGAATTCATACCGCTGTTTTTCCTGATATCCATTTGTAAGTTAATAATGTTGAGCTACTGAAAACAAATATGAACTAAATTTTTATATATTTGCAGCGTAATTTTCTTTGATTCTAATCATTGTTCTCCTCTTGGCGTTTTCATGCAAGTTAAAGGAGGTCCGACAAGGTCGTTTACATTTAATACCGAAAACTCTCCTAAGACGTTAGGTTCTATGTCGTAAGCCAAAAAATGTGGATAATATTGCATTGAGTTAATTTGTTGACAAAATAGCATCAATAGTAAAAATGTTTAAAATTGTAAATATTTTAATATCATTTTTGTATGTTGCTACATAGTATCCATCTTTGAATATATAGCCATTGAATTTAATTTTGTGAAATGATTTAATTAGCGTATGATCTATGTGTAACAGTTCGGATATAATATTATTAAAAGGACTGCTTTTTCGATCCGATTCAATAAATGAATAAGAATACTTTTCAGAGTTGAGATCCATTAAAGAATATGCAAATTTTAATTGATACTTTATTGCTAAAGTTAGGCAAATGTTCTTTCGTGATGTTATAGCTTTGGAATATACTTTGAATTGCCTGTGTTTCGCCTCGTATTGAAAACACCAAAATGTTCTTAATGGTCCTGATTTTCTTAAAATTGTTGGATAGTGAATAAGATTATGATGCTTTGGTTTAAGTGTGTCATTAAAAAGGCGCACGTAATCCAAGTTGTGTTTTGCTATTTTGGTACTTAAAAGAGAAATAAAATCAGAATCGATCTCGAAGTTGAGGATCATATCTATTAATTCCAAAAAATTCAATAGAAAAGCCCAAACCTCGTCATCTTTATGCACCATGTCGCCAACCATAACTGGAAGGCAATAAACAAATGTTTTCATTTCTCTTGCTGACATTTTAAAATGTTTCTTTAATAAATGAGCTGCTGTTATTTCCCCTGATATGTTGTCCATTTCAATTGATCCGTAATCAAAATTACTCTTTCTCGAATTCAAAGTTTCTAAAGTGAAATACTTCGCCGTTTCTATACAATATTTTAATATATGGGTCATATTATAGTGGCAAACTCCTTCAAATAAATCATGCATAACATCAACGCTATAGTTTTCTACTACATGAAATGATGGTATTCGATTTAATAATGAGACTTCTCGGATTCCACTTTCTGAAGATTGCTGGCTTTTAATATCGTTATCATAGTTTGTTCGATTCCGCATTAAAATTTCGTTTTCAGTACTTGCTGTATAAGTTTCAATTTTAAGCATTTTACATAATCTTCAAAAGCTGTTACTAACGAATGATCTGTTAAAATTAAGAAATGTGTTGAGGCCTAAGTTATCTCCCAGCACCAATCCCAAGATGAAATGAATGTGTTGTACACCATTTTCTAAGGATTATGCTATTAAGCGATTATCCGATTTCGACTGTATTATTGGGATTATTTAGCAAATTCTGATACGCATTTTGACCGACGATGCAAATAGGATGAGGATTGCCTACAACCACGTCTATTGAATTGGCGATTCGAATGCATTTAACTATTAAAAAAATTCTTTAAGTCGATTTATTGTAGTATATATATACCTTTTCAGCAGAGTTAATTTTTTATTACAATGAGAGTTGACTGTACTTAAAAATTAATAGACAGGTAATATGTAATGGCTTACCTTTTCACTTCCAGGTTTTCTTTTACTGCTTTTCTTTTCCTTCCTTTAAATTTTGTTTTTACTTTCACGTTTGACTTTTAATTTTTTACCTTTTTATATATTTTTCACACGATTTTAACACGCAAAAACACCCAGACACGTCTGGTCTACCAAACAACGCCGCACAAAATGCAAAAAGTAGCATCGCTATTTGTTTCGACAAAAGATTTAATTGAATAATGTAAACTATTCGTACCTTTATGAATCTCTACGTTGGATGTAGGGTGACATGGTCATAGATGCACCACCCTTTTTTCATACTATCATAAGTCTTTTAAAATAAGCTCTTGGTGCTCGTTTTTTTTTGTATTCATTCGATGGGTTATTTAAGTAAAAACCTACAAGCTTAAACTTTTGATAGCGCCTGTCTTCTGAAAGTTAGCTTACATTTTTTGAAAAATGTGAAATGGTGCATGGTACACTATGGTATGTACTGAATGCACCAACCGTGTGTGCAGAATGCACCAGGAGGGTGCTCATTGCACCACGGATTGATTTTAATAATTAAAAACATAATTTCAATTAAAATACGAGTTTTATTGGAACAAAAATAACATAAAGGATTCTTAAAACACAAATAAATAGAAAAATTCAAGTTTAATTTACATTAAGAAAATTAACAGAAAATTAACAAAAATAAATTATTAAAAAAAAAAAAACTTCATATCACAAAGAAAAAATAAACAAAAACGAGTTATTCTAACATAAAAATGCTTTAAAATAGATAGAATTAACGAATATTTAAATTGCCGAAATATTCGGCAAATTTGTACGATGATTGCTGCCGTTTAGTTGGCCCCAACACATCAGGATCTTTCAAGACGTATCTTATATCATCCTCTTTAACCAAAGCAAAATCTGGTACTTGTGGCATACAAAAAACCTCTTTTTTTTTTGAATTGAGCCTCAAAAATGAAATGAACCAATCATTACAGCTGTTCTTGGGTTCTAATATTTTACCGACGTAGAAAACATAATTTTTTTTTGCTTTAAATGTCACTAATACAAATTTGTTTAGTGAAGGCAATTCATTTATCGGTTGGCAAAGAATTTTTTTAGTTAAAATAACTTGTGAATTTGTTACAGTATCTTCTGGATCAGAAAAGTCAAAGCTGCTGTCGCCTGAATCAGCAAACTGCTGTGAAGTATCAGTGTCACTGTCACTTTCACTGTCTTGAAGAACCTTTCGTTGAACAACATTTACCTTTATCTTAGCTTTTTTAACGTTCTTCTTTTTTTCAGCTAATTTATTTTTCTCGGGAGTATCAGTGGCAATTAAGCTGCGACCAGCAGTACGTTTCGTTGTGTTCTTACGGGGACCCACTTTTATTGGCTGTCTGAAATCAAAGGGGCTCAGAAAAGCTTTAGTGTTGCTGCAATGGGGTTGGGGGCTCTTTTCGGCTTCGACAAGTTGTGGCAGTTCGTTGCTACAATGTGCATGTTCTTCTATTGATTCTGTTGTTGTAACTGTATGAACAGGCTGGGCAACCTGCGACACGTTATGTTGATCAAGCGTAACTACTGATGAATATTGCTGTGTAGAAGAAGTTGTAGTTCCATTGTTCTCGTCAGCGTTTTTATCGTTAGAATGTTCAATTTCCTGCTGTCCCAAAGGCACTGTTTGAAAATTGGGCGAGGTTAAAGGATCTGGTCGGTCAGTTACGGAGCTTGGCAGGAAATCTTCATCCGTGAAAATATTTCTATCGAATGGAAAAATTCCAGTTTTTTTAAATGCATTAATTATATTAACGGGTGTCAAAGCTTTGTAAAAAGATTTTCCAATTATTTCTGCGAGATTGTAGATGGTAACTGGCTGTCCAGGCATTCGTAACATAAAAGAGTCCATTTCGCTGTTATAAAATTTCTTAAATGGACCGAAAACACCTACATCTAACGGCTGCATCTTAGAAGTTGTGTGCGGATGGAAAGTTAGAACTGTAACTCCTGATTTTTTAGCCAAGTCAAGAGCTTCTATTGCAAGATGCGATTCGTGGTTGTCCATTATAAGCAAACTCGGGTGCGTAATACTGCTGTTTGTGTGTTTTATAAAGTGCTTCATTACCTAAAGACAAACAAATCAATAAAAATAATCAAAGTTTTTTTCTCAAAAAATTAGTGCTTAGGTAGGTACTTCAACAAATAGCTCGGAATTCATCCAGCCGGATGGGGTTGCCAATCCCAAGGATCCTGGCGGTGCTCCATTAATCATATGACTTTTGAAGTTCTTCCGTGGGAATACCATAACTGGAGGTAAAGCCTGACCACTAGCACTGACAATGCAACAAGTGGTAACTAGAATACCCCTCTCTCCACTAGTCACTTTACATAAATTTTTAGCATTTTTTGGTGTTAGGACCCTTTGTGGTTTTTGCACTGTTGTAGTGGAGGTCTCATCAAGGTTAAATATTCTAGTGCCCTCGGAAAATTCAGGATGCCTCTGAAGGATTTTAAATAGGTTGTCAAAAAAAATGTCCACTGAATATTTGTTAAATGATGTCGCTCGAGCTAAGCTGCATGCTTCAGGTTTTTTTTAAAGACAATTCGGGGTGCCTTCCCCGGAAGCCCCGAAGCCAATCTAGGCCAGCCATTGAATTAGTTTTCCAGCTGGCTGGTATATTTTCCATCTGATTAATGGATGCTAGTTGAAAAGCCAACTTGCGGCATTCGGTTGCTGTGATCCCATAAAAAATTTTGGCGCAATAAGTAATATAGGATTTTAGGGACTCCTCCTGCTGGTCAGAAAAAAACTTTCTATGCGTATATTTTGCAGTCAATGATATTGTTGAAGCTGGACAACTCTTATATTTTCTGTAATATCGTCGAACAGTATGGTAAGACAGACCAACTTCTTTAGCAGATCCTCGGAGAGACATTCCCCCATCGATTTTTGTGAGTGCTGCTCTCATCTGGTCTTTCGTATGAAAGCCTTTTTTGCGTTGTAAGACTGGTTTTCGCGGCATCTTAAAAAAAGTTTGCCCTTTAAAAAAGTTATTCTTCGCAAAATCGCTTAGGTGCACAATGCACCATGGTGCATTTAGCACTATGCTTATGTGGAGCATTGTGCACCATCATGTATATTTTGATAAGAATTTTAATATTTAGAAAAAAACACAACAAAACTATTAACTTCTTGTTTAAAATATAAGCAAATGTCCCGATTAAGCGATTTATCAATTTTAAATCAAGAAAAGCTCGATTTACAAGAAAATATTAAAAAAGTAAACTCACCTCGATTTTTTTGTTTTTCACTTGAATTTTACAAAACACTTTGTACACGTGTGCCAACAAGCACGGACACGACCAGACTGAAGCCTAACGCAGTTGCTTAATGTAACGGAAACATATAAATGAGGTATACACCAATACAGCTACCAGTTTGCTGGATATGGCTGTGGTGCATTTTGCACCACTGGTGCATTTATAACCACCTCACCCTACGTTTTTTTTTTCATAAAGTTACGAATCGTTTACATTATTCAATTAAATCTTTTGTTCATTTATGTATGGAAAGAACGAGAAGCCGAAAAATAAAGAACATAGCTGATCGTTTGTAAATAATATGTATACAAGCAGCTGAGTTTGAGCGGATGGTGTGTTCATGGTGGGTTAGGGCTGTGTTCTGCAGACATATTTTTATTGTGGGACTAAATCCACTTCTGTACTTGTTGTTAACTCCAACGATTTGCTGCTGGTCGTTCACTCGTCGTGTCCAAAATATTCGTTTTCTCGTACTTATAAAAAAAAACCACGAAATTATAATTGATTATTCTCCTTCTTTTACTTATTCGATTTTATTGGTTTAGGATGGCGGCCACGCGCCGTGCTGTTTGAGTAAGGAGGTACAAAAGATTGGCCGAGAAAAATAAAATGGTCGACAACCACGACCTTTCTAGAATGCCGGAAGTTCTACGGCTGCATTATAAATGAAGTTGGTTGGGGTTCGCCACATGTCAACGCATATAAAAATGTACTAGTTGTACTAGATTTTTTATTTGTAGTTAACAGTTGGCGTTAACACTTGTACTCATATACTGTATGGGTATGTTATAGTCCTCTGCACTTATTGAAGCAAGAGGATCCACCAGCGATTGTAACGCTGGTATTTTTACTTATTTACCTTGATGTAGTAAGCATGCGTTTATAAATTCTCCCATAGCGTGCTGGAATATGGGATACGGCATACTACGTGGTATTCGCTGATCTTCAACAGCGATCCTATCATATACCTGCCGGAAGAGGGGAATAAACTCATAACAATCAAAATTTTGGCCTAAAGTCTTCTTGACGGGCTTACTGCCACGATTGTTCCCACTGTATAGTGGCTCATCTCTCGGAGGGGTCTCAACTGTCGTAGGTGCCACTTCGACAGCTGGCCTCACCCTGGGTGGTCCGCGGGAGGTCCATGCTGCGCTATCGGTGGTGGTCGAGGTTGGGAACGGCTCATTGCTGTATCGTAAGCATCCTCATTCCGCATCATGTTTGACCAGTTTCCATCACCGAACTGTTACTGATGCCGGCCTTTATTGAAGTCGCGCATCCTATTAACATCGCGTGCTCTAAAAGGGTGACGCTGATTTTGGCCTTGCTGGCCTTGTGCGGGTATGCCACGCTGTGTGTTTCAGATATTTGACGCCATGTTGTGGTCTATGCAATACCTACCACTATAGATAAAAGAAAACACCAGTTCGTTCACAAAAATCACAAAAATCTAAACTTGGGACAAATTACTTGTTTTATCTAAAGTCCAATCGCGGGACACTGATGAGATGACCATCTTGGTCTCTGGTTCGTTTTTCTCTATACCTCGCCAAAAGTGACGATGTGCTTATGGCACAACTAGCGACTTAACAACATTTTGGCCAGGGGTGTTATTGTGGTGCTACACATGTAGACTATTATTTAAAAACTTCATCTGTCAAAAACGACATAATGATTTAAGAAGTGAAACTTTGGTTTGAGAGTTTCCTTGAAAAGGGATGTATATTTTGCATTGTGTATTTCAATGTTTTAACCAAGAATTTCAAGGCTTTTGGAATCCCACCGACTTAACAACACTGAGTCAATTAATTTTAAAAGAGATAAGAAAAACTTCCATACATCGTTCTCTGCAGGAATTAAATCATATAAATAGTGTGGGTGTTTACAGGCGGTGGAGAATCCCACCGTCGCGTCGTGTGAACCACGCAAACTAGGGACTCGCAAAAAAAAAAAGAAGAAGAAACAAGTGTGCTATTTTTCATGGACAGTGGAGGAACCCGACCGTCGCTTGTGAAATATCAAACTTGAGTGTCTTGGACTTGCAATAAGCTCGTCTTATATACCATTGACATTGAGCTTTTAACGAAACTTTTGTTTTTCGTTCTTTTCTTTTTGGTGTTAACCAGATCAAAATTGTACAATTAAAATTAAAATTCATCATTTTACAAAATATAACAATTCAAAAATAACTATATAAGAGGAAATGTTATATCATAATTTACAATTCTTACAATCTCCCCCTCTGGCGCTGAGATCGTCTCGATGTTGCGGCAGGATTCGGAATTGGCTTCGTCAGTTTCGGGCGACCTCGTCTTCGTAATGGCTGGACTGGTTCGTCATTTGTTTGTGAAATGGAGGAACGATATTTCGATATTAGAGGAGACATGATATGTCCCCAATGGAATAGTGAGATCGTTTTTTGATTCAATCTGATAGGTTGAGGCGTCGATTTGCTTGATGATTACGTAAGGTCCATCTCGTTTGGGTACAAATCTCGAAGTGATCCCTTTTGTGGCCTTACTAAGGGTGTGGGAGGTGATTTAAACTTCGTCACCTATTCTAAGGATGTGCTGTTGTCTTCGTTTCTCGTTGGTTTAGTGCTTGTTTAGATCTTGCACCTTCTCGGTTGCTGTTTGAGCCTCTCTGATTACACTTGAGAGCTTTTGCAGTTTTGGAATAATTTGCTGGGTAACGTTTTTGTCTGCTTCTATTGGCCTAAGATCGGGGTTGACATTGTTAAATGTTCTCGGTTCCCGTCCAAACATAAGGAATGAAGGTGTATAGCCCGTGCTTTGGCATTTTGTAGTGTTCATTGGGAACCGTATTGCGAGTAAATTATCGGCTTAATTAGTGTGATTGTTGTGTAACGAAAACCTAAGCAACGGCACGACCTTCGAATGCAGGTATAGCTACTACAGCTCGAGTATGCCGACACTCGTCGACTTCGACCGCTGCACCCATCCACCACTTGTACCACCCATATGACCCAAGGTCACAGGACCCCTGGGGCAGTCCGGGCAGAATGGTGGATGGGGGTGTCCAGGCCTCCTGCAGCCAGGCATGACCGTTCCTCCAACGAACTTGCTCAGCGGCGGGCGGGGATCTTGCTGCAGGTCCCAGACTGAGGTTACATTTTTTTTTACATGCCTGTAATATCAAAAAAAAAGGTCAAAAAGGTGAAAAGCACGACCGGAATTACCATTGTCCCTAACAAATAATGATTTGCTAGGCCCGAGTTAAGAATATATTCACACAGTTAGTTCCCAGTGGGAGAAAAAGCGGGGAAGTGTAAGGTTGAGGTACTTCCCTGGAGCTGACCCACCCCTACCTAGTCGATGCTAGGCATCCGTGGCCGTCGATTCGCTCTCATATGTTCGGCGGCCCCTTACGTGAAAGTGGCTCTAACCGCTCACGGGCTAAACCACTGACGTCACTCGTACTTTACCTCCTGGTTGTCCATGTCCTCATGGCCGGCATCCCCACTCTTCGAATCTTACAGATTCTTCATGGCCGAAACGCTCATATGAAAGGCTTATCTCAAAATAACAGACGACAAATAAATATCCATCTTGAAGTAAGCATCGCTTACGTTTTTATTCGAAACAAGCATATTCCTTAAATTCTATAACTTAAATCTATCGCTCCTACAATTTCCCACCAATCGGGGCTCCTGAACGTAATGGTTTAACGTGCTTGGTTATAAAACAACACGATGGAAAAGCAACCGGTCTTATGACAACATTGACGTAGCGACTAGGGAGTTCAAATCCGTAGCCAGACTACTCGCTGGTTGGTGTGACCTATGCCACTGCCAGAAAAGAATAAAAAGTCGTTACTTCCTGAATATTACGACCAATTACACATCCGCGCAAGGTGTTCACGCTCTGAAGGACGTTCTTCTCGGTTTAGCTCACCCACGATAAAAAGGAAAACAAAAAAAAAAATGTTATGACGCCACGCAATGGTCTACACAGAAACTTATTTCGCACGACTTTGCTCAAGAACAACAAAAAAAATAATCACTTGAATTTACAATGAAAGAAAAATTCCCTACCATGAACTCATATGGGTCATTTATACTACGTTACACTTCTTCGGTTCCAAAAATGAAATTTACCAACAACCAAACTTACCCCCTTTTTTTTTCTTTTGCCTTTCTGCAGGGGTTAGGGCGTTAGGGTAATACGCGCTCCGTGGTGAGGTCCTGTGGTGCACCGCATTTCCTTCCAGGGGTCCTGCATACCGAATTCAAAACGTATGCTAACGACGAGATGCTAAACACTAGGGATGAATCATTTGAGCTCAATAGAAGTTTACAATATCAAAGCCTCAGCTCGACGAATAATCGAAAAGTTGAGTGTTTTCGGTTGGGTGGTGATCTAGGGTGACAAATCGCTCCCTCTAGCGGTGGATGGATATAGCTGAACTAGCTGCAGCCAGAATGGTGGTGGTTGGCCATCTCGCCCAAGCCAAACACTTCTGTGTGAAAACGACCAAAATTTATGTACACGACACGACTGCGTAATTCACTCGTTGGGGATTCTTTTTTTTGTATGTAGTTTTGCTTTCTTCTATCCCTTTCAATGTTTCGATGCACCTTTTTTTTCGTTCTTTTCTTCTAGAAATTTGCTTCTAGGTTCTTTTTTTTTCGTTGTCTCGGCGATGTAATTTTTCTTGATGCAAACTTACTGCGCGTGACTTTCGCGCTTTATGAGCTGTATCTTGTGTAGTTTATATTTTTTTTTCCTCTACATTTACAGGGGCTATTTTTGCGCACACAACACGAGCGCTGGAGAAACTTTGTTTCACGGGGGTGGTTTATTTTTTTTCTTTGGTTTTTTTTCTTTTTTCTCTTTTTTTTCTTTATGCGAACAACGATGGGACGACGATTAACACGCGGATAACGACGTGCGGGTGTTCGGTCGAGATTATGATCTCGATCGCGAACTTCCCCTCGAAGGCGAAATATTAATTCCTCGCGTTAAGAGACGCGAATTTGATTTTGTTTTTTTTTTCTTTTGCTAACTCGCAAATTGCATCGACACGCGGTCCGACCACCAGAAATTTAAGACAAAAGAAACGTGCCACGCGCACTCCCCAAAAGACTTTTTATCGCGCTCTACTTGTGGCTACCACCCTATTCAACTGCTTGCTCTATACTGTACTGACTTTTTCCAACCAACTAACGCCACGTCGCACATGCCGGCTGTAAGTTTTTCCAACAAGGCGGGTATAGCCGTCTCGCTTGCGCTAATGGCGCTCGACCATGCGTGTGTTTTCGACTCAATTATTATAGAAGTGTCTGTTCCGAAAATTCGGCTTGTGCTTTTATTGCTGGAAGGGGATTTTTTTGCATTTGGCTTGTGCCTAACCGGTGCGTTTTGAATAAAACGAAACTGCCTGTGACGGGTTGAAATAATTGACCATAATTTGGGCGAAAAAAATATGGCTGCCTATTGGAAATACGGGTGCGTCTACGCTCGTGAAAATTATGGCACTCTCGCATCTATTACAGGGCTTCTCAATCCGATCTACCATGTTAAACTCCGCATCTGCATGCAGCGCTTACTACAGTTGCCTACATTTATTGAGATTTGTGTCTTAAGATCCCTGCTTTTCCTTTCCACCGGATTGGCTTCTGGGTGGTAAACAGGAGTTTGTTGGATCCCAAAGTAGTCTGCTAGTTGTTGCATTAAGACGGATATAAGCTGAGGTCCGTTGTCTGTTAAAAGTCATCTCGGCATGCCATAGCGAAAGAATACTTCGTGAAGTAAAGTCATGGCACAATTCTCAGCTGTTGCTTCCTTGAGATTCCATCGAATGTCAGCAGCGAATCCTCTACATATATGCGGAGTGTAAATGTACTTCTTCCGCCAACCGCGCCCTCAGCTACGTCCTCATAATTTGACTCATCATCCGATCCTTGCGCTTATGCCTCGCGCCCCAACCCGTAATGTGTAATGAGCCTATCCTGTATTGTCGTTTTCAGTCCTGTAGTCGGTAAGTTCAAAAGTCCTAACTGCTCTTTCAACCCCTCTACTGTAAGTGCGAGTATCGCATCTAATTCCATTTTTAATACTGTTATGATGTAATTTAAAATTTTAACTTGATCACTGAATACTTTCTGTCACTCCGTCCACTGGCAATGGACGTCGGATCGGAGGGAATCGCTCTTGTGAATACAACCACTCTAAATAAAACGCAACCGTGGTTTACTAGAGGAAGAGGTTTATTCTCTGTTGAAGTGAATGGTATAATATTAGTATAGATCAAAAATAGCTATTTCAACTTACTCTTTTTTTTTAGCAATTCCTTGGCTCAGGTCCGATTCCGACGACAAATGTAAAAAATCTACGGCACTTTCTCTCACTACAATATACGAGTATAGATCTGAGAAGTATCCTACCGACTGCGCCAAATAAATAACTAAGTTGATTTAAAAGAAATATATATACTTTTATTATTAAAATAGCTTAGGAGCTAAATAACGCTTAGCGTCAGTCTACGATGTTAATTATAACTGCCCAAAAGAGGGACGAAAAGTGTAACGGATCCCCTCGCAGATGTTACCACGATCATAGTCAATCTATGATTGTCTTGTTCCATCGACTAACCAGACCCAGCTTACAGACCCTGAGGTCGGTTCAGGATGGTCCAGCACTAAGGGGTGTTCGAACTGCTAGTGGCTCAGGCATTATCTCCCTTCCCGGTAGCTCATCGAAAGGGGGGATCTTGCCACTAGTTCCGAACGGGTGTCACATTAAGTTTTAAATGCCTGAAATCCTATCAAAAACCAAAGAGAAGAAATAATTCTCTTCCTTCTACCTTCCTGCAACACAAAAGAAATTTCGCTAGGCCCGAAGTTTTGTGTGTTGATTAGCTGCCCTGGGTAGAGAATCATTAATAACGGAGGAAAGGTGGGAAAAGCGAAGATGGTGAATTGCCTCCCTGAGCTGACCCGCCCCTCACTAAACCTAACGGTCTAGCTTCCATGGCCCTCGCGCCGCTCTATTGCGAAGACCCCCTATGTAAAAACTTTCCTAACTTACAAAAAGATTACATGACACTGCTTCTTACCTAGTTTACCTTCGATCCGGGTTTCCTCCTTTCACATCCCCTCCTGGTATTTATACCGCCCACGGCATAATCAGTATTCACTCTTGAACTGTCAACTGACTCTCAAAGAAAGGAAAACAAACACTGACTAACTTGGCTGACAATTCTGTATTCACATCGCTTACAAAGCTTTTTATTGTAACCTGAAGCTTCTTACGTTTGTAATGAAATATAGGCACGTGAAGAGAATCAGCGACGCCCACTTCTGGTTGTCGCTACCTACACGCCGAGCATATTCCTTTTTCGTCTCAAGTGCTAGTATAGAGCACGTCTAGTTGTACCTGACTAAGCTGCGGCTGGGGGGGTTCAATACTGTCACTCAAGGAGCTCAAAATTAGCAAAACGCCATTATACTTACAAAAAAATTTACGTGCACATAATAAATGCTTTCTTCCCTAATTGTAGTTACATCACTCACCTTCTCAGGTACGACCTAGATGGAACGGTCACCCCTATCTACCCTTCCTCCCATGATTCTCGTTAATTCGGTTGAGAATCCCAAATAGCTCTTCCCTAGCTCAGAACATCTCCGTAATTAAATCAAACACTTAAGAAATGCATTGCATTACAACATTCGGAAATTTTATTTAAAAATAATTCTATGAGGGAGACCCAAGGTGAGGCTTCGTGGTCGTCTCGTGTTTATTCAGATTACGTAAAATTATTTTTAATAAACTTGTAACGTAATAATAATTTATTTGAAAGAAATGGATAACCACTGCAACCGACAGACCGAAGTTATCGAGAAAAAATAATAACCACACCAACCAAGGGTGCGTCACCGACGTAACAACGAATCAATGGTATCCTCTTTCCTCTTACGATTGGTGACAGGGGCCCGTGTATGTAACCAAGCTATTATCAAAAAAAAATTACACGGCGTTGACTGTTAACCTCTGACCACGGGTCAACCCTTATGACCATGTCACCACAGGAACCGACTATGGCCAATCCAGGCTGCCTGGCAGAGGGTGTTCGGATCCTCAGCAGCGTCAGGCATGCTAGCGTTAGCTCCGTCCTACGCTCGTCGAGTGGGGGGGGGGGGTTCTTGCTACCAAGAGAAATGCCGAACAGTGTTACATTAATTTACATGCCTGTCTCTAGCTGTAATTTGAGAAGAATATTATCCCGAAGGAGAGTGAAGGCCCGAAGTGTTCTGAAGGTTGTACCCAAGTTGTTGTGGGATAGCCAACTTAGGACTGTTTACAATCATCTGTATTGTAACCGATATCTGTAGGGTGAGAGCGAGCTGTATTGCTCCCACGAAGTGTTAACCCACCCCTATGATGCCACCGGACAATCGTCCAGGGGAACATCACCTTTGGTAACTAAGCCACTTCATTTATAATATATAGTTACCCCTTAACAAAGGGAGGACTTAGCCTCCTTAGGCGGAACCTACATCGTCAGGTCCTCGACGGTCATCACATCCCAAATCCCAATAATAGTTCTACTTACGTACCATAATACCTAGAAAAATAATCATCACCCGAAGACTTCCACCACAACACAAATAAAATTGTAGAGAGAGGATATTTCACTTTAAGACATAATACATCTTCTTTATTAATCCAAGGACTAAAACTAACTTACAAAACTGCTGCTCTCTAGAGGCCAGCTAAGAGAACCAACAAAAAAAAAACTACTCCCTCAGAAGGAGGTCACTTACATAATATTAAAGTTACAAGGTATGGGGGGGGGGGGGGGGGGGGGGGGGGGGGAGAACAAGAAAAAACAATATGCTCAGCAATTCCGGGGTATAAATATTCATATACTATTGAAAAAATTATTACCAATAATCTAAAAGGATTGCGTCTATCCGATAAAAAAATTCACGAAATTTAATTCATATACTCGATATGATATCTGAAATACAAAGTACCGACGGGCAAGGGTAAGTACTGCCCCACGTCAATGAAAAAAAAGGAGAAAAAACATTTTTTATCACCAGTAAAAGTTACAAAAAAAAAATCATCCACACTGGTGGAAGAATTATTTACTGACTAATTAATTTACGTCCTACCAATAGGAACCAAAAATCAATACCATAGATATCAAGTCAATAAGACTTACCAATAGACTTTTCTAGGAAGAAATTCCCAAATCTTAGGGGCGCGTCCGTTGTCTGCAGGGGAATGATGTGCACAGCATGTCCTGAGAGTTTCTAAACGGCGGGGAAGAAAAGAAATAGAAAATATGCCACCCGCAAATGATCTTACTACCGGATTGATTTAAGTATTCCCAAATTCCTGACTAAACAATAAAAAAAATTCGAACGCAATTACAAATTACTCCAAGGAATACAACCTTGATTTTTTTTTTAACGAAGGGTGCATTACTTTTCAAAGGAAACTAATTTAAATATTTTTTTTTTTTTTTTTGTTATATAATTGAAACCACAATATGTTATTATTGGTAAAACCAAGAAAAGATAGATTTTAAGAGCTAACGGAAGCTGACAATTACGTTAATTAATAGGAAAAATGGGGGGGGTGGGAAATAAAGTGCGGATAAAAAAAAATTTCACAACCCTGATAGCAAGAAAAAAAAAAACTGTTTGTGCTGAGTTCGACACCACTGGAGTCGTGGCAAAGTTTGGCTAGCGGGCCGAGTACTGGGGGATGTTAAGTTATGTCGTGACGCGGTTACACTACACCGGTTAACATTTTGGGGGTGGGTTGCGGGGGGGGTCGAGGAGTTATTAATTAAAGAAAAAAATTTGGTGTTCTTTGTGTGAATCACTGAATTATGTTTATGAGAGTTTTTCTTTTCTCCTTTCTAATATTTTTTTTTTAAGTCCGACGGGGCCTTTGTGGAAATTATTACGCACCCGCGACCAAAAGTAATAAAAACACACTCATCACACGAGCTATTAGCGTTTCGCGTTAATTAATAACTTTACAAGAAACATGTTATTGCCAATTAAACCACGTTTAAAACAAAAAAAAATTTTTCACGTCCGTGGATGATAGGTATACTGGTTTTCGCCTACGGTACAGTGCGGTGGCACACAAAAAAAAAAAAACGATCACGCCATACCCGGACATTGCATGGTGTGTCTTCACAACGCGTTAAGGTGTATATATATATATATGTGTATATACATACGGTTTACTCTGTTTTCAGCTGAAGATAATTCGCTTGGTTGCTCGCGTGGTTTTTTTTTTTTCTGTGAGCAACATTCTCGATGGTTCGATATGAAGAATTCCTACTACCCTAAGGCCGAGATTCACCAACAAAAATGTTAGGGCGCGATACGCCAAAGTAAAATTTTCTTTCTCAACGCGTTTCCCACAAACTGTATAGGTACTTTAAGATCTAGAAAATTCTGAAGAGGTGCTTCTTGCTACATCCCCATAAACGCTATTCCAGTTATCTTAACGAGTATATAACAATCTTCTTACTAATAATATCAGAAAGTGAGGGTTTCGCAAAAATAAATAAAAAAAATATAACCAAGAATATTCAAAGGTATCAGTACTTACCCGAGTTTCCGGTCTCCAATGCATTGGCGAGGAACCTCTGTATGAGCGGTGCAATTTGCACGTTGATTCTAAAGAGGGGAAGGTTATTTATTTCTGCCCTATCCTGCTTTCTTTAATTACCGATCGCGAAACTATCTAAATTCTTAAACCGTGAGATTTCGTTTTATACAAAACGCTTTAATCAATTGTGTAACAATTAAACGTTATCATAAAGTAATTAATAATCGAACGGGAAGTAGGTACCTCCATCAGAATTAAAGCTTAATTTAATTAAGGACTAATGCCTTCGATACGATACAAATTATATTTACTGCCTTTAACGGATAAGTATCATCAAAAAAAAAAATAAAAATTTATAAGGGCTAACGCCTTCTGATCAAAGTAAAGGAATTCTACACAGAATTTAAGTAGGCATTGAAAAAGAGAGAAAAGAAAATCTTAATTTTCATTAACCCGACAAAATGTTAAATCAAATCAAAGTTAAATCACTACAGCTGGGTTACACAAAGCTCCAACTGCTGCATTTGCTGGCCAGGCAGGAACTCCGGGACATCGGGACGCCAAGGGATCATCCAGCTTGGGCTTGATGTTGCCGACTTAGGCTTGGAACCAGTTAGCACTTCTAGGCTCAAGGATTGTGACAAACTCGCGCCGATCTAGGCTATTTTAGTATTCAATGTTCGTAAAATTATTATTTCGTTGGATTGAACCACGTATAAAAGATAGTTAGTCGTCTTACGGCGTCATCGACTTACTGCGAATTAAGAGGGGGTGCGTTGTGAAAATAGTCACTTTAATTTTTAATTGTTAATCGATGGATTGAACCACGTATAAAAGATAGTTAGTCGTCTTACGGCGTCATCGACTTGTTCGTCGTCGTTCGTCCTTTGGCGGAGTTTCAACCGTAGTGGATGGGGCATTTGGTGGTGGTCTGCGGGGACGGTTTTGTGTCCTCGGTGGTGGTCTAGCTGGTCTGGCCTGGGCTTCATCGAACGCCTGGGCGTTATCGACTTGATTGGCCCAGTTTGAATTGCCGAACCGATCACTATGCTGCCGCTCGTTAAATTGAGCCATTCTCTGTATATCTCTAGGACGCATGCGTCCTTGTGGTCGTGCACTACCAGGGGTATTCCCACTTGGATTGTTGCGCTGTTGGGGGGCGGGTATTCCACGCTGTTGTGTTGTATTATTATAAAACGCCATTAAAGCTTGATTCAATTTGTCAAATTTTGTAGTCAAAAAAACGACTTACTGCGAATTAAGAGGGGGTGCGTTGTGAAAATAGTCACTTTAATTTTTTTCATTATTATTTGTTGGTTCACAAATTAGCGCTGGGCGCATAAAAAAAAAAAAAAAAACGTCTGCGTCCGTATGCACATTTCAAGAAACAAAAAAAAAAAAAACAACAACGTCACTTACCCCTTTTGCAAAACCTTAGGGTTTATTTATTTTTCTCCGACCGCTGCTCCAGGTGATGGGATGAGGTGCACCGCATTCCGCCTGATGAAAATATTCCGCATGTAAATGTTTGCGGATGTCGCTATACTAAATCAAGGAATGAAAATTTGAATGCGCTTGAACATCTGGTTTACAAAACTATCTATCTCAACAAAATACTTATCTAGTCAAAACAAAAAAAAAAAAAAAAAAAAAACGATTCTGGCACTTGGGGATGAACTGAGATTCCTCCATACGGGTTTGGTTGTATTGGAGTGACCAGTCCGAGGGTGGAATCTTTGCAGCACGGGGTTGGTTGTCTTTCTTCGCTTGTTTCGTCACGAAACACTTAGTACACACACTGGGTTACTTTTCTTTCTTTCGCTGTGTCGTCGATAACTTTTTTTTGTAGTTTGTTTTTTGTGAGTTCTGTAATCGTGGTTTGGCTTGTCTCGGGGTTTTTTTTTCTCTAATTTTAGTTATTGGGATTTGTCCCTGTTGTCCCTGTTACGATTTGCACCGTGCTTCCTCGGAAGAGGGAAGAGGGAAGAGTACAAAGCGGAGAGTGTAATAAAAGAATTTTATTTAACTTTGACTACAGAGCCCGCTGTCTATGCTTGGCTGCGACTCTGAGTATTTATTTATTTATTTGTTTTACTATTTTTATGTTTGACAATTAGACCCGCTGTCTTGAGCTGGGCTGCGATCTATTTGCTTAGTATTTCCACTCTGATTTTCCTTGTCACAACCTTTGCCTTTTATACTATTATTTGGTCATGACCAGGGAACGGATTTTGTTGACCTAAAATATAAAAAAAAGGCAATACTAATCTGTGAAAAAGGCATAAATGCCTTTTATTAAAAAGCCAAAAAAAAATTGTAAGCATTATAATAACACTGTACTACCATATACATTTTAAAATGTTCTGGCAACAAACGTCTGCGATTGTCCCTCAAAAGAGCTTTGAAAGAGCTGAAGGACCTGTCCACATGGGCAGAGACGAGCCCAGTTAAAAAATGTCACGTCATCGACTGCATCATTTAAAGGGAGTTTGGGGTCAGCGCCATTTACAACACAATTTATTTTTCGGATGCTGTTGAGTCCTTGGTTTGCAGAAAAGACGGCTTTGAACTTTTTCACCACAGCTTCAGCAACTGGTCCTTCTGCTTTTTGTAGTTTCTTATCCATCCCATTCCATCGGTGGAAAAGTCATCTTTTCCGAACTTTACCACAAATTGTTCTAATTTAATTAAATCTTTGCACGCGTTCTTGGGCATTTTCACCTTTATTCCCAAACAGAATTAGGAAATCACTGAGAGAAATATGAACCTAGATGACAGTGTTCGCACTTACGAGAAAGTACCTCACAGATGTCTAACGGTTTTTATCAGACGTACCTATATAATTATATGGCAGAAATAAAATATTATATATTGCACACACGACACAAAACACTAATAGAATATAGGAATAGATGTTTTTTACAGCGCAGTGCGCATTAGTGCAAACGTAGTGAAAGTTCACACACAAACGCAGTTGTAGTTGGTAAGAAATTTATCCAAAAAGCCAAACTAAACACAGGCATTTTGCCCAAAAAGGTTTGTTTCCATGGTAACTCGTAAACAACAATGCGACATTCTAGTCGCATCAGAGTACTCTATTGGCGAGATTAGTAATTCGTGCAAACTTCGGTGGTATTTCAGCGATTTTATTTTTTTTAATTTTGTAGTTAAGAAGAAAGTTCACATAAACTTTCAATATGGGCAAAAAAGGCAGAAAAAAACCATATTGGTAAAAAAGGCAAAAAAGGGCAATATGGGTAACAAAAGGCAAAAAAAAGGCAAAAAAAGGCAATGTCAACAAAATCCGTTCCCTGGTCATGACCCATCTCCTATCTTCCACCTCCACGCACCATTGGTTTCCTTACCAATTACCATATGTGCATAAGCGCTATTTTTAGGTATTTCTTAATTGTTTTCCGTTCCCATTAAAAAGTACCCAAATGACATCTTGGGTGTCATTTGCCTTACGCTGGTGTCAAGTGTCATCCATTCATAAATTATTATTATTCCCTGATACCACAACGTATTATTCCTCCGATATGCAACCATTGCAGTTTTGCCATGTGTCGGCGTGCCGCTGTGGATCGGAGTTGGGTTACGTGTGTATTGTATCGGGTAGGTATGCACTTGACTCATTGCGCTTGGGTGGCGTTTGGGTAAATGGAAACTAAAGAAAAACAAGCAAATGGCCCATTCATAGCCGTGTGCTCTGGTAATGTATTTGGCGTATGAAATGTATCGCTAGTGAGAAGGTGATGATTAGGGTAGGTCATGAGTAGGGTATGGTTGTGCGGATCACAACATCCCTTTTGCACGGCTCAAGGTTTTTTTTTTCTTTCGATCCTTACTAGGATTACGCGAGCAAAACTATATGTCATCGATGTCTTTTTGATATGAATAGGTGTGTGCATTGTTAGTTAGGAACGTGCATTTTACTTCGCAACAGCAGTAGTAAGTTCCTTCAATTTTTCGTTTAATGTTATGTATGGTTCTACTGTTATTGTTTTTGTTTCACTTATAGGTATACCTACGAAAAATAGGTATAAACAACTTCTGACTGGTTAATTAATTTTTATGCTTTTTATTAAATCGAATTCAAAAATCTTGCTTAAGATAAATCTTATACGTCTGTACGGCTAGGAAGCTATCGCACGAATAAAATAATTTCCTTGTACATAAGGTTTATGGACGATGTACTCCTGTTATCGCTCTCTCTCTCCTTCGTATATATGTACAATGGAAAAAAATATATTGCCATTGTATAATTAATTTCTTTGTATTTCAATATATATTCATTATTTTATTTGAATTACTTTTTGTGTTTTCTTCTACTTATTTTCTTTAGTTATTACAGTTATTCTATTGTCTCTTTGGAATTGAGTTTCTCATTTTATTTCTTAGGCAATTTCAATATCGGCCTTCACCACGCAAACAAAAATATTAAATTAATTTTTTCAACCATTGATAGATAGACTTATTTATCACCTTCCACATTCTTTGGAGTTTAAATGAATTCAGAGATTAATGGGAAAAAAAGGACTTATAACTTCACATTTTATATGTATACATGATTAATGTGAAAATAGCTCACCGATTTATTGCACATTTCTATTGTTAGTTTTATTAACTTTTACTAAATTAGAGACGAATAAATATACCACGCACCACGAGCCACCACAACAGACCACACAACGTAAAATGCCAAGCGCAAAACTGAAACGAATTGGAACTACGCATGCGAGCATGGCAGGCACCGTCGACTTCTAAGTTCGAGTATGTGTGTGTAAATTACAACATTTCTCGCGATGCGATACTAGGAGGATTCATGTAAAAGATGTTGGGAAACCACATATGCTTAATTTTGACCGGGTCATGCACGCCTAGCGTTGCTCTAACTGGCTTGCGGGTATTAGGGGGGTTCTTGTTCTGGTCATGCAAGACTCACCTACACTACAAATTAATTTGTTATTTCTTGTTATTTTCCTCAGGTACTATCCCCACCCTTCCGTGGTCTCATATTGGAACTTTGGTGACCCCTAAAATTGGTTGCTTACCCTCTACGAATTACTCCTGCTTCGGCCACACGAAACGCAAACCCATTTTTAAGGGTAATTACTGCAGGAAAAGGATATCCTTTTTGAGCAGGAACATGTAGGCTCTTGGGCCTGGATATATCTTCAAATGCCCATATTATCCTCGCACCGCCTTTACTCGTTTTCTTCTTTTGAGTGCGAGTGAAAATATTGTTTATTGCGTTGTTTTCCTGTTGTAACCTATAATTTTCCGTCTTAATTTTTTCCATTTCAGAACGCAGAGAATTCATTTGCCCTTAAAGTTTTACCAAATCTGGTTTTAGCTTTGTTGTTTGTATCGTACGGGCGCGTTCACGGAGCCCAAGCGACGCATTAGCTACGTCAGCAAACACGCAGGCAAGTATTAACCTATACCTACGCGCAACTGAGATGACCACAAAGTCGAAATTCCGGCGCCCCGCTACGCTTCCCTTCCCCCATCCGTCACTTATACTACCCATATACCGCAAGGTCACAGGACCCTTACGGCAGTCCGGGCAGCATGACGGATGGGGTTGTCCAAGCCTCCTGCAACCAGGCATGATCGCTTCCTCCCGCGCTAGCCCTCGGTGGGTGGGGATCTTGTTGCAGGCCCTGGACTGGGGTTACCTCTAGTTTTACATGCCTGTTCAAATTCAAAAAAAAAATAGATCGTAAAAGATGTTGGACACGACCGGATTAAACCACTATCCCTAACAATAAAAATTGCGAGGCCCGAGTAGTGCGATTCGTTGAAATATTTATGTCCACAGTGGAAGAAAAAGAAAGTGGGGGAAGAAATAGGTGAAAGTAATCTTCCCTTGAGCTGACCCACCCCTACTTAGCTCCTAAGGCCAAGCTACCGTGGCCGTCGTCACGCTCCTATTAAACGACGACCCCTACGTCCGAGTATCCTAATAACTAACAACCTAAAACAATGAACCGAACTGCGTACAGCCACCTCGTGTTGTGGTCGTCCTCATGGCCAACATTCCCTTCGTTAAAACTCCCTTAACCGCACATTTGGTTGCGACTTCCAATCCTAGGAACTGTATTCAAAATAGTAAACTCACACGATCTCTTTATCTTCAGGAAGTTCTTAAAACTAATTCTTAACTAAAGCTAGGACGCTACTACACAAGTCAGCAATGCGTGAGCATACGATACAAAGATTACACATAACACCCGTTTTCTGTTAACGTTTATGTCGTCGAATCACAATTTACGTCGATTGGCGTAGAGACCAGAGCATATGCACTCGTGGCCTAACTACTCGATTCTTCCGTGCGGTGGGATGGGACTGAAATATTTATGTCCACATCCAAAAAAGAAAAAAAAACTCAACCGTTGCTTCCGCTAAGAACAAAACAACCGAACTCTCGCTACGGTGAAGTTCTCTCGGGGTATCCAACTGATTCCCAATTCACGATGAAATTTACTGAAGCACTGTACTTTATTGATCGTTACGTTACTTTACTTTACTCAGCGAGCGCAAAACCAAAGAAAATTGCAAAGAGCAAAACCGGGTCTATCGACACAACGAATACCTAATTTAAATCCTATCGCAATCTGGGCCAATCTACTTTAACTACACTTTGTTTTCTTCTCCAAATGAATTTATTTCAACACAACAAAACTTACCCCCTTCCTTTAATTCAGGGGATGACTACCTGATGACGCGTTTCCGTGGTGAGGGACTGCGGTGCACCGCCTTTCCTTCCAGTATGTTTTGGCATATCTTCGTTATGATATGTTATGAACGATTAAACTACTTTAACTGAAAAAAGATCATTTGGAAGAAAAAAATTGCATGTTTACAAAAAGAAAAATTTATTGGTCCCAGCTACTTAGCTTATTGCCTAACTGCCGGCGCAGTGCGAAAAAGGTGAATTTCAGTTGGGTTGATGTCTCGTCTCTAATTGACCGAGAGGTTGGTGCCTCCACTAAAAGTGGTGTAGGTGGTGTTCTGTGGTGGTGCTCACTCCCTCTATGGGAGGATGGATGCGCGACGACTTCTTTGCGCTGGGGTGTGGTGCTTCGCTAGTGCAACGACTACAACGATGTGCTGCGCAATTTATCTTATTGCGTGGTGCGTTGGGGAATTTTTCCCTTTCAATGTCTTTTAATTTAGATATTTCCTTTTTTTTTTTACACGATTTCAGCGCACTTAATTGGGTATTGATGATGTTCTTCTATGTTTTGAGGCGTCGGGAATTAATTTATTTGCGCAGAATTGGCTTTACACGAAATTTTTTTGTCGAGTGAAATGGCGTAATGCACATTACCGACTCTCGTTTTCTTTTTGCGGGGGTGGTTTTTGCATGCCCGCGAGGTATGGTACAAGCTCACGCGGTCAGGAAATTTTCTATATATCGTAGTTTTTTTTTCTTTGTTCGATTTTTCTTTAAAAATTATGCGAAACGATTTGCGGGTATTTGGTCGGTTTAACCGAACTCAAAATTCCCTCGCCGACGTAACACAATCGCGGTAATTAAATTTAAATTGCGATTTTTATTTTCGGTCGACACAATGGCCGCCTACGTATGATGCGCGAACAATGAAAAAAAACGTGGCAAATGCCGAAATTAAATGCGACCATGCGCTAGTGCCCAACCAACCATCCGATTCTGACTCTCGATACTGACTGACTAAAAAATCCAAGCGAACCAACGCTGTACGTGGTTTGCATCGAAGAGTTTTTCGTGTGGGGTGGTGTTGTCGTCTCGCTCGCACTTATGCGCTCAACCATGGCGTGAATTTTCAAACCGATATTGTGACGAATGGTATGTTCAGAAAATTCAGAAAATGATGTTTTTACACAGGTGTGATTTTTCTACGTGTGTCACGTAGATAAAAATTGGGGTTTGAATTAAATTCAACCGAGCATAGGGTGTTAAAAATGAAGCCATAAACTGGGCGAAAAGTGGACGAAAACTATGGCTGCCACTGGAAGTGCGGGTGCGTTTACATTTAGGCGTTTGCGAAAGTTGCAGCGCTTCTCAAAACGGTGTTCCTATAATTTCTTCTGCACATGAGTGCAGCGTTTCCTACATGTTTCTTCGTGCGAGTTAAATAAAATAATGCCAAGTGGTGTCGGTGGCCTGTTTACGACTTCTGTCAGTGATTATGTTAGCTTCATCAAACTCTACATATGAATACAATATACTTTTTATTTTATGTAGATCATACTCATCCCTAATTTCTCTAGCTAAGTTCCCTGTTGCTAATTCCCTAATCTTATTCACAACTAGGATTATACAACAGAGACTTAGGACTGTCCTTTTTATTTTCATACATTATTATCGTATGAATGTCTGTCAATATGAACTTTATATTGTTATTTAGATCTAAGATTGAGCTTACCCTCAAATTATTTGTTTTCCTCGTAATTTCGCCTTGGTCGATGATCGGTCTGAATGTCAATCCTGGGAGGTTCTTTGCTTCATCCCACGTTGTTGTTGTGTTGGTTAGTTGTAGCTCCTTCGCTCTTCCAAGCACCTTACACTGTGCTATGGTGGTCCATGTAGCGGCTCTTATTAAGCTTATGTGGTTTTCCACCACATTAATAAACTGCGTCAGTTCTTCTCTGTTTCCGGAAAATTCCTGTATATTCCGTATATCTTGGTGTCCAACCTTCTTTTTCGGCTTCAAGTTTTCTCCATTGTCTCCCTCAGAGTCAGAGTTCCGATCGGATAAGTTAATACTTGTTGTATTAGGTTTGGATGTTAAAACAGACTGTTTTTTCTTCAATTTCGCCACATCGTCTATAAAATGTGCATAAAAAGATATTATCGTTTAATTTATACGTATAATTTTTGCCAAATTGAATTTGATGTTTCAACGAAGAGTAGTAGCTTGTGTTAGCACAAGTAACTGTATCGACTAGGACAATAATTGAATTTAAAGAGTAAATAATTGTAGGGTTCGGTCAGAGCTAGTCTGTCTTCGGATGGGGCTTTGCAGGTCATCATCCTGATGTGAGTGCGACTGTGCAAGATCGTCCGTATTCACGGCGTTTTGACCTTTCGCCCTTTTTCCTCTTGTAGGGGTTTGGCTTGTGCCTGCAGGCGCTCAATTCTGAATTGGAATAGAGCCTGGTCCTCTTCGTATGCCGCTCTTACGGCATCAAAATACCTCTAGGGAGAATGTTTCGTATTTCGCTTTCTGTTGCGTCGAAACATCTCCATCGCTCCTTCAATCTCTGCAGCCGCTCCTGAAAATATTCCAGGTTCTTCCGGAAGGCTGAATCTTTCTTGAAGTTAGCGATGATTCGCTCAAGTTCAGCTCCGGTTTCTTGCTGCAGGGTTGCCGCTTACCTTATATATTCCGTATATCTTGGTGTCCAAACTTCTTTTTCGGCTTCAAGTTTTCTCCATTGTCTCCCTCAGAGTCAGAGTTCCGATCGGATAAGTTAATACTTGTTGTATTAGGTTTGGATGTTAAAACAGACTGTTTTTTCTTCAATTTCGCCACATCGTCTATAAAATGTGCATAAAAAGATATTATCGTTTAATTTATACGTATAATTTTTGCCAAATTGAATTTGATGTTTCAACGAAGAGTAGTAGCTTGTGTTAGCACAAGTAACTGTATCGACTAGGACCATAATTGAATTTAAAGAGTAAATAATTGTAGGGTTCGGTCAGGGCTAGTCTGTCTTCGGATGGGGCTTTGCAGGTCATCATCCTGATGTGAGTGCGACTGTGCAAGATCGTCCGTATTCACGGCGTTTTGACCTTTCGCCCTTTTTCCTCTTGTAGGGGTTTGGCTTGTGCCTGCAGGCGCTCAATTCTGAATTTGAATAGAGCCTGGTCCTCTTCGTATGCCGCTCTTACGGCATCAAAATACCTCTAGGGAGAATGTTTCGTATTTCGCTTTCTGTTGCGTCGAAACATCTCCATTGCTCCTTCAATCTCTGCAGCCGCTCCTGAAAATATTCCAGGGCCTTCCGGGAGGCTGAATCTTTCATGAAGTTAGCGATGATTCGCTCAAGTTCAGATCCGGATTCTTGCTGCAGGGTTGCCGCTTACCTTATATATTCCGTATATCTTGGTGTCCAAACTTCTTTTTCGGCTTCAAGTTTTCTCCATTGTCTCCCTCAGAGTCAGAGTTCCGATCGGATAAGTTAATACTTGTTGTATTAGGTGTGGATGTTAAAACAGATTGTTTTTTCTTCAATTTCGTCACATCGTCTATAAAATGTGCATAAAAAGATATTATCGCTTAATTTATACGTATATAGTTTTGCCAATTTGAATTTGATGTTTCAACGAAGAGAAGTAGCTTGTGTTAGCACAAGTAACTGTAACTACTATTCATCCTACGCAACAACTCGACTTGTAGAGTTCGGTCAGGGCTAGAAATTGTGGTGAAAGGTGTTTGGTTATAAGAAGAGTTATTTTATTTATAAAAAAAAATAAACGAGATTAACATTAATAGGTAGAAAAATAATATTCATTTACAAAAGAATTTATTTCTCAAAAAAAATTTAATTTCCCTTTCTTTCTTTACGAAGAAAAAAAGTTGTTATACCTGAGCCGGCCTTCGCCTAGGTGTTTTATGGTATCAGCGATGATTTTCCGGCGGTAATGTTGCAACCCTAGGTACGCTAACCCGATGATTAGCGCGGTTACGAAGATCAGCAGAAGTACTGCAGCGGTCAGGTCAGTGGATTGTCCCTGTTGCGGCCCAAGCAATTGGGGGCCAGTGTTAATAACTTCTTTACTTTCTGTTCCTTCCATCGGACCAGTTCTTAATTTTTTTTCTGTCGTGAGTGTTTGTCAAATTGCTTCTTTTCTTGACGCTTCCTCTTCTCAGCAGCTCGCTGACCTTTTTGTTTTTTCTTCAGCTGGGTCAGAAATATGTCTCGTGCAGCTTTGGTCTGACCGGGAATGTTGGCCAGTCGTTTTAATTCAGTCAATTCTTTTCGCAACCTAACTTTCACGCCTCCACGTGTTGACTTTGGGGGTGTGGTATCGGGAGCTGTAGGTATCTCTTGAGCCACCTTCTTGGTGCGTCTTCGGTACTCCTCTATGGTGAGGGGCTTAGGTCCAATTCGTAGGACGGGTTCCGGCGGAGATGAGGGTCCCGATGTCTGTCTTATAATAGCCTCGGCCTTCTGTATGTAGACAGCTGCGAGGGCAAGTTGGTCCCTACCAAGGGCCTTGGTTTCTGGCATCTGGTTTAGTTAGCTCCTGGCAGGATCGCCATGTAATGTTAGCTGGTCCTATGGCCAACTTACTTGTTGTTGGTACCCACTAGCTTTGGCTATGGCGCCTTCAGCTTGAACCTTCCGGCAGTAGTATGGAATATAAGCGTACCACGCTATGTTTAGTAGGCGATTACTCGCCGCACTTTTGCGAATAAATGAAACAAGGAATTCTGGTTCCATGATGATTCTGAATTTTATTCTTCAAATTCAATTCTTTAAATCCTTACTTACTTAGGTGGCGCTACAGTCCGGGGTGGACCTGGGCATCAACCAGTACCGATGTCGTCACCTACGGCTTCGGCTAGCAGGCCATCGTGTAGCTCGCAAAAGCTCCGCCAGTCATCCTGTACCGTTCGGAGACGTCGTTCCGAATTCCTATACGAGATCGCCTCTCCTTATTCTTCCGCAAATTTGCGTGCCATGCTGATCGTATGGGCTGTCGCTCTTGCCTTGTTGACGGCCATTCTTCTCTGTTGAAATAAAGAGAACAAGGATGTCCTATTATAATCTGTACTTATACGGGAAAACACCCCTAATTGGTGCCTTCTGATCTGTACTTCTGACTTCTAACTTGTTCTGGTAGATGCAAATTATCGTTCTTGCCGCTTACACGTCGAACGGTGTTACTGTTTGCATGCCTGTCTCCGGTTGGTGTTTGAGAATTGGGGGTGCGGTTATGCGTGTATCGCTTCCAGATTCACCTCTATGAAGGGTGCAGTGTCACGTGGGGAGTCACTGTAGCACTGGGTCTATCGATTCAGTAATTGAATGAGTTTTTTTTTTTTTTTTGTCTTTGCGCCCGTAGGCATGTCAGACTGCAGCACTTGTACGGGGGGACAGCAAAATAATCGTGCCACTAGGACACGTCCAGGTTTTAACGCACGCACTGGTCACCGAGGCGCGACTGGGGCACTACACTTGTCCAGAGGGGTGGTTTACGCACTGGAGCCAAGTGCACTGGCGTCCACAAGACCGTTAAAAATTTTTATAACTCCGGGACGGAGATGGCTTTCTTCAAAAAGTTTAATCCACGTGAGGAGCAGGAGGCTCTACTCGGAGTGGCGCGATATGGGTGCGGGGGGGGGTTTGGAACGGGTAATTGTCCCAAGTTCACTAGTGCGAATTCTTCTCCATTCAGATGGAGATACATACAACGTTTCTAAAATCACCACTGAATTAATTTTTTTTATGGAGACACAGAAAATGTTAATAGCGAACCGCACTGATTTAATTAATTAAAAAAGAAATGGGAGATAATTTCTATCCATCCCACGCGGTATCAAGCACACGCCAGGGTTACTTCCCCTCACGACTATACGCCACGAACCGAATTTACTAGGTCATCGCGACCATCAACCAACACGCTACGCTCTACTCTTAAAATCCAACTGGCAAACGAAAATCCATTCGGCCGAAGCCAAACTCACTGGTTGTGCAAAAATGCAACAACAAAAACCGACGCGCAAATCAATGGAAATTTCCGTCGACAATTTTACCGTAGAGGTATATGCACGAAGCCATCGTACGACACTTCGTATATAAAAAAAAAAAAAAAACACAAGAGAAATAATGCAAAACGGTAATGCAAAAAAGAGAAGAATTCCGTCGCCACACCATCGACCAAAACAACAAGCATACCACTTTCTGCTATGGATTTTACATGTGGGGATATACACACAACAAAACCCATATGCAACCGCCGCGCAGACTACCTGCTGGCAAAACAGCAACGCAATAGAGAATAGACTGGGTAATTTGTGTGGGATGTTCCTTTCGACAGGGGTTCGTGTCTCAGGTTTTAGGTTTCCCGATCTTTCCACCATTGGTGTTGGATAGCGTACCGCCGAGGGGTACGGTATTTGAAGAAACTAGGTTTCAACCGAATTCAAACCACATTCCTAAAGCCAAGTCTACAGTACGGAACGGAATTATTTTTAAATACAAAATCGAATTTGAATGACGAAGAAAGATATTCAAAAGAGAAGAATAAGTGCAGGCGATTCCTACATTCTAAGAATCTAAGTGGATCCCTCCCACCGTCGTAGCGGATTCCCCACTTCCGAACTTTGTCGCAGACCTCTGCATCGCTGATTTACGTTTCGCTTGTCTTCTGTGGTACGGGTTCGTCGTTCCACGTATCCTCCGTGGTTGCTGGTGTCTTCTCCGGTACTGTCGTCATCTGGTCTCTGGGTCCCGCTTGGTCGGCGTACGTTGACCGTTGTGTTTCTTCGGCCTGTCCCTTTGCGATCGTTTCCCACGTCAGGGTTCTGCTACTAACGGTTTGTTGCTCCGTTAAGTGTGGTGGATTTGTTGGTCGCACTGTAATTTCCCCTGCTGCGCTCTGTTCATTGGTGTGTGTTGACTTGGTGTAACGGGTCTCCAGTTCTTGAAGTTTCCCCTCGCCTCCTGGATTGCTGTCTATGTATGTTGACAGTCTTTTCCTCAGCTCTTCGACGGTCCCGGTTGTGTCCAATTTCAACTCCTCTAGCACTGCTTTGATCTCTTTTTTGTTCAGGTTGTATATCCACGATTTCCCCATTCACTTTCTTTGCTGTAACTTTCTCTTTTATTTTTAAAGTCCCTGCGCGGGCGCCATATATAACGATGTTTTCCCAGCCGGGGTAGGCTGAGCGGGAATGTCTAGGTCCTGTTTCGAGGGAATGAAATGAAATACCAAGAGCCAAGAGGAAGAATTAAAACAAACGCTGGTTTTCACTGTTTATAATACTTCGATTCTTTATTAATCCAAAAATGACTTAACTACTTTTACTTATTACTAATGCACTCTGTGGTGCTGACCCGCGACTCGCGAGCGCTGATGACCGACTGCCTCGAGTCTCAGGTGGTTCCGCCTTTTATACTCTCGTTGTTCTTGTTGTCTCTGCTTCTACTGTTGCCGCTGCTGGTGTCGTCGCCGCCGTCGGCTGTCGTTGTTGCTTGTTGTTCTTGTTGATTGTTGTCTATGTCTACGTCTACCGCTACGGTTACCCTTGCTACCACTATTCCTACCAATACGCTACTGTTGCCACTACTCCAAGGAGGGGCGAGTACCTGGGCCGCAATAGCTGCGAACCCTGTGTCCCCACTGCCCACTCTTACACAGTCAGGTCCCCCAAAGCTCCGATGCTCGATGGAGGCGTTCACACAGTGGACGCGCGGGTGGAACACTTAGGGTCGCGATTATGACACAACAGTAATTACTAAGGGCCGGGGGTTTTTTTTTTTTTCAACAGATTAGCGCGGGTCAGGGATTCACACGCTCTCACCATAAACACACTAGGCACGGGGATTCGGTCGCCTATGCACGTGGATGGAACTCTAGGTATCGCTATGGAGTCACTCAGGTGAATGGTGGTTTTATGAGACCACGAGCACGGCAATTTTGGGATAGTCAGGGGCAGTTCACATGCTATCGACGTGGACGCACTGGGCATTGGGATTCGGTCGCTATTGGACACGTGGCAGGAGCACGGTTGGTTGCGTGGGAGTCACCAGAGATAAAAAAAAAATATATCTTGGAGATCTCCGGGCGTGGTTGGATGCCGACATGGGCAGTTCACTATTGGGTTAGATGGTATCACTGGTTACACATGATTTCTGATTTATTCCTCGAGTACGCGAGCATTTAATCGGCTACGTAATTTTTAATTGAGCTGAGGGGGGTTGATTTACACAAGTCTGGGACGTGGAGGGTGAAACGAATCAACTTAATTTCGCGTTTAATTTACTCGCACTTCATCCCAAAACTTAATTTGCGCGATGCACCGATGGCGTATATTAATTTAAAGTTATTTAACTGGTCACGCACTGATTAAAAAAATTATTATTTTACCGCACGAGAAAACTATTTTACAAAGAGGTTTTTCAAAAAAATATATTCTTTATTTTTCTGTTTTGTCTTCAGGAACTGAAGATGGATAGAGAATATTGTTCAGCTTTTGAAGATCACGATACAACTGATTGAGTCTAAGCTCATCATAAAAAATGTTACTTCGGTATGTGACGGAATCGTCGGTCCGAACATTGTGTTTGTTTACACAAGTGTTCGACAGAATGACATTAAAGAATCTTTGTCATCGGTGACAAAGTATATTTGATTGCAGAAGGCAATTAGGATACAACGCCCTGTCGTTATCAAGTTAAGTTCGGTCAGTTTTTGTCTAAGTCCGTCCACTGTCAGAGCTAGTACATCGGCTAGATTCATATTAATTCAATTTAAAAATTTACGACAAAATTATAGTTGAGCTATCTACGTTTTATAGAAAAATATACCAGCAGTAATAAAAATAATTGAAAAATACCGCACCAAGTAATCAACAATACTTTTCCCTATGAATTTTACGCTGTCTGGATTGATGACGTCTTTGGTTTCAATTCCTTCTTCTTCTCCTTCGTAGGGTTTCTGATCGTTGGAGCGACCAACAGCGATACGGTTGACTACGTTGACTGCAATGCCTTGTGTACTGTGTACTATGTACCGTACACGTTTACTAGTTCTTTGTCACGCGTTATCGCCTTCTTGAGTGTTCACCCTTTTTTTTTTTTGTCTCTTTGCACACAGGCAACCAATTTTCGTTCGCACACGGGATTGATGTCGGATCCAGGGTTGCCCCCAAAGAAACACTAACTTTGGGCCGTTATACAGTTCTACCTTTTATTGTTTATTCGTAAAAATCTTGTTAAGAATGTGTTGGTGTTGTCCGTTTGTATTTGATTATTATGTTCTGTCAGAGTTTCTTACTCTTCCGTCGAGCTGTAGTTGCTTTGGTTCTTTGTAAGGCTTGTTTTGGCTTTTTGTCTACTTTTCACTTGTTTTTTTCTTCTATTAATTGAGAAGGAGAATCCAGGCATTTATTCAATCGTTAATTGCCTTTTGTTCCACGCTTTAAATTATTTTGGAGCGTGAATCTTAACGCACATAAAAATTGAAATTATTACACTCTACACAATTGCACTATTATTTAATGTTTCTCAACGCTCAACACGGAAAAGATTCAATTTCTGCAAACCTATGACCTGTCTTGACAAGGATACCATAAAATTAATTAATTTAAGCGATCGCTCACCTATCCTTCAGGTATTTATACCAAAGTCTGTAGGATATTTGAACGTGAATAAGCTACTGGTCTGGGAATAGTTCCCTTCTAAATATAAGATAAAGGAATGTTAAATATATTCGGCAACTTATCGAATACGTTAGCAATAATCTTTTACATGTAATTATGTTTTTTTTTTTTTTTTCTTTTTATAATAACTATTAATTCTACTTGACAATAATCAACTACGGATACTGAAGAATATTCTGGAGGGTGAAGTTTCTGTCTTCCTTCCGGTCGATTTCTGGATGCCATCGGTACGAGTCGAGTACATCGGGTTCTGACATCTTCTTGGGGCCCTTTGATGCTGTGATGACCTCTTCTTTGGGCCCTTTTAATGTTTAGTGTTTGAATAGCAAACAAGGCCAAAATAATTTACGATTATTTAATTTATCTAGTTTTTCTCCATTCCATGCTAATTTATCTTTAAGTTCTTGTAAAAGTACAATATCTGGAGTTTCTTCACTTTTGGTTTGGAACAGGTATGATAATGTTCTGTATACCTACTTTTTTTATACGTTGCGGTCGTCGAGCGGGAGGTCCACGCTGGACTGACGGTGGTGGGCGGAGTTGCGCTCTGTTCATTGCAGACTCGTACGCCTCTTCGTTTCGCATTGTATTTGACCAATTTCCTTCTCAGAACTGCTGAGTATGTCGTGCTTCATTGAAGTCACACATACGGTTAACATCGCGCGCCCTGGGTTGGCGGCGGGTATTGTTGGCTTGAGAGCCGGGTACGGGTATTCCACGATCGGTGGTAAATCGTACCCAGCCGGCTATTGCGCCCTGGTTCAAACTGCTTGGTAATTTTATTCTGCCCTTCTTCAATCTTAAACCTATTTTACAAATTGGTATTTTAAAAGTGGGTCAATTGGTGAATGTGCATAGTTTATTAATATATTAACTTGCATATTATGACGACCCAGGCACTTGAATAGTGTTTGAAGTGATATGCGTACTCGGTATATTGTTGTGAGAGGCAAACGACCCTCATCGTTGTCGTTGCCTGCGCTCGGTAATATGAGCGTTTTTAAAGTAAACAGTAATCAAAAATTTGTTAATTTTATTTAGCTGAAATGGATGGACTTTCTTTTGAAACATTGAAACATTTATTGAAATATTGAAATAGGTTGGTGCAAGCTTTTGCTAAATGGTTCGTCTCTCCACAATTGTAGAATTGCCGTGCCGCCGTCCTCTCGGCGGGTTGACTTTTCAGCAAGGCGCGCCTCTCCTGTGACAAAAATTTGTTAATTCTATTTAGCTGAAATGGATGGACCTTCTTTTGAAACATTGGAACATTTATTGAAATTGGTGCAAGCTTTTGCTAAATGGTTCGTCTCTCCACAATTGTAGAATTGCCGTGCCGCCGTCCTCTCGGCGGGTTGACTTTTCAGCAAGGCGCGCCTCTCCTGTGACAAAAATTTGTTAATTCTATTTAGCTGAAATGGATGGACCTTCTTTTGAAACATTGGAACATTTATTGAAATTGGTGCAAGCTTTTGCTAAATGGTTCGTCTCTCCACAATTGTAGAATTGCCGTGCCGCCGTCCTTTCGGCGGGTTGACTTTTCAGCAAGGCGCGCCTCTCCTGTGACAAAAATTTGTTAATTCTATTTAGCTGAAATGGATGGGCTTTCTTTTGAAACATTAATTGAAATATTGAAATAGATTGGTGCAAGCTTTTGCTAAATGGTTCGTCTTTCCACAATTGAAAAAAAACAATATTTTATTTGCCCAGAGCTTCCGCCTCTGACGTTTATTAAAATTGAACTCAACTCAAATGATTTTTACATTGGTTTTTATATGTTTTAAGTGTTGACGCTGCAATTGTTCGCAGCATGAGAACGGATTTACTTGTGACTGGATATGAGGGGCTTAAAGTAAACAGTAATCAAAAATTTGTTAATTTTATTTAGCTGAAATGGATGGACTTTCTTTTGAAACATTGAAACATTTATTGAAATATTGAAATAGATTGGTGCAAGCTTTTGCTAAATGGTTCGTCTCTCCACAATTGTAGCATTGCCGTGCCGCCGTCCTCTCGGCGGGTTGACTTTCAGCAAGGCGCACCTCTCCTGTGACAAAAATTTGTTAATTCTATTTAGCTGAAATGGATGGGCTTTCTTTTGAAACATTAATTGAAATATTGAAATAGATTGGTGCAAGCTTTTGCTAAATAGTTCGTCTTTCCACAATTGAAAAAAAACAATATTTTATTTGCCCAGAGCTTCCGCCTCTGACGTTTATTAAAATTGAACTCAACTCAAATGATTTTTACATTGGTTTTTATATGTTTTAAGTGTTGACGCTGCAATTGTTCGCAGCATGAGAACGGATTTACTTGTGACTGGATATGAGGGGCTTAAAGTAACCAGTAATCAAAAATTTGTTAATTTTATTTAGCTCAAATGGATGGACTTTCTTTTGAAACATTGAAACATTTATTGAAATATTGAAATAGGTTGGTGCAAGCTTTTGCTAAATGGTTCGTCTCTCCACAATTGAAGCATTGCCGTGCGGCCGTCCTCTCGGCGGGTTGACTTTTCAGCAAGGCGCGCCTCTCCTGTGACAAAAATTTGTTAATTCTATTTAGCTGAAATGGATGGACCTTCTTTTGAAACATTGGAACATTTATTGAAATTGGTGCAAGCTTTTGCTAAATGGTTCGTCTCTCCACAATTGTAGAATTGCCGTGCCGCCGTCCTTTCGGCGGGTTGACTTTTCAGCAAGGCGCGCCTCTCCTGTGACAAAAATTTGTTAATTCTATTTAGCTGAAATGGATGGGCTTTCTTTTGAAACATTAATTGAAATATTGAAATAGATTGGTGCAAGCTTTTGCTAAATGGTTCGTCTTTCCACAATTGAAAAAAAACAATATTTTATTTGCCCAGAGCTTCCGCCTCTGACGTTTATTAAAATTGAACTCAACTCAAATGATTTTTACATTGGTTTTTATATGTTTTAAGTGTTGACGCTGCAATTGTTCGCAGCATGAGAACGGATTTACTTGTGACTGGATATGAGGGGCTTAAAGTAAACAGTAATCAAAAATTTGTTAATTTTATTTAGCTGAAATGGATGGACTTTCTTTTGAAACATTGAAACATTTATTGAAATATTGAAATAGATTGGTGCAAGCTTTTGCTAAATGGTTCGTCTCTCCACAATTGAAGCATTGCCGTGCGGCCGTCCTCTCGGCGGGTTGACTTTTCAGCAAGGCGCGCCTCTCCTGTGACAAAAATTTGTTAATTCTATTTAGCTGATATGGATGGACTTTCATTTGACAATGACAAAACAATATTTTATTTGCCCAGAGCTTCCGCCTCTGACGTTTATTAAAATTGAACTCAACTCAAATGATTTTTACATTGGTTTTTATATGTTTTAAGTGTTGACGCTGCAATTGTTCGCAGCATGAGAACGGATTTACTTGTGACTGGATATGAGGGGCTTAAAGTAACCAGTAATCAAAAATTTGTTAATTTTATTTAGCTCAAATGGATGGACTTTCTTTTGAAACATTGAAACATTTATTGAAATATTGAAATAGGTTGGTGCAAGCTTTTGCTAAATGGTTCGTCTCTCCACAATTGTAGCATTGCCGTGCGGCCGTCCTCTCGGCGGGTTGACTTTTCAGCAAGGCGCGCCTCTTCTGCGACAAAAATTTGTTAATTCTATTTAGCTGATATGGATGGACTTTCATTTGACAATGACAAAACAATATTTTATTTGCCCAGAGCTTCCGCCTCTGACGTTTATTAAAATTGAACTCAACTCAAATGATTTTTACATTGGTTTTTATATGTTTTAAGTGTTGACGCTGCAATTGTTCGCAGCATGAGAACGGATTTACTTGTGACTGGATATGAGGGGCTTAAAGTAACCAGTAATCAAAAATTTGTTAATTTTATTTAGCTCAAATGGATGGACTTTCTTTTGAAACATTGAAACATTTATTGAAATATTGAAATAGGTTGGTGCAAGCTTTTGCTAAATGGTTCGTCTCTCCACAATTGTAGCATTGCCGTGCGGCCGTCCTCTCGGCGGGTTGACTTTTCAGCAAGGCGCGCCTCTCCTGTGACAAAAATTGTGTCGATGGCCGCAATTAATATATTAACTTGCATATTATGACGACCCAGGCACTTGAATAGTGCTTGAAGTTATATGCGTACTCGGTATATTGTTGTGAGAGGCAAACGACCCTCATCGCTGTCGTTGCCTGCGCTCGGTAATATGAGCGTTTTTAAAGTAAACAGTAATCAAAAATTTGTTAATTTTATTTAGCTGAAATGGATGGACTTTCTTTTGAAACATTGAAACATTTATTGAAATAGATTGGTGCAAGCTTTTGCTAAATGGTTCGTCTTTCCACAATTGTAGCATTGCCGTGCCGCCGTCCTTTCGGCGAATTGACTTTTCAGCAAGGCGCGCCTCTCCTGTGACAAAAATTTGTTAATTCTATTTAGCTGATATGGATGGACTTTCATTTGACAATGACAAAACAATATTTTATTTGCCCAGAGCTTCCGCCTCTGACGTTTATTAAAATTGAACTCAACTCAAATGATTTTTACATTGGTTTTTATATGTTTTAAGTGTTGACGCTGCAATTGTTCGCAGCATGAGAACGGATTTACTTGTGACTGGATATGAGGGGCTTAAAGTAACCAGTAATCAAAAATTTGTTAATTTTATTTAGCTCAAATGGATGGACTTTCTTTTGAAACATTGAAACATTTATTGAAATATTGAAATATGTTGGTGCAAGCTTTTGCTAAATGGTTCGTCTCTCCACAATTGTAGCATTGCCGTGCGGCCGTCCTCTCGGCGGGTTGACTTTTCAGCAAGGCGCGCCTCTCCTGTGACAAAAATTTGTTAATTCTATTTAGCTGATATGGATGGACTTTCATTTGACAATGACAAAACAATATTTTATTTGCCCAGAGCTTCCGCCTCTGACGTTTATTAAAATTGAACTCAACTCAAATGATTTTTACATTGGTTTTTATATGTTTTAAGTGTTGACGCTGCAATTGTTCGCAGCATGAGAACGGATTTACTTGTGACTGGATATGAGGGGCTTAAAGTAACCAGTAATCAAAAATTTGTTAATTTTATTTAGCTCAAATGGATGGACTTTCTTTTGAAACATTGAAACATTTATTGAAATATTGAAATAGGTTGGTGCAAGCTTTTGCTAAATGGTTCGTCTCTCCACAATTGTAGCATTGCCGTGCGGCCGTCCTCTCGGCGGGTTGACTTTTCAGCAAGGCGCGCCTCTCCTGTGACAAAAATTGTGTCGATGGCCGCAATTAATATATTAACTTGCATATTATGACGACCCAGGCACTTGAATAGTGCTTGAAGTTATATGCGTACTCGGTATATTGTTGTGAGAGGCAAACGACCCTCATCGCTGTCGTTGCCTGCGCTCGGTAATATGAGCGTTTTAAAAGTAAACAGTAATCAAAAATTTGTTAATTTTATTTAGCTGAAATGGATGGACTTTCTTTTGAAACATTGAAACATTTATTGAAATATTGAAATAGATTGGTGCAAGCTTTTGCTATAGCCAGAAGGGCTTTAAATCACTATTCTTAATGACTAAGAAAATAACAAAAATAACCTCGATAGCGTGGTAGTTTATATCGTCAAATACCTATTACTAACTTCTGCGGTCTAGGGCACTACTCTACCTCGACAGCGTTGGCGAAAAGCAGGTGCTCTATCCTACTTAGGTAATGAATTTTAAAGTTTTCCCGTTGCCCGATTTACAAAAAAACTGAAAGCTGAAGCCTAGAATGTAAAATTTTCAACAAACTTTTGTTAATATAGTTGTCGCTATTCGACCATTAAAAAAAATAATAATAAAAAAATACTTTATGTGAAACGATATTAATCTCATTAGGTAAGAGTAATCAAGTAATACTACAATTAAAAGGATAATAAGAAAAAATTATAAGATACGCTCACGAAGATCCGCTGGATCATCCTTTTGGGTCCATCCGTGATAATTGGGGTAGCTGAATGCTGAATCCTTCTGCCAGGAATAGGTGGTTACCGTTGCGGCATAGGTCGCCGATTAATATGCCTCATATATTTTCTATTCACTGTTTTTATGGTTCTGGATCTTAAGGTATTAGATTTAAGCACTGCTGGTCAATAGACGTAAACCAGGACAGGCTGCCGTGAGATAGGGGGAATAATTTAGTTATCCCGGGCGCACAATCAAGAACACACTATATGGCCACTTGAGTCACTGGTAGAATTTTCTGACCATTTGAGTTCCCGGAGGAGAATTTTTCTCGGTTGCACTTTATTTATTTTTTATTTTACGTCAATTCACTACCGACTACTGTGCGGTTCTTTTCTTGTTAAAGAATTGGAAGAGAACTTGTGTCTTGACAATGAAAAAAAAATTTCTTTATTGATCTAACTTAATGAAACAAAAAAAAAAATGGACTGTATTGGCCACCTGTTGATTATCCTTGCCGGAGCACCTTCCAGGGCTTGCCTCAGCTCACGCATCCTTGTGACGTTCGCCATTGTTGGGTTGTCGTGCACCTTGATCATGAATTGGTCTCGAAATTCGCGCCACTTGGTGTAGTCACCTTTAAATACTCCTATCTTCGGGTCCGCTCTTGCCGCACTTGTATGATATTTACTGTTTGCGCGCTCGGATTGCCCTTGGCAGCTGCCTCAGCTGCGCCTTGGCGGGATAGCTCATCGATGCGTTCCCATATGCCCGCGATGGTTATGTGGTACGTGTTCTCGATAGTTGCCACGTACCCTACGTGTGCCTGCAGCTCACCCGAGGCGGTTGCCTTCTCAACCAACGGCATGTGCTCTGACAGCAGTTTGTCGTAAGCTCTTTCTGCCGCTCCTCACTTCGGAGTTTTGTGGGAGTCGGGAGTTAAATCTGGATTGCCTGCATATGGTTTTTTGCCGCGCATAGAAGTAGCATCAAAAGATAATCTGGTGCTGTAAGCCAGATCAGGATATATAGACATCGGGAACGGAGGCCCAATTAATGATGAGAATGGATTATTTATGATATGTAATGCTAGTGGCACTACAGCAGTGAGCTGGCCAGTCGGGAATGTGTGCTTTAAGATTGTGTATGATAGCACAGGGTGTTTGATTACACCTTCTGCTAGCCCAAGCAGAGCTGTCACATTTGGAGCTCTGGACTGCTCCAACTTCCATTTAACTGATGCCATACCGGACATCTCAGCGATGGTGTAACAGTACACTATTGCATTTATTACTAAATCCGGTCTATTAAGAGGCTTAGGAAAGTACTTCTGGTAATTAGACAACAAAGTGGAGTTGATCTCCGGGCTATTGGTAAACTCTGGAAACTCAGAGCTTAGTCTATCAATTCTAGATCTTAACCAGTTGTCTGAGAAATTGGTTTTGGCTAAAGTTGACGTGAAAGTGAACAATGCTCCTAGAGCTATTTCATCCACTCGAGGAGAAGTTCTTGCAAATACCATAAAGAAACAAATGATATTAGCTTCTTCCAAAGTCGCCCAAGCTGAATTAGCATCCTCCATAGTCTTGGGAGTTAAAGCAGTGATGTCAGCAATGGGAGGAGAACTATATTCCCCTTCTCCTAAGCATGTGTCAACCTGCATCTCCCTTGAACTCCCTATCTCATTCGTGCCTGGCTCCATCGGAATGGTGACGATAAAACGACCTTGCTCATCTCGCTCAGCGGTTCGGACGAAATTGTCTTCAACTTCTTGCTCCTCTTTCGTGCTGGCTGGATGCGGACCATCCTGATCCATTTCTCAGAGTCGTCGCTGATAAAACCTCTCCTGTCTCAGTGTCCGTATTCAACGGATGATCACCAAAGACCACTATCCCAAAGGCGGTCTCTATCAAGACCACCCCTCGTATGTTTCGACTGGCAACTATCGGCTGTAGATTCACTTGCGGTGTATAGACTGTCCAGTTTGATTCCTTTGGTAGAATCCAAAATTCATCTTCTATGAAGAAATCTGATTCAAACCAAGGTACTATCCTTAAGGTCGCTTGCTTGTATAAACGAATAGGATTGCCATCTATCCCTATGATCTTTCGTGCTGTAGACATCGTCACGATATGAAGTGAATGCATTACGGCACTGCCTAACGAATCATTAGAAGCAAAACGATGATCGGTGGACTGGCTACTAGTTGCCGCTGCCTGTTTGTCCAGGAAGTCTAGCATCTGCTTAGCGGTAGGAGTCTCTGATTGGCGTTGTAGCTCCCACTGCTTTACTGTCTCGTTATCTAACCGCTCGTGCAGCATGTGCACCACAAACATATCCCACTGCTCAGTAAGTAGTCCTTGGGCTTTCAGCTGTCGTAATGTCTCATGGGTGACATTGTACATCCGTTGCAGATCATCCGACCTCGGCGTTTCTTGCAGAGCTGGCAGACGTATGAACTGGCGTAGCAGCTCTCTACATATGGGGTACTTTTTGTTGTAAAGCTAGTTGAGCCTTTCCCATGCCTCCTGATAATTATCATCGGTAAGCTGCCACTCACCCAATGTCCTGGCTGCCTTGCTCACTAGCGACTTTCGTAGATGTTGAAATTTAAATGCTGGCGTCACTCGCTCGTTGTCGTGGATCGCGGCCACGAACCGGTCATGAAATCCTTGCCACTTCGTGAGTGAGCCGTCAAACTCACCCCAGGAATTCTTTATATCCTGGAGCTGCACTGGCATCTGTACTTGCACCTCTATTGGCTGCAAGTTGGCTGGCACTGCTGGCACTGGCTCCATCTCTTGATCCTGGCGCCTCCAGGTCTCCAGTCGACGACGGAATGCTGCCTTGGTGTCATAATATAGACCCTCTGCTTTCACCATTGCTTCCTCAATATTCCCTTGCTCACCGCTGGCAATCGTGTCGATCAGCTCCAGAATTTTAGTTTTTGTTGTTTTATGTATGAAATAACAAAATACTTTATTTTTTCTTTTTAATACAATTTCTTATGACATTCTATTCCTTACTACCCTCTGATGACCCTCGTCTCCCGTATTTATGCCCTTCTTATTCCTGCCTGGCTTGCCTCTGCATGTGTCCTTTTTTATGCAGGCAATCTATTTAAGAACATGGGTTTCGTGCCATTTGTTGAGCGGTCCATCTCTTCTTCGTTGGTGGTCGCATATGTAACTTGAGTCATCAAGCCGGTCGAGACGCACTTTCAGTCCCTCGTAGTCGTGGCTTTTACTTTTTCAACTGTCTCTACTAGCGCACTATCCACCTGCAGGCACACTTTCTCGCTTGCACTTATATTCAATGCCCATCGAATTTCATCTCTTGTGAATATTCGGTATTTCCGCTGTCAACACTATGTGCCTAGGTACCTACTTTGACATGCGCATGCCATAAATTATTTAAATTATTTCACTTGCACCACTTACTTTTTCTTGCTCGCCATTTTACTTTTTAGTATTATTTTTTACGAAATTAGTTTATTTTTTGTATATTACCACCATAACTTGTGTTCACACTTTGAATGCTAGTTTGCTAATGTGCTTGCGCATCTTGCGTGTCACATCAAGCACAATCAACTCTCCACTATCCGGCTCTACACGGACCAAAATGTATAGAAGGAAAAAGAAACGATTTCAAACTGTTCCGATCGAAATAAAACAATTGTAAATTTGTTTTGTGAAAAAGAGCATCGCTCATAAAAAACCCAATTTATTCATCTTTCCGCTGTACGACTGGCTTGCTGGCTGGTTTGTAAAAGACTCTCACTAAAAATGTCGTACGCGCAGTAGTACGACAACCTAACTGTTTTATAATGTATGTGTATTAATATATGTTGGAGACATTTATAGGAAATGCACTCATAAGCATCGCAAAGCATCGCATACGATATACCTTTTTTCACACTTTCTCGCGCTGCTCAATTTCTGTGTTAGATTCGCACTGAATTATTATTGTATAAGCGCGAAAAGATTTACAGTTTATTGTACTGCACTCCACTGGCACACGATGCTGATGCTTATATAAAATAAAACTTTACGCGTTTAAGAACTTAAAAAAATATTTACTTTCCATCTGAATGCCTTCGCGGCTGACTTAAAACTATGTAACGAAATTAATGACAACTGCCCCGGTAGCTCCTTCATACACCAATGCAAAGTCGCAAGGGCATACTACCACCGACTGACAACGGTCAGACCCGAACTCTACTTCGACCACCCATATGACCCAAGGTCACAGGACCCTTGGGGCAGTCCGGGCAGAATAGCGAACGGGGTGTCCAGGCCTCCTGCGGCATAGGCATGACCATCCTCCACGCACTAGCTCAACGGGGTCGGGGATCTTGCCACAGGCCCTAGACTTTGGTTACATTCGTTTTACATGCCTGCAAATTGAAGTCAAAATTGTCGAAAAAAGGATGAAAAACTATCGACGGGTAAACCACTATCCCTAACAATGAAAATTGCGAGGCCCGAGTTAAGCTGTTGTTCACACGAAGTTCCCACAGTGAAAGGAAGCGGGGAAGAACGAGATGGATTTGTCTTCCCTATAGCTGACCCACCCCAACTTAGACAACACTAAGTTTCCATGGTCATCGATTCGCTCGACTATTCGACGACCCCTTACTCTGACCGAACCTAAACCCATTAAGAGTTCAGACCTCTACATAATTTCACCGTTCCATCCCTCCGATGTACTTATCCATCTGCCCGTCCTTTCCTCTAATGCTATCTACTCACGCGACATCCGTAAGCTGAATTCCACGACAAAGACAAAATAACAACACTGTGTTCATAATCTTACTAAAGAACAGTATCTTAATTTATTCACCCAAAAATTTATCTTACTTCGCTAAATTATGAAACCGAAGTAGAGGCACTCTATACATTGGCCTACTACTCGAAGCTAAGTGACTTATGTAATACTAAGGCCATATATCTGGCTATGTCGAATATGCAATCACGAAAAACTATACACAGAGAATTACACGTAGGTATACACATATGCGTTATGAAACGCTGACACATCATCCACAGATGGTGGGAATTGAGTTGATCTACCAAGACTTAATTTTCTAACAATCGCCAACTAATTGAATGTTATGCACGCTTGGCCGTGCTTTCACCTTTCAAGGTGTTAGTGCGGTATTCTAATCTGAACAATTCTACAACAGAAGTATATTTTGTTTTTGTTTAACCCTCAGGTTCTCTTACGCGAGGTGGGTATATATATATATATAACCATATGAAAATATTTCCGACAACGGATAATCTTAGTTATGTAGATGTACAAAATCCTAAGGTCAATTCTACGGTTACGTTAACGGCCAAATGAAAATTTCATAACCAAACTTACCCCTATCATTCCAATTCAGGGTCAACACTGTTTCGCGTTCCGTGGTGGGGGACTGGGGTGCACCTCATTCCTTCCAGGGAAATTCCTTGCTCGATTTATCCGAAGCTGTTGTTACGACTTTAAGCTAAAGTGGAATGGAAAATTCATTTGAGCCACAAAATACAATATTCAAAAATTCAATTGACCCAAACTACTTATCTTATGCTTGTGACACACATGGGGTTTCGATACCATGGTATCGAGATGAACCACATGTCTGTCAGGGTATACTACGCTAAAACCAGACGAGCAATGTGGTTTGAGCGTAGTATCGATACTAGGGTTTTTTGCGTAGTATAGCTATCCCCCTAGCGAAAACAGCGCCACTCTCATGAAGTGGAGCATAGTTTTACTTCACTTTCATAGAAAATGCTATAGTATTCTTGCCATGGAGTCTATACTAGGTGTGTGTCACGGGTTTTATTGTCTACCCGAACATGGTAACTATGGTAACTGTCAAACTATACTACGTTGAATAGTGTGTCACCTAGCATAGTATTGACGATGCCATAGTATTGAAACCATGGTTTCGAAACCACATGTGTGTCACAGGCATTAAGATATCTAATTGGCTTCTAGTTTCATTAGCGCCCTCTCTGCGCAATCGATGGTATTTGATGAGGTATGCGTGTAGGCTAACTTGGTGGTGCGTTGTCTCGGCTACGGTTGCAAACTCGGGGGAAAGGTATCGCGCCCTCTAGTAGAGAGTGGCTGTCTCAAAAGACGTTCTGCCGGCGAGTGAGGTTCCCAACTAGGGATTAGCGTAGTGAACTGAATTCGTGACGTAGGCACAAATGCCAACCAAAAATGGCATGCGCCGACCGCTGGCTAAAATTCCGTCTCGTGGCGGGGTGCAAATGAACAGCGTGTGACACTCACGTGGTTAGCAAGAATTATGTTTGCTCAACCAAGCACTGCACTGCGTAATGGATGTCGTTTTCTTTTTCCTTCTATATTTTTGTAGTTGGAATTTTCGTTCTTTTTTTTTTCTTTACACTTCTTTTTGGTGACGAACGTGTATGACGTGGCGACGTTGTACCGAGGTTAGGGTTTTTTTGGGGCGGTTGAGTGGGGTGTGTGGGGGCGCGCACAAAACTACACACGTGGGATTCGGTCGACTTTATTACGTCGTCGTAGCACAAATTTAATGGCGGGTATTGTGCCGGAATTATGATTCCGAACGCAAATAACCCTCGACAAACTTTTTAACCGTGATATTACACGCGAATATACACTTTTTCTTCTTCTCGATATTTTACGACGTCATGCTTGTGCATGGAAAATTTTCCCTTTTGTTCTTCGTTTTAATGTCTACCCGTGCAGCGGGTACTGCCTTTCCTTCCTAACGCTCGATACCAACTGACTCAATTCGCGCTACGTCGTAGCTGACTAACAAAAATGTCTACCTGTCTCATTGCGCGTGGGGTGTACCTATCTCGCTCTAACCTATTGGATTCGCTTACGGGGTGAAATCAGAAAAATCTGATTAGCATGGCATATTCTAAGTTTGATTTTTTTGCAATAAATGTGTTATTACCGGATGGTTCTGAATAGAAGTTTTCCCCTACGATGGATTCAAAAATTAATCCATAAACCGCGCGAAAAAGATGGTCGCCTCATGGAGGTAAGGGTGCGTAAGCACTCGTGCAATTTTTTTTCATGGGAAGCGCGAGGTTACTCCAGCGCTTCTCAGACTTGATTTTCCCTACCGCTGTTTCTTTCGAGTTGTGAGTTAAGTTGGGTTTTTGTTTGCCAGCTCGCAACTCACACAGTAGGTTTCTTACAACTAAACTAACAATCGAACTAATAACCTAAACCTAGGTAGGTGTATTTGCCTATGCAGCTAGACGCCAGGTCAGCAGTCGACATCCGTTGGTGTCTCAGGTGAATTTATAAATTCCGATGTCTCATTTGTGTCCGGTGTGAAGATAGGTACTTCGTTTGGTTCGTGGGAACGCGATCACGCTTGAGACTGATGTTGTTGCCCGTGGGAACCGTATCATAAGTTGTTTTCATGATCAAAGGTTTCGGGCGTTAAGTTATACTCACACTGCGCGAATGTTTGTGTTGTACTGGACTTTGATCGCACAGAAATATATTGTCCTGGCAAACTCTCTCCTGGTCCTAAAATTCAATTCCTTGATTTGCTCGCAGTTATAGAGCTGATGCTCTTCGTTGCATACCTCGCATTTGTGACGACTAGGTGCAGTGGTTGGCAATGTTCTTGCGCTGACTGGCGCTTTCACTCTCGAATCGGTTGAAGCGACCGTCAGCACGATTCTGTTGTTGTGAGATGTCCGGTTAATAACTTGTAACGTACGTTCACGTTACGGAGCGCAAGCGACTCATTAGCCATGTCAGCAAACACGCAGGCAAGTATTAACCTATACCTACGCGCAACTGAGATGACCAACAACCAAACAAAAACAAAAAGGAAGGTCGAAATTCCTACGCCCCGCTACGCGAACCATACCCCATCCATCACTTAAACTACCCATATACCGCAAGGTCACAGGACCCCTACGGCAGTCCGGGCAGCATGACGGATGGGGTTGTCCAAGCCTCCTGCAACCAGGCATGACCGCTTCCTCCCGCGCTAGCCCTCGGTGGGTGGGGATCTTGTTGCAGGCCCTGGACTGGGGTTACCTCTAGTTTTACATGCCTGTTAATTCAAAAAAATAGATCGTAAACGATGTTGGGCACGACCGGATTAAACCACTATCCCTAACAATAAAGATTGCGAGGCCCGAGTAGTGCGATCCGTTGAAATATTTACATCCACAGTGAAAAAGAAGAAAGCGGGGGAAGAAATAGGTGGAAGTAATCTTCCCCTGAGGTGACCCACCCCTACTTAGCCCAAGGCCAAGCTACCATGGCCGTCGTCACGCTCCTATTGAACGACGACCCCTAAAGTCCGAATATCCTACTAACTAATAAACTACAACCATGAACCGAACTGCGTAAGACCACCTCGGATCGTGATCGTCCCCATGGCCGACATTCCCTTCAATACTTCCTTATCCGCACATCTGGCGGCTGCTTCCGAAACCTAAACTAAATTCCAAAGCCAATGAACACACATGATTGTTCTTCTTCGTGAAGTTCACAAGCTTATTTTTATTCGAAACCAAAAGATCTTAAAACTAGTACTTAATTAAGGGGGTGGACGTTACAACACAAGTCAGTACAAGTGCGGACATACAAATTTTACTGTTGCCGCTCGATTACGTTATCGTTTACAGCCAGAATAAAATTAACGAAAAACAATAACCCTTCGATGTTAGACGTAGAGACCAGGGCATGTACCTGTGGCCTATCTACTCGCGTAATGCAGCGTTGTGGGACGTGACTAGTTATTGCGTCCGCGTGTATAATAAAAGAAAATCAAGCTGATGCTTCCACGACGAAGATTATACGCTCACGCTCTCATTGGTGAGATTCCTCACAGAGTGTCACAAATGCTAACGACTAACACTGGCGCACCGATCCGAACCTAACCATACGTTATTTAGCTTTACTTTACAATGTTCAAACGACGACAAGACTAAACTGGGTCAATCGACACGACCACTCTCTAACGCTATAGCCTATCACAACTGGGCCAATACTACTTTTAATACACTTCGTTTCTTCCAAATGAGATTAATTAATTCCAAACTTACCCCGTTCTTTATTCAGGGGATAGCTACCTGAACGCGATCCGTGGTGAGGGACGGCAGTGCACCGCCTTTCCTTCCAGGATGTTGCGCATATGCTCTTTGATATGCTTTGATTCGCGGATCTATACCTTAGTGGAAGATAAAATCATTTGGAGAAGTATAAATGTTTACAACAAGAAATTTTATTGGACCCAAACTACTTAACTTAAAGTATATCGGTAGGCGCAGTGATGACGAAGAGGTGAATTTCGATGAGGTGACTATCGTTGAGGTTGGTGTCTCGTCTCAAGCGAAGTCCGAAGGTTGGTGTATTCGATGGGGTGATGGTCTGTGGTGATGCTCGCTCCACCTACTGGAGGATGGATGCACGACTGCGTCTTAGCTCTGAGGTGTGGTGCTTCGCTAGTGCAACGACTGTGCTATGTGCTGCGCAATTTATATTATTTCGTGGGACGTTGGGGAATTTTTCCCTTTCAATGTTCTAAACGTTTTAACTATTTTTTTTCTTTTTGTATCACGATTTCAGCGCACTTAACTGGGTATTGATGAGGTTAATTTTACGCTTTGGCTCGTCAGGAATTTTATTTCTTTGCGCGGGGTTGGATTTCGCGGAATTATTTTTGCCGAGTGGAATGGCGTAATGCACACTACCGACTCTCGATTTTGTTTCTTTCCCTTTTTGTGGGGGTGGTTTTATGTACCCACGAGGTATGGTTCAACACACGCGGTCGGGAAGTTTTTCCTCGCGATATATATATATCGTGGGTTTTTTTTTTCTCTATTCACTTATCTTAAAACAATGCGCGAAACGATTTGCGGGTATTTGATCGGTTTCACCGAACTCAAAATTCCCTCGCCGGCGAATCACAATCGCGATATTTAACTTTTAATTTGCGTTTTTTGTTATTTTCGGTCGACACAATGGCCGCCTACTTATGATGCGCGAACAATGAAAACGTGGCAAAATGCCGAAATTAAAATGCGACCATGCGCTAGTGCCCTACCAACCAACCGAACCTGACTCTCGATACTGACTGACTAAAAATCCAAGCGAATCAACGCTGTACGTGGTTTACATCGAAGAGTTTTCGTGTGGGGTGGTGTTGTCGTCTCGCTCGCACTTATGCGCTCGACTATGGCGTAAATTTTCAAAACGATATTGTGACGAATGGTATGTTCAGAAAAATCTGAATACGATGTTAAAGCACAGGGGCGATTTTTCTACGTGTTATACGTAGATAAAAATTGTGGTTTGAATTAAATTCAACCGAGCATAGGGTGTTAAAGAAAAACCCATAAACTAGGCGAAAAGTGGACGAAAAATATGGCTGCCACTGGTAGTGCGGGTGCGTTTACACGTAAGCGTTTGCGAAAGTTGCAGCGCTTCTCAAACGAGGTGTTCCTATAATTTTCTTCTGCACATAAGTGCAGCGTTTCCTACAAACTGCTCGCTGAAGCTTGCTTGTCCAGAAATTCAAGCATCTGCTTGGCATTTGGTGTATTGGGGGAGAATAAAATTAGTTTATCCCGGGCGCACAATAAACAAAAGAATATATATGGCCACTTGAGTAACTGGTAGGAACTTTTTGTCCTTTGGGGTCCCGGAGGATATAATTGGTTGGGTGCACTTTAAATCCAGGGAGTCATTGCTAGCAAATTTGTTTGTCCTTCGGTGTCCCATTGTATGTACTGGGATGTATCATTTACCTCCAGGAACTCGGTAGTCCCTTCCTCGATATCGGGAAATGAAAACGAAAGCGATGAGCTCTCCGCTCGATCATCAACATATTCTTCTCGAACTGGATCTGAAATTGTAATACAAAGACATTAAATATATTTTCATAATTGATTTTACCTAAGAAAATGCTGTCCTCCACCACTCCATTTAAATTGTGCATTCGGAGTTCCCCGCGACTGACATGTACGCTGTGGTACAGGGGCCATTCAGACGGAGAACCTCCCGATGGGCCAATTAATTTCTTAGCCTTTCTGAAAAATAACTTATTGTACCGCTTTCATCTTAAGAAAATACAAAAAAGCACTTACCTATATTTATTTGTTAAATTGTGAAGTTTGACTTTTATTTCATCTCCTGTTGTTTTTGTCCTTGACCCCATTGTGGAGACCACTTCAGCCATTTCTTTATAAATGTGTCCATTATAGATTCGTTTTTATTTTATTTAAGTACTTTAATTTTATAAGTTCGATTTTATTATTTACGATTAATACAGATTTGTTCTTTACTACAAAAACTTTAAAGACAACCAGTCACCACAAAAACAAAACAAAAAGTGACAGTTCACCCTCCATCTTGTATTTTCTTCTTCTTCTTCGGTTCAGTTCAGCCAACGACACCAACATCAGCCGTTCAGACAACCAGTGACCGAGTACAGGCGAAAACAAAAAGGTTTATAAACGTTGAGGTGAAACAAAAAGGTTTACACCATTTTTTCTTGCGCCTCTAAGTTCTGGCATTTTTTCTGTCCACAATTCCACCAAAGCCGCCATTTATAAAGAAATTAATTACTATAATTTTTAGGCTTTTATGACGCAATTTCAAATACAGCTCAGTTTGCTTTGCATATTTGACATCTTGAACTGTGGAGAGTGTGTTCCCAAACCGGACTCTACATGTAAATCTGGTCAGATTAGGAGATTAATTCGAAATCTCCTTTTTATGAGATTTTAGTTTTAAATTTTAATTTTGGTTTCGTCTGGAGTAAATCTGGACCCCGCCGTGACCAGCATTTCAGCCAATTCTTTATAAATGTGCGAATTATTCCTTGGCCCACGCAATTCCGGTAACTTTTCTGCCCACACTTCTAGAAGAGCAGCCTGGTTGGACTTAGGCGCGGCGCCAATGGTACAAAGGAGCACCAAGGATGTTTCGCCTTATGAGACGAACGTGACGCTAGGGTTTAGTTCCTTTTGTCTGGTGTTTTATTTTGTACTTTTATTTTTCACACTTTTCTGGCACCCGTGACACTGTATCGATTTAAGCGCGAATTAATTTATGTAACACTTAATTTTGATAAAAAAAACTTTATTTGATTTATTCAAACTTAATCTAGTTATATAAATGATCACAGCGTCTTAAGGTTCTAAATTGACTTTAAAAAATATGGGTTGTGAACTTATTCACTGACTTAAAAGAAGTGTCCTTTGGTTTGCTATGATATTCCTATTTATACTATTTGACAAATAAAAACATCTGTTATCCAAGGATGTGGTTTGGCTTGTCTGGACTCTGGTATTTTTCCATTGAAATAAAAACATCTGTTATCCAAGGATGTGTTCTTACTAATTGATATTTAATAGTTTGGCTTGTCTGGTATTTTTCCATTGGTGTATATTATATTTTGGAATATGAGTCAATTTCTAGGGCGTTGGTTCATTTTGATGATCTTAACGATTCTGGATTCTATTTTTATACGTTGAACGTGATGTGGTATTAACTCGCGCTTTACTGGAATAGTTGGACCATCGTGTCCTAAACTATCGCGACAAAAAAAATTTTAGAGACCACATTGCACGTGGTTCCGCGTCCAACCGCACGCACACACCCCGTAATTACTACCACGACTTTCCAACGAAGAATTTTAATTTCGGAGGTCCGACTCCTTCCTCTGCCAAACAACGACTGATTTTACAAGCGAAAAATTACTTGCCATCAATACCCATTGTCTCGACAATAAGTCGCACACGCCACCGAAAGACTTTGTGGAAAAGTACTGGGTACGCCCCCAAGCCACTTTTTCACATCGTGTGACTTTCGGACAACGGCATTGCGAACAAAGAAAAACGATTGCCGCTTAACACAATAATATATATGTAGGATTTCAAATAATACAATCGGTTCACTTAGTTTTTTCTTTCTTTATTTTTCTTCTTTTCAAAAAAAGGTTTATTTTATTGATTTTATTTTCTTAACTTTTATGGAACTACTGTTCGCTCCTACCGCTTGTATTCAACTGACATGTCCGGGACATGTCGGGGATATCCGAATATGGTTTAGTGCGGGGGTATCGATATTTCGATTGCACCAATGCCAGAAATGTTCCCTATGGAAGAAATTACGTATGCCCCACCGCCAAGAGTGCAGACGATGGCAATAATCGTGAATATCTTCGTTTTATTGTTTCTGTTCAAATGAATCGATCCCTGTTTAGGTGAGCTGCTGTCATAACCTATATATATTGAAGCCAGAGGATATTCAAAAATATTTTAAAGCAATTGCTTCACGCTGGTAACAAGGAGTCAAATTTATATTTTACTTCGTTGTATTAAACTATAAATAATTAATCGGAACTACAAAAAAAAACTACAGGCTGCTAGCTATGGCCAAGAGTCCTTAATTGTTGACTTGTAAAACTTCCTCTTCTTTGAACCTTCTTGACTTGAAACTGTAGATTGTTTGGCGGATGGAGGAAGAACTGCATGAAGTAGATTTATGATGATAACATCATCTCCCGCCATGAAATAAATCAAGAGTGACAACTATTTACCAACAAAATACATGATTTAAAGTTTTTTCTAATGCAGGTAGTTCTTGACAATTCCTGTTTTTTATCTTTCCATCGAAGACCCGAAATATTAAGGCTTTTGAGTCCATCTCCCTACTATGCTGTAGAGATTCTGCGTAACAGCCTTCGGTCTTTGTCAAATTTATAATTGACTCGCAAAAGGGCAGATTCCTCTTTCATGCTTAGGTAGCACAAAAATTAACGACGCTATCAAAAATAGTTTCTGTATCAGTCTTCAGTTCGGAAATAATTTTTTTTTTTCTTTGCTTTGTTTCACAAAATTTCAGCCAATTTAGTCGCCTTCGTCCTATCACATTTAATCGACTTTGCCACCTGAGAATCTGGACAGCATTCCCTTAAAAGGTTTGGCAAGAAAGCCATCAATAAAAATGGGAGATTGTGATTTATGCAGAAAAAAAAAAAACAAGTGTTAGCTCTGCCAAGTGCACTTTTTTCTGAAAATGAACCTTCTCCGCGCTCAGTCAAGAACAGAGTTTTAATTGTTTTCACAGTTTTTTTTTTCAACATTTCTGATATGAGCTTCTTTTGTTCGTGGTTCTTTATATGCGTTAGATGGTTAATTAGAGACTTTTCTTAGGCAACACAGAAGCTTTTACCGTCTTTGTTTTTAAGTCAGTTAAATGAAACTACCCAAACTTGTCGAAATTTTCTTTCCAAGTTATTTTGATTGTTAGGGCTGCTTTTTAGAACTTCTCGATTTGGTTCACTAATGGAGATATTTGGAATTTCTATTTCACCTTTTTCACATTTATTTATTTGTGCACAAAAATACCAGCTGCTAGAAGGCGTGTGATCATCTACATTTTCCTCTGCAAAGACATCTAATTCTTGATCAGAGTCTTTCCGAGCCTTGTTTCTTATAACAAACCTAGAACAAATTAGAGTTTGTGTGACTGTATTTTCAATGATTTTCATTTTATATGTGTCGCACAGTACTGAAACTACAGAGCTATATGTTTGCAAATAAATAATATGAAAATGTAACCGAAAATTAGTGATCTTTTATTTCGTTAAACAAAATGAATAAGAGCAATGGCTTCGTTTTTACACGTTTTACTCTGGTTGAAGGCAAGATAACAACGGCCGGTCCCTTTCGGAAATGGTCATCTTCCTTCTCCCTTGCTCTCTGACAATGATACCAAACTGTGATACTTAACGTTATTATTAGGAGGAAACTCCAGAGGGCGTTGTTAGCGTTAAGAGTAAATTTATTATTACAAAACAGAAAATATTTCGAAGCTCACCATCTGTCAAAAGAAGAAAATGAGTGCATTGAGTAATTTTTTTGAATAAAACCGGTTTACATGGGTGGTGGCTGCCGCATATGCAAATGCAAAGCGTTCACTCCAGAAACAGTGTTTATTCGCGTCTTGAAACTGACTCAAAGAAAAAGAAGAAAAGCACGAATACTTTCAATAATTTATTTTAAGTATAAAACGGGAAAATGTGACCAAGATGGCGTACTGCGGCTGGCTCGGTCCAAGTTAAAAGGAAGAGGCCAAGATCAATGGCGGCCTTGGTTTAAAACTACGAGGGAATTTAATGAAAACTATACCCAACTTCACTTGGTATAGTTGGACTTGGATAAGGTCCGATCGCACCAAATTCGTTGCTATAATACATTACATTTGACTTAAACAAACAGTAAGGCAGTATTTAAATGAGGTGGTATCGAGTTCGTATTTTCGGCTCTCCGTGGGTCTGTACCCTGTACTCTGTACTCTTGTAAGCGATGATTGCTCGTTAGAACAATCCATAATCAAATCGTTTTCTTTCTGGAGCTCTGTAAAAACAGACTGCTTCCTGCCATAGTTAGCCTTAGCGTTATCGGCGTAGTAGGCTGTGACGTTTTAAATTAATAAGTTTGCTGATAAAAGATTTTGCTTTAAGGAGTAAGCAATTACAGCTTGGCATATGTTTATTAAGCAAATTCGTGGGAATGTATATGCAATAATTACAGAAAATGCACTTACTTTTTAGTGGGGGCAATACCCCCATTTATTTGGCTTAATACACGCTAAAATTAACATTTAGGCTTAAAGTAACAGCTTAAAACTAAGACACTTAAAAATAAGACATGAAAAGACTTAAAGATAAGGAGAGTGGTGAAGGAGATCGAGTTTCAGGTGGGCAGCGCTACGGTTGAAATCGAAAACTGAAAGGTTGGAATTAACCTTTCGCAGCATACGGGATATCGGTTCATTGGAGCCATATGAGGTACGATGGTGTGGTGGGTATAAGAGCCGAGGGCAACGTAAATTGCGGGGGTTAGTGTTAAAGAAAATAGAGTTGTAAAGAGAGGCGCAGTCGACGGAGCCGGAGAAAAGACGAAAAATGAAAAGAATTTCTGCAGCGTCTCTGCGTTCCTCTAGGGTATTCAGGTTAATGAGATTGAGCCGGTCAATATAGGGTGGCAGGATAAAAGATGTTGGAATACTCATGCAGGTATAATTTAGCACTCCTACCCTGTCCAATTCAAATGGGATGGAAAGCCTTATTGCAAATTCCACTGCACGAAACCCATTCGGGTGCATTATCGCTGACCGAGCACGTACCTCAGGTGTTCCTTTTAGTTCCGGTAGTGTAGCAAGCGATATAGTGTATGGTTCATCACGTCCGTAGTACTCACTTACAGTCGCAGAGTCCACTGAGAGATATAAACGTATAGAGATCGCGAAAACTGGACGTATTGGCTTTAGATACAATCGCCTTACTACTCGTTTAAAAAAAATAATCTAAGTTCCACGCAGGGAGATGATTTAAAGGAACCGTCTAAGGTTTTAGTGTATATTCTTATTTTTTAAAAACAACAAAAAGATGATTTATTCTACTCGGGTGGCTTATTACCACATCAACAAATGAAAAGAGGTCACGAAAAAAATCTCAAAATGAGCCAATTCTACATTTACACTTTTTAGATGTTCAAAATTATGTCTACAATTACTAATGAAAACTTATCCCCTATCATCCTTAAACAGGGGTTTAGCAACCCGTACGCGCTCCGTGGTGGCGGACGGGGGTGCACCTCCTTCCTTCCAGGGACATTGACATACTCTCAACAATGGGTATGCTCTCGACGATGTAACTACACTCTGTGAATGGAGAAATCTTTTGAACGCAAAAAAGTTTACATCTGGCTCAACTACTTATCTTAAAGTATACTTCTAGGCGGATCGTAAGGGATAGCGCCCTCTTGGTGACGGTGGATGTGTATCTTGATCTTCAGCATCCTTCTGTAGAAGAACAGCCCCGTACTCGTACTTGCTGGCGTCTGCATGAACTTCGGTTGCTGCCTTTGGGTCATACAGTTTCAACACCGGTGCACGAACTAATGCTTCCTTTAGCTGCTCAAACGCCACTAGCTGATATCCCCCTCTTCGCTGTTCTCATCTGCCGTTAGGTCGTTGTTCTCGTCAACCGGGACAGCCATAGACAAGCCGAAATGTCGAAGAAGTCTAACCTGCAACACATTTTTCAACCCCGTCGTCGGAAGTTGTAGTTCCGCTAGTTTCCCCCTAAGTCCGTCCACAGTTAACGATAAAATTTCATCCCTATCCATTTTGTTTTAACGAACAAAAATCGAAAGGAATGCAAAAAAAATTTTCTACCATCACAGCGCAAAAGGAAATATTATATAAAAACCTAACTGACCAGATCGTCACTTACCAATCTCAATACAATTCTAATACAATTCTTAGATTTTATTTCTGTTTTCTGCTTCTGCTTCCGTCTCTCCTCCGCTATGCCTGGGTACGGCACCTCTTCTTTTCCTTTGTCTTGACACGACTTACTGTGTTTAAGAAGCGAACTTTATTTCGGTAAGTCGCAACCACACTCTCGCTTGAATGCCGGAAATTCTGCGGTTGCCTATAGTTGAAGTTGGTTGGGGTTCGCCATGTATCAACGCATGTAAAATTGTACTAGATTATTTTTTATTTTTTATCATTAGCAGTTGATAGATGGCGTTAACACACTGCTTCTCCGTTGGAGCACACAACAACGATAAGTTTTTTTTTCGTAATCGTCTTTTCGTTGCTGCTCTTTAATTGTCTTTTTTTTTTATGTTGCTACTCGAACACAGTTAATATTCAGCGGGTTTAGTGACTCCGTCTGATATATATTTTTTCTTCACTGCACAAACGGGATTTATGTCGCCGTTGTTTTTTGCTCACACACTTGCTGCGTTTACTCGTGGGTACCTATATAAATTAATGCGAGAGAGATTTCGTTTTAAAAAAAAAAACTTTATTACTCAATCCGGCAGCGATTCTGCCTCCTACGAAACTGAACAAACATTACTTAAAAATCTAGAGCTTAAATATTATTCTTAATCCTAACGTCAGCAACAATGTTCCCACAGGTTCTCGTTGTACGTGTTGGAATGCGGGGCAGGTTTCCGGTGTCGATCTGTTGGGTGTTGCGCGTGCAGGTCTCGGGTATCGGTGCCTGGTCTGCGCTGGATGTTTGGTGCTGCGCGTGCAGGTTTCGGATGTCGGTACCTGGTCTGCGCTGGATGGCATATGGGAATAATATTATCTGTGTTAATGGCATATGGGAATAATGTTATCTGTGTTAACTTATATATTATATTTTATGTACCTACTGGTACTTTCTTTGTTCACCACTGTGTTGTGTGTAATTAATGCACATTTGCACGCACTTTTCACTGATTATGGGGGGTTATATCGGTTGTGCCCCCATTTGTAGGATTTGCCAATAAATCATTAAACGCTGACTTTAATAGTTCACACATTTTATTAAATACTGGTGACGACTGGTCGGTTTGAGTGATTCGTTTCAACTAACTAACTTTTTCTTTGCTGTGCGCTGTGGTGAAAAAAAAAATAGTTTGAAGGACGCGGATTCTCTCATTCCCCGTTTGTTCGTTTACTGTTCGTTTGGTCTTGGTCAATTGTCGTAGGATAATGCGTTGTATGTTAATCTCCATCCTACATTTATATAAATTAAAAAAACTTTGTTCGTATTTAAATTTAAACAAACATTTATTTCTTAAAATTATATTATTTACAATTTTGTTGCTCTCGTCGATGCAAGCTCACCAACTCTACATGGTATAGAAAAAAAAGGTATAATAATCTACGTCACCACGAGGGTGAAGGCACACCAGGTACCAGTTGATGATTGCTGCTTGCCACCTAGAATTCATAGCCCTTGACAGAAAACACGGTATTATTTGTCTTCTCCTGGGACTAGCCCCACCCTTCCATGGTCACATAGCGAAAATTCAGTGACCCCTACAATGGTTTGCTTACCGTCCTTGATTACGTCTGCTTCGACCACACGAAACTCAAACTCAAAACTTAATATGTCATTGTGATTAACATTTTATTTTATTCAATAAACTCCATAAAAATATCGACGAATCTTTTACTCTCTAAATGTATCCTACCTTAGCAAAAAAAAAAACCTACAAAATCCTGAGTGTCTTAACACTAACAGGTTGTAGAAAAATAATTTTTCTTTATATAGTGAAAGAAATAAAAAAATCTTTATCAGCACTACTCCAAAATTGTTTTAAATTTTAAGGACTAATTTATAACTCACTACTGGCGATACTTAAGAATTTCTGGGGGCTGCTTCCTGCACAATTTCGCTGTGATGCTTCATCGGGACTGAATCTGACCTCTTCTTTGTGCCCTTCTTCAGTGCGATGTTATTTAACGTGACCTTTTCTTTGGGCCCTTGTTAAATGTTGATTAAATCTGGTTACGACCTCTTCTTTGGGCCCTGGGTTATTGCGAATTAGAAGTCTGTTTTAGGCCTCACTTCACGGATACGACGGAGTTAAATTCGGTCCGTAAGGAGGTACACTTTTATCACTAGGCTGGAGTTGCTCATGTCATAAAACTACTACTTCGTCGAGTTGGATATCCGTTTGCGGATATATTCATTTGTAACGCTTGATAAGTTCTTTAAGATATTCTTCTTTCCATCGCACACTGAACTGATGATGTAGGTATGGTTCGAAGTGTATTCCATCTCCGAATAAGACCTATGTCCTTTTTAGATTCCGCGGGTTCCGGAATATTTAGCAAGGGACCACCGGGTGTCAAAGGGACGATATCGTCCGGATTCTCAGACATACGGGATAAGGGTCGGGAATTGAGACAGGCCTCAATACGAGTTAAAAGCGTGGTAAATTCCTCAAAGGTATACTTGCAATTTCCAGAAACTTTCTTAAAATGAGTTTTAAAACTCATGAAGAACTACAGATCGATATGTTTCTCTAATCGGTAATTTTCGAGCTGAGTTACAAAATCGAATCATATAACTGATCACTCTGATGGCCTTGTGCCACTTGGAGAATCGACGTAAGATCTCACTTTCGAAATCGCTTGTAACCGTTGTTACGTTCGCTTTGATTGGTTTATACTCGAGAATTGCTTCATCAGGAGGGGAAGATAATTCGAAGGTAGGCCAATTTGCTTCAAACTCCGTTAGCCAAGCTGGCCCATGCCACCATAGATTGTTGGATTGTAGTTCCCCAGGATAGACACCACGAGTAGCTAAATCAGCAGGATTTTCAGATGAAGATACGTGATTCCAACTTCCATTCGGAACGTTTGACGAAATCTCGGATGTCCGGTTAGCTACGTAAGTCTTCCAGGTACTGAGTAGCTTGTTAAGCCATTCTAACACAATGGTGGAATCTGTCCACAATTGAGGGTTGATACTATTAAAGTATGTTAAATTTATCGAAAAGAACTCGGATTAGCCTTGAAATAAGAACTGCACCTTGGAGTTCCAGCCGAGGAAGGGATAATGAGTTGACCGGAGCCACCTTGGTTTTAGCCCACAGCAAATGAGACGACGTTTTCGAGGAGTTATGATGCACACGAATTAAATAAAACGAATATTATTTATTTAAAAATATATATTTATTTAAGTTTGAGCCGATCTGCTCATTTACGTTGACAAATCTAAACTGATCTCTAAGTTACAAATCTACTCTTATTTATACTTAGATATTAGGTGGCGTCCATAATAAATCTTACATTAATGGATAACAGATGATAACCAAGGCGTCGGTCATAACTCACAGAGTTTATTGTTGAGCTGATAACCAAAGGCGTTGGTCATAACTCACAGAGTTTATTACTTGCAGCTGGGTATGATAGTGGACACTTGTCCTTTCTCGGGTTACAAAACTAGTCGTCCCTCTGCTGGTGTCATATCACTCATGTTGATATGATCGTCGTTGGAAATGTGTGTTCCTAACATAACTCACGCCCATACACGGCGGCGGCATAAGCCTTCTCGGAGGCATCACAGAACCCATGTATCTGCAATGATGTCCAAGGAAAAAAATCAATCCATCGCGGAATATTGATCTTTTGGATATCCGCAAAGTTATCCGAAAAGGATTTCCAACTCTTTTCAGCATGCGGCGAAAGACTTTCATCCCAACCGTTCCGGTCTTTCCAGATTTGTTGCATTAAAATTTTTGCAGTTCCGAAGAACTCACCGTTAATTGAAAACGAGAATCATCCGATGACGCGTTCCATCGAATACCTAGGGTTTTGGTATCGCTGTCATCTTCTTTCAAAAAATCTTCTTCAGGAATATGCTCGAGCGACTCCTTATTGTTGGCCGTCCACTTTCTTAGATTGTTATAAAACCCTCTCTGCCGGCCTTAGGAGCAGCCGAGTTAAGATTGAAACTCGGGTTGGTAAGATGGAACTCCAAGCTATGATAGAGGGGCACGGGTGCACGTCTAGCTATCCCTGGCTACGCTTCGGCTGGGGGGGTTCTTAGGTGCCACTACCATATCTCCCTACTACTACTGGCTGGAGGATGTAGCAATTAAAAGATTTACGTGCACTAGTGTATTTGTTTCTCTCTCTCTCTCTCTCTCAGATGGTCCACAGCACTTACCACGATGACAGGCGATAGGTGGAATGATCCTGCCATGCCCTCCCTTCCTGAGCTCGGTTCAGTTCCGAGACTCCCGCAGATGAAACCTTCTTCCCCCTAGATCAAGACAACCGCGAATCAAAAAAACTTATGCCATCACGTATTGCGTTACAAAATTATTTATTTTAGGTTTTATTCATATATTATTAAATAATCTTAATATACAGAACGAGCAACCAGTGTTGCCGAGTCTCGACGAGAATTTGTTATGGAATCCAGCTTATGGCAAAGTGCCTTAATTCTTAGCACTAGCTAAATCAAAAAAAAAACTAATTCCTAATAACCTAAATTACCCAGACCGGCATGAAAGAAAAAAAAAATGAACAATATAAGGCTATGTTAGACCGGTCAAGGAAAAGTACTTAAATCTACGTATAAACGCGAGTGAATAACGACATCTGTATTACCTGTTGGTATCTCGCGATTGCGAAGTGTATGATACAAAAAAAAAAACGATATAGCCTTGTAACACCTTTGGGCTATTTGTCCCCACAGATGTTAAAAGGTAAGATCCCGGAAATCAGGCTTATCACTACGTAAGATAATCATAAGTTGCAAAAAGGGGTACTTACATTTTTATGAGCGTCCGTCCATGCATGGGCAGATGATCAGGAACGGCATTCGGCCGACGTGCTGTAATGTTAGAGCTTAGGTGGTGATATTACCCGAACGATATAAAATGTTGCCTCCTTGATCGCAAGAGAGGGGTGGAAATATCCATACCGCGATAACTGTCTCTACTCTAATTGATTGCGAAATCCACTTACGTAAATGAGAAATACAATAAAAATGATCACGCTAATACAATAGCGTTTGAAATTAAACACTAGATGTATGAGTGCTCAATCAATTACTTAAAAAATTAACCGACGTACTGGTGCCAAAAAAAATATTTAGTACCAGAGGGGTAGGTACATTCTGTGCCTCGGATTAGCCGGGTAAAAGAATGTGTAAATTATATTATTTTTATTAAATCGTTTTAAAACGCGAACAATTGTCTTCTTATTTTTCTTGAACAATACTCAAACACGTCTCTTCGTGTCTTCTTCTTTTTAATTTATGACCACACCCAACTTACCTCTGAAGTAGGTTGTGGTTTTCTTTTATATTCTGCTTTACGTACGAATTATTCACCTGCCGATAGATGGCGGTCTTGTTGCCTTAGGGGCATATTACATTTCATTATTTCTTACAAATGAAAAAAAAAACTAAACGTAAAAAAAAAGTGCTGGGGCTGCTACATAGGCTCCTTCTGCCTTCAGGCCGCTGTGCTGGTATCGCCTCGGGGTTTGGCTCCTCCGCCTTGGATCTACCTCACCGGGCGTCGTGAATCCAGGTATCGTCCGACTTGCGTGTATTATTTAATATCATCCGACTTGCGGGTATAATAAAAAGTTCGTCCGAATAGCGGGTATTTATATAAAGTTCATCCGACTTGCGGGTATAATTAAAATTCATCCGACTTGCGGGTATAATTAAAAGTTCGTCCGACTAGCGGGTATTTATATAAAGTTCATCCGACTTGCGGGTATAATTAAAGTTCATCCGACTTGCGGGTATAATTAAAATTCATCCGACTTGCGGGTATAATTAAAAGTTCGTCCGACTAGCGGGTATTTATATAAAGTTCATCCGACTTGCGGGTATAATTAAAATTCATCCGACTTGCGGGTATAATTAAAAGTTCGTCCGACTAGCGGGTATTTATATAAAGTTCATCCGACTTGCGGGTATAATTAAAATTCATCCGACTAGCGGGTATTTATATAAAGTTCATCCGACTTGCGGGTATAATTAAAATTCATCCGACTTGCGGGTATAATTAAAAGTTCGTCCGACTAGCGGGTATTTATATAAAGTTCATCCGACTTGCGGGTATAATTAAAATTCATCCGACTTGCGGGTATAATTAAAATTCATCCGACTTGCGGGTATAATTAAAAGTTCGTCCGACTCGCGGGTATTTATATAAAGTTCATCCGACTTGCGGGTATAATTAAAATTCATCCGACTTGCGGGTATAATTAAAAGTTCGTCCGACTAGCGGGTATTTATATAAAGTTCATCCGACTTGCGGGTATAATTAAAAGTTCGTCCGACTCGCGGGTATTTATATAAAGTTCATCCGACTTGCGGGTATAATTAAAATTCATCCGAATTGCGGGTATAATTAAAAGTTCGTCCAACTAGCGGGTATTTATATAAAGTTCATCCGACTTGCGGGTATAATTAAAATTCATCCGACTTGCGGGTATAATTAAAAGTTCGTCCGACTAGCGGGTATTTATATTATGTTCATCCGACTTGCGGGTATAATTAAAATTCATCCGACTTGCGGGTATAATTAAAATTCATCCGACTTGTGGGTATAATTAAAAGTTCGTCCGATTGGGGGGGAGGTTTTATGATCGGGGTGGTCACTTCATTGCACGGGTCTCACGTCACTAGGTACGTCCACAGAATAATTAAAAAAAACTCGTCTGACTTGCAGGAATAATTAAAAAAAGGTTCGTCCGACGTGCGGGAATATTTAAAGAAAACTATTCCGGATAGGTACAGTCATCGAATTAATTTACACCATCTATTAAATTGATTAACCGATCACCTCCTTGACTTCAAGGAATAACCCGAACTTTGCCACATGGCAGTATCAAGAATAAAAAAACTTGCCATCCAACGAATGTATTTTATGGCACAGTGAAAATAATACTATTATATTGCATAGAATGTAAGTTAGGATTAAAATTATTTGTTAAACCATACTGTTGGCATAGAAGAAGAGATGTTTTATGTGCTGCGTCCGTTAGTTTTTGCAGATCGGTCTCATTTGTTGTGACCCATTTTTTCGCGATTCTCCTTCTGCTCCCTAATGGCGAAATAGTTCTTTATTTTATGTAACAGCTCCTCAAAATTCTTGCTTGATGAAGCCGTTAGCGAGTTGATGAGATTATCATCTTTAAGTCCCGAGACTATGTAGCGCATGGTCATTGCATCTTCCATTCGTGCTCGAGTGCACAGCTCTACCACGTCATAAAAGTATTTTTCTACGCTTTCATCACTCTGTTTGGTTCTGCTCATTATTTGCAGAAGGAGAGTCGAATCGTCGGCTATCATTGGGAAAGCCTTGACAAAATCATTTTTAAATTGTTCCCACGTCGAAATCTGCGATTTCTGGTTCTGGAACCAACTTTTTGCTGCCTCCTCCAGCCGTAGCGACCCATAGAAGATGGTAGTCACATCATCCCAATTAAACATCTTTTTGAAGGAATCAATCATGCCTCCGCACACAACCCTTTCTTATCTACCGGATTGAATGCAGGAATTATTTTTTCGCACTCGGACGCACCGAACCGAAACACGACAAAAACCACTCACAGTGGCGTGCTGCGTAAAGCAAATCGTTTTTACTCAAACGAGGAAGATCCTTTCAATGAGACGGGGTTTCTCTCATTTCTCTTCTCTTTGACTCCTTTTCCCATTGCTATGGTTGAACAGTGGAGTTGAGTTATGGTTCTATGAACCAATATCGAAAATCTGCAAGAATAAACAATATTGTGTTGTGCTTATACATACATAGAAAATGGATTGTCAACAAGACACTCATATAGAGAGATACGTACTCCTTTGCGTATATCATACATTTTGATTTAAAATTGAAAGTAATTGTACCTTGGGTATTTTCTGTTTCATGTTCACATTAATTTTATTTTATAACTTAGCTAAATGTTAGACACTTTTTCTGAAAAGTCGATCCCAATCTGCCTATAGCGTCTTTTTGCGTTGTAAGAGCGGCTATAGAGTCGTCTTGAACTGTTGTCTTTTGATCCTCTTGTTGGTGGTGCAAGATAAATACTCTATGAATATAAAATGCTAGGTTTAACCCTCTACTGTATAAATAATTGTACTAAAATGCGATAATAATAATAGATGTCGGGCATTCTAACTTCCGATCAGGTCAGGCTTGTAATGGCATGTGATATATGTAGAGCGGATGGTGTCTCCAGGTGTCTCCCAGAGCCGGTTAAAAATAAAAGATGGTAAAACATCTACATACGCTTAGATTTTGAGCGGTCATGCACGCCTAGCGGGGCTCTAGCTAGCTCGCCGGATTGGGGGGGTTCTTGCTCTCATCAAAGCAAGCTCACACACACTACTAATTTAAATTTTGCGTGCATGGATAGAAACAAGAAAAAAAAAGCAAAATAAACTACATCGCCACGTTGGCGAAGGCACACCAGGTACCTGTAAATTGGTTTTGATTGTCACCCAGCATCTCATAGTCCGGGAGAAAAATATGATGTTGGTGAATTTTCCCGCCCGAATTTACCCCCACCCTACCATGGTCACTTGTACGGATTTCTAGTGACCCCTAATTCGTTTGCTTACCCTTTCCTACTCATGTTCTTCCTCCGACCACATGAAACACAAAGTTACTCTAGTATAGGTTCATTGTTGAACAATTTATTCATACAAAAGAAATGATTTTTATCATAGTCAATATGTGTTACTTATCTCCTAATTCTACAATAAACTATAACAAGGATCAGAGGGATCGATGTTCTTAAATTAAACCAAACTATCGGGTCAACGGTGCCCGTATCTGTCGTGTTCGAGGCGCAATGTTCGCCGGCTAATTAAAGACATATCCTAACCTATCGTCAGCGCTGTCGAAGGGGTAGTTAAAACGTATCTTTCTTCCAATAGGGAAGAGGGTTACTCAGGTTTCAATAAAAGTAATGAGAAAAAAAAAACACGAAAAGTGCGGTCTTATACCCTTACAATTGATGTTTGAATATATATATAAGTATTCTATATAACTAACTACTGGTAGGTTCTAAAATATCCTCGCTTCAAAGAGCGTCTTAATGACAAAAAAAACTAATATCTAAAGCTTCGGTGAGCGGAAGGCTCCCTTTATTAATATTTAATGTGTTCTGTTAATTTGAACTGGCACAATAGTGCTTAAGTGAAACTATGATATACATAGTTAAATGTAAAAATTATTTCACAAAACTAATGCTGAGAACAACACTAGGATACTTATTTGAAATTATCGCCGTCTGCTGCAATCTCGGTATGCCTTTCAACCGTCCTCTTCTGCTTTCTGACCTCTTCAGTGGGCCCTTTCTTCATCGACCTCTTCAGTGGGCCCTAATTAACTTGACCTTTTCAGTGGGCCCTGGTTAATTTAAATATTTTATTGTCTTTTAGAAGACTAGCTTCTATTGGCGATAGTAGCCTTGATTAAACAAATAAAGAGTTTTTTTGTTGTCTGACGGAATTTTCCGGACGGGTGCTAGGCGGATCACGCACTAGAATTTACACTCACTCACGGGTCAAAGTTATGTCACCAGGTGCGGTAAAATAATCACACTACCAGTGGTGAGGGTGGTTTTACACGAAACGATGAGTTTTTCTTTTTTCTTCTCACTTGGTTCAATCACAATAGATATATTCCCTGTAGTCACTTTTGGGGTGGAATCAGGCAGGAATTAAATACCTGATCGTCGCTCGAATTCAGGCGAATGTGCCAACGAATAAAACAATTTTTCCACGAGGTGTCACGCGGTCGGTTAAAATTCACACGACACGCGCTCGTTTTTCTTAAAATTTTTCTACGTGGTGGGGTTTAAACACATTGAGGCACACACAATTAAACGATCGCCATTAATTACATGTTCAATGTTTCTTATCACACCTTTTAGCACCACGAAAAGAAATAAAATTTCACTGACTTAATTAATTAGAGAGAAAAAAAATTTCCGACACATAGTGATGTTCCACTACCACGAATTATTAAAAAAAAAAAAAAACACACCCAAGTCTCCTTGGAGGAGCTAAGCCTCCGACCTCGTCAACTATCCGAACCAGACTGTTCTATCCCCATAGAATTTCCCAAGCCATCGCCTCACCAGACCAAGCAAAAGAGTGTGCTGCTATTACGAAGAGGTGTGAGAGATCGCAATAGAGAAATGAACCGGAAATCTCTTCCAATACCTCAAATAATTTAACCACAGATTTTTATGTATACTTAATCCATGAAGTAAAATATTTTTTTATGTTTTTCTTTTTAAGTGGTGACCAGGTATTTAATAAATTGAAGTAGTTGTATTAGAGCTTACTGGTCTATGTTTTCCGAATCAAAATAGAAATAAAACTATTTTATTCATTTCCCGACGTTTCGTTGATGTTTTTTCAACTTCTTCTGGGGACTTTTTATTGGTTTTTACATTGGTCGAGTGGTTTTGACCATTTTTTTTAATAAATAAACACAAATAGTACATGTATAACATAAACACTATACAAGTAAATAAATAAACAAAATTACTAGACAAGAATCTTATAAACTAGTATCACAGAGATTTTATTGCCACACTGTAGTTAGACTCTACTTCAAAAAAAAAAAAAGGATTCCAAAAGAAAGTCTATACCCACTATAAGGTTAGAAAGATATATAAAAATAATCGCTCTATCTAATGCCAGAGGGGCAATAACCTAGCGTAGTATAGTAAAACGACAAAAGACGAAAAAAAAAATATTTATCCCATCAAAGGTAATAAAGTGCGGTAGCTACATGAAACGAATATCAAACGATCAAGATACAAAAAAAACTTGTCATAGACTTACCCCAGGATTCTTGAGAATTCCCACAATTCTTTGGGACGCGTACCGTAGACTACAGGTGGGAGATGTTGTGCACAGCATCGCTCCTGAGTGTTGCTCGAGATCTAAACGGGGATGAAAACAAAAATAACCGAAGCAGGTGCCGCAGAATACGAACACCAAACCCTACGTGTTGATTATTTCCTTTCTCTGTAGCAAATCTGATACGAGTAGTGTACGTTAATCTTGGAATTACTACTATACGCCAGATTAATTACTCAATTAATTGATAGAACCGATTATCAAATCATTTAAAATTCTTACGAGCAAAAATTACGTATTAGATCGTTTCAGGCAATTCAATAGGTGTTGGTTACTTTTCTTTTAGTATTCTTAAACTTATAAATTTTTTTTTTTTTTTTTTTGTATTTTCTTGTGTCTAGTGACCAAAAATTACACGAGAATATTAAGTTACATATATAGAGATAAGAAAAATAATAATTCTAAGACGGAGGCTACTTAGCTACCAAATATAAAAAAAAATATAATAAAATATAGAAAGAAGGGGGGGGTGGAATCGAGGAATGGGGGAGGGTAAAAGGGCGGAATTAGAGATCACGTTCACGATGTCCTGGGTGATGAAATGCGGCCTCAGCGGAATAAATCAACGCTAGGTGAAGTGCTGGATGTTGGGGTCTTGCTCTGACGACCTGGCTGGAGTACTGCGAGGGTGGTGTAATGCGTGCAATAAAGTCTAATGCGCCTGACTGACCGTGTTAGAGACGGACGGCGTTGGGGGGGATGATTTCACAAACACTGCACGGATGGGTGGTACGTATATGTCCACTAGGCATGAATTTGGGGTCAATTAATGTTTCACAACCCTTTTCTTAGCACTGGGTGGCGTAGTGGAGCACAACACGTGCACCAGAGTTTTCGCACTGGGTAGTCGGAGCACATCACGTGCACTCGAGTTTTCGCAATGGGTGATAGAGTAGTTCGCGGGGGTGGTTTTTATGTGACGCGTCACCATGGAACACTGTTTCACTGGGGGTGAGGGTTGGAATTAGGCACTGCGCGACTGGTAATTCGGACGTTTCGCCTTAGGAGACGATCTGGACGCCAGGATTTATTCCCTTTGTCTTGTGTTTTTTTTTTCTTCGTATCGATAAGTCGATTGCACCCATGCCAGCAATGTACCCTAAGGAAGCGTTTCCCACAAACTAAGCCACTTCAAATAAATTTCCTAGTTACCCCTTATCAAAAGATGAGAGTTTGACCTCTCTCTAGTCCAACATTAATCCGTCTTGTCCATGACGGTCATCACATCCAGGCTCCAACCTAATTATTCCTCATCCATATTGAGGATACTCATATCTCTTACCAAAAAGTAACTGTAAAATGTCTTCAAATCACAAAAAGAAATCGAGGGTTACTGTATCAACTTCATCACGTACTTTATTCCAACAAAAGGTACTTAACTAACTGCTTACAGTTAAATCCGGGGAAAGGGGGATCTTACAAGAAATATAATAAATCAGCGTCTCCGTATAAAATTTATTAAATGTATATGAATACATATTTCATACCAAAATTATTAATGGATCATTTATCAAAATTACGTATAATTAGCTCTAACCAAAATGTACTCATTATAACGCCAAAGGGGCATTTAGCTTACAATGGATGTTCACAAAAAATATTATTCAATCTCATATGCAAGTTCAAATTCTAACTACTATCAAAGTAAATCAATACTTTATTTAATCCAACCGTTACATTGACTTACCCCAAACTTTTAAAAATTCCCATAATTGGCGGGACACGTATGTTGACTGCAGGTGGAATGGTGTGCACAGCATCTCCTGAGTTGTAGAATCGCGAACTAGATCGGGGAAAAAACAACCAAACGAAATATATGTGCCGCAGATTACGGCCGTAAATGAACCTACGTATTGATTAGCTTTCACTATAGCTAACCTGTCACTCAAAAGAAATTTTTTTTAAAGATTTAAGCTCAATTTTATTATTCGTAATCAAAGCAAAAAGTTTTACAAATTTAAATACACAAATTCCAAATTTAGTTTTTTTTTTTATTTCTTAAAATTTTTTTTCCTTTTTTTTTTTCGTTTATTTTCTTTAATTTTTTTATGGTATTTGGTATAACGAGAGAATGTTTAATTTAATACAATATAAAATTTTTAAAATGAAATACAATGTCTTTCCTACCTGCGGAGGCTGTATAGCTACCAGAAGGGAGGGAATTGGGAAGTGGGGAGGGGAAGGTAAAAATTCGGATGCGCTAAATAGCGGTGGTTGGCTGCAGATGTCCGTGATGAAAAAAAGAACTGCTTCGGTGGCATATCTTGGCACAAGGTGGTATGCTGGTTGCTGCTGTGAAACGCCTGTCAATGTCTGTACCGCTCTCAATGACCGTGATAGGGATGGTCAGCGGTGTACGGTGATTATACCGTTAACGAGGCGGTAGGGTGGTAAATTCGCACTAGCACTGGTTGAACGGTATTTTGGCGCACTTGGGAGCATTGAAGCGTAATTTGGTTCAAGTTATATTTTCACCGGCAGACCGAACAATTTGTACGGGGATTAAAATGGTCGCGGCACTTTTCGGCTTACGTCACACGGGGGGAATCGAGGCACTTTTTCCATTGCATGGCCTTATGAGACGATCAAGGAAATCACGTTTGCGAATTAATTTATCGATCTTAATTGTTTTGTTTCTGCGTTACTTTTTACGTTCACGAACTACGCGACGTGGAATTTGACTCGCCGTCGTATGAGCTGACATCGAGGGACCACACTATTGCTAGCATTTCCTTCTCAATTGTTGAGTAGTTTTCTTCCGTTTTCGTTAGGGATCTTGATATGAATGTAACAGGCTTATCTTTGCCCATTTCACCTTGTGAAAGGACGCCTCCAATGGCCAGATTAGATGCATCGGTCGTAAGGATAAATGGCATGTCGAAATTCGGAAAGATTAAAATGTCTGATGACATAAGCATTTCTTTTAGATTTTTAAATGCTTTAAGGGCTTGATCATCAAGATGAATTTCTATTTTCTTCGATTGATTTGCTTTTGCTTGAGCATTTAATCCTCTAGTTATATTAGTCAAGGGCTTTGCTATTTTAGCAAAATCTCGAATAAATTTCCGGTAGTAAGATGCTAAACCGAGGAAGCTTTTGAGGTCTTTGAGGTTTTGGGGTGGTGGGATTTTTTGGATTGCAGAGATTTTATTGGGATCGGCACGAATCCCTTCTTGTGTAATGATGTATTGGGATCTTAGGAATTTGGATTTCTCCAAGTTAATCCTTAGGTTGGCTTTTTCAAAGACGATTATGTCATCTATGTAAACGTAGCATGTTTTACCTATGACAGGTTGTAGAACATCCTTAATCATACGTTGAAAAATAGCGGGCTCGTTCTAAAGCCCGAATGGCAAGCGAGTGAACTCATATTTGCCATTAGCTGTAGAAAAAGCTGTTTTCGGAATGTCACTGTCTTTCATCTTGATTTGATGAAATCCATATGTAAGGTCCAGCGTTGTAAAAAATTTACATTTTCCTAAGCTTGCTAGAGTATTTGTTATGTCGGGTATGGGATACGCGTCAGGGATCGTTATCGCATTTAGTCGTTTGAAATCAATGACCAGCCTGTACTGTTTTTCGCCTGCTGCGTTAGCTTTTTTTGGGACTACCCAAAGCGGAGAGTTATAAGGACTTTTAGATGATCTAATAACACCTGTAACATGATAATTAGATTATCACTCCCTGGCTTCATGGTAAAGACCAGGAAGAATTTGGGGGATGACATATACGCTCACTGCTGACGTCGATTTGAGAACTTGGCCGGCATGGATAGAACACACTCCGAAGCCATCCGGCACTAAGAGGTAGTTCGCCCTAGAACGAGGGTCACCAAAAGGGAAACGTACATATATGTCATCTTGCCGCGCTGTAACCATTCTATTGTCTAAGCGGCTGGTTATGTGAAAAGGTAACTTCATCCGTAAGTGCCACCCAAATGGCCCAGCATTACAGGTACTGCCATTGGTCTGTCCGGGCGGCCGGGTGAAGGGTGCAGCGGCAGGTCTGCTAGTTAAAGCTCCGTTCTATGCTCGTCGGGGGGGGGGTTCTTGCTGCCTCATATGCCGAACGGTGTTACAGTTTATTTACAGACCTGTCTCCTGGTGTAATTCGAGAAATCTTGTTAATTAAAAAAAAAATTGATTGGGGGACCCGAAAATTGGTTGGGCTAGAACCACGGTCGTTAATGTCATTATACGTAACCTACATCGACTGGGGGAAACTGCCCCGTCCCAAACCTCTCCTATTGCGTGCGGTGGAGGGCTAGATGGAATGGCCCTCCGGAAGTTACAACCCACCCCTATGGTGACGTAGACTGACGTCTGATCGTCAACCACCTTTGGTGCCTAAGCCACTTCCACAACTTACTCTTAGACACCCCTCATTGATGCCAGGTTCAAGCTAGTTGATCCTGGGTCGAGCTAATTTAGCCCATCGGGAACGTTCGTCGCTCACCACATCCAAAACAAGAGAAAAACTTTATGCCCTCATAGTTTGGGCAAAACTTACCGAAGGTCCACTATTATTCATAACAACTGAATAGCGACACGGGTTATTTTAGGGAATACATATACTTATTTATTCATCTCGTATGTTGCCAATTACAAAGATACTCAAAAAAAAAAAATATATATATAGAATCTCCAGGGTAAAGGGGTCCCTCGCTACCAGGAGTACTGACACTTATATTACTATAAGAAGGTATGAATAACCAGAACGGTATAATTCTGAATACTGTCCTAGATAGGTGACTTAAAGATACTGGGGGGGGGGGGGGGGGGGGGATTTACTTCAGCTCTCCAGATTATTACAAAGTTAAATTAGATCCATTCGATTTAGGGAATTCAAAATTATTATAAACTACTTTACTACGGTTATCCTACGCCTACAATGGCTAACCCTTCAATGGGAAATATTTTTGTAATAATTTAATTTTATGCTTCAAACTTTCTTATCTGTATCTATGGATATATATTTTGTTTCTTTCTGTTTTGTGTGGGCATATAATTAAAAAGATACATTACTGGACGTCTTTGTAAATTCTACAAGGGGGAAAAGAAAAAAAATCAAATTTTCCGCGTCTCAACTCACGGGTGGAAAAAAAAAGCAAACTTACCAAATTACTATTACCATTGAGGTGTCCACATTTTTGGACCTGGCTTGATGACTGCAGGGGCGTTGATGGTGTGCACAGCATCGGTCCCGCGTCCTTAAAAGAAAAGAAGCAATTTGGAGGGGAGGAGGTGATACTATCCCGCGAAAACTATGTCTACCGATGCGACTGGATTGAAACTTTGTTCTCTGTTTTTTTTTCTTTTCACTACTTGCTCACACTTCTATACAGAACAATAAGGAAATATATTCTTATTTTTATGTGTTACTTTTTTTATTATCATTATTATAATTTCTTTTTCTCATTTTTTTTTAATTTTTTTTTTTATCAGATTAATTAAATACAAGGAAAATGTCCGGGACTCATCCCACTTCAAAAAATTATAAACTACTAGGTTCATACGGATCTTTTTAAGAGCAAACAAAATTTAAATTTAGCTGGAGGCTAACTAAGAAAAGGATGGGATATAATAAAGGGGGGAAAGGTAAAATTGGGAATTTTCGCCGTCTGCGTGGTCAGCTGGGTGGATTCTACGCTGGTGGGCAGGCTCGTTGGAACCTGGCGTCCGAGGGGGGTTCATGATGACTTCTTGGATGGACAAACTTGTAACGTTATAAAAACCATCTATTCCATGTATCTTACATGATAGACAAGCATCCTGTAACGGATGCCATCCTGGATCGATTAAAACGAATAAAAGTTTATTCAAATCTAGATAGAATCGCCGATGAATTGACGTGGTATCCGCAACGGTCAACGAGCCAAATTCAAAAGATCCACCTACCATGTAACGGAATACCTGGGCCGCGGGTAACCAAAAGAAAATACAAATAAAACCAACGATGTCTCACGCGGCGGATTATTAAAGGAACCTCCTACCTTCGGCAACCCCTGTAACCCAACTGCATCACAGGACCTGCGGTGAGTCAGTCCGGGCTACCAGGCGGGAGGGTGTTCGACGGGCATAGCAGCTCAGGCATGCTAGTCGTGCTCCGTCCTCAGCTCGTCGGATGGGGGGGGTTCTTGCCACTAGCCTATCAAACCGTGTTACCTGTTTTCATGCCTGTCTCCAGGTGTAATTCGAGAATTTCTGTTAAATAATGAAGGGGACCGAAATGCACGTGAAAACGTACGACCCCTCTACAAGCATACCTCCTAACGCTGTCTGATCCTGCACAAGGAAAATTGTTCTGTCCTACTCCTACGACGCCACTCCCAGTATGGAGCGAGAGAGTGAGATGTTGGCCTCTCTCAGAGGATAACCCACCCCTATGGTGATTAGGGACACTAAACCCCAATCAACCACCTTGGTGACTATGTTCCTCAATCATGTATAGTCACCCCTTATGTGACACCAAGGGATTCACTCCCTGGGTTGTATCGACTCACCTCATCCGGCTTGTCTCCGCAGTCCGCACGTCCAAGAAAAGCTCGCTTACCAGGCACTCATGGCCACCTACCAATACGTCACGATGAAGACTATGTGCAGGGTTTGCCCATGTGTGTCAAACCTTATACTCCGACCTTCAAAATAATAACCCAAAAACCGTTTACTTTAATAAGCATCCACTTGGATGTAAATATATTCAATTAATAAGTATCTTAACCTACAAGCCTACTTCTAAACATTCAGCCAGGTGAAGCCGTGACTTCTAAGGGTGTAATAACGGTACTTCACAAATTCTTATGCAAGGCTAATCATCCCTTCGGTCGCTCTTAGGGAGTATCGACCGGTCAAAATTTCGGGGGAATTCTTAGAACTAGAGTAGTCACCTATCGGTTACGATATTAGGAAATAAAAATTCTCTTAATGAAACCACAAAAAGTTATAAACAATATCTTAAAGCTAAATACTAACAATTTAAAGTGCTGGCGGTTTACTGAGAATAGATCCGTATCTGAGGTCGCGCTTGGATCGGGATGATTATCGTACCCGTGAACGCAATAATAAAAAGAAAACAATCAATACCAAACTCTGTATCTGGGTGCGAGAAGTCTCGACGCCCTACCGCGGTGGATATCGGAGGAGTGGAAAATACTTTATAAGATCTATGACTACTACTACGAATCAAAGTGTTACTTGCTTTAGCGGACTTACCAAATGTTTAATCGACGACTATGTTGCGGTGCGGATGTCATCTGCAGGGGGGGATGGTGGGCCCAGCATCGTCCTGAGGTAAGGTGTGGCGTAGAAACCTGTATCTGAGGGGGGCTCGCGGGACAGAAAGATTTAATTAGTCATTTATCTTATGTTTAGTATTTCCTTCATGATATTATATTATTTATTCTTTTTTTTTGTGAGTGCGGAACCTTGTGTTCTCTTTTCAAATTAAACCCAAAGCTGGGCTCGCGGAAAAAGCGGTCCGCTGTGCGGTTGTTAGTGAATGTAAAAATACCAATACGGATCAGATCCCTGCCAGGAAAATAATAACCATAAACAAGATATAATCCCTAAACGGATAGGTTACGATATTTTTATTTTTTATTTTTTTTTTATTTTTTTGTTTTATATTGTTAAAGAAAGAAATCGCAAATAGAATTACAAAAGACTTGAATCAATTCACTGGGGTGCTGGGTGAAGGGGTGACGGGGCATTAGGCCGCACACTTGAAGTAGGGTGTTTATTCGGGGTTCACTGGGGTGTAGGCTGACACACCTTTAGGCCTCGCCGGGTCATAAAACAGTCACACGAGGGGCAGGGGCGCGGGGCGTAACACTCGCGAAACCCACCAAGAGAAAAACAAAATTCACAATTTATTTGGCGGTGTCATATCCACAACCGGTCCAAGATGATTTCGCGGCTCGCTCGCCACCATGTGGTCACCGTAAAGACACGTGGGGGAATTTAGTTCACTTCGGGTGGATTATTTTATGTTCTGTTAGGTTTTTTGATCGTTTTGAATTGTTTTAAATTTTTTTTTTTTTTTTTTCCACCATTATGCACGCACGAACGATTGCACACGGCGATGCATTACCGATCGCCGAAACTTTTCTTTTTACGCCACGAATAAATTTTGTCTTTTACCTCGACTGTCTTAATACAAAATAAAAAAAATGCCCACGCGGTTTTCTTCGAGAAGAAAAAAAAACTCGCGAGTACCCAGCGCACCGACTACCACGCACCACGACGTCCAAATTACAACTCAACTGCTCGACGAGACTGTGTCAAGCAAAAATTTTTGTTCTTCCACCCAAGCCACTAACGGCGCAGTACGATTATGTGTGGAACATTCCAGACACATTTTTACACACACCGATGGTCGTGTATACCCATCGCACGATACTTCATACAAAAAAAACGCAAAAAGGAGCGAAGCGGTATTCTGATACGATGCCAACAGCACGTATACCAAACACAACCCAGAGAGACAAAACCAGTTTACCTACTTTTTTTTTCTTTCCATGGCTTTTGCATGGGGGATATTCGTGTATACGATTTCGCACTCATGACGCAGTGTGGTTGTTAGTATACCCACAACTCCACAGACTAGGTATAAATATATATACACATATGGTTAGTGGTTTGGAATTCGTCCGTCGCCCAACAGTATGCAACGACGCAAGGCGTTTGTTTTTAATGTATGGCGTACAGTGCGAGTCGTAATAACTGGACAAAAATAAAAAAGAAACGATGGTGTAAGGAAGAATTCCGACAGGCGTTTCCTACAAACTGCTTGAAAGGTCTTGGTCGCCCATAGGTGACTGGATGCTCATAGCCAAGCGACTAATCAAACTTATGCGTCCGACTTGGTGCACCATGCCCCGACACGTGGGTTGGTGTGGTCGCAGAAGGAGTGCGTTACCCCGTATATATTTTATGGTTTTTTTTTTTTTTTCTTTACTGTTATTGGGGCTTCTCACTAGCACACGCGCAGGGGTCTTGTCTGCCCGATGGGCTTGTCTTGTGAACAAAATGAGGCGCAATTTAATCACGATCGGACTTGTACGGGGCACTGTGTAATCACGTGGCCCGATCTTTGCACGAGGCGCAGTTTAATCACAATCGGATTTGCACGAGGCGCAGTTAAATCACAATCGGTTTTGCACGAGGCGTAGTTTAATCACGATCGGATTTGGTTTTGGCATCTATTTTTTTTTTCTTCGTCTGCTTTGGGGTACCTACACCTTAGAGATGAGCGCTCTCGTGTGTTCGAATTCGCTTTGGGGAAAATTTACCTCGGGCGCTTTTAGCCTGGGCACCTCATCCGGGACTCACACCTAAGCTTTTATTCCTATCCTACCACTGGGACGAGATATTCTCCAGTAAGGGAAAAATTGGAGTGGTATACCACGTCGTAAGTATGGCGTTTCCCACACACCATCTGAGAGCATTTTACCTATTTGGGTTTCGACTTCTGCTCTTAAGTTAGAAGGAAAAGGGTACGATTTAGTATAGATTGGTTCAGAAGATGTGGTTTTGATTTCTGCTAGGACGTTAGTGTCTATAGTTCCACTGTCGGAAATAGTTCCAAATAATTGTTGGTGTTTATTAAGTATATCTTGAATGTCATTATCTAAGTTGGAATTAATCTGAATGTTGTTAACTTGTTTTGATTCCTTTTGAAAAAGGGGTATCTTAATTATTTTTCCTATCTATGATAGCTCCCAACTCCTTTAGAGTGTCGTCGCCTATAATTCCGTCAAATGATGTTAATCCTGGCAGAACATAGAAGTTAATTGGTGTATTATTGCCTATACTTTTGAAAAAGGGACCAGCTATTTTTTGAGTTATTTCCAGCTGTCCACCTGCGGACTGTATTTTGAATGGTGTGTTTACTGGCTTACTGTTGGTTGCGATTCTATCAGATACAAAATATTTGTGTGGATTAGGAACTTTAATATTTTGCCACCTCTAGTGTTGTACTCTATGTATGGTACGCTAGAGAGGCTTTTGTTATAAAATTTACTTCGTTAGAACCATCCTCGAGGATTTCGTCTTCATAGCCTGCTTCTTCATAGGCATGATAATATTCCTCATTAAGCGGGTCTTCTGGGTTGCCTTCTGAGTTGTCTACAGTATCGGTTGCGAAGAGGCGCTGTTGTATCTGCGCTTCACAAGGTTATTTGTAGGCCGATTCATGTAATTTACCTGTCGCGTTTGAACCGATTGATCCGTTTCCATTGAGGGGGCTTCGGATTTGTGGGCCTGGGGGGCGGCATGCTATCCCAGGTGGGTTTGGTTTGGGTATAACGAGGAATGTTATAGATTTGGTTTCGCTCTTGGGGTTTTAATTGCCTATGCGGAGCTACTGCTCTCGCTTGGTACTTTGGTGGAAACATTTGGTTAATTGGTGCAGTGACTGTATTATTTACATCTCTGCGGTGGATGGAAAAGTTTCTAAAATTTAGATTTTGAAACTCCAAACACGAGGTATAAGCCTCTGGAAGCGTTTGTGGTTTCTGTATCACGAGCATTCTAGAGACATCTCCGTTGAGACCTCTAACAAAAATGTCCAATGCTCTATTCCTGTAATTTGTCGTTAGGGCGTTAATCGTTTCTTGAGAATACTCTTCAGTTTTTATTTTGTTAATAAGGAGTGACAACTGGTGGTTTACCTTTGCATAAAATTCGTCAAGGCTTTGATTGGCCTGAGTCATATTACTGAGTTCGTGCTCTAACGTACGAACGTCGCGTTTATCCGCGTAGTGTAGGGTTTGCAAATTTTTCCGAAACCTTGTCGGGACATTTTGGTGAACTTTGATTTTTTTAAAGTATTCAAGCAAAAATGGGTGCGCAACTTGCAATGTTGTAGAACTTAATAACCTCCTCTTCAAATTTTGTTATATCATTTTTTAGATCGACATTTGTCCTTTTTAAGCCATTTACTAGCTGTTTAACCATCATACCAATAAAATTTGAGGCTTTACTCTCTTTGAGCATTTTCTTCATATTTTAAATTAGCTCCTTGACCTCAATGATAGTTATGTCTGATCTTTCCATTTTTAACGTGTGCTTATGAAAAAGAAAAGACTGGGAATGTATAAATGAAAAATAAACCTTCTCCAAGGGGTTCCTAAAAAAACTCAATCAATACATTCGGTGCATTTGTCTCATTCTCAAAGAATTCTTTCAGTGGCTCCCACATCTTTAAAATCCTATCGATGGCAGGCATCAGGGAGAGCCATCTAGTCCGTGAATGAGACAATAGAGTTTGAAATGATACATCTACAAATTCGCAAAAAAGTTTTAAGTCTCTCTGTTCTGACTGTATAGATTGAGAAATATTTAAAAATCTTAATGACAATAATTTCACAATCAATCGCTAGTGTGTCTGCAGCCGATGATATTGAATTGTGCAATATGTGGACAGGACAACCCACGCCTTCTATGTTTCTATTAAGTTCTGTCTTTAACTTGTAAAACACATTGCACATCCCACTTCTTTGAGCACCACCAAAATTTGTATTAGTGTTATCGGCACAGAAAGCCACCAACTTCCCAGATGAAATATTTATGTCATTTAGCGTTTATAGTACCTGAAGATTGTTAGATAAACCTAAATAAAATCACAATTATAATATTAAAAACCATTACCTGAAGTTTCATCCGGTAAAGCTTCAAGTCATAGTAATTTTGTTTTTATACCGTCTTTCACGTCAAAGAATTGAATCAGTATCGGAATTAGTTTTTCTGCTTTGTGGTTGCTTGCATCGGTGCCGATTCCATAAAATGAGACAGATTCCAAATCCGAAACACACTGAGATAAAGAATAAGGCGCCAAAATGTGCTTAATTATAGCAGTTGCTTTCGTTCTGGCCGTAGATTGTTTTTCTGCTATTTTCGAATCTGGGTACATTAAGGAATCAGTCAGCTCAAACAGTCAAGTGAATTAAATGATTGATGATGGTTGATTACTTTGTATGCTGTTGTTAGTTCAGAAACTGTCTATTTTACGTGATGTGGTTACAGATGAAATTTTAGTTTCGCCTTTACCTCCGTGGCTCACGGAAATGTATATCTTGCAAAATGTGCAAAATGCCTCTTCATTTGTCCTTCCATTTTTAAAAGACCACTCTTTAGTGTACTCGTCCTTGAAATGGAATTTTCTTTTCGGTGGAGCCATAATTCACAACAATGCACTCTTGACATAAAATTTAAATGTATATCAATTCCGAATTTAAACGTACAAAACAATAGCGAACGGCAAGCTAACTGTCTCGGACGACGCCGACTGACCGACTGACGTGACGACTGGAATGACACTCGACTTTTTAACATATCAAAACAAAAGAAGTGTGGACGTTTACATGCAGGGTTGGCGGTTGAGCTAGGTTTCAACTTCATGTATGTTGTATGTATGTAAATATTATCTGTGTCGAGTTGAGTTGGTTTGACTCGACTCAACTTCGCTCTCGCAGCGTTGTTAGTTGAAATGTTGCTGAAATACCTGAATCGAATGCTGCGATTTCGTATTGTGTTCTCGCTGTAAGTCGTATTGGAACTAAAATGAGTCGGGACATTTTACAGCTCATCGGGACGTCGGGACACTGCTGTTAGTAACGGTGACATGTCCCGACGTATCGGGACGAATGGCAACCCTACCCTAAATACTAATAGTTGAAAGATCTATCCTCACAATCGATGGAGTCTAGACGTTGCTGACTTTTGCTTCTTATGAGCTTCTCGTCTCTTTTCCTGGACATGGATGTAGCCCTATTACTTTGTAACTTTATCTCCCTAGAATCAGGAACGTTTCTACTAAGGGCTGGCGTTATAACTTTCTGGTTTTCTGATATGTGTTCTATTGCTGTTTTCATTGCAGATAAAGACCCGATCATGTAATCGATCTGCATCTCAATGTTGGAATTTCTCTTGTAATCATGTATGTATTTACACATTGATCCGTTCAAACAGATACTAGTGCTATTGAAGTAAGGACATATACCTCTGTCTTTTATAATATAGTCTGCCACTGTATTAGGTACAATATTATCTGTTCTCCCTACTCGAGGGCAGAAAGCATTCCGAGATGGAAAATTACCCCTTGTGAGATAAGGCCTAGGTTCTTCCTCTAGATATCTACTTCTGATACTCTCTTCTCGGATAGCGTTAATGTCATGTTTTCTACAGCGACTCTTAGATTCTCTAAATCTCTCGTGTACTGTTCGAAATCAGTGTCTCTTGGATTCATGTGACGACTTATATTATAGTTGTAATGTAAGGTGTAACTATATGTAGTATGTCTGTTCAAGACTGGCCTGTTTTTTCAGATGGTGTAATCCTATTGTACTGCTTAAGTACAGATTTTGTTTTGTTTTATTTTTATTTCTATTTTTATTTTTTCCTTGTTTATCTTTCTGATTTGACTTGTATGATCCACACATACATATTTTTATTTTACTTTTCTTAAAGTTTTATTAATTTTGAAGTACAATAGTAGGAGTTTCAATGTCATTAATTTTTTTCGGAATTGTTTTTGGTATCGGATGAGGTTTTGGGTGCAATCGAATCGTGTTTGAACCTATACTTTGTGTATTGTTTGTAGCAGAATAATGTTAGAATTAGAGCAATGATAATGTAGGTAGATGCGTAATGGTGGATATTATGTTTGCCTAGGGATACCAGGGATACGTATTTTCAATAAGGTTTTTGAATGTTTTCTTAAATTCATCCCCTATTACAGGTGACAAATGACTCTTAAAAAAAATGAACATTTAATTCGTTTTCTGTTGATCTTTAAAACGGATATGTCACTTCTACATTATTACAGCTCTGTCAGCATAGCAGAATATTGTCACCTCCTCAAGCAAAGACTTATTAGAAATTAACTGTACAATCCCGATACCTAAAAAGTTAGAAAATATATGTAACCACATTATGCTGCGTAGAAGAAATTAATCTTAAACATTATCTAGGGACCAATCTTTCCGCGAAAAGGAACATTCTAGAGTACGTACAACATATGTTAACAATTGTACCGTGTGACGAACGTCATTATTAAGAATATTAAAGAAAATTTATATATACCTCCAGCACTACATTTTTTTAATAACATAAATTGGCAAGTCATTACTTTATAAAAGTCCACTTTTTACAAATAAGTTCAGTTTTTATTTAAAATATTCATTGATATTGTTAAATCATATTTTTCAGATTTTTTAGTATAGTAGTATCTATCCTTTTTAGAAGGGTAAAACAAACTGTTTAAATACAAGTAACCGCTTATATTAATAGAAACTTCAACCAGCGGAAAAAGGTAAAACATGTATCCCACAAAAATGTTTAGATGGTAATGCCGTTGAATGGAGTTGTTAATTATATAATAATTCGAATATTTAGCTTTTTAACACAGAGTTTAAATAATTTACTTTTAAAATCATGTATTTGTAAAATAATTTTTCTAATCAGAATGTACCATTTTCGCATAGATTTATAAGTATATTTTTAAATTATATTTTAACATAAGTAAACTCAATAAAAAAAAGAACAATAAAAAGAAAATCAATTAAAAACCTAGTCCAGTGTTCCAATCTTTGTACAATTATTTTATTTAAAATTCTACTTATTTCAGAATTCAATGACTGCAGAGACACTGTTTTTCAAAGCCTATCGGCAAAACAGATAAGTTTCTTTCTTTCTTAATGCCGTCACAATTATTTGACAATCTTTGAAGTACACGTATGTATATGTTATGCCTATGCCCATGCAAAAGTTCCTACGGTTTTTATTTTGTTGGAGGTGTATTGGAATGGAACACTAAAATTTTAAACCTAAAATCCATTGTGATACCAGACAGATTTAGTTCTGCTTATTTTGTGGTACTTTCGCCAACTTTAAAAAAAAACATTTGCATCATTCGCAGGACAGAAATCAGTGTCAATGAGGCATTTGCAAATATAGAAACAGAAGCGGAAATAATTCGGTATAACTGGCTGTCAAAGGGACAGAAATCGAAGGCAACAAAAACACAACATCGGCAAATTAGACAGAAGGAGGACGTTCAAACAGTGTTTTTAGCAGTGGCGTGCGTTGGGGCCGCCCTGAGCAGACCCAATTTATGCCGCCCCTAGTAGCATTTTCACACTGTGTCAATAAACTACATTTCTTTTTGCAGTCCTATGCTTTCTTAAATAACAGGAAGGGCCCAGGAGAAAACGTATTATTTGTTCCTTATTTCAAATAATCGCGTAATTTTTGGTAATACACACCTACAAAATTTAAATTATAATATAATTATATTATATTCTGTTCTTAAATCTTCTTATTTGTGTGCAATTTGTATTCGATACCTAGTACAAATCAAAAAATAACACGGACCTAATCGGAGAGAGCGTATACCAACAAAAAAACAATTACTTTGTAACTAAGTAAAGGGTTTTTCAATAAGACCGCTACAAAAGTTTTTTTTAAATAAAACAAAAACGGTTTTGAATATCAATGAAATTCTTTTTTTCTGTGAAAGTACGTTCGATGCCATTATGTTTGGAACTCGATTTCTTTTGCATGGCCACCACGGGCACGCTTGCAGAAGTCCAGACGCTGAACCCAACTTTCGACGGTTTTCAAGCATAAATCGGCTGATACTATTGCAATTTCACGTTCGATATTCGTACGAAGTTCATCAATCGTCGCTGTCTTGTTGGCATAGATAGACCATAGACTTGACGTAGCCCCACAGGAAATATTCTAATGGCGTCAAATCGCACGACCGAGGCGGCCAAGCGACGTTCTCTAAACTTGGTTTCCAATAAATTGATTGTGACATTCGCTGTGTGGCTTGCGGCGCCGTCCTGTTGGAACCACATGTCCTCCAAGTCCATATCATCCAATTGGGGCCAAAAATATTCGGTCATCACAGTAACGTGCCGGTCTTAATCATCACGGAAGAAGTACCTACGGCCCAATGACGCCGCGCCGGCCGATAAACCACACCAAACCATAATTTTTTCGGGATGCAATGATGACTCATGGAGTCGTTTGCTGTCCCTGTCGCTCTACTTTTGTAGGTCCCTGTTGAAAAACCCTTTAAATACTGCTAGCTTAGAGAAGAAACACCTTACACGAATTTATTTGAGTTCACTGTTCACAAATATCTGCAGCGCAGCGCCGAAAATGTTAAGTGTTCGTATCTACGTTAGGTCTGTTCCTTTACCTTCGTAGTAAAAATGGAAAAGACTGTCAGAATGGAAGTGGTGAGGATAAATTCTCTCACAGAGAGAGACACTTACGAAAAAGTTAGGGAACGCTTTTGTAATAATCTATGAAAAATTAAAGATACCATAATTCAAATATTCATAAAAGTGGCACGAAAAGTCAGATAAACTGGAGGAACTTGCTAATATACTTAGAAAATTAATTACATCATCTAAGTAGCGACAAAGGTTATCTGAAATTAATCGAACTTCTTGATGAATCAGAGTATGTGGACGATTTTGACTGATTGAACTACAAGCATTCGAGAAGAGGAAAAAACGAAACTGCATTAAAAATAGCATGTAGCAAGTAGCAACATATTTTTTTTAAGGTGATAGCGGCTATCCACTAGAGCCTTTCCTATTGACGCCGTATAGAAGCGTTAGTGAAGATTCCCCAGAATCACACTTTAACTTAGTTCATTCGAAGGCCAGAAGTATTGTAGAACGATGCATCGGTCGTTTAAAAGGTAAGTCCTTCTTTCATATTATTAACAACTTTAAATGCAAATTTAATTTGTTTAGGTCGATGGCGTATAATACTTGAAGAACGAAAGTGTAGATATAGTCCGATGAGAGTTGTCGAAATCGTAAGTGTCTGTGCTGCATTGCACAACATATGCCTCGCTTACAACGTACCCTGTATGGAACGAGAAAATAGTATTTTCCCATTCTATCCACGGCAAACACCGCAAACTGGAGATGCCCCCGATATTGGAGAAGGTAGAAGAATTCGCGATAGTACCTATAAGAGATGACTTATTTGCAAATTACTAATCGCCATGCTGTAAAAGTTTTTTTTTTTTGGAATTACACGAAAAACAACAAATTTGAACAATTTTTTTGTGACGTTTAAAACTCTAAGTGCTGCCAATAATCAATCATTTTTTAGTGATCGCTTTACACAGAGCAAAAAAGAGCTGATAATCAAAAACGACAATCAAAAATGCGACAATCAACTATCACCTTAGCCGATTCCAGCCCAGGTTTTTTTACATTAATGAATGCAAAAATTGCAGTACTACCGCATTTTTACTTTTATGAACTCAGCCGTCGTCTTGCGTCATATGCAGGCAAACCTTTATCCTGATGAAAAGTTTCTAAGAATGACTTATGCTGATTTTCCTTGTGCACAGAAGTATATCTGGCAATGTAATAAAATGTAGTTGCTTACCAGGGAGCAGCGTTCATTGGATTTTGTTGTTAAGCAACACATTAATGTCTGATTTTACTGTGAAGCAAAACATCTGCGTGGCGTGCGATTTTTGAGTTGGTGCCAAAAAAATAACATCGGAATGTACATAGTAGATAGACTTTGCGCACTGGATGGTACGCACATTGATTTGCAAAGGGACGGTTGAACCATTTAATGACTGTTGTTACGGAGTCACAAAATATCCCCTCATCACTATGCGTCCGAAAGTATCATAAAAAAATTAATTAGAAACGAGGTCTCATTCAAAACAGAGTCGCATCCGGCATGTGTATCAAATTGCATAGTGTACGTATCGTTCTAAGCCAAACATTGCCGTTATACAAACGAAGTAGTATGTTGGCTGCGTTTGTCCTTACACTTTTCATCTTCTTTAGTGCTTAAGAAATTCAATCTGAGTGTCGTTAAATCTTCGACTTGACGCCTCACTGGTTTCGACTACCAATGACATAATCACGCTGCGCATACATATTCTTTAAAGGCTTACAAAAATAAAACTGTACGCAAAACATTAGGCGAGGGTAACTTTTATGACCGTCTGGCGTCATGGGCTTGTCAAGAGTTTTGACGTATATGTAGTATTTGACGACTAAGCATTTTCAGAGACGTATAAGAAGAAAGAAGGAATGTGCCATCACGACACTGTGTTCAGGATGGAGACACTATTCGATATGGTCTGAAGAATAAACATCGCGTCGCCTTGGTTTACCGACGATATAAACAAGCAAGCTCGTAAACATTTTGCTGTATAGCCCGTGAAGAATATGCAGCGATTTCGGATTGTTAACGGATGTATAGAATAGCATAGCTTGAAGTCGACACTCTTGCTAAGAGCTGAAGTCTCAACTTTTTTGAATACTTCTTAGAAACAATATAAATGTTTTTCAGCTTTATGTGTTTTCATTTCGATCTTCTATGGTGACATCAGTTTGTCGACATTTATTTTTAGAAACTGGCTGCCTTTGCTACTCTATTGTTGATGCTATAAAGACCCCACTAAAGACGAAGTTTAACTTTTTTACTATGTGAAGCAGGTACAGCTTCATTGAGTTGAGGGATATCTCTCCTGCTAAAAGGTATGATAGTAATAGTAGAGGTCTACACTTTAGCTGGAGCTTATTGTCCATGGAGTCGAAGTAGGCGCAATGTGTTAGTGGTTAGTGTGTTGGACTACTAAGGCCCATTTTATTCACTCAAAGTTTAACACAACTCGGGGAGTTCTCCCATATAAAAATCCCCAAGTTGTGTTCAACTTCAAAAATGGGCCTAAGAGAGGTCGCAGAGGTAAAAAAAAAAAACAGAATTCCGTCTTAAGGTTTTTTTTTCCGCTGAGCCTCCTCTCTCACATGTCTGACAAACATCTAAGAGTTAACTGTTATTAAAGACCTTCTCATTGCCAGTGCGGACTCGGCAGAAAATTTAAGATCCCTTCCTCACACAAAACGTATTTCGCCGTTTTGGACTTCATCCACATCTTGATCCGGTTGATGGAGGTCACAGCTTCATCTATACTCCTTTATTCGGCCTCCTTCAACACAAGTTCAAAGATTGAATTAGAACTGGTTTTGAAAGTAGTCCAGCCTCTTCTGATAACTTGTGCTTATCGGCTAGCACTCTTCGTCATAAATGAGGACTAACATAATAAGTAAGTGGTAGGTCCGTAGAACGAAGTTTTTTTTTAACAAATTTGCTTTGGGAAAATGAAGTATCATCGTTTTCCTACTACAATTCTCTTGTGTAGCTATAGTGGAGCTAAAAACCAGATATAATTGAATAGGCAAAACTTGCCCGAAACTTGAGCATAATTTAAATAGCCTTAACTACTTCGCTGATAAACTGAGTTTGCATAAACTGAGTCTCCATAATTTTTCGTGAAAGGGGAGAGCAACTAGCTTTAAAATACAAGCCATATTTTGTGATGACCGAAACACATTTGGTCCATTAACAAGAAACTTTTTTTCCCTTTCTATCATTTTCCGAACACTAAAGGAAATACCGAGTTGAATTTCTGCATCCGTGATCGAGTAATACGTGACTGAATTTGTTACTGTTTTGCTTGCAAAATCCATAAAATTCAGTGACGTATAGCTCGCTAATGGATGCGGTAATTCGGCCCAAGATTTGTACATTTTTAGAAAGCAGTAGGTACCTACTAAAAGAAGAAGAAGATTCCATAAGTATTTATTGGTGATTTTTAGCTGATTTTAGCCCAATTTGTGACGTTTTCCTTTTATACTTAAACTCAATTTTCATTTTACCAAATAAAATGATCGTTGGTATCAACATAATTATGTTAAATTCAAAATAAAAAAAAATATAAAAACAACGTCCATCTAAATATTATTCTGTGTTTGTTATTTTAGAAATTATTGTGGAACATTGGTTATTTATTTAACAAATATAACTTTAAAAAGAAAAACTTAGCGTCTTTTTTTTTTAGAAAATTGTAAAGTTTTGTATTTGAACTTAAAATAGGCTTCCTCGTCTTTTAGTTTAGTTTATTTCATCACTTACTTACTTACTTAGGTGGCGCTTCAGTCCGGGGTGGACCTGGGCCTCAACCAATACGCCTCTCCAGTTAGCGCGATCTTTGGCTAACTGCCTCCAGTTGCGCACTCCAAGTTGGTTGAGGTCCCCTTCCACTTGCGCGTGCCACCTAAGGCGAGGTCTTCCTCTACTGCGTTGTCCCTCCGGGTTGGAATCGAAGACTCTTCGGGCCGGAGCTCTACAAGCCATCTTAGACGACTGATGCGTACTTATTTTGACTAGATCGATGTCGCTGTACAGCTCGTAGAGTTCGTCGTTAAATCTCCTCCTCCAGAGCCCGTCAACGCAAACGGGACCAAAAATCGCTCGAAGAATTTTGCGTTCGAAACGACCAAGGAGATCTTCATCCGCCTTTGATAGCGTCCATGCTTCTGCACCATAAAGTAGGACTGGGATGATAAGGGTCTTATTGTTATATAGAGTCTCCTTAGTATTTATCGACAAGGCCTTACTAATCAATTGCCTTCTTAGACCAAAGTAACAGCGGTTGGCAAGTGTGATTCTTCGCTTGATTTCTGAGGTGATATCATTTTCAGAATTAATAGCGGAGCCGAGGTAGACAAACTCCCGAACTACCTCAAAGTTATAGCTGTCTATCGTGACGTTCTGTCCGATTCGTCGGTGTTGTGTGTCCCTTTTTGTGGACAGCATATATTTTGTTTTGCCCTCATTCACCATTAAACCCATTTTAGCCGCTTCTGTACTGATACTTGCAAACGCACCAGTGACAGCCCGCTGTGTTCTGCCAATGATGTCGATGTCGTCAGCGTATGCAAGTAGTTGCACAGACTTCTGGAAAATTGTGCCTCTGGTGTTGGCTTGTGAGTTTCGCACAATCTTCTCAAGAATTATATTAAAAAAGTCACAGTCACAGACAGCGCGTCATATTGTCTAAATCCTTTTTTGACACCAAAGGTCTCGGTGAGATTGTTTCCGACCTTTATAGAGCAGCGAGCGTTCTCCATCGTCATTCTACACAATCTGACAAGTTTGGCAGGGATGTCAAAACTAGACATGGCTCTGTATAACTCGTCTCTATAAATTAATGCTGTCATATGCGGCCTTAAAATCGATAAACAGGTGATGGGTATCGACTTGGAATTCTTGGGTTTTCTCCAGGATCTGCCGTAGTGTGAATATTTGGTCTGTTGTGGACTTACCGGGTCTAAAGCCGCACTGATAGGGGTGATAGGCGATCACACAGTACGGCAGAAAGGATCTTACATATACGCGATGTTAAGGAGACTGATGCCTCTATAGTTGGCGCAGTTTAGAGGGTCTCCTTTCTTGTGGATCGGGCAGACAATGTTGAGGTTCCATTCATCAGGCATACTTTCCTCTAACCAAATCTTGGAGACGAGTTGGTGTATGCACTCTACCAAATCATCTCCCGCTGCCTTGAAAAGCTCAGCAGGTAAGCCGTCTGGTCCGGCAGCTTTGTTGGATTTCAGCTTGGATATTGCTATCCTCACTTCATTTAGGTCAGGTGGACGGAAGTCTTGGCTTTCATCATCCAGGTTGAATGGTTCAATCTGCCTGACAGCGGAATCGATGTCGTCTTCGCCGTTTAACAGTCTGCAGAAATGGTTTTTCCATGTCCTCAGCACCGACTGTGATTCCACTACAATGTTTCCTTGTTCGTCCCAACAGGTTTCTGCTCGGGTTTTGTTGCCATGACGCGTGCTTTTTACCCTTTGGTAAGACCTCCGAACGTTGTTCCTGGAGTAACACCTCTCTATTTCCTCGATCTCGCGCTTCTCATGCTCTTTCTTTTTCTTCCGGAGAAGCCGGCGTTCTTCCCTCCTCTTTTGCTCGTAGAGCTGACGAGCCGCTCTCGTCCTTCTGCACATGTGCAACGCAGCTTCGTAGGCATGTTGTTTTGCTGCATGTGCTTGCCGGCATTCTTCATCGAACCAGGGGTTTCGTGGGGGTGGTTTGGTGAAACCAGGCACATCAGTTGCGGCGTTCCTGATGGCTTCTTGGCATCGATGCCACTGGTCTTCAGCACTTGATGCTGGCCGTATAGGACTTCTCGAGAGGTTGAGGGATACACGATCGGCAAAGGTTCTGGCGGTTTGTTGCGTTTGTAGCCGTTCAACGTTGAATCTCCTCACAGCATTTCCCCGTTGTTGTGGCGTCTGGGATATCCGCATTCGTACCTTGGCTACAACAAGGTAGTGGTCCGAGTCTATGTTGGCTGCTCGGAAAGTTCGGACATCTAGAATACGGGATGTTGAGTCGATCGCAACATGGTCAATTTGATTGACGGTTTGATGATCCGGTGACCACCATGTTCCTTTGTGAATGTTGAGGTGTGGAAACCGTGTGCTAGCTATAGAAACATTATGCCCCGCAGCAAAGTCAATTAGCCTAAGTTCGTTCCCAGACGTGGTGTCGTGTAGGCTGTGCTTTCCAATTGTGCTACCATAGATGTCTTCCTTTCCTATTTCGCCATTAAAATCACCTAAGATAATTTTAACGTCATACTTAGGACATTTCTCGTATGTTTTGTCGAGGAGCTCGTAGAAACATTCTTTGGTAGCATCGTCTTTATCTTCTGTGGGGGCGTGAGCGCATATTAGGCTGATGTTAGCGAATTTAGCCTTGATGCGGATATAGTTGTATTTCATCAAACAAAGTTAAAATACTCCAGTGATTACTTGATACAATAAATATTTAATACTAAACATTATAACCATTCAATTTATGTAAAATTAATAACAGATTTGTTTTGAATAAGTATATATTAAGATTAAGATCTATCATGTCGCAAACAGTATTTGTTTCTCGTAAACACCTAGATATTGGTTCATTAGCGGCATAAACAGTTTTGTGGAATGGGGTATTAAAAATAGGTTGGTTTCTAAACATTCTCGCAGAAACTTTGAATCCAATTAAAGATGAAATAGAAGGACAATCAATACTATCCGCCAAAATGTCCCGAATGAACATAACCGCGGAATATTTCCTTCGTATGCGTAAAGGAAAAATTCCGAATAATTTACATCTCGTTCCATAGGAAGGCATGTCTATATTCCAATGAAATCTTTTCACTGCAAATCTAGTAAATCGTTTTTGGATCTTTGCAAATCTAATAGAGTGGACTGCATATTATGTGGGATTCCATATTATATTGTTGTTGTTATATAATGTAATGTGTGGGCGATGATTTTTCCGGCAGCTCGTTGCATCCCTTGAAGAATGTTTGAGCAATATATTGATAACTATTCTTCTCCTGTCAAAACCAGGCACAAATTTTAGAGTTATATTAACATATTGCACTTTATCCGACAGACATTATTCATCTAATTTCTATGCTTTGGTAGCCACGTTGCCTCAAGTCCGTCCTTTTGGCCATTAGATAGTTTGCTTGGCTTTCTTATAAAATCTCTGAAAGTTTCTTCGAACGCGAAATAAAAAGTCACTACACAACCTCTCAGAAGTGTAGGGACTTTTCGTTCCTAATATACGAGTAGATTTATTAGATTAAGAAGGCGGGAGAGCCTACGAGGGCCTCTGGCACTGCGGCTACTTAGAGGAGCCTATTGTGTCTTCCCTTATAGTTCCTAGAGCCATCTTTTTACTCCAGAGGCAGTCAGGAAGACAAGTATCTTCTCCGGGTGTATGTCAGCAAGGGATGCTGGATTCACGAGTTCATCCCCTAGGATGTCTTTCCTAAGACGATGAAGAGCCGGACAGTCAGTGAGTATGTGGAGAGAGGATTCGTCACTCTCAAGACAGAGTCTGCAGATTGGATCCGGTGAGATACCAATGCGGTGAAGGTGTTTTTTCACTAGACCGTGGCCACTTATTATTCCTGTTAGGATTCTCAGGTTGTTTTTGTCCAGATTAATTAGAAATTGTGATTTACTGGGGGAATATTTAGGGAAAACAAATTTTTTTTTGGTGCAATTCTGCCCAACTGTGTTTTGCAAGATCACGTTTGATTCGGTATGAGATAGGATCCTAGTATAGTTCCTGAAGAGGTTTTTGCTGACTCCGCAGAAGGGTTCAGGTCCGATAAGTGGAGAGGATGCTCCTATTTTAGCCAGTGAGTCGGCTGATTCGTTGCTTTCAAATCCTCTATGGGCTGGGATCCAGTGGAGGATAACTAGGTTTTTCTTAGAAAGTTCATTAATGATAGTGAATGTTTCTAGGATTAGTTTGGATTTTATGACCGATAAGTCAAGAGCTTTGAGAGCTGCTTGGCTATCAGAAAATATAAATATGGTTTTACCCCTAGTTCTAGAACTTAGATTTATTCTAGCGCAGTGGTAGATTGCAAGGACTTCAGCTTGAAATATGGATAAGTTTTTCGCAAGGCTAACTGAAAAGTTCACCTGGGGCGTCTCTCTGTATATTCCAGAGCCAGTCCCTGACTCCATCTCAGAGCCGTCTGATATGAGTAGGGTTCAATGCTGTTCGAATGGAACAGAGTGCCATTGTCGGGGTGGAGCGTAGGCAACCCGTCATGCAGTTCCCAGCTATACGTTGAACTCGCTCTAGCTTTTTGACTGTGGTGACTTCGATAGTCTTCGTCCACCAGACCACGGCAGCATAGGTCATCGCTGGTCTTACAACAAGCGAATAAAGCCAGTAAGATCATCCGAGGTCTCACACCCCAGTTATTACCGCAAACTCGACGACGGATCCATAGAGATCTTGTAGCTCTCTTTACGGTGCGTTCAATTTCCTGGTTCCGTGATAGTTTACTGTCAAGGATAATTCCCAGGTATTTGGCTTCCCGAGAGAATTCAATGGTTTCGCCGAACATAGTAGGCCTCTAACCCGGCCCCAGATTTAATGGTTTACTCCAACCTCAAACTAAATGGACCACGACGAACGATTGAAGCGTTAGCGTACATCCTTGGCTGACACTAATCAGTATAACTGATTAGCCATTTTCGGGCGGGCGCCCACGTGAAGGACTATAGAATGAGGATTTGTGCCCTGGCCCCTAGATTTATGCTACCACCACTTTTTTTTTTTACTTGATGCTCCTGTCTGTTGATGCATCATCTTCATACGTGCAAGGTGCAAGCCGACGCTTGAGGGCTAAAAGTATTTCCACTGGCAGGAAACCGGTAAAAAGCCTCATCAACGAAAAAACCAAACATTGCTCTTCTGCAATCTTTTTGCATTGAAAATATTAAATGTCTTATCAAGGGTTTTTTCCCCGTTGGTCGAATGCGTGCGTAATTAGAAAATTCAACTGTCTGAAGGGCTTCAAATTAATGTGACTATCCCTAACCTTAGAAATGAGCTAACAGCAACTAACTTCAGGCACTTAAAAGCGATTCCAAAAGGCAATAAATCAACCAGCTATTTTTTTAAAGCATTTTAAGCACTTTCAGCATTGAATGTTCTTAAAGACATAGGAATGTAATGTACTGAAAATGTCAAAGCACCCCCGCAAATATTATTAATTTTCGGTTTCTGCCACAAGAATAAAACGAAGAATTCCGCTGAGGGGTCTCTACATTTACGTACGTTAGTAAAATCAATCATGAAACGAACACGTGATCAAGTAAATATTATTTATTTGCAACTGTCGGTAAAAAGTAATTCCCTATCAACCCCACAACATATTCGCCATTGTATTTACAAAATATGTATATTATACAACTGTAGCGCAAAAAAATTACAGAAAGTAAATTTAAATCTGGAACCGACAGGAGAGCTGTTCTTCCCACCCTCACCAGCAACTAGCCCTCTCATCAAATATTTAACTGCGTCAATACTGGCCTCGGCTTATATAAAACACATCCACTCGACGTAGGTATTATGTCCTGTCTCCTGTTATTGAGTTAATTATTGTCTGGACATGTTTTTTTTTTTTTTTTTTTTTTTTTTCGTACTAATAATTATATTTAGATATTGAGACTTGTGCTTGGATTTATGTACCACGCAGTTCAATCTGAGCATGAGCTGAATATCCTTGAAAATATATCTGGAAATGTGTATAGGTATACAATATACCCAGCACTTTGGATGTGCATATTTTATATACAGGAAAATTGCGAGTGGGTTGCTTGTTACTGGTAGCAACAAGAACGTGGGGATATTTTTTGCGTCCATCCATCCATAATGCTTTTGATTTGCTCTGATTGCCATTTCGGCTTGGATAGTGATAATGTTCGTAGATTGCGTATTTCTTTTTTTTGTTGTCATGCTGATCCCAACGTGCAGATAGTTGCACAGACATAGCCGCAGTCTACGTCAAAGGGTATAAATTTAACAATTTCATGTGCAAGAAGAGTTATTTTTTATAAAAAAAAGAGATTTGTTTCTGCATCATTAGACTTTGTTAGTAATAAGGACACCGAGCTCATATTTCCGTCGCTGTGCTCAATATGCACTACTCCCACCCTCGGGGTGGTATGAATAGCAAATCCTTGAGTACTCATAAGAATTTGTAACGGATTTGATGTTACCACCTTACAATTGGGCGATGTTCAGCATCCCGACAAATCTCAATGAACACAGGAATCCGTAGGAAACCGCCGGGTTGTGAGGTGGGTGTCTTGACAATTAAGCGTGTCCAGGCATGCTTGCGAAATGCGCGACCTTTGGATCGACGGAGGCGTGGGTCCTTGCACTCTCTGTCAGACTACCGTACAATTAAATCATGCCTTTACAAAGTATCACATAAAAAGTTAATGTGGAGCGACAGTACCAACCATAAACTACATATCTTAAACCTTTAAGCCGGTTCGAAAATAGCATTAGGAAAACTTATGTCGAAACCGAGAAATATTGGGAAACCATGATGTAATTGGTTTCCACGGCGTAACCCTCCCACATTCTGTACCAACATAGCACAGAACATCCTTGGCTATCACTTTGCCAAAATCCTTGCGATAGCCCCTAAACGCGAAAACAAGCAGCTGTTTACAGTATACTTATGCAAACGCCGACAACCTTATCCCTACATTCACATTGCCCCAAAGCACCTTTTAAATTCTATTCAGAATTCATAGTTAAGGTTCTCACTCAGAATAAAAGAGAGTAAATCTTCGTTTCAAAATAGGAAAGCAATAACATTTTTATTTAATTCATCTTTGTGTTCATACTGTCTCTCATATTCCATTTCTTTAGTAAAATTTTGTTGTAGTGTACCTATGTAACTCAATTATGCACCTAGGTACTTCTTTACTTTACATTAACATTATTTATCTAGCTCAAATTTATTTTATTTTATTATTATTTTTTTTCTAGATAATAAATTGTATTGTTATTTAAAAAAAATTTATTAGATTAAGTGGACCAAATTTTATCAGGTTATCAATTATAATTTATCTCTTTGTATCATGTACACTAGTTTGTGGTCCAATTTTGCACTCGTTTCTATACGCTCACAAAAAAACTACCAAAGTCACTCAAAGAGACACTATCAAACAAACTCCCAGCTCGATCAAGAACAAAACAAAATAAAAAAAACCGACTCACCGATTTTCCTGCATGTACCTTTTTCTTTTGCATGCGAATTCTCTTATCGCGATCGACGAATGATGATTTGATCACAGTTGACTCCCCAATGGATGTTGTGCACAGCATATACAGTGAAGGTCTCAATCTCAATATCTAAATTTATGTAATGAAAAGAAACAAATTGTTTTGCAGTTGGCGAACTTTACAAATGATCTATACCAAATACTTAGCTTGTGACTGTATCTACTGCTACTAGCGAGTGCACTTTAACTTTACTGATGACAGAACAGAACAGAACAATGATATCAGCTAATCCTAATGTCGGTACGCGGATGGTGGTGGATCGCAAATGAGTTTTCCCCCGTTAATAGGTGAGGCGATTAAACCAAGAATCGAACGTCTTGTTGAACTGGCGGTGATGAACTCTACCGTGATGGTGACGGAAGGTAAATCTTGAGATGTTTCGTTGGTGTGGCCGACATTCGGCAGTGTCTAGGCACTGACTGAGGTGCCTAGACACTTTTTGGTCGTCTGTCCCTCTGTTACTTTAACAGCAGAGAAACAATTTTTCTCTTTTGTTCACCGCACCAGTACGGTGAATTGTATTTTTCCTTTTTTTTTTCCACCACTCCGGGCTTCTACCAGCGATCTTGTATGGAGTTTGATCGCGGAGTGGGTTGTTAGATTAAAATCGCTTTGGGACTTGGTGTAGTTTGTAGTAGGTAAGGACACCGATGAGAGAATTGATTCTTGCAGATCCTACTTCCTTATATCTTTAGCATGAAAAGTGCCTAGAATCATTCCTTTACTGTCTTCCAGCTCGTACAAATTGTTGCCCACTATTCTTTTAATTCTTGCCTTAGTAAATTTAGGACGGAACTTGGCATTTCTTTGCTTTGCTGCATCGCTTAAAACAAAATTCCTCTTGTATACACCCTGTCCAACTGAATATATTGAGGCTTTGCTTCTCGTATTAAAAGATTTCTCGTAATTTTGATGAGCTTTTTCTATAGACTCTTTTAAGTGACTATGGATCATGTTCATTTTTAAGGTATTTGGTAAAATGTCAAACTCTGAATTATTTAACGCTTTAAGCTTTTACAGGAGTATGTAGTCATCAGCATGCTCTATTTGGGATTGCCCGAAAAGCGCTTCATATGGCGACATGCCTATAGCTGAGTGAATGGTTGATCTTAGGGCAGATGCAATCGATTGGACCTGTCTGTCCCAGTTGAGTTGATTCGGTTCATTTACAATATATGATCTTATAGCAGCTAATATTGAACGGTTGACCCGTTCACTAGCATTCGCTTGGGGTGAGTACGAAGCCGTCCGCAGCCAATGCCAGAGGTGGATGCTCCCGTGTTACAAATCCGTTACAAATTTAATTAGATTACAGACTAAAAGTAACTGCCCGCTGTGTACTAACTAAAGACAAATTGTACTGCGTTTTTCCCATTTTCGAACATACCTATCTAATTTTTATTGTCTTGACACTTAACATTTCTTTATGTATTAAAGTGCACAATAAATTCTATTTTCAATACATTTTCCATAAAGAGAACAAACTCTCTTTGTACCCGACTCGTTTCTGTCACTATTTAAAGGCCTTTTCAATAAGATGGGGTCGATGTTCAAAAGGATTAATGGAATGCGACTATGTATGCAATAGAACATAGTTCAACTGTCCACCACGGCTTTTCACGGTAACACATATCCGTGTGATCCAATTTTTGTCTGATTGTTTGTGATATGTAATAAACTTTTATCATATTGACGGGCTGATCAACAGCTTAACTTTCCATGGTGATTTGGCATGAGTGACTGAAGAAACATCAGATTAGACAAAAAAACACCTAAACAACATCGACTCGTCCAAATTCGAAAACACTTAGCTCAAAATGTATTTCTTGGTTTTTGTTCTATACTCCCCGTCCCCAGTCCCCACAACAATTTATTTATACTCCTCATTCCTCAACGAAATTAAGAAACGGCAGACCTGGTGGTGTACGCTAGCCTCCTCTGCTCAATGTACGTCCACTTACCATATTTATTTCAGTTAACATTTTTTCCATGATCCATATGTGTGCAGTTTGCAGTGCATGTGCTGTATGTATATGCAATTTAATCCGAACATGCTGATAATTATTTTGAAAAAGAAAAAGAAAAAGTAGATATGTTTTTTTTATAATATTGAGAATTTGAAAACAATTTTTTGTTCTGAATTTGATGCCGCTTGTTGCTATGCCAGGTAATTTGGACTAACTGATATTCTCCTTGTTAAGTCTGTTCTATTCGGTCTATTCGCGTACTTTCCCGAGCCAAACACTAACAATATGATTGTCAAACATAGAAAATTGAGCGATGGTAGGTGGACGTAACTTAAACCACTTTCATCTTTAACATCTAATCCATGCACATTTAACATACCTTTTGCAACATATGAAACGTTTGAGAACATTTGACCACCACCGATTTTTTTTAGTACCTATCACAGATTTTTTTTTCTTTGAAATTGAATTTTAAGACAGATCTTGAATTTGTTTCTTGTCAACTTTTTGCATTTGACATATTTATCAGTACCTACATGCCCGTTGAAATTCTATGAGCTGTTTCGAGCCATGAGAGGAACTACTCGTTACTCGTTGTTTTGCTAATTTTCTCTTTTTCTGTCATTTTTTGATGAGAACGTGTACAGACTTTGTGCGATTGCGATCGATTTATATTGATTGCGTTCGGCTTAAACCGCGTACGCGAATGAACATAAGTTCCAAAATTGTTTTGTCGAAGATGGGACATAAGTCACAAATATTCGCTTAGATAGTATTTTGCAAAAATGTTGTGGATATCCATTAGGCATCCAACACCATTTTCCACTACATATACCAACAATAATTGTTTTCAATAAATTAGAAAATTGAGCTAACGGTTTAAAAATACAATAATAATCATTCATTATTTCATATAACAAGATTGAACCAACAATAGATAAAATCTAAAAAAAAATATTTTAGTTTTATTTTCTCAAATTCTCGAAAACTTGACAGAGCAAAAAAAAAATTTTGTTGGGTAAGACATAAGGCCCAACAATTTGGCGCAGGGACATAAGTCCACGAGACATAAGTTCATAATGGACTTGTGTCCCACTTCGGTGGGACATAATTCCACTTTTTGATTATGGACTTATGTCTCATCGAAGCGGGACATAAGTCCCAAGCAAAAATGTTGGGCCTTATGTCCCACCCAACAATTTTAAAATTCAACAAAAAATATAAGCAAAATACCTCGCACCCACCCCGTAATCCAACAGTATCTAAACCCAAGCAGGGGGTTGCATACACATTTCATAATACAATGGTAGCAACTCGCGTGCGCCTAATTTGAAGTATTCGATGCCTGTTGGAGATCCACGACGTTTTGCTATATATTATCTAAACTAAAATTTGGGACTAATGTCCCGTCTTCGACAAAACAATTTCGGAACTTATGTCCCGCTTCGATGAGACATAAGTCAATAATGAAAAAGAGGACTTATGTCCCACCGAAGTGGGACGTTAGTCCATTATGGACTTATGTCTCGTGGACTTATGTCCCTGCGCCTTGTACTTCATGCTTTCTGATTGCATATACAGAATACCTTTTAAAGCCTTCAACTCACCTCAACCGAGTCTAACGTTCCTCGTATGTTGTGTTTGTAAGCTGTGAGAACTTGTCTCTGCCGGCCTCATCTTTTTCCTAAAGGCTATACTTAAGATCAGTCTGATATTAGCTGATTTAAACTTGATACAGTTTGTCATAAGGCGTTCCACGCAAAACCAAAAACGCTGCTTCTTTTCTCCGAAGCCTTAAATGTCACAGTGTTGCAGAAGATTTTTTACCGAATTCAGAGCCAACTCCACCAACTTTCAACTTCCTGGATAGCTTTAAACTCGTACTAGAGACCCCGCTAATGATTCATTTATTAGGTAATTATAAAGTGCAATTTACTCATATACAGATCCAAAAGTCCTCGTTCTTCTTCGTAGTGGCAGCGGTACCAATGTTTCTTCTAGGACTTTACTTTGACATAAGAACAGATGAATATTGTTCAAGTCTGATCTGTCTGGTCAACAAGAAAGACCTCTGTGCAACGTCCGTTGTCCGTTGTTTGCAACTTAATAACGACTTTGAACGGCTGAATTAAGGAGCTTTCCTTGGAAACTTGTAATTTTGAGTGCTCGTATAAGACGTTAGCGAAAGGTGACACTGTCTTAGGTTAGGTTAGGTTGAAGTGGCTGTCGGCAAGCCGACACACTTAGACCATTATAAGGTCCCTTGTGATGAACTGTCTTAGATACCTTAAGATGTATTTCTTGTTATTCCGTAGGTTTAACATGAGAACCTTTGATCCGGCTACATAATCGCAGATTAACTACTGCTCCACTGCAGCTGCAGCCTAAGTGTTAAACTTTTGACTTCGGCGTTCAGAGAAGAAATATTCTCATTTCAAGTTTAGAATAAAAAACCGACTTCTTTGAAGTAAACTTCTAGAACTTTATTTCGAACTGTAGGTACATATAGTCTTATCGATACATACAAACGTAGTTTGTATTTGGTATGTTTTTTTTTTTAAATATCTAATTTATTTCCCATTTATTACTTAACAACTATTGTTTACACAAAAGCTGTATCATCTATATTCTCGATTATATCTGTCTGACAGCCTTTCGATTCGTAGCTCGTATTCGTAATTGTGTAACTCGTATTATTGACAGTTAGCGTCCGAATCTTAATAGGCTCACTCCAATCGTCATCGCTGATATCTTTTCTTTTCCGGGATGATAGTGACTGGTTCCGGATGTTTAGTAGCTGCCGACTTATTTTATTGTAGTCAATTCCGAAGGCGCCTTCATTATCTTGCGAGCATACCCGCTGGAACACTTCACTGAGCCCATTTCGCTTTCGCGGAGCATTTGCGCATTCATTTTTAATCTCACTTATGACTCGCATTTTGTTTCTCAGACTTTCTTGATCCGGATGATTGTGACCGGGACTAAGTCTCGGAATTCTAGCTAAGATTTTTCTACCCACGTCAACTATCGCACTAGCGCTACATGCTTTGTTGTAGCAAACGTATCTGTTACAGTTTGTCGTTTTTGACTTTAATTTATAGAGATGTTTAATGTCTGGAATGTATATTAAATGACTTCCCCTCCGCAGGCCTTCACACAGCTCGAAGAGCAGGAATACGTCACGGTGGTGTTCCATTTTAAGGAATATTTGCGAATTTCGTTCTTTTTCACTGCACTATTTTTGTAAGCAATTTTCTTTCTTCAATTAACAAATAGTAACACTGGATAAGTTTTTAATTTGCACCACGAAACTGTTGTTTTCAGTCAACTGAGAATGGCGCATTTATTAATATTTACTTGCGAGGAGATATTATTTTGTATTGAAAACAATTTAACCAACTGACACAAATATCGACTTTGTTGTTGAATGAACCCGAAACTGTTGATGCAAGTGTTTTCTTTTTCACTCTTCGGCTCTGCCCCAACCGTCAGAATACGGTATATACAGATAAATGAATCTAAATGGATATTCCATGGCGAGTTTATGTATGTACTTATTTCGATTTCCATTTATACAAAACCCTGACTAGAAGGAGAAAAGAGGTTGAATGGTATGGAAATATGGAATAGTGATGAAAGTCTTTTTTTACTAATGCTCGACTTCCCACGCGCGGCCATTTCAGTTGAAAAGCAAAATCTATATAAAAGAGACCATCGCATGGTCTGGACTGGAACATTTTCCTAACCAAAAACAAGCTGCCTGGTGTAGTGGTGTAGGTAGTGGTGGAATTTTTTAAAGTATGTATGGCTGGCTGCATAGATGAGAGGAAAGTCATATTATATGAACAGACTTGGATATAATGGAAGTACAGAGATGTATAACATACGCCAGTGGAAAGGCGGCTGCCTACTACAAGCTGTTTTCACTTGTGCGAAAATTATATTCACCTTTCGAAAGAGGTAGCAAGTTAACACGTCAATTAACCATTTTGACAGGTTGTGAAAAAAAACCACAATATTAAAATTGAAGTTGGCTGGGAATTGTTGTTTTAAAAATCATTTATGGGTTTTCGCAGTGGCTACTTTAGGCGATGAGCTTAGCATTATTGTTCGATTCTCGATAAAGCAGTTAGGCGAAATCGAAACAACCGAACTATTCGGGAGCCCCGAGACTGCTTTGAACGAATGACACTATTTCCGAACATATTTATGTCGATGCAAGGAGATATCATTCCATTGGTGCTTTCGTTTAAATAGTTTGATTTAACTTGTCTTTTATTTTCTCACACACAAATCAAAAACAATCCGTTTTTTGAAGTATCGAACTCATAATTCCGTATATACGAGATGCAAATCCGCATGAAAAACACAGACGAGTAACATCAAAGGGAAATTCTCGTATACAGATTTCGAGAAAACCAAATATCAGTTTTTCGCATCGCATCGGAGATTTTGGCATATAAACGTCTGCGAGAATTTTTGAGAATTGGGGTCCACTCCTCAGTTGCAGTCCTATTTCATTAAGCCCACATACAAAAATGTCTCCAAAGAGAAAATTAAGCATAGCAGTTAAGCCATGCAGTACGCAGTTTAAGCTAAATTTGTTAGCCACTGTACGAAAAATCTCTAAAGAATTTAAGTACCTAATCGCGTATTAATGCAAAATTAAGCGAACTGGTGTAGACGCAGTGGCTTAGTGGTTAGTGTGTTGGACTACTAAGCGAGGGGTTCAGGTTCGAATCCCGCAAAAAACCCAATTTCCAACTCAGGGTTTTTTCACTGCGCCAACTCTCGCGAACGTTTGACAAACATCCGAGAGTATAAATGTCACGAAAGAGCTTCTCAATTAGCCGTTTGGAATCGGCATAAAATTGTAGATCCCTTCCATTCGTTCCAAAAATGAAAACTTACACAAAACGAACGGTTGCGAGAAGCTAGGCCTAGGGTCCCTACGGACCTGTTGCGCCAAAAATTATTATTATATTATATAAAGCGAAGTGGGGGGAAAATCATTGGAGAGGCGCTTCATTTTAGGAACAGCATACCAGGCTTTAGGCGGTCATAAGTGGTCAAAAAATAGCAAAAGAGAATTTTTACGTTTTAAGTATGGCTCAATGTAACAGGGGCCTTATACGAAAAGAGTATGTTCGCAATTGGATTAAGCATTTTTTTATAAATACCTAAGGAGCCTGACAATCGCTAAACTTTAAAGTCAGTCATCTAAATTAATATAATTTTAAGGAGCCAGTGAAGTTCGGATATAAAAATCGGAGATAAATGACCTGTGTAGCAATTTTCCCCCCTGCCTTTTCGCAGACGTTTCGCTGTCCATTTGGAGACCACCTTAAAATTTCGTTCCGGATAAGCTGCGTACCACGCTTAAACGTGTGCGAAAAAAGAGTAGAGACATTTTTCGTTCATGATTTCGTTATGCCACTTTGGTATGGGATTTTTCATTCCGGAACAGCTCCGGGCTACGCTTTATTTTTCCAGAAATTGCGGTGAGATTAGTAGGTATATAGAAGAGGTAGGTACCCCTTGCCCTTACGATTAGGGTAGCACATTGGTTTCGCAGATTGATGAAAAACATTTACATGAGTGTCGGAGTCAGATGAGACATTTTATTACAACTACAAATATCATCTCTATTATTAAGTGGCTCTGCTTCTATTCAAATTATTGTAAAATCAATAGAGGACAGCTTTAAGGCGCAATACCGAACGGTAGGGTTTCTTTTTTTGTCGAAAATTCGTTTTTAAGTGGAGTCTTCCTTATGACTCCAATGAGCGACTTTCTGAACCCAAACTGGTGGTCAGGGATAAGATTATTGTCTTCAATAACCGGTTGTAGTCGCCTAAGCAATATTCTCTCGAAGACTTTGGAAATGACTGGAAGAAGGGAAATCGGTCTATACGATTTTACTTCATTTGGCGGTTTTCCTGGTTTTAAAACCATTATGACCTCCGCGACTTTCCATTGACTCGGCACGTGTTTTAGTCTAAGCGCGGCATTTATAATATGAAGAAGCTTCATTAATGCTTTCCTTGGTAGAACTTTCAAAACTTCTCCGGTGATCAAATCATAACCAGGCTTTCTTGGGTTTTAGGGATTCGATTTCACGTTTTAGTTCACTTAGCGTTGCACTAGTGAGTGTTGAATCGTCAGATTGTAATTCCGCCCTATTAGTATTGTCGTGGATCGCTTGGTCGTGGTACGCATGACGTATGAAAAATTGGTATTATGCTATTGCATTGGAGAGTGTGTGGTAAAAGTGAAATTGTATCTTTTAAAGAAGGAGTGTAACTTTTGAAGCAAAATTATGTTTGGTAAATTGTAACTTTTTCAAGTGGATTGTATCTGTGTAACTTTATTTTCTGATTGTATCCAAAAGATACAAATGTATCCGATTTTCCATCACTGGTGTTTAGTGTACAAGTAAATTGATTTTCATCTGAGTATCCAAGGCAACCTACAGCCCTACCGCCTACTATCGTTGCTAACCAAAGCACATAACGTATGTAAAACATTTTTTATGACGTTATGTTGGTGGCTTAAAAAAATATGAAAACAATATTCTACCAATTCAGCTTCCCAGACAGGTAGGTCCCACACACAACTAACAGTCCTTCCGTAAAAATTGAAGAGTATTCACAGGGACACACTCGATCTTTTTTACGTAGGTACTTACATACGTAGCTGTTTGTGATTTGATTAGGTTTGTTTGACCTCGGCCCTAGTGCGATATAGCACTGAACTCGCCCTGGTACTGAAAACCTGTGTTTGACATGGCTTCTAGGGCGCCCTAGTTGTGCACTGAACTGACCCCAGTTATTTTGTCGGGGCAAGAACTCAGTGCTGAGTTGCGCTGTCATTTCGCTTGCTTTGATATTCAAAGGGGAATTGTTTGAAAATAACAACGTTTATGGACTAAAACCTTATTTAAAAGATAAATGGAATGAAAAAAATCTGGAATCAAAGCTAATTACATTTTTTAGTGCATCGCATATATTGCAAACAGTTTTATCAACTTGGTTGCATTATTGCAAACACAAGATCAGAATTGAGTTCACTCATTTTTAACAATAAACAGAACAAAGTGTTATCATCTTCGTACTTCGTTCACCAAAACATAAGTATTTTTCAAATTCAAACTGCCAGACTTCAGGGCAGCTTATTTTGCGTTCGATATGATATCCGAATTTTCAGGGTTGTGCAGGTTTTTGGGTAGTCGGGAAAATCAGCTGACACTTCTCAGTGCGCACTAGTGGGCACTAGTGCTAGCCACGTCAAACAAACCTATTATTAGCTGAACATGATTTCCTTTTAGCTCTTATGGTTGCTTTTCTGTTTTCCTTTATTTTGAATTTATTTTATCTTCCCTTATGAAAATGATTCAGAGCATGCGCTACACATGCACCTATATTTTTCAAAAATTCCAGGGCTTCGACTTTCGAGTTCACACTACACAACTGAGCATCCTAGTTATGTATGCAGTACTAGCAATAAGGTTCGTGCCCAAAATAGTTTGCCAATCACTGATCTAGGAGACGCGATAGTAGATACCTACCTATAATAAAAATAAAAAGCAAGGTGTAGATGTTTTTTTTTAGGATAAACGGAAGGGACCTACCTATAATTTTTATGCCAAGTTCGAACTTGAAAGAAGTTCTTTAAAGAGAGTTATACTTTCGGATGTATGTCAGACATTTACGAGAGTGGATGCAGTGGAAAAAATATTTAATTTGTAATTTGTGATTTTCCGGTCATCGAACCTGAGACCACTCGCTCAGTAGTTTAGTACTTAGTCTTAATCCAATGTTATAGTTTGTGTAAGCAATACAATTCGCGCTTTTGTTGGTTCAATACATTGAGCTCTGCAAAAATTAATTCGAAAACAGGGAGCTTTGTTTAGAAAACCGACTTTGTCGCAAAACAGAAGTTTTAATTGAGTACCACTTAATTATTAAAAAGAGATCGGAAAGTAATATTATGGGGCTTCACTCACCATCCCAATAACAATCTGATTGTCCGCCCTCATCCCCTTACCACAAAATAAAGTCTCTATATCTGACCTAGCTTTCAATTTCGAAAAAGGGTTGTAACATGTACCTACAGCCAAAGGATGTACCTATACCTTACGTATGTATACCTAAGTGGCGGTTGTTGATTAAATCAGTTCTCGGAAATCCGTTCTTTCAACGTCAATAACGATATTGTGCAAGATATTAAATTTCCTATTTTATTGTTGTTGAGGACATATTATATTTGCATAATTAAAACATAAAGTAAAATTGTAAAGTATAAATAAAAGTATTGTATATAAAGCCTTAAGCTACAATTGACGTTTGTCATTAAAAGTCTCCACACTGTTGTACATAAACAAAGGTATAAATGTCAAACTTTTTCACATACATAATTCAATTGGAAATTAAAACCCGCTTTATAACGTTGAACGAAAATTTCTGCCGTTTTTTACTTTATCCGTTTTCTTGAACAAAAGTTATTAACAACGGGAAGTTTTTTTCATCCATTGTGCACAGTTTGACTTTGTGCACTTTTTCCACACTGTTTGAGACAAAACATTTGGTCCATTCGAGCCATATAACCCTATTTTCCAGTGACAGTTTTGTGTGTTTTATATCTGCAAGACAGAGAAAACTTTTTAATTAAACATTTTTATATTTTTTGCTGAAATAGCTAATAAAGACAATTTCTTGTGAGTTTTGTGTGTAAATCGGTTTCTCGCGCCGCGTAACTTATACCAAGCTGAAAGATAACCGAGGTTCCCACGCTGCAAACACTTCAGCGTCATCAGCAGTGAATGCAGAACAATAATCGAGGTGAGTGAGTAAGCCTAATTTGCCCATTTTTATATATTTGCCATTAAATTATTAACGAAATCTGCCAAAATGACCGTCGCAAAAGAGTTAAAATTACTCAAAAACTCTCTTTCGATTTTGCAAAATGATTTCAAAAGTTTTTCTTCGACGGTGGAAGCCAAACGGACAAAAAATCTCGTCAATGGTCGCTTAGCCATTATGGAAGATGTTTTTAGAGACAGCAAACACATCAGTGATAAGCTTACGATGTTGGTGGATGAAGGCGATGAGGTTTTTTCTGAGTTTAAGGGAATTTTCGAGGAAATTCGTTTGGTTTATCTCGAATACAGAGCAGAGCTCCTTGATTGTTTGGATAAGCTTGCGAAATCCACTTTTACAAACCCGCCACCTCCAATCAGCTCGAATCCGCATGGTATTCGCCTTCCTGAAATGTCTCTTCCTGTTTTTTCAGGACAATACGAAAAATGGAGGCCATTCAAAAGCAAATTTGAATCCATGATTCACAACAATGCTAGTTTGACCGAAATTCAAAAACTCCATTATTTAAAGTCCGGTTTATCCAAAGATGCTGATAGCTTGTTACAGCACCTGGAAGTGGAAGAAGGTAATTATGAAAAGGCTTGGTCACTTTTATGTTCACGGTACGATAATAAACGATTTTTAGTAAATACTCACCTGAAAATGTTTATTAATCAATCCACAATTACAACCGAGAACTCGTTTAGCCTTAAAAGAATGCTAGATACAACCACTGAGTGCCTGCATTCGCTCAAAAATCTTGAGGTTCCTACAGAACATTGGGATTTAATAATTATTTATATACTGTTGCACAAATTACCATCTTGTACTCAGCAGTTATGGGAAGAACGACTCGGAGCAAGAAAGGAGTTACCAACTTTCGACGAATTTTCGGAGTTCCTAGAAACGAGGTTCCGAACTTTGGAGGTTATTGACCAGGATAAACCCAAATCGGGAAAGAGTTTCGCTGGAGGTTCTAGTCAACGACAGTCTACACCGAAAACCGTATACCATCTGCAACAAAGGCCAAAGGACAAATACAGTTGCAAGGTATGTGGTAAAGGCCAACATTCGCTGCGTAAATGCAACTCCTTTGGAAAAATGAATCCCGTCGAGCGGTGCAATACCATTGACAAAATAGGTGTTTGTAGCAATTGTCTTGCCTATAGTCATCAAACTCAACACTGTCCTAGCCAGGCACGTTGCTACTACTGTCAACAAAAACACCACTCTCTTTTGCATTCCGCTCCTATTCAGAACCCAAATACAAATAACACAAATTCAACTTTCAGTTATAACCCCACACAACAAATATCTACTAATCCACCTACATTCCAACAATCTGGTACATTTATTCCTTCAGCAGGCCCAAGTTCTCAAGTGTCTCACCCGGTTAATACTGATCGCCCTAGCACTAGTAACGTAAATACTTACTACACGAAACAGGGTGAAAACACTCACATTTTATTAGCTACAGCTGTTGTTAAAGTGAGGAGTTCTAGAGGGAAGTATTTTAATCTTCGAGCTTTAATTGATCCGGGGTCGGAAGCCACTTTTATCACGGAAGCAGCTGTACAAATACTAAACCTGAGGACTCGGAGTACGTTGGTTGAAGTGTCAGGGTTGGGAAAGGTCAGCAGCGGAGCATGTCACAAGTGTGTTGACATAACTTTTGCGTCTCTGCGCACTACATTTGAGACAAACACGCGTGCGTTCGTATTTAAGTCCCTGACTGGGCTTCTCCCGGCCAAGCAACTGACACTCAGCAACTGGAAACACCTTAGCGGATTAGAATTAGCGGACCCTACTTTCGATAAGCCGGCTACAGTGGATCTGCTTTTAGGATGTGATGTTTTTGCGGAATTTATTCTTCCGGAGATTGTCCGGGGCGAAGATGGGATATCACCCATTGCTCAAAGGACGGAGCTAGGATGGATTCTACTCGGCAAAGTACCCATAGAGACACCACAATTGTCTAAACAATGTTTTCATCAGCTCTTTGACATCGACACTCAATTACGAAAATTTTGGGAAATGGAAGAAGCACCATATGCCGATGCTAAAGTTGAAGAAGATGTCGCTTGTGAAAAACACTATGAAGAGACGACCCGACGTCTTTCAGATGGGAGATATGAAGTATCTCTTCCCTTTAAGGATGGATGCAAACCTGGGCTTGGACCCTCGAGACGCGAGGCCTTGCGTAGGTTTCATCAGTTGGAGAAACGGTTCGAGGCGAACCCAACACTACACAGTGAATACTCTAAATGTATCAAGGAATACCTGGATTTGAAACAAATGTCAGAAGTCGATGTCCTTAACGATGCTGTTCTTGATACTCCATATCACTATTTTGTTCCACATCATGCTGTCCTGAAGGAGTCTAGCACGACAACAAAACTACGCGTTGTCTTTGATGCAGCTGCGAAGACTCTAGATGGTACATCCTTGAACGAGCACTTGTTAATAGGACCTAAAACGCAAAACAATATTAGTGATATAGTGTTAGTATGGAGAACGTATCAATTTACCTTTACTGCCGACATTGAAAAAATGTTTAGACAAATACGCATGAGGAAGGAGGATTCTTATTACCAGCTTATTTTGTGGCGTGATAATCCGAATCAACCCATAAGGACTTATCGCATGCAAACGGTCACATTTGGTACTGCAAGTGCACCGTACCTTGCCAATCGCACAATCCAAAGAGCTGCAATAGATGAGGAGCATCGTTATCCGATTGGATCAAGAGTCGTCCGAAACGGCATGTACGTGGACGATCTGATCGCTGGAGCTGACACTCTGGAAGAGGCACTCATAATACGCGATCAAGCCAAAGATTTGTTGGCATCCGCCGGCTTCAACTTGCGAAAATGGACATCTAATAATGACGTGCTTCTAAACGACATTCCAATTGATCAAAGAGAGTTAGGCTTCTCTTTACCCTTTGAAGCTGGAGCTGTTCCACAGATTAAAACGTTAGGTATAAGATGGTTTCCTTTAGGCGATTCCTTTTCTTTTCAGAACGTCTTCGTTGATGAAGTTGAAACTCCAACAAAGAGAACGATGTTATCCACCATCGCTAGACTTTTCGATCCTCTTGGATGGATCTCGCCGTGCATTATCTTAGCAAAGATTTTGATGCAACAGCTGTGGTGCCGCGGTCTAGAGTGGGATGACCCGATTCCAGAGGAGTTCAAAAACCATTGGGAAGTCTTTCGGCGCGAACTGCCCTCTATAGAAAAAATCCAGATACCACGGTGGATTCACCTGGGAAATAATCGGAGAGACCTGGAATTGCACGGATTTAGTGATGCATCAGAAAAGGCATATGGAGCGGTAGTCTACTTACGTGTGTTAGATAATGACGGAAGTATTCACGTCCACCTCCTGATGTCCAAAACCAGAGTTGCCCCGTTGAAGACCGTAACACTTCCCAGGCTGGAACTTTGTGGAGCAGTGACACTAGCGGTTCTTCTGGACTACACTGCAAAGGTCTTGAAGTTAAACAGCGTTAGGAAGTACGCTTGGTCAGACTCTAAGATTACGTTGGCATGGATTATGGCACCTCCAGCTAGGTGGAAAACTTTTGTCAACAATCGTGTTGCGGAGATTCAACGTCTAACAAATTGTAGTATATGGCGCTACATCCCAACGCACCAAAATCCAGCTGATCTAGCGTCACGTGGTCTCTTACCCACCTATTTACATGGCAATAAACTGTGGTGGAGCGGACCAGAATTCCTTAGTTCCGAATGGATTTTCGAAACGCCAGCTCAACCCCCAATTGAGCCAACCGATGAAGAGAAGCGGAATATCCAATCTCACTTCGTGAGCACAGAGAGCTGTGCAATCGAGCAACTAATACTACGCCAGTCAAACCTGCGGAGACTATTGCGGATTTTGGCATATTGCTGCAGATTTATTTCCAACGTTCGACGAACAGATAAGATGCTAATGGTACTCTCGCCGAAAGAAATGGATTTTGCATTGAAGACAGCTATAAGAATAGTCCAAAGGAAAATGTTCTTTACTGAAAACCAGGTTGATCAACCTAATCTGAAAGGAGTAAAGTCGTTACAAGCCTTTGTAGATGAGGAAGGAATTTTTAGAGTAGGAGGAAGGTTACAAAACGCTGATCTTACCTTTGAACAACGTCATCCAATGATTTTGAAGCCAAATCATCACTTAAGTCGACTCATTATTAACGATGCACACTCCACGACGTACCACGGAGGAACTCAGCAAATGATCACTCAGCTTCGCCAACGATTTTGGATATTAAATCTCAAAAATTCCGTCAAGAAATGTATCCATGCCTGCAACGTTTGCTTTAGACAAAGGGCTAAGCCCAGTTGCCAACTCATGGGCAATTTGCCAGCACCGAGGGTAAGGATTTCTCGGCCCTTTTCCTACACCGGCGTTGACTACGCTGGTCCTATCGATGTTAAAGCATGGAAGGGTCGAGGATCCAAAATGTTTAAGGCTTACTTCGCTATTTTTGTATGTTTGGCTACCAAAGCTATTCATTTGGAATTGGTTAGCGATATGACGACGCAAGCGTTTATAGCCGCCTTTAGACGTTTTTCTTCCAGACGAGGAGCCTGCAAGGAAATGTTTAGCGACTGCGGAAAAAATTTCGTGGGAGCTGCTAAGGAGCTGGAAAATCTTCGAAGGGCAGCCAATTTCAATGAGAAGCTGGTAGCAGAAACCGTGTTAGCAGACGGTACGAAGTGGAATTTTATTCCGCCAGCATCTCCACACTTTGGAGGATTATGGGAAGCTGGAGTTAAGTCAGTGAAATATCACTTAAAAAGAGTTGCTGGTAATTCTACTCTTACTTTTGAGGAGCTATCAACATTGCTGATACAAGTAGAAGGCTGCCTCAACTCTAGGCCACTGTGTCCACTTACCAGTAACCCCGATGACTTCACTGCCCTAACTCCAGCTCACTTCCTAATAGGAGAACCCATACAAAGTGTTCCAGAACCAGACACAACAGAGGAGAAAATATCGTACAACGATCGCTGGAAAAGGATTCAACAACACTACCAACACTTTTGGAAGCAATGGAGCTCAGAGTATTTAGCTCGTTTACAACAGCGTCCAAAATGGCTAAAAACAGCAGAAAACCCAGACCTAGGAGACCTCGTTCTAATAAGGGATGAGAGATTACCACCATCAAAGTGGATGATGGCTCGTATAATCAAACTACACCCAGGTGCGGATAATCTAATACGCGTCGTTACATTGAAAACACAAACCGGTGAACTAAAACGACCATTTACAAAAATATGTCCGCTTCCGAGCAACAAAATTACTTCCGACCAATCCCTAATCTAACCCTTTTGTTTTTTTTAAAAACAATTATTAACTCAAAAAAAAAAAAAAAAAAAACACACACACGCATTTTCATACACACGCTTTCTCACAAGTAAAATATCAAAAAAAATTTTAATAACAAAAAAATATATATTTTTTAATCACACTTAACACCACACAAATAAATACAACACTACACAAACAAAATTACAATAAATAAAATATACAACATACTACACCACACAATATAAATACAACTCGAAAAATTTTCATTTGGCAAATTCACTCTAAAATCACAAATTTCCCTCCCACACTTAACACTACACATCATAATACAGTCCACTCAATGAAGTCATAAATCCACTCAAATCTAAATCATATACCTAACCCATTCATTAATCGATTTGCAACAACAAATTTCTGATTGCACTACCGCAGTTTACTTTGCATAGTAAACACACACACCCAAACACATATTCACAGCATTGAGAAAAAACATTTTTCAAAATACGTAAAACTACACTAAATTGCAAATATTTTTTACTTATATTTTCAAAAATGCTATTACTCACCCCAAATTCACTAAAACACTCAACAATTAACACAAAACCACAACTTTTTCAACGAAACATTTTCCACCGAAGTCAACATAATGCAACTTTCACGACGATATGGAAATGGCATATACACAAACATAATACAAAAAATAGCAGGCAGTAGAAAGGAGACGGCAAGTAGGGCATAGGCAAATTACTCACCTCAACTAGCATCTGTTGTCAACTTTGTTTGTTTTTTTTGTTATGTTTTCTCTGTTACACTAATTGTTTCTTCAACAGTGTCAAAGAAGAGCAAATGCAATTCCAGAAGCTATAACAGAGATGAGGCGAAAATATGATCGTGTGTTATCGGAAGACCAGAGATGCCACTTTTCATTATCTGATGAGATGATCTTGTTGCGAACGGAGTTCACGGTGGGGGTGAATGTTGAGGACATATTATATTTGCATAATTAAAACATAAAGTAAAATTGTAAAGTATAAATAAAAGTATTGTATATAAAGCCTTAAGCTACAATTGACGTTTGTCATTAAAAGTCTCCACACTGTTGTACATAAACAAAGGTATAAATGTCAAACTTTTTCACATACATAATTCAATTGGAAATTAAAACCCGCTTTATAACGTTGAACGAAAATTTCTGCCGTTTTTTACTTTATCCGTTTTCTTGAACAAAAGTTATTAACAACGGGAAGTTTTTTTCATCCATTGTGCACAGTTTGACTTTGTGCACTTTTTCCACACTGTTTGAGACAAAACAATTGTATATATCTACGTGAATGCAGTTAGTTCTGAGCATGCGCTAAACTTCCATATTTCTATAAATTTCTAGAAGTTCGAGGGTACTTTTGACAACTATAGAGAGGTAGGATATGTGTACAATAATAATCAGCGGGGGAAGCTGTATACTTCTATTACTACTGGCAACAAGCACAAGTTGTTGCCTGCAGTGGAAACACAATTCAATTATGAATTTTTCTAAGAATGTCAACAAAGATGTAAACGATCGCCGCATTTTGTACAAATTTCGAACACAATTAATTGTAAAAGGAGATAGGGTACGCTCATGGAAAACCATTCCCAATATGTCAGTTGTTGACTGTACCGCAAATCAAGTGTATATCCTAATTTTATGTTTAAATGCTTCCGAATATGATAATTGGGAAAATTATATATTTTTTCACTTAGAAGGGTATGTCCTCACTCCTGGTAGACGTGGGTTCTAGATGACGCATTTCAATCTCACCTTATCTACCCACTGTACCAAACTGATCTATGTGTAGGTATAGAAATATCGACCCATACATGATTTATAAGCTGGAACAGGGCATGCGCTTAACTTCCATGTTCTTTATTTCTACGAACTCGGCGCGGGTGAGATGGTATATATCGGTTACTAATAGCAACAAGCTCTGTATGGAAATTTATTGTTGCCAGGGCTAGCTCAAGCAGATTTAAAATGCTTTTTCAATACGTCTTCTGAGAAATGAGAAATTTTAGTGTAAGACTACAACAGCGTCCGAGAAGCTTCCAATATGCAGCTTATTTCGAATTGATGGTCTAGGACCTAGTTAAAATGTTATGTGCCTTTTAAACGTTCTTAAACTTTATTGGATAGGTTTTTTTAGTAGAGATGAATCTTTTATTTTAGGTTAGTGTTGTGACAGCACAACATTTTTTCATATTTCGCATTTTTATCATATCCAATAACTTTCTGCGACACACCGCAAGCCATTCGCGTTCTGAGCATGAGTATCACATTCTGAATACTCATGTAAAATGAACGCGAATGCAAACCTGTAATTTTGTAAAGTAAGCATATTTTTTAGTATATAAGATAGTCTATTAAATAAAGAGGCTGAGTTGAAAAGAAAACTTCGTGAGTAGTAGTCGTTATTTTATGTTGACTTCCCCCCACCAGAGGTAAGGGGTTGACTAAATTAAAGAAACTATTCAATTTTATACATGGTCCTTCGAGTTTTTAAAACGATCAGTGCCAAATATTAAGACAATTTTTAAATTCGCGTTCCCAGGGCGACTAACACTGGTTTGATAACCTACTACTTTTAACCATCCGCGTTAATTGTTAAACTACAACCGCGTTACCAGGGCGATCAACACTGGTACCACAATCATCAATCCCTTAACATCCGAATTAAGATAACAACGCGTTACCAGGGCGACTAACACTGGTAGTGAACAAAGTGAAAGTGAAATAAATTAAAACAAACATAACGAAATGGAAGATACAACCGTATACGTTATTGTCGCGAGGCAAAGAACGTTGTACCAAGAGCTGGAGAATCTCAAGACCAACATTGGGAAGGATTCTTCAGTCAGGAAGACACGGGCATATATAGCGGAGCGCCTAAAAATAATAGAAGACATCTGGGCGGAATTTGATGCAAATCACCAGAGTATCAAAGACATCGTCAAGGCTGATACACCATACATGCAAAAAAATACCTACCAGATAGTGCATAATATGTACGAGACTCTCAAGCTTAATTTGAATAGTCTTGAAATCAGTCAGACCGACGTACTTGGACTATCAAAAGGAACAGAAGACCAACTAAGAGTCGCCTCACCTAAACCTACCACAACCCTACCAACTTCATCCGGGGCAAGTGCGAATGATGCTCAGCAAAACCAACGCCTCAGAAAGTTAAAGATCAAAATGGAAGCAATCAAATGTAACATTGATGACTTTGAGGAAACACTGACCAACTATTCAAAGGAAATACATGAGTATCAACAAAGGATTCTCATTGGACAGTGGCAAAACCTTACGGAACTGCATGAACAATTCATGTCCGAAGCCTTAACCAATAATGACCATCATCAATACGTAGCTACAAGGAAATACGAAGAGACACAGAAAATGGTAAACAAGTGTCTATATAAAATGGCATCAAGAACTTCAGCACTAAATGTAGAAAACCAATCCGTACAACCCTCGGAGACAAGATTACCAGTTCTAAAGATACCGACTTTCAAAGGAAACTATCTTGAGTGGCGCTCTTTCTATGACATATTTTCAACAATAATTCATAAGAAAACATCCCTTAGTACAACTGAGAAGATGGAGTACCTCAAGACTCATTTGGAAGGCCCACCACTGCAACTCATTCAACATTTAACAATTTCCAGTGCAAATTACCAGACTGCATGGGAGACGTTAAATGCCAGGTATGAGAACGAAAGGAAGATAATATCGATGCACATTGATAAAATGCTTAAATCTGGGTATCAAGGAAATCAACAATTCGCAACCTCAATAAAGTCGGTACTCGATGCCACAAAGGAAGGTTTAGCAGCACTAACCAACATGGGAGTCGATACAACTTCTTGGGGTCCAATAATTGTACACCTAACGACCAAGATGTTGGATCAAGAGAGTCGAAACCTCTTTGAGCAAGGACTTACGCAACCAAACAAGATGCCATCACTTGAAATGTTGTATGACTTCTTGGAAAGGAGATACCAGGCACTAGATGTGCTAGCACCTGCTAGACGATCACCAAAAGCCGCGGAAGACTATAAACAAAATGTACGTAACTTTCACGTATCATCGAAGGCTAACTGCTGCCCCATCTGCAAGGGGGAACACAACATTTACACATGCCAAAGATTTATAAATTGGGCTCCCAAAGAACGTTTGGATCAAGCCAAGCTAAGTAATCTTTGTATTAACTGTTTACAACACGAGAAACAAAATCCATGCAGAAGCACAAAAACATGTAAATACTGCAACAGAAGACACCACTCGCTATTACATCTGGAAAGACCCGAGAGAACACAACAATCGAGGAACGAGAGAGCAAATAACTCTCAAATTCAAATCAACCATGGTTCGCAAAATCAAAATATTTTACTTGCTACCGCCATTCTAAAAGCAAGCAATACCAATGGACACATTATTCAGCTGAGAGCGCTTATCGACCCAGGGTCTCAAGCAACACTCATTACGGAAGAAGTTGTCCAAACACTTAGGCTAAGAAAACAAAAAGTATTAGTCGAGGTGAGTGGACTAGGGGCTACGGATGCAGGAACAGCTCGCAGCAAAGTGGAATTGACAATAATACCAAGGTTTCCTTCGACGTTTGAACTGAAAGTACAAGCTCTTGTACTACCTAAATTGACCAGACTACTACCAGCATCGTCATCGCAGAACATAACCCTTGAGCAGTTCACCAAAATTGAGTTGGCGGACCCCTCATTTAACGTACCAGGATCCATCGACATGATAATTGGAGCAGACATCTATGGAGATATCATACTGAATGGACTAATAAAGGGTGACGAAAATTCACCAATTGCACAACTATCTAAATTAGGTTGGCTTATCACGGGACGCACTTCTCCAACAAACATGCCCAACCAGAAAATTACTACGATGGTAGTCCAAACCTCAATTGACGAACAACTCGAAAGATTTTGGGAGTTGGAGGAAGTTTCTAGAAAAAACTATTTGAAACCATGCGACCAAGAATGTGAAGAACATTACAGAAAAACACATTTCCGAGACAACGATGGAAGATATGTCGTCAAAATACCATTCGACGAGGAAGCTGCGCAATCCCATCAGCTGGGTGACTCCAAAACTAGAGCGTTAGCAGTACTACGTCAGCTGGAAATCAGATTCGGCAAGAACACCCGCCTAAAAACCGACTACGTTAAGTTCATGGAGGAATTTATGGAATTAGGACACATGGTTGAAGCAACTTCGAACAACAAACCAGTGCACGAAACCTATTATGTTCCCCACCACGCAATTCACAAACCAGAGAGTACTACCACGAAATTACGCGTTGTATTTAATTTCTCCGCGAAAACTTCAACAGGGGTAAGCCTTAATCAGTTAATGCACAAGGGGCCCAAACTCCAAGCAGATATATCAGATATAATAATACGATGGAGAAGGCATAAAATCGTTTTCACCGCCGATATCGAAAAGATGTACCGGCAAGTAAAACTTCATGATGATCATCAAGATTACCAACGTATCTTGTGGCGCAGTTCTACAAAGGAACCTATAAAGGAGTACAGAATTACGAGGGTAACGTACGGGATGGCAGCAGGACACTATTTATCTATAAAGTCCCTGCAACAAGTCGCCATCGATGAAAAGGAGAACTACCCAATCGCGTCCGAGATCATCAAGGAAGACTTTTTCGTAGACGACTTGATGTCGGGACGCACCACAATTGAAGAATGCCTGGAAGCCAGGATACAGCTAACAACAATGCTGGAGGGAGCGGGTTTCCACCTTCGAAAATGGGCAACTAATGACCCGAAGTTGCTCGAGGATGTACCACGCGAATCTCAAGGCTGCCAAAATATCAGAATTGACAAGGAGGAAACCATAAAGACATTAGGAATCCACTGGAGCCCGACAACTGATACTTTCCAATTCAAGGTCAACGCCGACCTAGCAGCAAACATTGAGCAGCAACCAACAAAGAGAAAAACACTCTCAGAAATAGCCAAATTATACGATCCATTGGGATGGTTGGCACCAATTACAATAAGTGCTAAAATTCTTATGCAACAGATCTGGAAGTCCCAAATCGGATGGGACGAGTTGCTATCAGATGATCTACAACATTCCTGGAACACATTTAAATTGAACCTGTCAGCAGTAGAAGCTATCAGAATTCCAAGATGGATCGGAATCAACAGTGACCATAAATTCGAATTACATGGCTTCTGTGATGCTTCAGAAGCAGCATATTCAGCAGTAGTATACTCCAGAGTAGCCTTACAAAATGGCACCTATAAGACGACATTGATTACAGCCAAAACAAGGGTGGCACCGATCAAAAAATTGCTCCCCCTTCCCAAACTAGAACTGTGTGGAGCTCACTTATTGGCAGAAGTGTTAAAGGAAACAATACGTATTTATGGACCGCAAGTAGATGGAATATTTGCTTGGTCAGACTCTACCATCACATTAGCCTGGATTCAGAAGTGCCCATCCACATGGAAAACGTTCGTAGCGAATAGAGTGTCCGATATACAAGAAGTCACGAAACCGGATTGCTGGAGGCACGTAAGCTCCACTGATAACCCCGCCGATTCAGCTTCCAGAGGGTGTTCACCGGAACAACTTAAAAATAATCCATTATGGTGGAATGGTCCAGATTGGCTCCAACAAAGCTCAGATCATTGGCCAATCCTAGCTACGCCAGAAACGCAACCGCCAGAAGCTAAACTAGTATTGATGACGTCAATAACAGAAACCTACAACATAGCCGAGCGGTTTTCTTCATATAACAAACTCATCCGAGTAGTGGCATACTGCAAGAGGTTCATGTCCAACTGCAAAAGTCAACCAGTAGACAAAAAATTCCACGAACTCACAGTGCAGGAATTCGAGGCTGCCCGAAAGTCAATTATCCGATCTGTTCAACAAAGAGAGTTCTCTGAAGAGATAGCTTGTCTAAAGGCTGGGCAAGTTGTTAGAAGAAAAAGCAAGCTACTATCCCTAAATCCACATTTAGACAAGGATGGTATATTGGTAGTGGGAGGTCGTCTAGGAAATGCTCTCCTATCAGAAGCAGAGAAACACCCAATCATTTTGCCACATAACGACAAATTCACGAAATTATTGGTCGAAATGACGCACAAGAGAACTTTACATGGAGGAATTCGAATAACTTTGTCAACATTACGTCAATCATACTGGATTATTCAGGGTAAAAAAATAGTACGCCAAATGATCCACCACTGTATTCGATGTCATCGGTTTAATGCAGTGAACAAGACCCAAATAATGGGAGTTCTCCCGGCAGCAAGAGTGACGCCTTCAAGACCCTTTAGCCATACGGGTGTGGACTATGCGGGGCCCATTCAGTTGCTAATGTCCAAAGGGCGCGGAAACCGGACAACCAAAGGATATATTGCCATCTTCGTATGTTTCGTTACCAAGGCCATTCACATCGAAATGGTAAGTGACCTCACATCAGAAGCATTCATAGCAGCAGTCAGGAGATTCATCTCAAGACGAGGCCTATGTGGGCACTTCTACAGCGACAACGGCACTACATTTGTGGGAGCCAATAAAGAATTACAAAGCATCATCAAACGGCTGCAACAAGATGTTTCAAGAAACCTAGTGGTGGAAGGCATCGAATGGCATTTCATACCCCCTTCTGCTCCGCACTTTGGAGGGTTATGGGAGGCGGGTGTCAAATCAATTAAATACCATCTGAAAAGAATAATCGGTGATACGAAGCTAACATTTGAGGAAATGACGACGTTACTGACGCAGATAGAAGCATGCCTAAATTCACGTCCTCTGACAGTCTTAAACGATGACCAAGATGACACTCCAGTACTCACGCCTGGTCATTTTCTCATTGGATCAGCACTAAATGCCGCACCCGATACAATCATGGAGGAACCACGCAGCTATCGTTCCCGCTGGAAACTAACACAAAAAATGACCCAAGATTTCTGGAAGGTATGGTCAAGTGAATACCTTTCTTTGCTACAGCGACGTACCAAATGGAAAAGGGAGGAAATCAATATCAAAACTGGCGATATCGTGCTTGTGAAGGAAGATCGTTTACCACCAACTAACTGGATGATGGCACGCGTTACCGAAATCCATCCAGGAACGGATAACAATGTGCGATCTGTTACCGTATTTAGTAACAAAAAATATTTCAAGAGACCAATTACAAAACTGTGTCCACTTCCGCTTGAATCACACACTAGTGAATCTCCACAAGAACCCAAGAACCCATCGATACAAGAAGTGAACTTAGGAACGACAAGGTCACTAGAGCCGACGACGATCAATAAAAAAACGAGTAGAAGAGGTCCCCGAAAAACGAACAAATTTAACCCACTATTATGGATCTGCATATTATCTGCATGCATAATTCCTGCAACACCTAAGCAATTAGAAGAAGTAGAAATTACACAGTTCACCAGTGAGCCTGGGATATTCTTTGAAGATATTGGAAGAGTGAACATGATTGCGAGTTCATGGAAGACTGTAGTATATTTCAACCTAACAAACTACTGGGCTGAATTCTATACTTACAAGGACTGCTTAAAACTGATGAACGAGATCTGCACTGCAACCAACCTTACGGACGATACAACGGACCTTTGCGAAAATACATTTAGTCAATTTCAACGCCAACTTCAGCAAATTGAGTTAAATAACGAAGTACTCCTCCATGCTAACGAAGATGCTGTTCGTAGAGTTAGACGTTCTCCTTTCGACATCATTGGAACTCTGACAAATGAATTGTTTGGAATATTAGATCAACGCTTTGCACAAAAATATGAAGAAACTATTGAAAGCATACAAGGCAACGAAAACCACTTGTTGCAATTGGTAAAAAACCAAACAACCATAATAGATTCGACTCTGAACATCTTCAAAATGGAACATGCCGCAGCTCAAAAACAACTGACACTATTGAACACTTTATTAAACTACTTCAAAAGACAAACCGACAAATACAACTCGTTTAAAATGTTTACTTCTACGGCACTTAATGCAATACTGATGACAATAAACTACCAAAACACACAAAATCTGTTACTTGATGTGGTTCTCTCAACACACCAAGGAAGAATTCATCCACTTATACTATCCGTTGAACAACTGAGAGGGGAATTGACGCGGATTCATGACAATATCCCTCGGAATATGATGATACCTGGAGAACGACATCATGAGTCGCTCTTACAACTTTATAAGGAACTCCATCCCAAGGGCAGAGTGACGGGCAACAATATCATCATTGAACTTACCCTTCCATTATTATACAATGAAGAGTTTAAGGCGTTCAGAATGCTACCAGTTCCCACGTTGCATAAACAAAACTATACATTTATAGTCCCATCCACGGACTACTTATTAGTAAACTTACAAGGGGATCATCTTTATCCAATGACCAAGGAAGAGTTTAAGTCTTGCAAACTGAGATCATCTAATACATATTGGTGTAATCTCCGCCATCCGATATATACATCAGGATCTTCGGTAAGCGCTTGCGAGCTGGGCATACTTCAACACAACAAAAAATTGTCCGATTCGTGCGTAACACAAACTGTCGTAGCCCGGACTTATTGGATAGAAATGCATCATCGAAACTCTTGGATCTTCTGCATACCCGACGAGTGCAATGTGAATATTGTCTGTGACTTCAACACCAGGACTATTCGTTTAATTGGCAGCGGGATCCTTCAGTTGCAATCCAATTGTATGATTCAATATCAAACGATGATTATAATTGGACAACAATCCCTAACGCACAATTTGGATTCGTCCTTCCTGCCGGCGATTAATGTGTCAAATCAGCTCAAACTTTTTAGACACACCAAGATGGAAGTTCCTGTCCTGCAAACAGATTTTTCAAAGGAGATCTTAAAGGTGGAGCATGACATACAAATCCAGAAAAGTCAGGAAAACATGCTGAGGGAACTAAAAATCCATAAAAAGCAACACTATACTGCTTTTGGAATTGCCACAACATTTTTTCTTATCGTGATGTTCGTCATCTTGGCCATACGATTAAAGGAGAAATGTAAAGTTCGATCACCTAGAAGACCTCGAGCAGCAGCCCGTACGAGTTTACACATGACGACGACAGGAGAGGAGGCCGAGACAGAACTAAATGAATCCCACTTTTGTGTGACGTCAGCATAAAGCGGCCCCAACATGTTGTGACAGCACAACATTTTTTCATATTTCGCATTTTTATCATATCCAATAACTTTCTGCGACACACCGCAAGCCATTCGCGTTCTGAGCATGAGTATCACATTCTGAATACTCATGTAAAATGAACGCGAATGCAAACCTGTAATTTTGTAAAGTAAGCATATTTTTTAGTATATAAGATAGTCTATTAAATAAAGAGGCTGAGTTGAAAAGAAAACTTCGTGAGTAGTAGTCGTTATTTTATGTTGACTTCCCCCCACCAGAGGTAAGGGGTTGACTAAATTAAAGAAACTATTCAATTTTATACAGTTAGGTAAGCGGGGAAAAACTTGTACCCGCCACACTTGGTTAAATGTAGATCCCTTGTAATGCCCTAGGTAACATATAAAAAATAAGTTTTGTCAAGCCATTCCGTGGTTGTAATCAGTTTATGCAAGATCATTTAGAGAGATCTTCTAAGTCCTCGAAGAGGTACGCACATGTATTGGCAATTTTGAGAAAATATTTAGATTCGCCAAAGTGCTCTGAAATCTGAAAAAGATAGGCAAGTAAGTTTTTATTTTCGTAACTTTTGATGCCGTCGTTTACCCGGCCTTTATGATTAGCGTGACTTAGAATTTCTTATTGTAGAAAAGAAACGGACACACGCAGAAAATTATTTCTTTCAAATCTAACTAACTTTATTGATAAGGACAACTGATAAAGTGTGTATCTATGATCTATCTATCTATTTCGGTAGTTGTATAATATCGACGTGACTTAAGCTACTATTACACGACCATTTTTGTACGTCATTTAAATGGAATGTTGACGTCAAGATCGCCTCACAAAACCGTCATATTAATGTCGTTCTGTGCTACCGAAACTTATGGAATAACATTTTCGGCGTCATTTATATTACTTGGAAATTACACGGAAAAAATTGACCGTGTGCTCGATCTTTACTGACGCCTAGGACAAATGACCAACATTTTTGGTTGTTGGGTCATATAAATGCCAGCCTCCAAAAAATTACCAGGCACGAAATTCATGCCATTCCATTTTTCTACGCAAATGAAAAATTTAATACGATATCTGTTTCATTTGGCGCCGAGAGAAAAATACAAAATGACAGCAGCTATATTTTTCTCATTGGTCATTACCGTACCGTCTGTTCACAAAACAGATAAATGACGCGAAGCCGGAATACTATGAAAGGTGACATTTGTCATTTTGATGAGGCATGTCATTACAATGTGGTCTTAATTAAACAGTGTCTGTCATTTTATTTTGGGACAAAAATTACGATGATGACCATTTCGTGCGATCGCCATTTTTCCGCAAATGACCATTGACGAATTGTAGCTTGAATGTCACTTTCATGTTACATTTTTTCCTGGCGTAACAGCGTTTCTTAAATGACTCGAAAAAATTACCGGATTTTGTTAAGAAAATATAAACACACCTTTCGTTATAATAATCGCTAAAATCTATAAATCAATTTCTGTGCGTTAGTCGGGTAAAAAGGCGAGAACGCCTTGACCAATTTGAATGATCTTTGTTCGTTTTTAGTTGGGGATGGTTTAGGAAAAAGAAAAGTCGGAAAAATCTCAGTTCAATTCAATTATCTTCTAAAGGGTTTTTCAACAGGGACGCTACAAAAGTAGAGCGACAGGGACAGCAGACGACGCCGAATTTCTTGCCGCTCTTTTGACATTTCTCTTCAGTAAGGTTTGCCATTTCATGATGGAAAGATATACGAGCCAACAACGATTCGAAATTATTAAAATTTACTACCCAAATTCGGAGTCAGTGGCCTCAACGTTAAGAGCGCTATGTCCAAAAATCATCTTCAGCGATGAGGCTCATTTCTGGCTGAATGGCTTCGTCAATAAACAAAATATGCGGTATTGGTCAGGCAGCAATCCACACGTACTCCGAAAAAAATACGGGATGCAATGTGTGGAGCTACGTCAAGTCTATGGTCCATGCCAACAAGCCAGCGACGATTGATGAACTTCGTACGAATATCGGACGTGAAATTGCAGCAGTATCGGCCGATTTATGCTTGAAAACCGTCGAAAATTGGGTTCAGCGTCTGGATTTCTGCAAGCGTGCCCGTGGTGGCCATGCAAAAGAAATCGAGTTCCATACATAATGGCATCGAACGTAGGTATTTTCACAGAAAAAAAGAATTTCATTGATATCCAAAACCGTTTTTGTTTTATTTAAAAAAACAAACAATATTGTAGCGCTCTTATTGAAAAACCCGATATAATACAATAATACAATAACAATAATAAACACAATTTCTTTCGTGTGAAACTTGATGACACTATAATTCGATAACCGCTGGGTAAGTTTTTATGATTTGTTTTTCATTCGTATTGCTGAATTTCAGGTTTAGCAAGACTTAAATCCTATATTTTGGACCCACCTATGGCATTGTTGTCGAACTCAAAAGCCACTCAATCTTTCCAATAAAAGTTTTTTTTATGGGTATTATTTGTTCCAATTTTAAAGAAAGGATTGTTTTGGACCCTATGTGGCACTTTGCAAAATATAAGCGGGATTAGGAAAACCACCTCCCGTTGAAAGAAAAAGATACAAATCAAACGCAATATCTGAAGTTTCATAATTCAAGTTATTAGTGGACATTGGAAATGTGGCCTTCATTTACTCAACTCATAAATTCTTATTGAGATGTTTCGTGATTAGTTGTCGAGTTAATTCCCTTGGCAACAGGGTGGTGGGTTCTTACTCCAGCTCAACTTGGTCATTTTTTTTTTACTATGGTTTTTCGACATGATCTATGTGTAAAGGTACTACCATATAGGTAGGTATACACAATCAAGTTCAATGAGCGCATGCGTTAAACATCTACCTTATTCAAATTTTCCAGGATATGAGTCGTGCGTGGGGTGCTACATTCGAGTATACATTTTTTTTAGGCAAAACTGTTTTTTTTTTCTTTAAAAAAAATTTTTGCAATAGGCCAGCTGAAAACCGAATACACATACTCAAATAATGTGCGTAGGTTCTTGTGAGGCTTAAAAATATATATTGACGTAAGAGATCGCGTCATTTTTGTGGAAAAAAGTTTGATATTAAAATTTTTACAAATCTTTCTTTTGCGTAGAATGTACCTGGCTCTGTTATGGCGTCAATAGGATATTCTGCAATGGACGTTTCTCGATTTAAATGGTGTCCATGCATACATGAGTTGTCTCCAGCCACCCTCAAGACGTTTTTGATTTATTGCTTTCTGGATGTGATCTATGTGCTTGTGCAGTAAAAGTACATTATACAGTATGTGCATTTGAATCCGAGGATGCGCGGGAAATCTGTTCGCTTTTGCATCCAAAATAATTTCTGGACGTTGAGGTATAATGGACCTACTAGGATGGAAGTGGGTGCGGGTACAACACTGTGTTTGTTTATTATTAGAATCGAGCTGTGGGTACACAACTCTCTGGATTATGTATACAATTATGCGGCGTAATTCAGTAGCAAGCAGACAGATGTTGTTATAAGAATGGGAAACATCGAGAAAGTAGTCAGTGTTTGTTAATCAGCAGTGTATGTGTGATATTTGATATATGAAATGAATAGCAGTTATATTTTGCTTACAAAAACATTTGCATGGACCTTGTTCAATTTAAATTTATTTTTATATTTATAATTATACCTTCCAATTAATGCCATTTAGCTTCAGACATTTCGACCTGGGATGTTGTTTGTATTTCCAAGTCCTCAAGCTTTTGAGATAGCTTTCTGTCTACGTTGGCTATATAAATATAACTACGCAGTTAGCTGCACGGATTCTGTGGTTTGTGTTGGGAGGTTTATCGCAGTCTATATAATATCGATGTAAATAAGGAGCACAGCAACAGGAGTGGACAACACTGGAGCGGCAGCGGAGGTATAATAAGTTGTGCTGTGTCGATCCATAGCTCAGTTGTCTCTGGACTGCTGCAGCGGTTGTTCATACAATCAGCTGCTTTAGCAGCCGGTTTCTTTCAGTGAAAGTTGATTTTTGAAACATTGCTGTGTACCTAATTGTTGCATTTTATATAAACCAAATAGTTAAAGTGTTAACTTCAAAGTGACTGAGTAATTTATTGTAATCCAGCAAAGACAAAAAGTTAGTATGTATACCTACTGAAAAATAATAAATTATACAAAGTGAACGAAATTTGAGGCAGTGGGTGGTGTCGGCAGAATTAAATTGTGTTTGTAATTTAAATGCAAAAAATCGATAGACAGTCGGATTTCATTTATTGGCAAATTTAGTTAAAGAAAATTTTTTTTTTTTTAAGAAATTATCATCATAAAAGCGATAGAAATATTTCCAAGCACTTACCTACCGTTCAATTTTATTTAAGTCTGCCTTAAATTTTCATTTGTTTCTGTGTAACTTAAAATTTGTGAGTGTGATTTAAAAAAAAAAAAATTCAAAATGTAAACTATTTTCAATTATATTCAATTCAATATTGCTGCATTTTGAATTTTATTTTACGTACATATTTACCTAGTGCTGGAGTTAAGAAATTAAATTTATCGAAATTCTGTTAGATTAACAAACATAATGTTCTTAGCCATGCGGTTTGGTTGTCTGACTGTATTTTTCCGTACGAAATTGTGTAGTTGTCTAACAATGAAAATTGTATTCACTTTTATAAATGTAAATATTTCAATATACACTAAAATATTTACATATAATTGTAGTAAAAAATATAAACTTTACTTTTTGTTTTAACAAGGTTAAATAATTATTTCTTACACAGTTTTAAAATATTTTTTAGATTGATTCCATTTTAACATTACATGGAAAAGTTGGTTGAATATTTTTGATTATTTATAAAAGAAAATAATTCATAGTTTCGTACTTCTATTGAGTCTTAAATGACAATTGTTTTTTTACCGCAAATTACATGGATCTGATGTTAAAATTTACAGAAAATGTACCAGAAAATTATTCATTGATTTATAATGAACAATTTTAATTTAATAAACTTCGATCTAACAGGTATGACTACAAATAAATAAAGATCGTTTCACTTTAAGTTGTAAATTTCAATTCGTCATACAATAAATAAATATCTTCCCAATTTACGAAAAAACAAAGTATTTTTTTAAAGCTAAACCCGCTGTATGTACATTTTCAAGCTCCTTCTTGAGGTAAAAAGTGTATCAGGCAGCATGTCGCAAATTAGAACAATTATTTTCTAAAAGAAGACAAGTAGTGTCTGGAGACCGAAAACTGCAACTGATTCAGTCGCAATAAACAAAACACGGAACGAATAGAAAACCCGGCGGAAAGTAGAAACAAATGCAATTTTAAGATCGAAACAAATTCGAAAAGGCGATGCCTTGAATTTTAGTAATTCATTTAATCGCAGACGTTTCGGAAATTGCATCGAAGAAACAATATAATTTAAATGACGAAGGCAAATAGTTAAGAATCACTTTCACTGCCTTAAACAGAAAATATTAGCTTGATTTTTTTTTCGCCAAGATTGTGCAGAGATGCAATGCTGTGTATATTTTCCTTTCTAATATGTTGATATAAGGCAGATAAATACAATGGTAGAATTTCTAGCAATGGGCGAACTCTAGTATTCTTAAGTTTTAATATTAAATTTTAATCTTTTTTTTTTTGTAAAAAAAATAGGTAGTGGCAAAAAATTAAAAAAAAAAAAAAAAATTAGGCTGTAACCTTGGTGAGGGAAGCATTCTGTAAAAATTCTGTTTTGAAGAATAATAGAAAGGAAAACTATGGTCCTTTATTTTATTTTTCTTTTGACTAAAATGAAATGGGACTATTATCCATTATTTAAATTTTTTTTAAATAGATTTATGAGTACATTCTGTGAAAAGAAAAACTTAAATGTGAAAATCTTTAACTTACTACAATAAGTAATGTATAAGATATATTGGGCCCTAATCACATAATTTTTCAGGCGACTACCGTCGAAACGATATACCTACTCGTAGAACAGAAATTACTTCGGAGCTTCATATGTTTCATTCTCTATAAATGTATTGGAATCTTATGATATTGTTACATTCGAGCTGGGGTTTGATAAGTTAAAACACTATTCTGTTGAACTTTTCTAATAAAATCACTTTTATTACACTTTTATGAATTATTTTAATAGTTTACATATTAAGTACCAAGACAATATCACTTAAGACAATTCTTAAACGAATTAAACCAATCATTCAATGCACTGTATTATTCTACACTTATTTATCCGATTACTGTTTTACTCTTAACTCATCCCCCATCACCCTGTTTAAAAATCAACTGTCCGTATCTGTTCTCAAACCTGCCTTTTAAATCCGCTCAACCATCTATCGAGAAGTTGCTACTTTATTCCCGTGCTTACAGCTGGTTCTACAATTAGCTCACTCAACTCTCCACTTATTTGAAAGGTTCGAGTCTCCAATTGGAACTGGAACTTGTTTCGTTGTTTACACTTTACCATTTTAGGTTCCACGCTGCATTCCGCACCATAATATGAAGATAAAATTCGGCCTGATAACAACCTATTGTGGTCATTTAAATTTATCGTCTTAAGTTATCTGCCCTGGAAAATTTGTATCTTTTCTGCACTATAACCTATTTTAGATATTTATTGGTACAATCATTTTTCTTGTCCAGACTAAATTAAGAACAATCAGAGTTCAAAGAAATTAATGCCTGTGTATATTGTCTACACAAAAAAAGCTCCTTTGTGCACTTTGAGGGTACAATTTTGTGTTATTATTGTTGAACAGGTTGAAATTATTATTTTTATATTTTAACATGAAAATCAAGCAATGTACATAATTATTTTTAAATACATTTTTTTGGCATCTTTTTCGCCTCAGTACTTTAATATAAAACTACTGAAAATCATTTTGCTTTTTATATACACATTTGTTTTCAACAATTAGACAACTTACGTTTAAGATATTTATTTTACCAGCCCAAAGCAATAAGGCACCTGCGTTCAGCTTCTCAAGTAATAAAGATCCATCATTAGGCGTCTGAAGTCTTACCTAAAAAAATAATTGAAGGATATTAACCTCTCAATTATGAGGATGTTGTAATGTATTAAGAACATGCGAACAGTAATTGCAAATGAATTCATAAATATATTACAATAAGTACTTATTAATTTAAGTCTATGCTTTAATGCTACAGTGCTACAGATTTTTGAGGGTGTCTTGACTTCCCTTCTTGTACAAGACCGATGACGCACGGGGGTTGTTAAATTTCCTTGCACCCAAAAGCTGTAGGAAGGAGAAGAATAAATATGTGTATACTTCGATGCACATAAAAAGCGAACGGACAATTGTGTGTCTATCTGCATGTGCAACAGGATACAGGACCAACCAATGGTTATAGATAGACATACACAACTCTTCCGCGTCTACTCCCAGACACAGAGTAATAGTTTCAGTTTAGAACTGCGTGGTTCGGGCAGCTACAAGTGTAAAGTGCTGCAGGGTTGTACATGTACTTATCTGAAATTATTTATTTATTAAAATTAGTTTTTAAAACAATTGTGTGCGCGCTTAACATTTCTTTTAATTAAAATAAATTTAAAGTGATGATGTACTGGGTGCATCAATGTACTATTGAGTACTGTACCCAAAAAAAAATCAATTAAATGCGCCTGTTTGAAATTATTGAATAGGTAGGTTATGTACAATTTAGAATTTTTTTTTTTTTTTAACTTTGAAAAATGGTATTGAACTTTACAATACAACAGTTTGAAGTCAGAATTTCCATCCACTTGATTTAAAAAAAAAATTGGTCGTAGCTCGTAGGTTATTTGCATAATCAGTGCTGTCTCGCATAGTAGAGCACTTATTCCTTATGTGCGTCATTGCGACATGGGATGGGTATATGTACTGTAAGTGTACAGTGTACACAAATTTGCAAATTCAACTTTTGCGCATATATCCTTCAGATAGTATATAATATATGAAGTTTCAACTGGTGCAGGTGACGGTGATTGAAAAATCATTTGTCAAATCAGTGTGCGTGACTGATATGTCATGGATTTATTTACACAGTATGAATCCTGGGACTGGGAGGATGTTTTATGGCTTATGGGTATATAAATACATTAGTGAATTGTGAAGTATACAAATTAATTTCTGTGTTCAAAGTTTAATTTTATGGAGGATCTCGGCGGACCACCTTTTTGTATATTCAGCCGTTTTTAGGAACACATCTATATATCTACCTATACCTACTTAGGTTTATTTTATCTTAAGCTTAAAGTAGGATTGCCATGGCTGTCTAGGGACAACAAGTTTTAAAATTCCGGACTTTGGAGGACATCATCGATCATCTACCTTAAAAAAGAGAACGAAATGAAAAGAGAAACTAGGTCCATGAGCTCAAACAATTTAGACGGTTGACACAAACATGGGAGTCAAAAAAAGAACTGTTTCATTTTATGTTTCAAATCGGATTTTTATAGTTTAGAGTTCGATGATTTTTTTTATTTTTAGAATTACTTGTTAGGTGAGAAAAGAGGACAATGTCCTAAAACGTTGGAGGACGTTCCGATCCGTGGTTAAAAAAAAAGACATGTTCTCCAAAAAAGAGTAATTTTTTTAGCTATTCTATTAAACACTTGCTTACATTTATGTAAAAAAGTTTGTTTTTTTTTAAAAACCATCCATCAACGAGTATCAGAAGTTATTTTATCAGCTGTGTTTTTTGTTTTACAAAATAAAAATAATGCTTAATTCATTATGGAATTAATTTGGAAAAATGTAATAAACAATTTTTGTTGTTGTATTGTATTTTTTGGGGCATTATTTAATTTTTATCACCGAAGCCAATGGTCCGTCGATTTTTGATCGAATAAAGATTCTGGAACCGTGTAAAGGACAACCAGAGGACAGACAGACAGATGTAAGCGCTACATAGCATTTGTAAGTCTAAGTGGCTAAACGTTTTGACCCACCTAAGCATTTAAGAAGAGCTCTAAGGCTAGACAATCAGCAATGCTCTTCACCGACATAGTTCTGTTCGTGGCCAAGTTGGACCAAATAATTTGTTTCCGTTAAGACTGTTAGGCATTCGGTCATGGCGAGACATCCGTCGGAACGGAAAATTCTCCGCAGCGCATAATCTGTCGGAACCTCAAATCATATTCGGGGTATCAGTTGTCGGAAAAAACAATTGAAATGCGATGATGCATTGATCTCACGTCGTCGTATTGCTTGGTTTTGGTTTTTTTTTCGCTTGATTTTGCACTGGAAACACTAATTGAAGCAATAAATAGAAAAAATGCGTTGCTATATTTTTTGTTCAATTTTGCTGACATTTATTACCACTTCGCTGCAAGTCGTAAATTAATTCCGCGACTGATTGTTGTAGGAGGATATCGGAAACTGTTCGTATGAAGCTGTCAAAAATCATGGACTTAAAATCAATGAACGTGTTTTTTTTTTTGGGTTGTTTTTGAGGAATTTTTGGGATATCCAGATCATTAGGGTAGTTTTCGGACGCTTTTTCAGGAGTTTTTTTGGAAGTATTTTTTTTCAGCTTTTGGAATTTTTTCTAAGCATTTTTAGACCGCTTTTTGAAACATCTTAAGCGTTTTTCGGCCAATTTGATTAGGAAAAACTATCTTAACAAAAGTGAAGCGGCTTTTAATCGTTTTTCAGTAGTGGCTTTTATTCGTGCTGTTTCTTAAATTATCTTCTTCAGTTTATTGCTTTCAAAATATAGACCAGAAGATAAAAAGTGTCTGCCATAGTTTCTTCTGAAATTACAACAACATTTTTTCATGGCGTTCGAACTATTCTTTCCAACAGCTACTTACCAGCTACTTACCTATATTTTCCAATCACTTAAACTACAGACCTGTAATGGGTTCTGCGAAAGCTTATATTGTATTCGTATGTGTACATACGTTGCCACAAGACCCAGCCAACTCACTAGTTGTATTTTCAGCGTTGATTATTTTTTTTTAAAGCTTCATTAACTGAAAAAAACACAAGAAATTTTTATCCACCTTCGCATGCTTCTGCACCATACACTAGAAACGATTTTAGGTCCTGCACACTATTATTAATTGGTGCAATGGAAGAAGGCTTTACTTTTCAGACATTCTTAGCACCGACGAAACTTCTAAAAAATCGTGACTTCTGGGAAATGGAATAATAAAAAATAACTGTTTTGGAAAGCATGTTGGTCTTCATATTTTTTTAAGCAAAGCGTCTGTTAATACTTAATATTAATATTAAAAAATGTTCAATGCTTTGCTATAACTACAAGTAAGACAGGGAATAACAATCAAATTTACATTTTCTTTACAGACAAACCAACCAAAAAGACAGATTGAAAGTAGTCCAAGAGACCTTACATTTACAGCCCAAATTCAACATCAAATTCAACCATAAGCAAGAAGGAGTTCACCGATTTTAAGCTTTCAACTTCTTCCTAAAGCTTAAAATATAAATCACTGAGCGTACAATGTAAGTATTTCAAGTAAACAAATGATTTGTGTCAGCAATTTTTAGACAGTATTTAGAACTCTATAAGCCACCTTAGTCACTTTTGTCTTTACTTGTAGAACCAACCACATATTTACTTCTGAATGGATCTAGTTCCTCTTATTCTTGGAAAGTTATATGCCATCCTAAAGAGAGATATTTTTCTAATGCCATGGGAAGTCGGGGTACTCGTTGTGGCACATTGGTGCTTTGAATCCCTCCGAAGTGAGACAATTTTGCAAACGGTCCAGTTGGACAACGTGAGCCAGCGACAGTCATCGCTGACCGAAAGTAATAATGCAAATAGGAGTATAATATAAGCCAACACGAGGTGAGTGGACTTACCTAAGAATATGTGTAACAGACTTGCCGAATTTATTTTAAATTTAAGTATACCATTAATTATGTAAGTTTTATATATCTTATTTTTATTTATATAAAAATAGGTATATCTATATAACGTTTTGATATAATGTAGCTTTAGCTTACAGTGATCTCTACAACAGTCAGTTGTATTTTCCTTTAAAAGATTTAAGTATTTCTTTTTAAAAGATCATATTTTTAATATACTAAGGAAGAGAGAGAGAGCGAGAGAGGGAAATGCCGTACATAAAACATACTGGTTTCTTGATGTTTTGTGTTAAATTACTTAAAATATAAACAATTTCGTTTTCGGCTAATTTCCAAGCCTTTAAACTTAAAAGATGTTCTTTTCTTTAGAGCAAGTGAAAATTTAACCGCCAATGTAAGTCTATCTTCACAGTTTATTTGTTTTCTAAAATCGGGGTAAATTGGAGTTTGGAAAAAAGGAGGCGTGGCTCCAAAACAATATTTTATTGGGACAAAGTTAGAAAGTATTTTCTACCATGACTTTATATAGTACAAAACTAAGGAGTGAGGATAGGGGAGCTTTTATGGACAACCAACATTTGCCTCTTCAATTTAAAGTATTAAAGTCTTTTTTTTTAGAACTCATTTGACCCAAGAATTTATTTGCAGATGGGAACTACCCGTTTGCCTTATGTTGTTATGTACCTTTGAGATAAATACTTAAAGACGACGACCGGAGATTTGGTCACTTTAGAAAACACCATCTGCGTGTCTATTGTAACTTTTCTATTCACTTACATCTATATAATAAAAGAACAGAGGGAAATCTCAGCATTCCTGTAACATACATTGAACTGTTTGATTGGCTCCTTGTCACAATTTTTGTGTCAACGCAGTTCATTTTAGTTACGTTGGTTTTTGAAATGTATTTTTTTTGTAACCTTTATAGAGTCGTTCCTGGGCAACAACACATGTTTTGCGTCAAGATGTAGATTAAAGGGTGTGCTGTGCTTATGCCCCATGAAAACTTTGTTTTAAATATGTTTTCGGCAGGACACAGAAAAATGTCACACAGTTGACTGTTTTATTTAATTTTTGGAGTATGAAATAACCACTCCTTGTTTAAAAGTCACGTTTTATATCTTAATATATTTAGTTTAATTTACGTACTCTTTATTAATATTAGATAACAAAAGAAACTGGCTTACCACGCGCCGCGCTGACCACCACAGCACAGAGCACAGCCGTGTGCGCTGTAATAATACAAAACACGAAAACCGGAAGGCAGCGACTTGCCATTAGAACGAATAATCTAGTTGCGAGGTTTTTTTTTGGATTAACGAAGCAGTCGATTAAGTGTAGCTTGTGCAAGGTTAGTTTGTTCGTGATAACTTGCACCGGCCAGAGTAGTTACCATTTGATGGCACTTTGGACGCCACAAATTATTAACTGTTGCAGTATAAAAACATGTGGTCATAGTGAACTACAAATCTGAGTAGAAGAATGATGATTTATTGAAACTAGTTATGAATCTCTATCTAACTTTACCACTTTGCATCTATTCACTTACATTTAGATAATAAAAGAAGATAAGGAAACTTTAATACTGTCATGTTGTGGCTTCAAAGATACTAGCGGCTCTTCATCGCTCCACATTTCAATTGTTCGCTGAATAAATTTCCAGCAAGTTTTTTTTTTTGCACTTTTAAAGTAAACCTCTTTAGGTGGGTTAATTTTTGCTCATTTTCTTATTCTGCGCAACCTGCACTACAGTTCCACTAACAAGCCCCTCCAGTTTGCACGGTCCTTAGCTATTTGCTTCCAGTTTTGCCCTGGATTTTTTTTTTTCATCTATCGCGCTTAACTCTAACAGACCAGGATTAAATATTTTAACAGTTCAAGATAGATTTAAATAAATGTTTATATTCAATACGGATAATTTAAATTTCGATCTATCATGACATAAATCAAATAAAGTGCGCAGAGAATTAAATTTTTGTATACACTTGTTTAATGGTGCAATAAGACCATCATTGTTTGAATGTTAAGGGCTTAAAAAAATTCGAAGAAATCTTTCTGTTGAATAATACATAACATATTAAAGTATACATCAGGGCGTAGGTACTCTATGATAAGAGAAAACATCAGTAATTAACAGAATACAGTGAACACATCGCCTCTTTCTAAGGTATCTAATCCTATTAATGCGTATCTTGTTTGATAAAAGGGCATTACATGAAAGTTCCATTTCATTTGGCTTATTACAAATCTTGTAAATTTCGTTGTATACTTCATAGTCGTATTATAGAACTTGCATACACTGGTCACCAGACTATAGAGCAATATTCAAGATAAGGTCGTACTAGAGACATATAGACAGACATTTGGGTTCGAAAAATGAACACATGTTCAGATTAGACTAGTTTTTGGTACACAGAAAAAGAATGACATTTATTTATGTTCAAGGTGAGTCGATTAAGGTCACACCATTTAACTATTGTGCTTAAATCTTTTTGGAGACTTTCTCAATCGTAAATATTTATGACGGCCATAAATATTTTTATGTCATCGGCATACCTACATCAAGCAGTTAGCGCGATTATTAAAAATATAAAAAAGCAAAGGCCGTAAGTGGCTGCCTTGGGGGACACCCGATGAGACCCAAATTAGTCTAGATTGAGAAGAACCAATTTTTACATATTGCTTTCTTTTCAAGAGGTAATTCGATAGCCACTTAACCAGCATCTAAATGATCTTAATTTGTTTATAAGAATGATATGACATATTATTTCAAAATCTTTCTTGAAACCAGTAAAAATTATATTTTAAGAACTTAAAAGGAAATATCAACAGCACTTTGGGAAGAGTTCATAATGTTGTATTCCTTGCAAAACATAACCAATCGAAAGATAGTTGGATCCTTGATCCTTGAACTTGATATTATTATCAAGTTATGGCCTAAGATTCGTGTCGTCAACATAAACTGATTCTAAAAACTTTGGAAAAAGCTCACAAGTTGAGTCCAAGTTACTAGAAACAGCACCTTCGAATTCAATATTTTTTAGAATGCGACTTAGCTGTCTTAGATTGTGTACAAATATTTAAAAACCTTTGGGATTCTTTGAAATTTCACACTCAATGCTCATTACATATTTTTTATACAAAACTTTGTTTAAAGTCGATATTCGCGACGCCATTGGCAAAAAAGTTTCTGGTCCTGTTTTTAGCATTCTTCAAATTAATTAGTTTTGGTTATGCCAAAGTGATTTGAAATATTGTCTTTTTCTCATAAGAGGCACGAACTGAGTAAATCCATGGTCTAAGATAATTACAAATGTATCATACCTTCGATCTATCGACCGATTATAATTCACTTTTAAAAAATGATAACTCGTTTTATAAATACATATTTGAATTTGAGTCTAAGGCAGGAAGCGTATTGCGATGTAAATTTAGACATAGAGGAATGTGATGAATAAAATTTGTAAAGTTTTGCTTAGTTCGATAACTTTACAAACTTATCTAAAAACTGGGACACAAGTACAAGCATTATACTTCAATTAAAAATTGATACTTGACTTTAAAAAGTTCAATGCACTTTCAGATAAAATTGCACACTTATCATGGAATTTTAAATCGCACCGCATACATAATAAATCCTTTTGGTTACGATGTAATCGGAAATTGCGTTTTAAAAAAAGAAAAAGTTAATTTTGGAGAGCAGAAAAATAAAAACACGTCTGTACCTATACTTCGAGTGACAATAATTGACAAACTAGTTTGAGGTATCCTTCCACTTGTGCGAATTAAATTCTATCGTTGGTAATTATTGAAATAAAACAAAATTTTATTTGAATTGAGCTGATCTGCTCATCTACGTTGTGTTAACCAAAGTGTAACCATTGGTATGATAGATTATATTGAGCAAGGAAATCCCTCTTGCTCAAAGGTAAAATAGTGTAAGTTAGGCTGCACAATGCAGCTCGTCAAGTGGCTGGTGAGTGCTGCACTTAAGTCGGCGATAATACGCAGACATTTTTATTAAAATTTCTTGAAATCTGGTAGCGACAATTTGAGTTTCTTCGATAGCGTTCGGCAGGTTTATTTGCCAATGGCGGCTTTGGTGTTGCCAACAAAAAAAAAATTTTTCGTTGTTTGGAGTGTATTATGTGCTGTTTCTTTTCGCAATTTTGGTGCAAATTTTGACGTCGGGGTCACCAATTTATCGCGCTTTAAATAATTAAAAACTTTTCTAATTTGCGACCTTCCTGGTTGCCGTCCACTTTTATTCTACTTCTTTCTTTTTTACATCTGTCAAACAAGATCAGTCTAACTGGAGTATCGGTAATGACGTACAGTGTTTATACCTATCAAGTGGTCTACTTATAACATGTAGAGACGGTACAAAATATAGGGTGCTACATCACTCCCCTCGACTCCGTTGAAAGTGTTATAAAATCAATCATTGTATTGGTAGAATAAAGGACTGGTAGGCAAAAATCTGTAATACATTTATCTCGCTTTTTTTTTTGTATTATTTATATCCCACGCCCAGTTGGCTGACACTGCGACCTGAAAGATCTATTGTATCAATTGGGGAGAGGTTATTCTAAGAGACTAGTGACCTCCCCGATGAAGGTCAATAAGTCCTTAGTAGCAGATTGCGCTACGTCTGCTGGCGAACGAGTCTCTCGATTAAAGACACGTTTTCTTAACCAATGAAGAGCCGGGCAGTCACAGAGGATGTGTTCGGAGGATTCGACATCCTCCAGACAGAATCTGCATTCTGTTTCCGGACATAGGTTCATTTTGTTGAGGTGATATCTAAGGCCACAATGACCTGTGAGAAAGCCCGCAAGCTTTCTTATATTATCCTTGCTGAGTCCAAGGATTTCTTTGTATGAGTAAGGCCTAATTAAACGTTTGGATTGTCTTAGACCTGGGACATGTTCCCAGTATTCTAGACGAAGTTGTTTTTCCCAATCGTTAATTTGTCTTAGCACATTAGTCCAGTTGACTGTGCAGTAGGGTTCTGGTCCACAGAGGAGAGATTCGGAACCAGCTCTAGCTAATCTATCGGCCTGTTCGTTGCCTGCAATACCCCGGTGACCCGGCACCCAGCCAAGCCTTACCTTGTTGTGCTTGGATAGGGCTTGCAGAGCATCGTGACAGCATTTAACTGTTCTGGAGTCCATTGTATTGGACGCCAAAGCTTTTAAGGCTGCCTGACTATTTATCTCGCTTGCTCCTCATGATATTAAAGTTAATTTATTAAAAACTACCGCGATAGATAATACGAAAAATTCTAGGGGATATAAAAACGGCAAGTTTTTTCGTTGTATTTTTTTTTTTTTTGGTCTTGATCAGTTCGGTTCACCTCTGAAATATTTGTGAAGAAATTTAAAGAGAAAACACAGTAAAAGAAAAAGGCTATTCAAATGACTGGAAGACCATTATTGATAATGATGAAAATGAAACAGGTGAGTCTAATATTCTCAGACTTAAAATACAATTAGAAGAATTGAAGCAAAAAAACCTCGAACTCGAAAAAGAAGTATCTTTGTGCCGTGGTTCACCAAGTCTTTCATCACAAAACATGACATTAATTAATCCACCCTCAAATCAAATGTCGTTAAGGTTAGGCACAGAGGAGGTTACGAGGATAGTCCCCCTATTTAACCCGTCGAACTCTTCCTTCCTCAGTGCTTCGCAATTGGTCGAAACGATCGAAAATATTCGTCATCTCTATGAATGGGACGAACGCAGCACTCTCCTTTACGTGTCCCTGAGGCTAGGAGATGCAGCAACAAGTTGGTTTGACGTGTATAGAGGAGAATTCAAAACCAAAATCTTGCGAGATTTCTTTTCGAAAGAGAACTCAGCCGAAATCCATCTTAAGTTACTATCCCGGCAAATAAAGTAAACTGAAAGTTATGAATGTTACGTTTACGAGATGGCTGCATTGGGACGAAAAGGAAAACTCGACACTAATACAACAATAAGACACATAATCTCTGGTCTTAGAGATACTTTGTTAATGAACAACCTAGTAACATCAAATTGCAATAGCATTCCCGTCTTGTTGACTAAAATAAAATCGCTTAAAGATATTCAAAAACAGGCAGAAACACGACAGCATTTTGATAGTAATACAATTCAAAAAAATACATTCCGTTCAGTTTTCAAACCTTACAATAGTAATTTACGCAATATGCAAACTTCTCCTCGTTTCAAAACACCATCTTCTCAAATTTGCTATAATTGTCGCTCTCCGGGACATCTGACAAGTGAATGTAAATCTTCATATCGACCTTGATGGTCATCCAATGAAAGCCTTTGTTGATTTAGGGAGCGATTGCACGACCATAGTGCAATCAGAAGTAAACAAGCTGGGTTGGAAAATGCATGCTTGTGATACTAAGCTACAAGTCTTCGGATTGACTTCTAACAATGCCATAGGGAAAATAAGAAAAAATGTGACATTTGGCGAAGTAACCTTAAAAATTGATATTTTAGTCGTCCAAGATCAAGTACAAGACTACCCAATGATATTAGGCAGAAACTTTTTGGACTCTAATAAAGTCTGTAAATGAAAACGACATAAATGACTAGGATGCAATAATTCACCGCCGGATGCAATATAGTTCTAAGAGAAGTGAAAGTTACTTTATATAAAAAAATGTGTTTTTCTAGCTGAAAAAATAACATATTTAGGACATGAAATAAGCGAAGGGAGTGTTAAGATTAAGTCGATAAAAAACTTTCTTTTACCTCTCGATACGCGACAAGTTAAGCAATTTCTAGGGCTGGCTAGCTATTTTCGTCGTTTTGTGTTTAATTATGCAAAAATAGCTGCACCTCTTAATGCCCTACTAAAACAAGGTACTACTTTTGAATGGACAAAAGAGATGGGGAACTCGTTTGAAACCCTCACAAGGAAATTGTGTGAATCCCCTGTCCTAGTCATATACGACCCCAAAAAAGAACATGAACTTCATGCCGACGCGAGTAGTATTGGCCTAGCGGGTGTTTTAATGCAATTAAATGAAAGCGGAGAACGCAAAGCAGTCTCTTACTTTAGTCGAGCGACAACAAAAGACGAGAAGAAATTTCATAGCTATGAGCTCGAGGCTCTAGCGGTTGTTGGGAGCTTAGAAAGATTTCGGTATTACCTATTAGGAAAACATTTCACAATCTTTACCGATTGTAATTCTCTAAAGATGACTCAATCGAAGATGGAAATCAAACGAATCGCCAGATGATGGTTGAAAATCCAAGCATTCGATTATAAGTTGGAGTATCGAACAGCTCAACAGATGCAACACGCAGACCCCTTGAGCAGAAATCCAACCGAAAACGCTGTGGAAATGGAGGAGGCCGGATTAAATATGATGATAGTCCAAGCTGAAGAAGAAGATTGGATTTCCGTCTTACAAAGTCGAGATAGTCAACTCAAAGAAATTCAAGACGTTCTAAATAACCCCGACATGAAGTGGGCTAGAAGGAAAGATTATGAAAAGCAATATCTCTTCAAGAAAGGACGCATTTATAAAAAGACAGAAAAAAGACCTCGATTTGCTGTTCCCAGAGGAGTAAGAAGGCGAGTTATCACATCTTCGCATGATGACATCGGACATGGGGGTCTTGAGCGTACCGTTGAACATATTCGTCGCACATATTGGTTTCCTAGAATGACAAGCATAGTGAGTAAATATTTAAATAGTTGCCTCGCTTGTTTGTATAACAAGCGTAGTAAAGATGGAACTCGATAACAGATACACCCTATCCCAAAAACGACGATACCATTTTATACAATACACATCGATCATTTAGGTCCCTATGTGAAAAGTACTAAAGGAAACTTTTGTGTATTAGGTATAATAGACAGCTTTACCAAATTTTTAATATAACGACCAGTTAAGACTACGAACGCAAACGCGGTGATAAAAACACTCACTGAACTTTCTCAGTTTTTTTTGGAGCACCTACCCGAATTGTAAGCGGCAGAGGCACTGCGTTCACATCAAAAGCATTTGAAAAGTATTGCTTAGAAAATGGAATCCAACTTATTTTGAATGCTGTACGGACACCAAGAGCAAATGGTCAAATCGAGCGCTACTTCAGAACAGTCAAAACATCTTTATCTATAATGGCTGTTCGAAGATGGCAAAGACTGGGAGGATCACCTACCAGCGATACAATTTGGACTAAACACTATAAAACACAGAATAACAAACCACACACCACAAGAACTTCTATTCGGTTTTAAACCGAAAAACACACTTAACAATCAGCTAAACATAGCACTTCAATAAGATGATTCCAGTGATGAGGACGAAAACATTTCACTAGCTGAACTCCGAGAAATCGCAAACCGTCATACGGAACAACAACAAGCAGATAAATTTATTACAACACATAAAAAACCACAATCATATCAAGACCAAGAGGGTGATTTAGATGTAGTCCTCTTGCGAGCAGAGAATCCAGCTACCGGACAGTCAAAAAAAAACTTCTGCCGAGGTACAAGGGTCCATTTGAGGTGAAGAGAGTTCTTCGAAACGACCGGTACCTAATTGGTGACACAACAGCTTTTCAAGTGTCGCAACGACCGTATTCTTCGGTTCATGCGGCCGATAAAATAAAACCATTCGCTAAGACGAACGATGTTGATTGGGAAGAAGACGAATCAGAATCAGATCATAATGATGATGAAGAGTCACACAACACATCCTGGAATTGGTACATACTTACTGTACTTCCATTGAATGAATGTAATAATATGTTTGTTCATGTTGTTTTTACTATGTATTTTATATTCAATATTCCAGTTTAGTTTATTTTTAAAAACTTTTTGGTATTTTTAATAAAATGTAAACAAAGTTAACTGAGATGAAAAGAAAACAAATGTTTGTTATGAAATATTTATTTCGGCGAAATAGTTTGACATTTCAGATCCAGGTATGTGAATTAAAAAATGAGGATTCACTGATGATTTATTTTCGGTGAATAGTTTTGTTTGCTTACTTGTTGAGAACCGATTTATTAATCAATAGTGAAACTATCGGAGGAATAATTTAAACAGGAACTGCCTATTGAAGGGTTGGCCTCGGTTACAATAATTGTTGATAGAACTGTTTATGGTTAAGGAATTCCTTCGTAACTCGTTAACCGTATTACAATTTCCAATCCTTCTTTAAGCCGATTTGGAAAGCAATTTTTGTGTATGCCCTTATGAACGTTGCTTGAAATTTATTTTATTGTCGCAGCACGTTGCACACAGGTTCAAATAGGTTATCCAAATTCAATGCCAGACTATAAAAAAGATATCCGTTTGTTGTTTACAAATCACATGAACTCTGAACCTGTCGAGACTTGAATTCAACCAGCGCCAGCGCTGGCAATTCTCTGTCGTGACAACTCATTATGTCGTTGTGTTTATTTATGTGTGGCAATACTGACAACTTTTGAATTCCAACGCCAGTATCTGTCACTCTTCACTTTTTATACTTTTCATACGCTACTTAAATTGTTCATTCTTTTTCAATAAATATTTTACATTCTTACGCTACTTAAAATATAGCTGAACAGAACCGATTGATCATAGGACAGTGGATGCTTCCAAAGAGCTAGCTTTAAATTAACCTGAACTCGTTTGGTTTGGTTTGTTATAAGAAGTAGTTTTGCTTTGTTTTTCTTTGTGAAATAGTTAAACATGAACTTTGTTTCTAGTACCTAGTATGTTCTAGAAGAGTTATTGGACCTTTTTTTGGAATATTTTAGGAAGCTATAATGTTTCAAGCAGTCAACAAAAATATTTTTTTTTTATAATGTAAAAGTTAAATTGATTGCATTTGCTTAGTAATGAAAATAGTCTTAAAAGTAAGATTAATGTCTTCTGAATAAGAAGGAATCATTAAAAATTGCAAGTTTGCTGGTCGCGTTTATTTTCACGTTTTAATGTTGTCGTAAAGCCATAAGAGGCCGTGCTGTGTGGCTTGTTGCCCCGTTTTGTTTTAACCACATATCGCAATTCGGTTCATCAGCAACAATATTTTCGACTGAGCGTGCATTATGATGATGCACTGCTCAGTGCACAGGCCTTATGATACCAGTAACGCTTCCACTCTCTTCAAATTTCGTCACAATGAATGATGAGAAACATAATTTTTCAACTTCTTTAAACGCTGAAAAGTTTTTAGAAAAATGGACCACGAAATTATTCCACATACAGCAGAGGAGCTTCTTTCAATAGTAGCCGTTGAAGGAAAAATCATCAAGTACAAATATGTATGTACAATCTTATTATAGATTCTGCAGTAAAACATAAAAACTATGTATCCAAATTATGTAACTATTGTAGAAGCAAACAAAAATCTATCCATATTCTCCTGAAAACTTGGTGCTAACCAAGTCAGCCGCAGAAATGCGTCACGCAACAAGAGCAAAATGTGGAAGATGTGTTTCACAACCTTTTGGTTTCTTCTGACCCATTTATTAATGGTTTGAGAGAACTAAACCTTAAAACAAAAGATGTGTTTCACTCTGGAGTACTTCAGCTTCTAATGGAACCACTTGGTCTTGCACTTGGTCCCAGTTTCACAAGTCATTGAATTTATAATTATAATAACTTCACGGTCGCTTTTTTCCTCATTATATCCCGTGTATGATTATCGAGTTATTAAATGTCAAATGAGTCTTTTAGTATTTTTAAGAAAAATTTCAAAAATTAATTTTTTTTACAATATTTCAGTTTTTAACGAATATTGTTGTGAATTTACTTGAAAATGGTTCTTGTTATTAAAACTATCTGCATTTGATATTCTTATGCAATAATAAATTGAGAAAACACAGAAAATAATGTTGGGGATGTTTTTGGGAAAATTGTGTGCGTTGTAGAAAAATATTCATAATTTAATGAATTTTCACTTTTGATGTAAAAAAAAACATGTGAGTGCTGATTTATAGAAACAAGTCATGCGCCTCTATTGTAACTCTACCAAGTTGTATCTATTCACTCACATTTAGATAATAAAATAACCCAAGGAAACTTTAGTACTGTCAGAATTTGTTCTGGCTTCGTTGACGAGCGCACCCTCATTTTGCACATGATCCTGCATTTGAATTCTGGATAATCCTATCGCCATAATACGTTTATATATATTCGCTCATAGGTTATCGAATTAATTTATTAAAACCTTTGCTTTTAATTGTAAGAACTGCACTTAGCTCTGCAGTTTTAAATCGTTCTAGATCTTTATCGCTTTCTAAAGGGTTGGAGTGCGAATTGCCTTGATTATGTCTACCTTGGATCAATTGCTTTAAATCGTTTCTGGATTTTGCTTTGTAGATTTTCTGTTTTTGTAACAAAATCAGTAAATCAGTCAGGGTTAAGTGAGGAGACCTTGGCGGTCAACGGAATGTGTAGTCTTGAAATCCACTTACATGCGTGACTGCAGTTCTGTCATAATTGTAGTTGAGGACTAAGAATTTCTAATTCTCGGGAAGATTGCTGTAGGTATTTGTAAATTTCGCTATTTAAATCAGCTTAGACTCGTTTTTTTTTTTTAAGATTAGATATTAGATTAGTTGAATATATGTAATACTTTTATGGTAAACAAAATAGTAATTTTAAATTCGTAAATACTTGATTTTTTTCGCAATAGGTACGTCTATTCGCAGTTGGCACTCATGTGAATGGTCCTTTAGATGTGACGTTGCACCATATTCCTTAAATTATACAGAATTGAAAGGTATTCTCTTTTAGTTGGAGAAGTTCTATAAAGAGAAACTCCTTCAGCAAATTAAAGACCGTTACTGTCTGATTATTTTCCTCTACAAAGTATGGCCCATATCCGCTGATATGTTCAGAGTCCATACACTAATATTGCTTTGTAGGGAGGCAGCCACACAAGCTATTGGTTTATGTGCCCAAACTGGAGGATCTCCACCAAAATGTTTACAATGATAAAGTTTTGATAGGCAGTTCAGCAAAGCAGTATCTTCGAATTGCTTAATTCTTTACTTCATATAAATGTAGATAAGCTCCACAATATACTATGCGTAGGTATGAGAAATTTTAAGTTTCGTTTTGCCTTTTAACTTTTTTAAAAAAATATTACTCAAATACTACAACTGAAAAATGTTGAATAATTACACTTGCCGGAGCTCTATTATGTCGCAACAAGGGAAGCTTAGTTTTTCTTAAAAATAAAACCATGTCCTTCTTTCATGATAATGGTGGTATAGGTACTCATGCTTAAAGAGCTGTGGAAATTAAAAGTAGGCGGCCAGTAGTCGAAAAAGCCTAATGTAGATTTGATTTGAAGGAAAACCCGACGACTTCGATTGTAATAAGGGGCTGATGACTCTTGACGTCCAAATAGAGAGTGGTCCACTTAAAGTGGTCCCTTAAACCTTAATCCCAAAATATATATTTTTTTAAACCTTATATTTCCAGTTTTATTTAAATTCTTAAAACGTTTCAAAACAGGAATAGTAACTAAGCGCTAAACTGCCCTTTGAACATTAGGTACCTTAATTTGCTTTTTTCTCCTTAGGCCGTTGGCTAAGCTTTAGAAACCTATGATCATGGGGGTCATAAAAAAACTCGAAAACAAACGAAATTTTTGATCTCTAGTCATTTTCAAACTTTCGGCATTACAAGCTTATCCGTTATAAAAAAAGAAGCTTAAAGCACTAATAATGTAAATAATAATGGGCTAAATTATAGTTATAAATTCCATTACTATTAAAAAAGAATAAATAAATAAATGGAAACAATTTCAAAAGACTATTTTATGCATAATAAAAAATAAGCTTGGTCTTTATTTAAGCACCTTACTTATGGAACTACCCGTATGCGTTATGTACTTACATTGCATTACTTTAGAGGCATAGATGTTAAAATGACCACCTGCTTCCGAAGATTTGGTCAGGTTGGATAACTTCATCTGGATCTCTATTCCAACTTTACCACTTCGAGTCTATTCACTCACATTTAGATAATAAAAGAACCCAGGGAAATCTGAGCACCCCTGTAACAAACCTTGAATTGTTTGATTGGGCTCCTTGTCACAATTTTTCTTTTAACACAATTAATTTTAGTTGCGTTGGTTTTTGAAATGTATTTTTTTTGTAATCTTTATAGAGTCGTTCTTGGGCATCAACACATGTTCAGTACTCCAGTCGCACAAGTAGATACTATTGTTTGCGTCAAGATGTAGATTGAAGGGTGTGCTGGTGGGTTGTTTTAAAACACCACGTAATAGAAATAACTTTAGTAATTTTGGGACTTGTAGTTGTAGCTCAATTTTCGAAACAAAAACCAAGCTCAGAGCTTAGTGCTCGTCTATGAGCAGACAACCTTAAAAATAAAATGCGTTATAGCATTTGCATTGATGCAGAAATGTTCGTTTCTAAAATATGTTTGAGGTGTCATAAAATCATTTTTTTTTTATTTATTTAAGCAAATTTTATTTGAGCAAATTGAATTATTTTTCGCTCGTACCAACTAAAAGAAATAAAATATTCACCAAATGAGTCATACTCATTATACCATGCAATACCATGGATTTCAAACTGACGCTCTTGCGCTTGGTAAGAAGAGTATCGATTTTGACAGAAGAACATTTATTTTTATTGACCGTGTATGCCCCATGAAAACTTTGTTTTAAATATGTTTTCGGCAGGACACAGAGAAATGTCACACAGTTGACTGTTTTATTTAATTGCTGGAGTAGGTATGAATTAACCACTCCTTGATTAAAATTCAGGTTTTGTATCTTAATACCTATATTTAGATTAATTTACGCACTCTTTATTAATATTAGATTGCAAGAAAACTATCTTACCACGCGCCGCGCTGACCACCACCTGTGGTTCGTTGAACGAAATCGACGTAAAAGAGAGAGAGCACAGCCGTGTGCGCTGTAAAAATACAAAACACGAAAACCGGAAGTCAGCGACTTGCCATTAGAACGAATAATCGAGTTGCGAGGGTTTTGTGGATTAACGAAGCAGTCGATTAAGCGTAGCTTGTGCAAGGTTAGTTTATTCGTGATACTTGCAGTACCTAGTTATCATTTGATGGCACTTCGGACGCAACAAATTATTAACTGTTGAAGTATAAAAACATGAGTTCATAGTGAACTACAAATCTGAGTAGAGGAGTGATGACTTATTGAAACTAGTTATGCATTTCTATTCTAACTTTACCACTTTGAAGACTTTATATAAATGTCTTTGCATAATTGATAACTCTCGTTGGGGGCATTTTTTTCTGCCGCTGCTATACACACATTAAGTGCCACGTTACAGCTTAAGTTACAAGGGCACCTCACACTATGCGGTCCGGATATCAACCGTCAACAGAATCAGTACCGGACAATGTGGACGGCCTGTTTAGGGTAAGACAACAAATGTTTGACTTTCCTATACAAAAAATTAGCTTAGTTCTTAGGGGTCTTGGGCGTTTCCCCCTTGCTTATGCATATGCTGATGGTTTGAATAAGAAACCAGATTACTTAGTAGCTCGTATCTCGGTCTCGGGCGTTTTCCCCGTTGTTTATGCTGATGGTTTGAATAATAAACCAGATTACTTACTAGCTCACGACGCGGTCTTGGGCGTTTTCCTCATTGCTTATGCTGATGGTTTGAATAATAAACCAGTTTACTTACTAGCTCACGACTCGGTCTTGGGCGTTTTCCTCGTTGCTTATGCTGATAGTTTGAATAATAAACCAGTTTACTTACTAGCTCACGACTCGGTCTTGGCCGTTTTCCTCGTTGCTTATGCTGATGGCTTGAATAATAAACCAGATTACTTAGTAGCTCACGACTCGGTCCTGACCGTTTTCCTCGTTGCTTATGCTGATGGTTTGAATAAGAAACCAGATTACTTAGTAGCTCACGACTCGGTCTTGGGCGTTTTCCTCGTTGCTTATGCTGATGGTTTGAATAATAAACCAGTTTACTTACTAGCTCACGACTCGGTCTTGGGCGTTTTCCTCGTTGCTTATGCTGATGGTTTGAATAATGAACCAGTTTACTTACTAGCTCACGACTCGGTCTTGGCCGCTTTCCTCGTTGCTTATGCTGATGGTTTGAATAATAAACCAGATTACTTAGTAGCTCACGACTCGGTCTTGGCCGTTTTCCTCGTTGCTTATGCTGATGGTTTGAATAATAAACCAGATTACTTAGTAGCTCACGACTCGGTCCTGACCGTTTTCCTCGTTGCTTATGCTGATGGTTTGAATAAGAAACCAGATTACTTAGTAGCTCACGACTCGGTCTTGGGCGTTTTCCTCGTTGCTTATGCTGATGGTTTGAATAATAAACCAGTTTACTTACTAGCTCACGACTCGGTCCTGGCCGCTTTCCTCGTTGCTTATGCTGATGGTTTGAATAATAAACCAGTTTACTTACTAGCTCACGACTCGGTCCTGGCCGTTTTCACCGTTGCTTATGCTGATGGTTTGAATAATAAACCAGTTTACTTACTAGCTCACGACTCGGTCTTGGGCGTTTTCCTCGTTGCTTATGCTGATGGTTTGAATAATAAACCAGTTTACTTACTAGCTCACGACTCGGTCTTGGCCGTTTTCCCGTTGCTTATGCTGATGGTTTGAATAATAAACCAGATTACTTACTAGCTCACGACTCGGTCTTGGCCGCTTTCCTCGTTGCTTATGCTGATGGTTTGAATAATAAACCAGATTACTTAGTAGCTCACGACTCGGTCTTGGCCGTTTTCCTCGTTGCTTATGCTGATGGTTTGAATAATAAACCAGTTTACTTACTAGCTCACGACTCGGTCTTGGGCGTTTTCCTCGTTGCTTATGCTGATGGTTTGAATAATAAACCAGTTTACTTACTAGCTCACGACTCGGTCTTGGGCGTTTTCCTCGTTGCTTATGCTGATGGTTTGAATAATAAACCAGTTTACTTACTAGCTCACGACTCGGTCTTGGCCGCTTTCCTCGTTGCTTATGCTGATGGTTTGAATAACAAACCAGATTACTTAGTAGCTCACGACTCGGTCTTGGCCGTTTTCCTCGTTGCTTATGCTGATGGTTTGAATAATAAACCAGATTACTTAGTAGCTCACGACTCGGTCCTGGCCGTTTTCCTCGTTGCTTATGCTGATGGTTTGAATAATAAACCAGTTTACTTACTAGCTTACGACTCGGTCCTGGCCGTTTTCACCGTTGCTTATGCTGATGGTTTGAATAATAAACCAGTTTACTTACTAGCTCACGACTCGGTCTTGGCCGCTTTCCTCGTTGCTTATGCTGATGGTTTGAATAATAAACCAGTTTACTTACTAGCTCACGACTCGGTCTTGGGCGTTTTCCTCGTTGCTTATGCTGATGGTTTGAATAATAAACCAGTTTACTTACTAGCTCACGACTCGGTCTTGGGCGTTTTCCTCGTTGCTTATGCTGATGGTTTGAATAATAAACCAGTTTACTTACTAGCTCACGACTCGGTCTTGGCCGCTTTCCTCGTTGCTTATGCTGATGGTTTGAATAACAAACCAGATTACTTAGTACCTCACGACTCGGTCTTGGCCGTTTTCCTCGTTGCTTATGCTGATGGTTTGAATAATAAACCAGATTACTTAGTAGCTCATGACTCGGTCCTGGCCGTTTTCCTTTGAATAATAAACCAGTTTACTTACTAGCTCACGACTCGGTCCTGGCCGTTTTCACCGTTGCTTATGCTGATGGTTTGAATAATAAACCAGTTTACTTACTAGCTCACGACTCGGTCTTGGGCGTTTTCCTCGTTGCTTATGCTGATGGCTTGAATAAGAAACCAGATTACTTAGTAGCTCACGACTCGGTCTTGGCCGTTTTCCTCGTTGCTTATGCTGATGGTTTGAATAATAAACCAGATTACTTAGTAGCTCATGACTCGGTCTTGGCCGCTTTCCTCGTTGCTTATGCTGATGGTTTGAATAACAAACCAGATTACTTAGTACCTCACGACTCGGTCTTGGCCGTTTTCCTCGTTGCTTATGCTGATGGTTTGAATAATAAACCAGATTACTTAGTAGCTCATGACTCGGTCCTGGCCGTTTTCCTTTGAATAATAAACCAGTTTACTTACTAGCTCACGACTCGGTCCTGGCCGTTTTCACCGTTGCTTATGCTGATGGTTTGAATAATAAACCAGTTTACTTACTAGCTCACGACTCGGTCTTGGGCGTTTTCCTCGTTGCTTATGCTGATGGCTTGAATAAGAAACCAGATTACTTAGTAGCTCACGACTCGGTCTTGGCCGTTTTCCTCGTTGCTTATGCTGATGGTTTGAATAATAAACCAGTTTACTTACTAGCTCACGACTCGGTCTTGGCCGCTTTCCTCGTTGCTTATGCTGATGGTTTGAATAACAAACCAGATTACTTAGTACCTCACGACTCGGTCTTGGCCGTTTTCCTCGTTGCTTATGCTGATGGTTTGAATAATAAACCAGATTACTTAGTAGCTCATGACTCGGTCCTGGCCGTTTTCCTTTGAATAATAAACCAGTTTACTTACTAGCTCACGACTCGGTCCTGGCCGTTTTCACCGTTGCTTATGCTGATGGTTTGAATAATAAACCAGTTTACTTACTAGCTCACGACTCGGTCTTGGGCGTTTTCCTCGTTGCTTATGCTGATGGCTTGAATAAGAAACCAGATTACTTAGTAGCTCACGACTCGGTCTTGGCCGTTTTCCTCGTTGCTTATGCTGATGGTTTGAATAATAAACCAGATTACTTAGTAGCTCATGACTCGGTCCTGGCCGTTTTCCTTTGAATAATAAACCAGTTTACTTACTAGCTCACGACTCGGTCCTGGCCGTTTTCACCGTTGCTTATGCTGATGGCTTGAATGATAAACCAGTTTACTTACTAGCTCACGACTCGGTCTTGGCCGTTTTCCTCGTTGCTTATGCTGATGGTTTGAATAATAAACCAGATTACTTAGTAGCTCACGACTCGGTCCTGGCCGTTTTCCTCGTTGCTTATGCTGATGGTTTGAATAATAAACCAGATTACTTAGTAGCTCACGACTCGGTCTTGGCCGTTTTCCCCGTTGCTTATGCTGATGGTTTGAATAATAAACCAGATTACTTAGTAGCTCACGACTCGGTCTTGGGCGTTTTCCTCGTTGCTTATGCTGATGGTTTGAATAATAAACCAGTTTACTCACTAGCTCACGACTCGGTCCTGGCCGCTTTCCTCGTTGCTTATGCTGATGGTTTGAATAATAAACCAGTTTACTTACTAGCTCACGACTCGGTCTTGGGCGTTTTCCTCGTTGCTTATGCTGATGGCTTGAATAATAAACCAGTTTACTTACTAGCTCACGACTCGGTCCTGGCCGTTTTCACCGTTGCTTATGCTGATGGTTTGAATAATAAACCAGTTTACTTACTAGCTCACGACTCGGTCTTGGGCGTTTTCCTCGTTGCTTATGCTGATGGTTTGAATAATAAACCAGTTTACTTACTAGCTCACGACTCGGTCTTGGGCGTTTTCCTCGTTGCTTATGCTGATGGTTTGAATAATAAACCAGTTTACTTACTAGCTCACGACTCGGTCTTGGGCGTTTTCCTCGTTGCTTATGCTGATGGCTTGAATAATAAACCAGTTTACTTACTAGCTCACGACTCGGTCCTGGCCGTTTTCACCGTTGCTTATGCTGATGGTTTGAATAATAAACCAGTTTACTTACTAGCTCACGACTCGGTCTTGGGCGTTTTCCTCGTTGCTTATGCTGATGGTTTGAATAATAAACCAGTTTACTTACTAGCTCACGACTCGGTCCTGGCCGCTTTCCTCGTTGCTTATGCTGATGGTTTGAATAATAAACCAGTTTACTTACTAGCTCACGACTCGGTCTTGGGCGTTTTCCTCGTTGCTTATGCTGATGGCTTGAATAATAAACCAGTTTACTTACTAGCTCACGACTCGGTCCTGGCCGTTTTCACCGTTGCTTATGCTGATGGTTTGAATAATAAACCAGTTTACTTACTAGCTCACGACTCGGTCTTGGGCGTTTTCCTCGTTGCTTATGCTGATGGTTTGAATAATAAACCAGTTTACTTACTAGCTCACGACTCGGTCTTGGGCGTTTTCCTCGTTGCTTATGCTGATAGTTTGAATAATAAACCAGTTTACTTACTAGCTCACGACTCGGTCTTGGCCGTTTTCCTCGTTGCTTATGCTGATGGCTTGAATAATAAACCAGATTACTTAGTAGCTCACGACTCGGTCCTGACCGTTTTCCTCTTTGCTTATGCTGATGGTTTGAATAAGAAACCAGATTACTTAGTAGCTCACGACTCGGTCTTGGGCGTTTTCCTCGTTGCTTATGCTGATGGTTTGAATAATAAACCAGTTTAGTTACTAGCTCACGACTCGGTCTTGGCCGTTTTCCTCGTTGCTTATGCTGATGGTTTGAATAATGAACCAGTTTACTTACTAGCTCACGACTCGGTCTTGGCCGCTTTCCTCGTTGCTTATGCTGATGGTTTGAATAATAAACCAGATTACTTAGTAGCTCACGACTCGGTCTTGGCCGTTTTCCTCGTTGCTTATGCTGATGGTTTGAATAATAAACCAGATTACTTAGTAGCTCACGACTCGGTCCTGACCGTTTTCCTCGTTGCTTATGCTGATGGTTTGAATAATAAACCAGATTACTTAGTAGCTCACGACTCGGTCTTGGCCGTTTTCCCCGTTGCTTATGCTGATGGTTTGAATAATAAACCAGTTTACTTACTAGCTCACGACTCGGTCCTGGCCGCTTTCCTCGTTGCTTATGCTGATGGTTTGAATAATAAACCAGTTTACTTACTAGCTCACGACTCGGTCCTGGCCGTTTTCACCGTTGCTTATGCTGATGGTTTGAATAATAAACCAGTTTACTTACTAGCTCACGACTCGGTCTTGGGCGTTTTCCTCGTTGCTTATGCTGATGGTTTGAATAATAAACCAGTTTACTTACTAGCTCACGACTCGGTCTTGGGCGTTTTCCTCGTTGCTTATGCTGATGGTTTGAATAATAAACCAGTTTACTTACTAGCTCACGACTCGGTCCTGGCCGTTTTCACCGTTGCTTATGCTGATGGTTTGAATAATAAACCAGTTTACTTACTAGCTCACGACTCGGTCTTGGGCGTTTTCCTCGTTGCTTATGCTGATGGTTTGAATAATAAACCAGTTTACTTACTAGCTCACGACTCGGTCTTGGCCGTTTTCCTCGTTGCTTATGCTGATGGTTTGAATAATAAACCAGTTTACTTACTAGCTCACGACTCGGTCTTGGCCGTTTTCCTCGTTGCTTATGCTGATGGTTTGAATAATAAACCAGTTTACTTACTAGCTCACGACTCGGTCTTGGGCGTTTTCCTCGTTGCTTATGCTGATGGTTTGAATAATAAACCAGTTTACTTACTAGCTCACGACTCGGTCTTGGCCGTTTTCCTCGTTGCTTATGCTGATGGTTTGAATAATAAACCAGTTTACTTACTAGCTCACGACTCGGTCTTGGCCGTTTTCCTCGTTGCTTATGCTGATGGTTTGAATAATAAACCAGTTTACTTACTAGCTCACGACTCGGTCTTGGGCGTTTTCCTCGTTGCTTATGCTGATGGTTTGAATAATAAACCAGTTTACTTACTAGCTCACGACTCGGTCTTGGCCGTTTTCCTCGTTGCTTATGCTGATGGTTTGAATAATAAACCAGTTTACTTACTAGCTCACGACTCGGTCTTGGGCGTTTTCCTCGTTGCTTATGCTGATGGTTTGAATAATAAACCAGTTTACTTACTAGCTCACGACTCGGTCTTGGCCGTTTTCCTCGTTGCTTATGCTGATGGTTTGAATAATAAACCAGTTTACTTACTAGCTCACGACTCGGTCCTGGCCGTTTTCGCCGTTGCTTATGCTGATGGTTTGAATAATAAACCAGTTTACTTACTAGCTCACGACTCGGTCTTGGGCGTTTTCCTCGTTGCTTATGCTGATGGTTTGAATAATAAACCAGTTTACTTACTAGCTCACGACTCGGTCCTGGCCGTTTTCACCGTTGCTTATGCTGATGGTTTGAATAATAAACCAGTTTACTTACTAGCTCACGACTCGGTCTTGGGCGTTTTCCTCGTTGCTTATGCTGATGGTTTGAATAATAAACCAGTTTACTTACTAGCTCACGACTCGGTCTTGGCCGTTTTCCTCGTTGCTTATGCTGATGGTTTGAATAATAAACCAGTTTACTTACTAGCTCACGACTCGGTCTTGGCCGTTTTCCTCGTTGCTTATGCTGATGGTTTGAATAATAAACCAGTTTACTTACTAGCTCACGACTCGGTCTTGGCCGTTTTCCCCGTTGCTTATGCTGATGGTTTGAATAATAAACCAGATTACTTAGTAGCTCACGACTCGGTCTTGGCCGTTTTCCCCGTTGCTTATGCTGATGGTTTGAATAATAAACCAGTTTACTTACTAGCTCACGACTCGGTCTTGGCCGCTTTCCTCGTTGCTTATGCTGATGGTTTGAATAATAAACCAGTTTACTTACTAGCTCACGACTCGGTCTTGGGCGTTTTCCTCGTTGCTTATGCTGATGGTTTGAATAATAAACCAGATTACTTAGTAGCTCACGACTCGGTCTTGGCCGTTTTCCTCGTTGCTTATGCTGATGGTTTGAATAATAAACCAGTTTACTTACTACCTCACGACTCGGTCTTGGGCGTTTTCCTCGTTGCTTATGCTGATGGTTTGAATAATAAACCAGTTTACTTACTAGCTCACGACTCGGTCTTGGGCGTTTTCCTCGTTGCTTATGCTGATGGTTTGAATAATAAACCAGTTTACTTACTAGCTCACGACTCGGTCTTGGCCGCTTTCCTCGTTGCTTATGCTGATGGTTTGAATAACAAACCAGATTACTTAGTAGCTCACGACTCGGTCTTGGCCGTTTTCCTCGTTGCTTATGCTGATGGTTTGAATAATAAACCAGATTACTTAGTAGCTCATGACTCGGTCCTGGCCGTTTTCCTTTGAATAATAAACCAGTTTACTTACTAGCTCACGACTCGGTCCTGGCAGTTTTCACCGTTGCTTATGCTGATGGTTTGAATAATAAACCAGTTTACTTACTAGCTCACGACTCGGTCTTGGGCGTTTTCCTCGTTGCTTATGCTGATGGCTTGAATAAGAAACCAGATTACTTAGTAGCTCACGACTCGGTCTTGGCCGTTTTCCTCGTTGCTTATGCTGATGGTTTGAATAATAAACCAGATTACTTAGTAGCTCATGACTCGGTCCTGGCCGTTTTCCTTTGAATAATAAACCAGTTTACTTACTAGCTCACGACTCGGTCCTGGCCGTTTTCACCGTTGCTTATGCTGATGGTTTGAATGATAAACCAGTTTACTTACTAGCTCACGACTCGGTCTTGGCCGTTTTCCTCGTTGCTTATGCTGATGGTTTGAATAATAAACCAGTTTACTTACTAGCTCACGACGCGGTCTCGGGCGTTTTCCCCACTGCTTATGCTGATGGTTTGAATAAGAAACCAGATTAATTAGTAGCTCGCAACTCGGTCTTGGGCGTTTTCGCCGTTGCTTGTGCTGATGGTTTGAATAATAAACCAGATTACTTACTAGCTCACGACGCGGTCTTGGGCGTTTTCCTCGTTGCTTATGCTGATGGTTTGAATAATAAACCAGATTACTTACTAGCTCACGACGCGGTCTTGGGCGTTTTCCTCATTGTTTATGCTGATGGTTTGAATAATAAACCAGATTACTTACTAGCTCACGACGCGATCTTAGGCGTTTTCCTCGTTGCTTATGCTGATGGTTTGAATAAGAAACCAGATTACTTAGTAGCTCGTAACTCGGTCTTGGGCGTTTTCCTCGTTGCTTGTGCTGATGGTTTGAATAATAAACCAGATTACTTACTAGCTCACGACGCGGTCTTGACCGTTTTCCTCGTTGCTTATGCTGATGGTTTGAATAAGAAACCAGATTACTTAGTAGCTCACGACGCGGTCTTGGGCGTTTTCCTCGTTGCTTATGCTGATGGTTTGAATAAGAAACCAGATTACTTAGTAGCTCACGACTCGGTCTTGGGCGTTTTCGTCGTTGCTTATGCTGATCGTTTGAATAAGAAACCGAAAACTGAGCTCGGACTAAGAAGCTTTACAATGTGGTTTTGGTTGGAATTCAGGTGTTTGGTAAGCAAACCTGTTTAAAGCCGGTTTATGGCATTAACTGTTGCATGGATGGACATTTAATGTAAGCACTTTGTCAATGGTCCGTTTTGTATGGATATATGACATTTGGATTTGATGGATAAAGTTGAATAATATGCGTCAGTATATAGATATCTGCGCCAACTATAAGGATTTATTTTATTCTACTCAATCTCAAGGATGCTGATGGTTTTTATTTATTCTGAGAGTAGTCGAAACCTTCTCTTTGACTACTTCCATCCATTTAATTCTATTTTATTTTGATGTGGCCTAAAACACAACCGGAATGATAGTGCTTCCTACCGGACCTATGGAAGACCAGCGTTAAGAGCGAGAGTCTATTCCGTTAAACCAAAAAAAAACCTATCTTGAAGATTACGAAATATACTTAGAATTCCTCGGACAATTTTTTTCTGCAAAGCATATAGTGCTCACCGCATGACAACTTATGGCTGTTTAAAAGCCACAGTGCAATCTTTCTTGCCAGGACTCTTACTGCAGACGGGAGTATCGGCTTTTTAAAAAAATGTAGGCTTTCCATTGAACATTTGTTCAATGCCTTCAGCCAGGGGGATTCCCTAGATGCCTCTACAGGGCAAACTTCTAGTTTTTCATTTAATAATTTAAGGCTATGAAAAGCAGCACTCAAAACAGCCAACATTGCAGCTGTGACAACACTGTTTTTTTTTAACAAGATTAGTATTAACTCGGTTATATGAGAGGAGCCATGTCCCCTTATCCGAAATCTTTTGTGTGGTGCTAATAACACTCTCAGAATAATCACATACGTTCTTCGGTCAGTGGTTATCCTCAATATCTTAAATCAGTAACTACTGACAATGAAATTCAATATTTCTTTCTCTCTCTCCTTCTATCTTCGTTTTTTCGTTTGATTAAATAAGTGTTCATTTTCTTTATTTTAGTAATTATAAATAAGAACTACTTTGTAATTTGCATAACATTGATTAATTTCCTTAAACTTCAAAGCAATATATTTTTTTAAAAATAAAAAATTACAGAAAACAGCTGTTCTATACTTTATTAAACTTGTAAAAATAAATTCGGCAAGTTGTTACTCTATTTAAGTCCACATTTTTGTTTTACTAACTGCAGTAGTATAATTTCAAACACAAACCTAATTGAATAATTGTTTTAAAAGAAATTATGTATTTATTATAGAAACGCTAAAATTATTTTTCTATCGAATGTTTACAAATAATGTATAAACAACTGTATTGAAACTATTGAATAGTTAAAGAAAACAAAACAATATTAGTAAATGTTTAATTTATAAGACTGAACATTTCATGATTATATCATGCATGCTACTAGGAGTACGAGTACCTATGCGATACAAAAGGATATGCATTTGTTAATTTTGTTCGTATGTGTGAAATAAAATGCGGGAATAATTTGAAAATGTATTATGTATTAGAATGTGTTATGAAGTTGGGAAGACGGATAATAACACTTTGCATCTCCTTCGGAAGTGGTTTGGTTAAAGTAAGTAACTAATTAACTAATAGGTACCTACGTATATGTGTAAAACTAACTACATATACAACATCACGATGGCGCATTTTTGCACGGGACGGGACAAGGAGATTACGTTGTCCGCATAGTCGGTGTCCGTTCTTCACTTTTGGCAGCTATTTTGATTTATAGCAAAGTGAAAATTCGAAAGCCATCGCTCTGAAAGCATCAAAACAAACAGGATGGCCGATCAAAATACACGTGTTATTGCGTGGTAGGTAATGCTGTCACTTTCAGTCAATCGGCCATTTAGTATCGTGCATCACTTTATTCTTTATTGAATGCAGCATTAAGTTTACGCAAACAAAACTATTCGAGAAACACTTACATTGGAAGTACCTAGGTGGTGCCACCATCGTGGTGGGTATTTTAGGTGACGTTTGAAATTCTTAATCTTTGCATGTTTTCAGCGGGTAGACCAAATAAGGTAGGTAGACCAAGGCCCAGGTCCACCCCGGACTGTAGCGCCACCTTAAGTTAAGTAAGACCAAATAAAGCTCTATTTTAGCTGAGCATTATAATTATGTAATGTGGTTTCTGTACTGACGGCCATTTTTTTTAACTTTCCTCATTGTCACGTATTGTTTGATGTATTTTACAATGCAGTTTCCTGTAGCCTGATGACAGAGACAGACAAATTTTCCTGACTCTCTCTCTTTCGTTGGTATTAATCTCGCCGATTTGCGTAATTGCCAGCTGTCAAAGACGTGCGGGACAGGTCTTTATTGCTCCTAAAATTCCTAGCCATGGAGCTCAAAGCATACTTACAAATATTACGGAAATTAATCGGGCTTTGAGGCGAATCCAAAGTATACGCAAAAACAAACTTTGATGTAAATCCGAAGAGTCGTTTAAGCTGCAGCTGCAGCTAAGTGCAGTGAAAGCGATGTGTAGATGACAAAACGTGCAATATATGCCAAGCCCTGAGAAAGCTGCATTATAGAGAATTCGCGAGGAAACAATTGCTGTGCACCTAAATATATGGCTTCTTTCTATATGACGCGACGGTCTTTACAAAAATATTTTTTCTCGTTAGCAACGATCTGGCAGAAAATTTACGTATCGAATACGGACTATTTAAATAGGAAACCGTTTTCAGACTTCCTTTGATTAGGTACATGAATGACGGCACTTGAAAAATCTTTCTTTTGATGAAAAGGCTTCGATGGAAAAAGATATCCAAGTCAATACGACGCCTCCAAATAAAAATATTTTACTAAGTAAGTTTTTGCACAAATGGTCGACTGATTGTACCAACCAACTTTATCCGAAAATCTTGACATGCACGGGTGGCATAAAACATTCTAGTTCACGATTTTTGAAAGTCTCCAAGATGTTTTGTAGTTAGATTCGTTGATGAGGAGTTCCACCATGTTCTATGAGAGGTACCAACTGTTAACCTGATGTTTAGTTACCATAATATCCATCCAGTGTTTGCGAGAATGCTTTAAATCCCAAATCGACGTGGAAAGCTAATGTCTGTATCATCCGCAAGTTTTTTTAAACTAGATCTCAGCATCGCTTGAGGATCCACAACAGCATGCTTGTTTGTAGTTTTGGGTTTCAAAAATTTTCAGGAAAAACCCGGTAAGTGCACAAAACTATGCGTTCGATGACGGAATGCTGCAGAGTTACTAGTTGATGTCAGAAACAATCTAACCAAGGCCTCTTAAGAAATCAAAATCGATTGTGCCCTGTAAAGTTATAGAAAATTCCACAAACCAGTTCATTTTCCCTTCTTATTTCCCACAAAAAATAAATAGTTTCCGTAAAACTTTTTAACTTTTTTTTTTCAAAGGCAGAGCAATAATAAATTAATCTTGTAGTCTGCTGTGATCAGCGTTGTCAAGTCATTTTGGCGTTTGAGCACCTTTTTTTTTTAAATAGTCAGCGTTACGTCCAAGCGCTTAGTCTCGGCACTGAAATGAAATTTTGGGAACTAGATTTAACGGTGAAAGCACTGACTTGGTAACGCTGGCTGTGATGTTCACGAGCGGGTGTTACGAAAATTGGAATATGGAAGCCAAGACATTTGATTCCGAGAACGGTGGCTTTAAACACCTTTAAATGTACAGTTTTTTAGAAGTCTACAATTATCTACTGGGTTGACATTGACAACAATGACTGAACTCACCGAGTAGTCACTGACGCTTTAGCAAATATCTTCTTATGAATTGGGAGCGAAGCAGCAGCAGAAGGGAAAGATCATCACATAAATTGGATTGAGCACGGAACTGCTTACTTATAATAAACCAATTGATGTTTCTTTGAATTGAAAACCAAGCCCTTGTGAAGAAAGGTACTCCAATATAAGACATCCCGTATTGCTTGCTATTGACACAGTTGCAGTAGCGATTTAACACAATTTTGACAGTAAAAAGAACAGGCTATACATTTTTTATAACAAATGAAACAAGCAATGGGGACGTTCGGATTACTGGATTAGTAAGTTTGACAGCTGTCTGACATCTGACTAGATGCATTTTAATTTTTATTGCCCTAGAGTGGTTACGTGTATAGTTTTTGCAGTTGGCGTTTATGGAGGGGAAGCCGACAAATGTAGTCAAGAAAATGGGGACGTTCGGATACCTAGTTTATGTAAAACGTCAACTAGATTGGTCGTGACTATGAATCCGAACGCGTTGACTAAGCAAGTTGATTTGTTTTTGTATTCTCGCGGTCAGTGTTACCTTTGCTTGATTTTGCACTTTTTTATTTGGAAAGGCCCTTCATAATCTTCATTCTTCCTTTATCTTTAAAAAAAATTTTATTTTCAAATAAGTACATTTAAAATGTAACACGGTTGCCTATCACAACACTATTATAGTCTTATGCGAACTAATGGTTGTTAAATATAGTGTGAAAATTCTAAATTACCAGAATGGCCTTAGAAATTACACCTTTTTCTCTCATCGCGCCTTTTTTCGACTCCTCAGAATTCTGCAACGGCCACTCTGTTTATTTTAAATTTGACTATTCGAAGATTACCTTTTCTTGGATTAGTGGAGTCTAATGCTTGTGACACACATGTGGTTTCGATACCATGGTATCGAGATGAACCACATGTCTGTCAGGGTACACTACGCTAATACCAGACGAGCAATGTGGTTTGAGCGTAGTATCGATACTAGGGTTTTTTGCGTAGTATAGCCATCCCCCTAGCGAAAACAGCGCCATTCTCATGAAGTGGAGCATAGTTTTACTTAAACTTACTGTCATTTGGTAGTTTATTTTTTGCATTTTTTTTTTTTGAATTCAAAATGGCAAGCAGTAAAAAAGAAAGAAAGATTCTCGGCAGCGAGCAAATTGCAAAAATAATAGAGATATGGCGGGAAAATATAGATTCTTTGAGGGGGAACATGAAAAATTCCCACATATATAAACGAATGTGCGCAGAGCTGGAAGAGAACGGGCTTGCATTGAGTGAAACGGAGTTGCGGACAAGAATAAACAACTTGGCGAAGAAATACAGGTACATACGATATCGTTTTACTGTCGTTACAAATATCTATAAATGATTTATGTTTCCAGATCCGAAAAACAGAAAATTGGACCTTCGGGAGGATCACCGTCGGAGTGGGAATATTTCTCAAAAATAAATGAGTTTATGGGCAGCTACAAAAGCAATAACGTACGAGAAATGATGGAAGAAATTCGTTGCGACTTTGTACATTATGGTAAACTTTTTATTTTGCTGAAGTATTTTTGTATAATGTAAAATATTATGTTTGTTATTACTAAATAGAATCCGAAGAAGATGTGGAAGAAGAGCTATTAGCATCAGAACCTGGACCATCCGTGCCTGTAACAAAAAAGAAAAAACGGAATATCAGTGAAAGTTTTAGTGAAATGGCGAAGGAAGAAAGTGAGGTATTAAAAAAGTTTATGGAGAAAAGCATGGAGAATGATGACAGGATGCTCAAACTTATGGAAGAAAATAATAAATTGATTGCGATATTATGTAATATAAATAGTGTTACATTCAGGCAGGGATTCGTAAAGATAAAACACTATTCCGTTAAACTTTTCTAATAAAATTCACTTTTATTACACTTTTATCGACTATTCTAATATTTCACTTCTTAAGTACCAAAACAATATTACTTAAACAATTCTTCAACGTTTCAAACCAATCACTTAATTTACTCTATTACTTTTCACTTATTTATCTTCACAAACTATTACCAAAGATAATATAATTACCTAGATGACGCAGTCCAATAGGAAATGTTGTCATATGAAACCAAAATGCGAAACATTAAGAGCTTTTCCAAAAAGCTTTTACAGAGAGAAAGCGTGGGTAACCAAAGCAAAAGGAAACAAAAGGAGAACACACATCTATATAAATAACACAGATCACTTATTCGGTCTCCCTTTCATTATTCCTCATTTTTATCCTTCCGCGAAGTCGGACCTTCTAGATCTACATGCATATTGAACTCATACGAATGCAAGCGTATCATTTGGATGGGTTTCGTTCGTTCATGACTGATTTTCTTTCTTTTGTTATATCCTATTGTTCTTCTTCTCAATATGAATCGAATGTCCTCCTGCTCTTCGGAAAAAAAATACATATTGTGCTTGATGGAATAAAAATCGAGGGATTCTCATTAATTTTTCATTATCTGCCTCATTTCATGTTGTGTATTTTTTTAGAACAAATTAAAGGCAAATTTATAGGTAATTCCTTGGCAAAACATTAAATAGGAAGCAAAATGAATAAAGTAAAATAGGTAGGTACCCACATGAAATATAGGAAAAAAACAAAAAAAAAATATATAAAACAAACATAAAATAAAAAAAATACAAAAACTAAAAAAAAACATTTTCTTTTATTTTTTTTTATAGGTACATATAATTATTATGAAGTATGTAGGTAACGAAAAAAAAAATTAAGTGCACGACTGGGTCGTATAGATAAAAGAAAACAAAATGCAAATGAAGTTTGATTTTCTGATTGTGTAAGAACCAAATTGTTGGCATTATTTTGAGATGCATCTTCAATATTGTTGAAAAAAGAAGAAGTGGGTTATATTTGCTAAAATTAAGCGTAACTTTGGGACATTAAGCCTATTACAAAAACATACCGTATGCGAAAATACATAGATCGTGATTTCTGTCGTATTTTTTGAGAAATAATTAAAGTCTTACGTCTTCGAATTTTTTGAGGTAAACTAAGCACGGCATTTTATTTACAATACTTATGTTATCTGCAATATATATATTTTGGTCAAAACCGTTAGAGCTGTTTTTGTAACAAAACTGTACCAAATATTGCAATGTATAATTTGAAAAATGCAATTGCGTAACTATTTAGTTGAAAACCGATTATAAGTTAGTGTTCAGGATGTAAGAATTCTTCGTTTTTAAAGTTTTAACGAAATCAAAGATGAGGTTTTCGAGATATGAGCAGTTTTCAAAATTAGCGTTTTCGATGCTTCGAATTGAAAATTGAGGACACAGAAGTTTTGAAGACATCCATTGGACTCTAAGTTTGCAGTTTGGTCAAAATCGTTAATGCTGTTTTCCGGTAAACTGAAAAAAATTTAATTTTAATAAATTCCTTTTTTCAAAAATCAATTGTGCGATAATATAGAGAAAAACTGAGTTTGCTATTAAGTTAAAAATTACCACATTACCTTAGAAATTAATTTTTGTTACAATCGTATAGACCGTTTTCGAGATATGTTGAAATTTCAAAAGTACCGTTGTTCGAATTTTTAGCCAAAAACTGGGTACGCAGTCATGGTAACCTCACCTACTTAGCTTAAATATCAATTTTGGTTGAAATCGTTAGAGCCGTTTTCGATCAAATCAAACTGGTACGAAAATTGTATATGGGAAGTACCATTAATATTCATGTTACCTTGAAAAAAAAAAAATACCTCCCGAAATGTTAGCCCAAAAACTCCAAATCCGAGGTTCGAACGTAATCCGGTAAGCCGTTTAGGCTGTAGGCCCGTGAAGGACTGACAGACGGACAGACCGGACAGAATTTTGCGACCCACTTTTTTGAGTTCCTCCATCATCGTAATATGATTGTTTATTCGTAAGTATACCTATTCCAATGGAGAAATCATTTGCAATTCAAATCAAATTCATAAACTCTTTTTTTAATTAGTTTTATAAACATTGCGTGCTCTTATTTTTCCCAGCAGATTCCTGACTGCATTATTTAGTTCAGGAAATCTAAACAAATTTTGCCAACAAGTAGGTACCTATAATTAGAATTACACACTTTACTCCAAGAAATACCCCTATATTGTACTCTATATTTAGTCTTCCCATATTTATCCTTACTATTTTTGTATTACGTCTTAAACTATTAAAACTAAACGATATGCTACCTTTCAAAATCAATTTAAAACTAAATTGAGTGTAACCCTGCCTATATATGTATATAGGTACGTACCTATCAGAAAAATGTGTTTGTCCCTTTTTCTTTCTAAGCGAGTGTAAAGTGAGATAATAATTCAACAGTTGTCGGTTTTTTGTTCTACCAACTGCGATTTTTATTTATCACAAGAAAAATTTAAATTTTTGCTTGTGGGGAATGGGAACGAACAGGATAAAACGAAAGCAAGAAATTTCGTCACGCACAATACATTTGTGCACACACGCAAACGATTACGATATGCTCAATTGGCACTCAGGAAAAAGCTTTTATTTTGTTGGATAATCGTTGTTGGACGAAGAGAAGAGCTTTTTGTTGGATAATCGTTGTTGGACGATCGCAAGAAATGTGGACATCAGCCAACATGGGACTGCGACATCTGTATATTATATTATCTGTGCTATTACTATCTCGAACTTTAACCAATCACTTTTATAAATCAACTGTCTCGCCCTCTTCTAAAAGCTGTCCTTTTATACCCGCTCCGCCATCTGACGAGAACTTTCTAGCTAATTCTAAGTGGTTCTAGAACAAGGTTCAGTGGTGACAGATTCCAGTCTCCAATTGGAAGTGACACTTGAGTGGAACTTGTTTTGTGACTTTAAGGCCTGGTTTCACCAAACTGTCTAAGGCCTGGTTTCACCAAACTGTGACTAAGGGCTTGTTTCACCACTTAAGTTACACGATACCTTCCACGCCACAATATCCCCCTCTTAAACTTGTTCGTCCCGAACAAACTCGTTAACATTTTCACCATTATAACGATGAAGACGATCCACATGAACGACTTTCAGCTTGCCTCTTCCTCGTTGGATGCGATAGACAACGTCGTTGATGCGCTTTACGATTGTATAGGGCCCTTCCCAGTCTTGTTGCAACTTAGGCGATAAACCTTTCCTTCGATGAGGGTTGTATAGCCATACCAGATCTCCTTCCTGGAATCCTGTAGTTGTCGTTTTGGTATCGTACCTCGTTTTCATGCGGTCACTGGCTATCTTAATCTTATCCCTAGTGTCTCGATGCACGTCCCTGATGATATCCCTGAGGTCTGTAACGTATTCCTCCTCATTCTTGGGCTCTTCGCATGGATATCCAAACATCAACTCGCTAGGTAGGCGGACTGTTCGACCAAACAAGATTTCAGATGGAGTATGTCCTGTGGTGTTATGCACTGCTCCTCGATAAGCCAATAAAAACATGGGAATCTGCTTATCCCAGTCTATCTGGTCTTCGCCAACGACCTTAGAGAGGTGTTCATTCAGTGTCCTGTTGAAGCGCGCCACCATCCCATCTGATTGTGGATGAAGCGGGGTTGTCCTTGTCTTGTGAATCCCGAGTAACTGGCACACTCCTTGGAAAATCTTCGACTCGAAGTTCCGTCCTTGGTCTGAATGCAGTTCCATTGGTACACCGAATCTGCTTACCCAGTTATTGACGATTTGCTCCACCACGGTTTTAGCTTCTTGATTTGGGATAGCAAATGCTTCAGGCCACTTACTGAAATAGTCCATAACAACGAGGATGTAACGATTTCCATTGTTTGTTTCAGGAAACGGTCCCGCAATATCAACTGCAATCCTTTCGAAAGGGGCTCCAACATTGTATTGATGCATTTTGCCACGGACTTTCAGTCTAGGACCTTTGCTGGCCGCACATGTAACGCATTTCCTGCACCAAGTTTCAACGTCCTCCCTTGAATGAATCCAGTAAAAGCGTTCCCGCACTTTTTCGAGCGTTTTATTGATTCCCAAGTGGCCTCCAGACACTCCATCATGCAATTCCCTGAGCACTTCCTTAACCTTTGACCTGGGTACAACAAGCTGCATTACGAACGACTTTCCATCCGGGCTTTCCCATCTTATTTTTAGAATGCCGTCTTGTACGTGAAGGGAGTCCCACTGCGCCCAGTATGCCTTCAGCTCGGGGCTCCTATTGGATATCTCCTGCCAGTCTGGTTTTCCCTCATGCTCCTTCCAGGCGACAATCGGTTCGATATCCGGATCTTCCCTTTGAGCCTCCCGTATTTCCCGCGCACTCCAGCCACCAATGGGCATAGCTCTCACCCTTTGAACGGACGCGACATCTTTTTCCTCGTGTCGTAAGCAATGTTTGCAATTTGCTTTGCACGGTCGACGGGAGAGAGCATCTGCATTAGAGTGCAGACTTCCCTTTCGATGTTGTATTTCGTAGTCGTACATCTGCAGCCGTTCGATCCACCTTGCGACTTGGCCTTCAGGATTCTTAAAGTGCAGCAGCCACTTTAAAGATGCGTGGTCTGTGCGGAGGATGAATTTCCGCCCATAAAGGTATTTATGGAAATGTTTTGTCGCCAATACCAAAGCAAGGAGTTCGCGCCTGGTAACACAGTAGTTCCTTTCTGGCTTTGAGAGAACTTTGCTGAAGTAGGAAACTACTTTCTCTTGGCCATCGTGCACCTGGGAAAGGACGGCTCCAATTCCCACATTACTAGCGTCTGCATCCACAATAAATGTTTTCCCAGGGGTGGGGTACGCTAGTATGGGGGCGTTGCACAACTGTTGCTTAAGTTCCTTGAAGCTGTTTTCGCACTCACCTGACCATTTGAATTGTTTGCCTTTTTCTGTCAGTTGATGCAAGCTCTTTGCGATCCTGGCAAAGTCCTTAACAAATCGTCTGTAATAGGTCGCAAGTCCCAGGAAGCTTCTCAGTTGATGTTTGTCTTTGGGAACCGGCCACTTTTTCACTGCATCGACCTTCTCCGGATCAGTCTTGACTCCTTTGGAAGAGATGATGTGCCCGAGGTACTTCACTTCTGGTCTAAATAGCGAACACTTCTTCGGGTTAAGTTTTAGTTGCGCACTTCGTAGCCTTTGGAACACCTCCTTAAGGTTATCTCGATGTTCGTTAAATGTTTTTCCTACTACGATGACATCGTCCAGGTAGACCAAGCAGGTTTTCCACGTTAGTCCCAGCAGAACGCGCTCCATTAGACGTTCAAAGGTAGCTGGAGCATTGCACAGTCCAAATGGCATTACTGTAAACTGCCAAAGCCCGTTTCCTGCTGTGAATGCTGTCTTCTCGCGGTCTTCTGGATGGATCTGCACTTGCCAGTAGCCACTCTTCAGATCAAGGGTCGAAAACCATTTGGCTCCGGATAGTGTGTCCAGGGTGTCGTCAATCCTTGGAAGGGGGTAGCTATCCTTCTTGGTGACGTTGTTGAGTTGGCGATAGTCCACGCAGAATCTCGTACTTCCGTCTTTCTTCTTGACCAGGACGACCGGCGATGCCCACGGACTTTTTGAGCTTTCAATCAGTCCCTCCTTTTCCATCGTCGAAACCATTTCTGCAACCTCCGTCTGCTTAGCCAATGGTAGTCGTCGGGGAGGCTGACGAATCGGTCTCGCATCTCCGGTGTCGATTCGGTGTTCTACGAGATGTGTTCGGCCATACTCGCTGTTCTGCGAAGCAAATATATCAGCGAACTCGTTGATTAAACTACCTGCCATGGACCGCTGCTCCTGATCCAGCTCGCACTCTCCGAGTATATTCTTTTTCATCTCCGATATCTCCGTAGGTCTAACCGCTTTCACATCACTTGCATTGGACAATTTTGTGACCGCAGTAATCGGTACGCACTTTCCAATCACTTCCCCTTGCTTTAGTTTCACGCTTTTGTTTTCCACATTGAGGACACGAACGGGAACCAAGTTGTTTTTAGGTTCAACCAGCATCTTTCCGACGATATACCTCTGATAATAATTTTCTGCATCTGGCTCGACTAGGTAGAATCGGTGGCTCCCAGGGTCGCCTTCCAGCTTTGTCCAAATAACTGTTTCTGACGAAGGTGGTAGTATTTCGTCCTCACTTACAACTGTCCGTAGAGCTGCGACGTTCTCGTTCCCATAAACCATCGGAATCTCGACGTTCTTGTACTTTATAACTTGCAAACCGATGTCGAGTACTATATCATGCGTCTTCATAAAGTCGATTCCGATGATGCATTCGTCACATATATCAGCCACTAAGAATGCATGGGAGAAGACTATTCCTGCAAGGTTTATCGTCAAGAGTACCTCACCATACACCTTTGCTGTTGCTCCAGTTGCTGTTTTCAGACAGTAGCTGCTGGTGTTGTGCAGCCATGCTTGGCGAACGATGTCCCTTCTGACTATGGAAGCGGTGGCACCTGTATCGATTGTGGCGACACACTTTTTCTGGCCGATATGGGCTTCCACTGTCAGACTCCTATTACATCGTTTGGTCTGGGAAACCTGAATTGTGGTCCTGGGGGCGTCGATTCCAGATGTTCCATCCGCCGAAAGCTCAAACGCCTCCTCGTTCCTAGCTCTGCAATGTGGACAACTGCCCTGTCTACGTTCGGCTCTGCACTGTCGTTGTAGATGTCCAATTTTGTTGCAGTTCCAGCAACGGATCGGTCCCCTTCGAGAACTGTTACGGTCGACTACTTCTGTTCTCTGGCACGGGCATTCAACGGATGTCATTTCTCTCACGCGGTGAAATCCTTGAGATGCTTGGTCAGCAGCTCTCATGGTTAAGGCAAATGCCAGTGCCTCAGGAAGAGTTCTCTTTCCAGCCATTCGTAGAGCCATCTGCAGTTGTCTGTCCTCTATGGCTTGTGTAAATGCCTCAATAGCCATTTCATTGATGACATCCTCGCCGGCATTGGGATAAGACAAGTGCGCTAGCCGTTCGATATCAGCTTGCAGTTGCTGGAGTGTTTCTCCCCTCTTCTGGATTCGACTGCGAAGTTGCACTCTATATACTTGCTGCATATGGTCGTCACCGAATCGCATCTCAATAGCCTTCACCAATGCATCGTAGTCGCGTTGTTTTTCTGCTGAGACAGTTTGAAGCAATTCTGCAGCTGTACCTCGTAATGCGAGTGTTAATGCAATCGACTTTTCCTCGTCGTCCCATCCATTGGTCGTTGCAGCTGCTTCGAACTGTCTCTTATAAATTGGCCATGATGTTTGACCATCAAAAACGGGTGGTTGCATCTCCTTCCTTCTTGGGCAGTCAGCAGAATATTCCCGAGCCTTCTGCTTCTTGACTTTTTCCAGTTCTTTAGCTATGTTCTCGATGTTCGCGCCAAGCTCTTTAGCTATGTTCTCGTGTTTATGAAATGTTTTATTAATTTCCTCAAGCTTTGTTTCATGCTCGTTTAATTTTTCATCAATCGCATCGATTTTTACATCTAGAACATTCTTAAATTCTTCTACGGCGTCTTTTTGTGCGGCGACAATGGAATTTTTCTGTTCTTCAAGAGAATTCTTCTGCTCTTCTAAGGAATTCTTTTGTTCTTCTAGAGAATTCTTCTGTTCTGCGAATTTAGATTCCATAGAATTTTTCTGTTCTGCGAACTTCAATTCCATGGAATTTTTCTGTTCTTCTAGAGAATTTTTCTGTTCTTCTAGAGAATTTTTCTGTTCTGCGAACTTAGATTCCATAGAATATTTCTGTTCTTCCATCTTCGCAAGAAGTAATTCCATCATAGAGCTAATGTCAACGCCTGTACTTACTTGTTCTTCTGACACGTCGAATAGCATGGTTTTTGGATCTTCTCCGTCGTTTTGGACAGCTTCCTGTAGACGAAGGATGAGGTCACTTTTTCCTCCAGCTGTGGATAGATTCCGTTTTTCTAGTTCACTTTTTATTTTGGGGTATGCTTAGTTGCAGCAATATACGACCCATTTTGTTTGTCTCTTGTAATTTAGAAATTCACTTTTTTTTTTTTTTTTTTTTTTTTTTAAACTACACTTAGACACTTAGCACAGAATAAGTTTTATCCCACTTCTGACACCAATGTTACATTCAGGCAGGGATTCGTAAAGATAAAACACTATTCCGTTAAACTTTTCTAATAAAATTCACTTTTATTACACTTTTATCGACTATTCTAATATTTCACTTCTTAAGTACCAAAACAATATTACTTAAACAATTCTTCAACGTTTCAAACCAATCACTTAATTTACTCTATTACTTTTCACTTATTTATCTTCACAAACTATTACTATCTCGAACTTTAACCAATCACTTTTATAAATCAACTGTCTCGCTCTCTTCTAAAAGCTGTCCTTTTATACCCGCTCCGCCATCTGACGAGAACTTTCTAGCTAATTCTAAGTGGTTCTAGAACAAGGTTCAGTGGTGACAGATTCCAGTCTCCAATTGGAAGTGACACTTGAGTGGAACTTGTTTTGTGACTTTAAGGCCTGGTTTCACCAAACTGTGACTAAGGGCTTGTTTCACCACTTAAGTTACACGATACCTTCCACGCCACAATAGTAACACATGAAAAAGCAAACTTACATAAATGTTTCATTATGGCTTGCCTGATTATGTTTCCGGATTCATCATTCTTGCTAACGGTGCTTCGCTGAGGCTGGTGCCTTTTTTTCTGTGACTGTAGTTCGAACATCCAGGACTGATTAATTAAGTCACTTCTGTTATTACAAATGTTATGTAGTATGCAGCATGCTTTAATAATACAATTTGCATTGTTAATGTTCACTTCCAAGCCTCGGCCTATCATTCGGAAACGAGCTTTAAGATGCCCGAATGCTTTTTCTACAACACGCCTGCACGACAATTGTCTGTTGAAAACGATTTGCTCATAAGGCTGCTGAACAAAAAAGGAGAATGGCTTCATTATATATTTTGAAAGCTTAAATGCAGAATCTCCAATAATAAGAATTGGCACTTTGACTTCTATTATTATTACCATTTTGATTGAATATGTATTTCATTATTTGTATGAATAGTTTTCAGTCTTGAACATTCGAATATTGTTGAATCATTGCTTTTGCCGGGTATACCGACATTGATGTACATAAATCTGTACCTCTGTAGTCCACAGAAGCAAATAATATTACTGAATGCTAACCCTTGAAGGTATAATAATCGACGGCTTCTGCTTTTGGTGGGTTGACTTCAATGTGGCAACCATCCACCGCACCGTAGCATTGCGGAAAACCTAATTTTTCGAAACCGCCAACTATATCATAAACTTTTTCTTGTCTAGGGGGATAGGCATCAAAAGCTATGGATTGAAGCTTGTTGCACACTTCTCTGCAAAATTCCAGCACCAACTCTCCCAGGGTTGTTCTTCCAACTCCGAACAAACTGGCCATACTCTGCCGAAGAAGCCAATGCGTACAAAGCTGCAGCGATTCTTTTTTCCAATGGTATAGCAAATCTCCAACATGTATTCTGCTTTTCTAAAACCTTCAAATTGTTGACTATAGGTATTGAAAGGTTGCTCTATCAACTCTGAATGCGTTTTTTAAATTTTTCCTCTGAAAAAGCTGGAACTTCTGTTTCCCAAAAGTGTGAATTTTCCACCTTTAAAAAAAACGAGGGAATTTTAAATCAATATACATTAATATCTTTCCACTTACCTGGCTCCAAATTGAACGTGACTTTAAATTTTGATTTGCACAAAGAGTTAAATACCTATACCTCATCATTTTCAATTTTGCCTTCATTGCTAACATAATATACATTTTCTTTTTCCTTCTGAAGTAAATTATTTTCTGGTTATTTATGGTAATTAAGCTCAACAGATCCATCACAACACGTTTAAACTGTCTAGATTTGAAAGAATTTGAATTTAAAATCAGCCCGAGAATGGCAACTGTCAAACAATACTACGTTGTATAGTGTGTCACCTAGCATAGTATTGATGATGCCATAGTATTGAAACCATGGTTTCGAAACCATATGTGTGTCACAGGCATAATCGAATAAGTCTAGTCTTATAAAATTAATGTGATATGTTATAGCTATTTTAGTTTCACTGAATACATTTTTTTGTTACCTATGTTTATGTTTAAAAAAGGGAATAAAAACGGGAAAAACCGGTATGAAAAACGGGAAAAAAATTAATTTTGGTTGGAAAAAAAGGGAATCCACATGTCAAAAGTCTGGCAACGCTGTGGCTGCCGCCTATTCTGTCAAAATGTGTTTCGTGTTCGACTTCAACGAACAAATGGAACAGATTTTAGAAATGTTTAGTGAAGACAACATAGTACCTATACATAAAGTTGTCGAATTGCGGAGTATAATTAGCAGAGCGGCAGTTTGCAGACGATTTAGATTTGTTGCTACTCTTCCTGATGGTTGGAAAGAATAGAAAGATTCCACACGAATCATAACAACATAATATTTACAATAGTACGTTGCGAAATAAACAGACCCCAAGATAAATTGGCATTTCTGTTGCTGGCAGTAACAGAAAAATGTTCTGTTCCTAATTTTGTTTCTGTTGCAAATGTATGGGATTCTGTTTCTGTTCCTTTTTCTCTTCTATATATCACTTTGTGCCTTTAGACAAGCACTTTTGAATTATAAATGTGCAGTTTTCTCAGATTTCTTTTAATTTCTGTTGATACTTTTCAATAATTCTATTTTTTTTTTTAAATTTCTTTTCACCTAAAACAAAAAGTCCGATTGAGCTTGGAATATAGTCCGCTGTACAAGGCTATAAACTTGCTAAAATGTTTTGGTAAGCTTTTCCATCTACTGTTACGACTGCCACCTATTGCGCAATAGATACAGGTACGTCGTACTTTTTATGGAAAGTGCTTTGATTTTCAAATGAAGTCAGTTGAATTTTTGTTGCTCTCAGAATAGATTTATGGAAAGTCTTTCATTTCCTTTTTAGGAATTGGTTGAATGCGAGCGGTATTACAGCAAAAGCTCATGTTTTGGCGGTATATTCGAATTGTTTATAATGTTAAATGTCCTTTTTTTATTCATTGGCTACTGAGCCAAAGCAGAAACTTACTTAGGTACGGGTACAGTCCGTGGTAAACCTGGTCCTGCGTCGAAACTTCATCGTGTGGAATTGTATTTGTATAAAGCAGCAAATTTTACGTCTGTCATCAATGACTGAGCATCTTGATTGAGTTTAACTTGTTTATGTAATGGAAAGTTGAAACTTGCATGAGACACCTATTTATATTTCACGACCAATTGGCAGTGCCGGAATGTTCCGGCCCAAAAACACGGAGGTGTAGACTGTAGAGCATAGTTCGAGTTTAATAATAAACTGCATCCTATCAAGAGCGTTTCCTTTACTTGTCTGCAGCGATGATTCCTAAAAATAACCCGATCCTCACGTCTTATAGCCTTTACACAATGTATGATGATCTGGGCTTATCCTACTGTCTAAGTCCTTTCTCTACATTGATAAAAAATATGTTTGCCATGGAATAGAGTTGGCGTGGCCGTACTATGCAATCGACATAGCGATGTGAAGACCGAGCTGCTATATCTCAAGAGCTTACCTAAAGAGGGAACTATCGCTATGGAAAAACGAACTTGCATATTGAATCCAATGCATGTAGACCTGTTGCGCCACCAAATATTTAATTAATTTAAGATACGAATTATACGGCGCACTTAATCTATTTTCTCATTAAATTCTATTTCAGATATGATCAAATTGCAAACAACAAAACTTCCAGAAACCATTTAAATGCATCCGCCTAAAGCTAATAAAGAAAATCACAAACTCAGAAGCATTTCCAACACGGAAACTCAATTACAAAATGGCCAACTAAAACTGAAATAAAGAATCGTTTCCTTTACTTCTGCAACAGGACTAAAAACTGGTAACAAAGTGAACAATAAAAATGTAAAATAGCTCATTTAATCACTAAGCGGCAAGATGTGCGTGTCGTCCTCGTCCATTACAAATTCTCATTCCTCGTTTCCGCATCTGAACTTTGTGTGTATCAAAACAAAGTAGCACGTCTCTCCTATATCACCAGTAGGACTCATCGTCTTATCTATGTACAAGACGTGTACGACTGTTGTAGGTAGGTACGCTATTTGCATAAGACTTGTGGCCGTATGTAACCACATCAAAAATGTTGTGAAAAGTTTTCAACGCGATTTTTTTTTTGCTCGAAACAAAAGCAAGGCCACACAAAAAATGTTTAATAAATACAGGCAATTGACGCAACAACATCAACGGGATGTGCGAAATAAAAAGTTATATCATGCTAAGGTGGCATTGTTTGTTTTGGGGCGTCCATTGTCCTTGAACTGGCTGGTTATCCTTTCTAATTATTTTCCATCCAATAGACGAGTCCAACAAATGAGTTTGAGCTGACCGATGGGCGATGGTTGTGAGGAACAAAATAGAAATTAAATTTGTGGGTAAAATTCGCGGCCGGCAAAAGGGTCTACGCAACGCAAAGTTAATCCTGAAAAGGGATTTCGCTACGATATGCTTTTATATAATGACACAATTTAATGTAGACACAAGGTGGTTACTGGTTACATTGTTCAATATGAGGTGCACAGTTTGTAAGTTTAATACTGTGATTTTGGTGAAACAAAAGACAGATTGGAGGTTATAGGATTTAATGTGGCTTTTAGGTGTATTCTAAGCAACAAGTTTGTGGGAAGAGTTTTTGTATAGGTCGCACTTAAAGCCACAAGCAGAGCATGTCTAGTATTTCTGCAGGTAAACATGGGTAGATAGCTAGGCCAACTATTGGTAACTGCGGTCTAACATACTACCGTGGATAATGGATATAAAGTCGCTCCTTTATCTAAGTGGGACCTAGCTGAGCGAAATACCTAACTACCTGTAATTCGAACATCCAGTACTGATTGATTTAGTTGCTTCTTTTATTGCAAATGTTATGTAGTATGCAGCATGCTTTAACAATACAATATTTGCTTTGTTGATGTTTACTTCCAAGCCACGGCCTATCATTCGGAAACGAGGTTTAAGATGCCCGAATGCATTTTCTACAACACGTCTGCATTTAGACAATAATTGTCTGTTGAAAACGATTTGCTCATAAGGCTGCTGAACAAAAAAGAGGAATGGCTTCATTATATATTTTGAAAGCTTAAATGCAGAATCTGAAAAGAATTGGCACTTTGACTTCTATTATTTTTACCATTTTGATTAAATAGGTAGGTATTTCAGTATATTATATGAATAGTTTTCAGTCTTGAATATTCGAATATTGTTGAATCATTGCTTTTGCCGGGTATACCGACATTGATGTACGTAAATCTGTACCTGTAGTCCACAGAAGCAAATAATATAACTGAATGCCAACCCTTGAAGTTATAATAATCGACGGCTTCTGATTTTGGTGGGTTGACTTCAATGTGGCGCCATAGCATTGCGGAAAACCCAATTTTTCGAAACCGCCAGCTATATCACGAACTTTTTCTTGTGTAGGGGGATAGGCATCAAAAGCTATGGATTGAAGCTTGTTGCACACTTCTCTGCAAAATTCCAGCACCAACTCTCCCAGGGTTGTTCTTCCAACTCCGAACAAACTGGCCACGGTTCTGTACTCCGCCGAAGAAGCCAATGCGTACAGAGCAGCAGCGATCCTTTTTTCCAATGGCATAGCAAATCTCCAGCATGTGTTCTGCTTTTCAAAAACCTTCAAATTGTTGACTTGGTATTGAAAGGTTGCTCTATCAACTCGGAATGCGTTTGAGGGGGCTACGTGCCTGACCTTATGACATATGAGCCCACAGCAGGGCTGTAGCTAGAGTCGAATTTGAGGTAGGGCAACATTGGTTACAGGTAGGGCGGAAGCACTCGAAGCACGGACTCCTAAATCAATCACCATGTATATCATTGGGTGCCGTGACATAAGGCCAAGCGTCATAAGGCCAAATCTCGAAATTTGGCCTTATGACGCTTTGCGAAAGTGACACTAGGCCGAATTATTGCATTTGGCATAATGTTGCTTAGGTAAAGTGTCATAAAGCCAATTTGGCACTATGTCAATTTTTGATTTTTCTCATCATCGTACTATACAATTAATAAACAGTGGAAAATGTATGGGTGTGGGATGGTGCCCCCTGCAACCCCCCTGCTTGAATTCTCTGTTAAGGGGTGGGAGTAGTTGCGAGTTTGGGTGTATGCAAATAATTTGATTTTGTTTTCCAGTTAACATCAACAAATTCTCGAATTGTAGGTGGGAAATAGTTTCATAAAATGTTGGTGATGCTATTACCCACTTCAAGTGGGTTGTTGTCACTTTCTCAAAGTGTCATATTACGAAATGCTAGAATTTGGCTTTTTGTCACTTTCACAAAGGGACATAAGGCCAAATTTCGATATTTGGCCTTATGACGCTTGGCCTTATGTCACGGCACCATATCATTGACCTCTAGGTCAGTGATGTGCATTCAATAGCTATTCGTAGACAAATAATTTCTGTGACTGAGCATGAGCATGGATCTAAGAACTATTAAATCCTCAAGATGGTTGAACTTCCAGATTTGGATGTAGATATCCACGTCTGAGTGAGAGTGATTTAAACAGATACGACCAAAAATACCATTTAAATTATATTGTTTATGCTAACTTATTATAATAATTAAGCAAGTTTTGTACAGGTAACATTGACCAAAACCAACTCTTTATATTCACGTAACCGGCATTTGGTATAAGTTATGAATATAATTAAGTGTTTATAAGGAGTGCTATTTGTTCATAGATGGCGGAAAAAAAGATAAAGAGAAGCGTACCTGACGGCGAATGCAGTGAATGCCCGTTTTGTTGAACTTCACTACATGTGATGGCGCTTCAACTGCCATCTATACACAGAATAAAAAATTATTCTAATATGAAATGAATGTCACAAACTGTGGTATGTTCGGAAAAGTTTAGATTATGTACTTATCGCTACAATTTTTTTTATCTCAAACTATGAACAAACAATTTAATTATAATTTATCTTAGTTTTTGGTATTTTTAAGTTTTCATGTAAATGAATTGTCAAAATCTACGAATATTCGCCAGTTCTTGGTTCGCAATTCGCTCTCATGTGAATGGTCCTCAACTGTCTCATGAAGTTATCTGCCCATTGCTGTGACTGATAAGATATAAATCTCTAGTTAAAGTAGTCGAACTGTCAAATTTGAAAATTTTATTTTCCAAAGTTTTGTTTGGGGAGATATGTTCATATTGTAGAAATGGAATTGTTCGACATTATTGACGATATTATTATTGAAGAAGAGGATTTAGCAAACAATTACTTCAACCCAACAAGGAAACAAAGAATATTGAGCAAAATGCCTAACCTAATGTACCTACTTGTACAATGCAGATTTCAAACGAAGATTCAGGCTCCAAAAAGATACTTGTCAGTACCTACTTTCCATGAACAGAACCAAATTCGTACACACAACAGAAAGGTTTTTGTATTTTTTTTTTTAAATGTTTTTATTCTTTAGCTGTAAAGTTTTTGAAGTTTTTGCGGTCCACCGCTGACCGCACCACTAGTAGCATTAAATAATTCGGCAATTTTATTCCTTGTTTGCGAGGGTATCAGTTTTTGTATTTTCTAGTCTTTTGAAACTTGAACACCATATTCATTAACACTCTCTTTTCCGAAGAGGTAACATTAACAAACCTCTGCAGCTTTTTAGCAAATACAATATTAGCGTTTTCCATAGCAAATTTAACATTTTTCCCACTGAAACTAAAACGTCAAGCTTTGAAAATGAGTACCATCTATGCTTTGATGCAGAATATTGTCAGTAAATCTGTCTCACTCACTCCACCTTTGAATAGTCTGACTATTGAAAAATCGGCCCTACGAGAAATATTAACCTACACATCTTATTGCTGCTTTGTCACTGCCCAGGTCTACAGCACTCCAGAAACTAATTCCTTGGTAAATTCTTCTTCCATTATCTGAACGAGCTATCCAGCACACCAACGGACAGAATCATGAACTTCATCCAATCCTCAAAGTGGTTTGTATGCAATGACACAGTAAGTAATTAGTAACTAATTAGCAATAAGACGGACTGAATAGGTATTACGGATAAGAGATAAACCCTTTCCCCCCGAAGGGTATCAAAATGGATAAATTTTGACCTGAGTGTGGCGCGAAACCAGCCCACAAACCTAACCTAACCTATAAGTCTGACAGCTGGCTGACTTCACGTCGTTAACTTTTTATTGACCTGGATTGATCACATGAATAGTTTTTTCTGTTGACGTTTATGAAGGGGCAGACGACAAGTCTAGTGAAGAGTTTCTTGAATAAAGCACTAAGTTGACAAATTGCAAATGTGGCTGATGTAGGAAAAGCAACTTGACTGAGCTGTCAGTTCGGCGCAGGGTCATAAGTCCACAAGCCAAAAGTCCACAATGGAATTTTTACCCACTTAGGTGGGTTATAAGTCCACAAATCAATTGGCTCACCTGGGTGGGTAATAAGTCCACAATTAATTTGTGAAGAACCCACCCAGGTGAGCCAAAAGTTCACACAAAATTCTTGTGAATTTTTGACTCACTGATTGTGGTCTTATGGCTCACGGATGAAGAAGGTGAAGAAGAGGACAACGAGCTTGAAAGCGAAGCTAAAAATTCTAGTAATGACCTCATTTGTGTTTATTTAAGAGCGAAATAAGGTACATTTTTAGAAGTTGGTCTTATTTCACGGCATCTATCAAACATTCCCATACTTTTTGAGTTAGTAAAACAACTCTTTTTTGTCATATATGGATAATTGTGGACTTACGGCCTACTTCCATTTTAAAATTGTGAACCTATGGCCCAAATTATTGTGAATTTTGGGTCAAAAGTTCATTGTGGACTTTTGGCCTGTGGACTTTAGACCCTGCGCCGTCAGTTCAGCTAACATCGATTGCAGGTACAAAATGTAGTCGGGGTCGTGTTAAGTCAACTTATCGAATACTGCGCTGTATGGAATAAAATGGGTGAATTTAGAGTCGACTTTAAATAAACGCTGAACTACTTTCAAGCTGTTGAATAAAATGGAGGCGTCCTAAATATGCGTAATTATTTTTTTTACGTTAATAGAACCAAAGTCTAAAGCATATGACTGCTCTGGCTGTGATCCAATTCCTTGAGGACACGGTGTGACGGTGCATCGACGACAAGACGAATAGCGTTGCAAGAGTTTAGCTGCAGCATTTTTGAGCCTCCTTTCTCATCAGTCGCTACCTAATTCAGGGTGTCCGCCGGGAAGGTATACTACTTTGATTTGCCGCCATTTTGGTAAACATTAGTCTTGACAGTTCATATTTGGCTGTCGTGAAGTAGACACGTGGCAAATTTATTATGGCAAAATCTTCATTTATTTGTTAGAAACCTACACCAAACGTGTTTTAATCGTTAAAACATTTTATCAAAATCGATCATCGTATACTGTGACGATGAGAAAGTTACGTGAAATTTTTGGAAGAAACAACGTGCCAACAAAACGCACTATTTATCGTATAGTGAATGATTTCGAAGAAAGAGGGTCTGTAGGTGATAGGCAATGGACCACAACGTACTGCAAGTTCGGCTGAAAACATTACTGCTGCTTAAGGAAGTGTTCAAAACAATCCATTAACCTCAATTCACCGCCGTGCTCAGGAGCTTGGTCTTCAAAGAACAACTTTGGCGATATGATTCAAAACTTGTTGACGCCACAACTTCATGCTTTGGGCTTGATTAACATATGGTATAAACAAGATGGTGCCACATCGCATACAACCATGGCCGGCATTCTGTAAGGTGAAAACGTTTTTGTGCACACGACCATTTTGCTTCATGTAACATCAAAAACGAAAGAAATTCTCGTGGGCGCGAAAAAAAACAAAGGAATATTTTTTCTTTGACGTTTTCACTTTTCTTGCTTCATGTAACCTTAAAAACGAACAGATTTTATCGTCTCCACGAAAGAAAACAAGAGACAGCTATTTTGTTGACGTTTATCATTTTCCTATTTATTCTCTTTGAATATGGTGGTGTTAAGATTGTGCTGAATATTTTACTAGAAATGCTAGCAAACTATTTTTTGTTGACCAGCGAAAGCGTCAACAAGTGGAGAATGAACACGTAAACTTAAGAAAAATTAGAAAAAATCTGCGGGATTGTTCGAATCATCTCACATTACCTGACAAAAGGTTGGTTTATTTTATTTAAAAAGTTATTTTTTTTTTTAGTTTTGTTCAACGTTTTAGGTTAAACAAAGCTGCCATTAAGTATGTGCTGGACAATATTTATTTGCATAGAGGCACCTACTCAAAATGCATACGTGCCTCCTATTTTAAAACTTTCCTCAACGTCAAAACAACTTAACGAAAATAAAGCTGCATACTGAGACTGCCAAACTATAATTTTGTTGTCACACAGTTTCCCAAACCTAAACGAATGTGAACAAAAAAACGTTAGGAGTTACATGAAGCGGATTTTCGCTTTCGCGTGAGTTATTTCGTTTTTTGAAACGCGAAAGTGGTTTTCGTTTCGTTTTTTTACAAAATTCCACGGGATTACAATAGAATTACTGCGAGACCTCTTTCCACAACAAGTTATTCTTTTTGTGGGGATATCTGAAAAGCAAGGTTTATGCGGACACCCTCTACCACAACAAATCGCTCCTCACACTTCCATGATACCTAGATTTGAAAGCGGCATTTTTACGAACGAAGTCGTACTATAGGTATTGGTGCGAGCAACAGATCCACTACTTTTGCCCAAATGATTAAAAGTATTCTATTTTATAGATTTTCCCATAAATACTTTCACACCCGCAGAAGCCAATATTTGTCGACACTTTTCGTGCCTACGAAAAGCAATTTCAAACTCTTAAAGTGCTTAGAAAAATATTGAACTACCACCCAATCGTTCCAAAACAACTGACTGCATCATTCCACCTGGAGTTTCAGGCTTCTTAATGATTAAACTGGGCATAATTCACTGAAGGTCCTTTCATTTTTCTTTCTTTCTCAATACCCAACACGAACTTTCTCAAGAGTGTTGACTCCTCCGTATCCTGCGTAGATAATACTTCGAAACATTTTATTTGGTACGTGCACTGAAAGACCAACATTGATGCAAAATAATTCGAATACTCCAAAGTGGGTAGTAGGTACCTTTTCTCGTAAGTTCAAGATAATGTGGCCAACACTGTGTGCATAGGAATGTCCAAAGTTCACAATCTACTACTCCAAGTTGAGTATTCTTTTCAAATTAATTTTGTTTGTGAATTCACCCTGCATTTTGGCAAAGCGCCAAGTGAATGCAGGAAAACTTTGCAAAAAAAGTAATGAAATTCTGGAATGTCCAGGTATACATATTCCGAGAATTTCATTGTTAGTCAAGTTGTTCATTTTCTTTTAGTCGAGTGAATTTTGAGCGAACTTTTCGACTGAAACTATGTTGCAAAGGGAAACAAGTTTGAGCAACTTGTCAAATGGATCTCATGGATGACTGCATTAATGTATCCGTTATGAGAACTACGCAACAAAGTGTTGAACGAATGTAATTTTAAGAGTGCAATAATAATTAATGGAATCAAGTTGTTTTGAAGCTTGACGGAGGGTTCTGAGCTTCGCTACTAATCGATAGTAAAGGCGACTTTGATTGGAAAATAATGATCCACATTTCGAGGAGGATACCACAATGCTTTTCAGTTGAAATTTTAGGGCGAAGATGTGGTTAAAGACATTTCAAAAAAAAAAAAAAACAGAACCAAGAGCTTTATAAACGAAACTTTTTGGCCCGCACACTAACCCAGTGATGCCAGATCGAGGAATTTATCCCTTTTTGTGGGATTTTCTCACTTAAAATAAGCTAAAAGGGACAAAGGGATTTTTGAAACCTCATAGTACAAAAAAATGGGATTTTACTTTTTGGTCAATTTTTGTTCCTAAAATGCTAGTTCCACTAAGAATAAAACAAATTAGTCCTCCTACGATCACATTAAATATTTCCTTTCTTAGAAAAATGTCATTCAAAATATTTGAACGCATTCATTTTCTTCTGCGGCAAAACAGAGATCGTGCAACACAGTCTGCGGTTCAAACTTTTGTCCAACCGAGATATAGTTGTTTGCATGGCAATAATTCAAATAATTCATAAGGTATTTATTTTACGTTAGTAGGTTTTTCAGAACTCAAATACAACAAATATAGCGAGTTTCGAAGTGTTAAATATAGCGTAGAGTTGTTGTAATTGAGTTCTGAAAAACCTACAAACGTAAAATAAATATTTTATGAATCATTTGAATAATTGGTATGCTAAAATTGCGTGCTGAAAATCCTACTTTACTTTGCTTTGCTGAGATCGAAGCTCGAAATAAACACGATTATTGTAACTTCAAATAATAAAAAAAGCCTAAATTTAATGATATACATTTTTTTTAATTAAATACTTCGTGGGATAAATGTGGGATTTTTGAAATTTTGGCGAGGGATAAAAGGGATTTTTTGGGTATGGCCGTGGGATAACCTGCTTCTAAAGTCTGGCATCACTGCACTAACCATCTCTTGTTGATTTACCTAGATAATCCAAGCTAAGTATTCATCTGAGGAAAGAGCTTTTAAATATGAAATTAAACTTTTTTTTTACGTTCTTTACGTGATGGGCTGGTTTTGAATTGCAGTTCTGTCGTTTTCAACCTTTTAACAGTCTAGCGAGATGAAGCAGCTAAGAGTTACACGTCGTTGAATCTGGGTAACTAAGTTCAGACCTTTGCACCGTCAAAGGAACGTCGGCGTACCTCAGTTAGAAAACTTGGTTGTTTAGGCTTTTCCTTTTTTTGCTGGTAAAAAGCACAGCTCCGTAAGGGACTTTATAATTTTTTGTATGTACTGTGTGCATTTTTGAACGCCTCTTTTATGTCTCTAAAGGCTACTAATGTATGCTTCAATTTCCTATTGTTTGACACCACATCTTAAAAGCTGTCTCCGTCGATCTTCCTTTGAGGATAGGACTTGACTTGGATAGGAGTAGTATATGCGGTACTCCACGCAGATTTTTGTCCAGTAACCAGAGGACTGACTGATTGGTCTGTAATTTTTCGAATGAAGCCCACTCTAACTCATGCATGAGTTATGTAGTTGCGGAGTAAAGAGTTTTTAAAAATCGTTGGAACCCATGAAAAGACTTGTGATCTTTGTAGCACGATGGGTGAAATGCTGTAAAGTCTACGGTAAAATTTGGTATGTTTTTTTTAGCGACTAGATTGTGAGCGTTAAGAGTTATAAGTTCTGTAAAAGCTAGTGGTTAAGCTAGAGGCCATACTCCATTTGGATTGCATTTCATAGAGTATTTTTAGCGTCCTTTAGAGCTTCAATGGATTGACAGTAATCTACCCACAACTGTTGGGCATTCCGATAATTTGTTTGTATAGCTTAGGGCAGTCTTAGTAAGGCTGACAATGTTTGTACCTGTTAACAGAAATTGAAAGTCTCTCAAATTTCTCAGATTTCCTCGACCAACCATTGGGGTGGGATGGCTTTGCTATTAAAAATAAACAGTTGGCGCCACAGGTCCGTAGGGCCCCTAGGCCTAGCTTCTCGGAACCATTCGTTTTGTTTAAGTTTTATCATTTTTTGAACGAATGAAAGGGATGTACCATTTTATGCAGATTCCAACACACAAACCACTAATATTGAAATATTGTCTTACGTTGTGCTAAAAGCTTCTTCGAAAGTCTTTATTATTATGACGACTTGGGTGATGTTCGGGTATAGATTTTAATGAAGATTTTATTTAATGACTCTTGAGGGTCTTCAGTTACCGAACTCGAGATTTACATCAAAGGGTATCCAGTTGGCGCCCTGGATATCTTTTCGGGTTAGATATACCCTTCAATTTTGAACGTCTTACATTAACTATGGTTCAAAGCCTTAACTAGGCACACAGCTCGGGTATGCATATCGATTTAGTCAGAAAATCGATAATATGAATTTCTAAATAGTTTCCACATGCTTGGAGAGCTTGAAAGCATACTGAATATTTTTACAGCTGGACATCATTGGTCACTTTAACAGCTGCTGAAGCAGAACAAATTGGAGAGGTATCATTTCTGTTCATCGTATATTTTTAACTTTTTCCATTACATTGTATGAGAAAGGCATTGTATTCGTCCAAAATTTTCAGCTCGAGATTTAAATCAATTCTGACATTACGGTGATAACTCAAGAAAGTGGGTCTCGAAATTCTGTCCTTCTGTTTGCCTGATTTTTGTGTGCCGAAGCCTACAGCCTAAACGGCTGCCGGAATTTGGTTCAAACTGAGGATTTGGAGTTTGGTATATTACAGGTCGGGCGGTCCTTTTTTTCCAAGGTAACCTCAATATTAATAGTACATAACTACTACCCTTTTCATTTTCATACCATACCAGTTTGATTTGTTCGAAAACGGCTCCAACGATTTTAACAAAAACTGGTATTTTAATTTAAAAAAAAAATCAAAGAAAGGCATTTACTTTCGAAATTTGGACATGTCTCGAAAACGGTCCATAAGGTTTTAACAAAATCTATTTCTAAGGTAAAATGGTTATTTCTAACTTAATAGAAAACACAGTTTTTGTTTATTTTTATTTAATTATTTTTTTTTATTATATTAGATTTAATACATTTCATTTTAGTTACAAAAAAAGAGAGAAATATTAAATCTATCTTAAATGACATGGCTAAAAGCCGTCTGCCAAAGACTATCAACATATTTTTTTTACATTTAATTTAGAAATCTTCCTCCATAATTCTTTTCCGGTAAGCTAAAGTTGTTTCACAATATAATGTAAGAGCTTTCCAATTGGACCGTTTAGTTGCTCCTGGACTTCTTCGGTTGACAGGGTAACTTTCCCAAAGCAGGACCTTCTGATATCGCGGAAAATAGGACAAATCCCGATAAAGTGTATGATATTTTCCCTATGCGACATATTACACAATGAGCATAAAGTCGGAAGGTCTTCTCTATGTGGCACGAAGTTTAGTGGCAATAACTCTCCTCTTGCGCGGAAAATTGTAGAGATGTGTCCTATTTTATTCGAGTCTTTAAAGTAGTTCAGCGACCCAAGGTTAAAATGTAGTGCCTTATAGATCTCCCTATGTGTTGACGCACTCGCTTGCTCGATAAATTTTTGTCGAAAACATGTCTACCTTTCCAACTTTCCCTTGCATGTAGTTATGTACAGCATACTCGGTAACGATCCGTGGTAATCTTTCATCTCCCAACCTAAATGTGTTGAGGATATAGTCCATGTTTAGTTTGAGTGTTTGTAAGAACAAAGGAGCAAGTCCTGTTTCAATCATGAGCATGTAGTTAGGTGCGGCTGTAGGCAATCTGAACGTCCTTCGTAGATAGAATCGCTGTAGGTTTTCTACTGCATCATACCACCTATGCTATGACCCCACGCTTGTGCTCCGTAAAAAAGGATTGATTTTGATACTGCTTCGAAAACTTGGTATTTCACACTGTGAGGTAGGTACACTTCGGTTTTGGAAACAATTTCTCCACGTTGAACTAATTGCACTCTTAGATTGCAGAAGTTTTTCAGCCAAATGTGGTCCCATACTCAAATTACTAGAAATTATGACTCCAAGGTATTTGTATTGCTTGACTGTTTCAATAGCAACACCGTTAAAAGTCCACCTTTCCACCCTTGCCAGTCTGCCTCCACCTCTTCTGAAAATCATCACTTTTGATTTGTTCAAATTAATTTGTAAACTCCACAGCACACTATAATTGTAAACTCTGTTTATCATGAGTTGCAGGGTCCCTGGTGAACTTGCTAATAGGACAACATCGTCAGCATATAGGAGAGCCTTAATATGGGTACCTGCATATGAAATCCCCCCTGGGAGGTAATCAATGATGTCTTCGATATAAAGAGCAAATAGTGTCGGGTTATGCGTTGCAACCTTGTCTAACTCCTACCTTTGTAACAAACCACTCGGACAAATTGTCTCCGTTCCACACCGCTGCTTTTGTGTCAAAAAACACCAACTTCGATTTCGATAAAACCTTATAAACCAAGCAATGCTTACATTTTGAACAGTATTATTATACTCAGTTTTCAGATAAATAAATAGCTAAGCAATAGTATTTTTCAAATTAAACATTGCAATATTTGTTACCTACTGTTTTGTCTGATAAATTTTACAAAAACGGCTAAAACGATTTTGATTAAAATAAATACTAAAAATTAAATGACTTTTTTAAATAAGATTCCGTACTTAATTATGCTTAAAAAGAAAAAATTATAAATCCGTTTTTTTAATTATCTTCCAAAAATGTATATAGTTTTGTAAGCACAACACCATACTGCCGCAAATATTAACTACATCTACTTTTTTTCAACCATATTAATATGGACCTTAAGATTCCGACCACTTGGAGCCTTACACAATCAAAAACTCCAACTTCATTTGCACCCCCACACACCTCCTTCGGCATATTCGGTTCAGCTGCTAATGCAAATTCAAAAACAAATCTCCAAAATGTTACATTGTAGACATCAATGTAAAGATATCGGTCTAGTACGAAACGAACCCTACTTCCAATCATTAGACACCTTAAACCAGTGTACTAATATATTCCAGTCAAAAATTAAAACATGTCCCACCAGATCGGAAAACCGAAACTCCTATGCTACTCTTTGCTTTGCTACTCAAAAAACTTGTCAAGTGTAACCAGTAACAGTTTTTAAATAGTACAGCAGGCCTTATAACTCTCTAACCAGAACTTGCGATAATTTCCTGTTACTGAGAGCTTAAATTCATAAAAACACACACCGTTATTTTATAATATAATAGCTACTGCCGTATCAGATGAATAACGCAAAAGTGGATCCTATTTAACACTATTCGCGTTTCTTTCAACTAGCTTAGCTTCTCAGATTTTTACCTACCTACCTAATAAAATAAGAAAACAAACAATCAAACTTTTGATCAACGAGAAAGTCTCGTTCGACCCAGTCGTATACTTTACTTCTATTTCTCCGCTGATCGTAAAGCACTATTTTAATAATTGAAGTGAGGACCCTACTAGGTTAGCATGTAAAAATAAAAACTTGACGACGATGATATATATGATTTCGCAAAAATAATCAGATGCAGAATATGCCACTTCAACATCGGAAGTACTGGTAGAGGTAGTTACCCCCAAGGACACACAACCAGTTGAAACGAAACTCAAAACTCCGTGCCATTTCAGTCACTCTCGAATAAGTGCACACATTCCTCTCAATGTAAATGTACTCTACTACCACCTTCCCCGTCAATTCAAATATTTCTGCAACTCCGTCTGAATGTCTTTACTAAGGACTAACTTTAGCTGCATATTACACATTTATCGTAGCGTCAAATTACACATCACTCTTCCTGAGGAATCGCACAATTAATCCAAGAGCTGTTGGCCAACTACACTTAACGATAGATAAGCGCGTACAAACTTTGAAAGTAACGCTGTAAAAAACTCAACAAAACTTAAAGTTGCTCTGAAAAACATTCCCACACACCATCCAAGAGTCTTCATCTTCGTAGTATTAACGCAGCCATGTATGGTGGTTCCTTTCAATGAACAAGGAACAAAGAAACCACGGCTCGCAGCTCTTGTCAGAAAGGAACTAAAATCAAATTTATCTTAATCTCTTGTGGGAAAGTTAACTTCCTTGTTAAAGTAACTTTCTTTTGCATTGAAAGGAGGACGAGCCACAGTTTATCTGACAAAAGTGGAAGGAGTTGAATTTTTTTTTTTTAATTGCCTAATTTTCCGAAAAGATCCCAACAGGTGCGAGTTCGATTCTAATCTATCATTGAAGCCTTTTTAATTGGATCGAAGATGAAAACCGAAATGGTGGCGAGACTTAATGACATCCATTCGTTCACCAGGGTATCCTCTGTAATTTGTGTGTGCAGTGATTAATGAAACTGTTTGGGTGGTAAGACCTAGCCCAACATTCTCCATTTCCCCCACCCCCAAACCGATAAAAGACTAATAGAAAAAATTCGAATCCTTTCATTCTTTGAACTTCGTTCGATCGAAAATGTCACCTTTATGGCAGAAACTCTTTTTTTTTTTTTGTGCGCGCCATTGTCAAGCAGAAGGAAGAAGAAAAGCATTTACATAAAGAAACAAAGAAGGGTGAACAAAAAAAAGAGAAAAAAAAAATCCAGAGGCATAACAATGTCGCAGATTGGACATTTGAATATGAAAGCAAAAGCCTTTGTACCCAGAAAATAAAACGACGGGAAATGTATTCGTATAATCGTAATCAGAAAAAGGACTTTCTTGTTCGGCTTAAAAAATTGCTAGATCAAAACAGAAAACAGTCTGAAATAGTGCAAATGGAACATAAATGGAATGTAGGCGTAGACTTGGGGCTTATTCAAATCCTTTGTAGTGCGGCGATAATGATTTAACACAACAACATCTGTCTTGGCAAATGGTTTACTTTGGGAGGTAGGTTTCGGAAGAATACATTTTATCAATTTTGCATGATGATTCGTTCGGGTCAGAGTTTGGAAACGTTTTGTTACTGTTGGAGCTCATTTGACTATGATAATAAATCGAGCAAGAGATACTGCTGCCCGACAACACTGACTTGGAAAAGTAACGCCATTAAAATCGTTTGCTTTGTCCATGAGTGCAACTACTGTTTTGTGTGCTTAAAGTTGCTGCAACGCTTGCTCTCGTGTTTCCACAAATTTCAGACCCCAATTAAAGGCTCCGAGAAACTAGCTAGCCCTCAAAGTTAAAATTAAAAAAGGCCCAAAAAATGCGCTTACAAAACAAAACCAACTGTCAGAGGCAAAAACAATAAACGCAACCAATTTTTGTTTAGGGAGTTTATTATGTGAATTAAAATAATATTGGTTATAATTTATGGAGTAGAAAACAGCAATAATTTAAAATATAAGTTCCTTACTTATTTGCTACCTCTCTTCTCAGCGCACGTCCGTGGAATCATACAAAATTACGGAATAGTGGGCGTCTGTCCAGCTGACGTCTGTCAAGCTAACGTCTGTCAATCTGACATTCAGTGTTACCAACTTGCGTTTAAACTGGAACACCAACTGTTCTTAATGGGGCCGTGCTGCGGACGTAAATTAAACGCACTTGTTATCCTTTTACGTGGTTTAATATTCTACAAAATAGGACATTATAATTAAGGTAATGAATTTCGCATGTAAAAATACTTACAAAAGTGTGTCCGACTGACACTAGCACGCTACATTAAATTAGAACACTAAACGAAAGATGGTGGCTACTTCCCATTTCAACTGCAGGATTTAACGAAAGCATAATATGACCGTGTTCAGTGTGTTCTCATTTAATGTTCGCTTACATTATAAAGGTTAAGTTCAGCAATACAAATAGTAATAAAGGGTTAAATTTTACTTAGGAGCTAATACATAATTTCAACAGAGTTCAGTTCAGTTCAAACTAAAGATAATTATATTTGAGCAGCAACACCAACAATAAAATAAATTTTCTAAATTTGGGGTGGAGTTCTACTTTTTGGGGCTTTATTTAATTTTTTTTAATTGGAGCAGATGAAAAAAAACCCTGACATTATTTTTCGGGTCCACTTTCAATTTTATTTAAAAATTGACATATGGCTGAAAAAATGTGTTTTCACCGTAAAGCATACATTTTGAATTTATGTATAAGCGAGTACTGTGGTTGCAGTGGCTTAGTGGTTAGTGTGTTGGGGTCTAGGTTCGAATTCCGCAAAAATCCATATTCCAACTCAGGTTTTTTTTCACTGCGCCACCTCTCGCGAACTTCTGACAAACATCCGAGAGTATAACTGTCATGAAAGAGCTTCTCTATCGGCCCGTTTGGAACCGGCATAAAATTGTAGATCCCTTCCATTTGTTCAAAAAATTAAAAACTCACACAAAACGAATGGTTGCGAGAAGCTAGGCCCTGGGTCCCTTCAGACCTGTTGCGCCAACTATTTATTTATTTATTTATAAGCGAGTACTAAAATATGAATATTATACTACATAGTACCTATCGCTTGTGGTCGAAAATCGACCATATCTTTTATGAGTACCTATGTATACTAAAAAACGTACTACAATTATTTTCTTTATTTTATTATTTTTCTTATAAACGAAAAGAGTGGCATCTATACATCGAAAAATATACGTAAATGAGCTGCTCCATCGGAAACAGGCTCTAATTTAAGATGATTTATATTGAAATTGGTAGGTACGTTTCTATGGTAATATGGTGGCGACAAATTGAATGCCACCAAAATCCTGATATAGATGGGAAAAAACCATAAGTTCATGACAGAATGTCGGTAAACGCGATTCAAATTATACACGTTATTTTAAATTCAAACATCAAAAGCACCGCAATATTTAAAATAATGCATACAACACAAATTTAAGAAGATGTTATCATTGCTGCATCAGCTGAAACAATTTCTATAGCAGCAAGTGAAGACAACATTTTCCAAAATCTGTTTACCGTCGTGAAACAATTATTATTACCCGAAAAACATTCGAACTTTTGAACTTTTGAACTTTTGAACTTTTGAACTTTTGAACTTTTGAACTTTTGAACTTTTGAACTCTTGAACTTTTGAACTTTTGACCTTTTGAGCTTTTGAACTTTTGAACTCTTGAACTTTTGAACTTTTGAACATTTGAACTTTTGAACTTTTGAAATTTTGAACTTTTGAACTCTTGAACTTTAGAACTTTTGAACTTTTGAACTTTTGAACTTTTGAACTTTTGAACTTTTGAACTTTTGAACTTTTGAACTCTTGAACTTTTGAACTTTTGAACTTTTGAACTTTTGAACTTTTGAACTTTTGAACTTTTGAACTTTTGACCTTTTGAACTTTTGAACTTTTGACCTTTTGACCTTTTGAACTTTTGACCTTTTGAACTTTTGAACTCTTGAACTTTTGAACTTTTGAACTTTTGAACTATTGAACTTTTGACCTTTTGAACTTTTGACCTTTTGAACTTTTGAACTTTTGAACTTTTGACCTTTTGAACTTTTGAACTTTTGACCTTTTGAACTTTTGAACTTTTGACCTTTTGAACTTTTGACCTTTTGAACTTTTGACCTTTTGACCTTTTGAACTTTTGAACTTTTGAACTCTTGAACTCTTGAACTTTTGACCTTTTGAACTTTTGATCTTTTGAACTTTTGACCTTTTGACCTCTTGAACTTTTGAACTTTTGAACTTTTGATCTTTTGACCTTTTGACCTTTTGAACTTTTGAACTTTTGAACTTTTGAACTCTTGAACTTTTGAACTTTTGAACTTTTGAACTCTTGAACTTTTGACCTTTTTGAACTATTGAACTTTTGAACTCTTGAGCTCTTGAACTTTGAACTTTTGAACGCATTCGCAATAAAACCGAACACTTTATATCGTTGTAAGAAAAATACAATGCGTTTTCTTCAATTTTATCCGTTTTGCAACTTATCTCAACGGGAAGTAATATTATATTGTTGCACAGTTTTCCTTTTGTGTAATAAACCAATACAGTTTTGGACAAAACATTTGGTCCATTCGAGCCAAATTACATATAAATTACATATTTTGTTTTAAATTTTTCCCTCAAAATCTTTTGCATGCATCACATTTGATTTGAGATTCTTCACAATCAAATCAAACGCTTTTCGTTGCAAACTGTCGGACTTCCAATTTCAACCGGAATATACAAAGAATTATTGAAAAATTAAATGTTTTGAATAATATTTATTGTATTGGTGATACTAAACGTTTTTCTATTCAGTCTATAGGTTTTAAAGTGTGATTCTATCCCCAATCTAATTAGTTAATTTTTTTTTGGGACAAAATGCAGCATAGTCCTTACGAATCCACTAAGCCCAAAATCGTAAAAATCTAACAATCCGTTCCAGAGTTTTGAGTGCACAAATGGACGTAGTCTCTTTTATTTATATAGCTGTACCTTATACACACACCTTATACCTTCAATATTTTTCTGAACAGTAAACAATGTAGTATTCAAAAAAAGCCAAAAATATCCTTAAATTAGAATTGTATAATACATGTATGTTATAACCAATATAGATCGGCTTGTTTTGTGAACACTGGGCTGGAATCGGCTAAGGTGATGGTTGATTGTCACTTTTTTGATTGTCGTTTTTGATTATCAACTCTTCTTTGCCCTGCGTAAAACGATCACTAAAAAATGATTGATTATTGGCAGCACTTAGAGTTTTATAGACGTCACCTCCTTGCCGACGCTGGCATTCCGAGCAGATGATACCTACATATTCGTAGTGTTTCTTCTTTATTTTGAAAATTGTACCTAAGTGAATTTGAGAATAATAATAATAATGTTCACGAAGTGCAATAAATTTGTTTATTTTTTTTAGGGAAGCACATTTAGGTATGCTTCCGATTGAAGAATATGTTTTCATTTTCCATTGGCCTTATAATCATGATAGGTAGGTATTATTAGTTCCATCAACCCTTTAACTGCAAAATTTAAAGGGAAAATTAAAAAAGCCACCACCTCTAAAGAAGATTTAAAGGATTTAAATTTGCAGCCAATTGAAGAATGGGTGGAACATGCGTTGACCTTACTAAAGTTGGTAAATCAGGTAGTCTAAAAACAAACACAAACGCTTTTTTTCGATAAGCGAAATATTTCCAAAAATCTAAATTACTCAATAATAAATGCCACCCATCAACAATGAATATTTTTAGATAATGCATTCTTACATTGCGTTTGGAAGTTCCAAGATACCTACCTATTTGTTTTATTTCTCAGGTTTGTTCTTAATAGCTGTACTTTGATGTAATTATTTTCTTCATTTCTGAAGAAAAGTTTCAATGAAGTAAACATTGCTCTTCACGAATTTTAAAATTTCACTTTCTTAATTTAATTTTTTTAATATACCTACCCATATTCTTTTTTCACGAACGTATTTAATTTATTTGGAGTCGAAGCCGGGGTGCATACCAATGAGAATGACTAAAATGTATGAAAACGACACCTAAATAGGTGTCACATGAAAGTGATCGCAAAAAAGCGATTGTCAATTTGATAATCACCTTACGTGGACGTAATGCTATGATTTTGATTGTCAACTATCAACTATCACCTTAGCCGATTCCACCCCTGAATAAGGTATAGTAGAAATATGATCTCATTTTAAAATTGAATTACATTTTTTTTTTGTATGTTAACTTAGTAAGTAATTTACTAAAACATTTAACTTTTTTAATAATCGAAATTCCAACTAATATGAAAATTTCCCTCGAGTTACTAGGACTGGTCACAATCTTTGAATATTCGCTTGTTCGTATTCAGGTGAATAGTCCTTTACTACATTGTATACGAGAAAGTTATAAATGAACCAATTAATAAAAAAAACTACCCTTTTGGAACCCAGCTTTACCCACGTTTAAATTTTAGCAGGTGCATCTAAATATAAAAAAAATATAAAAAAATATTTTCTCAGGCTAATTGCCTGTTCTTTATTAAACCAAAACTAAGACTAAAAGTACAATGAATTCTTACAGCTACTTATCGGCTACCTTTACTTTGTCATCAGTCAGCAATTTGAGTTGTTGCATGTAATTCCCGGAATTGGGTCGCTATTGGCTGCTATTGTTTCTTGGAACTTTGTCTGGATGGAAAATATGCTGATGTTAACTTATACACATTCTATATGCAACGACAGGCCAAGTATTCCCATTCCGCCTATATTCCGAGAAGTATACTTTATTCGGCCAATGAACATCTATGTTCCGAGTTTGACGACTTTTACTTGCATGAGGGTCGAGGAAGGTTTGGTTTGTGGGGCGTCGAGCAGCAATCTGTCGGGGGAGACTTTATCCCTTACCCGTTATACCCAATTTTATAAGTGCCGTAGTAATTGAAACTAACGGGTGATTTTTTAAGAGGCTTAGAACTTTTTTTTAAAAAAAAACACAAAAAATTCGAAAAAATGAATGAAATATTTATTTGAATCGATAGTTTGAACCTTGCAATTTAATGTTTAAAGATAATTTCATGCAAATGTTGACCGCGGCTGCGTATCAGGTAGCCCATCCGCTGAGTCCAATTTTGGCATACTCTTTCACACATATCGGCCGGTATCTCACGAATGAATGCATGGATGTTGGCTTCCAGTACGTCAATCGAAGCGGGCTTGTCCCTATACACATTAGCCTTGACATACCCCCACAAAAAATAATCTAATGGTGTCAAATCGCACGATCTAGGCGGCCAATTGACCGGCCCGAAACGTGAAATTAACTGTTCACCAAACTCGCCTCGCAATTGCGCCATTGTTTCGCGTGCTGTGTGGCATGTGGCACCGTCTTGTTGAAACCACATATCATGCAAGTCAAGAACTTCCATTTCGGGCAAAAAAAAAAGTTTGTTATCATCGCTCGGTAGCGTTCACCATTGACAGTAACGCTGCGATTCGCATCATCTTAGAAAAAATATGGCCCAATAATGCCGCCGGCCCATAAACCGCACCAAACAGTGGCTTTTTCGGGATGCATTGGTAGCTGTTGCAATGCTTCTGGCTGATCTTCACTCCAAATGCGGCAATTTTGCTTATTTACGTACCCATTCAACCAAAAATGAGCCTCATCGCTGAACACAATTTTTCGATAAAAAAGCGAAAATGAACATTTCGAACCGAGCACGAATTTTGATAGTAAAATTCAATAATTTGCAAGCGTTGTTCATTTGTAAGACGATCCATGGTTAAATTGCAAACCAAACTGAAGCTGTTTGACAGTGACACAAGGTACTAAACACACGTCAGCTGTCAAAACCAGTGTTGCCAAAACCAAACCAGCTAAAAAATCACCCGTTAGTATCGCTTGTGGTCGAAAATCGACCATACCTTTTATAAGAATGTATACTAAAAAACGTGCGACTATTATTCTCGTTATATATTTATGTTTTATTTTAACGAAAAGAAAAGAGCGACATCCTTACTATAATAAAACTGTAATCTATAATATATGGAAAAATAAAGTGCACGACTGGGTCGAACGCAACTTTCTCCTTAAGAGTGTCCATATATACATAGAATCCCTTATTTCTGAGTATGTTTAGCAGTTCATTTACTACGATGCACCACTCTTGCCCCCAGAGTTTTAATAGAATCATATTAAGAATGCTTATTGTCTTTGAAATGTATTTTGGTCAAAATGGTTACAGCGGTTTTTGTAAAATTTGCCAGACAAAAAAGTACCAAATATTGAAACGTTTTATTTGAAAAATACTATTGCGTAACTATTTTGTTGAAAATCGATTATAAGTTATTGTTCGGGATGTAAGCATTGATTCGTTTTTTTAGTCTTATCCAAATCAAAGATGTGATTTTCGAGATATGCGCATTGCGCAGTTTTTAAAATTAGCGTTTTCGGTGCTTCGAATTGAAAATTGACGACGCAATAGTTTTGAAAACATCCATTTGACGTTAAGTTTGCATTTTGGTCAAAATCTTTATCGCCGTTTTCCGGTAAACTGAAAAAAAAAATTACTTTTTCAAAAATCCATTGTACGATAATATAGAGAAAAACTGAGTTTGCTATTAAGTTATAAATGGCCACAGTACCTACCTCAGAAACTAATTTTTGTTAGAATCGTATATAGACCGTTTTCGAGATATGTATGTCGAAATTTCAAAAGCACCGTTGTTCGAATTTTTAACCAAAAACTGGGTACGCAGTCATGGTAATCTCAGCTACTTGAACTTAAATATCAATTTTTGTTCAAATCGTTAAAGACATTTTCGATCAAATCAAACTGATACGATGGTTTATATGGGAAGTACCATTAATATTGAGGTTACCTTGCAAAAAAAAAACCCCTCCCGAACTGTAAGCCCAAAATCTCAAAATCCGAGGTTTGAACGTAATCCGGGAAGCCGTTTAGGCTGTAGGCCTGTGGAAGGACGGACAGACGGAAAGACGGACAGACCGGACCGGACCGGACAGACCTCTATCATCGTAATATCATAATTGATTAATATCTCGAGTTCGAAATTTTGTACGAAAACAATATCTTTCTCCTACTACGTAATGGAGAAAGTTAAAAAACGTAAATGAGCTTCTCCAACGGAAACAGACTCTAATCTAAGATGATTTATATTTAAATAGGTACGTTACTATGGTAATATGGTGGCGACAAATAATAAATAATTCCCGTAAATATATTTGTTACAATAATTGCTTATTTTTAGGGGCAGGTAAATTGCATACCTTTATGGGTAAATGATTCTCTCCAACAGGTTCTAATCTAAGATGATTAAATACGTTACTATGGAAACATGACAGCGACAAATTGATTATCACCAAAATCCTTTTATTACCTGTTTTGTATGGGGAAGTAATAACTTAAGTTTACCAGTCTTAATGGCGACAAATACCCACGATTTTGTGTTTGTGCACATCTATGGCTCAGCACCTTTCGAATAACATAAGTTTCATTCTCCTCATTTCATATTAAATACCAAAAAAGCATACGGAAAGCTCGGATGTTCACGTATTAATATAGTGATGATGATACTTACTGTGCTGTTACATTCTAACCATCTTGAGAATTTGATGAAGTTCATAATTTTGTCCGTCGGTGTGGTAGATATCTCGTTATAATGGGAAAAGAAACTTCCAAAAGTATGTTCCTGGAATGTAGGAGATCTGGATCTTTGAGGAAGCCTCTTGAAATTTTTTCCTGTGTCAGCCGTATTTTGTGGGAGGCCTTCATGTCCAGGCGCAGCGGTGGAGGATTAGCAGTTGCTGTGTTTTTAATGTGCCGATTCTAAAAATAAGTTACCTATTGCTAACATTAGCGCTTTAAAAGGTTCAGACAACCACAACCCACATTTACATTGAACACACTTACTTCACACATGCTGACTTACTCATTTGTATTATTATTTAAAATGGAAATTATGTCAACTTCTATTCACGAAACTATGAGCCTGGAAAATCAAAAGTCCTACCATGTTCACTATAAGGTTCACTATAAAGACTTGCGTTAAAGGGGATTTGCATACATTTGCGCCGTTAATTTCCCAGGTGACAGCTTTAACCGTATACTTCGATTGCTAATGACAGACAACACGTCGGCTGGAAGAGTTAGCCGCCCACCCCCAGCCGGATATTCCGGTGCGAATGGATTCCACCGCTCGCTCGTGTTAAGACGATTTTAAGGGATTATGCCAAATTGAATTTATCTCCCCCGAGATGAATGTAATTAATTGCACACAATGTTACATCCAGGCTTACAGCGGGACTTTTCATTTTAGTCTATACCTGAGAGATTTAATAGCGCATATCAAGGTGTTTTACCCCCACAGCAGCGGATCCTCTTCTTATTAAGCGTGCGGTAATGTCAAGTGTTCTAGGATTTATTTTAATGCCAACATGAGACAGCGCAAGTTCCCAAGTCTGGCATTAGCGCGACGTTAATCATGTGGGTTATACGAGTGCAAACGATGAAGACTTATCCCAGTATTTACTGTCAATTAATTTATTTCAATTTTAAATTTTTTTCTTTCAGTAAAGCTTCTGTCAGTTCAATTTTACGGCCGATAAACAAAACCTCAATTAATCAAGTTCTAATGTTCATTAGAAATTCGACATCGACATTGTTGCAATTGATTTTTTCCGCCAGGACAATGTGCACACAATACACACACGGTTGTCGTTGTTGAGTACAGAAGAGCTTTTTATTAGCAGGTCCTTCCTGGCAGACAATTACTACATGTAACCGGAAAACGAAAGCTAGTAGCAGAAACGAGATGTGAACGTCGTCGTCATAGTGTCCTTCTTCTGGGTGTAGGGGATTGCTGTGATTTTTCCCGCACAGCAAATCACTTCATCAATCAAATGGGAATGACAAGTGGAGGCGGAAGACGAACGATTGAAAAAGATGAAGAAGTGGTTTGCAACTCGACCGGTACGACACGGATTTATCTCTGTTGCCCCAGATAGCTGTAAGTGGATTTCTACTTCGACAATGATCAAGGGCGCAAGTATAGTTGGACACGCATTCCACATCCGCAAGGGAAGCGAAATAATAATTTTGTTGTTACCTTGGCGGGCGGTGTTCCACTCAGTACCAGGAACTTATTCTGTTTGCACAGCCACAAGAAGTCTGTGTTTGCCGCAATTGAGAATCACTGTACCTCAGCAGACTAAGGACATGTCTTGCAAGACAATAGATTCCAAGTTCTCCCACCGGAAATGTGATTGAATTTCAACGGTAATTCCATTGGAATGCAATTTAAATAAATCGAAGGTACTAACAAATAAATTGTTCTCTCTCTTTGATTGGATCAATTGAAGGCGCTAGGACACGGAAAGGAGTTTTATGCTTCCAGTTGGTAATTGGGTATTTTTTTTGCGACTGCCTTGAGTTGAAAGTTGCAGGCGATCTGTACAAAAATGTTTTCATTCTTGTAGTTCTATTTGCGTTCATTGGAATAATTTTCGTCTTGAAGAGTTTTTTACTTAGAGGTCAATCACTAGGCTCTCAGAAGGCGAAGGATGGGTGGAATACGTGTCAATTGCATACTTCTGGTAAACCTGTCCAATGAACAATACGAAATCCAGACTAACTTTGGAAGCAGTTGAGTGTAGAAAAGTGAGCAGTAACAACCTTTTGCCGGTATTGGGAAAGCGGGAGCTCAGCATTCCTGTTGGAAATTTATGTCGAATTTTACATACAAGGTTTAAGAAACTTCGTGTAACACCTACGATCCACATCTTATAAAGGGTTTTCCAATAAGAGGTGTTATTGTGAATGACCCGCTATTTCGGTAGCTGTCACTTTTGAAGCTTTTATTCTTTGACATTTGACAAGTGGAAACTACGCCATTACTAAAAATGGAAGGCGGCCGATCATCAACAACGTCGTGTCTTTGCTGATTGGGTCCTTGGAATGCATGAAAATGATCCGGAATTCCATTCCATCGAAAAAGCATTTTGACTGATTTCCACCTCGGTGGCTACGTCAACAATCAAAATTGTCGCATCTGGGGCTCGGAAAACCCAAGAGTTTTTGTTGAGAAGCCTCTCCATCCTCAACGTGTGACTGTTTGGTGCGGCTTATGGTCCGGCGAAGTCATTGGACCTTACTTTTACGGTGAATGGATTACGCTATCGAGAGATGATTAATGATTTTTTATGGTCGGAGTTGAATGGTATTGATCTGGACAACGTTTACTTTCAACAAGACGGCGCTACGTGCCACACAAGCAACGAAACCATTGCTCTTTTACGGGGAAAGTTTCCGGACCGTGTTATCTCTTGAAGAGGTGATCACAATCGGCCACCGAGATCTTGTGATTTAACACCTTGCGACTTCTTCATTTGGGGCCACGGGAAAGATAAGGTCCACGCCAATAGTCCAGCGTCGATTCAAGACCTCAAAGATAAAATACGTGAGGCTATCGAGGACATAGGGCAGCAACTTTGCGATTTGGTTATGGAAAATTTAATAAAAATGATGTGATCCTGTATGCGTGCTCGTGGTGCCCATTTGGCTTGTTTTTCATAATTAACGGCATACCTTTCTCTTTATTATGATCATTTATCTCAAAAAATGACATTTTTCTTTGAATACCTCTTATTGGAAAACCCTTTAGTAAATGATTCTAGCTTATCCTTCAACAAAAGCTCTGTTGGTTTTTGTTATAGTTAATTAATACTAAACCTAAATTTTTAAAACCGTAAATATTTTGTTTTTAAAATAAAATTAGGCGTTTGTAGTGGGCGTGTCCTAGAAGTAATAGTGCATAATTTCAAGTACGTAGATTTGAAAGTTGATTTAACATAAATCACCCCTATCGTGGAATCCTTATACGAATTGGGTTTCACTTCACCTATTCGATTCCCTTTCACCTTCCACTGCTATCGTGGAATCCGCCGGAAAAGTTTCCTTATCGACAAGTTTTGGGAAAGGTAGTTTCACTGTCAAATGGCTGTCTTATTTGTCAATAAAAATTAGTGTGCAGTTATTATATATTTGTTTTTGCTATATTATTTTATCTCCTCAAAGTGTTGTTTCTGTTGTACTTGAATTCTGTCAAGACTTCGGTAGGTATATCCTCCTTACATTGGAATTTAATTCCCCAAAATTCTCCTTTGTCTCATCTATGGAGCGCGCTATATCAGCATACAGCTTTGCCTGAATGTTCACTTGCTCTTCCAGCAGAACCAATAAAGATTTCTTCTTTTCCTGGAATTTTTGATGAACAATTATGCTTAGGATGTTGTGGAGTTAAGTCATCCGTCGCTAAATATCTCCTCTTTGTTGAAGAAGCAATAGGTTCGTCTGGGATATCGCGCAAAGAAACTTCGGCCGGTTGTACTTCATGGGGGGGACCAGCTCCTTCAACCCACTCAGCTGACTCCCTTAGTTGAATGCGAGCAACCACTTCTTGCTCATCAGGTGTGAACTGTTGAATTTTATAAGGTCCACCACCAGTTGCTGACATCTCTTTGTTGTTGTAAACAAGTTTCTTTTTTATATACGATTTGTGGTCGCTCCAAACCTGAAATATTTTACAAAACAGTTCGTACCATGTGTCACCTATTTGATTTTAGAATACCGTCTTCCACTCGCTTACTTCTTTTGCTGGTGGCCCATGTTTATTTGACTCAAGCCGAAGGTCGTCCCAAAACCTTTTCACCTGCTCTGACGGCCTTTTGCTTATATTTTTGGCAATGTCTGGTAATTAATTCATATAGTCCAACATTGCTCTAAACTGAAGTCTGTTTGTATTTTTTTTTCCTGTTTATGTAAAATAAAAAAATCCAAATTGTTTGTCAGTGTGCCCCGCCACAATCTGAATGGTGCGGACTTCAAAAAAGTAAGTTTTGAACCCTTAAAGTTTGTCGTTGACTCTTCTCCGCCATAGTCCGTTGACACAAACTGGACTGAATATCACCAGAAAAACCCTTGTCTGAAAAAGTCTCTAAAAGTTTACATCAGTTGTCAGAAATGCACCGACGAAACTGCTTTAATTCTTGTAAGCGCTTAGAGGTTATGTGTATTTAAGCTAACCTCGATTTTGCTATCAATGAAATAATTTAAAGAATTTAAAATAAAAAAAAAATTTTCGTATTGGAAAGTCACACTCCTCGTTTTTCTGTTCAGTTTATTTTTTCATATTGCTTTTCCCCATACAAACCTTCATAACCTCTTTCATCCCCTCAAAATTTTGTTTTCGCGACAAAAAGTGGCCTATGTCCTTCATTGGGCCCAAACAAAACCATCAAGCTCCAAATCTTTAAAAACTAACCATCCTGTCTCGAGTTATGCGCGCACACACGGACTTCATTGTCTTTTATATATATAGATTTACATACTCGTAGTTCAGTTCAGAAAAGATTTCTTGGCTAAATTGAGGAACCTCCCCTGATGATTATTTTTGTTGGTTAGTTTTGGCCGGTCCTGCATTTTAAACTGTATTAAGTAATTACTGCTTCCGAGCAAAGTTCACAAGATGTGGGAGACCGACAAAACTTAATAAGAAAATGTTTTAAATGTTTAAAATGTTGCATTCAATAAAAAACGGCGCAGTACTCAATTCTAAATATTAGGGTCATTATCATTACAAACAAACGGCAAGCCGAAGTGTAGGTTCACTCCCTAGCTGACCAAAGAGAAATATGTATTTATGTAGAATTGAAGCAAGAATGCAACTGTTTCTTTAAATCCTACATCTTTGCCAATAATCCTCCCATCGACGTCAAGTAAGTAACTCAAACTGCATCCATACCTTCTAGAGTAAACCCCTTCAGCGTTTTTCATCTATTGTCGTTTGTGTCCGTGTCCTTCAGAAAATTAACAATCTCAGAACACCACTGAGACTGAGAGGCGAAAATCATTGTTTAACGTCAGCAGGAGAAATATGTAATTCTGTCAGTCTTATTTTTTTCTGCGACGCCATTATTCACTTGGCTTAATTTTAATCGAAATTACAGCCGGGAACTCGCTAAGGAATGGAATAGATTTATTGACATAATTACAGGAGACGCTCAGTGATCAGTAGATAGCCATCTCTTTTATAGGTAGATGCAAAGTTTGCAGACAAAAATTTCAATCTCTTGAAGTCCTCACTTCGAGCTCGAGGTACAGCGTATGTATATCTTTCTTTGTTAATTCTTTAAACTCAGTTAATTGGATGAGTCCTGTACAATAGTGGTATTCTCCTCGGTCTCCCCCTCTCTATCTACCGTCATTAATCTCGCAAGTCTTCTGCGAGGCAGCACAGAGTGCCTGTGTGTGTGTAGCTTCCTTTTCTTCAGCCCACATATTTTCTGGGTCCATGAAAATTTGCTCTTCAATTAGCAACAAAAATTTAAGTCTTCCGTGCATGTTTCCATTGTAGCTGGATAAACATCCTTAATGGTGAAATGTGTGTTTTTTGCAGTTACGTGATGATGCCGCACGAAAACACGAAAACGATGAACATACGAGTAGACCGCAGCAGTCCGCAGTGTTCCCGCTCATGCCATCATGAGTATGAGCGAAATTTATAAATTAAAAGGGATATATCTCATTATCCTTGTGATGAAATCTCGTTAAAACCACCTACATGCTCAGGTGGATGCTGGTGACTAAGAGCGGCGTTGTATTAGTGTAATAATTTAATGGAATAAGCCGCGGAGGGTAACGATAGGATTTATTTTTCACAGCCACATGAAGTATTGGTCTAGTTAAGGGGACTGGCGGCTTTCGTATATTAACGCATGATTATAGCAGGTAGCTTGTCTGGCAATTAACATATGGTACTCATCCGAGAGGCTGTGAAGGACTGGGGGTTGTTGGTGGTAATGAGGTAATTGGGTAAAGGATCTCGCTGTGGAGGAGCTATTGGCGAATTTGGCTGTGAGTTGATTTAAGAGGCTTTGGCTGGGGAACATAAAATTTATGTTCTTGTGAATGCAACCAGCTGAATGTTTATAGATATCCATATAAAATGCTAAGGGAGTGCTTTGGGGACGACTACAACTTTATGCCGTATTCGAACGGCTGCATTGGTAAGCTTTATCCAGGATAGTTGTGCCTTTGTCAGACGTTTGCAAGATGTGAGACAGTAAAAAAAATCGAATTTCCCTGTTTCCGGGTGGAAATAGAACTCTGGTGCTGCCTACAGCTTTACTTTTAGTTCTTGAGTGTGTATTAGGGGAGAGTGGGTATGTATGGGACACAGGAGGAATGGGACATAAGCATTTTCTTCAACGTCATATACTTTTTCTCGTTCCTGTTGATCACAAATTTGCTCTTTAGTGTTTACCCACCGGTCAACGAAGCAGGTCCTGTGCTCAGTTGAAATTACGCAGTGGAGAGCAAAAAAGGTAAATTTGTACATAAAAAGTAAAATAATTGGGTGAAATTTGAGTGAAAAATAATAATTAATGAGTGAACTTATTGTACAAAAAGTGAATCAAATAGATATAAACATATATTATGAAGTGAATGAATTCTAATTTTGTTTAGTCTGCGCCGTATTTTAAGAGATATTATGTTTGATCCCTTTGAAGTGCCCTACAGGATGATTGGGACACTTATATGCAGGAGGAATGGGACACCTGTCCGTGAACCGAACAGGGGTCAGGTTCTGGAATCATTGTGGAAAGCGAGAACATTAGACTACACTACCCCTTAGGTAACCAAAGTACAGTAGTGAAAGGTGTCTGTTTGGCAGTACAATGGACCAGTAGTTGTGTCTGAGTTCTCCATCGGATAGTAACACCCCCCGACAAAAAAAAAGCTTTTCCACATCAAAGTCTAAGCAAAGAACACTTAAAAATGTTCGCACACAAAGTACATTAGAAATAAAGGTTTTAAGATAAAAAACACACTTGTAATGTAAGGCGTCCCATTCCACCACATAGCTGTCCCATACCTCCTGCTTCCAGGAGGAATGGGACAAAGTTTGTTGGTGCATGGAATGCGTTTTAACTTTAATTCTGGTATACTTTTGGTTACTTTTATGTTTCGGATAGCTTGCCAAAATGTTATCGTGTATTAAAAAAAATGTTTTGTGGAGATATGATTTATAAGTTGCCAGCAGATCACATTTGACTGAAAAGTGTCCCATACATACCCACTCTCCCCTACATTTTGAAAAATCTACTAGAAAGGCAGTCCTGAATTTTTTGGCTCTTTGTGAAGTAATTCCCAGCTACTATGAAACGACAGGTTGAAGTCTGGGCCAGGCGCAAGAAGTCGTTGTTGGCTTCTTATGTGTATGCCGACTCCAGAGAATTTATGTACTAAAAGTCATTGACTCTCTTAAGATCCACTTTGACTACATTCAATCTTAAATATCTTAAAATATCTAATTTTAGACCAACTCAACTTTGTGAAAACCTGACTGTCCTCTCATAAGTGGACGAATCGTAACCATAACTATGGATGGGTCAAGACCGATTTGCGATCTGAATTTGAGGGCTTATAACACAACTATCCGAATCAGCCTAAAGATCGATATTTCGACTTTCAAAGACTCGTTTCGTATTATCTACCGCTAAGTGCAGTTAAGTAATGCTGTTACTATTGCCTAAAAATATGGACCCGATTTTAAGGTTGGCTTTCTTATAATCTTGATTGCTAATGCCTTTTGGACGGCGCTCGTATAGGATGCCTTTAAGTATGACAAGAGCGCTGATTGATTGGAGCTTACTCAATAGCCCTTACGTGCAACTAAGTGATAAGCGTTCTTTCACTCGTTGTCCCTTGCAAGACTATAATCAACGACACTGAATATTTGGGGGTGAAATAAAAGGCAAGATTTCGTAAGAGGAGTGATAGGTACAGAGATTTATCAACATACCCCCAGTCTCTCGTAGAAGTCACCCCATTTCAGTTTCGATCACTTGTTCATTATTTGCTGGCTGTCTATCCAGTCAATAAATCCATATTTAATAGCACAAAATTCTTTGTAATGTGTTGGTTGCCAGACAAATGTGTCCTCTTTATGTTTACAAGCAATCCAAAACCAATCAGGCTGATAAATTAATATAGAGCTGTAAGATTGAGGAGCATGACATTATGGAGTCTGGTCTGCACAGCCAATTTATGCGGTGGTAATGGAAATATTTATTTTTATTTTTAGAGAATTATTTTCTTGTGGAAATATAATACAAAAAGAGATTTTACTCACTGGGACAACAGAAATCTACAAACGTTCATATCTAATACAAATAGAGTAGGTAGAAGGATTCTTTTTTAAGATGTTTTTTCCCCTTTAATGGAAATTACATCCTGACCAAGGAAATTGAAGGTGAATTCTACTCTTTTTCGAAATGCGTTATAAATAGATAGGGTATGGCTTTCTGTTCCCAGCAAAGTGTACAGGTTGATTTCTTGATAAAATGTCGGTTGATTGATGTTCATTCGTTCTCCTTTTTTCTTTCCTTTATGCAAATAGAGAAATATAGGATACTAGTTTTGTTTATTCTCTTGTCATTTAAATGCAAAAGTATAACACAGATAAACAAACGCTCAAAAAACAAAACCTTTAAATATGCTTTGTACTGCATTTTTACCATAACGGACGCGTATTTTTAGTAAATGCGTAAGAAAGAGATCGGAAATCAGACTCATCATTATATATACGAATAGGCAAAACATCAGAATCGTCATAAGGAACGTTACGAAAATCGCATTATACAAACGTTCCAAAAATGGTTAAATAAAAACTAATGCCGGCAATGCAATGAAATGCCTAATATCTTCAAAATTGCAAAAAAGAGACGCATAAAAAGTACCGGAAGAAATATCTTAGGCCCCTATTGCAATAATCAATTATCACTTGGTATTTATCAACCAATTTATTTAATCGGTATTGTGATTGTCAATTGGTAGTGAATTATTGATTCATTGTCAATTTCTATTGATTTTTGATTGATGAATAAAACAAATCGGTATTGAAAGTATCAATTTTCATAGACTTTTCTGTCATTTCGTACCCATTTCTTTCAACCGGAAGAAACTGATTGATAAAATTAATTTGTATGGAACTGCAGTAAAATGTAAGGTTTCAAGTTTATTCAACTGATTTGAACTATTTTTCCCAGGCCTAAAATAGTTACCAACAAAAAGTAATTGGGTCGGTTGGTTGAGCTAATGAAGCAAAACTTAGACGTTGCCAAAGGATAGTGCTCCAAAACAGCAGCGCAAAAAAAGTGGATAGACATCGCAAGCGCAACGAGTCCACTCTCTCGTGAATGGCTAAATTTATTCACCATACATTTTAATCTATTGTTTTTTGTCGTGATAGCTTCTAGGTTTGATCGATTTCAAATGCAAAACAAAAAAAGCAAGACATCAAACAACATTGAAAATTCGGCAACTGGGGGTGGACCAAATAAAATACACATATTCAACAATTTGGAAGAATCCTTTATAAGGATACTGGAAATGGAAACCTGCATCAATCCACCTGGCAGAGAATTTGGGCAAGAGGATGAAAATGCAACCGAAGATGCTGCTGTTTCGAATGCCATAGAAAACTCAGAGGAGGATCCTGATGATTTTGGGCAAAAATATATAAGAAAAATATCGCGCGTTAAAAAAGTAAAAAAAAGAACACAAAACTCTACTAGAAATTCAAACTTCGGCGCAGAAAGAGTTCTATGATGATATGAATAATATAATGGGTGATTGGCTTCTATTTGCTATAAAAAATATGTAAAAGCTGCATTCGATAAATGACAATTTGATATAAAGCTGAAAAGGGATACATAGTTAAGAAGACAGGTATGACTTCAGAGAACAGAACACACACATTTGTTCTTCCAGTACTAGAGGGTTTGAAGCATCCCTTAGTTGCTTCCTTCTTCTTGCTATTTCCAACATAGTATCCTCTTCCTCATCGCTCTCTAAAGCACAATTCCACAGAACTCGTAATAAAATTGAATTTTATTATAATTTAAAAATAAAATATTCACAGCCAACTTAATTTCCAATTGTCAAAGAACGTATTTTATTCACAACAGTCAAATTCAGTCACAATAATTACAACTTTTACCAATTGAGTTATATAATACAAAAGTATCAATTGATTGATTACCAACTATCAATCGATTGTTAATTGACAACCGCAATAAGGGTGGAAGTAGCACATTTGGAAGAGATATTTGCATATGGAAAAAACGTCTGTCCTTCGAAATAACCCTCCACCGGAAGGCATAAGAAATAAATGACTATACTATACACACCTACATACGGTCATTTTTTAAATTCTAAAGATACAGTTCTCCAGCTTTCTTCATTCTCGTAAGTCAATAAGAAATCCCAAAACTTCTTCAAAAATCGATTGACAAACTTGCCTGATTTTGAAAATATTGTAAAACTTAACAACTTTAAAAAATGTTTGACACTTAACCCTGATGGCAGTTTTCAAAAGGTTAAACACCCTGAAGGCTAAAGACAATAATCTGTACGAACAATTGTTGAATGCTTTGCCAAATCTGGAGTAGAAGTTAAAGGGATCAAAATGCTGTCTCTTGAGGTTATCTTGTTTTATCTCAATTCTTTTCGAGGAAAATGTCAGAAGAAACTACTGATGATGGTAAAACAAAGCAATAAAAGGATAAACTTTTGGTTTCTTTAGGTAAACAGAAGTGCCAGATGCGTGATAGACAAAGTGTTTTAGATGTTAGTGATAACGTGTTCTCGTTAAAATTAAGTCTTACATTATATCCTTGGGGCGTAGTAATAAATTAACAAAGCGAAAGATTGTCAAGGCAAAAGGTGGCCTGTTTGTGATGTTTTTTTTGCAATTTTCTCTGCATTGAACATAATTTTTGTACAATGGTTTTTAGTTTTTAGCAAAACATTTTATGTTCCGTTGAAGAAACAACTCTGTTTGCTTTTGCTTAAAGTAAGGTTGAGTTTAAGGAAATTTGCGTAAAAGTAATTGTCGTTTTATGGAACATTTTCACCATTTAAAAGACCGTTTTGGGACGTATTCAGGGGTCTTTTGCTTTTTTTTTGGAGAGTTTTTCAGCCATTTTTGATGAGTTTTTAGGCGTGTTTCGGGGAGTTTTTTGCGTTTTCTGTGACATTTTTATGTCACTTTTTGGGGGAATTTTTATGGCGATTTCCAAGGCATTTTTTAGAGCAGTTCGCGTATAATTTTTTTGGCTTATTTAATAAAGCATTTCTGAAGTGGTTTGATTTCCGTGTAATTTTTGCAGGAACTGTTTTGATAGTACTTTAAGGCGTTTTCTTGGGCTGTTCTGTGCCGTTTCTAGGGTAATTTTCGTGTTGTTTTATTTATGGGTTGTTTTATTTCACCAGATTCCTTGTTACTTAAATTATTTTTTAATGGCTATTTTTGGGAAATGTTAATGGGTTTTTTAGGGGCCATGTTTAACTGCATCTTTTTTCGGGAAGTTTTTCTTAGCGATTTTTTGTTATAGTTTTAAACCTTTTCTTTGTCGATTTTTAGTGCATTATTTTAAACCATTTTTTGTGACATTTCTAAGCTTTTTGCGATTTGTTTTCTGAGGCGGGTATGACCATATTTAGTGCCGCTTTCGAGCCTTTTTTATGTTTTTGAACATTGTTTTGTTATTTGGGCGTTTTTAAGTATATTTTTGAAAGCATTTTTTGTGAATAAAAAATATAGCGCAACAGTTCCGTAACGACCCTAAAACTATCATTACACAACCATTCGTTTAGTTTGAGTTTCTCATATTTGGGACGAATGGAAGGGATCTACAATTCCATGCGGAGTCGAAATCTTATCACTTGGGGTCGCATAATGAAATTCCCGGAAAAAGGTAGAGTAGAGACTCATAATCTTAGCATGGACTTCAAATTCTCTTTATAGGGCAAAACGCTGTGGCGTTTTCCTTTAGTTCTCTTGTTACATTTTTCGGTAAAATTAAATAGGATTTTTTTTGGGCGTGTTTCGGTGCGCTTTTAGTGGCGTTTTCTTTGGAGGATTTTGCCTACATACGAACAAAAAGAAGCAAAAAGTTTAACAAGAAAAAAAAAACGAAAGCTTAAAAATAAAAATTAAATAACAAAGTCGAATTGAGCACAGTGGATTTAAATGAAGCTCCGTTTCTACGTCGTCTGTAACTACGACTATCGTGAGTCAGCTTTAACTCTTACAATGAGCTTTTCAGATAAATTGTACTGCTCCTGGTTTGGTAGCTCAACATTGTTCATCCTTACATCACTGACAACTGAGTTTTCGAGATGCTGAGACGCAACTCCACAGCGTTACATGACATAACAAAAGTTGTCTTCTGGAATTAGCACTATACCAAGCTTCATGCCACTCCACCCTCATGTGGTGTACATTATGTAGATTTATATCAAAATTACTCAAAGTCCACTTACCGTAAATTCTTTCCAAAAATATGAAAAACAACTTACTACACCCATTTAAATTTTCATAAAATAATCATTTTTTATTCATTTTACTTTAACATTTATTGCAAGAGCCTTATTTAGAAAAATAATATTAAACATTATAACAAAAAAATGTATTATACAACCGAAAACATTAATTCAATAACTACACACATTAAATGATAATAATTTAATACTTTTAAGTTTTAACAAATTCATAACATTGGATAGATCTAACATTCTTACATAAATTAGTAAATTTAAATAATTTCATGTAATTTAACATCTACAATAGTTATTTTTATTTCCTTAAGAAATGATTTAAATTTTTTTTATTGCTATTTTGTACCTTAAACATTAAGAGTTCATAATTATATTTATTTTCGTTTTATAATATTATCATTCTTAGCTTTAGTTTCATTCTAGACTTCTATACACAACATGTAAAAATAGAATACGCACTAAAAGTAATAGCGAATACTTACAGCAAAATAATAATTAAATAATTGCATTACTTTTAAGTAATTGATAAAATAAAAAATGGTACAATTTTTGTTTAAACAGTACTTAGTAGTGAACGTAAATGCGCTTATAGACTTAACTATTCCCAGTCGTTTTAGTTTATATTTTATTTATATTTCTCTTGTTTTCTAAGTACGTACACAAATTAAATGTTTATTATTCTTTTTTTAATTTTTCTTATGTATTACAAGTGATTTTTATTTTCCTTTCACAAAAGAAAAATACTAGAAGATGGTAAAGTGAAGAGACGTTTTACTAGATAGGTGATGCATAATGTACCCAAAACTATTTTAAGTTGTGATGGGCATAGATTTTGGAAATGAGCTGGATTGTGGACAGAAGGCGCTACAGAAAAATTGTTATCAGGGACAGAGGTAAAAATTCGATCCTTCCTTTTTTGAGGACAATAATTTTTTAACGACGAAATCGTCACTGTTAAGGGAAAATTTATGTGAACTATAGTCAATTGAATATGAACTCCTATTAAAGACAGTGATGTGGGTGATTTTTGGGTAATAACATGATTTAAACATGTGCCCTAAGCCAAAGCGTAATTCGACTCTGTTGCCCTTCCCCTCCAATAGTTCAAATTTTAGAATCTCCATTGTTCGTACTGTTTGCCCCGATTGAGATCTTGTCTAAGAGCTTTTTCTAAAGATCATGTCTATGTAGACAATATTGAAACTTTTTACGCAGAGTGCCTCAGGCATTGAAACTTCACTGGTCGGGAGCAAAAAAAAAACGGTTCCCAAGAATTGAAGCTTCCACTTGAATTTGCCATCTATTCGATATTAGCTGGTGGGAAATAATGACTTTCAAGAAATCTACACAGCTTCTAATTATATGCCCCCCCCCCAAAAAAAAAAGAAAAATAGTGGTAAAGGGACAATTTTGAAAAATTATGAAACGTGTGTCTTACAATTTTTAACTACTTCTTTTCATAGGTAGAAAAGTTTTCCATCAATCGGAAATGAGGTTTTTCCCAAATTACCCGAAGCCTGCCCAAAACGATAAGGGTAGTCTTGCACCCCTTAGAGGTAAGATTTGGGAAACACTAAAATGTGTATCTTATCACCAGTATTTTTGAGTGCTGACTTTTATTTTTCCGAGTCAGAAAAAATTATTTTTCCAGTTAACGATATACCTTCTTATGAGTTGTGCCCTAAAACAGGTCAACTGAGTTGAAAAAAATAAAAATAACAATCGTTTGAATTATTTACCAAATATTTTTCTATTCTCAATATAATCTAGTACACATAATAGAAAATAATAGTAGATATCCGCATATAAACTCACATTTTATTCAATTCAAAAAGGGGTAGGTAGAGGGGTCATTCTTAATATGTCATTTATTTCCTACTCCTCTAGCAACGAGCAATAGTTTAGGTTACTACAGCAGTTAACTTTACCGTCATTAGAGGGTTTGAGCTGTTCCTTGATGAGACTATGTATAAGATTTTTGTAGCAGAAGATGAAACCCCAACTTTAAAAAAATTAACAAATTTAAAAATATTTTAAACTTAAAATTTTTCTTTTCTAAATTTAAGATATTACAGTTCCCAATACAGCTTCCATTAAAAAGCTCCAAATAGTGTTTGAGGAAATTGCGTTCTTTTGAAAATCGGTTCGTGGGGATACCGTTACTGCTTTAGCTGTAGCTGACAGTAAGTTCGAATCAATTTTTTGCTGTATCCACGCATTATCAGTTACACTCTGGAATTTTGCTTAAAAAAAATTTAAATATATATAAATTAAGTTTAAAAATGTAAGCGCCCCGTTCATATTTTTGGGGGCGTTTTTGAGCAAAATGTCCTCAAGAAGACCAATTTTAAAAATGCTGCCAGTTGATTGAATTGGAATTTCTGTTGCATTTGTTTAAACTTAGACCGAAGTAAGAAAGTCTAAAATTCCAGCCTTGAGTATGTCGTCTCAAAAGAAAAATACCTTACCTGAGGTTGGGCGCATAAAGAGATCCCAGTAGGCCAAGGACTGTGCTAATTGAAAGGGCATTTGTTGACTCCAGAAACACTGCAGTGTCCATTCCTACTGTTTCAAAAGTATTTTCGCTAAAATGTTGGTACATTTGGCCATAATAATAAATCTTGTTGAGTATTCTTCACTATCGTCAAATGCAAATTTATAGAAAACTGTATCGACACAAAACCCATTGACAAACTTCATTGACCTATGGAACTTAAGACACACCCTGTAGTAGTATATTTTTCCTTCGACGTAATTAAAACTTTAGAAAAAGTAACAAATTCCTGTTACATAAAGTTGGAAATGGCAATGCTGGGAGTATAAGGTACTCGTGAGACCAAATGGTTTTGTAACACAAGGCGACCAGTCCCCAAGTCATGCAATTACCCGTCAACTTGTCTGCAAATGGTGATAATATCAGCAATGGACTTGTAACGCTGTGGTACAGAAATGTGTTACACTTGGAATACGAAGTACCTGTCTTCTAATGATTTCCAGATGAACACAAACAAATAGCACTTGTCAGATCTGGATGGAGAGAAGAAAAAAATCCACATCGACCTCCTTGTTTTGTTGGCAAATCACTTTACTAATAATCCTTTTCAACCTACACCTTGTATATTTTGTAGTTCACTATATCTTTGTTTGGAAAATTTCGCCATTGTGAGTTCGAAAAGTGTTAGCCTGGACCTGGACATATGATTATTAGTGGATTGCGTTTTACAACCACAACATGTTCGACATGTTCAACCTCTGTCCGTCTATTTCTTTTCTATCCCCACCGCTAATACCGTAGCGACCTGATTTCGATTTCACCACTAGATCTTTAAATTTCAAACACAACTGCAGTACCTATGTTTCCAATGGTATCTACCTCCGGACCAAAATCCATTATAAGCACTTTCCACTATATTCTATACGCAGGTAAACAACGATGCCAAGCTCTTTCCCGATTCAATCATAACAAATCGCCTTAACACTGTATACGTATATCTATGCCGCGCACGTCGCTCTATTCCCGCACCTTCAGCACTCATCATCGGTTATTGTATAGCTTCCACGAAAATCACTTAACGGTGTTGCATTCGCCGTTGATGGTGTCATCAGTGGTGCACCTTGAAAGGATATCGCCAACGGGAGCGCCGATGGTGCACACAAACTTAATGCACTTCGTCCTTCTGTTACCGAACGATATCTTGATGGTCGGCCGGACCTGCAAGAGAGAATACAAATTTTAAACAAAAGTTAAACACAGCATCCTCCCTCGTTCAGATAGCCCAACGGAAACCTGGAATTACCTTTCACAATTGCACTTTAGTAAACGTATGAAAGCCGCCCGAAATGTCCGGTTGAAAATTGTATAAATTATCGGATTTATCGTCGACGACACATAGCCCAACCAGAGGCATGTGTCCACAACATGTTCAGGTACATGACATTCGGGGCAAGCCGCAAACAGGATGTTGAGTATGAAAAACGGTGACCAACACAGAACGAATGTGAAGAAGACAAGGCCCAGGACTTTGGTGGCTTTTTGCTCGGTCGCAACGGCGTTCGCTGATAAATTGTTGCGTTTGTTTCGACTGTTGAGGAATCTGTTTTAAATATTTTTTTTTTGCTCTTTTCATTTGTTCAATTGAAAAAATAAAATAAAAAATAAAAAACCATAACTGGCTGTACGTGTACATACCGCAAATTAAGTGCAGGAGTTGTCACACTGTTGAAGGAGAACTTGAACGATTTCAGTTTGTGTCTTCGGGTTTCTCGGCTAATTGAATCGGGTGTTTGAGTTCCCTGTTCACAGGTGGCCTGTTGTAGGGTCCCTGCTGTGGATGTCACTTTCGAATTACGCCGGGAATGGGAGCCAGTGCTGTTGTTGCCATTTGTATAACCCAATTGTGGCTGGGATGCACTTGCCCTCACCGCAGATGGTCGCCTACGGGAGAATAAGGAAGAGAAATTCAATTAAATTCGAGTAAATGAAACTCTCCTAGCAGAGATTTTTAATTGAATTTTAATAATTTCAATTTGAAAGTTACCACATTCGTATATACGAGATTATGTTGCAACAAATTGGATGAGAGTTTTGCTAAAATGTGTACATATTGCGCAAAATTTTGAGAGAAAGTTGCCTACCGGGTGGTTCTTGAGTTGTAGGGAGAGAGATTAAAACTTTTATTGCTGTTTGCCCCATTAGAATCAAGTTAAGGGCCCTTGAATTGCAGATGGATATAAGTGGTCCTCAATGCGGAGGATTTAAACTTTTCTAATTTAATTCGTAGTTGCAATTGTTTTGGCACTAAATGGTATCTTTGTCCGTATACGATTTTAAATTGAAATGTTTTTGAAATCTACGCCAGTGGATCCTTTGCATACACTCATATGATGAGTGTAGTTTAGTAATTCTTTACAGGCAATATGTAGATAAGCTTCAACGAATTTCTAAGAGCCTCAATGCAACTATGCATAACTAAAAAAAAAAAAAAAATGGTTGCGATCACGCAGATTATTTTCTTCACTAAACTCAAGCTTGACAAGCCAGAATTTAAATGCTCAAAAAGTCACTGTAACCAATCTGATTCAGTGGTATTGCCCGCAAAAGCTATAATTCAAGCCAAAGTGTTTTTTTTTCTATGGACGTTTCGAGGTCATTTATTCGATTGAACTCAAATTTGCAGGAAAATCACTTATTAAAAATTAACTAACTTTCGGTTCAAAATGACTGTTTAAATAGCTCCTACAGAGTTAGTGGATCCAAAACAACCAAGTCAACTTGTTAAGGAAACTCGGATAAAAATAAACCGATTTATCAAACTCCCTGTCAAATTTTATCTGTCGTAAAAACCTAAATAAAACTGTTTGGTTGATTTTAATTGAGAAACTTGATAAAGTGTGTATTTTTTTTAACAGTTTACATTTATCATTGTTATCTCGGTAGGTTTTGCAACAGAGACTGAGTTAATTGTGAGGCATTTTTCTTATAAACCGAGCTCAAATCGCACTCCGTAAGGTGCAGTTTTTGAGCGTGTACATATTTCGGTACTTGCCCGAAAGTGGCCCCGTAAACTAGTCCATTATCATGACACTATCATCACACTTTTTCGAACTGTGCATCTTTTAGAGCTGCCTGATCTAATGACCAGTGGTGGACCACTATAGCAGCGTTATCAGTTAACGTAAATATAAAGTTTCCCCTAAGCCATGGCAGCATATTGTGTGTGTGTAGCAAATACAGCAAGGGACCAAGCCTGGAACCTTGTGGTACTGCATAATATACACTGAAGTTTCTTTGCCTTATATTGCTTTTCAAATATTAACAGAAGTTATCTCTCTAACTCCGACTCTGTTCAAAATAATGAACTAGAATCTCTTTGAAAAGATGAAGTCTGGCAATAGTGACTCCTACTCTTTTGTTGTGCTAAACTTATTGAATTTAATCTCCAATAACGTAAGTTTCGCATTATACTTCATAGAAGTCGGTCGATCTTTTTTCTTTAAGTTTAACCGACTTCTTTATTTGTTGTACCTGTTTTTCCTGCCGAAGATTCTTCGTCTTCTTCGAGGTTAGCCTGGGCCTACGAGGTTAGCTCGAGGTTAGCCTGGGCCAGCTCCTCAAGTTAGGACGGTTTTTAACTAACTGGCTACATCAATCAAAGTCCTATAAAAGCTTTATTACTGTCCCTCTGGATTGGAATCGCCAACGCTACTAGCCGTAGCATTTGTGTCAACCCGCTCTATATGTCTTAGCTGCAAAAGCTCAATTTTCTGACTAGGTCTATGTCGTCGAAGTTTAGGTTTTTTTCCATTGCACCACCTCTAGAGAGCGTCTAACAAACATCCGACAGTATAACTGTCACGAAAAAGAGCTTATTTATTAGCCGTTAGCGATGCCAAAGCAATATATGGCTTTATAAAGCTCGTCTCTATAAGAACTTGAAATCGATAAAGAAATGTTGACCGTTGAGTCTCGGCTTGTACTTCTTGGGACTTTTCTAAAATCTGCCAATGTGTGAAAATTTGATCGACTTTGGATTTTCCTGACTTAGAACCGTACCGATAGGGAACGATCAAGTTGTTGATGAGGAGTTTCGAGCGTCCAAAAAGTATGGCAGATAAGATCTTATAAGCGATTTTTAGGATACTAATTGGCGTAATTTAGGGCGTCTTCTTTTTTCGCGATTGGACAACAGATGCTGAGGTTTCATTCATCAGTCATACTCTTGTTTGACCACATTTTACGGATGAAATCGTGTACAGCAACTGCCTTATTGTCATCTCCAGTTGCTTCAAACAATTCGGCCGGTAGACCATAAGGTCCAGGAGATTCTTCGATTTAAGCTTGGATATAGTGAGGCAGTGGCTTAGTGGTTAGTGAGTTGGACTATTAAGCGAGGGTTCGATACTCGGATATTGCTGGATTTGGGGGACGTAAATTAAAAAAAAAAATTCAGAGTTATTGTTTATTTATAACGGGTGATTTTTTAAGAGGTTTAGAACTTAAAAAAAAAAAAAAAAAACACAAAAAATTCGAAAAAATGAATGAAATATTTATTTCAATCGATAGTTTGAACCTTGCAATTTAATGTTTAAAGATAATTTCATGCAAATGTTGACCGCGGCTGCGTCTCAGGTAGCCCATCCGCTGAGTCCAATTTTGGCATACTCTTTCACACATATCGGCCGGTATCTCACGAATGAATGCATGGATGTTGGCTTCCAGTGCGTCAATCGAAGCGGGCTTGTCCCTATACACATTAGCCTTGACGTACCCCCACAAAAAATAATCTAATGGTGTCAAATCGCACGATCTAGGCGGCCAATTGACCGGCCCGAAACTCGAAATTAACTGTTCACCAAACTCGCCTCGCAATTGCGCCATTGTTTCGCGTGCTGTGTGGCATGTGGCACCGTCTTGTTGAAACCTGATATCATGCAAGTCAAGAACTTCCATTTCGGACAAAAAAAAGTTTGTTATCATCGCTCGGTAGCGTTCACCATTGATAGTAACGCTGCGATTCGCATCATCTTTGAAGAAATATGGGCCAATAATGCCGCCGGCCCATAAACCGCACCAAACAGTGGCTTTTTCGGGATGCATTGGTAGCTGTTGCAATGCTTCTGGCTGATCTTCACTCCAAATGCGGCAATTTTGCTTATTTACGTACCCATCCAACCAAAAATGAGCCTCATCGCTGAACACAATTTTTCGATAAAAGCGCGCGATGAACATTTCGAACCGAGCACGAATTTTGATAGTAAAATTCAATAATTTGCAAGCGTTGTTCATTTGTAAGACGATCCATGGTTAAATTGCAAACCAAACTGAAGCTGTTTGACAGTGACACAAAGTCAGTGACACACGTCAGCTGTCAAAACCAGTGTTGCCAAAACCAAACCAGCTAAAAAATCACCCGTTATTTCAATGTTCCTCTTTATTATTAATATCTAAATATAAAATTGTTTTTAATATCGAATTTTTTTCAAATTAATTTTTTTAATTTAAACATTAAGTTGAAATCGGCACAATAGATCTTTTAGGTCGACGTGCCTTATTATCGCCTCCGCGAGTCAGAAGTTTAATAAAGTTGAAAAAAATCAGAATAAGCGGAAATTGTTTGTCTAAAGTTTGGAAAGCAGAACAACAGAAAGCTGCGTCTGCGTCAAGACGAAATTTGCAAAGTAGAATTTGGAAAGCAGCATTTCGACCCGCTCTCTTGTGCCTATATATTAAATGGTTCAATTTTTCCTGATAGGGCTATGTCTTGTCCGTTTATTTCAATATCTGGGTCATTTAATACTGTAGGTACTCCTAAGTCTTATTTACTTGGTCTGAACAAAGCACTTGGAACTTGAAATATGGTCGCGATTGAAAAATGGGGCAGGGCACAGCACGGCACGCGAGGTATAGGTTTTCTTCTACACAGATGTAGGTTGTAGGTGTTCAAATTTTGCTAGCCGATCCGCTAATAATAAAGCATAATAAATAAAGCAGAACTCGCTTATGTTTCAAATATAATTATTATTTTTGCACGGACACGAACTTGGTTTCTGGTCTTTTGCAAAAGCTGATATGAACTCAATTTGTCTGAAACATGCTCCGAGCTGAGTTTTACAGCCTACCTACTAGAGCAAGAGAGATTCCTCTGACAGCTCAGTATACCTGCCTTTTTTACGACACGATTTTTTTACATGACAGTTCGCTCTCTCCTATAAGGACAGTGAAACGTCGCTTCTACGTTTTATTTGTTTTGTACTCTGCAATTTTATGGAAGGTAGCTCCTCAAGTAGGTACCAAACTCATGTCTATTATCCCGTCAGTTAACAGTTTTAGGTACAACAATCCAATGTTCTAAACACAATTCATCCGACCACTAGTGGAATAGTTTGACAAAGCAGAAAACACTTATTGTCATCACCTCCTTTAACAGTTTATTTTGCACTAACACAAACTTTAATATCAACATCCCCCTTAATATTTCTGTCAATCCCTTAATCACGTCTTAAAGATATCTATCTGCAGAAGCTTTTAAAGCCATCAAATCCAATTCCAACGTGCAATTCCGAAAAGTGACTGCCGAACCCTTTTCGCTATGTACATACCCACCCCATCTTTCGACACATTAAAAAACCAGTAAAGAAGACTCGACAGCAATAATAGTTTTACGGCTTTTATTATTTCGTTTGTGTGTCTTTCTACTCTCGCAGTCTCGCTGCAGTTAGTGCAGTCATTCGAATTACGAATTCCGGGAATAAAGACTCCATTATTCTTGGAATGATGATAAAAACAGGAAAAAGGAGTAAAAGTGGAGGACAAAAAAAAAAAAAAAGAAAATAGTGCATAGTGCTTTGGGAAATATGAAATTGTAATTAAGCTCGAAAGTGGGTCACAACTGTGCCATGCCGAAAAAGACAACATAAAATCACAGCCCAAAGTTTCAAGCGACTAATGGTGAAGGAATTTTCGGATAGTAGATATCTAAAGCAGAACTTAAACGGGGCTATGCATGAGTTGAGGGGTTTTAGTTTTGGTTTAATTTTCGCCAGCATAAGTTATTTTTTTATTTTTTTGCTTCGAAGGGCAAATGGGATAAATGGTTGGAAACATGTAACTAGTTTGAAACAGATTTTCTTGAGCAAGCGGTGTGTGAAGTTAATTAGGTACCGTATCACAATGGCGGTGCCATGCATGTGCAGATGATTATGAAAAAAAAAGTGCTGAGCTCTTTATTAAAGTTTTTGTAGCTCTCAGCATAATTGCAATCCTTTGGAGTTGTTCGTGGAAGGGAGCTCTTTGAGGGTCTTGTATACATGGCAAAGAATTTCTTTTTTAAATAACTAAGGCAACTATTACTTTTCATTTAATAGAGCACGAGTGCTTTCTAATCTTGAGAGTGCGCGGTGCAGATGGTATTATTGAAATTATGGATTTCCTCGGATTAAATGTAAATAATTCTCAAAATTGCAAAAACGTGTTTCGGCATGTGTACAAAATGACAATTTAAGCGAACGTCGCCAGTCGTCAAGTTGGTGCGTCTGGTAAACACCTTCATACATTGTACGTTGAAAGCACAGATGGCGCTTTAATTAAAGTTCACAGCATATAAAATACTTAAATTGACTTTTAGATAACTGATAACTGCAGTCTTCAAATTTTTTGATTTTGCCAAATCCCAACAGCTTAGCTTAAATTCTGATGGTCTTTCTGTACTGCTTTCATTTTGATTGTTTTCATCAAAAACTTTAAGCTAAAATGCTGCTGTCAACTCTCCCTCCAAATGTCCTAGTATTCTTTGAAGACTGTCGCACAAGTAATGTCTATAGTTATCTAAAGAGCCATGTCTTGCTGCTCGTCCAACACGAGATTCAAAAGGCCTTGAGCCTTTTTGCTATTCAATTCTATCACGACTCGACGAATATTGTATCGATTCAGGAAAGGTTAGACTTCCAAAAACCGGTAGCCTTAACCTTAAGCTTTTTAAAAACAGCTAAATAAATAAGCTAATCTAGTTTAATATAATCGAAAAGAACACACTAAAGATAACCTATAACAGAGCCCCCTACCTCTCGGCATCTCAAACATGGCGGCCACCCATAAGTGGCTGAATCTTTCTGTAGCAACGATGAAAATACGTTTTCTGCTAGCACTAAGGGAAAAAATGTAAACTAAAATGTAATATGATCTTTTGTTTTCACGTTGAATAAACTTGAATAAAGAAAACTTATTTTCACGTTAAAACATATATTTGATTTGAATACGCAATGTAATTTTAAATAAATTCACCCTAGGCCTAGATTCAGAGTCAAACGTGTTCACTTTTAAGTTATGAACATTTTTATAAATATTTAAGCAACGTTTTAAAATTTCTCCAATATTGAGTTTCGAAGTGTGTGTTTCGGTTTCACGGCATTCAGGACTCAGCTAGCAACGAGTAAAGACCAAACGTTAGACACAACACATAATATATTATCGCATTGTACTATAATATTATACACAGTCAAATTGATGTAAAAAAAAACAAAAAATACATTTCGTTTTGATTTTCATTAACACCAAAAAAACACACTCCCAATTATACACATAAATTGGTCATTCGAGCCGGATTATAGCAATCACGTCAATCTAAGCCGTTTTTGCATACAGTTTGATGGATGATTTGAACAAGTGACACAAAGTGATATCTACGTGAATTGAAAGTGTTGCATAGTCAATTAGACGTTTTTTTTTTTAAACGCCATCCACTTCAAAACGTTGCGTATTTTATTTATGCTTAAATTTAACGATACAAATAATTCTGACATACATTTTCTTTACACAATGTAGCTTCAAACTTGGAACAACGTTAATTTAAAGTGCTGCTTATTGATTTTAAAAGTACAATAATTTAGAATCAAAGTAGAACATAATGTTCATTCTTACATTGATGTTATTCTTTTAAGTAACGATCAACGTAGATTCAAAGGGAAACATGTTAATACCTTAAGTAAGGAAAGCCTATTTCCAGTGCTAAAATGTGACTTCATTTAATTCCTGCTATGTATTTAAAATAAATTTAAGTGCATTGAATCCTCGACGAAACTTGCAAATGAAGTGTGAATTAAACATGTGTGGAAACAATTTGTTAAGAATAATATTGTGCCATTTGAAAGTGAAAAAAAATATGCCTTAAGTTTAACTTGATATTCATACATTAACCTTCAGAAGAAAAAACACATTTGGTTGCATGTTTTAGATTAGCAATTCCTCCATTGGCTACAAAAAGTCTAATTAGTGCTTACGTGATTGCAAACAGAAATTATTTCCATATTAGTTGTCAAAGGATCGCACTTAATTTTATTAGGTAGGTACTCTTTGTTTGTAATAGCTTTTTCCTTATTGTAAAAAAGAATTTTATTTCAGCCTATGAGAAAACATTTAAAAGACGAACACATTTTAAGAAATAGCTGAATTTAGGGGAAAATTATTAAATTATAAAAACTCAAATTATAGCCGGATTTTATATCAAATGCATTTATAGTATCCGACTGAAGACTTTTCACATCAAATGTCCTGAATTGGCACAAACATAATTTTAAGCCCAGACTCCCAAAATTCTTAACGTTTGTAGTAAGTAAAAAATAATAAAACGTTTGTTGAAAATAATTTTATTTAGTTTAATCAATGATTAAATATTATTGAAAATACACTTTTGAAGAAATTTAAATTGTTGCATGTTTTTTTTTTTTACTGAAATAAAAAGAAAGATGTATTAAATAATAAACGTGACATTTTCAAAGTCTACAAAGTCTAAAGAGGTTATGTGTACGAAGCATCATGTTACGGTAAAAAATTATTATTCAAATGGCTTCACTTTAAAAACAATACCTGAACGAAGTTAAATTAATGCTTGAACATAGCATTTTCAAAGTAGGATTTTTTTGAATACACAATGAACAGTGATTTCTTTCAAAATGTAATTTTAGTATTTTTATAGTCAAATACATTTGATTGTACCATAAATTATTGTCAAATTAAATTTTAAAGCATAGTACATATTTTCAAAGATGAATTTATTTAAATCTACGATGCATTATTGTTGGATTGAAATTTATAAACATTGTTTTAAAGATGGTTGAATTTGATTTAAAAATTATTCCACATCAAACCTAGGCGAATACGTGGTTAGATGATAATAGAAATTTATTCTTTTTAAATTACTGCAACAATTTGAATTAATGTCATGCTACATTGATATACAAATTTTCGTCCTCGAAGCTACATAATTTTGGAAAATGCGTAAATCGATGTGGTTTTCTTTGATTTAACGTTTTCTTTTTCTCCGGGTGAAGAGTCTTCCTTAAATTAGCGAAGGTTCAAGACATGGTTTTGTTGCCAAGAGGAAAGATGACAACCCCGAGAATGTATCTGCTATAGACTCAATGGGAAAAATTCTAAATCGTAACATTAAGGGTTGTCTAAATTAACTTTTTCGGGATGACCAGTAGGAGTCAGAAAATCTTCTTCGATGCCATAAGAGTAGTAGCATACATGTAGAAGCTGTAGCAATACTAGGGAAAAAGAGGGGAGATCCTTCAACTTGTGATGCATCAGTAGGAGATCCTTGTCCAAAATGGATACAGCTTTCTGAATTTTATTAAAGACTATTCCACTTATAGACAGTTGAGTTGTCAAACTGACGATGGAGTTCGTAGTATAATTGCCTATTAGCAGTTTGTATTGTTATGATTATAACTTTTGTTTACTAAAAAATGTTGGTAGTCAAAAATCTAGCTTGGGCGATTTAAATAAGCTCTGTTTTGTACAATTTCTTATGTATAAATTTTCATGGAGAAATGCATATATATATATTAACGAAATTGAATAAAAAAAATTTGGTTGAATGTTTTTTTGCAGCTTTTTCGTTTTTCCCACGGAAGGTTTTTCGGACATCGAAATTCCAAAAAAAAAAGGATGAATTCTAAAGATTTAAGAGTACTAGTGGCAACCGATGACAGTTTCTCTCACGCTCTCAATTGTCTCACCAATAAAAAGGCTTTCTCTCACGCTGTGCCAACTGTCAACGGGTGCGACGGACAGAAAAGTAGAAAGTAAGACTACTACTGTCCTTGGTGGGGTGAATTAAGACCAAAAATTGGTCCGCTGCTGGAACGTATAATTTTGTAAGCCGTTGCGATAGCGACAGAGGTAATGATCTGGTGAGTTTTTTTTTAACACTAGCGAAAGCAGGGAAATTTCTTAGGAAGCTTACAATTGGGTCCCCGTCGAAGTAGAAATCTTTGAAGGGGATATCAAGCTTTTGCTAGTGCGGTATTGGCACTTCCGCTGTGTGTTAGACTTCCGGTGAACCTTTTTTGGTCTAGCCTTAATCCAATAGATTAAAAAAGGTTGCATTGATGCAGTCGAGTCTAATTTAGGCCGTGGCTACACGATACAAAGCCCGCAAAAGATGAAGCTGTCACCAGGATCAATAACTAATCAGAGACTTGCGGTCTACAACTAACACACCAGACTCATTACTTATAACTCGGCAGCCGAAAGACTGTGTAATGTGTAATTTTCTGAGTACAGGAAACCAAAAAATAAGGTCGACGGAGGTAAAAAGGTACCACAAAGAAACCCTTTATACTCTGTAGTTCCTGATAGCCTGAAATAAGACGGCACAGACAAAAAATGGTGGCATGCTATCAAATGACATCGGAAGCCCCGGATACACCAGGATAGGACTCCGCTGTACCCGGGCGTCTGTTTCATACATTGAAGGAAATATGAAGGAAGCTCAAAGCCAATGACCCGGTTTCGAACAATTGTAGATGAAGCTTTTCTGACTTTGCGTTGATGGACGATGCAAAGTGTGTATCTTAACCGAAAAACACAGACTATGGGCGACATACTTATCACAAGCGGACTTCTACTACATTGGTATAAACAAAATAGTTGCGCAGCGTATAACATGGTTATAGCTGGATCCGTCACATAGAACATTAAAGGATTTCCTAAAATCACCGAATTATTCGCTCTGGGGAAATGGCCTCTTTTTTTTTGTAATTAACAAGCCGTTCGCCGACTCTGGAAGTTTTTTTCTAAACAACAGTTCGCACTAAAACTCAGTTAATTTTCAAGGACAGTAAAAATAAAATGAAAAACTAAAGAAACAAACGATGCCGTTCGGAAACGATCCCGCTAACAACATTTCCGTGAGAGTCCTTCATTATAGGCAACAAGTAATACAAAATTGTCAAATGACAGCCACTGCTCTTAGGCCCATGTTATTCCCTCGAAGTTGAACTCAACCTTAGTGTTCTATGTCAAACGCACTCCTCCTTTTCGAAAATCGACCAATTACCCCAACGCCCATGCAAATATCCTTATCCCTTCCATACTGTATTATTAGACGAGACGAATGTCGGGCTCAAGTTAAATTGCCCTATACTCATTCTTCCGCACTACTTCATGTATTTGACACATCCCATACTCTCTCCCGTCATGGGACATTAGTTGCGCCATGTAGTAAACTTAATACTTACCAGTCCTTCCGAAATCCACTTATACCCACTTTGTGACTACCAAAGGGCTCACATGACTAGTTCAAATGTGCCGAACACATTCCCGAAGAGCAACATACCGAAGGTGCCCTACTGTAATCCAAGGATTATCAAAAATAGCACGGTTTTGCATTTAGGTAACCCCTTCTCACAAATCGATTTTCTGTTTACACAGCCTCACATGAGCTCCGTTCTTCTAAGACGATTACGGAAGGAGAAAAAACTATCAAGGGCAATTACCCTTCCATTCGGATGGAGTCCCCCTCCCCCCACATCATTGTTGACGTATTGTTATGGGAATTTAATTCCCCATCGAACACACATACACGTAGGTAACAATAACTCGGTGAACAAGTTGGAAAATATTTTTTCTGAATTTGTTTTCTCCTTCGATTGGGTGTCGCCATACGAATCCCTAATGGCGTAAACTACCTATAGCTACCTCTGCTGAGGGAATTGCTTTTTTTTTGACTTTGATTTATTGTCCTGTTTACAAGTTTCAACGTCCCTTGGTCGGAGTAATTTATCAGACACGAGCTAACGTACAAAAGTATTGTGTTTTGCACAATCGTTTCACTGATTAACTTTATCCGATTGAAAACGCAAGCCAATCAGGAAGTGATTTAATTCAATTCTCAAGTGACTGCGATGTGTACTCGTAGTATCCTCGAAGTGATGTAGAGCTGCACCTAAGTCTGGAATAAAGCGACTGCTGCAGCCCATCGAAGGCATGTGTCAATGGATTTAATGATCCGTCTTCACGTTACACATGCCACACATGGCATACTCATGGGCATGGGCATAGGGTCCATTGAAAACTATTCGCATAATCATACATTGTGAGTGCAGCGTCCTTGGTTTTTATTTACTTTTTAACGTGCATATTGTGATGGCTGAACGAGTGGGTGAGACCGGAAGTTCGAAGGACACAGAAACGCATGTTTTAGGTTGGTGCTGCCATTATCCAGCGTTGGAATTCCTCTGTGCTCTGTTGGGGAGCGGAATATCCCCCCACACATTCCATACATAGTGTTGTGTTCACATCTTCCGATTAACTTAGTCCTTACTCGTAGAACAGCGTGGGTGTGTTGTCGGGTGCTGGGGAGGTGCTTGTTTACACGAATGATATGTTATTTGCGGATAGTAGGAAATTACGAAAATTACCATCATACGGTGATGTTTTGCGGAAGCATACGTAACTAGCGGAAGCGAGTTTGTGGGAGAAGGGTGAATGGGGCTCAATGTGTACAGCAGTCTGACAGTGGTGTGGGATTTAAATGGTATAAGTAGCTGTGTAATTGATATGAAACAATTTCTTCTTGAACGCATTGCTCCCACTGTTGCCACATGGATTTGGTTATTTGTTTTTATATTGGTCACATTGTCATTTCTAATGCCATTTTGATTTTTTTTTACGAAATGAAAAAAAAAGAAACTCGACTTTAATTTTTGTGCAACTTAGCGTTTTGCTTTCCGTCTGATTGTTCGGACTTAAATTTTTTTGGTAGTTCTTAGTTACAGTTGGTAATATTTATTTTCAACTTCAGACACAAACTTTATTTTGAAGAGGCAACTGTGATTGGTCCCTTCGGCAGTTACCTACACTCAGCAATTGTGATGGGCTGAGGGCTTTTGTCATATGTTCCACTATACATAGCTGATCTGTGTCTGGCGGCAACTTTGTACACGTCGTATATATTCTTGCCTCTTACCGACTTTATGCTTTTCACACCGAGCCCATAAAACCACAGCAAAAATCTGCAGTGAATATAGCCGGCTTTGTAAGACTACACCTATACAATTTGACAAAAATATGCGCAGCCTCCGATTGCCAATTAGTTATACTTGAAAGTTGTTTTAACTCTTTTAAATCTTTTTTTTACAGTCAGTCGGGTTTTTGGTTTTTTAAATAAACTTTTTTATTTGAACAAGTTTTTGGAGAAAATATATTTCCATATAAATTCCGGAATTGTGAGCTTCCGTAAGATTTAAAGTTTAAAATTTCTTATTAGTAAGTACGACGCAAACTAAAATTTTTTCAAATGATTAAAAATACGTACAAAGTTAAATTTCCATAAAACAATTAAAAATTGTAGGTGTAGTTTTATAAAAAAAAGTATTAAACTGTTTCTTTTGTGAATGGTGTGCATTATATTTATTTGTCAGCGTTTTAGGAGTATGGCTGGAGCACTTTTCCAAAATCTTTAAGGCATTTCTATTTCATGTCGCAAATGTAGTGTTCGATATGCTTATGTGATAGAAATAATAATTTATGACTAAATGCAGACACTCCACAAGACCGCGATTATTGTGAATACATCAGAAAGTTATTCATTTCACAGTTCCAGTGTACCTATTGAATATCTTGACATTTCTCTCAGACATTTGTGTGAAAAAAATGTTTTTTTTTTATAATATGTTTAGCCTATGACACTCCGGGGAAGAATACCAATTTAATGACAGGCCACTCTTTAAAATCGGTCAAGCCGTTTGGGTTATAGGGCGTCCCGTAGGAACGCACATAGGGTACGCGCGAAACACATAGGTAACCTAGTAATGATTTTTGTTTAGCTGTGTAGGTATAGTCTCCGATTGTCAATCAGTTAGGTATAGTGTCGAAAGGGCGATTTTACCAGGAAAAATGTGAACGTCAACGAATTGAATCTCAAGATACAACAGTTATTGGCAGGTAACTTGGTGATATATAAATCCGTTGATGCAATTTGCGATTTCATTGAAGCTCCAAATTTACCAATAGAGTTTTTAAACTCATTTGATTTACCAGATCAAAGTTTGATCTCCGGTTATTTTGCGTCGTAACTTGAACCCACCACGGCTGTGAAACGGCACGCTATTAGTCGTTAAAAAATTAAGGAACAAGGTTATCGAAGCCATTATTTTAAATGTCTAATTCCGGGGTGAAAGTATATTACGTCCACGAACCACTATTATGCCAACAGATTTGCCAAGTCAATTTAAATGCATTCAGTTCCCTATTACACCATGTTCCCACCAAACTGAAATCGCGAGGTTTCGATGAACTTTTACCGAAACCTTGTAAGTCGTTCCCACCGAGTTGAAATGAGTTCAAAAGGCATTAAACTGTGAATTTTAAAGTGGCTGTCAAAACAGCTGTTTGTTGACGCATAATAATACCAAAAATGAGTTCTTAACAAATTAAGGAAATAGTTGCAGCATTTTTAGGTGATTTCGCAGTACAAAGAAATCAATTCATTAAAATGTTAAATGTGCAAGTTCTTAAACTTTTTCTAATTTTTTTTTTTTTTGATTGATGTTTAATATTTTGACATCCACAAATGAACACAAAATAAACCAAAGTTCACTCTGAAGGCTTGTTCGGACACCATGTTTTTCACACGGACAATTATTATACGTGTCACGCTCTCGAGTTTGTGTTTCATACTCTAGAAATAATTCAGAACGGATCGTTCGATTTAAGCTATCTTTTCCTTGTTGGGTAAGTTAGTCTACGACTAAGAAAGGTTCATATGGCGAGAATATTTTAAATTTTTGAATGGGAATAGGAAAATTCCCAGTAAAAAATGTATGGAAAATATTTTATTTTTTTATTTTGATCGAAATTCAATGTGAGATCGTGTTTGTCAAAAATTTTAGATGAAATAATTTATTTCGTAGATTTTCTTTATGGAAGCAATTTTGTTTAGCAAGGGCAAAGCCGGTGGAGAACAGCTAGTTTTATACGAGGGGAGTTCAATATATTCGCGGTATGGGGGGGGATACTCCAAAGATGTGAAAAAATTATTTCGTGATTTTAGTAGCCCCGCTATTCAAGTGTTTTACTGTAAAATTTCATTTGGCTGTGATTATAAGTTTGCTTTGTATTTTGCGTTGAACTAAGGTGAAATGGCTGTTGTCGCGATGATCACTAAAATTGAGAACCGCGCTGTGATAAAATTTCTTACTAAACAAGGAAAAAGTAAAAAAAATATTCACAAAGAGATGGTGGCTGTTTTTCGAGATTCTGCACCTTCGTTGTCAACTGTTCAAAAATGGTCAAGTTTATTTCAAAGGGGTAGGGAGAGCATTGAAGACAATCCTCGCTTAGGCTGCCCACTAACTGGCTGCACCGGAGAAAACATTACACAAGTCGATAAACTTGTACTTGAGGATGTCCGAGTAAAGGTTAAAACGATACCTATGAAGATTAACCTTTCTATTGGTACCATACACACCATTCTTCATGACTGTATAAATCTTTCCAAATTCAGTGCAAGACGGGTGCCTCGAATGCTAACATCGCTCACAATGCTCCGGTGCACACGGCATGGATTTCTAAGGCTGTTGTACGGGATTGTGGTTTCGAAAAAATTCAACATCCAGCCTATGGTCCGGACCTTGCCCCTAGTGTTTAATTTTTGTTCCCAGATTTAAAAAAAAAACCTTCGTGGTAAGCGATTTACCGATGATGGGGAGCTCAAAACTGCAATAAATGAACATTTTGGAGAGAAAGATGAAAAATATTTTTTTGAGGGTATAGAAAAGTTAATCTCAAGATGCAATAAATGCATTAATATAAGAGAAGATTATATTGAAAAATAAAAATATTTTTAATTTAATTCGTGTTTTCCTTCATGTCGATACCGCGAATATATTGAACTCCCCTCGTATATAGTGCACTTCCATGTCAGACGAATAACCCAAAAGTGGATTTCATTAACCACAATTTTTTGTCAACCATTTCTATTATCTAGCATCGCTTCTCAGATTGTTACCTACCTATCTAATAAAATAAGAAATCAGCCAACCAAACTTTTGATGAACGAGAAAGTTTCGTTTGACTCAGTCGTGCGCTTTATTTTTGCAACAATCACGGAAGAAAATTTCACAAGTCCTTCAATTTAGTTTTTCGCCGTCTAAGCCAGTGGCAGTGATATAAGATCGGTAGGTAAATATGAGCACTTCGTGACAGTTCTCACAGCTTCACTTAAATTGCGCCCATTGTGGCCATTAAGGGGACCATTCGTGAGATATAGAAATCAGCTAGGAAAAATTGAATTCTATGCTTGTGCATGAAACCCAGGCCCTCTTCCAGCTCTGTTATATCCAGACATTCCAGTTTATCGAAATAATATCTCTTGAGGATCCTCAATCTGTTGTTCTAAATTACTTCCTCAATCCATAGTAGCTGGCGAACAGATTCCATTTCAAATTGGTCAAGAACTTTACCTAGAATAAACCTAACTTAGTCTAAGATCTATTTAGAGATGAAGTCCGTTACGAGTTGGACGTTAAAATATCAAACGCTGGGTTCCGCAATTGAAATATTTAATCTTATGTTATTCAAATAAATCTAAACTAAAAACTAAACTTAATGCTATTTGCGTGTCAGAGCGTAGTGTTAGCGGCTCGAAAGAATCAGTTCAAGCTCTCAATCTTCATATTCTTAGAAAGATGTAGAGAGAGAACAAAGACGGATTTGGGCCAAGCTCCATTTTGATTCTATCAAACAACAAATGTAGCGAGGAAGCTCATTCGGGCCGGCAGAGGGTTCAATCTCGAACTTAACATTATGTGACAATATCAAGTCTTTTCGTATTTTAAACAAGCCGTCTTCATTCATCATCATCAGCAACCTCAGCTACAAATTGGGGTAGGTAAAAAATAAAATGTACTTGTGTTCCTCTTCCCCATATCCCCTATGCACAACTTCCCGGAGAAAACCTCTTGCAAAAGTGTATTCGTCTTGAAATAATTTATTCGATTTTCAGGATTTGATGAAGTCTATAGTGTGTTGCTTTCCAGCCTCCTTCAAAATGCAGCAGTGATTGTAACCGCACAGCTACGATACGAGTGTACAGCTGCTTTCAAGTGAAAATTTCATGATTTACGATCCCGCATCGGGGAACCGTGTCGTTTGCAGTTAATTAAAGTGTTAATTAAATTGTTACATAAAGTGGTGCTGTCCCTGTGGCCGTATACACCATTGCCACCGAAAAATAGCACAGACTCTTTATGAAAATGGAGAATTCATGGTTCGTCTGTCGACTCTCATGGCCATAAATAAAATTCCACGATGGCATTTCGAAAATGCCATTTAAGCTTAAAAATACAATTTTTAAGGACACTCCCTGCGGGCCGGAGTAAATGTTTTATTATTCGTTTATGCGCCGAACAATTATGGTCGGTTCTGGCTTTACAGCTTCATATGTTGATGGTTGTCTATGTAGGCTGTGTAATAAATATTTTAATGAACAAACTTGGATATTTATTTGTGTGGAGTGTGGAGTGCAATTATTTGACTTGGGTTGGTAAAAGTATGCGGCTCTGATGGTGGGTGTTAAACAATGGAATGCTGTGCATTTTCCGCTTAATGTTGCCCAACGATTGAATGGGATGTATGCGTAATCCTCTATTTTTTTATTTTGAGTTTTTATTTGTCCTATTAAAGGTAATGGGCCGCTGAAATATTTGATACGATTTTATTGAGCTTATTTCACTCAGGCATCCATCTCGAGTATAAGACGTGTGGTTTTGCTCATGAAGGCTTCTCCAAATCTACTTCTCTCAAGCCAGTCAAAGAACAAATATGACGCGAAGAATCCTGCGATCAAAACAAACGAATGCTTCTTTATCCTCGAAAAATAATGTCCCTGCTTTTGTATAATAGGACAGGACTGAGATGATGAATGATCGTAGTGCTCTGTGACAAGTCCTTTCTACGAAACTGCATTCTTAGAGGCAAAACAAAGCGGTAGGCTACTGCAACGCATCACGCATGATTTCTGAGGTCACGACAGATGTCGGAGCCAAGGTAGTCAAAGGCCATAATTGCCGCAACATTCCAGCAACTTCTGCGCTATTAAATAAGCAGTTTCCCAGAGTTTTTCGCTGTGATGTACGAATCTACACAGATCCGTGTCAGAAAGTCACATGTCAGTCTTTTGGCATGCTTCCCGAGCGATTTTTCAGTGAAAACAAAAACCGATTTTAAAAAAAAATGTGTTATTGATACGAACGCTCGCAAGTCATTGCGTGATGATGTGTCAAAACAAGAAATGAAGAGCATTTTTTTATAGAAGTGGATACAGTGACCGAATTGTTTTCCGCAGTGCTTAAATCTTTGCAGAATCACTTCAAACTAACCCACCAAATGTGTCGTAATGATTTTTTTTCCTAGATATTATTTTGCATGCGATACTGTTCACTATGTGTCGCAAGAATAGGTACAGGGAAAAAAGTCCCCGAGCCGACTTTTTATTGCGCTAAATTCAAGGTTTAGCTTGAGAGTAGAGGACATAAGAATATACACTTAATTATATGACAATTTCGTATACAAAAATTTGCTCCTCGGAATTTGAGAAAATAAAAGACAAATTCGCAAAAATATTCATCCATTCCATGTGTGTTCGTATTCAAGTGGGTAGGTACTGAATACAGAAATTTGGCCGTCATTGTCAAAGTCACATTTCGTTACGTTGTCTTTTCCCTAAGCCGTAGACCTAAGTCCCTAACGACATGCGAATAGCATCAGCCTAAAACTTAAAAAATTTAGCTAAGCTAACACCCTAGTTCCCCGCTGAAACTAATTCTCAAGCTATTTTGGGAGCAACGGACGATCGTGAGAACCATCGTAAAATATCTGGCTAACGATCGTAAAATCATAAAACAACCTGCACCATCCAACTCCTACCAGACCAACTCGAAGTAACATCTGGTATAGTAACGACCGATCGTGGGAACCATCGAACAACATCGAGTGAACGATCTCAGAGCAGGGTCCCAGGGTTGCCAGAATTTAGTTCGCTTTAATAACCCAAACCTTAAAAATATATAGCCTAACATCACTGCCCAGAAAGAAGCCCAAAAATCGTTGAAAATATGTTCGCGTTTTTTCGATTTTCTGCAATTGACATTTTGTGGCTTGTGTCGTTGCGTCAAATCAAAAGGCCTGTTCGAGGTTACTTGACGGCAAGAGTGCTGGCAAGTTTTAAAAGTGCGGGTTTGTTCGAAAATATTTTCTTTTTTAGTTGTGTGAAAGAATAAAACAAACAAAATTAGCATACAATTTGTAAAACTATATATTGTGTTGGGCGCTTATGGAAAAATAGTTTTTTAAGTAAAAATATAGCCCAAAATACGACAAAGCGCCCAATCTGGCAACACTGCAGGGTACTATAGAGGGGACATCGACGATAACCAGGGTCATTAGCGGACGACTATACAGTGTGGACATATTTTTGTTTTGCAACAAAAGTTGTAAATAGTTTTTTATGTAATAAACGTTTGTTCAAATTTAATTACGAACAAAGTTTTTTAATTTTGTATTTACATATACATATATGTAGGTATCTTTAATTCGAATTTTTAAATTTTGTTTATTAAATTTGGTTACTCTGACAAGTTAAAAGTTAATTTCTTTTTTGTTAACAAAAATTGCAAAGTTCCTACTTGACTCCTTCATTTTGCTTTGTTCTTAGTAAACAGTGAGAATTTACTTTACGTTAAAAGGGATATTAAACCACTCTGAGTTTTCGGAATTTAATTCCCACCTTACATAGGAACTAAGTCCACTTCTCGAAAGTGGTTTTATTTCCCACTTAGTGGGAACTAAATCCTTCAGTGGACTTATTCCCGGGGACTTATTTCCCTGCACCGCAAGAATAAAACAATTCGTCTAACAGAATGGATATCAAGACTGCTGCATCGATGGCAACATCGCCAACAGAAATTGTCCTTACGAAATGACCGCAACTAGGAAAACGGGGTTTGACTCAGTTTGCAGCTATTTGAAAAGACATTGCATAGCATCATTTTGTGATTTAAACTCGGGCTTGAATTGCCCCGACCGCAAAGTAACCGAAGAGCAATACCGACATATCTTCACAAATATATACATAATCCCGCTAAAATTACCCACACTCTCAGCTTCGAGAAAAGTATCCCTCAACTGCATTCAGGACTTTATGTGCCATGCTCTACTGTGCAAAAGATTTGTCGATTCACTCAACTATTCCCGCGGCAATAGGTCTCTGCCAAACAAAGCACGAGTTCAAGTAACGACTCAACTAACCAATATTCACGATCGTGGATAGCTTACCCAAAATATAGCGCCATGCTGCAGCATGACAAGTCCACAAAGGCGGAAAATATATACTCTCGCGGACTGTGAACAAAAATAGAAATCCATCCTTGTCACCAGTACACATACAAATGGTCGTCCGGAAAACATGTTCCAAATCCGTTGCCAGTAGTTGTAGAAACATTGCGCTGACAAATGTCGCCGTTCCCCTGTCCAGAAGGTGCATGTCGCCGCTTTAACATTTTTGACAACAACACAAGTCGTAGTCGTACCCTTATACCCGATTCCAAGCCTCAACCACTGTGAAACAAATGCTCACCCAAACACAAGAGCAATTCAACATTGGGGTGACACACTCTTGGACCAATACCAAATCCGGGTCCGATTCCGACAAAAACTAAAAAGTTCAGTGTTGTCGTTGGGTAGCCTCCAACAAATTAATGAGTTGAGTAATTTGCATTGAATATCCCACAGGGTACAGGGACGGCACACAGTCGTGTCACAGCTCACACTCAAGTATGGCCACTCACAGTGATGAAGGAGTGCACATATGGTAAGTTGCGGTCAGATGTGCGCTGTTTTGCTGTACTCCTGTCCGGGGTAATGTAATATTCTCACAAGTAGGATCCTGCTGCTGGTGGTGGTAATCAAGACTAATGTCGGGGGAGCGTGACATACCAGATGTTCACGTAAGAATGAATATGTCATCAGCATCACACTGTGGATATCTCATTTTCTCAATGAGAAGGTTGTTAGGTTTTTTTTTCTGTCTTGTGTTGGTTTTACACGTAATCCTGGCAGCTCACATGATGATGGTGAGACGCTGAGCCGCCTGATGAATGTTATGGGCTTGGTTGGATGAAACTTGGCACATTGCGCCTGTCAGACGTTTTTGAATAAATTTCGGCTACAGTTTTACAGTCGCCTTGACCCGACAGCATAAGTATTTGAATGATGGAGTATCCTTGCGTGGAATGCAATACTTTGCTCACTTCAAGGCAGTGAAGTTGCTGACCCTGTGCCGTGATACGTAATTGGAATAAATTTAAGAGTGAAGCGACTTTAAGAGGATTGTGCATTGAAAATTCTCGGAGCAATAAATTAACGGCGGGAGAAATTCGAAAAGTGTGTAATCATCACGGAGGTTGTACGCTAATCAAGCGTTCAGCTGGCTTAGGATTGAGGGCTCACTTTGATCAGCGAGTAATGGAATAAGATTAAGGTATAGGTACTCTTTAAGTGACACTGCGAAAGGCGATGATTTGTTCACGAAAAGCTGATTGGAAAACTCTGCACCTAGGGTTTTTGGGATTTGTTATTTGGTTGTTAATCGAGGGGGGAGAGCTTAGTGCGTAGATGCCATATGAGTGCCCCACGAGTCAAAACAGTAATACTCAGCACCTACACTAGGTGAGCACTTGGAGGACACTTTTCTTAGAGATAAGCATCAACCATATTTTCACACTCCCTTCATGGAGACATATATGCCCAGAGGGCTACAAGTTGCAACAATTTAAGGCCAAATGTAGGAAGATTCTATAGCGGAATGGATACACCTGTCTCACTGTAGTTCTTTCTATAAAAATTTTGCTCTTTTCAGGAGAAAAACTGTAGTTATTCCTGAAAAATAACGGCAATATTTTGATGGGAAAAGCTATTGGACTTACGGGAAGATGCGCCAAGCAATAGCGTGTCGTATTCATCCGATTGTGATAAAATTTGGATGAGTTGTTGTACGCACTACTACGACAGTTTCTGATGCGATGTATCTGTTATTTAGCAAAGTCGTGTGGCAACTCCATACCTACAATTTTTTTTTTTTTAAATCTGTATTTTGGTATGTATGACAGAATTATAATTCATCCTTTATTCCCTTGGTATAGGGGAAAGTTGCGTTGCGTTGGGTATTAAATAAAACTTTCATAACGCCTATGGAAAAATATGTTTGGGATTGGAAAATAGGGGCGTGGCACTTTCTATAAAACAAAGTAAGCGTTTCAATGTAAGAAGGGAAATTTTTTTATTATTTATGTATAAGATATTGTAACACGCAGCTAGCTTCAAAAGAGCTAGATAAGAAATTGCAATACCACCCTAAACTTAAAAAGTTTTTGAACACACTTACTAATGCGTCGTCAAATGTTTCATGTGATTTCGTATTCACTTGAGAGAGGTCGCTAAAATTAGTTGGTATCGCCCCACACACACTCTCCATTTAAGCCATTGCAACTCCTACTTCCGCCTTTTTTCAATCGGAGCTTCGGACAAGTGTGGTTAATTGTCAAACGAGGTAAAACTCAATTTTTTTATTGCCGGCTAAATTTGATTATTTTTTTTTTTCTAAAAAGGCTACCCTAACTAAGTGATTGAAACAGCAGAAGTAAGTGATTATTTTTGAAATAATTCTACTCAAGCAACCTGAGCACACGAGCAAGGTAACAATTCATATAAAATTGCGCGCTAATAGTTCATCCTCAGATCAATAAACCTGTCCCATCAAGCGCACAGAATCGTAGCATCAGGGAAAGCATCCATTCCACCTGCTCTTCACAGCCACAAAGCGTATGTATTTACAAAAAGTTTACCATTCTCTCCTTTTTTTTTTGTACTTATTGTTATCTATTTAAAATACATATATTGGCATTCATGTAATGAGTGATAAGCAGTGAGAAACAAATTTCGTAAGACCGAGAGAAAACATATGGTGATCTCGTAAAGATAAAGTAGTTTACCAAAAGAAACAAAAAACTAAAAAAATAAAAACTTAGAACCTAAATACATTAAAACAATCAAATGAAATTAATATTATATACATATATTTGAGTTATTTACCCAAATATAAAACTAAAAACTTAAGTTACCTATTGAACAAGTATCTCCCGACGCTAGTGAGTATTATATACATATGCTCAATAAGAGAGTAGGAAGTAAGATTTGATTTTGTAATCCGATGAGGTTAGTGTGCACAATAACGCCAAGGAAAGTTAGACAGAGGTCATTTTGTTAGCTTATAAGCAAAAGAAACATAAGGGCCATACAGGTTGTATAAATATTAGATACAGCATAATTATAATCAAATTAATTAAATGATTATGCGTACATACAAATGAAAACGAATTGTTTTTTTTTTGTTCATTTTGATTTTTTTGGTTCTTTTATTCGAGTAAATATGTTCTAGGTGAAGATTGATAGGTGAGATCGGTGCGATGTAAAGAAGAGAAGAAGAAGGGGTGAACCGCGGTGCAGACTTAGGGGTCATCAAAATTTTAGAATCGGTTAAATGATGACGTGGTGTGACACCATGATATGGGTCATACGTGGAGGGGTATACCGATATGGCGGACACGCTTTCTGAGCCGTCATGCAAATAAGGATATAGTAGGTGGAGCTTACGTTATTATGTTTTTTTTTATATATATTTTAGTGCGATTGTATCTAGTACTAGATAAAGTAAGTTCCATGGCATTAATTCATACAGTGTAATCGTCAGTAAATTTTCCATTTCACATTTTCACAAAATTTTAAATTATAATTCTTTTATTTGGCACGATATCAATTTTGTTTTTGTGTGGGAGACATAGGCAGCAAGAACTGCGACCAATACGGCGAGCTAAGCCGAGCGTATGCCAGCGTGCCAACCTGCTGCTAATTCTAAACGGGCATAAACACCACTCATGGATAGCCAGCCCAGATTCTCCTCACAATATATTAACAGCAACGTATCTGTCGACACAGGAGTCGGTTTTGGCGTTTTTCAGTAAATGGGTACGGATTTCAACCAATTATGTCATCAGAAGTAAACAAACCTGTGCAGATGACGATTGGAGCGAAGTAGGAGTTTCCTTAAAAATCACTGAGCATCAACCAGTAGAATAGAAGGACTGGCAAAGCATTTTTCATTAACTGGCAACATGGCATACAAATTGTGGTACTTTATGAGTGTGTCCCTAGTTAGAGTCGCGAAACTGGAAGTGACAATAGTAACAGATCAAGCTAGCGTCTGACAAACATCCGAGAGCTTCCCAATTTGACTTGAAAATTAAAAACACACACCAACGAATTGTTGTCAGAAGCTGGGCCTGGGATCCTTAGGGATCTGTTACTCCAGCTATTTATTGTTTTTTTTTTTATATGGAAGAGACTATTCCCCACCTCCTAAGCACCTCTCCGATATTTATACTCAAATAAGACTACAACCAGGAAAATACTTCTTCGAAAATTTAGACGAACTTACTTTACAAAGGGTGATTTATTTAGACTTAATTTTTTTCTTTCGTGGTGTCTTGTTATTCTTATTCAGTATTTTGTTGGCAAATAAAAAAGAAAAGACTTACACCTCAACATCGTCGAATAGAAGGACTAAGCTTAACTTCTGCTAACCATTCATTTGACCATTAATTTTTTGCGCCAAATGGAAGGAACCTATAATTTTTGTGCCAAATCTGAGAGGAAAAATTGCTCATTGAGTAATCAGGTGATCACTGATCAATAGCTCAGTAGTTCAAAACCGACTTATTGAACTAAAGCTGCGATTACACGGCCATTTTTTCGAGTCATTTAAATGAAGCTCTGACGTCAGCAAAAAATGTCGTATAGAGTGCCATTCAAGCTACGATTCGTCATTGGTCATTTGCGAAAAAAATGGCGATCACACGAAATGACTATTGCCTTATTTAAATAGCAAATGACACCAATGAACAATGAGAAAAATATAGCTAATGTCATTTAGTGTTTTTCTTTCGGCAAAGACACATGCGTGCCACCTTTTTAAACAATTTAAATTGAAAAAGAAAAAAAATATTACATATAATAAATAAAAAATGTCAAAAAGAACTTTGGCGATGATGGTGGAAATTGCTGAGACAGCGTATTTGGCACCGTGTGTGCTGGGAAGCAGTGAAGATCTTGATTACTAACCAACGCGATGAAAGCGGATTGTTTGGCAAAAAAAAGTGGTTGAGCCGTGGCGAGAAGAGTGGATTTTGTGCTGGATTGCTGCTCGAATTGCGCGAAGAAGAACCTGAACTATATCGCAATGTCCTTCATATGTCAGCCAATCAATGCGATTATTTGCTGAGATTGGTGAAGCCACACATCGAAAAACAGAACACAAATATGTGAGAGAGCGTTTCAGCGGAAGCACGACTTGTAATCACTCTTTCCTTTTCCGCGTTTCGCGGTCTACGATAACGTGCATCATTCCGGAAATTCTCGACGCTATTTACAAGGTTCTTGTCGGCGAGTTTATTAAGGTTTGCTAGTAAAGTATATAGAAGAGCAAGTAGAAAATTTTGCCGAAACTGCCTATCTGATATTTTTCCTATAAGTTGTTGGTTGACTATCTGACATGCACAAGAAATTCAGGAAGAACTGAGAAACTTCAGATAGTCAAGTTTCCTTAAACTGACTCGGCTATTTTTAATCTACTTAACTTTGTATGAGCTATATTACCAGTTATCACTTGGTAGTTTTTAAGTTGGTTGATTTTAATTAAGTGATTTTTCTGTGTGTATTATTTTTTACCAAAATAGCAACCATAGATGCGACTCATCCTTTCGCTACAAAAAAAAAAAAACAAATGAAAGAAAGTACATTATTTATATCATATTAAATGCTGCTTCATTTGTCATTTGCGTAGAAAATGGCATAGCATGAATTTCGTGCCTAGTCATTTTTTTGAGGCTGCCATTTAAATGACGAAACAACCAAAAAGTTTAGTCATTTGTCATTGAAGAGCGATCACACGGCCATTTTTTTCCGTCATTTAAATGGCACTAAATTCATGTCATTTGCTCTGCCATTTTCCAAGTCATTTAAATGACGCCGAAAATGTTGTACCAAAAATGGCGATCACACGGAACGACATTTAAATGACGGCTTTGTGACGAGATTTTTACCTCAGAACGCCATTTAAATGACTCGAATGATTGATGTGGTTCCTGTCTTCGATAATCGAAGAAATCTTTCACGCAACTTAAACTGTGCCAGATATAATCGTTAGAGCATTTTTTCCAATTTATGCAGACAGTAACAGTAGCAAATTTGATATGAGCAGTTTCTAAAATTAGCGTTTTTGGAGATTCGATTCATTATGGAAACATCAATTTTACTCTAAATAAGCATTTTGGTCAAAATCGTTCTAGCCGCTGTCAGTTAAATTAAGGAAAATACTTTTTCAAAAATCTATTGTATGATAATCAAGAGAAAAACTGAGTTTGCTATTAATTTAAAAATATCAATTTGTGTTACTACCGAATGGACCGTTTTAAAAGTAGGTACATAATGTTATTCGATTTTTAAGCAAACAAAACTGGGTATATGCTGTCAGGGTAACCCCAATTACTTTAGCTCAAATATCGACTTTGGTTGCAATCGTTGGATTAGTTTTCGAACAAGTCAAACTGGTATTAAAATTGTATATTTGAAATACCATTAATATTGACGTTACCTTGGAAAAAGTGTCAAGTAGAGCATTTATAAAGTAGTAAAGTTAGGTAGAAAATACAAATTTCATTTGATAGCTTGAAGTGATTATATTGATGCTCGTCTAAGCTTCAAAAAACATCTAGAGCAAGCAAACGGAAAAGCCCCAAAAACTAGCTCACTTTCAAGGCTGATAAGTGTCATCAGGGCTGGAAACAGTATAAGAGAAGTTTCCTGTCGGTTCAAAGACAAAGCTTTCATAGATAGTCAAGCGATGGGAAAGTTTAGTTAAGTCTTATAAATAAATTTAAGTTAAGAGCCACTTTCAGTGATTTCAAAAATATATTTGCTGTTTTTTTTTTGGAAGACTGATGCAATGCCATGTGTAATTTGTTTTCCATTACGTTGTAACTGTTAGGGTACAATTTTCACCACTGGGCAAACTGAAGTTATATTAAATCCACAATTGAACCCCCATTCGAACAAACACTTTAACACTTTACGAAGTGAAAAAAGATCTAAGGTAATTGATTGAATTGTACATACCTATCTAAAGTGACGTTTTGATTTGCCTGAGCTCTCCAGTAAATACTGCCCTGCTGCGACTGTGACTGTGATATACACGGTGATTTAATGCATCGTCCTGACGATGGCGTACTGCAGCGTAGACTGGCGCTGCTCTGATTACTCTCCCGTCGATAGTTAGAAATACTGCCGCCAATGCTGCCTGCGCGGCCAACGCATGCGTCTCTTTGATGCTTTTTACTATGCTGCTGTTGCTGCTGCTGTTGCTGATGGTGATGTTGGATTTGATGATGATGCCGGTGCAGTGGATGAGGTTTCTGTTGTTTGGCGAAGTCGTTCGAGCTATTGAAATTTCGATTCGAATCGCCGAGGAATTTATTAAAACTACCACCGCTGCTGTTGCTGTAGGTATTGTTAAGCTGTTGCTGCCCATGCTGTGGGCGTATTGCAAAGCGCCCGCCGAGTCTAGAGTGAGAGGATGGGAAAACATTTTTCATTAGTTGGGAACATGGCATACAAAATGTGGTATTTCATGAGTGTGACCCTAGTTAGGGTTGGGAATCTGGAAGTCACAATAGTAACAGATCAAGTTAGCGTCTGACAAACATCCGAGAGTATTACTGCCTTGAAAGAGCATCCCAATTGGACTAGAAGATGGGACTTAGGAGATCTAGGGAACTGTTGCGCCAACTATTTTTTTTTTTTTTAAACGGAAGACTATTCCCCACCTCCTAAGCACCTACTCAGATCTTTCTACTCAAATAAGACTACAACCAGGAAAGTACCACAAATATCACACTCTCAAGAAATATTCAGGACTGATTGTATAGGGTTCTAAGTGGTTGCAATTATTTTAAGGTGCATATTCAATACCTATTGTTGAAAAAAAAAAAAAAAAAGTGGGTAATATTTGCTAAAAATAAGTTTTGCCAAGCTGTTTTTACATTTTTACTGGAAGTGTGGCATTGAGTTTTGAAAAAAACACATGAACACAGATCGGCTTTTGCGTAGGTTGTCATTTTTCAGAAATAATTCAAAAACTGATTGATTCGAAATTTTCGAGAAAGAGCAAGTACGGGATCTCACTTAAAATCCTTATATTTGTATGTAACGGGTGATTTTTTAAGAGGTTTAGAACTTTAAAAAAAAAAAAAACACAAAAAATTCGAAAAAATGAATGAAATATTTATTTGAATCGATAGTTTGAACCTTGCAATTTAATGTTTAAAGATAATTTCATGCAAATGTTGACCGCGGCTGCGTCTCAGGTAGCCCATCCGCTGAGTCCAATTTTGGCATACTGAATGCATGGATGTTGGCTTCCAGTGCGTCAATCGAAGCGGGCTTGTCCCTATACACATTAGCCTTGACATACCCCCACAAAAAATAATCTAATGGTGTCAAATCGCACGATCTAGGCGGCCAATTGACCGGCCCGAAACGTGAAATTAACTGTTCACCAAACTCGCCTCGCAATTGCGCCTTGTTTCGCGTGCTGTGTGGCATGTGGCACCGTCTTGTTGAAACCACATATCATGCAAGTCAAGAACTTCCATTTCGGGCAAAAAAAAGTTTGTTATCATCGCTCGGTAGCGTTCACCATTGACAGTAACGCTGCGATTCGCATCATCTTTGAAGAAATATGGCCCAATAATGCCGCCGGCCCATAAACCGCACCAAACAGTGGCTTTTTCGGGATGCATTGGTAGCTGTTGCAATGCTTCTGGCTGATCTTCACTCCAAATGCGGCAATTTTGCTTATTTACGTACCCATTCAACCAAAAATGAGCCTCATCGCTGAACACAATTTTTCGATAAAAAAGCGGATCCTCGGCCAGATGAACATTTCGAACCGAGCACGAATTTTGATAGTAAAATTCAATAATTTGCAAGCGTTGTTCATTTGTAAGACGATCCATGGTTAAATTGCAAACCAAACTGAAGCTGTTTGACAGTGACACAAGGTACTAAACACACGTCAGCTGTCAAAACCAGTGTTGCCAAAACCAAACCAGCTAAAAAATCACCCGTTAGTTCGATAAAAATCGTTAGAGCTGCTTCTGTAAAATTTGGCAGACAAAACAGTAACAAATATTGCAATGTTTAGTTTGAAAAAGACTATTGCTTAGCCATTTACCTGCAAACTGAGTGTAAGATACTGTTTAAAATGTAAGCACTATACTTGGTTTTGAAGGGTTTATCGAAATCGAAATTTGAGATATAAACAGTTCTCAAAATTAGCGTCTTCGCTGCTTCGAATTGAAAATTAAGGATTTTGGTCAAAATTGTTATTGACGTTTTCAGGGAAACTGAAGAAAACAAAATTAAAAAAAAAATTAACTTAGAAATTAATTTTTCTTCGTAGGTACCTATCTACCGTTTTTGATATAGGTCCAAATTTCAAAAGTTCCTTAATTAGATTTTTTAGCGAAAAACTGAAAATGCAGTCGCGTTAAACTCACCTAGTTCAGCTTAAATATCAATTTTAGTTGTTTTATATGGGATGTACCTTTAATATTGAGGTTAGGTACCTTGCACAAAAAAAAACCGACCCAAACTGTGGGCCCACAAGCTCCAAAACCGAGGTTTGAACCAAATTAGGACAGCTGTTTAGGCTGTAGTCCTCGGAAGTATACGGACCGACAGACAGATGGACAGACGGACAAAATTTGCGACCAACTTTTTTGAGTTAACATCTCGAGTTCGAAATATTGCACAAACACAATCAGGCCTATTCGGCAAAATCTTTTATCCATTTATTCTATTAAAAATTTCCATACAAAAGTTAGAACTTTCAAAAAAATCTTTTACGGGCTCTCTCTTTAACCCGGAGACATATGTAGGAACGTGTGTTCACTAATTAACGCAGTCACCGATGCACTCTTGCGAATGGTAAAACCAGTAAGAAATGGAATTATTTTTATTTTTTTAGTTGCTCAAGTTCGTCGTTTTGGACTTTTGTCGGATCACGCTCTAAGAAAAATTAGCTACTTACTTAAAAAAATGTTTTTTTCAAAGTTTTGAAAACATGTTAATTTTGGACTTCAAAATGTCGTAGTTGCTTTAAAGACTGTTCGTAATAATAACTGAAGTATTTATTTAGTAAAAATCGCCTTTCCATTTCCATTTGGCAACACCTTTCTAATGCTTCAGGAAAAAAGTAGAGCTGTAGGTAGGTACACAAAGCTTTAGAAAAATTATATTTTAGTATTGTTCATCGAATTTACGAATGATTAGCTTTATAGGGGTAGTCAGTAACCTTAGCATTCTAGGTTTAAAAATCATAACAGAATAAAAGAGAGTGTTTTGTGCCTTTTATTACAAAAGATTTTTTTAAATATGAAGTTTTGGATTTAAATGGACCTTTATAAATTCTTCGGCAACGAAATACTTACAAATGGAGACAAATGTAAAAAATGTGTATAAAAAGGTAGAGTAGATAATTGAAAATAATTGTAAATTTACATTTTTGCTTAGTCGAAAACACCCATCACTTTTTCTGGACCTTAGATTTAATAGTAATAATTCCAAACCGACTGTTTTCAATAGGCATTTTAATGTTTTTTGAAAGAAATTGAACAAAATTAAAACAAAACTGTATGTTTTGAGTGGTTCGTAACAGGTTTAAATTTTTGAAGTTTCATAGAATTTCGAAAACCAGATAACGATTTACAAAAGATCTTTTATGGTCAGACCTTTTACGATTCATAACAAAAAAAAATTATTACAGAACAAAAGATTTCCCAGAATTGGCCCAACGTAATGGAGAAAGTCAAAATTTAATGTTGTGTTTAAGACAGTGAAAGTGGATCTTAACTATTTGCCTTCCTATTTAAATTTTATTTTAAACCTTTAATGCATAATTATTTATTAGTTTAAATCAGTCTTTTTAATATCTATTTTTTTCTGTTGTTAAATTTTTTTTATTTGAAAGAAAAAACCAAATGAAAAGCAATAAACAGAATTTGTTTGCCTTAAATTTGAAAAGCCGAATTTTGTAAGGCAGAACTATGTAAAAAAAAAGCTGAGTTTCGAAAGCAGACATTTTTTGTGAGATGAGAGAATTTGTAAAGTATTATTTCGACCCGTTCCCTTTAAGATGACTTTATCCTGCGAAATCATTATTCCTACTTTGGTAAAAGTGGGCTATGGCTGCAGCTTGTCGCTATAAGCAATCCAAAATAAAAATAAAATGTATAAATGTGACGACTTTATGGCTTCCCAGACTATCCTATCCAACCTTTGATATATTTCTATGGCAACTTGCCAACAAAGCAGGAAAGTGATTTCCTAATCCGAGGACGGTTCGGAACAACAACTACGAAACAAAAATGCTTCTACCTCTTTATGAGTTGTGCTCTACTCAAAGCAATTTTATTTCCAACATGTAATGGTACCCGCCGAGGTTATCGCTGTCTACATCACTATAAACTATCACTACTTACACTTGCCAAACGCAGTAAAGTCCACGAATGTTGTTGACAATAATGCCCTCTTAGACAGAAGAACCGCAAATGGCCACCAAGCTATGAATACACAAATTTGATTACCCACTACTGGTAAGTGCCCGCATCTCAACCATATAAGTGCTGCGCAGTAATAAAACAAAACCTATTCTCAAAACCGTATCTGCACACACCGAAGTCAAACCACATTCAAAAGCCATCAAGAAGAGAGAACGTTTCAAGATATATATTGCCCGGACCATTATATGCGCGGAAGAGATCCTTTGAACGACCCAAGGCTGTTTATCTCTTCATTCCGCGATTATAAATCTCCGCACGAAATATTCCCTGCACGACAGCTCACCCCGCACTAATTATCCAAACGTTAATAAATCTCAACCACTCGACGTCAGCCCACCAGTGATATAATTCCCAAATCGAGTTAAGTAGGACTTACTACAGTGTAAGTGTCTACTAATGAACTATTCACTATACCCTTCCATTTGAAGCAGCGGATAGGGATCCACTGACACTGGGGCGTATATCCGCACACCGACTACATGAAATATTAAGTACTGGGATCTTGTGATGGATTGGTATCCTCTTCGCAAGGACAGAGTTCTTACGAAAATTGACCGAGGTGTCCTTTGCTTTATTTTTTTCTTTTTTCATAAATCCCAATGACTCCAATTTAATCCAAAGCTGGCACATGCCATCATCCATACAAATGCGGCATCCTGTTCAGAAATTAATTTACCTAAATAGAGCCAAGGTGACGAATGAGGACAAAAAAAAAATCCTGACTACCTTTGGATACGAACCTTCGAAATAATTCACTCTCCGGGTGTTCGGCTGCAAAGCGAGCTTTTTTCCTGAGCAACGGTATTGTCAGCGCGTATGTGGTTACCATCATCAGCATCGGGATGTAGAATGCCACCAGTGAGCCGAACACAAAGAACGCCCGGTTATTTATCACACAGACGCGCGGGTGGGGCATTATGTTCGACTTGTTCAATATTCCTGCAAAGATAAAAATTCCATACCGAGTGTGAGAAGAGAATTGGTGGTTGGTCGGGGGTGGAGTGTACTCACCTAAAACGGTTATTGAACTGGACACCATCATTGCCATCACCCAGACAATGGCGATTTTAATGCCGGCGAGTCGTTTTGTCGATCGATGTCGTGATCCCAGCGGGTTGCGAATACCCAGATATCGTCCCAGACTGATGAAGCACATGTGCAGGATGCTCGACGAGCAGGCCAGCACATCGCACGTGACATAAATGTTGCACCAAGTCACTCCAAGTGGCCAGTACCCTGAAAGGATAAATGTTTCTTTATGTAAAGTCGCTTTTTTTTTCTGTAGGGAGTTGGGGTTTTTTTTCCGACGGAATTCAGCACCAGAGTTGAGCTACTGATGGGACTCTACTTCAGTGGTGGGACCACCTATAGATGAAAATTTTTGTGGGAACGACGCGACGGTGAATGGAATAACAATACATCTCTGGAACATCCTGCCTGTGTAAGTCAAAATTCCGACACATACCGAGGAGGGTGCTCTACACATTGACACTTGTATTTTGTAGAAGAGGGACGAAACTTTAATTGAGGCTCCCACATTTGGATATCGGTGTATATCGATGAATTTGATACGAGATGCCTATACACGACTTGGCTTGTGGTTTTCAATTACAACGTGTATGCTCCAGGATGGTATTTGGGAAAGGTATCTCGAAATTAGCGACTGTGGTATTTTACTTGGTAATTAGTTGTATAAGCTGAGATATATATTCCTTGATTGGATTAGACAATGCTGAAGCACACATACGAGTATGTGGAGTATCCTCTTCTGTTGGATGGATAAATTGTTGTTAATGATAATGGGAATTTCAAGTAACATTCGTTTCGGGTGGAATTGAGGTTATAAATACCGATTACCTGATGGTCCCCTTTTAATTAACGGTTGATTACTTTCAGGTCCCTGCGGAGGATTTTCGATGTAATGTTGTTTGATTTGGAGTGGGGTGAAATACCGGATGGACGGGCGGTTTGTTTGGCCGTAAGTTGCAAGGTTAAGTAAGAGAACTTGGTGGCCCCGCCAATCCCCAGCGACTTCCCCAGGAACGGGGCTGTAAAAGGTGTCCCATTTGGGTGAATTTCCCTCACTATTTCTGGTACCGAAGTTTTTGTTTCCAGATCGGAGAGGTTATGGGTGTTGCTTCATAATTTTTCAAGCTTGGAGCGGGGAACCTCTGGCAGTATGTTAAATTAAAAAATGGCTAAACTGCGAATCTTTTCAGTGACAGTTATACACATGATCAACAAGACGTTCATGAAAGGTTGAATGGTGTATAAAGAAAACATTCAAGACCTTGGCTTTACTGGGTAGGAATTTAGTCATTTCATGCGTATTTGATCTACTAATAAACTGCAGCCACATAGAAAGCAGCCCATCCTCTTTTCTAGACATAGAGCGAGCTTTTAACAACGTACACACTGAACTAAACCTGGAATCGCTGGATGAGCTGGGCATTGAGGAATTTATTAGTCGATGGAAAATCAATACACTCAGAACAATAACCATTCAGGCGACACTAGGTAACATCCATTTAACCAGATTTGCCCATAAGAGACGCAACAGAGCGGCTAATGGTTATAAACAAAATTCTTGTAAAACTTGACAAGGAACTGGTCAAAGTTGTGGGACGTGGCTATACTAGTGCCAGGGAAGTTTCCCTCCATAATAAGTGAAATTATGGGGGCCACTCTAGAGAAGGGAAACTTTTTGGCTGCAAGCTGCGGCCTCGGCGTCAACCCGAGCAAAACTGAACTGATGCTGTTCACTACCAAAATCAAAATAACCGATTTTACCCTCCCCCGTCTAAAGGGCAACCACTCACGCTATCCTCCAGCGCTAAGTATCTGGGCATAATGCGTGATAGAAAACTTAACTGGAAACAAAATATCGAACACAGAGTAAGGAAGGTGTGCGTTGCCTTCTACGCCTGCAGCAAAACCTTCGGAAAGAAGTGGGGACTTCAACCAAAGATGACAGCTGTAGTGCGTCCTATTGTCAACTAGATTCAATCGAATAAACGCCCGTGTTGAGTAACAAAGCTAAAAAGACAGCAAGAACCAGCCAGGGTTGCAATGAGGGCAGTCCCAAGGGATGCTCTTACTGTGCTCCAGCATCTTCTACCTTTTGCCCTACTCACCAAAGATACCGCACTATGCAGCATTATAAGACTCAGGAAGTCTGGGTGTTGGAGTGCAACGCCGTATGGCCACAGCAACATCTTTAACTCGTTACCAAACGGCATGACCACGTTTCCAACCGACTATATTACACCCCGACTTAATTTCAAAAACGGTTCCTCTTCCAAAACTCAGTGGAAGAGGTCCGAAGTAGTTCAGAGTTTCAAAACTATCATATACACCAACGGATCTAATGCTACGTTCAGACGATTGAAAGATCTGCAAATATTGTCAGGTCTACAAATGATCTGGCAATGAGCTGCAAATTATCTGACAATAGCGAACTACCTTCCAATACCAAATTGTCAGTTCACACGTTTGCCAGGTTTTCTTTTAAACTGTGTCAATTTCATTTGCCGATGGTTTATATAATTATAATTTTTGGCGCAACAAGTCCGTAGGGACCCTAGGCCTAGCTTCTCGCAACCATTCGTTTTGTGTGAGTTTTCATTTTTGGAACGAATGGAAGGGATCTACAATTTTATGCCGATTCCAAACGGCTAATTGAGAAGCTCTTTCATGACAGTTATACTCTCGGATGTTTGTCAGACGTTCGCGAGAGGTGGCGCAGTGAAAAAACCCTGAGTTGAAAATTGGATTTTTGCGGGATTCGAACCTGAACCCCTCGCTTAGTAGTCCAACACACTAACCACTAAGCCACTGCGCCCGATGGTTTGCTTATAAATAATTTGTCTGACAACGCTTGACAGATCCGTTTGCAAACATTGTCAGACAAATTAAAAAAATGTTTCTTTCATTCGGTGGTGAAGTCTTGATGGCGGCCATTTGGGGCACTTTTGGTAATCGTCTGAACAGAGCTTAAGCTAAACAGTGGTGTGGGCTCAGAATCACCGAATATATCAGAATCATACCGTTTGCCGGATTTTGCCAGCGTTTTCCAGGCTGAATTACTGGCTATCCGTGAACGTGGCACAACGTTCAAACAAAACATTGCTATCCTTTAATTATTTATGTAGAAAATTCGTTCAATTATAGATATTTTATTTTGCTAATATGATCAGTTATTTTTAATGCGATCAGCTATTTTTGTAGAGCAATCAGTTATTATCGTCATATTCTTCCATTTGTATTTCTTAAAATAATTTTCCGCTGTATTCAGAGCTGCAAATAAACCACCAGTACAATATTTTCCATTCCAGAAAGGTTTTTTAATTTAAATTTTAATTTGCATAAATAAAAATAAATAGTTAAACAAGTTTTAAAAAAACAAATAATTTTATTCAATTTTCCAGAATTTCAAGGCCAATCCGGAGGCAGGAGGTAACATCTGATTCTTATGAACTTTATACTACTTTCTATAACCATGTGACACATTTTAATTGCCATTAGAAGTCAACAGAAAAAATAATCGAATTTCTTCTTACAAGAGTGACCTATCCTAGGAGACATCTACGTAAGAACGGTAACATGGTGCTGAAGCACGCACTCTATTAAAATTGGATAAAAATATCCAGAAATATGTTGAGAAGAAGCACGTTACTTTGTTCTGTCTGCTATATCCTCGCCCAGCTTATATTTTAGTCTCTGTCGCCATCTTCAAAATAGGTATCAATCGGCCATACTAACAACCAAATTTAGACTCGACTTTAGGGCAATAGTCAAAATTAAAATTAATTGTGTCCCAATAATCAAGTTATCTTTGACTTAACGATAATCGAGACTGTAATTTTCGATCCGAAGAACGTCGAGTCTAACCCATTATTTAATTTCAAAGGTCAGTCTGAAGAAAGTCAATTGGCTACTCAAATTACAAGCAACTGCAAATTTCAGCTTGAAAGTTCAGAAAAAAATTATAATGCATTCGAGTCATAATTTTGCGATAAAGTCAGTTGTAATTAAAGTTCCGATTAATTCGATTGTTGGTACCTACAAATTAACAGTCAACAAATTAGTTAAACCCGAGTTTACTGTTTGGTTGTTGGTAAGGCCCAATATGTTGGAAGCTAAGTGTGAATCTTTGAAACCCTAGCTCTATTAATGTTAAATTTTAGCAAATAACTAAATTAGAAGACAACATGTCTTAATGCGATTTTTGCATTTCTTGAATAAAATAAATAAATAAATAAATAAATAAGTGTGTTCGATTTAATAATAAAGTGCATATTGACTTGCCAAGCTGAAAAATTTAAAAAGAAATGTAAACTTCGCCTATTTATTTAAAAAAAAAATTATCCTATGTTACAACCGCATAAGTTCTCTATACCTCAGTAGTAAGTGCATTTAAATAAAAAATGTACCAGAATACATGCAGTCAGTATCCTCTTTGATTTTTTTCGTTTAAAAGTAAAATTCCAGGACACATTGAAGTCCTCCAATTTTTTGGTGTTTGATTTCTCGCTTCATTTTGCACTGGTAACACTTCAGTTTGTTGCGTTGCTAATTATTTTTTTCATTTTATTGCCCACATTTATGAACACTTCAACACTGCGATTCGTAAATAAATTCCGTATGTTTTAGGTATGTTTTGCTGAACTTCTGATAGACGATAGAATGTTGTAGCCTTTTTTTAGAACGTTTTCAGAAAGATTTTAGCCTCCCTTTTTGGAGCATTTTTCGAGAACTGATCTCCAAAGTATGTACTGAAATATTAATAACATTAATTTCATAAAGAAAGATGTAATGATTTTTACAGGCTTTTTTTGTGAAGGCTTTTTGAACTTAGTTTCTTGACAAGTCTTCGTTGATACAATTTTCTAGCTGCGCGGAACAAGACCCCAGGAAATATTAATGAAATTGGAATTAATTTTCATAGTAAATGTATGCCTCATTTTTAAAATACAAAGGCTCCAATTAAATGAGGCTTAAATTTGTTCTAGTACAAGCTTATATTAATGTTAAATGCAAGCCTCGTATTCAAAATATCACGATTTGCTCATTTATTCTATTACTCGCTTATGGTTTTCAACATGAGGCTTAAAATTTGTATATATCTCTTGATTTTTTCAGCAATTCTGTTAGTCGCTTACATTTAATTTTAATTATAAGTATCACGTTGAAAACCATCAGCGGTGACAAAAAAGTGTTTGTCAGCTATTTTCTTATGGAATTTATTACGCGATTTTTTAAATAATAATTAAATTGAACAAAGAAAATAATATTGTGGTCTTATTTCAATGGGTTATCATTTGATTATGAAATATTAAATTAAAAAAGGCTGAACCATTTGGGGTTCCGGTCATCGCACCTACCTGGGTCAGAGAATTCTGCGAACTTGTAAAAGTCAGATTTGTAACAAGTTCCCTTCTACAACAAGGGTTTCAAACAGACAAATTTTTTAAATGCGGGACAATTTGATACGAAAAACTCACATATATCAGCTGTAGCGTTTCTTCTGCTGGAAATCATTGAATCTTGGTCAGTTTTCAAAAAAACGTTTTCGGCTGCATTCAAATTAAAGAGGCTACCCTCTATTTTTTTTGAAGATACTCGTCTAGTGGTATAAAAGTCATCCCTTAAGTGTCAGGTGCAATTTTAAAGACTTCTTTAGTTGTCGACTCCAAGTTGGGGTAGTTCTGATTCTTCGTTTCCCAAATGTGGATTAAAATCAGAATCAGGATGATGATTATGGCAGTAGAGAACCAATTAGTTGACAAGGTCATTAGATTTGCCTTCTATAGTTGGTAACTTTGACTTGAAAACTTCTTCTATGGCATCAAGATTTTTGACTTATACCTGCTTGCAAAGTCTCACTTCAATCCACATGCCTCTCAGTATATCCCAAATGACCCTAAAAAACCTGTCACAATCACTGTGAAAAATTCGCTCCACCCCCCACCAAACGATGCTACTTTCTAAGTGGAATAGAGAAAGGAATCGACTTCGTCGTCATAAAACTAATGACGCGCCATCAAACTAGCACTCAGAAAAGAGTTTGCCTTAAATTAACCAAATTGTGTAAACTGTGTTAGAAGTTAGACAAACTAAAAACGACGCCTACTCCTTCCATCATATACCTGATTCATTAAGAACTTTAGTTATACGTGCTTTCCGAATATAATCACCTTAGCCCATTCGGAAACAAGGACAGTATCGGTTGGGCCTTCGTTGAAAATTCAAAATAATGTAAAACATTTCGCAACGTTGTCCTACTTCCTATTTTCCCCGCCGTCAATCCATCCTAATATCCCCCCTAATGTATTCTAATTTAAGCTAAAGTCCTTCTAATACAATCATTCGATGGCTGACATTTTGATTATTCATCGTATCACTTTGGGTAATGTTGGCAACAGCTTGACACGTCCTTTCGAATACAAAACATTATACCTTCTGGCCGTGTGTGTGGGTGTTGATATACGAGTATATTCTCTTGAGGAACCTCTATCTCTGCACGCGCTGTCCTTGCAAGTCGAAAGTGCTCCTTCCGCATCGCCAGCCTAAGAGCGATACAGTCTTCTCATCCGCTTTGAGTGAATTGGGTGAATCGAACCGAAGCATAAGGAGGTCCAATGGCCACTTGGCCAGAAATAGCCACTTTAGAGTAGACGGAACTATAAATATCAACATTAAAGCTGAACGAGTATCAAATATGCAAAGCGTCTGGAGCTCGTTTAGTGTAACTGGATACGTTGCCAAATTTTGAATAAGCTACTCAGTGGGAGTTCAGTTCAGACGACGCAATTATCGTTTTCGAACCCTTTTGTCGTGGCAAGGGCATGACCCTAGTTCTGTCTACTGCATGTAAAATCACTTGATGTGATTCCGGTTTCAATGAAAAACGTATTTCAAACAGTGTCCTTTAAATAAAAGGACACAGCCTCGTATTTACATAGACAGTTTGGTTTTTTTTTTCGAATTTAATTGAGTTTTTTCCCCAACTACAACTGCCAGCTAGAGGCTATCAAATTTCAGGAGACAAACATTAATTAAAGGCCTTTCGAACTGACAGCACGATTTGAAAACAATTTATTGGACACTTGATTTAAAGCCATTGTTCGTGAGATAAAATGAAAACGGAGAATCACGTCACCGAGTTCGTATAGACTGGTACTGGCCTGCAAACGTGATTGGCCATATCGGGCGTAGGTAGTTTTGAAAAGTAAATGTTTTTTTTTTTTTTTTCTGTTTTTAGCCGAAGAGCGGTGACCGTGTAACTCGAAACAGAATAAAAACAGTGGTATGTGACCAAGAGAAAAAGTCCCGTAGCGATAAATGAGTAAGTGAAATTACATAACATTAGGAGGACGTGAGGGCAATTGAGTGGCACAGATCCGGTGCTGAGGTTATATAATGAATACAGTTGGGATATCCCTTAGTGGTAATTTGCAAAACTCGCACGGTATTGTGAAGTCAAGTGTCTACTGTCGGTGATTTGTTGTCACCGACTTTTGTGTGGTTTGTTTGGCAGGTACCTATGTGATTTTTCTTCAGGCACGACTAGGCCCTTTTTCGGAATAAATCAGTCATATATTTACGAGCGGACCACTGTCTGATAGGCGTTAAATTTTTAATTATTTACAACTACATGTACACATTTTGCTTCGGTGGGTCTAGGAGGTATTTGATTCGGATTTCTTATTCAAAAACATAAACCAATTTCATCATTGTGATCACTTGATAAATTTTTATTAAAAGAAATCATGGAAGTGTATGTTGTATTTAACCATATTCCAGAAAGCTTTTTTCTTGATCATTGAAGTGAATATTGAGACTATAGCTTTTGGAGGACAAAAAAAAAAAAAACAATAGCCTACACATAGTTGTGATTTTATGACGAAGTAATTTCACGTATGTTCTTGTGACCAAACACCAGTTCTCTATTTCACCAACTTACAAATTGTTGTTTACAAGCATTTTTTATTTTATCTGTTTCACAAAATTTACAAAATTGTATTAGTTGTTTAGAAAGGGAAATTTGAAGAAATTTCATTATTTCCGTCTCAGCAAAAGCTAATTTTCTTTGTACATTGTACAAGTATAAATTTGTAACAACCCATTTTTTTGTTCATGTTTGTGTTTCACCAAATCAAGAAATTTTACAAATTTTGTTCAATCGTTGAAAAAGTCTTAAAAGGAAGATCATGTTTGTGTCGTAAAATTGTCTACGTCGAAGACATAGTACCGCCGCTAGTGACAAAAGTAAAGATTTTGTGTGACGAAAAAAAAATTATCGACATCGAATCAACTACGAAATTTCAGATTCTTTTGTTTTCAAGAAAAAGCCTTGGATAGAACGTACTAAGGTAGAAACGGAAAAAATGTTCGTATCGCGAATTAAAGCTTCGGTAGAAATTGTTTTCAATTTATTAATTTTGTGCTTTAAAATAGTGAGTTAAAGGACTTAAAAAATAATAATAAAAACACAACTCTAAAATATAAAATGTAAATATAATATGTATTGGTAAATAATAACAAATACAATTTCAAATGTTATCAATAAATACTAATTTGTAATTATAATTGTAATTTTATGAAATAGGCCACCAGAAGTGAAACTTGTCTCGCTAAATGTGTAGGTGTACGTATATACGTATAATGTATGTTAAATATAATAGCTGGATTTTGTTAAGAAATTTAATTTAAAAACTAAATCTTTAAAATATTAAAATTTTATTACAGCGCAGTTGATAAATGCATTCATTTAAGAAGTTTTCATCCAATCCAGCATATTGGTAACAACTTAGATTAAATTCAATCAACTGGTTCAGTAGTTTAATGACTGTGTAAAGTGTAAGACAAAGTTTAGGAATTTCACAGTCTATAGTGCAATAACTAAAATTCGAGAGAATTCACTTTCGTTGCCTCGCCAGATCACAATTTTCGTAACACTTAGCGATTATAGTAACTGCCAACGATGGCGAAATATTATTGGGATTTTACCATGCGATAAGAAACAAGCCAAACTGGTGTATACAAAGTCAAAAGGAAAAGTAATTTATACTGAAGAAAGAGACAATATATATATAGCCCTTTCACTTGGTATGGCCGGAAGGGCGTACATAATAGCCCTGTTTTTTTGAGCTTCGTTCTCAGCAAAGCAAAGTAAAGTAGGATTTTCAGCACGCAATTACAACAACTACGCTCTACTTGACACTTCGACGACTCACACTAGGTATTCATTCCCAGCAAGATTCACTTGGGAGTAAATGTATACTTCTGAACACCAGGGGGAGAACATTTTTGTTGCCCTCCTTGTATAATATGAATCTGTTCACAAAGTTTCTCTATTTACAGTACATACTATTCGTTGGTTGTGATTGGTGGAAATTCATAAAGAAATGCATAAGTGAACTAATTTTCAAAATAACAAATAAATATAGAGGCTTTTATTAAAATATGCAATAAATTATTTTTTGTATGTAAGCTGCAAATATTGTTTTAGAAAAATATACATTACTAAACTTGTAATCGTAAGATATTAGTGTATTAATAATTGAGATATATATTTTTATATTTTTTAAACCCCAAAATATGAGGAAGGATCAATATCCATTGTAAAATTTTATGCAAAAAAATTGTATTTCTTTGACTGAAAAAAGTTACTTCTTGTGATGTGCCCAATCATGTTGTATCATGCTACCTACTGAACAGGCCCACACTGCCACCTTTTTTGATAAAACCTACTGTTCAGAAAGCTGCTGGGAATCGTTTAAGTGCACATTTTCCTACTTTACTTTGCTTTGCTGAGATTGAAGCTCAAAAAAACAAGCCTAATATTATTTTATTTGCAAAGTCTAGAAAAAATGGAGTTGTCAGATGGGCAATCACAAGTACTCAAGTTTTGGAATTAATTTTGTGATCTTAAACTTAATTTAAGCACAACTATTCACTTAAAAAATTAAGTATGAAGAATTAAAAAAAATGTATATCTCGCCACAGCGCCAGTCGCCTGAGAATTGTTTTGTCCCATACGACATTTTCATGTTTTTTTTCGAAATTGATTCTAAGGTATTGTTTTATGCTCTTTTCAAATAATCTGCAATCGTTTTTGCACTGAGCCTTACCAATGCTTAGATATCAAGCATCCAACCCCGTGAAACCGGGAAATATGTATTCAAAACATTATTTCTGAATCAGATGCTGAGAAATGTGTATAAACTACGAAGCTTGCAGTCCGATTTCTTTAATTCTTTAGTTATGTTATTTTACATTCCACAAAGTAAGCACTGGTATCAGGACATTGACTTTTCTTTATTTAACAGAGGGAAAAACGACACCATCAGCATCTGCACGAAAATGACAGCTTCGTCCAGAGTTGTGGAAATCGCAAGTTCGAAAAGGGAATTTTTTGTTCTGAATGAGTTCCAAAAAATGTTTCCGTTTACATTAAAACTGATTGTGATAAACTGCAGAGGTGCTGTTATTATTATTATGATTATTATTTAACTAAATTAACTAGAGGCCCAATGGTGGAAATTCTACCATTAGGTATAGTAACAAAATTATACACAGCATTGTATCTCTGCACAATATTAAAAAAAATCAAGCGAATATGTCGTGTTTATTGCAGTGAAAGTGGTCCTTAATAATTTCCCTTCGCCTATTTATAAGATAAAATAAGAACTTTAAAGTCGAAAGCGAAATTGAATTTTCTTTTAAAATGTAATAGTTCACCTCCATTTTTTTTTTTACATTTTCAGTATCATGAATGAGAATTGTTTTGTAGGATATCCAGTTTTTGGTGTTTCACCGTAAATATGTATAAAATGTATAATGTGGGGCATATGACCAAAAAGTTGACGTTCACGTAAACTTATGTAGCAACGCCTTGAAAATTGGAACGTGAACTATAATAATAAAACGAACTTAATATGGCAACAAAATTAAAAAAAAAAACTAACATATAGATTTTTAATAATAAGTTCACAAACATTTAACTTCCTTTTCGTCAAAACGATGTCAATGGCGTATGGGACAAAACAATTCTCAGGAAACGAACTGTCGAGTCAAAGACTATTAAGCTGCAGTCAACCAACCATACATATCAACAAAATTTCTTCGAATTCTGTTAATTGATTTCGGAGATTGACAACACCATAACCAACATATCCGCTCAAATTCAGGTATGTTCACTTTTAACCTTTAACTCACAAACCGATACACATACGAAGATCGTATTCACACCAAACCTAAGTATTAACGTCACCTTTCGGGGGGAGTTCTCAGAAGCAAAATCAGTTCACGAGCTACAGAGAACACTAATTTCAGACACAATAAGAATTATTTGTATGTATCTAGACTAAATTATTTATTTAGGTCCACTAAATAAAACAGATCCACGAAAAAAAAATATAACAAATAAAAATTAAAAATTTTAAATTAATTTTAAGGGTGTGACAGCTCATATTCGACATATTTCTGCTTTGAGTTCGAAGAGCAGTTGCTGTTAAGTTGCCTAGGTTTGAACACACTCTTGTTACCCAAATGTACTCAAGAGGGAAACAGCCATTAAAGAGACCCTGCCGATTTCCTTGAAGTCGGTCTGAAAAAAGGTGAGACCCGAGTTGAAATTCGTTGGTCTTTCATGATCTGTTGCAACACTTAAGTAGTTGAAGAACTCCATAGGTATAGCAAAGACCTGTTCTTAAGGCATACCCAACCTCTTTTACATTGAGTGATGAAATTGCTTCTTGAATGTTGGTCCTCTTTTTCTCTGTTTGCCTTTCAATCAGCTGCTGGAAACGGTGCTTACGCACTGTGCCCTGATTGTTTCCTCAACTGTTTTCGAAGAGCATATGCCTTATGGTTGCTTGACTTTTCTATATAACCTCCCGTCTTTGATTCGTTTACGCTTTTATTCGGCGAATATTTGTAATAGACGACAAACAGTTGTTTGCTGTGGATTTGAAGCATTTTTTCGGACTTGTCGGAGTTTATTTTGGGGCAAACTAATGCCGCTTGAGTTGAGTTCCTTTCCTTCATCCAATCCAATAGCTGCGGTCTTGCAGTAGCTTAATTTGTACATTTTCTTATGGACCGTCCTTTGCGGAGCTGGTATTATACTTAAACTACATCTTTGTTGATGTGACAATTCTGTAACCTATATTATTGTTGGCGTTTTTGGTGTATAAATGTAAAGTGAAACCCGCTGTTGACTCTTGGAACCAACGAAAAGTATTGGCAGTGATTCTGATGCTCAGCTTGATAGGATGCAACGTTTGGTATTGGAATTGTTGGGCTGCTCTGCTGGACGGAGTCCAACGCAAGTATTTTAAGTAACCAAAAAAGCCTGTCCTAATGTCTGGTATTTCTTGGGAATAATACAAAGCATCTGTAGATCGACCCAAAGTTTGATGTTTCCTTGAGGATAACCCTGGATTTGATGAATCTATATCTTAGCCTTTTCGATAGGCATCGAATCATTGATGTTGCCAATTTCATCAGGTGAAGCTCACTTGTCCTCGTAAGACAGTTGACCTTTAAATCTAGCCGCCAATAGAGAAATGAACGAGTAAAGAATCGCCCCACGGAATGCGTGCTCTTAGTTAAAGTTGTAGGCATTTCGTCCATCGATAAGCACTTCCTTTTGGTCGGTGATCTAAAATGGACACAACTTGGAGTCCATTGCATACCGGTATTCATCCTCTTGGTATTCCCGAATGAGATAATTGAAGCAATTCCTGCACCTCTTCAATGGAGAAAGGTCCTGATGACTTAGAGTCGGTAATGGGAGATCAAACGTTCACTGAAGCGACCTTTCCAACGACAAACGTGACCCACAAATTTATATCTATTATGATGACTTCCCGAAATCCGTTTAAGAACAAGGGACATTTTCATCGCATCAGTCCATTAGAAAAACGTGCCAACAGCCTTAGCCCACTTACACCCTAACCTCGCAACACCGAAGACTGCTCCAAAAGGTTCTCATTTAAACTGGGTCCACATTTGGCCAAATACTTTAATGATAATAAGACCAATTCGGGATAGCAATCTGCTCGGCAGATTCCACATAATTTCCGGTTGACATACTTCCACATGGACATGCCTTACATAATCCCAGTACATTCTCTGCAAAAACAGCACAATTGGGGTAACTGAAACAATGTTCAGCAATTTTCCGCTACAATTGATTCGTTCGTGTGTGGGTCCGCAACTCATATCCAAGACAATTATTGGCACTGGTCTTGGATACATCCTTTAGTCTCCTTTTTCTACTGTACGAGTATGACCGAGAGCCATTCGTGTGCGAAATGGAATTCCCAACTGCGTTTTGCTGGCGCAAACAATTTAATTCCACCGAAGGGTGTCCTCACATCCCCATATATGTGCCGTACAAATTATGTACGTACACCGAACGCGAGATATCTCATCAGTGAGTATAGGTATTTGTGTTTGGGGATAAATTTACCCTGTACCATCAGATATGCCTTCAATTGGCACTTGAACAGGCGGAGTGAAGTACAACACACAGCGACACAGCAAAGGACTCAATGTCAGCCCAATAAATATCCACAGTTCATTTAATTCATTCGCCAGTGTGAACAGCTTCCTTTAGTGTTTACATTCGATTAAACGCTTGACTGGATTGATTGCGATAAGGGTCGGTGTCCGGTCAGTATCTTTTCATCATCCCCCCACCGACGCGACAAGTGCTGGCCATGGCAAATCATTGCCGTAGACAGAGACTGGGGGAGCAAAAAAAAAACAAAAATATGTAATAGACAGCTGGGGTTTGGGGGTAGACGGCGCGATGGCAAGCACGTCGGGTGATGCTGATGGTTTTAGCAGTTCATTGGTGTCCGGGATAATTGGGCATGTTGTCAACGCTCAGTAGAAAAAGTTGACAAGCTCTCCGATTTGATGTCTTGTTGGACGCACTGCGTTTGATGTGCAGTCACGGAAATGAATTTCTTTACTTCACTGTCAAAGGGAGTTTATTTGATGATGTTGAGACGTTAGAGGTCTTTCATTTCAAATGTAGTAGAAGGACACGTTGGGTTTTTTCTATGCGGGTACGCGTTTGCTTCGTCTGTTGTATGGTCTGTCATTCAAAGGAAATTGACATTCGTCCTGACTAGCGTTTGGTACTTCCAGCTTTTGGACGGTACAAAACGAGGTTGTTTGATAAATTTCCGTTGATCATAAAGGTTAGTTTTGCCAACTTGTAGGCAGTTAGGTACCTACCGCAGTTCGCTGTATAGTTTAGCTTATGCTGCACAGGCGGTTGAAAAATGGATGAGGGTTTCTGAATATTGCCAGTCAAGTTCGTCGATTTGTTCGTTTCCATAAATTCACTGATCCAGTGAATTTAAATCGTTTCGACATTCTTACCCAATTTTTAGGGTTATGTTTTTGGTGGGTAGATGGGAGTCTTCAGCAAATTTGTTTTGAAGTACATATATGTAGTACACAACTTTGGAATTTGTTGTAGAAATATGTTGCAATTTCGTGTATTACAGAGCCCTGTTGGTGTCCACTTTTACTGGCGCCTTCAACTGACGAAGGTTTTGGACTTTTTTATACTGCAAAACTCTTCGTCTGACAACTGTAGCATAATCCGTCTTCCGTATTGATTCGAAATAGGTAAAGTCTGCGCCTCTGATCTGGTACTGTCTAAAGCATTCCAAGATATTATTTTGCTCTTAATTATTGTGATTGCTTTTACAGTTAACGCCCCGTTCATGGTCTTGTCGCACTAGAAAGTGACTGTGTGTATTCAGTGACTTATCGAGTTTTTCAGCAGCCTGTCAAAGAGTTTCAGAAAGTTTAAGGTTGGTTTTGTTGTTTTTGGATAATCAACAGTCAGTCAGACCCAGGACTTTGGATCGTTACTGTGCTAGCGAAGAGTCTTTTGAAGCGAATATAGCTTTTTTACGGACGGTCGGTGGGTCACGCATATAAATTATTCAAAAAGATGGGGAGTAAACCGAAAAAAATCGTCACCGTAACGTTAACTTCCCCCTCCATGGCGCACTTGGAAGATGAAAACTCTAGAACGGCTCCACCGATTTGGATGATTTTTGTTTTGTGTTGTTCGTCTTGATTCAGGGATGGTTTAGGAAAAAAGAAAAGTCGAAAAATTCTTAAATATATGTGTGTAGAGAGCGAAAGAGGAACAGAGAGAGTAATCTAAACTAACAGGCACTATGAAAAATTAAAATGAATTTTAAATAGGCCGCCACGTAACACGGGCCCATACTTTACGTCCAATGATTCGCTTCTTTCGGCCGTCCCACGACAGCTCGATTTTTTTTATATAAGTCTCGCGTCTTCACGTCGGGTATTTCTACAGATTATTTTACACATAAGAGTTTGTTTGTAAATAAATAATTGCACTATCTTTGAAAATTAATAAGGTAAAATAATTATTTCCGTACAAGAGATTCAAGCTAAATCCAAGGAGGAAATTACAATTCGTCAACAATTTAACCGAAAGAGGAAATAATAGTATTTTCGACAGCAAACCAATAAGGAAATCAAATAAAATAAATCATAAATCATGTAAAAATCTAAATAAAATTATATAATTCAAAACAATAAGCTTTTATTAAAAGCAAAAGGGGATAGAAAAAAGACAAAAGTAAATAAGCATAACAGGATACAAATTTTGAGGAAAAGATGAATTTATTTAGTTGCAACACGAGATGAAGCTTTAGCAGAGTTATTCAAATAAAAAAAAGAGGAGCTTTAAACGTGTTGGAGCATCATCGTCATCATCATCATCGTCACCATTCTTCTTATTGTCACCATTCTCCTCATCGTCGTATCATCACATCACTATCGTCATCATAATAATTCACAATTATAATTGAATTTTATATCATTTGAATCTGGCGCTCTAAATTATACCATTCATCATATTTTTTATATTTGCCAATTCGCCACTTAATTCAAACTTTTAAGAATAACGTAATGTCTCTCTCACGATGAAGAAAGCTGTTATTTCAGCTTGTATATAAACCCTCAATGAAATAAAGCTTTTTTACTCTTGTTCAAAACCCTTCATATGAATATTTCACATCCGTTTGACAATCGGTCAACGCAACAACCAGGATCCACCTAGTCCTTACTCGAAGGTCAACTAGAGGTCCGGAGGTTGACGGTCGTACTAACCAAGATCGTTCAAAACGTGAATATTATTTGAGTTCCGAAAGTCAGGTTTTATATTATTATTAAAATAAAATTCTGCTTGAAGCGATCGTCTAAAGAAAAATATATAAAAATGTATGATTTTTTGCCTTTGAATTTGGTGAACAGGGTAACCAACTGTTCTCGTGAAAAAGTGAAATGGAAATATTTTGATTTCGATTCAGGACAGTTTTGTGTATTACAGAGAAAAAATCTATTTTGTTCACCTTCTCATTTGCAAGTGAATGTTTTTAGTGAAAGTTTGAAAATAGCGAACCTAAATTTGGTTCACCACTTATTGAACGAGAATCGGTTTTTTAGTACCTCTTCACCACTGAGCGATTTTTTTTTTTCGATTTTCCAAATTTATTAATTTTGGTTGCGGTCTATTTTGAAACTTTACTAATAGCTCCTTTCTTATTCTCGTTACTTTCAAATAATAATTTAAAAAGTCAGCATTTACTTCAGCAGTCTGCGGAGATTCTAAAGCTTTTTGGCGAAATGTCCGTATGTTGAGTGAATGCAACCAAAAAAAAATTGGACTGCGATCAGTGCTTGCGATTTGCCTGCCCGAACCAAAAATGTAAAGGGTCACTAATTTTTTTAAAAACTCACATTGTTATTTGATATCAGATGAATAACCCAAAAGTGGATCTTCATTTCAAAGTGAGCTCCATCGCTAAAAAAATTCGTATATGTAAATTGACGTAGTGCACGATACGTACTTCGAACAGAACCATCATTTTCAAAATAAATTTGCACAATCTGGAAGCGTTCTTCAGGCGTCAGTCAGTCTATTCATGTTGCAATGCCAAACCAAACTAAAAATAAATCACTTGGCAGTTATTTAAAATAGTGTTGCCAACTTAAAGTTCTATACCTAAAAAAAAAAAAAACATTTATATTGACTTTAGTTAATTTTGAATAATCTGCAATTTGGGTTTGTTGTCTAACTAAATTTTAGTTTTTAAAAATAGAACAATTAAATAGATGTTTTCATTGTGTAGAGATTTGTGTAAGAGATTTGAGGAGCCACAATTTTTTGAGACTTGAAAATAAATTAACATAAATTTGGTGGATGTGCCAAAAAAAAAATTACGCGTACCTAAGTATGAAGGTGTAACTAATTTGGGGCAACTATAAAAATTTGTTCACAGAGTTTCTTAGTAGCCATGTGATGTCTTTCAGTTATACTTGAAAGAAAGTGACCCCATTTAGATATGTCTTCAGCGAGAGTCCCCTCATATCCGTTGAGCCAAGTCGTGGAAAATACAAGCGTGGTGAAGGTGATACTGTAGAAACACGGACGCTCTTTCGTTTTCATTGCTCAATCAAGTCCTGTAGTTATGGTGCATAAGGGTGGTTTACGAAGCGGAAGGTTACAGGAAAGGAAAAGGAATTTCATCCACTTTGGTGTACCCAATAGGTATTTCATTAGAAACTCAGCGCAACTATCCATTGTTGAAGAAACGCTTTTTCTACATAAAATATCTGGGATATGTGACCACCAATCCGTCCAAACAATTATCCAATACAGCATGACGTGGGCGAGGGGTATAAGCCGGATTGTCTGTACAGATTCCCAAGAAGCAACTCAACTACCCGCAGGCATAACCTAGGAGCATTTCTATCTGCCACAACACCTTACAAGTGCTGCCTCTCCCGATGAATTCTGAGAAACAGCTCAATAACCGAGTTCCATTTAATGTCCCATTCTTCGCTTACAACTACCTAATTCGTTTTGAATAAGCCATTCAAAGTGAATGCCACCCAAACACCCGTATTGTTGTCATTTTGGTTGAATAAATTATTCATACATCGAAATAGCATTTGCCATGCGAAGCACATACCTTTTACAGCATTACGAGGCCGATCACTCCACCCGATCCAGCGTTTTTATACGCTCAAAATAATACAAACAAACCTAGAGAAAGAATAAATAAATCAAATTTCAATTTCATACGTTGCGGCAGACCGCGCGCACTTTTTCCAAACAATTTGAATCAAATTCACCTTACATTCAGATGGATAGCAGCTTTTTCCACCGCCCGAGTGTGGGTGGTGCCAGAAGCCACAGCCATCAGCCAGCAGACCACAGACCTTCGCGGCAGAAATATGTCAAATCAAATTGAAATGCCTGGTGCGATAAATTTCTGCCGCACGCAGCATAGACAAAACCTCGGTTGCTGCATGTGCAAATTGATTTGCGAACGATTTCCCCAAAATGATATTTTACTACGCATTTAGCTCCTTTTTTCCCAAATGATTGAGGACATTTTCTGAACACAAACAGGGACCTGTCCTATATACATATCACAAACAGAACAATTGAACCGAAATGTCAATTGGGTTAAGGGGGGAAATAAGGGAAGACCGACAAAACAAAAAATCCTCCTGACAAATCTTCTTGTCAAATTACATCGGAGGATATAGCTCAATCATTTCCGTCGTTTCCCCGAGGAGACGCCACTTGCCTTCGTTCGCCCACAAGTGCCGGGTGAATAAAAATGGAATTCGACCATTTTTCCACATTCAGCTGTCGGGGTTCTCGAACCACCCACGGCGCACAAATTTCCCGCGTCGAAAGGAATAACAGCCTAATCGGAAAATTTTATAACACACTATGACAGGCAGGTGGTTTTCTGTTCTCAAATACTGTGCGATTCATCGGGCCCGGCTGTCACTTGAGTGTTTGGGTGGCGCAAGCTCAACCCATGTTAGGCATTCGCATAAATTGCTAGACTTACCGAGAAAACATTTTCCTATCAACATGCTGCCCGAAATAATTTTTGTTGGGCGTAAAGTTGTTGCTCGAAAATAATCCACGGGAGAGAGAGAGAGAGTCATGCCATTTTGGCACTGTATAGGTATGTGCTCCATCAATCCTTCGGGGTGAATTGATTGAGATAATTTGTTTAAACATTTCGCCAGATATTTTTGCAGAATTGCTTCAGCAGCTGGAGATTTAATTACGATAACTGGGTTCTGGCTGAATCCGTCGGCTAGACACATGTGATAAGCAATATAGCTTGAATCGGCGAAGCAGTTGGGCGCCGCTAATGGAGATGAATTTGTCTTAAATCGAATCGGGGCTATAGAGTTACCTGAAAGGGATTTCGTCAGAGTTTCGTGCCGATGGCAAGTGCCTTTATGCCGTGATTAATGGGGATAATATTGCGCTAAGCCTTGCGCTAGGTTATATTTGAAATGAGATTTGCTGCCTGTATGGTTTGGGGGTAGGTACTTATCTTTGGGGTGATTTTCTTTTTAGATCTACCGGCGGGAACTTAACTATGGAGGTGGCTTTTTAATATCCCATAAAGAGGTGTTTATTGTACGTCAGTTTAAGACTGGTGTCAGTTTACTAAAAGCCGCAAATGTGAAGAGGACCTAAAACTAGGAATGCTTGCGAGTAACATTTTGTTTACAAAAATTTTTTTTAAAAGTAAAAATGCTGAGGAGCCTTTTCACCATAGTCTAAAAAAGATTCCAAATGACAGAAATATTGATTTTAATGCTCGAACTTATGGGGCATTCTCTTCAACTCACTCTCTTCAACGCCCTTTTTGGTCAGATACAAAGAGTGATATGATCTCAACTTGCGCGCCACATCCAATAAGGTGTGTTTCCATTACTTCTCCATGCTACTTATCAGAGAAAGGGGGCTCTGTCTCTCACATGATCGAACATCATCATCATCGGACACTTTTTTTTCGGATACTAAGACAATGTGACTTGTAAGTGACAAATGAAAATTTCCTATGTCACATAGTGGGATGAGTGCAATAGCATCCAGTGCTGTGACTGCGGTCCACTGGTCACAATGGTCCAATCCCATGAAGGACTGTTCTAGAGACAATTCTCTTTCCCAGGGACTCCATTACCAGTATATAGCTACTGATCGAACTTTCGAAATCCAAGAGTCACTTAAATTTAGAATTCTTACAAAATTCAAGGCCTGTGCCGAACATTCGTACATCAACCAAATCACAGTGGAACCAGAATGGTTAATTGGACCCTAAGCCTTCAATCTCGAGCTCTATTGAATTTTGTGAAGCCTTGGGGTAGTGTCCACAACGTGTGGACAATAAGTTTTCGCATGAAGGCGAACAACAGGTGGAAGGAACTAACGCGAATCCTTTGGCCAAAATATAATTCAAGTCGGGGACAAACAAGCTTAGGAAGTTGGACAAATCATCGCTATTAAAGTTTAGTAGAGGCTTTGAGCAACTATAAGCTATAACCTAAGAAGACCACTACTCAGGTGGTGCACGCAAGTTTAAGTGGATCTTAACCAACTTGTGAGAAACTGAAGACAGCTGGCTAGAGCCACATGGACCTCTACCTACCCCAAAAAAAATAGAATGTCTCACAAGCATCTTTTGTGGCAGGCTCTATTCAAGGGCGGCAACCCTAAGCCTATGACAGCATTTAAAGGAATGGCTTATTTTGGGGACTGGGGCAGTTAGAAAAATCCCAGAACAGTGGCTTTTAAGCTTAAGCCACTTGACCTTTCACAGAAATCAATTTTATCCCTATTAATCAGCCTTCCTAAATACAGCAGCGTGTTACAAGATCAGGTACTGGCAGTTAAAGCAGCTGCAATTATGGAAATACCCCATACCGATATAAGTTTTTTCATTGACAGAAAAACTTCAATGAAATCTATTTTTATGCCGTAGAGATAAGATCTAAGTTTGTGGTCGGACAAAAAGTTAGCTATGGATGTTATTTTGAAAAAGCTGTTGATCTAGCGAGAAAGCGATCTTTCATTGACCTAAGCCAGGCTGATACTCCAGCTATGGCTCACGCTGATAGGCGATTGAGAACAAAATACTGATAAAAGAAAGTTGAAATAAGGGAAATGCTGCTTATAGCATGGTTGAGGCGCGGAGGAACCACTGCTCAGCATTCCTTCATTTAAGAAATAGAACCCTAAAAGTATATACCTTTTTGAAGTTATAGAAAATCTTTCTGACATCTGCATAAATTACTTGCTAAAATTTCTATATGCCAAGGCGAATTGGCTAGCTATACTCGGGTTTCCATTAGTTGTCATATAGTTAGAGAGCCACAAACCCCAAACGCATTATAAAAGATCCGCATTGATCTATGTTTTGTTCTGTCTCTCCGACGCACCTACCTAACCTAACTTTACTTATAAGTTCTGGCTCAGTGTCATCGTAGTATGTTATGTGGATGAGTGATTATGGGAGATCTTAACAGATGTACCGCTTATACCAGTTGTTTGGGGTTATTATAACACACCTACTGAACAAAGATTCAAAAAATAAGGCCTTACGTTTCGCTTTGAAAACAACCCAGATGCATAAAAAAAATGATACGCTTATTAGCAGCCCAATCGAAAAGAAGTCACCAAGAATTTTAAATCTGACGTTCTTGAGGATAGCTGCGTATTCGGTGATTCTGTCGCTTCAACTTATATTTTGTGTAAGTGTTTCATTTTATGTGGTTAAGCGGTTAGTGTGATCGATTACTAAGCGAGGGGTCCTCGGTTAGATTCCCAAAAAAAAAAAACATTATAAGGTTTTTTCCAAGTCCGCCACCTCTCGCAAACGTTTGACAAACAAACTGGCATGAAAATACTTCTAAATTCGCTTTTGAACTCGGCCTGGAATTGTTGATCCCTTTCACTCGTCCCAAAAATTAAGAACCCACACGCACCTCACTTCCCATACACAAAGAAGACGATCCTATAAATTGGACGAATTGAGCCGTTGAAGGGCAACACATGAATCGGGGCGTATCAGTGCGGCCAACCTCCCTGGAGATTAACCGAAGACCGCTGTGAGGCGTATCCTCTAAAAGACCAACCAATCTCAAGTCTCGACTGCCATTGTTTCATCGATTTCATTGCCGCATCTTCTTGCGAACCGACAAACCGCTGATACTTCGATTTGGCAAGACAGATGAACTCAAACGTCCTGAGTCAAACAACGAAATGCAGAATCCAAATCCTAAGATTTCTACTTTACGAAGACTGACAGAAAGGGACGCGTTCCTTGTTCAATAGATTTGGGGCAACGTATGTGCAAAAAAGGGCGAATGCAAACGAAAAATGCAAATGTCCACTCCACAAACTGTGCGATCAAAATTTTACTAATTTCCATGAAGCCAAAAATCTTCCTTCTTTGGCTTCGAGCGAACTTATGTCTTTGTTGTCATCTTAAGAAAACTGTAAGCGACTGAATGTTGTTTGTCCGGAATAGATTTAAAAACGACTGAACCAATTTGCCCCCGGGTTTTCATAGTTACATTCCAAAATGTCACAGTTAAAATGTAGGATATGGATTATTGATATCCACTGTCCTGAAGAGGATTAGCGAGCAGATAAAATCTCATGTCCATTCGCAATAAAATTTAACCAACATCTTTGTCGCTGGTTTCCTGAGTCTTAGCGCCACTTAGGTAAGTAAAAAATAGTCGCACTCCATCAATATCCTTACAAAAAGACAATTTGCCTCAAGATCGAGTGAAATATTTAAGCCGAAAAATTGCTTAAATCACTATAGCAAATCCCCTTGGTATTCCCTCAAGTTGATAATATCATGATCCCAGGAAAGCACTTTGATGTCAGTAAAAGTTTCGCCCTGTCATGGAATGGAATTTCATTAAAGTCCCTCCTTTAACGACTTTTGCGAAACTCTCAACTCAACAGATTGAGTTGCAGCACCTGTACAGCAAGCAACTTGGTCCTTTCGTATGCATCCGACATCCCCGTATAGGTTCGCACAATTTTGAATTCGTTCCCAGTTCCATCCTTTACCCAAAGGAAGACCTTAGTTCCAACTCCACGAGAGAGAGAGCATACGAGTACTCGTACATAGACAACCACAATGTGTCATAATAAATCTGAAACATTGTCGGCGTGTGTCACAATCACGTCTCGACTCAAGTGGCTATGGGAATTTCGCCAAAAATCCAATAAGCAAATAAGCTTATTAAAATGGTACCCATACCAACTTCAGTATGAACAGTACGTCATCGGGATCTTATACATCAAAAGGTTTGTAAATGAAAATCGCCTTGAAAAAAGAGCCAAGCACTGTAGCATAGATCTGAATTTATGTCCTACCAAATTCGGAGGAACTTAATCATCGTCCATCTGCATGCACTCATCTTCAGTCATTTGTCTTCCTTTAGCCCTGATCCGTCGGTATTTTGTGTATTCCAGTCGATTTGCTTGCATGGCACGTTCCGTATTGATTCCAAGCTGCGAGTGCACACTGAGCGATATAAAATAAATGTCGTGCCAACATAAGTTTTCGAACAACTTCCCCCGATCTATTGATTGAGTGAGCTATTAGGGAGTAACTCAATTTATTTACATCACCATCCTGCTCGTATAGAGGAAAGGCGATATGCTAATTTTGGTCACTTCGAAAAAAAAAAAAAATATAAGACGCTGTAAAGAGCCTTACTTACTTATTTATTTAAAAGGAATCCTTGACCTGGCATCTGGCCAAATGCAACCGTCCATGAATAGCGAAGAGAATGCCTCGTAGATGCATTAGCAACTATACGAAGACGAGCGTTCTTATCGAGGAGCACATCATGTGAAGCAACCATGTGTTTGCTCGTCATCAGTGTGCAGATGCGGTCAATCAATTGGTTGGTTCTGCCAACCAAAAACTCCGAAGATAAGTGCCAGTAGGTGGGCAGGGGTTTTTTTTACCATCCCATAGTTGGCAGTGAAAGGATGCGAGTTTGGGATTGTTTTTCTGGCTTCGAAAACATTACTTTTCAATTAGGTAGGTACTTGTGAAACTTGGAAGTTTTTGTAGTTCACTTTTCCAAAAAGTACGTGGAGAGAGCTTACTTGGCAATGGCAAGTGGCACCTACTTTAGGCTACATAGGTAGGTGCCTTAAATGCGTTGGAAAAACTGCCAAAATTGAACTTTACTTCCATCGGTCAAATTGGGCCATAACTTTAAGTGATATTGAAATCAATAAATTCAATGTTTTTGTTTGTTTTTATCAAAAGTAAGTGTCCTTCTTTTTGAATGTTGTTGTTTTGTTTTGTTTGGGGGTTCGCTGGAAGGAAAAATTATCGAAAGACATCGCAGAGCAAGTAGGTACGCGAGGGATGCTTCTGCAATAGTGAGGCACTCGAACAACCTCTAAAAAACCTCCCGGGAGGGACTGACTGTCGTCATGATGATGCATTTCAAATTCATTTCGCGTAGTATAAATTACATTTAAAACAAAACCGTTGTTATATTAAGAGGGTGCACTTTTTGTCACACCGATTACGGCGGTAATTCAAAACTATAATTATAAATACGCGAACAATTTTTGGTATTTATGTAGTATGAAATGAGGAAACAAAACATATGTCATTCGAAAGGTACTGTGCCATAGGTGTGAACCCATTTTGGTAACATTCAATTTGTCGCCGCCGTGTTAGATACCATTGTAAAGCTAATATTAGACTGTATGCCAATTATGCATATGAATGCCGAAAGGCAAATGACCGAATTAGCTGTCAAATGAACAAAATGCCACAGTTATCTGAACTGTATATTAGACTATATGACCGAAATTACCAATATGATCATATTTGTCTTGATGGTCATTTAAAGCATTTGGTAGTTATTACCCAATGTTGTAGAAGGGTAATGCTGTAAAGAAAAACAAAGCAAAAAAGTTGAAGTTGCAAATTTATAAGTAGCACAAAACAAATAGAAAGCAATCTACACAACAGGTAAAAAGAGTACACACACCTTTCTTGGCACACTAAAAATTTGTTTCTCAATTTCATGCTTTAATAAACTGTTTTATTTACGTTTGATTCTTATTATACAAATTTAATTACAGGTAATATTTATGATATTTATTGATATTTTCACCCGCGAGTATGCTGCCCGAGGACTGCAGTACTTGCTGAAGCAAAAAAAAAAATCAGCCAAGGTGCAAAGGTAAGCCAAGGGTCAACAAAAGTTAAAAATATTCAAATGTGGAGTGATTTCCAAAAGGCAGTTTTGATCTTCCGAGGTGGTCGCCACGTCAAACTCCTGTCTGAAAAAGAGTGACTAGATGCGATCGGTGCCGGCCTTTTATACCCATTCTTGAGGAGCTTATAAAAATATTCCCAGCAATTCAATTAATGTCGTCGTTATACCTCCTTTCCGTACTACTCTGTTCAAAAAACTTTTATTCCATCGTTTCGTGCAAATTATTTAATAAACTTCCTTTAAATATCCGAAGAATAAAATCCTTTTCAAAATTCTTGATATGTATAAAAATTTGGTTTCTCGATTTTAATCACGAGGAAATTAAAGTTTAGCTGCCCTATGTTGTCTAAATAATATGTACATCAAATTGCATTATCACTGTTCTATGTACAAACATTATTTTTTATGTTCAACCCCTTTACATTTTCTTTCTCCTTCATTTAAAATTTATTGTAAATTGTGTAAATATGAAATTTTTATAAATGAATTACTTTCTTATTTTGAAATGCTTTCAGCAGTTCACCACCACTTTAAAGTTATGTTTTTTATGAAGTGACATTATCACTATTTATATTGTAAAATATAAATGTCACTACCTATTCTTAGTTTTAATATTGCAAATATAGATTAAGTTAATACTAAGAATAATGAATAATAATAATAATAATAAATAATAATAATAATTGCAAATCGAGTGAATTCATTTTCAGTGATCTGCATTTCGACCGATTTGGCCACTCCGAATTTTCGAAATCACTTTTCGTGAAATTGAAAACGTTTGGGATAAATTTAGATAAAATTGTCTTTTGTTGTTCACGGGTTTTAAAAGGTTTATTTTATTTTAACTAATAGAGGAATCGTTATAATGAGTGCTATGTAAGTTGCTGCAGTATTGCAAGCAGAAAGGGAGGGAAGGCTGGGAGTTATATTAAATCCCTTGGAAATTGCAGACAATGCGTTATAAAAGCGAAATAGGACAGTTAAATTCTGTTAATTTTGTCATGCAATACAGGTTGATTTCATAATTATTTTATTTATAAATGTGCCATCCAAATGGTGCTGCCAATTGCCTCCTGTCCAATATATACAGCTAGGTTCCACATTTCACTTTCACTCGAAATGAAATCGAAATCGATCGAAAATAGATTTTTGTGTTTCACTGTAATCAATTTCGATTTAAATTTTTTCGGAATCGAACGAAGTGAAATTGTTGTGTTCCACAATTCGATTTTGCCGATTTAAAAGTGTTTTAAAATCGACCGGTCATTCGATTTGAAATAGTGAAAACGAAAAGTCGCAATATAAGTAGATGTAAGTAGAAAAATCAATTTTAAATAAACTTAAGATTTCATTTCGAGTGAAAGAAAAATGTGGAACCCAGCTGTAAGGCTACTAGGTTTTAGCTAAAAAATACTATTTTTACAAAACTTCATTGTAAAGGTAATACGGTCATTCCTAACTTGAAAATAAACTCAGTTTTCTTAAAATAATCACTCTAAATCAGTGTTTTTCAAACTTTTTGAGTACCTACGCGGCCCCTTTGTTAAGAAGCAAATTTTTGCCGACCCCCCCACATTATAATGTGTTAGCTATTTAAAAACCTTTTACACTGAAGCCTTTCCAAACCCGGTTTAATTACACAAAATTTAATACGTGATGAAATTTTTACCCTTATTGCCAAAAATAAAAAATAAAAAAAATTTAGCTGTTGTTGAGAATCTTATTTTGCCTGCGTCCTTGGATATGGTTGAAATTATTTTGGGTAAACAGGAGGCAGATATACCACTTTCTGATAATACAATTGAGCGGAGAAAAAGTTCTGCAGAGTAATTAATCGAAAAATTAAATAAGAGTCCACATTTTGCGTTGCAACTAGATGAATCTAGTGATTTTGCAGACTGTGCACAGTTTGTGGCATTTGTTCATTTTGAAGAAGAAGAAAACATTGAAGAAGAAATTTTATTTTGCGAAGCTCTTCCTGATAATACTACTGGCCAGTGTTTGTACGAAGGCTGTCGCGACTACGAGATTGATTGGACGATGTTGTTTTGCTATTTGTAGCGATGGTGGTAATGCTTTGTGAACTCCATCAAAATCTCCTTTATCACACAGAGGTCAGATGGCTGTCAAAAGGAAAGGTATTGACACGAGTTCTGGAATTAAAAGCTGAATTATTGATGTTCTTATACAAGTTCCAAAATCGGGAAATTCGAATCATTTTTCTGACCCCACCTGGCTTTTAAACTTATCATTTCTCGCTGATCTTTTTAACCACTTCAACATATTTAATAAAGGACTCCAAGGGAGGGATGAAACCATTACAACTGCAAAAGACAAAATCAGAGGATTCCACGCAAAACTTCCTTTGCGGTCAGACTTTTTACAACAAAAAAAAAAATTCGATTATCATCAGATGAATCGATTTCAGTAAGCTCTCATATTCGTCTTATGGTACAGAGTTTACATAACTTAGAGAAGAGATTGTTAAGCTACTTTCCAGAACTGTGCCTTGATTTTGTGCGGTTTTTGCCGTAATGGCGGTGTCGGAAAGGGTTCACGTATAGGCGGATTCTATAAATGTGTGAGTGATGTCGCGAACTGACAACTTCCAATTTTTCCTGTTCTTATATCGCTTTGTTCCTGCAAATTCCAGGCGAGCTTTCCCACACGCGACCTTTTTAGGTAGCGAGAAGGATGTCGGATGAGAAGAAATGACAACAGCGTGACCGTTGTGCGACAATTTGGTACCTTTTTCGAGGACACTAATACAATTTTTTGTTCCTTTGTTCCTTTTTATTATTTGGAAAATTCACATTTTAGGACTATTCGCATGAGAGCCAATGGCGAACGAACTACGAACAAGCGATTTTTTTTACACTTCAATCACTTCAATCACTTTAATGTTAAATGCGATAGAATTTTTTCATTCGTGGGTTTGTGGATCCGCGAATGTTTTATGTGGATTGTGAATAAAGTGTGACAATTCGCTGCAAGAATTTTCAATTGCTGTAATAATTGTAAATTGAGCTATTTAAATCGATTGAGAGTCCGATTTTTTTTTTGGATTAGACTTAAGATTAATTTAATATAAGGCTTTGGTGGTAAATAGTATACAAATCAATTTTCAATTCATAAATACAATTAAATTCATTTGTTCGCAATTCGCGCTCATGTGAATAGTACTTAAAAAAGTTTTCAAAAACTGTGATTTCAAAATGAATATGTTTAAAAAAATAGCCCGTAAATAGTGTAAAGCCGGCTAATACTTGTTAAATATTGGGAGAAAATACTAAATTTATGCAACAGCGTCAGAAAAATGCACACTTTTCTTTCATCGCCCCCTTTTTATGGACTTTTTAAAACAAAATTGAAAGAGATCTTAAAAGTAGATATAAAAATGAGTTGATATAATTTATAAACAAAATTCAATTAATTTTTTATATATTTATAAATAAAAATCAAAGCTAAAAGGTTTTCATTTTAAAATTTGTCATTTGAAAACGAATTGCATCTAAAGTACTGTCTAGCTTAGCCGCAGAACAACCTTAAAGACATCTTATTCTAATGTTATTTGGTTGTTTTGGGTTTATTTATAAAAGAAATTTTGTGAGAGAGTTTCTCTAACAATCCGGGAGATCGTTGCGAAATTGTGAAAAGCAACAAAAAAAAAAGAGCGGTGAAAGAAAAAAGTGTAATTTCTAAAGCTACTCTGCAATTTAAGAATTTTCGCACAATATTTAACAATTGTTGGCTCTCCTAACACTATAATCGTGTTCTGATAAGACAGCACCGTTATATTTTATAGAAATTCATTTGGAAATCACAACGTTTCTAAAATTCCCAAAGTGAATTTTCATACTAAAAAAAAGGGAAAAAGTAGCAACAAATAGTATGAGGGTCCTCGAAAAAGTGCCAAATTATTGCACTACGGTCACGTTGGTCACAGCGCGCGGCTCACTCACACACTCAAATCCGATTCGGAACGTTCCCTAGCGACATCGCCTCAAAAACCGCACAAAATCAAGGCACTGGATTCTGAATGTTGAAATGAACAAAGATAATTATTAAATCTATTTTTGACTATGTATGTCAGTCAAACTCGCCGATCTACCATCGTTAAAGATGAAAGAAAACCTTATGGTTTTAGCAGCAGATTTCATGCTAAGAATAAAATTATATTTAGAAACTATTGATAATTTCTGGATAAAGAGAAGAGAAAAGTATCCTGAGCTGAGATAAATAGAAGAGGATTGTATCCTGAGCTGGTAAACGAGGCTTTGAGGTTGTTACTGACATTCGCCACTTCATACCTGTGTGAAGTCACATTCTCTTCAATGTTTGACATTACATAATACTAAGAAGAGAAACAGGCTAAATTTGGAAATTGATTTAATCTTACAACATAGTGTCAAAGATTAATCCAACATTTCAACGTTTATTAAAAAACAAACAGGCACATGTCGCACGAAAAAAGTTTGTGTTTTATATTATTTTTTTAGCACAGGACTTTTGTTTATTAATCTTACCGGCTTTCAACCGCGACACCCATTGGAACTCTTGGCGACCCCGTAGGGGGTCGCGACCCACAGTTTGAAAAACACTGCTCTAAATAATCACCCAAAAGTGCTACTTTTAAGAACTGCGAGTGCTCAGTTTATAGTAATTGAGACGAACCAACTCTACAATCGCAACCACGAATAAATCTGACTTGAGATTTTCAATCATCCAATGATCAAACAAATTTGTTGCTTGATTTCAGTTTTCGAACTCGATTTAAGTTCTTAAATGTTTTAACTCATATGGTTACACATCTGGCTCTTCATCTTACTACGTTTGTGATTGATTTTGCAAAAACCCACAACCGACGTATGGTCAAAAGGATAAAGCAGACTTTTGTGCAGCATAACATAAGTAGCCTTTTGTTAGTCTTTTCCGCATTTGAATACAAAAATGCTTTCGCATGAGTCGCTGTAAGAGCCTGGGTAATATACCCCATTCAAGTCCAAAGGGAAAAGTCAAATCAATACACATACTAGAGTATGCAACCATACCCTTATTGACAGTAATCGCAATTTAGTTTTATAAAGTTGCTATCCTTTGACAAGTCACGGAATCATCCACAACCCATCCACCCACACAGCTCTAAGTAGATTATTCTATGCATCTCGCAAGTTTTCATTTAATAACTTGTAAACCCTTTACAATATGTTTATCCCGTTCCATGCGGAGCGGGAGATGTATTTTCCAGTTCGCCGGTGATGGGGAAAAAGAATTTGTAAAACGTTATTCTTTATATGCCGTTGCCTTGATTGCTAGTTGTTGAGGTTGAGTTTTTATTTCCTCGTTTGGATGCCCCTTCTCCGTATGCTCAGTGCGGAAAAGGATCAGAAATTTGAATTGAAAGGAATCCCTCTTCGATTGACATATCGATATTTTATAGCTGAGAGATGTAGAAGGTAGATTTCCACTTCATGATTTAAAGGATTTGTATACGTACGAGTAAGTCGATTTTTTTTCTGCACAGAGGAAACTTGTCGACAAAATGAATTACAGTGAATCCGAGCAAGGATTCGTGATATGCGATGGGTTAATAGGATTTCAGGTTTCTCTTTGCGAATGGGGATTAGGTGTAGATAGAACTGTGAATGAGGCGGTGATGAGAAGTCCAGCCTATCAAATGGGAACGGGAGGTTGAGTGTGCCTATTGTGATTTGTATTTATAAGTTCAACATGGTGAGGGTAGGATTAGATTAGGAAGCGGGAGAGCCTACAAGGGGCTCAGGTACTGCGGCTTCTTAAATGAGCCTATTGTGTAGGATGAGGTCTGAGCTACTTTAAAATGTCAACTACAAAAATGTTGATACTTCTGACCTTCTTGTTTGTAATATCCATATTCCTGGTAAGATTTTATTTTGCAAAAGGACTGATCCCCATGGTGTTGGGGATATCCAACTGCTTGACTGTTGGTTCTCCCATGTCAGAGAGGGAACGGCAAGGCAAACGCTGTGTGGAGTGTGGGTTAATATTAGCACTGTAATAAGTTTCTTTGAACCTCCCCTTGACGACAACAAAGCGAAATTCAGCTACTTGACTAAAGGTACTTTTCCGACTGGTTGCTTACCGTTTGGTTACTTGAATCGTGACTGGCAGACAATAATCATCTGTTATTACTTACAGTCATGGCTGGGAAATTATTCGTAGTCTGGTAACAAATCGCACGACACGGAAGTCGTAGACGACAGGGAAAGGAACGTAATTGGAAAATCTCCAAGGAAACTATAACCATTTCTGTTCTTCTGGTTGCAAGAATACTTTAAGAAAACTTTTTAAGCATCTCAGTTGGTCAATTGGACTTCGTATAGTTCGTGTAGTAGATTGTAGCTGTTGAAATATTAATCGAGCTTCCAGGACACTACGTATTTTGCTAAATTTTGAACGCGTCGACGAGTGATTGATATAACTTTTGCAAGAGTGAAAAAAATAAGTTACCCAGTAGGTACATGCGGATCGCCCTGCTACTGATATAGAGCAGGAAATCAAATTCTTTCAATCAATTTGTGTACGGAAATTTCAAATGCTTAAGGGGACGATCGGACTTTAGCCACTTTCAAGAATGGTTTAAAATAAAAGGTTCGAAACGAAACTAGTCTAGAATTTCTAAGGCAGATCGCTCACTTTCCTTTATGTCAAAGAGGCAAGTGGGACGATCTGCGTCAATGAAGCGTGTAAAATCGCAGAAAAGAATATTATAACTGACTCTTGCCAATTTTCGGGAAAAATGGGGACGGCACCAGATCTTCAGCTTAGATACCGAAAAGCTCCCTATACATACAGCTGCTGCACCTATCGGAGGACAAAGATGGTGATTAGGAATAGAGTGCACGACTGGGTCGCACGAAACTTTATCTTTCATCGATTTGCAGGTAAGTAAAAAGTTCAAAAGCGACCGTACATAAAATATAAGAATAGGTAGTGGTAAATAAAATTCATATCAAATATCAATGTGAGTTTTTATAAGTTTTAGCTATCAGTAACAGACAATTTTGGCATTTATAAGCATTTAAGGTACTATTTATAAGCTTATATACACTTTGCAAGATTTTTGAGTACGATGACAAGCGTAGTAGGTGAGTTTCTGTTTTTTTTTTTTATCTTTTAGCGCATGATTTTATTTTTGACTGTAATATATTAGTAATACTGGTTTCAGGTGTCTATGATCAGAAGTAGGGTTCATATTAGACCGATATCTTTACAAAGATGTATAATTACGATTTTACGAATCTTTTTTTGAATTTGCATAATCAGCTATAAGCCGAATATGCTGATGGACGTGTGTGAGGGTGCAAATGAAGTGGGACTTTCTGATTGTGTAATATCATGTTCCCCCAACGTGATTTAGCTCATGTGATTTATAAATCGCGAAAGGCGTCTCCACCGAATTTTACGTGATTTAGTTTGACATCCAGCAGAAAGAATTCGTCCACTTCGGAGAGGGTAGTTCCTTTTTTTCGTTGTTTTTCTTTTGCTATCACACCTCTGCCAAAAATAAAACAAATTATGATTGTTGTACTTAATAAAAATACCAAACTACACCGAAACACGAAGAAAATTGAATTTGGGATTATATTTATGACATTTGTGTTGTTTTTTTTTTTTGTTTGTTGAATAACATTGAATTTAATTGAAAGCGCCGCAGGTATGTTCGATTTTATTTTGTGTGGATTTGCGATGACAGATACGTAATTAAAAATGAAACACGTCTAAATCACGTAATTAGTAATCACGAAAATGTATGGTAAATCACGTAATTTATGAGATTTAGCTAAATCACGTTGGTGGGAACATGGTATATAAGGCTGCAAGTGAGTTGAGTTAATTTAAGGTGCATAATATGGTGGAAAAAAGAAGAAGTGGGTAATATTTGCTGAAAATAAGTTTTGCGTCGCTGTTATTGCATTATCAGTAGAAGTGCGGTATAGGTAGAGTTTTAAAAAATATATGAATACAGATCGGCTTTTGGGTAGTATTTTTTGACAAATAATTAAAAGAATAATTTATTTGAATTTTTTAAAAGGGACTAAGTAGGGGAAATTATATTTATTAGAATTATTTTTTTCATATTAAACATGTACACTGTACAGTCGAATCCATCTAAGTCGAACCTCCTTAACTCGAATTTCCCTCTAAATCGAATTTTTCGACCCAATTTTTGCATTCCCTTCAATTTTGCATAGAAAAGTCATCCTCTAAGTCGAAAATCCCTCTAGCTCGTACATATTTTTTGATTCTTGTCCTACTACAATATCCCTCTCATTCGAATTTTTCGTCTGAAGATAACAAAATTAAATAAAAAAAACTCGGAGCTGAAGAAAAGTTTGGCGAAACCATTACTAGCCATATGCCGGAAAAGAGTGATGTTGAAAACGCAATTGAAATATTGCAAACTGCAAGTGAAATGACCGAAGATGTCCCAGAGGAGATTCACTACTGCCTATTTAAAATAGAATCATTTATGAAACGAGTGAACGCTGCTACTTTTACATCCCAAACAAAAATAACAATTTTTTTTTAACTAATTTGTTCAAAATGTACCTACTTTCCTATTTTTAAATTTAAATAAATTCGCTTAGATAATAATATAAATAAATCCCTCTAACTCGAAATTTTCCAGAAATCCCTCTAACTCGAACTTTTTTTTTAACTCCCGTGAAATTGTAACAGCAGTTTTTGTAAAATTATGCAGACAAAACAGTAGCAAATATTGCAATATTTAGTTTTAGAAATACTGTTGTTCAACTATCTAACTAAAAAATGTACTCTTATGTACTCTGTACTCTTTTGTAGACAGGCTCTTTAGCCATTATAATCAGTTCGGCTTTTTAGCCATTAATAGTAGAATAGGCTTGGGATAGCCCATAATCCCCGTAGGTACCTAAAGTACGGAGGTAGTTCATGCTAGTGTAAAGAATATATTATATATACGCAATCATTATATGGCTTCAGAATCGAAAATGGTGTTTTCGAAATATGGGCAGTTTCTAAAATCAACGTTGATTCAGTGCCTCGAATTGAAAATGAAGGACGCAATAATTAAATAATTATGTAAATATCAAGTGTAGTCTAAATATAAATTTTAGTTATTACCGTTTTCAGGCAAACTAATGCACCCAAGTAATTAAAAAAAAAAAATATTTTTTTTTCAAAAATCTATTGTACGATAATACGGAGAAAAATTTAGTTCGCTATTAAGTTAGTAATAACCATATGTCCTTAGGAATGAATTTTTGTTCCAATCGTATTTACCGTTTGGGAGATTAGTATGTCCAAATTTCGAAAGTACCCTTAATACATTTTTTTGCCAAATACTGGGTACGCAGTCAGGGTAACCTCAATTATTTTGGGTCAAATATCGATTTTGATTCAAATCGTTAAAGCAGCTTTCGAACAAATCAAACTTGTATCAACAATTTATATGGGAAGTATCATTAATAAAGGGTCTTTCATGAGCGGCATGACGGAGCTTCAAACTTTCAGTGTAAACGCACCCTTAGGCCGGCTACCGAACTGTCAATGTCAAAATATTCAGTAAAACCAACATTTTCATCATGGTGACGTACACGAAAGAAGAATGTTTACAAATATTTAAGATTCACTACCGAAATTCCGAGTCGGTGGTCTCAACTTTAAGCTTTAGAGCACCGATTTTAGTAATAATTGCTTTTAATTCTTTAATTCAGGTAGTCGAATTTTTTTGGCATTCTTGAAAGAAATTCAACGTGATTGCAGATTTTTGGCAATTTTTGAATAACAAAAGATAAATTTCAAAGTTAGTGGGACCCAAGTTACCTCCACGCTCCACTTCGTAATTTTATAAATATTTTTTTAGTTCTGTTTATTATGTAAAAATGGCAAATAATCGATTTGTCCGATTCTTTATTAGTTATGGCATGAATATTATTCCCTAAACATTTTTTCAAGTTAAAGTCAATAGAATTGAAATCTTGCACTTGAAAAAATCCATATATATTTCTAAAAAACGTTACAAACAACTTTCATCACAAAACTACAACAGTTTTTTTTTTATGAATTTAAATAAAAATAAACTTTCGCAAAATTTAATTTCTTAATATATTTCTGCAATTAAATAAAGTTTAAACCTGACTTCAATTGGGGGGACTTATGGTACCCCACTCCGTCCTTGGGTCTCAAAATTTACTCGGTGCTCGGAAGGTTAAGAGCGTTAACGCCAATTTTCAATTTCCAGAGATAGAGAGAATTTTTCGTTAAACGGCTTAATCCATAAGCAAAATATGCGTTACTTGACAGGTAATAGGCTTCATTATGGGTTGGGGTCGAAATTCTGGCGAGGTCGTCTTTTTTCAAAATTCTGTTTTACAAAATTGTGCTTGATTTGGGTATCTGATGTTTGCACGGGCGTTTGAAAGTCAGTTTTTTATTAATTCCCAAATAAAGTAAGGTCCCTACTGCAACAGCGTTTCCTTCACCCACAAAAAACAACAACCAGTCCTAATTTCAATAAAGAAATCCATTTCATTATTTCAAGAGAAAATGGAGCTACACATCCCAAAAATGGTCCCCTTAAAAGTAAACCAGTAGCAGTTCACATACTCCCCACGTAATATTTATTTCGAAATTAATTTCGTTCTATCTGCTACAGCATTTGTCGTCCTAAAATGAGTTGGTTCCTGCCTGCCTACATAATTCGGCTAAGTACAAATTTCTATTTGACATGGTAATGCCTCGAGGTACGAGTACAAATATATGTGATCCTTGAAGTTCCTCATTTCCTTACGTGTGTTCTTAGACGCACATTCCAAGAGCCGCCCTTAGAACTCAGTACTGAAAAGAGGATAACCCGCACATTCCGCATCTAGGATGTGTGCAGCTGGGAAACAATTCACAGAGATTGACGGCACAAAAGTTGATAATGTTAACTTAGTCTCGTAAATTTGATTTATTTCCGGTCAAACAAATGAAATTCGGGTGAATTTTTACAGCACGTAAATTGCGAGGACTTGAATATGTGCCTTTTTAAAGGATGTCCCCCTCGTCGCCCTATTCAGCCAGGCATATACTTAATAAATTGCCCATCCTCCCCCATGTCAATGATTTACTTGCTCTACGTCTTGTGTAGTCACGTAACTCATAAAGTCAAACGTATACGAAAAATGTCCTTTTTTGGAAATTTAATGATACGGAATGAAATATCTTGGAAGGTGTACGGTTTTTTGCGACAAATCTTGCCCGAGGTCCTCTTTTTCAAACGTAGGGATATCAAAGACATCAAAATGCATCCAGTGTTAGGGCGGCGTTTTATTGAAACGCGCCGATGCTCTTAACGACTAGTGTTATCCGGTGGACATATTAGGCGGAAATTCGCGCCGCCAATAAAAGGTAAACGGAACAACTTTGAATCGGCAGCTTTGTTTTGTTACGTATCATAAACAAATAATAAAAAAAATGTTAACATTTACTTACCGAGAAAGGCGGGAATGGCGCCAAGCGGCATGACAAACAGGCTGACCAGCAGATCGGCAATGGCCAGCGAGAACAGGAAGTAGTTGGTAACATTCTGCAGCTTGCGGTCGAGCGCCACAGCCAGGCACACTAGAATGTTGCCCAGACCGCCGGCGAAAATGAACACAATCACAAAGAGAAACATCCAGTCGTAGCCCTGTCCTTCGGGCACTGACGACGGCATCTCGTCGTAGTTCGTCGACCACACATCACTGAAATTACTGCTGGCATTGTAAATCGATGTCCCACCGCCGCCACTCGGCGACGACTGATTCAGCATGGCAAAGCGGCTGGACCACCAACCGTAGTCGGCTGTCAAATTGAGCTTGAGAACGCAGTCAAGCTGCTCGCCGAGCACGGTTACAGTAGAATTGACAATGCCCACCGGTAGGTTCTCAAAGAAGGACGAGTCATCTATGCGACGCTGCGAGCACACCAACGTCCGACTTTGTACTAGATCACAATTGACACTGCTATTGGTGGCGGCTACCATCAGGGCGTCATCCAGAGACGATGACGACAGCGATGGCAGCTGATTGGTAACGAGATCAGGTAACTTTGAAACGACTAAATTAAATTCAGAGACTGGATTAAGGATATTACGTACTAGGAGCGTTGTATTGAGGATACAATCACTTGCACTATTACTCAGTGTATCGTCCATTGAGTCGGACGCTGGTGGTGGATTGCAGGTGAAGTGGGCTCCGTTCGTGGCATTTTGGAAGGACTCGAGTATGCATTTGTAGGTATCAGTCGGTTGAGATGCGGTCGCCGCCGCCGTTGTCGTCGTTGTTGTTGTCTTGTCGACGATTGACACTGAGGCTGGTAGTCGTGGAGTGCAGACGACATCCGGTCCCCAAAATGATGACCATGTCTCGTTTGCCATCCTGCAGAGGTAGAGGATGTCATCGAAGATATTCGATGTTGCTGCTGCTGTTGTTGATGTTGTTGTTGTTGTTGTTGGGTGTGTGGTCGTTTCGGCCTCATGTGCAGCGGCTGTGACATCCGGCTTTGCGGACAGCAACGGGTACGGGAATGTGGACGTGGATCGAGTGCGATTGATGGATGATGCAGCAGTCGATGACGATGGTAGGGTTGATGTTGGCCTTTGACCACCATATCCGTGTACATCCATTTCATTATCAAGCCTTCCTCTGGTGCTTCCTTAACGAGGTATCTATTTCGCTCGGAAAACTTAACTGATTCGCTGCTTTGTGTTGCTTTGAAGAACTGCAACGAGATAAGGAGAATGCGGTTAGGAATTGTAATTGTAGTTGCAGTTGGTTGGTAAAGTATAGATTTGTATGCAAGTTGGCCATGTTGTCGGACTTTTGGACAATTGTCTTAAAGAACAAAATAGAAAAAGTTCTGACCGAAACAACTAAGGGGTACGTCGATGATCTAGTAGATAATCGTAATCAGACGAGCCCTATGCTATAAAGGACTCAAAAACCACGATAATTCGATTCAAAGGAAGGAAACGTCTTATCCTCCGCACAACTACGTTAAGCAGCATAATAGCTCCATTCTTAAATGACTTAAAATATCTGGTTAGATTACGTTGGATCATAAATTGACTTGGAATAAGACGTAAGAAATAGATACTATATAATACCATGTTTGCTTCTTCGTAGTTATTGTTCTAGAATAGCAGGACTTGATAACACCATGAGTAATACTGTTGTCCACACTTTCTGCTTATAGCTTTACAGAAGTATTCAATGCTGGTATGCCACCAGTATCAATGCACTTGAGTAGAGACTTTTGCTGTAGTAAGCTCAATATATGTTGTAAGTATGTATTCACCTTTTCCAAGAGTGTTTCTTTTTCTTTTTGTAGAGTGCTAAGCTTTGGAGTCCATAGGCCTTAGAAGATTCAACCTTCCTTCATTTCGTAAAGTATTGGCAAAATGTATATCAAATCTTAACTCAAAAACCACAACACAAGGAGGTACGCACTCCTGTCCCAACTATAGGCTTTAGAAGATTCAACCTTCCTTAAGTTCACCCATGACCTGAGATGACAGCAGCAACCAGTTTAATAAAGCTACACTTTGCATACAAAAAGTATGGCTTAGATTATTATTCATCTAGACTCTAGACGATATCGTTTTTGAAATTCAAATGAAATGTTCAAAATAAGTTATTTGTTTTTTGATTGCCATAAGATATTTCAATAGATTTATGGAGAATGAACTAGATGAAGCTCTAAGTCGTACTTTTTAGACTTAGTTGCGAGTTTTGGACGACTATCGATGGTATATCAGACGCAGAGACAGAAGTCCACGAGACTTAAATCCATTATGCACTTATGTCCCACTGAAGTCCTTCTGCAGTGGGATATAAGTTAATGAAAAAAAATATTGAATAAAAGCCGAAATTGTTTAAAATGAAAATCAAACCAAAATAATATTTTGGGCGATCTCAATTTTTTTACTATTAAAATCTTAAATTTTCTGAAGCTGAATCAAAGTTCTTAAAGTTCATCTTTGAAGCTTTTTACCTATTCTCTTACTTTCGTATTTTCGTTTTTATTTTTGTCACGTTTCTTACCTTGTCGTTTAAACAAACGTTAAATTGTAGTATATGACACGAACATACGTTTTATTCTCCTCATTTCATATTAGATACCAAAAAAAGCGTACGGAAAGCTCGGATGTATGATATGATATGATTTCTGGCATACGACCGCCATGGCAGGCACGGACGTAGTCTAATCTGGAGGTTCAATTTTCGATGACTTTTTCCAACATTTGTGGCCGTATATCGGCATTAACGCGGCGAATGTTGTCCTCCAAGTGGTCAATCGTTTTGGGCTTTTCGGCGTAGACTAGCGACTTCACATATCTCCACAGAAAATAGTCAAGCGGCGTTAAATCGCACGATCTTGGAGGCCAATTCACGGGTCCGCAACGTGAAACTATGCGGTTACCAAACGTTTCCTTCAATAAATCAATTGTGGCACGAGCTGTGTGACATGTTGAGCCGTCTTGTTGAAACCACAGCTCCTGCTGTCATGGCTAAATAGCGGGCACCATTGACTGAAACGTTCTAGCCATCATCGCTTTTTAAAGATATACGGACCAATTATTCTACCAAACTATCAGTTTTTGTGGATATAACGGTGGCTCAACATACATTCAACCAAAAGTGAGCATCATCGCTAAAAAAAACACCTATTTTGAACAGAACCTTGATTTTCAAAATTAAATTTGCACAATTTGGCGAAGCGTTGTTTAGACGTCAGTCTATTCATGTTGAAAAAAAAACTTAAAATAGATCACTTGACAGCTGACAAAATGGCCGCCAGTTAAAATAGTGCTGCCAACTTAAAGTTCTATACCTCTAAAAAAAAATATATGAAACGCCGAGTCTGCAGTTTATTTTATGATACTATATTTTTCTTATTACAAAATCTTGGAATTATGTCCCAAGTTTGAAAAAAAAAATATGTGGACTCTCAGTTTGTTGGGACATAATTCCTCAATAAAATTTTGAACACCAACAGGGATCCCACCGAAGTGGGACGCAAATCCATTAGGAACTTATGTCTCGTGGACTTATATCCTTCCGCCCATATATCAGCAAATTTTTCAGACAGCCAAGCAGCGGCTCCATCAGGAAATAACCCCCCAAGTGGAAAATGAAATAAATCCCCAAATGGAAAATGAAATAATCGCCAGCAGCGCTAAAAGTTCCTTACTCAAATCCAGGCTAACCTAAAGTGTCTAAACACTCTCAAGTAGCTTGCTGCGGTACTCTCTCATGGCTAGAGTAAACCTAACTCGGCCTAACTAAAAGTAGCGAGACTAACATTTAAATAAGCATCTGAAAAACCAGCAAAGGTATAGGGTAAAAAAGGGTAACATTCTTAGAACTTAGTGGAAGACTATTGCCTTTGGTATTGAACAAGAGGGAAACACTGGTTTCAGCTTGAAAAATTCTGCAAAATTCCGAGAAAGCCTACCATACCTCCTTGCGGATAAAAAAAAAAACACTCAGTTGCTTTCAGCGAGACGTAACACGTGAATTGTCTGTCAAACTTTGTGTCGCAGGAATTCGGAGGAGAATCAGATCTGTACAGCACTTCCATCTGTCTAGACCTCCTCAAAAATTATAATTTATTGGCTAAGTTGGCTGGAATATAGGTACAGAGGGTATGGACATGAATAATCCGGCCCGGAGCAATTTGAACTGTACTCCATAGAGATAACCCGGTAAAGGTCGACCCCACCTCAATTGGTAACTTCAGTTGCAAGGGAAACTAAATGGAGTGGAAACGAATATATAGCTTTGGGTTAACTCGGGCGTATACGCAACATTTTTTTATGTTTTTTATTTTTTGCAATATTCTTGGACAGAGTATTCAGACGGTCAACTCACATTTATATTTTTGGTTTAAGGACTGAAATATCATCTTTCTACCAATCGTTTTGTACTCTTGAAGCTCCCCTTTCCCGATAGAACTATTTCAGAAGGAACCATAAACCTTACTTGTCTTAAAGAAATTTTGCACACCCTGCGGGCTCAAATCTAATAAAAACTACTAAAAGCTGGCAATTGCTTAGAACATTCTTGTCATGCTATATAGTTAATCATTACAACCCTTTCAAACAAGCAAACTCATTTTGCGCAATAAACGAAACAAGTAGAAACTCACCATCATTGTCGAGATGGAAAACGATTCGTTTGTAATCGGGAAAAAAAAATAAAACCCATTCAAAGGCCGAAATAGATGGAAAAAAAATCTCATTACATCCTTCCTGCCCAGAGAGGAGTAATAAAATAATATCCGTCACACGGACCCACACTCTGTTGCAAGGGCATACCTCTACCAACTATAAATAGAGATGCAAATGCAATAACGAAAGTCTGGAGTCTAGGTAATGCTTTACGTAACAAACTATATGCTCGACGTCGACATTTGTTCGCATAAAACTTTCCTTGTCAGGAAATAAACTGCGAACAGTTGTCGAAGGGCGCTCTCATTTCCATATGACAATTTCAAGACTACAGCGAGTACAAATCGCTCATACATCCTCTTGTCTCATACATAATTTGCCTCCTCGTCGTCTGACAAAAATAGGAAAAAATTAGTCCAACAACTGAACAGGACGACGCGACGGGTGGCGTGTATGACGAGGTATATTAGAAAACACGCTGTTGACATTGAGCGAATCTTTGACGTTATTACCTGGCAGCGTTCCAAATGCACACAACATAGCAAAGAACGGAGATCTACTCTTTCGCTTTGACTGCTTATGCTCTTTGAACTGTGATGGCGAATGGTGGATGGCTGATGAGTCCGATGTTTTTAGAGTAGTTTACGTTTGCCATCACATAATTGTGTTGTCACTCAATGGTTATCCTTTTGACATTTTGCTCGTTTTATAAATAATTATGTTTGTTCGATTCGCTATCAGTTTGCTGTGCATATGGGTGGGGATGGGGACACATATTTATTCGAAAATACAGGCACACCCTCAACGGAAATATTATTTATGTCCAGCCCCAGCCACCCTAGTGGTTTTTGCCTCAATAAATTTCCTTCTTGGTTATGGTCTTTGGGCGATATTTTAACGTATAAATTGAAAATAATTGTATTTCAATCAGTTTTAATTACCCAAACGTTCGGGTGTTATGTGACTAGTGTGGGTTTCTGGAGCTCCCCAAAATTGCATACCGTTGAGTAATGGTGGACCCCATGTGCCACCGGTTTGGGAATAATTTATTTTATTTCGAAAGGTATTTATTGTTAGCACGCAATTTGTAAACAGCGCCAGTAAATTTGACATCGATATCCATAAAGAAAATTAATTGAATTAATTTTGTGAGAGATTTTTATGACAGTGTCCGCTTTTAATGTGAACGAGTGTTTTTTTGCTTTGCAGCTGAGATTTGTTTGCGAAAATCAATGAGGTGAACAGTGGTCGGCTTATTAGACTTAGACCTGTGACTTTAGGAAAGCACACAAAAAAAATTCTAGTGGAGTCAAATCTAGCGGAGTCAAATTTTCTTGGTGGTCAGTTCACGTCAAATCTCAATTAGTTCATGTAGAATGTCCATTGAGGCGTCTGATGTGTGGAACACAACTCCGTCCTGCTGAAAACACATGTCAACCTCCAAATTGCTACAAAGAAATCGCTTAACATCGTTGATGGTGATGGCATCACCAACCTCAGACGCCGCACATTGCAACCTAGTGAGCCTCGTGTGTTAGCGTCATTCCATATACGGCAATTCAGCTTGTCAACATAGTCCTTACAAAAATGCGACTCGTCGCTAAAAATTATGTATCCGTCGGGTCCTTTTACAAACGGGAAGATATGATCTGCTTTCAAAATTTAGCCTTTCAAATTTTAAGCAAACAAATTCAGCTTATTCTATTCTTTTATTATAATAACAAAAACTGAAAATAAAAAAAATGTTTGACTTATTAGGTGTTAAATTAAACATTAAAAACAAAACGGTTAGGTAACAAAAAAATATTTAAGGAAAAAAAATTAAGAAAATTTTAAATTCATAAAAAAAATAAAACTTTAAGAAAAAAATGAGAAAATTTAAAAAAAAATAAAACTTTAATAAAGAAATAAAATTTAAACGAATAGATAAAAGTAAAATTAGACATTGAAAAAAATAGTAATTTAAAAAAAACTGGCCATAATAAAAATTATGGAAAGATGAGTTAAAAGTTAAATAAAATGAGATAGGGAGAAAATTCAAAAGGAAAATGTTCTCTATATAAAATTGGCGCAATAGGGCCGTATGGACCCTAGGCCTAGCTTTTCACAACCATTCGTTTTGTGTGAGAATTAATTTTTTGTAACGAATGGCAGGGATCTACAATTTTATGCCGATTCCAAACGGCTAATTGAGAAGCTCTTTCGGGACAGTTATACTCTCCGACGTTCGCTAGAGGTGGCGCGCAGTGAAAAAAAACCTCAGTTGTAATTTGGGTTTTTACGGCATTCGAACCTGGGAGCTGGGACCCCTCGCTTAGTAGTCCAACACACTAACCACTAAGCCACTGCGCCTAATATGTTCTCTACATCTATGTTTAATAAGATTCTGCAGTTAATAAAAAAAATTATTAAAAAGCGATTTTTTGCAGAATTTTGGAAACCAGAAGAAGAAGCCCAGTCAAAAAAAAAAACGGCGAAGCAACATCTAACCGCCATTTGTTGCATGCGTAAATATGCTTAATTGAAGCCACCATTGCATACGCATATATGTCATACTTCTTCTTACATTGCATCTTTCTTCGCATAGAAAATCTTCCCAAGATACAATAATTTTATATCGTGTCTTATTCGCATATCTCGCTTATCTTTCATAATTCAAATTACCCGCATGGTTCTGTCTACCTCTTGTTTATCCTTACTCAAATTACCCGAGTGAACTGGTCACTGCCAGCGTTCTCAAAGGCGTCACCTTTCACCTTCATCGTTCTGTCGCAAAATTAGGTTCGGACGCAGGCTAGACAATTAAAATATTTCTGTTGAAAAAGTGACTCGTCGAAGCCGGTAGGATTAAGAATTAACGCCCATATATATTTAAACAAATCAATAAATTTGTGAAAAAGTGAAAAATGCTAAGTAAATCGGTAAAATTGGAAAAAAAATCGTTTATATAAAAACTTGCCATCGATGTGTCATTCTAAAGTGAATTCAAAGTGCGGTGCGTGATTTTTATTGTTTATTGCTTACACAAATTTAAATTATTTGAAATAATGAAAATCCCCTCAAGTTGCAACAAATTCAATCCCAAACAATCGGAGCGACAAATTGAACACCTCCGCCAATAGGAACATAAGTAGCTCTGCATCTAGCTATCACAAAAAGGCAGCACTAGTCCTGAAGAAGAAGAAAAGAGACATGAGCGCCTGATTACTAAATTGACTGTGACTCGCAGAGATAGGTTAACCAAAACTTAAATATGTGAGCTAATCTATATAAAGCGAAAAACGTCCATTGGAAATTTAAGTTTTTGCCGAATGAAAGAGCTAGTTTTTCGTATCGCAAATGCAGCTGTTTCAGCAACAGAAAAACAATGGAGCCACTACGCACTACATTTGTGCAGCTTAGATTGAAGTGCCTCCCTCAATGCTGCCGCCGGACCAAAGTCTACAAGCGGCTATAATTGATTCAGATGAAAAATACTACCCTCTGTGTAGACTTAAATTGCAATCATGAAAGTGTAACACTCTTATCATAGCTATAGATCGATTCACAATTCTACGCGTCACCCCAACACAAAGTTACCCGACTCTGCTCCAAGTCGCAATTGTTATTCCTTTTAAATGTTTCACCCCCCCACCTTTTGACTCTCATGTTTATTTCCCTAATTACAGCCTTAGTTATCCTTTTACAGGCGCAATAAACACAAATATCACAGACAGAACAAAAGACAAACAGAACACAACCCTTCGCATGACTTTTTTCCAAATTCAACAAGGAAACGAAATAAAACATCACATCAGACAATGAAATCCGTAAACTTTTACAGCACCACCAGATTCGATTTTAAAAACAAAGATCAACATTTCATTTGGCGGATTTCCATAAACATTAATTAAAATAAAAAGAAAAGAAGAATAACCCCTCCCTCAGGCTCCGTCCTTGCCTACGTGCGAATACAATTTAAAACTCTCAATTACGCAAGTCCTTTGCAAAACATTTGAAAATGTTTGTTTAATGGCCATGTCCTCGGGGTCCGTACAGGATGAATAATTTCCGAGACGATAATTACAAAATTCCCACGTCACAAAAAAAGAAAGGAAAGATATTGCCGTCTTGCAAGTTATCCGAGTGCGTGCTTCAACCTATAGGCGGAGGAAATATTTCTTGATGGATTGTCGTTAAATTTACATTAGAAAGTTTTAGGCGCGTCCTCCGAAGGAGTGACTTCCTTTTAAGGAGGGAGAATAAAGAATCAGGACATGTTAACATAATCGCAATGTATTTACATAAACCAGTGTTGCTCGCACACACCTTTTGACAGGGTATTTAAATGAGGATACTGCGCCTTGAGGCTTAACCCCAAAGGCTTTTGAAATGCGTAGCTATACAGTGTTGCCTTAAATAATGGGATTCATTTCTGAATTGGGGGAAAGAAAACGTCTGCAAGCTCATGCATGGAGAGCGAGATTTAAAAATGATGTCATTACGGCTGCGAAATGAACCTGCGACTTATCTGTTGTGCTGCTGTAATATATTTTTGTATGAAGAAAGGACTCTATGGCAATTTACGCTCGACTGTGTGTATTTTGTGAAAAGTTATTTTTGGTACGTTTTCGGGTGGGTGGCGCACGTCATTGTGTTTAGTTGTAAGGAGATCATAATAATGTTCGTGATTGAGTCTGACATTAGGGAGATAACTTTTACTCATTTAAATGAAGCCAAAGGCAAGTTGGAGGTGCACAATTGTAGACGTTGAAAGTGAATTGTTTTCCCAGTTCGTGCATATTTGTGATCCACCTACTAAAGGCGCAAAATTTAGACCTTTTTGAGCAGACCTTGCTAAATAGGCTTCTCACACAGAATGGTAAGGTAAATAACAGGCAGGAAAAATGTTTATATATAACGGGTGATTTTTTAGCTGGTTTGGTTTTGGCAACACTGGTTTTGACAGCTGACGTGTGTTTAGTACCTTGTGTCACTGTCAAACAGCTTCAGTTTGGTTTGCAATTTAACCATGGATCGTCTTACAAATGAACAACGCTTGCAAATTATTGAATTTTACTATCAAAATTCGTGCTCGGTTCGAAATGTTCATCGCGCGCTGCTTCCATTTTTTTATCGAAAAATTGTGTTCAGCGATGAGGCTCATTTTTGGTTGAATGGGTACGTAAATAAGCAAAATTGCATTGCCAGAAGCATTGCAACAGCTACCAATGCATCCCGAAAAAGCGTGCGGTGCGGTTTATGGGCCGGCGGCATTATTGGGCCATATTTCTTCAAAGATGATGCGAATCGCAGCGTTACTGTCAATGGTGAACGCTACCGAGCGATGATAACAAACTTTTTTTTGCCCGAAATGGAAGTTCTTGACTTGCATGATATGTGGTTTCAACAAGACGGTGCCACATGCCACACAGCACGCGAAACAATGGCGCAATTGCGAGGCGAGTTTGGTGAACAGTTAATTTCACGTTTCGGGCCGGTCAATTGGCCGCCTAGATCGTGCGATTTGACACCATTAGATTATTTTTTGTGGGGGTATGTCAAGGCTAATGTGTATAGGGACAAGCCCGCTTCGATTGACGCAATGGAAGCCAACATCCATGCATTCATTCGTGAGATACCGGCCGATATGTGTGAAAGAGTATGCCAAAATTGGACTCAGCGGATGGGCTACCTGAGACGCAGCCGCGGTCAACATTTGCATGAAATTATCGTTAAACATTAAATTGCAAGGTTCAAACTATCGATTCAAATAAATATTTCATTCATTTTTTCGAATTTTTTGTGTTTTTTTTTTTTTTTTTTTTAAAGTTCTAAACCTCTTAAAAAATCACCCGTTACATTTGTCCATCGCATCGTATTGGCCATGTCGCCTGACAGTTTTCTGTCGATAGCTGCATATGTACTTTGGTTGCTCTAAGCTTCCATTTCAATACTCACAGGTCGCAGCCTTTCTCAAAAATATAGGTAGACCTCACTTAACACGGGCGTAGCGTTCCTGAAAAATATCGTGTTAAACGAAACAAGAAACCAGTGCAAAAGAGGAAATAAGTTCCATAATCTCCAAAAAAAAACAGAAAAATATTTTTTGTTTTACTTTTTAGATTATTTTTATTTAAAACTTTTATTAATTCATGCGCTCTTTTTGCAATATGAAAACCACCCAAAAGTCTACAAAAAAAAAGTTTTATAAGGTAAACAACAATAAAATTCATCAATCTCTTTAAGTTCTCTAAAATGACTGTCACATTTGACAGAAAAACCAAAAAAAACACCCGAACGATCTGAGCACGCCCGGTTCGGAATGCGCTCATAATGCTCGAGCTCAGTTTTGAACTAAAATATAAAAACCCCTAATGTTGTTCTTTATGTTGAGAAAATCTGTTATTTTCGCTTGATTGGTACAAAGCTGTTTATACGTTTGCTTATAAGGTGACATGCATAATGCACTAACTCTTTTTTACATTTTAAATGTCTATTCCATGTGTTAAGTCCTCACTATTATCTCGTTAGGTTCACTTTCTGTATCGCTACTACTGTCATTCTGTTGGTTAGACTTTTACTCCACAAATCGTGTACAAGGCTTTGAACCGTGTTAAACAAAAATATGTCGCAAAAAGTGAACCGTGTCAAAACGAGGCCTTGCTATAAGAAGTACGTGTAAGTGATGCCCACCTGTATAAACATCATCCAAGCAGTCGAACGGACCTTGTTTTTTAAGCTTCGGTCATTATGTCAAATAAGATGGAACATTGATTTCGCTGAATGAATCAAATTGTGTTCAACTTCGAGTGAATAAAATGGGCCTTAGTGACTTTTATTATAAAAAGATTTTTCTTAAATAAAAAGTTTTGGATTGAAATGGATCTCTCTATATAGCTCTTCGTCAATGCTTACGAAAGTAGACAACCGTAATTAATGTGTATAAAAATGTATACCTAATATTGTAAACAATTTATAAATTGTTGTAGTAAATAATTATGTAAGACAAATAAGTGGTTTCTTGGCATACGACGTCGACATTGTGACAACGCCTTAATGTTTATAGCGCCACCATGGGCAAACCGAGAACTAACCTCAACCCTGTCAATAGTGACATGTTATTTTTTTCTCTTACTCTCGAAAAAGCGCGCGTAAGTGAAGAAGACACTTTTTATCCGATTTGTAAAAACGAATGTTTAGATCCTTATAAATAACGAAAAAAACAAAATAAAGTGTCTAAAGAATTTATATATTTGTTTGGCCGACAACACCGATCTCTTTTGCTGCAACTAAAATTTAGTAGTAATCCATTGGAAGATCAAATGCTTTTCATACAACACTTGTTCGCCTAATACTCGAGTAGGCTATTAAAGCGTAGTGTTCTTTTTAACGAATTGTAGTACCTATAACCGAGCGCAGTGACTTAGTGGTTAGTGTGTTGGACTACTAAGCGAGGGGTCGAGGTTCGAATCCCGCAAAAACCCAAATTCCAACTCAGGGTTTTTTTCACTGCGCCACCTCTCGCGAACGTCTGACAAACATCCGAGAGTATAACTGTCATGAAAGAGCTTCTCAATTAGCCGTCTGGAATCGGCATAAAATTGTAGATCCCTTCCATTCGTTCCAAAAATGAAATCTCACACAAAACGAATGGTTGTGAGAAGCTAGGCCTAAGGTCCCTACGGACCTGTTGCGCCAAAATTATATTATATATATATATAACATAGAATGTGGGAGACGTCTTCCGTGCTAGTAGTAAATCTCGTAGCGAACTTGACTTTTGGTTAGCAGCATGGATTGCGTATGCCTCGTTTATGGCTGCGTGTGACATCAAAGCAGGTGGACGAAAATGTATTAATGAGAAAAGTTAGCTGCCATCTTTTGTTTGTTAAAACTATAAACTTATCAATATTGTTCGTATAAGCATGATATTGAGGATGAGCATGAGACTAAAAGCTTTTAAGCGAGAGTTTGAAGTGCTGCCGCCTGTGTTTCATTGCATTCGTATCACCAACTGTTAATCCGATATATGCATTGTGTATTGGTTCAGTGGCTATACAGTGCTGGTTAGTCTAAGGTTCGGTCTCCAGGTCTAATAGCTGTAGCTCCCTTTGATTTGTCACACAAAAGAAATGGTTAAGCGAATTCCTACGGCTGGACCGGTTGCCCCAACTACTTACTTATGTCTTTTAAGCTATTAAAGCCCTACTGTCAAGTTAAATTCATTTATTAGAAAGTCCACAATTGGGGAACTTTCAGTGAAGCAGTTTGCCCCGCTCTTCTGTTCAAGTTCATGAAAAAGAACTGCACCACATCTCATGCGGTTTTCTACCGACATACATTTCGCTTTGAACTCCACCACTCGTGCCTGCTTTCCCCAACTTTGGAAGCAACTACTTGAAATTCTCTCAAAGTTCGGTTCCCTTTTTCCATTTCTCCTGACATGACTTATTCCCGTAAGTAGTCTGTATATCCAAAATCTTCATTGACCTTGGTAGCGCAAAGCCTTGCACCTTGGGGTTCGCCATTTCCTATTGCAAACGTCTGTGTAGCCAGTATCGAAAATAAGAGGTTTGAGACATTCAATTTGCTGCTTAATATTTTGCGGTTCCTGCATCCTACTAAGAAACCACCCACACACCGACACTGTTCGGTTAAAGTTGGGAAACATTTGCATTTTATTGTTGAACATTTGAATTAAATAAAAGTTGCCTGTACTGTTTGTGGTCTCCCTGTTCAACAAGAAGAGACAAAAAAGGAAAACTTCTCCCCCAGGGACGACAATGTCGTCATCATCTTTGGAATAAACTGTGTAAAGTTTTGTTTCTGGTTCTAATTCGATTGTAAGAGGATTTGAACTTTGGGACATTTCTCTGCCGGTTGCACATATCAAAGTTTATACCAAACGACGTTGTGTCCATAAACAAACTTCTTTATGACACAAATGTCTCTTAATTGTCGGCGACAGATGGTTTTACGGTTGTGGTCATTTAAAACAAAAAGTAATAACAATTTAAAGCAAAAACAGGTACGTGCTTTCAATAAAGATGGAGGTGGCATAAGTGAGGTTAGAGCAAGGAGGTCAAAGTAATTACTCCAGGGATTGAAATTTTTTGTGAGATAAAATAATTTTTCATAAATAAACTAGTTTGCAGACGCCTGTTATGAAGAGCGCACAGTGTCTGCAGAGTAAAGAAAACTCCGACTCCCTTTACTCGAAGATCAGCTCTATGATTGTGTGATTTAAACAATCAGTCGTCTAGTCAAAAATTCGATTTGGAATGCCTAATGGTAAAAAAGGGTATTTTTAAGGTACTTTCAATTATTTCGCAAATAAAAAGTTTTCCAATCTCTTTCTAACTAAAAAAGGACGAAAATGCCAAGAGTAGAGTTATATACTCAGCCGAATGGTGTGAAAAGTTCTGGACTATTCCAATGAAATTTTTTCGTAAACGCTCTCTAAAACTCTGATAACAATGCAGGTGCCATTTATTGCCATGCTTAAATTTCTGTATCTACCTAGTAAAACTTTTGAGGAACGAGAAAGTTTCGTTCGACCCAGTTGTGCACTTTCAGCCTTATTTATAAACCCAGCGTAGAGTCTGCCTAACTTTACGCAACCCTTAAAATGGCCTTACGCAGGAAAACGTGATTTATAAACAAAAAGCACCTCGCTTTAAGCCTGCGTAACTTTAAACGCAAAAATTTGCGTTTAGAGGTGGCGTAAAGCTTGCATATTTTTTTTCGTTTGTGAAATGTCATTCTGTTGAGATTTTTTTTTCGGGGTAAATTTTAAACTTGAAAACAAAACAATTAAAAATGCCATCCAGCTTTGTGAATTTTGTTAACGACATTAATATGATTAACTTAATAAATGAAATATCAATTCCAAGAAGGCGAAAATTATATAAAGCCAGGTTCAACCCCATGTTAATTAGGAATAAAGAGTTTCGGAATAAATATAGATTCACCAAAGAAAATATGTGCAAACTGATTGATATTGTGCGTTCTGATCTCATTGGAGATAATCGGGGTGGACACATTCCTGTGGAGCTTCAAGTTATGGCGGCCATAAGGTATTGGGGCCGAAATGAAGTAATTCGATTTTCATTCATATCTAAGTATGGTTTTCAAATATTTGTATTTTAGATTCAAGATGATGGAGCAGATATTCACGGCCTTAGCCAACCCACTCTTTGTATAATATGCCTACGAGTTTCAAAAGCATTTGCTTCCAAAAGTCGACAGTTCATAAAAATGCCAACATCAATTTCAGACCAAATTAAAGAAATGCGAGGGTTTCAACAAATAAGAAACTTTCCGCAAGTTATTGGTGCAATTGACTGCACGCACATCAAAATTCCAAAAGTTGGTGGTCAAGCGGGTCAGTACTATGTTAACCGAAAAGGCTACTATTCGGTTAATACACAGGTTGTGTGTGACTCGTCATTGAAAATTAGAGATATTGTTTGCCATTGGAGAGGAAGTACACATGATTCAAGAATATTTAGAGAGAGTCGCATAAAGGAAAGATTTGAAAGTGGTGAATTCAAGGGACGTTTGCTTGGAGATGGTGGATACGCCTGCACAAACATTATCTTCACCCCCCTTTTAAACCCTCGAACTCAAGCTGAATGTCAATATAATATTGCTCAAATTGCAACTCGCAATGCTGTGGAAAGGTGCTTTGGCGTTTGGAAGCAAAGATTCAGGATCCTACTAACTGGTATGAGATGTTCATTAAAGAATATGAAGATCACAGTTGTCGCTTTAGCTGTTTTGCACAATTTAGCTATCGAATTTAAGGATCAGGCTTTAGGTATAGTTTTGAATCAAATTCGCTTTATTTGATTGCACTTTTTTATTTAATCTTACTTTCTAAAATTAGATGGTGATGAAGAAATCGAAGCTGAAGAAAACGATTTCGAAGCCAACGATTTTGAAGAAATATCGCAGCCGATTCATAACACTGTATCACGTAGTATATTTATAGAACAACATTTTCAATAAAAATCAACACATTTATATGTAAAATACTAGTAATTTTTATTCAGAAACAAAGTCTTCACTTCTATTATCACAGATTAGATAATATCACATTAATTATAAAAAAAAAACAAGCAAAAGAAAGATATACAAAACCATCAATTCTTCTGCTTTTCTAGGAGCAACTGCAAACGCAAATGGTGTTCTTGTTGGCTGTTCTTGATCGATTCTTCCATGTGTTGACCTTGTAGTTTTAAAATTTTCATTTTTTCTTCATGCTCTGCCTCCATCATCTCCAGTTCCCTTCTCTTTATTTTAGTAGTCAGCTCGTACAAATCTAACTTCATTTGTTCGTCAGATTGTGCCTGCAAGAAACCTATTTAGTATATATTACATTTCACACACAACACTATATTCATTCTAACCGCAGCCTTCCTTTTTTTTCGCGTAGATGCAGAAGGATCCCTTCTTGTCTGCAAAACCGTTAAGTTGGCAGGATCATCCTCTGCTTCCTCGAGTAAAAGTTGTTCTTGCAAACAGTTTGGAGATACACTCGGACAGTGCTATAGGAAAATATGTATTTAAGAATCTGCGTCCTGATCTTTTTCTTACTAGGTACTTACCAATGGTGGGAATTGTCTGTTTTCAACATGCTTATTTAAATCAAGTGGCTGAGGCATTTCTTCGATTAAATACTCCACTTCGACTGCAGTACTCTCATTAATAGCATCCTAATATACATAATACATATACATAAAAAACATTTTTATTGATTAGTTCACGTTTCCTCATTCAAAAATGCATGTACAAACCATTGGGTCAGGCGCATCACAATCGAACTCATTGTTGTCGACTTCAAATTCGAAAGGAATCAGAGCCATCAATTGCGCATCCTCAGGATCCGGTGATTTTGTCGGTGGTCCACCTCCTGTTGCACTGATTTGTTTCCTGTGTTTGGATGCTCTGGATTTCACTTCCATTTTGGTTGCACGCCACTGGCACTGGATCTGCGTAAGATTTCTTTGGACATTGCTGCATTTATTAAATCTGAAATATGTAAATAGTTAAATATATGGTAAAATAAATTTTTGAAATCATACGTATTAATAATCTCCTTCCAAGCCTCCCGTTTTGATTTGGTAGTATTTGTATCGACACATTTGTTTTCAATTTTCGATATTTTCTCTTCTATTAATTGCCGAAGCAAGATCTGTAAAAGTAGTAATTGACTTTGTATAGCGAACCTATGTATGATATTTAACAAACAAGAATTAATACCTTATCGGTGGCATCCCAATTTTCGGATCGTTTTCTTTTATTTTTGGTCTCCATCTCCATTTTATCCGTTTGAAATAATTTTTATTTTCAAAATAAATCTGTCAACCGTTGCAAAAAAGTAATAGATTTGAGTGTTTTCTGTAATAGTTTATCGAAATTCTTACCTATTTAGACACAAACCTCGTTTAGTAAAACTACAACGGAAAAATGTTTATAAATCACAATTTCAGAAAAGCCACGTAGAGGCTGCGTAAATCTTTATGCGATGTTTAACTAAACAACATCGTAGAGGCGTCGTAAGGGAATCTAATAAATACGGCTGTTTATTTTTAAATGTATGTAAAGGTTTTTATTTTTTTTTTTTTTTTTTTTTTTGAGGTGTAGAACTTTAAGTTATCAGCGCTATTTTAACTGGCAACCATTTTGTCAGCTGTCAAGTGATTTATTTTTAATTTGGTTTGGCATTTCAACATGAATAGACGACGTCTGAACAACGCTTCCAAATTGTGCAAATTTATTTTGAAAATCATTGTTCTGTTCGAAATACGTATCGCGCACTATACGTCAATTTTCATAAGCGAATTTTCTCTAGCGATGAAGCTCACTTTTGGTTTATTGGATACGTCAATAAACCATACACTGCCGTATTTGGAGTGATGATAATCCTCAAATGTATGTTGAGACACCGTTACATACACAAAGACTGACTGTTTGGCTGGTGAAATGTTTGGACCGTACTTCCTTAAAAACGATGCTGGCCTGAACGTTTCAGTCAATGGTGACCGCTATATAATCATGATTACCGACTTCTTCGTTCATCTATTGAACAATGATGAGCAGGAGATGTGGTTTCAACAAGACGGCGCAACATGTCACACAGCTCATGCCGCAATTGATTTATTGAAGGAAACGTTTGGTAATCGCATAGTTTCACATTGCGGACCTGTGAATTGGCTAGTCGCTAGTCTACGCCGAAAAGCCCGAAACTATTGACCACTTGGAGGACAACATTCGCCGCGTTATTGACGATAAACGGCTACAAATGTTGGAAAAAATCATCGAAAATTGGACCTCCATACGTCCGAGCCAACCGTGGTGGTCATATGCCAGAAATCATATTAAAATTAAAAGGTCAGAAGATTATCTTTCGAACAATGTATATTTCATGCCAATTTAAAAAAAAAACATAATTGTTTTATTCCATTTCAAATTTCTATACGTTTTAAAAAAAATACACCCTTTAGGTTAGGTTAGGTTAGGTTAGGTTAGGTTGGGGTTGTGAGTTCGTCATAAAAGACCAGGCACCACAGCGAGCCCATAGCCATTCCCAGGGAACCGTTGTGGTTAAAAACCTAAACTAAATTGCCCAAACAATGAATTCCCTATACAGAATTTAATAAAGGCCTCAATATTGTTTGAGAAACCAACAACCTCTAAGGTACTTCCTTCTACTCCGAACGATTTCTTGAAACTAACATAGAATGGAGGCGCAGTGGCTTAGTGGTTAGTGTGTTGGACTACTAACCGCAAAAAACCAAATTCCAACTCGTGGTTTTTTCACTGCGCCACCTCTCGCAAACGTCTGACAAACATCCGAGAGTTTAACTGTCTTGAAAGAGCTTCCCAATTAGCCGTTTGGAATCGTCATAAAATTGTAGATCCCTTCCATTCGTTCCAAAATTGAAATCTCACACAAAACGAATGGTTGTGAGAAGCTAGGCCTAAGGTCCCTACGGACCTGTTGCGCCAAAATTATATTATATATATATATAACATAGAATGTGGGAGACGTCTTCCGTGCATTCTAGGTCCTCACAATACCTGCATAAGTCCGAGTTAGCTAATCCTATATCCTATTGTCATGGCATGCTTCCTTAGAAGGGAATGTCCAGAGAGTATTTCTACCTTTAATCTTAAGTTTTTTCTACTGAGATTGATTAATTCTTCAGACCTTTTCCGATTTAAAAAGGGCCACAGTGCCTTTGAGACCCTGTAAACTTCTAGCTGTGACCATCTTGTGGCTGCTAAATGGGAAGTTTTTTTCGAAAACAACCCTTCTAGCCACGGCCATAGGGTGTCTTATACCTTCAAACATGGTATTAAGTGGGAGCTCTGCTCCTTCCTTGGCCAGAGCATTGGCCTTTTCATTACCTTCAATATTACAACGCGCCCAGGTACCCAACATAATCTGACACGGTTTTGCGAACATAATGCCTTGAGCATTGTGCGGCAATTCCTTACTAGTTCAGATTTAGTAGTATGTGACTCTACCTGACTATCAATGTAGATGGATCTATCTCATTTCAAGTACCTCTGCAGCTTTGAGTACGGCCAGAATCTCTGCCTCGAACACAATCCATATGACCAGAAGTCTCAGGGCCAAATGTAGGTCCAGCTCACTGGAGAATATACCAGACCCTGTGCCCTCACTGGTTTTGGAGCCGTCAGTATATATCAAGGTCTCATTTACCCTCGAGACCAGGCTCCTATACCAATCCTCTCTGTCAGGATAAAACACATCGTACGGTGCGTCAAAATCGAGTGTACCAAGACTCCGTTTTTTCCGGGATTTCGGAGAATGATTCCTTATTCAAAATAGTGCTGTGTCCTATCCTTCTGTTCTTAAAGAGCCCAATATGAGTGAGCCGTAGCGCACTATTGCCTGTAATTGACTTCATTTGTAAGCCCAGTGGTAAAAGATGTATAAACGCTTTCAGTACAGCCGTTGGTGTGGTATATAAAGCACCCGTAACTGCAATGCTGGCTGTTCTTTGTACCCTGGTCAACATATCCCGTACATACTTCTTGTTCGTGGCTTTCCAACAGACAAGAGTCCCATATGTAATTATAGGTCGTACTACCACTACTACATTTCTTTCGTGCTGTCCTCCTACATATGAAGAAAGCATTGTAAGCCTTACGGACTCTTTACTGTACGTTAAGTTTCCAATTTACACCCTTTAGATCTCAGAAGAATTAATAATGTTTTTGTTTATTTGAAACTAGCTGGATGTACCCGCTTTGCTGGGTCCTTTAATAAATGCATAAGTACATGTGAACATGAAGTAAGGATACTAAAAACCATCCTATGTAATACCGCTACTCACGACAAATCGATTGCTATATATTATTGAGGTATCGTTACGTACCTACTCCCTACTCGCGGACAAACAGAAAAATGTGTTCTCTTTTATAGAGGTAGAGAAGAGAGAGGGCGGGTTTCCAATATGCGCACTAAGCAAACATTTTTTTTTTATTTTTTTATAGCTTAAAATGGGCTAAAAAACATAAATATAATATTTTTTTTTTGAGGAAATGAATTTTTTTTTTTAATTTTTTTATTAATTTTTTACTTTTTTTTATATTAAATTTTATTTTTTTTTTATTTTTAATGAAACCATGTTTATGTGATTTATGCACAAAGATTTGAAACCTTTTTTTTCCGAAATCTCAATACACATGCACAACTGCTCCGCTAAGGGTATGTCAACAACTATCAGGCAGGCGCATTTAAGAAAGTCTGGTGTATTTAAAGAATGGGGTGCGTGGCTCGCTTCGCTCGCTAACAGGATTTTAACCCTTTTTTTCGCAGGGTTTAGACGCTCACGCGACTTCGTCGCTCCGCTAAGGGTATGCCAGCAACTGTCAGGCAGGCGCCTGGAGCTAAAGTTTATATATATATATTTAGAAGTATAATATATTCAGTTAAAAAAACTGCAAAACAAACGTTATGCAAAGTGAACGTGTCCATTTGTGCAGTTTGTTTACATGCACTTTTCAGTGAAAATTTAAAACTTTAAAAATAAAAAAAAATAGGAAAAAAAGTTTCCGCAGAAAAATTCTTCTACAGTACATCTAAGAATAACTCAATTTAAATAAAAAAAATAAAAAAAATGAATTTGCTCAGTGCGCATATTGGAAACCTCTGCCCAACCATGCATATAAACAAAGTTTCATTGCGATCGGTTGAGTTTCTCAGAAAATCGACAACAGCGCCACCTATCGGGTGTCGGTTTCTCGGTGACGATGACGCGGTGTCGTTTTAAAGGTAACGCGAATTCATTAATTTCTTCCCATCTTAAAGTGCCCAACGCTAAAGAAGTAATAACTTCAAAAAACTAAAAAAATATTAACCAGACACTCACACTATACCTACACAATAGCTAGTAGTCTAGTACAAAGAAAGAAGAGAGAAGAAAAAAAAAATTGATAAACGTGTCCGCACAGCGATGCCAACCTATGCTTTTTCATGCCTTTTAGGCATTATTTCATTAGCTAAGGCTAAGGCTTTTTTATTTCCAAAAAGGCATCTTTTTTTTATTTCAAATATGTATATATTTTTTTGATTCAACGTATACTGACTTTTTTGACCTTTAGACCTTTTGACCTTTCGACCTTTTGACTTTTTGACCTTTCGACCTTTTGAACATTCGACCTTTTGACCTTTTGACATTTCGACCTTTTGACCTTTCGAGCTTTCGACGTCGAAATAGTTAGCCACAGTATGGAGGCTTGTGCGAAAGTACGACATCAGATCTTTTCGCCTTTAGACTTTTTGACCTTTTGACCTTTCGACCTTTTGACCTTTCGACCTTTTGACCTTTAGACCTTTTGACCTTTTGACCTTTTGACCTTTCGACCTATTGACCTTTTGACCTTTCGACCTTTTGACCTTTTGACCTTTTGACCTTTTGACCTTTTGACCTTTCGACATTTAGACCTTTTGACCTTTCGACCTTTTGACTTTTTTGACCTTTAGACCTTTTGACCTTTCGACCTTTTGACCTTTTGACATTTCGACCTTTTGACCTTTCGAGCTTTCGACGTCGAAATAGTTAGCCACTTCTCAGGAGCAGGTCAAAGGTTTGACTTCAAAAGTGGCAAGATAAGTCATCTCATTTTTCCTGATCCATAGCACAGCAACCGTAGTAGATACTTTAACGAAAAAGATATGAGATATAAAAAATGGTAACATAACTCAATTTTGACATAAGTCGGCTTAAGCTTTTCACTTAGCCGATACCATTTTCTCCACTTACTCGAAAAACAATAACACATCAAATAAATATTATCCAAAAGCAAAACCAAAGTTTTCCGTTAAAAAAAAGAATACAGCCAGAGAACATCTGTTGTCAAATTTTGCGCAACAATGTAAGAGTATCCCTGAACAGATGTATTTTTTAAATCAAATGTGCTCGCGCTGGTAATTTTTTAGTATTCGGTATTGTGAAGAACTTATTTCGAGACTAAAATGACGTGATTTTGAGCCATCCTAGTTTTGTGAATCATTGGCAACGAAACATCGCCCTAAAGTTAAAAATCTAGCCACGGTATCAGTATGGAGGCTTGTGCGAAAGTACGACATCAGATCTTTTCGCCTTTAGACATTTTGACCTTTTGACCTTTCGACCTATTGACCTTTTGACCTTTCGACCTTTCGACCTTTTGACCTTTTGACCTTTTGACCTTTCGACCTTTAGACCTTTTGACCTTTCGACCTTTTGACCTTTCGACCTTTTGACTTTTTGACCTTTCGACCTTTTGAACATTCGACCTTTTGACCTTTCGAGCTTTCGACGTCGAAATAGTTAGCCACAGTATGGAGGCTTGTGCGACCTTTTGACTTTTTGACCTTTCGACCTTTTGAACATTCGACCTTTTGACCTTTTGACATTTCGACCTTTTGACCTTTCGAGCTTTCGACGTTGAAAGGTCCTTTTTGACCCTTCCTAGTTTTGTGAATCATTGGCAACGAAACATCGCCCTAAAGTTAGAAATCTAGCCACGGTATCAGTATGGAGGCTTGTGCGAAAGTGCACATACAAAGTTTCATTGAGATCGGTTGTTTCTCAAAAAATCGACAACAGCGCCACCTATCGGGTCCAAAACTATCCTATCTTTCTAGCTGCATACAATCATGCACACATACAAATTTTCATTGAGATCGGTTGTGTTTCTCAAAAAAGTCGACAACAGCGCCACCTATCGGGTCCAAAACTATCCTATCTTTCTAGCTGCATACAAACATGCACACATACAAAGTTTCATTGAGATCGGTTGAGTTTCTCAGAAAATCGACAACAGCGCCACCTATCGGGTGTCGGTTTCTCGGTGACGATGACGCGGTGTCGTTTTAAAGGTAACGCGAATTCATTAATTTCTTCCCATCTTAAAGTGCCCAACGCTAAAGAAGTAATAACTTCAAAAAACTAAAAAAATATTAACCAGACACTCACACTATACCTACACAATAGCTAGTAGTCTAGTACAAAGAAAGAAGAGAGAAGAAAAAAAAAATTGATAAACGTGTCCGCACAGCGATGCCAACCTATGCTTTTTCATGCCTTTTAGGCATTATTTCATTAGCTAAGGCTAAGGCTTTTTTATTTCCAAAAATGCATCTTTTTTTTATTTCAAATATGTATATATTTTTTTGATTCAACGTATACTGACTTTTTAATTTTTTAAAATTCTTAAAAAATCTTGGCAAAAAGAAGACCTCGGTGCTCGGTCTTAAAGAATGTGTTTCCAAACGAACAAAAAAGATTTTGTTATTTTTTTTATATTTGTGTTTAATTTTTGATTTATTGTTCCAATTTATATAAAAAAATATTTTATGCACTCTTTTATTGAAAAAGGCATCTTTTTTTTTCAAGATAGGCTTTTTTTCGTCAAAATTGGCTGGCAACGCTGTCCGCACTCCACTGGTAGGCTGTTGATTGCAATGACCTACGCATATCTGTGAAATATGTAAGTCTCAAATAATTACATTTTTGCTTATAACTTCTGTTATACAATTCAGAGAATAATGATTGATACATCAATCTCTTCACCGGGAAGTGTACTAATCGAAGAATAAATTCATATTCAAATTTGTTTGGCCGTTTCGTAGTAATATATGTTTAAACCATAAAAAATGGTATTTTTTTAGTTAAAAACTCATATAAAATGGGTTTGAAGGACCAATAACGGACTTTAGGATACTAAAAACCATCCTATGTAATACCGCTACTCACGACAAATCGATTAATATATATATTGTTGAGGTTTCGTTACGAACCTACTCCCTCTTCGCGGACAAACAGAAAAATGTGTTCTCTTTTATAGAGGTAGAGATAACTCACCAGTTGCTGTAAGCAAACAAAAAATACTACAAGCATTACAGTATTGCAGTGTAGTGAGCCACAACAATCTCCAATTGGTTTATGTGATTTCCTCGTAAGATATTTACGAGTGGAATATGCTTTCATTACCAGCAAAATAAAAACTCATTCATTTGCTTTCCCGCCCAATTGAGTAAAACAGTCCGACCGCAACACAGCAAGGGATTTCCAAGTCGAAAATTTATTCAAAAGAATCTGAATCTTATACGTGTGTGCATTACATTACATCGAAATGTATTAATTAATTCATTGATGCTGAAGAATTTCAACGGCGAAATGGATTAATTAATTTACTTCCTCCTCAGCAATCCCATTGAGACAATTCACGGAGGCAAAATTTTAACACGTACCATACGTCAGTCGTACACGCTCTTGTTGATATGTGATGTACCTACTTTATTTCACCGCTCTGAGTGATTACTTGAATGTAATTTTCGAAAGATACGTGTTTCATGAAGCGGCAGCCTATACCAGTAGCCGACCAGGGGTAAGCGGCGAGACTGTTCCGGCCCGAGAAGTAATGTGCCGCGAAAATGTTGTCTTGTCAGATGTGAGCATGAAAACTCATTTTATTTGGTAACTCGTTCTGGTTTATTGTACACAGAGGATGAATGGGTGTGAAGTGCAGTCAACGTGAAGTCGCATGATTTTCATTTTATCAATGCCTACGAGTATTTGTCGGTTTCAGAAAATTCTGAAAATTCAGAAAATTTGCCAGTTTTCCCTCCAAACATATCTTATACTAATCCTAGCTAAATTTTGATTTATCCGCAAGTAGACGAAAATTTTCCGTGTATTACTTGTTTAAAATAAAAGGCTCAAATTTTGCGCAAAAATGGAGTTTGGGTTTAAATCAGTTGCTATTGAAAAGCAATGACATCATCATCAATCGAGTGAATGAAATGCATACGTTATTGGATTGATCACATACGAATAGTCATGTATGGAATGCACATTTAAAATTGTACCATTTGTACTTGCAACATTCTTTCATGTTCGATGGCTGTCAAAAATGTCAAATTTTGCATTGTTTTGCTTTTTGAAAATAAATTGGTGTTTATTTATAAATTCGTAAATTTTAAAGGGAGTATTTTCTTTATTTTCATTTTCTGAATTAGAAGATGGACATTGTGAGTCCATTGAACGAAAGCGTTTTAAAGATAAAAGCAATTCTTACATTTTCTCTCCCAAAATTCTTCAATTCGACACCATAAACCCTACCGTATGAAAATAATACTCGATCACTGATGAAAGACTGCCAAAATTCCATACTCGATCTCGTATGCGATCGTACTAAATCAAATTTTAACAGTGACGTATTTCTCGCTCACGGATGCGGTAATTTTAAAAAATTACCTCTTATTACAATCAACAAGCTATATTTTTACGGAGTGGCTACGATTTGGTCCGCCAGAATTGTTATATAGAAATTCGTATTGACAAATGTAACGTAACTTCAAAAATTCCAGTTCACCAACAAACTCACAAAAATGTGAGCCACTACGAGGATTGCGAGTTCGGGGTCTAAGTATTGTCTCTAGTAAGCGTCTACCTCGTCATTGAAAAAGTTCATCCTTGATTGCTTTCAGTAACAGAACAAAATGATCTGTCAAAATTTCACTTGATTAAATTGACACGCTAAATTTTGACAGGCATATGAAGCACATTCCGAAAAAAATGTTTAGTTGTTCAGCTCGAACTGTGTATCACTCGCCTAAAGGGAAAAAAAATGTTTTACAAGTAAAATTCTGTCAGCAACGCTCATCGCAAACCGAAGGCTGACAGTAAAGCATGGAAAATATAAACGTCAAAATAAATCCGATGTTAATCCTGTTCAAATGACAGATTTATATCTTTTTCTATTTTATTATTATGCGAAAATAGAAAAAAAATTTTAAATATTTACTAGCAACATTTCCACACTAAAAAAAAAAACACAGGAGATTATTGTTTGAATGAAATATTGTGATCCTCATTCTGTATAAATAGTAATGTGGGAACAGTTCACTCGGTAGGATTTCCAAAATGTGCTAATTTCCGAATTTATTATTTATGATGAGAGTAATTTTATTTGCCACAGATATTCGCATAACAAAATTTAATGGTACACACGATCAGTCGTACATCTATATCTGCTATAATTACCTCGCACATTATAATTGAAATTTACGATGATGCTTGCTGTCACCGCCAGCCACTTGAGGTGTTTTAGTGAAAAAGTTTATTTTTAACTCGCGGGGTAGATAACATTGAATCTCTAAAAGACAGATTGAAATAATTGAGTCATTTTGTATAGCGAGTTCATTTGAGATAATAGATGTGGTGGAGGGGAGTTCTGACAGTGCATGCATTTTGTTAGCGTAAATGCTGAATCTGTGAAAGAATTTCAAACTTTCTATTTAAATGAAAGGAGTTTTATCTATAGATATAGTTGAATGGCTTTCAATTTTTGGAACGAATGGAAGGGATCTACAATTTTTGAAATTGAAAGCTCACACAAAACGAATGGTTGCGAGAAGCTAGGCCCAGGGTCCCTACAGACCTGTTGCGCCAACTATTATTATTATTATTATAGTTGAATGGCAATTAATCAGAAATGATAACCGTTTTTCATTGGAATATTATAGAGGTAGAACAGTTACCTGCTGTGGACTATGAAATCCCAGGACAATGTACGGTATGGAATGGATGATGAAATGGAAATAGAAATATACATAAATACAAATTTGAAATGATCAATTATTCTAAGAGGAAATTTTGTGTGCATAGGTATCAATTAAATGCTGTTAACTGCGCCTATAGAACCGACAATGAGATTGGTGTAATATTTTTGCATTGTTTCAGTGAATAATTGCAGAAAATATTGGCACGTAGAAATGAGAGCACACTACCAATAACGATAACCACTGCTACTGATGTGAATAAATATCATGCACATATTATGCATGGTATATGGATAATGAGAAACACAAAACTGATCTAAGAAAAATGATTAACACAAATGAAAACAATAATGAGTTATTAGTCAACATAGATTGTAGGGTAATACGAGGTTTTAGCGGCATAAATAATGCTAATGAATTAAAAAATAATAATTGCTGTTACCTATGTTTTAATAAAAGATCGTTTCGCTTACACTGGAGTAACTTTAGCTTATGTATAAGTCACTTTATAAATGCGTTAAAAATAATTATTCTAGTTGAAACAAAAATATAGGAGACGAAGAAAAGGATTTCTATCAATTAGATGGTTTCGAACCAGAATTTCAAAAAAGAAACAATAATTGATCACATCCTTGTAAGCCGAGTAGACAAGCAAATAAATACTGCTGTGATTGAGAGTGGTATGTGGTATCACCGACCATTACGCAACCTCATACACCACAGATGCGCTAACAACATCAGATAACCACGTATAGTCAGTTGGTACATCGTATATATGTAAGGCCAGAGTGAATGAACTTATCTGTGAAGTAGACTGGGAAGACGTCATAAACGAAAATGATGCTGATACGCTATATAGTAAACTGGTCCGCAAACTAGATAAAATCTCTAAGAGATCAACTTTCACAAAATCAATAAAAACAAACGAAAAAATAGCCCCTGGACAACCCCTTATCTTATAGCTGAATGCAAAAAAAGAAGGTGGAAAAATAATAGAGGTAACAAAAGTTATGAAACGGAGTATAAACGTTTTAGGAACAAAACCAATAAAATGATAGCAGCTCAAAATCAAACTTCTACAAGAACCAATTTGTCCAATTTAAGACCGATCCTCGAAAAACATGGGGATTAATTAACCAAATATTAGGAAGGAAAAAGTCGAATATTGACGAAACAATGATTAAACATTTGTCGACAGAAATACAAATGTAGAAAACTCAAAATATTCCAAATCTACAAATATACATGAGATACGCAGAATTATATGTTCTCTCGAAGATAAATCTCCAGGAATTGATGGAAATAGAGGAGTTGATATCAGAGGACATGCCGACATCTTTGTTCCTATCCTATAAAAAATTTGTCAACCTTAGCATGACACAGACAAAAGTCCCGTCAATTCTGAAAACTGCTGTTGTAAGGCCGATCTATAAGGGTGGCGTTAAAAATCAGCTGGGCAACTATAGACCAATTTCGATACTTCCAGTAGTAGAAAAGTGTTTGGAAGGCGTTATTTATGTAAGATTGTAAAGTTTCATCGACAAACACTCTCTAATACACTAAAGTCAGTATGGATTTCAGAAAAACAAAAATACAGGCAAACTGCTAGGAGATTTGTGAATTGTATCAATGAAAGTCTAAACGAAAGCCGTCATTTCCTAGTCCTGTTCATGGACTTCAGTAAAGCTTTCGAACTCTTCACCATGCGAAATTATTAGAAGCACTACGAAGGATTGGGATACGAGGAGTAATGGCTGATTGGCTTAGGGACTACTTGCACAACAGGCTGTTTTGCGTCAAGATCAAGGACGTGATGAGTCAGATAATGGGCGTGCAATATGGAGTTCCGCAGGGATCAAAACTAGGTCCGATCATTTTCATTCTTTACACAAACGAGCTACTTCGCGTCTTTAAGCAGAGCATTGAATTGGTAGAAAACTATAAATATCTGGGAGTAATTATTGATTGCCATTTTTTATGGGACAAACACATCGATAAGCTACGAATGGACCTAAAGAAGTCTCTATTCTATACGCACTAGCCCATTTGCGGCATCATGCCACTGAACCTGTTTTGAGACAAGTTTACTATGTGTTGGAGCTCAACATATAAACAATTTAATTTCGTTCAATTTATCGTATTAGAGTAGCATACATTTTGTAATTTGAATTTTGCGCCTAAAAACCAAGTTTCGCCATATTTTTTATATTTTTAATAAGTACTAAAAACAAAAGTCTTGTACTAAACTATGTAACGTAGCAAAATGCACATTCAATAAATTTCATTCGTTGTTCTACTCTTCAAGAGGAAAGAGCTTTCGCCTCTTAATCTCGCTAATTTTCGCTCGTTCACTTTACTTTGCTTGTTCCATCGGAGGGAATTTTCCTACATCGTAAAAACACAAAAGTAAATTTTCCCGAAGAGCAGTCAGAAAACGCTCTGACTGTACACTATGCCCTAGTGGAGTCAAAACTAAGGTATGGTATACTTGCTTGGGGAAACGCAGCTGCAACTCACATTGAAAAGCTACAGAGACTTCAAAATTCAGCACTTAAACAAATAAAAAGCACCAACCAGTGTAATACTGAAAGAAGTTTTAGAGTTCTTCATGTTAATCACATTTTCAAGATGACGATTATACTGGAGTACTTTGACGATAGCCGTTTTATTCGACCAGTCGATCATCAAATAAACACCAGACGACGGGCCAAAGGTATGCTCCAAATACCTAGAAACTACAACAATTACGGCCACTTAAAATTAGCGTTCCTTCAATAATAAATGAATTACCTAGAGATCTAATAAATATAGGAAATTTTTAAACAAGAAAAAAACAAATAAAACAATCCTTTTTAAATAATTAATTATATGTATGTAAATAATTGTAATTATATAATATTTTGCTCCTAAGCTTACTTCTATATGTACAAGTTGTAGAAACATAATCTCCTGCAGAGAAGCCGAGGCATTGCCGGTATCATAAAAATTGTTAAGACATTTTCATGAATAAAAAAAAAAAGAAGTTTGTTAGCATCCCCGCCTTGACAGCCACGAACTTGACAGAATAAACGTCACAGCTGTCAGTGCAAATTAACAGGCTTTACCTGGATTGGCGGGGATTGAAAAACGTAAAAGAAACAAAATAAATTTTTTTGTAACTTATTTAGTTATTTAAAATTAAACGATTCAAATTTTAACAGGAATTTTGTAAAAGATAAATAAATGCCACTTGAACTACACAGTTAATTTCGCTTCTGCCTCATTTCGTTTTTTAATAAAACCTGAGATAGTTACCCGGGGTGGCAACATTATTTTGATATATCCCATTTGGGAATAATCCTATGTTATAGTAAAAACTACTACCACAAATGTTGTCAAGCTTTACGTTAAATATTTTGTAGGTCACAATAGACAATTTTATGTAGAAAATTTTGCCATTGCTAGTTCACAAAATGTAAGCTGCACTTAGAAATTTAGTTTTTCAAGTTACTTTGGGCACTCCAACCTAACCTAACCTTTTCCTATAAAATATTTAATTAATTTTGTTATATTTGCAACAGTTTCGTCATATCTCCATGATAAAAACTCATTTTAAAACCTTTCTAGTAATGTGGTCCGGACTATGCTAGTAAACTACTTCCAGCTAACGAAATTTGGGAGAACGTTGAATGAATTCAAAAGTCCCTACGGACTCACGATAAAGCATACCAGTATATAGTCATTTATCAGACGAGCTTGCGATCCATTAAAAGTTAAAACTTAATAGGCTTTGCACACCAAGCCCAAAACCGCATTTTCCTCGAAAACTCGTCGATGCATTCACACCGACCACCAACTCATTTTCGTTTGACGTTTCAATCAGCTGTGAACTCGGCTGTGAGGCACTAGTTGTTAAACTTCGGTGCAAACTTTTCTGGTTACAAATTTCGATTGCATTAATTAACAAACAAAATGAATTTAGTGCATTTCAAAATAATATTTGCTACTAATTGTGGAAAATTATTTTAGTTTGTGAGTTGTGACATTTGTTCGGTCAGCCATTTTGCTGAATTTGCTGGAGGTGTGTTTGTACCAACAACCCAACGATTGGAAGTCGTTTTCGTGGTGTTGACACTGAAATATGTATGGGAAAACTTCTGTTTTTATGAAGTTGTCCTGTTTTTGGCGAAAACCCGGTTTTGGGCTTGGTGTGAAAAGCATATAATACCTACAGCTTTATCACAAAAGTGATTGCAAGTGTTTCATTCAGCAATCGTCGTCTTTTCTTCGATTTGGTTTGCTTTGCTTTGCTGAGATTGGTGTTGAGTAAAACCGGAATATTGTAAAGTTTCTGGTGCAACGCGAGGACCTTTGAACAAGGTTCGGGTATAGTCGATTCCATATTGTGGATAGCCTTCTAAAATATCATCTATAGACAATGCAAACATTTGGGGACTTAGGGACATTCTTGTTTTACTGTCAATTAACGAATGAATGAAGCGAACTGATACAAAATTTGCAATTCATTCCATACGTCTGAATAGAATCCACGTCGACATTGACATTGACATTGTCAGGCCTATTGAATTTTGTTTTTGGCACCAGTTGGGAAAACTTTATAGATCACATCGAAAAAGACTGATGCTGTGTTGTTAGGCAATGGGCTTGACAAACTTAATATCACCAGCGAGTGTCGAAGGAATCTTTTTAGATCTTTAAAAGTCGTTCTAAAGAGGAGTCGACGTAGATGACTATCATCAACCTTGAGGTAGGTACCCCAGAGGCGGACAAGAATAGGGCTGTTATAGGGTGCATCTGAAGCACTGAACACAGTAAAAAAAAAAAAGTAAAAAAAGAAACCCTGCAGACAACTAAACCCAATCACCTATCAATGAGTTACTCTCTTAACAAAGCCGAGGATGTCACTTCTCCAAAACTTATTTTCCGATAAATCATGTCAACACGGTACAAAAATAAATATTTATTTTCGAAGACTACAACTTGCACCAATTGTACCTAACTCAGAGATGACATCTGTCTGCAAGAATTTGTGTTAAAGGTTGAGACCTACAGGTTCGCATCAGTGGCTGAATAATAAGAACACGATTAAACAGACGCGACCCAAACAACATGGCCGCCAAAGGCTGCTACGCTAGCATCGATCCGCCCCAATTGGAACCCTCATTTGCAAGAAAATACCGTACAAAAGTGCCCGATTATTTGGGATGATATGTTGACAAAAAGTTTCCAACTTCACATTGCAATTTAAAATAATAAAGAACCACTACTCGTACCTAACTATGTGGGCACTGGATTGAACAAATTTTAACTTTTGAAACAAAACTCCAATATAATTAATTTCAATTTTCCATTTCAATAATTAATCAGTTATTACATAGTTGTGCAATCACACTAATAACTGGACAATAAATTACCGCTGACAGCTGGCAATTATAGTCGCATAATCGAATAATTAAATTTCACACTCAAAGCCATAATTTGAATGAAATAAGTTTCCATCTCACTACCTTCACCTAATTGACTGCTTTGACAAATTTATTACCAATTTACTTGAAACGCATAAAAGTATTTTTTTAAAGTTTATAATTCAATAGCAGAAGTTCCAGAGGGGAAATTTTTAATGAACACATTCACACACGTATCGGAAACTTAATCGCCTTCAAGAAAACCCACCCTTGGCGATTGTAGTCGTACAATTGACCACAGAAAAAAAACCACTCATTCCGAAATCCGATAGCCTGTCAACAAGCTCCTTCCACGAGTATGTATATAAGTATTGCATAGCCATATCCGCAGTACGATGCTGCGTATTCGTATAACAATCCAATGAGTACGATGTAGGGTACATACATTACATAGTATAGATACACAAGCTGTAGTCGTCCATGCTGTGGCTTTTGTGGTCGTTTATGTAATTAATTTGTTACGATTAAGCGATTTCGATTGGTACTAATTTCGTTGGAGCCAATCTGTTGTAATTTTCAACAAACGAGTGAGTAATTATTTTGGATCAAAGGTGACAGCGATAGACGATGCGCACTTGCACAGTTGGATTAAGCTGTTAAGCTGAGCTATGCGATACAACGTAGGTACCTATCTCTCTTTGACAGGTGACAACTGACAACTAATTTTCTCGGTTTTTACTAAATTTTCTTTTCAGCTGTCTGAATCTGGAATGATGGCGAAAATGTTATGACTGCCTGGCTGTCAAATTCAATGCGTTGTCAGTCTGTTTTCCTCTCTTGTCGGTATATTCAATTGCGAATGAAAATGTATACGCTGACATGCGTTTGGGAGATCTTTGATGGAATGAGTTTTTTTTTTTTTTTTGTAATACTGACGATGGTACGCAAATTACTGACGCGGAAGTGGGTTATGTGTTGCGTTGTTGTGAGTTTTGCGTTGTGTAGGCATTTTTTTGTGAATATTGTAATAATTTTAATAATTTTTGTAGATATGAGTATCCCAAATAGTACCTACTTACCTACATGATTTACATTAAAATTTATTTAAATCAACATTCCTTGTCTGGTGTGATAATCGATTGAAATTAAGTGCATGGCTGGGTCACCCGAAACTTTCTCGGTTATCAAAAGTTTGGCCGAGTCAATTGACCAAGTTTAGAAGCAACCTTATATAAAATGTAAGACAAAACAGTAACAAATATTGCAATGACTAGCTTGGAAAATACTATTGCTTAACTATTCAGCTGAAAACTGAGTACTAAAAATAATATTGCTTGAGATGGAGGCATCACTTGGTTTTGAAAGTTTTATTCAACTCGGAAATGGGGCTTTCGAGATATGAGCAGTTTCTAAAATTAACGTTTTCCGTGATTCGAATTGAAAATGAAGGAGAAAATAATTTTGGAAAGATCAATTCTCTAATTATGGATTTTGGTCAAAATTGTGAGTGATGTTTTCAGTTAAACAATACATTTGAAAATTCTTTTTTTTTATTCAAAAATCCATTGTAAGGTAATATAGAGGAAAATGGTGTCTTCTATTAAGTTAGAAAGGACCATATATAACCTTAGAAATAAATGTTTGTTACAATCGTATTGACCGTTTTCGAGATAATGTCCAAATTTCACAAGTAGGTACCGTCATTCGATTTTAGTTGAAATCGTTAGATCCGTTTCCAAAAAAATTAAACTTGTTTAAAAAGTTATATGGTAAGTAGGTACCATTACTATTGAGGCTAAATTTCAAATTTTACGTTTCAAGCAAATCCGGGCAGCCGTTTAGGCTGTTGGTAGCATGCCCATATATGCAGAATTTTGAAAAAAAATCGTGACGGTAATTTTCTCTGCAGGTATTCTTATGCTTCTCTAGGTAATCGTTGTAGCGTAATGGGTGCAGTACCTAATTGAAACCCTTTTTTCGATACAGTAATTGACACTTCTCTGTTCAATACCGATTTCCTCTTTTCCAGTTACTTCTCTGGAGATCGATTTTTTTTCTAAACAGCATCATTTAATATTTTCCCTCGACTTTCATACCTATATTAAAGGTTGTCTTTAGACCATACTTATAAATAAAATTGTAGACTATTATCTATGATTTTTTTTTTTTGTATAAAATCATACGACTTTTAATAAGGCATTCCAGTTTTGTTAGGATTGAATTAAATTGTTAATTGTAGCTTCGATCATTAAGAGTTTTATATTTAGTTGTTAAATATGGACAACTAAATTAATAAATGGATTATATTTTAATATTTGTTTTTTCTCTTTTTAATATATATTTTTTCTTTAATTTAAATATTGACTTATAACACTGTCGCATATATGTTTAATAAAGCAGTATTAAATGCATTTTAATAAACTGGTAGCTATTATTTAACCACTATTTATGGGTGTTAACAACTATATTTCCGTAGAGTACCGACTACTGTACAGTAGGGTGTCCCGTCGCTATTATAAAGAGCAAATTTTCTTCGAATACATTATCGAAAGCGGTATCAAAAGTTGCGTATTGACGAGAAGACTCCGAATCTGTACTTTATATCTTATTACGACATAACTTTTGGGCCTCTATCGACGCTTGAAGTATAGGGAAGTCTGACTAGAGCGCTTATATCTGCTTATTTTTCTATTTATTCAAAACATTATTATTATTTAATAAATATGTATATTTAAATATTATTTCTACTAAATAAAAGCAATACAAATTTATTGGCGTATAATCAAACAATCTGAAATTATTAATTTAAATGAATCTATTAAGGCTTCAGAACATAGAATACAAATTTTTTTAAATTGGCTTTGTAATTAAAAGATGGCATCCGATTTGTAGATTTAATTTAGTTTCGCAATGACTTGCTTTATTCGTAGTTTTTATGCACCTTTCACCTCTGACATTCATTCCCAAAAATAATGTCTATGTAGTCAGAAGCATTAAATTAAATTTTCAGGGTCTTAAATATTCTATTAGAAACATAGCATCACTGAATTGCATATTTTTTCCCCTGTTCCAAATTTCGGAGTAATATAACCCAAGGATATTGGCTCTTATTCAGCAAGAATTTTAATATGTGCTTTTAGGACCTCCTTGCGATAATGACGCCCATATTTTTGTTCTGAAACAAGGATTTTGACTTTCCGTCCGTCAAAGTATACTCTTAGAAATTGCATCATTGTATTGGCTTCTTAGATGTTCTCTTGATTTGGACAAAGCACGGTGTATTTTATTTTTGTCTATTAAAAGCCTTGTGTTAGTGTTATTTACAAGTCCTGCAAAACTGCTGAAGCGACTGCTGCGGCTGATCGTACCGATAGTCTAATCGATCACAAATTCTCGCAACAGATGGTAGGACCAGCAAATTGAACTAATCTGAAGACTTTGAAGGATCTGAAGAAGACGTTGAAGGTTCTGAAGAATAAAATAGTAACCCTTCTGCCTCGAATGGCTCTCAATCTTGCCACTCCAAGTTCTCGCACTACGTTCTTTTCGATCTAGATGTGTTTTTGAATTTTTTGTGTCTCGACCTTATTAACACCACCGATAACGATTTTTTTTTGTGATTTCTTAAATGCCCTTTCATTAACAAGCACTTTTTTTTGTACAATAGCAGTTATCAAAGGAATCACATTTACATGAAGCAATGTCAAATAATTTGTTAATAGAAAATGGTATGTTATTGTTGTGGTTTGCATTTTTTTCGCACTTGGGTATCTTTTTGAGTCATATAGTTATCAAAGTCAGTTTTAATCAGTTGTAGTATTCGACACACTTATCTATCTTAACAAGATAGAATTTTTTGGTTGAGACTAAACAAAGGTATTTTTTAATTGCACCATATTACAGATATCAACATATCTTCTCAAATGCTACCAAAAACACATTCGACTTAATAGAATATGCTAACTTTATAAATTTAATCATTTTTGAAAAAGGAACAAAAGAAAAATGTTGGCCCACAAGTCTAAAAGTACCCATGAATATTTTTTTTTTGATATTTTTCCTGTAATGAAATCTGCAATACGCAACTTTTGCGGGGCTTTTGTTAAGATACAAGAAAAAAATGTTTACGGGACACCCTACTGTACAGGGAAGCCAACTTCTGTAGTTTTTGAGGGACATTTTTTTGTAATGCATTTAATTCTAAGTTAGAACCCCTTAACTCGAAAAAGTTAATTTTTAAGAAAAGTCCTTAAGCAATATAATATAAATGTATAAGCATATAAAAATCGCGTTTAAAACAACAAAGCTACGCTTGTTCAATATCAAAATTAAATTTTGGGTAGCAAACTACTGTATCCTTTATGTCATCAGGATATTGTGGTCCTACCTTACATTTGAAGCTCTACCTGTGAGTCTCAGAAGGTAAAATATCCAATTTTTACTAAACACGAAGTACATTGTATCAATTTATGGCTGAAATATATCACCATCCATCCCATAAAATACCACACCCCCCTTCTGAATTCCAAAACTAATTACCCGACTCGTTTAACATAAATGCTTTCGCTCGAATAAATTTCTAACAAAATTGGCCAAATGTTAAAAGAACTCCCGCACAAATGAAATTATCATATTAGGTTTCCATAAAAGTTCGCTCGTACAAACCCATGCATAAAAATTCTCCTGTCAGCAGGTGCTCATTTAAATGCATTGTTATGTAAGCCACTTCCACATACTGTTGTTGCTCAGCGGGATAACAACTCATGTGTGAAAACAGGAGAACACCAGTTGCTTCTAATTAAAATGTAAATGTAATCCACGCATTTGTGTAAACAGAAAAAAAATAACAAAGCACTTGAAAACATACCAGGCACGTGCGGTCATATGCAGAGGAACTTCTTAGGTTCGTAGAATCGTAAAACTCATCAGCGACATACTAGAGATCAAACAGTAGTGAGAGCGAGCCCCCCTCCACACAACAATTAAACAAAGTGTCACCTTGTCATCGAATCGACACAGGCAACGGCATCTATCCAAACCCCCATAAATTGCTTCTTCTCGAGTTTCCCTTAATTATACCATCACATATTCGACAAGCATCTTTGATGTCTAAAAATGAATATATATTCACAGAAGCAAAACCACTGAGGAGCAGATAAAAGGGAAACGCGCGAATACACACAAAACAAACTGTCAATGCCCAGAGCAAAGCCTATAGTGTATAGGCTGCTGCCAATAAATTATTAAAATCATTGCCGGAAGCTATACTCATTCGAATCATCTCGTTTAGGATCTCAACGTTAATCAGTTTTCGGATAAATTAAACTTCGTACCGAAGGAGGATGCCAATGCCAATGCCACTGCCACTGCCACCCCCTCGCGGATGGATTACGTTGATAGGTTATACTGCCGCAATCATCGCAAGCCAAATGAAAGAACACAAGATTGCTCGACTGTCAGCACTCAGCACACGACTTGAAGCGTCTTTCCTCGCACTTCATTCATTTAGAACCCGCCTACATGCTTTATCCAAATTGGTATTGGATTGTTCCAAGTTCCACTCTCTGGTGATGCCAGATTTACAACCCTCCGGCCCGGGAACATTACACGCACCAACCCGAAGTTGGAAGTCGTAATGAAATTTCCAATATTAACGAATTTCTGAATTTGCCAACTGCCGGTGCCGGGCGCCATTCGTTTAAATTGCTTCGCCTTCGTCATAAGATTCATTGATCGAAAGTCGGCGCATCACTGCTCGCTGCTGGCATATGAATTTAAATAAACATTCAACACCGTTCGGAAAATATTGAACCTACAAGTGCCAAAACATTGGGATGCCGATTATTTTTCTTATTCGACCAGAGCGGACGAGATCTCTTGTGTTTGTTTGTCGTAATGTTTTCTTGGCAGACGTACAGGAAGTATCTGCAGTACATAAGGAAAGCGAACACATCTGTGATCTCGAATAGACAAGAGATGATGGACAGTGATCTCAGAAAGAGCTCTCCGCCGAGTGCTTATTTATTTATCTGTAACAGGTGGCAGCAAATCGAAAGCATGTTCGTAGAGTGATTTTCAAAGTAGATCTTCGGAAACCGAATGAAAGTGTCTACGTAAATCGAATAAAAAATAAGCTCGGCGGTGAGTTATATTCACCCGCACATAATCGTAATTATGATGAGCTGTAACATTTTGTTTGGATTCCGTCCAACGAGGCGCAGTGATGTTTACAGCTGAGGTGGTTTTAAATACATTTTCTCTGGCAATCGGAGGTTTTTTCCACTGCAGCTATTTAAATTTACACAAAATTGGTTTACAAATGCTGCCCGCTCTAGCGAATTTATATAAGTACGACTATCTTTGTTTGGGAATACTTTTATATCCATTCATGGAGTACTTGTTGCCTTGGAAAGATTAATCGCCACCGGATGGCTCTGACAGAGTGGTATTTTCAGCTGGAATTTCGGTAGTAAATTCAAGAGTGCTCCTGTAATAGACTCGCATAAATACGTGCCGAGGAATTTTAAACCTCACGAGACGTAGTAGACATGCAATTTGGATAACTTCAAGCTACTACCGGCCGATGTTGAAGTTGGATTAATAAATTATTTGCCGAGGCCACGACATAAAAACTTGGTGTATCCCGTATCCGATAAAAATACATTGGAAATGGAGCAGGATGTAGGTCAGTTTCAAGGCATGTTTGCAATAAAATGTGATAGAAACAGCTGCATGCAATATTCGTACGAGTAAAAGCATTCCGCAAAATGTGGACTGTTATTGGAATAGGAAATAAGAAGTCCTTCATTTTGATAGCTCTGAGAACATTTATATAGATCACTAGCTTCGCCCGTGCAAAATGTGGTTTTAAAACAGTTGGTGGAAAAAAAATTCAGAAATTTGTTGTCTTGCCGGGGACACAATTTTGTTTTCATAATCGGTGGAAGAAAAAATCATCGAAAGACATTGCAGAGGTAATACAACGCGAGTGAGCCTTCTGCAAGTGAGGGACTTGAACCCGATCTAAACAACCTCCCGAAGTCTGAGTCAACTCTGTCTTCATCTTCATGGCATTGTACCTGGTCGTTGGAATCATAGGCCACAATTTAATATTCTTTGGATACTGAAAATGAAAGAAAATAATTTTCTTATATTTAACTCACTTTTTAACTTTCTCCATTATGTAGTAAGAGAAAGATATTGTTTTCGTACAAAATTTCGAACTCGAGATATTAATCAATACTGATATTACGATGATAGAGGAACTCAAAAAAGTGGGTCGCAAAATTCTGTCGGGTCTGTCCGTCCTTCCACGGGCCTACAGTCTAACGGCTTCCCGGATTACGTTCAAACCTCGGATTTGGAGTTTTTGGGCTTACAGTTCGGGAAAAATTTTCGTACCAGTTTGATTTGATCGAAAACGGCTATAACGATTTCAACCAAAATCGATATTTAAGCTTAAGTAGGTGAGGTTACCAGGACTGCGTACCCAGTTTTTGGCTAAAAATTCGAACAACGGAACTTTTGAAATTTCGACATATCTCGAAAACGGTCTATACGATTGTAGCAAAAATGAATTTCTAAGGTTATGTGGTCATGTATTACTTAATAGCAACCTCAGTTTTTCTCTATATTATCGTACAATGGATTTATGAAAGGAGTAATTTTTTAAAAATATAGTTTTGTCTAGTTAACTTAAAACGGCAATAACGATTTTGACCAAAATGCAAACTTAGAGTCAAATTGATGTTTTCAATACTATTGTGTCCTTAATTTTCAAGTCGAAACACCGAAAACGCTAATTTTAGAAACTGCTCATATCTCGAAAACCCCATCTTCGATTTCGATAAAATGTCAAAAACGAAGTATTTCTATAATCCGAAACAATATCATACATGTCTAGTATCGAGAAAGTTTCGTTCGACCCAGTCGTGCACTTTATTTTATTCAGTATACATTAGCACTGGAAATACTACGTATTTGTTGGTTTATTAAGAACAACCAAAAAGCTATGCATAAGTATTTTATTTTAGTTTCAATGGTTAAACAATTTAGTGCTTATAAACAAATTTGTTTCTTTAAATAACAGATCGTATTTTGTCTATACCCAACGCAAATATGACTCCAAATTTAAGTAGTTTACAGTGGCTGTATTTTCTATACAAATTTCCCAATTGTGAGCTTCCTTAAATTTAATGTCGAGACTACAATTTGTTAGTAGTACGGCGGAAAGACTAAACAATTATCTGTCGGCTTACACTATTTACACTTTTGGTTAAGTTTAAGTAATAAAAACAATTTTTTAACACAAAGAAACAGCTTGGCTTCGAACTCAACTTTAATTGCTGTTATTCAAATGTTTTGGTTATTGTTCTATTTTGGGACTGTAGAAAGTTTTTATAAAAACAGAAAATATTGTCGACTTTGGAAAGTCCGTAAGCGCTGCGAAGGCGTCATTCCGCGTGCTCTGCACGTCACGCTGCTTTCTGCTCCGATGAAGTGACGAGGACTAACAGGGCGGCATCATAATTTGCTCAACTTCTGGTAACAAAAATCTAGCCAAGAAGAAATTTAAATTTAAAAAAAAAGCAATGAAATATTCCGCACTTGAAATGAAAATAAATTCTTTTTCAATGTCTCGTTGCAAATTGAGTGAATAATAATGAAGTTGTTTTAATCTTTCCGAAAACCTACGTACACCAGCCATCGAAGTGGGTAGTGATTTAGCGGGTGAGAGGTTTAAATAATATTGAGGTTTGAAATGTCAAGCTCGTATGAATAATATATGGAAAAGATAAAAAACACTTTTCAGATCGAATCAAAAATATCTACGGCTTTTACGAGTAAGTAAGCGAGGAAACACGATACACTCTATGTTGTAGAGGTAGTAGGTATGTATTAACATCTGGGGATTTTTGTGTTTGAATTCTGGCGAAAGTGTAGTTGCTTGAATTATTTGTTCTTTTTCTTTTTTTCAACCATATTAAATATGCAATTGAAAGTAAATAGACCCCCTTGGAGCTTACACAATCAGGAACTCCCGATCCATTTGCACCTCCACAGACGTCCATCGGTATGTTCGGTTTATCTATAACTGCTAATGCAAATTCAAAACCAAATCTCTAAAATCTTACACCCAAAGAAAAAAAAAGTAAAATCAACGTAAACCACTTTAAATCAAAGGTTTTTCGGAACGATTTAGCTTCGAATACGAAAATTTTAAAATCAAAGTGATATGACATTAATTCAAAATGCTTTCCCACTTTAAAACGAATTTATTTCTAATTTGATTTAACCACGTTTTTACCTTGATTTTAAGTGGAATCATCGTTGAATCAAATTCATTTATCTTCAGAACAACGTTTATCAACTTTGATACAACCGTAATGCATCTTAGATTAAAATGCATTCAACTTTAAAAATACTATGCTCTAACTTTAATTTGATAATGAAGCATCGTAGATCGTACAATCAAATGCGTCCGACTTTAAAATAACTATGGATACATTTTGATTTAATCACAATGCATTTTAGTTTGAAATATACCCAATTTTGAATATACAATGCTTCAACTTTCATTTAACTTCGTTCAAGTATTGATAGTGAACCCATTTTGAATTAATATTTTTTAACTTCAATCTAACCATGTTGCATGTAGACCTTACTGCTTTCGACTTTGAAAATATCACATTAAATATTTAATCCAACCATAGATCGTTGTAAAACCAAATGTTTCAAACTTTAAAAGTAGTATATACATCTTTTTCAAATAAATAAGTACAGCAATTCAGAATTCATAAATTTTATTTCCATCAAACATAATTACATAAAATTCTTTAATTTATTTACTAAAATATCTTATATATATATATATATCCCTCGCTAAGTGCAGTCACCTTGACGTGGTGCGGGGGCTTAAGTCGCAATGATTCAACAGGCTATGCTGTCGGAGGCGGTAGTCGTCTGAAGGGCCACCCATGGCAGACAGGCTGTTTTGAAGAGTGACGAACTAAGAACTGCCAACCTAATTCCAGTGGTGGCGTGAGCGCGAAGAAAACCGTGCCGAAGGATGAAAGGTTGGGGGTTAAACCAGCCGATTACGAGCTCCCTCAGGTGCCCAGGCGAAGACCTGATGGTATGTAATGCCTTACCCTGGTATGGCGGCGCTGCCGGGGCGGACACATTTTCCGACCATACTCGTGGGATCCAAAATAGAAACTTACAAAAAAAAAAACAAAGGATGAGGGAGGCGAGGGTGCTACGAGCGCCCTCGGTGAGTCGGTGGCCGACACAATAATCGTGGAGCCATACGATCTCACCAAAATACAAGAGGCCCTAGAAGCCGGATCAACTGAGGAGGAGATCTCAAAGGAGGAGGAAGAGAAGCTTTTGGCTGAACCCTCAAATGAGATAGCCGAAGGAGAAAAGGCGAAGAGAAAGAAGGTGCCCCCAGGTCTGTTAAGGAAAAGGGAATACCTTAAGGCCAAGCACATCTATGGCATTCTAGTCGCCAAAAACCAAGGCTCCCTTACAGAAAAGGAGCGAGCCTCCTTGGAATGGGCCAAGGAGACCATTGCGAAAGACGCTATTACGAGGCCTGAGCCTAAAAGACCGTCTAACGCAATAGGGCTGACAAGCAAGTCAGGCTCAAAAACACCGCATGGCGCAAAACGGCCGAGGGACGATGTCGCTAAGACAGACCCCAAAGCCAACCGTAGCTCCTCAGTGAAAAGGGTGCCAAAGATGGAACACCGGGAGACCGACAATAAGCCGGGCCCGAGTGGATTCCAGAGGAAACCTATCGCTGAGAGGCTGCAAAACAAAGAGCTAGCCTCGAAGAGGTTGAGGTCGCCAGAAGACGCCCCCAACATCCCGAAGAAGGCAAAGCGGCATGAAACCCAGGCGGGTAGCCCCAAAATGACACCTACGTGGGGAACTAGCCCGAGCGGGAGATACAGCGAGGTAACCAGGAACCCGCTTCAGTTAGCTGTAGTGGACTCCAGGAAACCGAGCGGCCAGTACTCTGCGGAATGCGGCAAGATGATTGAGAACGCTCTAGGCGTTGCGATTATCTCCCACATCCGAGCCAAGACAGGTGCAAAGGCCCCCGCTTACGGCAAGATGAGATGGTTCAAGGGCATCACTTACATCGACTGCAAGGACCAGGCATCAAACGACTTTGCTAAGGCCACAATAAACGGCGCACAACTATGGGAGGGGTCCATGCTTAAGGCCGTACCCATAGAGGAAGTACCCGTAAAGGGAAAAGGCAGAGTATCCATCCCAGAGATAGGGGTGAAACGTGACGAGATCCTCAGCGTGTTACAGGCACAAAACCCCCAGATCCCGATGAGGGATTGGGAAATTGTGTCCGAGGAGGAGCCAAAGAATGGTGCTAAAGGGTACATCATCCTATTCGATGAACCACCCGCAGCGCTAAAAAAAGATATGCAGATGCCGCTATCGTTTGCAGCGAGTGAGGTAACCCTCAAGCTCCTAAAGCGGACTGTAGAGGACACAAGGGCGCCTGAGACTGTGAAGGGGGCGGCTACATCCAAAAATGAAGGTAGTCCAAATCAACCTCCATCACAGTAAGGTAGCCTCAGGCAACCTGAGGCTGTTCCTCGAAGAGGAGCAGCTGGATCTGGCCCTAATTCAAGAACCATGGATCAATAATGATCAGGTGATGGGATTAGGGTCGAATAAATACGACATACTTTATGTCAAAAATAAAGGTAAGGTAAGATCGTGTATTATGGCAAAAAAAGAACTTCACGCACTAACACTGATTCATTTCAGCACAGGTGATCTGACGGTGGTGGAGATCAGAGGCAAGGGTGAGAGCTGTAGAATTGCGTCGGTGTACATGCCAAGCGATGACGACACATCAGTCCCCCCCGAACCGGTAAAGGCACTAGTAGCGGCTTCAGAACAAGGTAAGAGAAACTTAGTCTTAGGCTGTGATGCTAACGCCCATCATACTATATGGGGTAGCTCAGATATAAATGCTAGAGGTGAGGCTTTGTTTGATTACCTTCTTTGCTCCAATCTGCTTATATGTAATCGGGGTAATGATCCCACTTTTATTACTGTGAATAGAAAGGAAGTTTTAGACGTAACCTTTGCATCCCATAACAATTCTTTCCAAATTGCGAATTGGAGAGTGTCCAGCAAGGCATCACTATCGGATCACTGCTGGATACTCTATGACTTGCAAATGGTTCCGCAGGGTAGGAAACAGTTCAGGAATCCTAAGAGGACGAACTGGGAGGTATTTGGCGAGACGGTGCAGAGTTACAGGAACCTCTGCCCGGTAAAAGATTTCACATCTGTTAAGGAAGTAGACGATGCAGTCGAGTCTTTAACAGATGTTCTCTCCCGATCATTTGAAAAATCCTGTCCGAAAAGTGGAGCGAGGGGAAAGAAGCGTCCACCCTGGTGGAGTCCCAAGATCGCGGAACTCATACGAAGCTCAAAGTCTAGGTGGAACCTCGCCAAAGAGGGACGTATTGAGTGGTCAACGTATAAGGAGAGCGTTAAAATCCTTAAAAAGGAGATCAGATTCGCGAAGAAAACCTCATGGAGAACTTTCTGCGAATCCATTGAATCCACAACCGAAGCATCTAGGTTGAGGAAAGTCCTTTCAAAGGCACCGATGCCGATATCTTCGTTAAGAAGGGGCGACGGTAGCTGGACCGAATCACACAAAGAGACGCTGGAAATACTGACGGAAACTCACTTCCCAGGATGTACAGATGTGTCGGAGAGTTACGATATAGTAACACCAGGCACGAGGGAGGGAATGGAGCAGGAAACAATCGTCGAAATTATAGACGAGAAGAAAATAGCCTGGGCTATCAACACATTTGCCCCGTTCAAGGCACCCGGAATAGATAATATTCGACCAATTATGCTACAGAAGTCAGAGGAAGCTATTATTCCATGGCTAAAACGCATATACACGGGCTGTCTAAGGCTATGCTATGTTCCTAGGGCATGGCGTGAGGTGAGAGTGATTTTCATTCCTAAGGCAGGGAAAGCTAGTCACATCACAGCCAAGGACTACAGACCAATCAGTCTGTCGTCATTCATGCTGAAAACAATGGAACGACTGATTGACCTGCACGTACGGCAAGCGATAGGCGATAACTACCTATCAAAATCGCAACATGCGTACATGAAAAGCAGATCTGTTGACACAGCGCTTCATAGAGTAGTATCGGTAGTGGAGGAATCTCTACACCATAAAGAATACACACTGAGTGCATTCCTAGACATTGAGGGGGCCTTCAACAACATCGAAGCGAACGCAATCTTAAGCAGCTTGCGCAGAGCCCACCTAAATAGCAGCCTATGTGACTGGATTGGACTCATGCTAGGCACACGCAGTATCAAGTCACAGCTAGGGGACGTGAGCATTGAGCGGAAGGTCAGTAGGGGAACACCTCAAGGTGGGGTCCTCTCACCGCTCATATGGCTCCTCGTAGTTGATGAACTGCTTAAAATACTGGAAGCAGAAGGCTTCATTGTGAGCGCATACGCAGACGATGTCGTTATTCTGGTTCCAGGTAAATTCACTCCAGTCCTCAGCGAAAGACTTAGTTACGCACTTCTACTAGTCAATAACTGGGTCACGGGCCGCGGACTCGGAGTGAACCCATCGAAGACGGAAATCCTCCTGTTTACGAGAAAAAGGGCGATCCCCGCCTTCAATCCCCCAAGGATGGGCGGGATAGACCTTGAAATTTCAAAAACAGCAAGATATCTGGGAGTAATCTTAGATTCCAAGCTCAGCTGGAAGGAAAACATAGAGGATCGCGTCAAAAAGGCATACGTGGCACTATATGCCTGCAGAAGAGCATTCGGCAACACATGGGGATTCCGGCCGCACGTGGTGCACTGGCTATACACAGCTATAGTGCGGCCCATCCTGACATACGGCACAGCGGTGTGGTGGAAGGCTATTGAGAAGAAATACAATCTTTCGAGCTTAACCAAAATACAAAGGGCAGCATGCATCGGGGTAACGGGTTCCTTACGAACCACCCCCACCGCAGCTATGGAGGTGATGCTAAACCTTATCCCTCTGGATATTTACTGCAGCAACAAGGCGGTGAAAACCGCAATTAGACTAAGAGAGTCTGGATTATGGTCATCTAAACCCTATGGGCACGCATCCATTGAATCCCAATGGAGTGCGGCGAAGGAGAAGGTGCCTACAGACTATCTACCTCCCACTGTCGTTTTTGACAGGAGATTCAATACTAGAATTCCAAACAGAAGCGAATGGGAGAACAAAGAGGTAACAGTAGAAGAGGAGCTAGCCCTATACACCGACGGTTCTAAGATGGATATCGGTACAGGCGCGGGCATCTTCAGCGAAGCACTGGGCCTACGAGAATCATTCAGAATTAGCGATGATTGCAGTGTCTTCCAAGCGGAGGTAGCCGCTATCTCCCAAGCGGCAAAAGACCTTAAAAGAAGACACATTGTCGGTAAACAAATCACCATCTACTCTGACAGCCAAGCGGCAATAAAAGCCATGGAGTCAGTAGTGGTGAAGTCAAGAGCAGTATGTCACTGCAAGAAAAATCTGGACGTAATATCACAAGCCAACGCGGTGACCTTATGCTGGGTGCCGGGGCATATGGATATTCCAGGTAACGAACAGGCGGACGAGCTTGCAAGAAACGGGTCGGAAATGCATGCATCTCTGGCCCTAAAATCAGTAAGAACTCCGCTCAGCACGCTTGCAAGGAAGATCGACATTGAATCCTGGAGTAGAACTAACCTACGCTGGACCAATCTCATTACCTGCAGGCACACAAAACAACTGTGGCCAGAGTTGAGTGAAAAGAGATCTAAATGCATGATCGGACTAAGCCGCAAAGATATTCGCATACTCACGGGGGTCATTACTGGACACTGTGCGATAGGCGTACATGCGGAACGGCTGGGGATACTGCATAATGATTTTTGCAGAAGCTGCAGGGACGTTGAAGAAATAGAATCTGTTCGTCACCTACTCTGCGAATGCCCAGCCCTTAAAAACAGCAGACAGAGGATTCTCAACAGTTACTTCTTCGATGACCTGGATGATTTGAAGAATGTTGACCTCAATGCACTCCTGAGATTCATACTCAAATCTGGGTGGTTCTAGCAGACACACAATCTTCATATCATTGGTCACTCGAAGGACATACTTTAGAATCATGATACAACGGAGCTTTAGGAACCCATGAGATTCATACCAATCTACGTGGTTCAATATAAAAAGCGGTTTCTATTTCTCTTTCGACAGGTCACACTGGATGGTTCCCGTAACTGGACACAATGGACCCAACTGATGGTCTAAGTGAAGCTGTGGCAAACTGCCACAAGAGCACCCATTTACCTACCTACCTACCTAAAATATCTTATTTACCTACTTTAAAATAGGTTTCTCCATTATTTGCAGGGTATAAAGCTTGTAAAAAAGAATATATCTTTAATCAATATATAATTAATTTTATTTCCAATTTCAAACGATTGAAAATGATAACTTAAAAATAATGTTACTTCAATTGGGTAGCAAAAAACAAAAAAAAATATTATTTGCAGAAGCTAAAAGATGTATTTTATTCTATTCCATTAATGGCTTTTTAAAATGAGCTAAGTAAAATTTTTTTTATACACAGTACCTTTGTATTCGACAGAATCTGCAACACTCACAATGTTTGTTTGACCTGTTGTTTGTGTATTTCGAATAGAGCTTTCCTGTTGGGTTCTTTTTACCCTGCCTTGGTATGAAGTAATAATCCTTAAAAAGAAAAAAATATAACAAACAATGTTTCTAAATGAATTGTACCTATAATTATGTACCTACCTTGACTTCACTTTCAGAAGAGAAAACTGAAATAATTTGATTTTAGTTCGAGGGTCTTATATTAATGTCCTTGCAGTTTGCTTCTTCCACAGTAATTTTTATTATTTCGTCCCTGTCTATGATTCAACGCACTTATTTTTATTTCAAATATTTATTAAAAAATTTAATAAAATCATACAAAACTCACATTCTAGCAATGGGAAAATGTTTTCAATTTAAAATTTGAAACAAATCTTTTAATTTTTCTTCATCTTCGGGCAGCTGAAGGTCTTGCTTATTACTTATTTATTTTACTTATTTTTTCCATCTTTTCACTTTGCACGAGAAACACGATTGAGCTTGCTACCGCGACGCTTCGCTGTATTTCCCTTTTCACAAGAATGAACACGTTTTTCTTTTAATCTACGTTGATCGTTATTAAAATGAGTAACATCAAAGTAAAAATCAACATGGTCTACTTTGATTCTACATCGCTGTCACTTTAAACTGAATATGCAACACCTTTAATGACACTTTGAAACTTAATTTTTGACAAATATTAGCATGTTGCACTTTAAAACAACGTTGAGAGTACTTAAAATATTACAAAAAATGGTTTCAATGTAAAAGTGACTACGTTTCACTTTGAATCTATGTTGCCTATATTTAAAATAACATTGATTATTTAAATCAAATAGTTTTCATCGTTTCAGATAATTTTATTCAACGTTAAATCAAATAGAACATAGTTAATTTTAGAATTCATTTTTTCCCTCAGTGTACATAATATATCTATAATCTATGCAAAGATATTGGCCCTACATCATAGAAACAAGGGTTAGGTATTATTAAATTTCAGTTAAAAATAATAACATGCCCTACCAGATCAGATCCTACCTACCCAAAAATCTTGTAACTTGTAAAAGCTTGTAAAGTAGCACAGTGGACGCTTAAAACTCTTTAATCAGAAATTTCCACAAATGCCTGCCACTAGAGCTTCAGCTTTTAAAAACTCGCATTGTTATTTGATATGCCGTTTTAGATGAATATTTTGCGAACATTTCAAATTCTTTACTTACCTATTTAATAAAATAAGAAAACAACCAACCAAACTTTTGATTAACGAGAAAATTTCGTTCGACCAAGTCGTGCACTTTATTTATTAATAAAAACATTAGATCGCCGAACTTTCATTATGTACAAATGAGTTCCGGAATATCAACATAATGTCCAGATGTGTTTTCATTTCAAACTGGCAACCCTATGTTTCACCTTTTATTTTTTTTGGTATTTTAAGTATATATTTGAAGGCTTACACAGTAAAGGCTGCGGTACGCTGTTCGATTGAAGTGAAATTTTCTCTCCTCTTCAAAAAGTGCTGTGAAATGGAAAGTGAAATATTTTGTTGGAGAAATTTATGCAGGGTGACTGAGCTCAAAGTTTTTTTTTTTGTGGTAGTTCCAGAAGATTTTAGGTTACCTATAAAATAAAGAATGCTCCATAATATTCAACTCTCGCACTTTTATTTTACTAGACAAGGAAACAGCTGAAAGAAACAAATTGGAAACTTCACCAAGTATTAACCTACGGGCACCAGTTGTGGGTATGACCGCGCCAAACGTATTTCTAAAAAATTAAGGTCTTTCAAAAATATTACAAAGGAACATAGTCATAGTCAATGCACTTTGGTACACGCACAACGCTGATCTACATACGGACCTAGATATTGAAACAGTGGAGAAAGAAGTCGAACAAGTTGCTTAAATGCACAGAGCTTCTCAACCACGTTAGTTTAGAAACAACCGAATTATTTAATACAGGCAGTGTAATCAGAAGATTAAGGCGGATAAAACATGTTGATCTATAAAAATTAGCTAAGTCTATATCTATTTTCTAACAAAAAACGTTCAGACATTCTACATACGAGGGATCTTTCGATTAGTCGAACGGCTAGGCGCAATAACATTCGGTTGGCAAAAGTCTGTGCCCTCGGGAAGTGTTTTAGATCGGCTAAAAGGCCCTCCCTATTGTCGAAGCATCTCTCGCGTACCTAGTAGCTCTCAAATGACTTTCGACGAGATCCCTTTCCAGCGAACCTCCAAACACACAAAAAAAATGTTTCGTATTTTGTTCATGACAATTTTAATAGTTTTCAATTTGGCAAATAATGTCTGATTTGTAAAATAAAAAGGACAGTCGTCAAATTTAAACAATTAACAGTGCATTGAAGTTATACATATTTTCAAAGATCATCTGCTAGTATTGCTTGAGCAAAACTGGGTGGAAAAATATTCTTGAGGCACCCTGACTATGGAAAAGGTCATCCATTGCACCAACTATTTGTACACCTAAAATTATCGCACTATATTCAATGAAAAACTATTTTATAAGTGCGAAAAACTTATTATTCTCTTAAGGAAACATCTGAAATTCCAATAAATTTCTAAACCGCATCCTACAAATCATTTTTTACGCTGAAATGTCAAAAAATTAAAACGACGGACAATAAAAACCAAGTGAAATAGCTGTGGAGAGATTTTAGTATCGCCACCTACAACTCAGTTTTTGAAGCGCTATTTTCCATTCGAACTGCGTACCGCCTAGTGAAGTTTTCATTTGGAAAGTTCATTTTGACATTTCGAAGTTGAAAATTTGTATGGAAAATTGGATTTCACTTGAACTGGGTACCAGCCTTAAGATATAATATATCTTTCAAGACAGTTATAAACTGAGTAGTTGATTTACAAGAAACAAAATACGTTAAAATGTAATAATATAAGAATATATAATATAAGAATTTGTTACATGAGAATTATATAAAACAAGTTACAACAAATCACAAAAAAAAAAGAAATTACAAAAATTCTATATTTACAGGGAGCAAGTGAAATTAACTGGCAGACAAGAAGGACCAAAGTTCAGTTTAAAATCTCTTTTTCAATCCTAATTCTCTGATTTGGCGCGGTAGGGAGTTCCAGAGTCTAGTGGCATTAATAAAAAATTTACGTTCGGACGTTAAACAAGAATAGCGCGGAGATAAAATTTGTCTAGTCCTGATGGAAACGTTAATCGGTTGAAAAGGTTGCGGAGTTGACGTGTATAAATTATATTATGCAATAATAATATGGCACGGTGCTGTAAAAGTCTACCTAACGTATCTAATATTACAGATCCGGTAATAAAAAAGTGAAATATGGTCGTATCTTCGAAGATCAAAGATATATCGAGCTGTATTGTTATAGGCGACAGTAAATTTCCGGCTACTAATCGAGTCGCACTTTCCAAAAACTTCGCAACCGTTTGTTAAAATTTGTATAATTTAGGTCTTAGCTCGGCGTTTTCATGGGAGTGAAGTATTGAGTCGTCCAAAGAGAAACCCGCAAGAGACTCTAGCTAATGTTGAATTTTTATTAAGTTCGTATTTTCCGAATAGAGGATTTCAAATCAAATGGACAGAGTAAATTAAATTGCATTGTGGTGAATACTCCCATCCAGTAATTGGAAGTCGGTCTTTGTAAAAGTAAATAGTTGTGCTTTTAGTTGATCGAAACCAATTTAGCTACATAACAAGTTGATATTTGTCAGCATGATACAAAATAAAATTTAAAACTAGCTTATTGAATTTTCCCCTTGATCATACAGTTGCGAAATTAAATGGATTTACCCGAAATCCTCTATCTACTCTAATTGATTAAATCGCCATAAAATTGGACACCCCAATCTGTTTTGAAATGCGCTGTATTTTTATCCAGAGAATTTTAAACCACCGACCGGACAGAGAGACAAGTCGGAAAGAAATTAAGAAAATGAACAGCCGCAGCAATTTTTATATTTATTGATATTCCCGTGCTGTGACGGTGGCGCCATAGTGGGCGCATGCCGGATGATTTGAATTGCTTGCAAATATCTGCAAATACTGACTACACTACACAAACAAAAACGGTATAATTAAAACAACAACTCAACTTGAAAGTTTATTTACAGCCTCATCAAACAAACACTGCGGCATCTGATGGTCGCTTCTCGTCAACAGCACAACGAGCCATTGCTGGATAGTCACAGGCCTGCAATGGAAAACATTTCGAAACCACCTAAGTTCGTATAATTGTCTCGAGTAATAGGCCCACCTGATTCCACGAGTTGTAATGCAAGCCCTCTGGACACACTTGCCGAACTGCCACACCCCGATCGCACTTGTAGAACTCTGAACAACTGCTCGCCGATGGGAACTGCAGAACCATATCGAGGTCACTCTGATCGGACGGACACACAATCTCAGCCGCTGACGATGTATAGAAGCTCAGCAAAACACAGGCAAGGATAACGCAGACTTTCACCATTCTCATGCAAAAAAAAGACTGTCAAGAGCAACACGAAATTCAAGAGCACTTTGAAAGCGGTCGCCGAATTTGCTTTTATATCACCTTTGGCGGACCGAATAGAAAACCACTTCTTCTCAGAAGTGCCGTCGGCGCGGCAGTTTGTATTGAGTAGAAAATGATGTTCGATTAATTGCATTATGTTTGTCTGTTGTCGATAAGGGTGCTGTTCGCCGGCAAACAGAATGACAGGTGCGACTCAAAGTTCCATTCTAGCCTACTCCGCAATTAGATCTGTTTAATTAATGTGACGCACCTGACAGCTGACACTCCTACCCCCAGTCGAGTGATGGCACCCAACCTTGACTCACAGAAAATCACCTTCCCTGAAGGTCGTGGGGTAAGTACAGCGTGGTGTAAGTACAGCGTGGGTAAGTACAGCGCCACTCCATCAGTTGTTGAGCCCCCAACTAGTACTTCAACTTTTTTAGGTGCCGGGTGGAGCTGGCTTGCTACATGTGGTTTTGCATTCGTTTCCGGTTCAGATGGGCTCTTTCTGCGTTCCCACTCTGGTTACAGTTACATAATGTGTGGTGTCAGTTAAGACGCAGCTACATAGATACAGTGAGTGTGTGTTATTGATGAGTCTCGTCGTCGAGTGCTTCAAAGCGCTCAGGTGAAACATTACTCATGTAGTACTAGTGCGTATGTGTGAATTGCATAGCTGACTTTTTGATACTATTTTTCCACATTTTCTCGTGATTATGTAGTCAAATGTGGGGGCGGTCGAAGGTGGTGGAAGTTCGACGACGAGGAAGATAACGGCATTTAATGTAATTTAATGTCGTATCGTTTATGTAGCCGACTGCCTCCGGCAGTTGACTGCTTACCTACTTTTACTGGCAAAGTCTGATGGGCGGAAGATGTGACAGAAAGCTTTCCGAATAATTAACTGGAATAATTTCATTCTAATTGTATTAAGATGCCGTCTTCGCTTGGGGTTGGCGTCGGTCGGGGCGTATGTGTTACAGCGTGACTGCCTTTGACATGCATATTATGTAGCTGTTGATTTTAATGATAATGATGATTGTTGCCTGCGTGTGCGGGTGTGGGAGGATCTCTGCATTTGTGATTATTCAGGGGAACAATTGGAGTGGCGGCAACAGCCAATTTGGGGAGCAACCAGGATCGTTTCTAGTCGCGAGTACCTATATGTTTCTGTTGGGTTTTTCAAGTGGAAACCCATATGAATAATGGAGTGATGTGACATGATAAGTGAGCGATAAATATAGGCTTTTATGTGAGGTGGTATACACTTGCCGGAGGCATAGCACTGGGGCTTGGGGAATTAATGTGATTGTTTAAAGAATTTCTGGCGCTTAAATAAATGCAGAGAATATAACGGTGGGACACAGTAGCGCTGTCAGCACTTGTACCTTGTTGGTGATGTTGTCTTAGATGTTAATATTTGGATTGCATAAATTAGATGCGAATGCTGGAAAATTGGATTTTAAATTGAGTCGATTTGGGAGTACATTTGTAGCGCTTTTATCTCTTTGGCAGTTTGTTATGACTGCGCTAATAATTATAATAATAATAATTTATTTATTGGTATAGATTTATACAATAAGATGCAATATCTTCTTCGCGCTACGACCTAGGTGATTTAGAACACACGTGGAAAATAAATACTTACATCAATTGAAATTTAACAACCCTACTGACACCTCTTGTTAAGAACTCTTTAAACCAAAAGGATCGATAGGAAGAGCTTTTGCTGTCTCTGTGTGTACCGCACACCGAGATCAAGTCAGCATTTGCCTTAGACAATTTCAACATCAAATTATATGCAAAACTCATGCACAATAAAAACCTTTGTAATTATATACATAAGTCATGACAAAATAACAGATCGTAATATTTGTAAGAATTACACAAGAAATAATTAAATCTTATCTGAACGAAAATATTCATTCTTGCCTGTCAGTTAGCTATAGCAGCACAAGTACCTAACATGCAAGCTGTCGGCTTTTATCAAACTGTTATTTAGCAATACCTACATTTCAAGCTGAATATAATGTGCAAACACAAAACGACTGTGATTTTCACGATTGCGACGTGGGGAGCGTTGCTACAAACTTGCGACAATTACGTGACAGCTAAGCTTACACAAAAAAATCACAGGTAACAATGTTACGTTTTTATCGGAGAAAAATGTCAGGTATCTTTTTGAAAAAATGCAATTTTTCATCTTTTTAATATTTCTCGGTTTATTGAATTTTTCGGCACTGTAAAACTACAACAAAACTTTTTTTCAACACTAATTCAGAAATTTTCTACATGTTTCCGGTGTGAACACGACCTAAAATATATTTCTACCCGTACTCATTCACTGCTGAACACAACAAAATCTTTTGGTTTTTTTTTTTCAACAATCGCCTGAACTTTGGCAATTCAATTTCATTTGCAATCTTATATTGAACTAGCTGATCCGACGAATTCGGTCAAATCAAATTCTTTATTCAAAACTTATGTGTAAATACTTATACAATAGAAAGAGCTGAAGTATAGCAATGTCGATGTGTTTCAATCAAACCCCAAAGACTAACGAGTCGGCCAACCTTCCGCATTTTCGCTAAAAAGCTTTATTGATTCTACACGACTTACAAAGAAGGTTTGCTAACACCTGACAACACCAAATACAATTGATGTGAGAAACATGGAAACTCAAGATTGATGCCACAAATTTTCAGCAATTGAAATAGCGAAAGCGAAACGCGCGGGAAATTGAAGACTCTTAAATACCAATGGCAAATCGTTCTGAATAAGCGCAATCATCGGAATGAAAATGTTTGGCTTTGAATTATGCCCTCAAAATGGTTTGCTTGCATGGCAATTGATTTGAGATTCTTCACAATCAAATCAAAACGCACTTCGTTGCAAAGCATTCGGTGCATTGAGGTTTAACAACAAAATTATAACTGAGCCGACTTTCAATTTCAAATTGTGTAGCGGTAAGCCCGGAACATCCAAAGAATTCGAAAATTACAAATATTAAATTATTGTTGTATTGGAAGTGAGACTACCCGCTTTTCTATCCAGTCCATTTTTTTTCAAAGTTTGGTACTCCATACGAACTTCTATTGCCAATCTAATCCCCTTAAGGCTTGTTTTTATGACAAAAGTTAATATAGGTCCTTCCTTGGGCCAATACGAATCCACCAGCGCCACCTATTTAGTCCAAAAGTATCCTATCTTTCAAGCGGGAACTAACCATAAACATAAACTAAATTTCATTAAAATCGGTTGAGCGGTTTCGGATTTCGAGCTCTATATATACACACTAGCGAACACACTGCAGCGCCATCTGCCGGGCTAATTAGGGAATTTAAACCATTTAGTTCGCCAAGCAAACGCATTCATTCAAATCGGTCCAGCCGTTTAGAAGGAGTTCAGTGACATACACACGTACAGTAGACTTATATATTATATTAACAAGATATTTACAGTGGACGTGCATTATAACGAATATCTGATATAGCGAACTTTCGGTATAAAAAAACCTTTTCCAGATATAATTTATTATCTTCGTATAGCGAGAATAGTGCCCACGATTTGCTGTCCGACATAAGGAACGTATATTAAAGTTGGTTTAAAAACCTTGAAAGTATTTAAACGGTACTATGTATGGACCATCATATATGTATTTAATTTTAAATCAAATAAAATCTTTTAAATAGACATATCTCTCAATGTCTTATTTTTTAAAAAATATTATACAAATCGATACAACGATGTCGAGCGCATACGATTTAATATTTATATATTTTTTTTTTTTTTTTGGCATTTAAAGTGTCACTAGGTAACTCGATTTCTATCCAGCTTATTTTTTTCCAAGTGCATTTTCCCATACATACTTTCATAGCCTCTTTCATCCCCTCAAAGTTTTGTTTTCGCGACACAAGTTTAAAAAGTAAATCGGTTGAAAATTACGTGAACTATACGTGAACGCTCAAAATATCAAGTTAGTTTTATATAATAGAACAGATTTATTAAAATTGATGTTTCTTCTTAGAGCTAATGAATTAAAAAAAATATATATACGTATATTGCTATTTTGATTGTTGTTGTTTGTTATTTAATTGTTCATTTGAGGTGTCCTCTTTTTGCTGGAATATGGTCACCCTACACAATGTGATATTGTTAAAATTTAATTTCACTGTTGTTATATTTTACATACGATTTATTTTACCTAGGATCGCTACTGATTTTTCTTTGGAAAGATTGTTTTTGTTGGAAGGATTGTGCTTTGCGTAATTTGCTTTCAAATTACTACAATGGTAGAATTTCTACCACTGGTCGAACACTAGTCCTATTTATTATTTTTCACTCTAGGAATAAACTTGCCTTTATTGCTTAATGCATTTGTCACTGTTTTTATTTTGGCACACGTACCGCTACAATTTGATCAATATAATGCATCGTTGTTATTCGTAAGGCTTACTTGCAGATAAAAAACACAGTAATTTAAACAGATATTTTTCAACAGCTAACAACAGTGGAACCAAAATAAAAGATTAAAGGAATCAGAATATAAAATTAGTTGACGCTTGATGGCTGCCCACAGAAGAAAACTTCCTAAATTTACTCTGCTACGGCAATTGTAAAAGTAGTTGAGACACAAAATGCCTGTCAAACTTCATCAGTGGAGACCTTCCAAAAATATAAGTCTTTCACGACAACTTCTAGAACTACACTGTTAGATTGACCCTACAACGTCGACAATGAGAGCTCAATTAGTAGCAACTCAGGTTTAGATGTTTATTTTTAAGTTTCATGGATTTCGAGATATGAGAAGTTTTTAAAATTCGCGTTTTCGGTGATTCGAAATGAAAATTAAGGACACAATAATTTTTAAAACTTCAATTCTACTCTAAGTACCTACACATTTTAGTAAGCCGATGTTGTTGGCGATGGTATATTTATATTAATTACAATATTACCTTGAAAATGGATTTTTGTTACAATCGTATGGACCGTTTTCGAGGTATATCCAAATTTCAAAAGAACCGTTATGCGTTTTTTTAACGAAAAGCTTAGTATGGACTGGGCTCAAATCGTTAGAGTCGTTTTTGAACAAATTAAACTGGTATAAAAAATTTTGTATGGGAAGTACCTACCTTGCAAAAAAATCGCCCCAATCTGTAAGTCCCCAAACTCCAAATCCGAAGTTTGAACGAAATCCGTTCAGCAGTTTAGGCTGTAGGCCTCGGGAGCATACGGCGCAGACAGACAGATAGAATTTTGCAACTCTATTTTTTGAGTTCCTCTATCATCGTAATGTCAGTTTTGATTAACATCTCGAGTTTGAAATTTTGTACGAATACAATAGAAATCTCTTTCTCTTACTACGTAATCGAGAAAGTTTAAAAGTGTTCGCCGCAAATTCGACCCTTATTCATTTGAGTTCTTAAAATCTATATTTCTGTGTTGCTCTGAAGTTGAGCAATGCTTAAAACAAATTATTAAAGAACTGTCTGCGTCCGTTTGAACCTTCAAGGCCTGTGACAAACTAAGATCCTTCTAGGGAACTCTAACATAAGAAAAAAACATGGATCACAATAAGTATGAATTCTAATAGGCTTCTTGACGAGACATTGTAGACTGAGGAAACACGACGTTAATCAGTCAAAGTTGTCTACTTTTGCCCACTGTTACCGCACTGTTATGGCACTGCTACCACTGTTGGCATACAACCGACGCACGTCTTGGATACACCTATATTAATAAAGGGTACTGTACTGTGCAGATTCAAGTATTCTGACTAAAAATACAACCGATATGACGGGTAGAAAACTGGTCAATGGGAAGCCACAATTTTGTCGCTAGAATTCGAAAACTTCTCAAAATTATTTCTACCCCACTGTCTCCCCACTTGTAAGGTCTCGTAAATATTTCTCACAAAACCTACTTCCCCTTACAGAACAGCTAACGAAAGTACCCACCACTAATGCTGATACGCTGCTGCAACAATAAATCAGATTCCCATTTAAAGCACATCAACTCGTTGTCTGAACACTTCCAATGATTTATTGAACAGTCTTCGGTATTTATTTAAAGGACATTGCTTGAATTCGAATTAACGCAGCTGGGTAAAAAGTAAAAAACCACAAGAATGAAAAACCGATAGCAACTCTCTATTTGCAGAATCTACGACAAACTTTACAAATTACAACTTTCCACTAAACCACTCCTGGGCGGTCCTTTCAAACTGGATTTATGACCGCAATTTCTAAGCCCCAATGAGATTGTTTGAGTTATTTTATCTCAGCACTCTTTATGGATGCCGAGGACATCGTGTTCTTTTTTTTCAATTGATGAAATGTGCAGCAAAAGGAACTAGAGAAATGGCTACCTGCTCACGAAATTAATTTCACTCTCCTTTCTCCTTCTGTCTGACTTGTGGCGAAATCGAAAAAGTGTCCTTTGGTCGTTTATTACTTCATCAATGAAGTGGAAGTGAATAGAACTCGTCTCCGCTGTAGGCTGTGGCTTTAATGGACATTTGTGTCTGGAGGAAATGTCTTCGTCCTCTCTAATCTAGTGGAAGTATTTATAAAAGAGAATCGTCCAATAAAAAGGATTTTTTATTTTTTGTTGAAGTTGTTTATAGTAGTACTTCGGTATTAGGTAGTCAAAGTGTGCATGCAAATATTACAGTACGAACTTTAGTGTCACTTTATGATGGGATGAATTTAAAATTCATTTGATGATCGGGTTGTTATTTCAATGATGGAGGTTAGGTTTGAATTTTAAGTTCCGTTTTGAGAAACCTTGACAATAAAGCGGAGGGTGGAAGTCAGTAAAAATTTGTCGTAGTAGCTTTACCACCCCAAAAACAATATAAGAGGTTTTCCAATTCGGACGGGTAAATATTGACAGCCTGTGGCGGCCATTTTTTTTTTTTTTTTTTTTTACATCTAATCTGGTAGGTTACATGATTGCGTGGCTCGTCCAAACGATGAAGCTTTATTAAAATTAGAGTTCGTTAAAGGCGTTGCAACCCTTTTACGACCCTTCAAAGTCGACTCTCCAAAGTTTGGTGACCCAATTCGGGCCAACCGGTTTGGTAAACAGTCGGCCTTTCGCAGACTTGAACTCGGCGAATTTTGCATCGGGATCCAACTGACACAGAAGCTCAAAGTTATTAGCCGTTCGTTCGCCGGCTGGTCTTCAAAACATTTGGAAGAATACCTAAATTTTGTCGGTCTCGACCACGAAATTCTTTTGGGTAAACTGTACCGCGCAGCTTTTCAAGGCTTTATCGGAGATTGGTTTGCCTTTAGCCTTAAGAACAAGACGTAAAAAGTATAAATTCGGAACGTTGTTGGCCGCTCTACGTTAATTAAACTCGGCGTTCCACAACGATCGGCCCTTGGTCCCTTATTGTTCTTAATATTATATAAACTCAGTCTTCAGTCTTCCGTTTGTAGGTAGGCTAAATGCTTTTGCTGACGACGACGTTTTTGCAGAATTAGCCAGCTAAATTGTGGATAAAGTATCCCTTACAATGAAAATATTGGTTGTAGTGTTAGGTGCAGGGAAATAAGTCCACGGGAACTAAGTCCACCGAGGGACTAGGTTCCCACCGAATGGGAAATAAAACCACTTTCGTGAAGTGGACTAAGTTCCCATGTAGGGTGGGAACTATGTCCACTTTCTGATGGGAACTTAGTGGTGCAGGGAAATAAGTCCACGGGAACTAAGTCCACTGAGGGAAATAAAACCATTTTCGTGAAGTGGACTTAGTTCCCATATAAGGTGGGAAATAAATTCCGAAAACTCAGAGTGGTTTTATTTCCCTTTTAACGTCAAGTTGGTGTTATTGCGCTCTTAAACTATGAAATCTGTATGGGGGGGCATGCTGCCCCCCTGCAACCCCCCTGCTTGGATTTACTGTTGGATTACGGGGTGGGTGCAAGGTTGGTCTTATTACTCAAATGTTGTTGGCGTTATTACGCTTTGTCGGAGTTACTCCAATAAAAGATCGTGAGTTTGTTGTCCAATTTAGTTTGGACGTAAGTTCCCCCTTCTTATTTTTGAGTGTGTACTAAGTTCCCATCAGAAAGTGGACATAGTTCCCACCCTACATGGGAACTTAGTCCACTTCACGAAAGTGGTTTTATTTCCCATTAGGTGGGCACCTAGTCCCTCGGTGGACTTAGTTCCCGTGGACTTATTTCCCTGCACCAACTTAGTACACACTCAAAAATAAGAAGGGGGAACTTACGTCCAAACTAAATTGGACAACAAACTCACGATCTTTTATTGGAGTAACTCCGACAAAGCGTAATAACGCCAACAAAATTTGAGTAATAAGACCAACCTTACACCCACCCCGTAATCCAACAGTAAATCCAAGCAGGGGGGTTGCAGGGGGGCAGCATGCCCCCCCAATACAGATTTCATAGTTTGAGAGCGCAATAACACCAACTTGACGTTAAAAGGGAAATAAAACCACTCTGAGTTTTCGGAATTTATTTCCCACCTTATATGGGAACTAAGTCCACTTCACGAAAATGGTTTTATTTCCCCCTTGGTGGGTACTAAGTCCCTCAGTGGACTTAGTTCCCGTGGACTTATTTCCCTGCACCGTAGTGTTAATTATAGTTAAAAACCATAAGTACTTAGTTGTCGTTAACCAAAATGTAAGCTGGTATGGTCATACATTTATTCGAAAAAATATTTTCTTCTTCTAGAGGCTTCAAAATTACTGCTCTACAAGCATTTTAAAAAATATTTCCTTTGGAATAAGCCATTCTTAATTAAAATATGGTAACAGCTGCTGGGGTGGTACTCACTTTAATAAACTAACAAATAAAATAAAGAATAACTTTAAAAAAATAAGAAATTTGAATAAGAAGCGCTTTTAACGATGTCACATTCAATAAATAATGGCGTACAGGAAACCTGTCAAATGCAAGAAGGATTTCTTTAATACCGCACGAATATAGCTTGTTTCGTTGCATTTCAATATCGACATATCCTTATTGAAAACACCTTTAGGTAACCAAGGCAAAAGAAACTACTAACTCAAAGTTTGAACAATCTGTCAACAAGAACATCAGTTTCAGTATGTCCACAATGTACACCATTTCCGAGTCAGCTGTGGAATCTGTGATGTTGTTCATTTGTTAGAAAGGTATTTTTCTGTAAAAAAAATTAAATGGAATGAAGTTTCCAGTACATCCTTTACCACCACCTGCGTACAGAAAGAACGCAACGAAGTCGATGTACGGACTTTCTTCACAAATGATGTGCACCAACAAAAAGTGTCTGCTACTCTGGCGAACATCGTCAAAGAAATTTCCTGTCCCACAATTCCTGTCAACATATCTGATACAAGCTAACAAGCAAGTCCTGCACAATACAACACGAAATATTGTCAATGTCCATTACATTCATTACCGCTACTGTGATGCTCTATATATATCTAACTGCGATAAATAAATAGTCCTGCGTACCTACTACCACCAACCTATGGATGGAACATCCAAGAGGAGAATTTTCATTACCATCCAGAATTGTCACTGCCAAACCAATTACTGAAGAACAATAAATGTCTAATCAAAAACTAATATTAGTTTGAAAGATCCTTTATTTGAATGCCGAACAAAAACAAATTCCATCTACAACCACAAAGGCTTCCTATAATCTTTGAGTGTGCACTGCGCCATGAAAACCACAAAAGTTATGAATTTCAATAGAGATTCCATTGTTGCATTCCAAAAATAGTGCCATCAGCCAAGGTAGGTGTTATTGTTCTGAGGGTGGCCGTGAAATTGATTTTCGAGTAATCAATTTGAAAAACTCTGGAATATGAAAAAAGGTCATAGCACGTTCGTGGGAAAGGTCCCATCTGTTGATTGTTTATGTTGACTGAATTTCCAAAAGCCACTTCCTATTTTTTCCATCGAAAGTTATTAAATAGATAACTTAATGTTAATCCAAACACGAATATTGTCCAATTTAAGTGGTATAAGTGACGAAAGCTTTTCTGTCAAACGCTTGGTGGGGTCTGGGGTGAACTACGAGTGACATAGCAGTTCAATTTAGAAACATGATTCTGCAATTAAGCGGCACCTCGTCCAAAGCACTCAATTAAATACAAACAAATATTAAGTATAAACAAATATATTTTGTAATTTAGAAGTTAAGGGAATGATTTTTTATTTCATGGTGGTCGTGCCACTAAAGGCTGATAATTGGAAGTGCACAATACAGATCCACAACAGTACCAACATAGAGTTTCCACTGCTCAAGGAAGACGAACACGATCATCTTGATAGGCTCTCAAAGCTCTGTGCGCTTTAAATATATAAACTACCTATTTATAAATAAATAAAATAAGCAGATTGCGCAACTGGTCCGTAGGAACCCTAGGCCTAGCTTCACGCATTTTTAGGACGAATGGAAGGGATCTACAATTTTTGGTTTAGGAGAAGCTGAGATCCCCAGCAGAAAAACCTTTACCAATACCCATTGCCTCGCAATCTCCATATGCATCTGAAGCAACAAAATATTATCGGTTCATTCGAGTGAAAATGTCCTGCCTACATAACTAAAGATGCACAATGCTTGAGTTCCGCAGCCTCACCTCGTGCCATATACAGAACTGAATGAGAGATTAATGAATTATATTTTGTAAACCCCCTGAAGGGTTGAGCTGTTTTCTCCATCAGCAGAGAAAAAAAAAACCTCAACTACGGAATCGTGCAATTAACACAAATGTTAAGCTATCTGCATAAAACCACAACCAACACAGATACTCAACAATCTCTGGTTGATTGGTAATGTCAGCACACACGGGCAGTACATTTCTTCCCAAACAGAAATACTCCAACCGACATAGTTATCTGTGTAAATAATTGCACAGCACAATATAGTGGTAGCTGGTATAGGGTGGTGGGGTTGACTCTTGTCCATGTGGTCACCGCTGCTCATACCGAGAACGGAACCTTGCCTTCTCGCTGAGGTCAAGTTCACACTGCAAGAATGAGGAAACCGTTTGCGTTGCGTAATTAAACCAGACGAACAATTTATTTATTTAATTTTCTCTATTATACAGTATACAAACGGACGCCGGACATATCTGGTGGATGTGAGGTATGTCCAACTGTTTTCTCATTAATTTGGTGACACGGTTCACCATGCAACAACAACTGCCGCAGAATATTGTTCTTGTTGGGAATCTCATTGTAGGCAACGAGGCATTGTCGGCTCTCAGGATATTCCGTGTAATTAGTAACTTGTGATGTACGCTGTGACAAATATGGATGTCAGGTTGATTGGGGATGGTAGTATTTACATTTTGCGTGTGTTTTGATGACAAGTGAGTATAGTATAGTACTTGCAGCAATCGAAAGGTAAGCAATTGCAAATGAAAGGGGTTGCGGAAGATGGAAGATGTGGGGCAAATGTTTGTTGTGAGAGAGGCTTTCTTCCTAAATATGTGGTCGCTATTCAAATGACCGGTAGTGTCAGCGTCAACAAGAAGAAACAACCAATATTGACAATTCGAACCTGACAGTAAACAGCTGAATACGAATCTGAGGAATTTATCTAACAAGGCTCTTAGAAATAATATCGGAGTCTTGCCAGAGTGCCTCTGAGCTGATAAGGCAGCCTTTCAGTAAGGTTCACAGTAGAAAGGGAAAATTCTGTAGAATAGAAAAGGAAACTTGTTAACCAACAGTGGGCTTAAATTTATACGTTTCTCCCGTAAGGAGTTGTGAAATCCCAGCCACTCATGTTTTATTTAGAATAGGTCCTGCACATGCAGCTCGACTGGGTGAAGCTAGATTTAGTTAGAGGTGGATAGAGTGTATATATTCATTCCATATCGACGGTTAGGGGTGCTCGGTCGAGTACGCAAAGTGTGCTGAAGAGTGCGGGTAATAAACTGTCGACGCAGCATAACTTTTTGCCAGTTTTTTCAACCTGAAGCTTGAGCCAAGGTTGCCTGCGCTGTCGATTAAAATGAGCGAGAGCGACAACAGCGTATTATTTCCGCATGTGATTTGAAGACTTTGATTTTTATATATGAAGAGATGTATAGTCTCCCAAAGAAAGATCAATCAGAGTTAATAAATGACAAATTTTGGAAGTTCTTTGCCGTGGAACATGTGGTCTACAAGTCGATAGACACTGTGTTCTTAGGTTCCCTTACATTGCCGGTCTTGTGGAGTGTCTGCATTTAGCCATGAATTCATTTATCTTAAATTAAATATTACCAAAGAAACGATTTAATACTATTTTTTGTAAATCTAATAAGAAATTTTAAACTTTAAATTTTACAAAAGCTCACAATTGCGGAATTTGTGTGGATATATTTTCTCCAAAAACTTATTTAAATAAAAAAAATTATTTAAAAAACAAAAAAACCGACTGACTGTAAAAAAAATCGAGCTGTCGTGGGACGGCCGAAAGAAGCGAATCATTGGACGTAAAGTATTGGCCCGTGTTACGTGGCGGCCTATTTAAAATTCATTTTAATTTTTCATAGTGCCAGTTAGTTTAGATTACTCTTTCTGTTCCTCTTTCGCTCTCTACACACATATATTTAAGAATTTTTCGACTTTTCTTTTTTCCTAAACCATCCCTGAATCAAGACGAACAACACAAAGCAAAAATCATCCAAATCGGTGGAGCCGTTCAATTCATTTTAATTTTTCATAGTGCCAGTTAGTTTAGATTACTCTCTCTGTTCCTCTTTCGCTCTCTACACACATATATTTAAGAATTTTTCGACTTTTCTTTTTTCCTAAACCATCCCTGAATCAAGACGAACAACACAAAACAAAAATCATCCAAATCGGTGGAGCCGTTCTAGAGTTTTCATCTTCCAAGTGCGCCATGGAGGGGGAAGTTAACGCTACGGTGACGATTTTTTTTCGGTTTACTCCCCATCTTTTTGAATAATTTATATTCGTGACCCACCGACCGTCCGTAAAAAAGCTATATTCGCTTCAAAAAAAATTTAAAAAGATTAAAACAAGACACTTTCAAGTAGGTATAACTAATTGCCAGTCGGAGTCTGCGCATATTTTTGTCAGATTGTACGACTAGCCAATCTAGAAACCGCACGTAACTACGAATTTTAACAATTGAGATTGGTCCTGCCAATCTCTTACTTCAGCTACTTCATGACAGGTTAGATTCAAAGTGGTCACTCGGTTCGCTTTCGCTTTCCTTCATTATAGCTTTGCCATTTAGTCGGGTTTATCAATGTATGATGGAGACATGTTTGCTGAAGAGTTTTGCAAAAGAAAAGCAAGAGATAATCTGAAATATTGGGCCTGAACTCGAGATTTGCTTAAGAAGTAACTTATGGAATACGAACATACATAAAAGGTCGAAAGACTACAGCAAACATCTTCAAGCTTATGAGCTTGTAGTGAATATAACCAGCTTTGTAGGACTACTACAATCTGACAAAAATATGCGCAGCCTCCGATTGTCAATCAGTTATACAAAGTGTCTTATTTTAATCTTTTTAAATCTTTTTTACAGTCAGTCGGGTTTTTTTTTTTTAAATTAACTTTTTTATTCACTATACCTATTATCGTACAATAGATTTTTTAAAAAAGTATTTTTTTTTTTATTTAATTTAGTTTAGCAAACGTAGAGTCAAATTGATGTCTTAAAAATTATTGTGTCCTTAATTTTCAATTCGAAGCACCGAAAACGCTAATTTAAAAAGAATGCTCATATATTGAAAACCCAATCGTCGATTTCGATAAAACTCTCAAACGAAGTAATGCTTGCATCCCGAACAATAACTTATAATCGCTATTTTTCAAACTAAACATTGCAATATTAAATATTTTATTTATTTTGGTATTACTGCTTTGTTTGGCAAATTTTCCAAAAACCGCTCTAACGAATTTGATTAAAAAATACATATTTGTATATTGGAAATTTATTTCGAGAGCTAAATGAGTGGAGACTTTCCATCTAGGTATATGAAGTTAAGAATTTAGCGTGCGAACATGATACCTACGCTAAGCTGCCTCGCTAAATTTTATCTTTGTTGACATTTTTGTACCTATCACGGTGTCTCCACCTGCAAATTTTCTTTCATGAAATCTCTCACATTTAGTCGCGTTGAAAGAACGACAATATGAAATGAAATGTAGGGTGGGCATTTCGTATCATGAAATTTCATTCGTTGAAATGTCTTTGAGCAGAGCACATCGTTGCGTTCTCGCATTAAAGGCCATGAAGGAATTAGAAGAAATGCGGAAACGAGCTGAGAAAAGAAAACGAAGGTTTTGGGTAAATCCATTTCTGGAAAAAAGGGAAATGCACAATTTAGAGGAACATTTGTTGAAAGATGTTCTGTGGGAAGATGACGAGTTTCGGAATTTTTGCAGAATGCATATTGACAATTTTCTTCTACAAGGAACTGTGAATGTTTACGATCCATCTTAATTACTCTTTGTTTCGTCATTTGTGTTCTTCTGAAAGGATCTATAAATGTTTATGATCCTTTCTTATCCCTTTTCGTTGTAGCTATGCATATTTCCCATTTTCTGTTTTATGATGCTTGTAAAACTATCTGGAAATGTTTTTTTCCTTGTTTAAATTTTCGCACATCTGGCAATCGTGTAAACATAGCTTTAAAAAAATTGGTAAAAGGTTCGATGACCCAAAAATAAACTCATACAACACGAACTCATTCCCACTCAGCCATCGCTGGAAAAAAACAAGAAATAATAACCAGCTATTTCCAAGAGCAAATAATATCTGTCTTGATCGACATGCAAAACTATAATGCCCATGTGACTACATCCTAGATCCTACCTACATCCATTCTCTGTTCCCATTTACCATATCCTTGTAATGACTATACTTGTCTCGTTTTTATTCAAATACCTAGTTTCAGCGCTACAACCCAGACAACCTACAAGCGACCATTCGCCACTCAGCCATCTTGAAAATGAAAAACAAGTGTCAAACTGCACAGAAATTTCAGTCCCTCTCATGAAATCAATACCATGAAAGGAGCTGTGAAATACTTTTCATGAAACTGGTTTTTGCATGAAATTTGTGGTCTCCACGTGCAATCTGTCCTCTCATGAAAATTTTCATGGTAAGAAAATTGCAGGTGGAGACACCGTGTATGGGAGATAAAATTTGGATCGAGCAGAATACTAGGCTTAAAGTGAATTTAATCGGATTGACTGACGTCAACAGCACACGTCACAAGCCAATAATAAATTGTTTGTTAGAGAAAAACTATATAGACCGATACGGAAATATTCCATTTCCAGACTGGTATATTTGAATACTACACCGAAACAAAAACATACGCAAATACAACGAAATAATTCGTCCTCCCAAGGATTTTTTCCATTAAAATTCAGCCGACGAAAACGTTCGTTGGCTCAACGAATATTAATTCATATAAATGAAACTGATAGTTAAGTTAGAGCCCGTGGTATGATGATGAATGCGTGTACAGGAAAAAGGTGACAGAAGATGCACACAAGAAAATGCTGCAGCGCTCGAGCCAGGAGAAGGGAAGAGAAAAAGATCCTGCGTAGAAGGAAGAGAGCCTACGCAGTATCCCAGCTCAAGGAGATCGAAGAGTCTCGTGATCGCAACAATATCCGGAGGTTCTATAAGAAAGCCAAGCAACTGGCTGCTGGCTTCAAAACCGGAACGCTGGCACTTCGAGACAGCGAAGGAAACCTAGTCACCGAAGCGCAGGGTATAGTAGATGTAGCAGCTGGCTTAATAGGCATCATGTTGAGAGAGTGGTAGGGCAAGAAGATAACCCACGTCCAGTCAATGAAGGAGCTGTTCCACCACCCAGTGTAGAAGAAGTTGGCTTAGCTATAAAAAGCTTAAGAACAACAAAGCCGCAGGCTCGGATGGCTTAAGAGCGGAGCTCTTTAAATACGGTGGTGATGGTTTGGTAGGGCACATAAACCAAGTATGGTTAGAAGAAAACATGCCCGATGACTTGACTGTCAGCTCCATAATCCCCATCTACAAAAAAGTCGATCCTATATCATGCAAGATCTATCGAGGCTCATCCCTGCTTAATATCGCGTATAAGATCCTACCCAACGTACTGTGTGAACGTCTTAAACCGTTCTGCAACACACTATACGGCTATATCAGTGTGGGTTCCGGCCTGATTGACTATAGACTCAGTTCGCATTTTTTCCATTGCAATCAAGACAGACACCAGACAGTAAACAAATAAATTCAACGATGATAGACGGCTTTGTGAGATTGAATTTAAAACCTTCATGGGTTCCAAGGGTGGCGCTTAATTCCCCGACGCGTCTTATTCAATCTAAAAACTAGATATAGATTAAATCTAAACTCGCATCCTTCTTTGTGCCAACTTTAGTGCCACCCGAATATTTTCAAATCAAATCCATCCAAAAGACGATACGGAATTTTAAAAATCTCAATTGGACAAAAATGTGGTCCTCCCGTTGGCATAGCGCGCAATAGCTAATATAAAATTATGCACACATACCTTCGTCACAAGTCCGCGTACATCATACATCCCTCTGGATCCTTATCCTACCCAGTAGCCGGTGATCCGTAAATTGTTCTTAGCACATTTCGTGTTTAAATTCTTCTGCACGTTTAAAAATTGCAACTCCACCCAAGTCCCCATTCACTAAAGTTGAAGTCAGCGAATGTTAATTGAAATTGAAAAATTAGAAGGACTTTTCAAAAGAGTATGTAGGTACCACCCCCGTGGAAAAATGTAAAACATTCCACAGCATTCCACATCGTAGTGCATGCAAGTGGTGGCCATAAAATTTCCATCTGGATTCCGCTCTAATTAGATTTTGTTCGTCGAGTTTCCTCATTCCAATTCCAAATACGGCCAGGCGGCCACTGTTCAACATTTTATCGACCAAATTAAAGAATTAAACGAACAGCAATGAAAAAGGAAAACCCGACTTTATCGGTCTATCATTTGAGAAGTGACGCAAAATTCATATCGGAATATTTTACAAAATTCTAAACGAATGAGTGCGTGTGCGAGTGGTTCTGTGGATCTATTGCCATGGGAACGCAGACCGTCGCGTCGGTCGATAGTCATACTCACAGATCACAGTTCGAGTGCATTTGTATTTGTAAGCCCGCCTCAAAGCACCGTCAACCCCATTGGAGTACTAATCAGTTATGGCTTAGGCCATCTGCCAGCAGACCAGACAAGCAAATCCTGTCATGAGAATTTCACTTACCCACAGTGATACGACCGAGTCAGCACAGAAATGAAATGAAATATATTATCCTCTCAGGACTTCCGTACCCTCTTCATGTGGAACTGTCCGCACCAGCATGCAGTGAGGACAAATAATCATCACCGAGTCAAGTGCGGTCCAGGTTTTAGTCGGACATTGCCCAAATGCCCATTGCTCATGTTGAAGATGTAAATCTAAATATGACAAAAATTCACAACACTTCTCTGGGTGGTGTGCGTTGCTATAAATGTCCTGTCAGCTTTGTGTTCTCGCATCTTCGACGATGGCATGAACGATGGACCAAGTGTTTGTGACGTTTGTACACCGAGGAGGAGGGAGAAAATGGCAAGGGCGGTGCTGAGGATTTGTAAGTGGGTTTATTATGGAATCGTGTAAACATTGTCCTCGCACACCTGGGATGGGTTTATTATGATTAATTTTGATGGGGCCAGTATGTACTGTACGTGTGGGGCGGAGGTGGTCGGGCAAATTTGAACTTGAGGACTTTTGATGTCGGAATTGGGAAGCTGTACAATGTACATGTACTTCTGTCTAAATGGTTTGGATATTTACAATTGAACTGATGTGTAGATCTGCGTGCAGACTTATCGTGTGTCAGGAGCTACTTGAATTGATTAATGTAAATATGACATTTTAGTCACAGGAATTATTCCTCAGAGCTGTTGTGTATTTCCTGTCTAATCAGGGGATGATGAATTTCAACGTTGACTGGAATTACTCCCAGGATGGGATTTTCGGATTAATTTTGTAGGGAACGATATAAGTTAATCAAAGGTAATATAGACATGCAATTATTTTCTTTTTACTTCCTTACAAAATAACACTGTGAAAAAAAAAAAATAATAAATAACCCCCGTATTAATAAACGACGAGCAGCGGCGAGTTAGCACTAACACACATGTTAGCTTCAAATTCCTATTAATAAACGTGTGTTTGGTTTCACTGACATTTAAAAACGAGCGGATAACTTAACTCACCGAATTCGGCGTATAGAGAGCGGATAACTTTTTAACTCAGAGAGGGTGAGGGATAATTTTCAAATGACAACTGACAAGACATCAATATTCGAATGACGCGTGACCAGCGTTGCCACAAAGATACAATTGTATCAAAAAGATACATTTTTGCTTCCTTGCAAAGAATTTGATACTCAGATATTCAATTAGATACATTTTTCAATTTTCAAATAAGTCTGCAAAATCTCCCTTTTTCATATGTTTTAATTTTTTTTCAGACTTATTTGGAATCTATAGCAATATCAATATCAATATACATGAAAATATTGATTTTAGGTCCCAATGGAACATGAAAAGTGATTTAGAAAACGATATTCTCTTGTGATACATTTGATACATTTTTGAGTCTCGAATTTAGATACTTTTGATACATTTTTTTAAAAAAATAGATACATTTTTCAAAAAGTTAACGGCAACGCTGCGCGTGACATCTGAACATTCTACAAGAGAGAATCTGAGAGAGAATCGGTGAATATAAGGATAATTAATAAATAGTTAATTATAATAATTAAAGCAAGGAGTAAATTACAACCTTACTAGAAACTCCCTGAAAAGAGGAAATAACAACATTTTGGGCAGCAATCCAGCAACGAAATAAAATTAAATAAAATAAAACGAAGATAGAGGAGAAATGCTAAATAAATTTATCTAATTCAAGCCAATCATATAAATTTTAATAAAAAGCAAAAGAAGATAAAAAATAACAAAATAAATAAATTATGAGGACAAGATGAACTAAAATTTCAAAATTTTGAAAAAAGCCCGAAAAGGAAAAAACTGTCAGGTAAATGTGCCTAAGCAAACATGGTTCATTCTTTGTGATTCTCGCAAAATCGAACGACTGAAAGTTCACTTAGGTAAACTACTTACAGCTAGGTTCCACAATTCGAGTGAAATGAAATCGGAATCGAAATTGCAAATCGAGTGAATTCATTTTCAGCGTTCTGCATTTCGATCGATTTGGTCACTCCGATTTTTTTTTTCGAAATCACTTTTCGTGAAATTGAAAACAGCTCTCAACTGTCATTTGGGATAAATTGTTTAGATAAAATTGTTAATAATTATTCGAAGAAAATAATTGAACCGTTAACAATTTTTTTATTTCACAAATAAAATTTTCCACCACTCACGCCCTTCTACGGTGGACCATGACTATTAAAATCATTTTTTTAAATTTTCCCACAAATCTTCAGCGACAAGTCGATCCCCTTTAATAAAGCCTCTGATGGCGAGATTCTTATACTGCTATACGTACTTTGGCTTTTTGAACTACATCCACAACTTGATACAGATTATAGTTTTCGCGGTTTTATCTTCTCCTCCATTCGCCCTCCTCGCACACAGGACCAAAAATCCGCCGAAGAATTTTTCTTTCGAAGGAACCCAGTATTAGCTCTCCCTTGCTGCTTATAGTCAAAAAAATATCTAACATAGTTTTAGTTAATTAAACCAACTATAAATATTTTCTTACTTTATTATGTACGAGGGGAGTTCAATATATTCGCGGTATGGGGGGGATACTCCAAAGATGTGAAAAAAATATTTCGTGATTTTAGTAGCCCCGTTATTCAAGTGTTTTACTGTAAAATTTCATTTGGCTGTGATTATAAGTTTGCTTTGTATTTTGCGTTGAACGAAGGTGAAATGGCTGGTGTCGCGATGATCACTAAAATTGAGAACCGCGCTGTGATAAAATTTCTTACTAAACAAGGAAAAATTAAAAAAATTATTCACGAAGAGATGGTGGCTGTTTTTCGAGATTCTGTGCCTTCGTCGTCAACTGTTCAAAAGTGATCAAGTTTATTTCAAAGGGGCAGGGAGAGCATTGAAGACGACCCTCGCTCAGGCTGCCCACTAACTGACTGCACCGGAGAAAACATTACACAAGTCGAGAAACTTGTACTTGAGGATGCCCGCGTAAAGGTTAAAACGATAGCTGCGAAGATTAACCTTTCTATTGGTACCATACACACCATTCTTTATGACCGTCTAAATCTTTCAAAAGTCAGTGCAAGATGTGTGCCTCGAATGCTCACTTCGCTCATAATGCTCCGGTACACACATCACGCATTTCGAAGGCTACTGTACGGGATTGTGGTTTCGAAGAGATTCAACATCCACCCTATAGTCCGGACCTTACCCCTAGTGATTATTTTTTGTCTCCAGATTTAAAAAAAAACCTTCGTGGTAAGCGATTTACCGATGATGAGGACCTCAAAACTGCAATAAATGAACATTTTGGAGAGAAGGATGAAAACTATTTTTTTGAAGGTATAGAAAAGATAATTTCAAGATGTAATAAATGCATTAATGTATGAGGAGATTATATTGAAAAATAAAAATATTTTTAATTTAATTCGTGTTTTCCTTCATTTCGATACCGCGAATATATTGAACTCCCCTCGTATTTGTTTAAATGAATTTAGGAATTAAAATTATAAGAGACTCAAAGAGGAAAGAAATGGTATACTAAATTCCACCTTTAATGCCCGGACCGACTCATGAAGTCCTGTAGTTATGGATGGGTCATCTCATAACTCATAAGGTTGGCTTACGAAGCGGAAGGTTACGGGAAAGAAATAAGAATTTCATCTTTCTTGATTTTCCCGATAACTCGTTACAAATTGACATCCAACTCGTAATTCCTCTTCATCGTTGACACATAAACATGTCAATTGTTTTTCTATGCGCGGGGGCTTCAATTTAACAGTAATAGCAGTCACTCACCTGTCAATCAGAAGATTTATTTCATCCTTTTGTGGCGGCCTTGCTATAGCAAAGTGATATCTGGCGACGATTGCGATTGTACGTATAACGAGGGTACGACATAAACAATTCAGAGAATTGGGGTAAACTTGAAGTTTGAAAGGCTTTGACTGTTAAATAGGTGAATTGATGTCCATCATAGCAAACCAACAAATATATTTATATCAACCTCCTCTAGGGATGGCAAGGTATAGAGTAACTTTGCTCTGATTCCACAGCCTTTGCTATTGCTGATATAGAACATGACAAGATTGACAGTTGAACGTTGTGATCTATAAACGCAGTGATACATGTATGACATGGAAAACCAAGGAAGTTGGTCCAATTAAACAGATAATCCAAATGTCATTTTTAATATTGCATTTATTAGCCTAAATCCCTGGCAGCTAGTGCTACATTCTTGTATTATTTATGCAATTAATTTATGTAACAATAAAGTTATAAAAATATCTAATAACAATAATATTTAATTTACAACGTGGCTCATTCTTAATACGGAAGATTAAATGGATTACCAATACTAAATAGCCCTGCGACTGAAAGGGACAGCATTACCTAGCACGGAAAAATACGTGAAACTTTTCCCCTCAATTTGGACCACCATTCTTTCATTAGTTTGAATTCTGTGTATGCGTGGCCGGACAGTTTCGTGTGTGCGTAGCACTTTCTAAACTACAAGAAAAAGTATTTGCTTTCACTAATTTTAATTGTAATATAAATATAATTATGTGCTTTTTAATTGAGTTCAAGAATGGTGAATTAAATAATAATACAAATTAGAAATGACAAGCACCCGTTTGCTTGGTATTTGTTTTCACTCTTCCATCAGTGTAAATTAATTAACCAGACATAGGTAGGCAACCTGAGATATATACCACACTGTCCCAAGTAAGATCTCCGGCATATCCTTGTAAATAAGAAAAGATCCAAATTTGGGATTAAAATTAACATCCCCGAGACTAAAAACAGAAATATGTAGCAAATCCAATCAGAAGGTAAAATTAAGGTAAGTATCTACTTTAAGGTTAATACCTCCTCCGATTTTGTATAGCAACAGCAAAGAAAGAAACATCCAGCCAAATTAATGCATAATTACTCAGGTCCATTATACTCGCGTCAAAAAGGATTAAATCGATTTATGTAGCAGCTGAACCCTTCAGCAGAAACGAATCTCGAGATACCTCAATCCCTCTTCCGGATGGGGTATTTTCAGATTTGCTTCGTCCTTGTTGTTGTTTTTTTTTTTTTTTTAATTTGGTAGAAATTCATAATACCTTTGGCAAAAATTAAATTTAAAGTAATCTGTTGTGTTTGCTGGTGGAACCCTTTTTTTGGCGCAGCCATTAAAAAGAGACCTACAAGGTATTGTTTAGTGCGCGCTTTTGTGTTGGCAAACGAGTATTGACAGTTCATTTATCTCATTGATAAAATTAATGGACGATGTTATTTGGATTGGGGCAAGGAAGAAGGATGACCTTCTTTTTTTGGCATGAACTTAGTCCAGAGAATTAGGTGGTGTAGGAAATGAAATCAAAAGAACATCCCTTCATGATTTCTTCGAGCTGAGGTGGCTTTTTGGGAAGGTTTGTGAATTGAGTTTCTTTCTTCGTTGGGTCTTTTTGGAAATGCATTTTATTGCTCATTTATAAAGCATTAAAGCCTGAGGGTATGACAGTGGATACCGGTTTCTATTTCTTTGCAGGGGTCCATTAGGGAATTTCGGCTTATAGGAACAAGGATCTATGCTTATAAAAAAGTTTGTCCTGACTGTGAGGAACTCATCAACGCACAGCATAAGCCGCTCATCGTTGAGTAAGGAATCTTCGAGAATGTATTCCACTAGCTGTGTGGACACCCCCAATAATACTGAATTTTTGGATCTGACTCCTATTGCTTTTTAAGAGTTTTTTTTTTAACGCAAGCTCATGAAAGTTGGAAATATGATAGGAAATTAAAAATGATTATTTAAGCATTTTGGTATTTTTGAAAAGTGATCTCTGAACCCTCATTTTGAGGGATAAAATATCTAAAATATGTTTTTTCCTAATTTTACACAGTGCTAAGAGTACACAGCAAATTTTGGGTGCGGTTGTATAAGTATATGAGTATTTAAGGCTGATGCTATAAACCAAAGTCGTTAATGGTCGCAGCTAAAGTGGCATTATATAAAGTGGCCAATCATCCAATATTACGTGGGACAGTCCCACATTTACATGAACTGTCCCACATCGAAAATTGTCCCACAAATGTCCCACAAAATTAGAAGCTGTTCCACACCGTCCCACGAAATTGAACCTAATTTTTTAAATCCATTTAAAAATCAGCATTATTTAACTAAGCTTGAGTGAACATTTTTTTTTTAATTTTTTTTTTTGTAGATTAAAAAATGCGTAATCTTTCAAAATTCAATCAAAAATTTAACAATGGAGGTAAGCTCAATTTTTGATATCATTTCATTGGGTTAATTTTTAAACTTTGTGGGCGGGCAACACCCAACAGAGATGAGAACGCGCACACATTTTTGCATTAAAATCAAGTGGATTTAAAAAGAGAATCTTTAGAGTGCGGATTAAAGTAAAATCTTAGTAATTTTTTTTTAACTTTCTCGTTTTTTGTTTACCCTTTCAGGACAGCCGTTGATCTAATGGTGCTAAAATTACAAAATTTGGAAGGTTTCATCTTTCAGACCTAAAAACTCTGTTTACAAAGTTAGAAAGCCATATGTCCTTCCTACGGGGTCCTGCAGAAAGTTGCTTAAAAGCAACTTCCATCCATTGTGGTATGTAAAAGAGGACAAAATAACGGAAGAGTTCATATTTTATATTTCATATTTCTTATGGAAAAATGCATATTTACGTGTGATATAAAAGGAAACAATTTTTACTTGTGTTGGAACACAAGTGGACTTCACATTTGGAACATTTGGAAAGAGGGGTCGCAGTTTTGCAGAGACGGCAACGACCTTTTTAGCCCCAAAGAACCCAGTGTCCTTTTTGGTCGTATCGCGATATTTCAGTTGGATCTGGTGTGTATTTGCGTTTTAGTGAAGAGCTGCAAACACTGACTGATGGCGATGTCGAAGGCGATGGTGACGATTTCGGGGTGTGCGGGGTTGTATGTGGGGAATTCGAGGCCACTGTAGGAGGACGGCCTCTTGAGCGTTTTACGAAACTGGAGGAAGACGAAGCACCTAGCAGAGATTGTGCTATTTCCATTTGGAAAAATATTAGTGCCATTGGTTTACAGTTAGGATTGACGACTTTCAATTCTTTGCGATACAGTAACCAAGCATTTACAACAGCTGCTCCGATGCACCAGTAAACTATACGCATATACCATTTTCTTGACCTGTGGTTTATTTTATATATTTCCATTAGCATATCGCATAGGTCAACTCCTCCCATATGTTGATTATAGTCGTTAACTATAGCTGGTCGGGAAATATTTATAGACTTGTTTTCCTTGCTGCACCAGCGCTTGCAGGATCCTAATGGTTCGACTGACATATGGGTTGACAATAGCTGCACTCCTTTATTATCGAACCAGCGGAGTGCACATATGTTATGAGTAAGTTCGCATTTTTTATCATACGCACCTCTGCCACGTTTTCTTAGTTCGGCTTCTGAAAGAATATCACATTTACCCATTCTATTTTGTCGTACGGTTCCAGTTGCGAATATGCCCATTTGCTTCAAAGCTATCATAAGACTTATTGAAGTAAACCAATTATCAAAATATAGTTTATAGTTTCGATCTTTGGGCATGGTTGAAGCCAAAAACAAAACTATATCGGATGAAATACCGAGGCCGTATTTTGGACATGTTCCATCGCCAACATATAAAGCAAAATCGTATATCATTGCTGACGTTCCTGCCCTGGTGAACATTTTCATTCCCCATTTATGGGGCTTTGCTGGATTGTACTGCTTTAGACTTGACCTCCCTTTGAAAGCTATAATCTGCTCATCCACACATTGAAATTCTTCTTGAGGCAAGTCGTTAAATCTTTTTTTTAAAGACAGCAATGGGCGTATTTTATACAGTTTGTCAAAGCTTGGTTCACCTTTTTTTGGCTGTTTTGAATTTTCGTTCAGGTGAAAACAACTTTTTATTTTTTCAAACCTTGATCGTGACAGAGCATCAGTTATAAAATTGAGCTTCAACTGCTTTGACCAAATCAATCTTATCTGAGGTATTTTGATGATACCCATAAATAAAAGAACACCGATATAACGCCGCATTTCAAATGGTGCGCATTTTAGTTCGATGCCAAAAGTTTACATTGCATGTAGATTGCTTTGCGATGTCATAAGATCAAATACCTCTTCATCAAAAAACTGGCTAAAATACTCTATTGGTGCTTTATCCTCATAAACGCCATCTACCTCAGCGCTTCCTTTCCAGGTTGCATCGACGGTGAACATTTCCCGTCTTTTCCACTTTAAAGTTGACGCATCAATTTTCTCAAAACTAACCCCAGCACTCACCTCTTCGTCAGCATCGCAGTTTCTACACTCGTCATCGTTCATCAAATTTTCAATCATTTCGGATTCCACCTCCTCCCCTCTAGCTAAAATCGCTTCAATTGCTTCTTCCATAAAATCAGGATCGTCCCCATCCTCATCAACTTCATCTTCATCGGATGACTGATCCCAATCATATTTGGCAATATCTTCTATTTCAGCATCAGTCAGACCTTTCCTCTGCGCCCGATTTCCTTCAAACCAAATTTATAATCAATCTTTACGTCCATTATGGACAAAAGTTGCTTATAAGCAACTTTTGTCTTAGGAAAATCGTAGCTCTCTAAGTATTGCCCTTTTTTTCTAAGGAAAACATAAATACAATAACTCACCTTTGTACTTCAACATTTTTATAACAATACTTTTAAAAGCTGCTAGGAAATATTTTAAAATATTATTTTTTTCTTAGTATTTTTTTACTGTACCTTTCACCTATGCAAACATACTCCGGATAACTTTCCAAAGCACAAAACACAAACACATTTTTTTAATTTTTTGTTCGCATTTCACACTAACAAAACACAAGGGAACTGCTTGCAAGTATCTATTTTAAATCGGGGCCTCCCAAACGAGACTACGTAGGTCACAAATAAGAAGTTGCTTATAAGCAACGATTGTCCTGAAAGGGCTGAACTGATTTTTTTTTTTGTAAGCTATGCTTTGTTTCAGTTTTTGCGAGAATTTATTGAATAATCTTGTTTTTTAATAGCTATTAAGACTTTGTTCCTGTGTTTTTCGTTTAAAATAAGTTTTTTTCTTTATATTCTGCAACTTCTTTTAATAAAATTTAAATTTTCCCACATTTAAAAAAAAAGTGTGTAGGTATATTATTTCGGGTGAATTTCTTTACTTTGTCCCAAAAAAATAAAATGGAAATTACGCAAGAAAAAGTTAATTCTTTTGGCATAACTTCCAAATTTGATTTGGAAATAAGACCAACAAAGCTGTTTTATTTCTGGCTTAATTTAGGGAATTTATTTTGGAAATTAGGCCCAAAACTCGTCGTGGACTTATTTAGAAAAAGTTTTTCTAAAATAAAACTAAAGAACTTCGCAATTTGGAATCTTAGACATTTTTAACAAAACATGTACTATAATCACTTTTAGTTTTGTAGTTTTGTTATGAGAGTCTGAATAAAACACCATAAATTTGTGGACACATTTCAAATTTATGTACAACCCTATATATCCCAATATCAGGGAGACTACTACACCAGTGACCTATAAAATGAAAACGAATTTTCTCTCTAAAGCGATATAAAAATCAGTACTTGAATTTTATGACACTATCTTGCATAATGTCACAACTATAATGGGCGATAGGAAATATGGTATAGTAGGAGGCTGGGTTTTCAATATGTCCCCATAGGCAGGACAAACAATACATTCAATATTTTTTTGGTGGCGATACACAGATGCTGCCATAAATGCAAACAAATTTCTTTTTTTTAAATAATAGATTTACCCATTGTAGGTAATTTGCTGCGGTGATGCTATCTGTCCTCTAGCAGCATGACACTTACCTGAAATGACAAAAGGATACAAATTTTAATTTTATTTAATTTATATTGTTTTAAATGTCATGTCATGGTAATAAAACAGTGAACATGAATAATTATATTAAGTGTGGTTTTATACTTTGAATTGATTAATGGAGGGCTTTATGTCTGTTACAATAATTACAGTGTTGGACTATTCGGCGAGCGACTACTGGTTCAACTACCAGCTGAAATCAGAAATAAGTACGAGTACTTTCTTCAGTAAAATAGGGATAAGCAAACAAAAATCTTTGGTCAATTAAATTAGAGCCAAGACTGCTTGCGTCAGGGTGCAAACCACACCACAGCATAATTCGTAGTACCTAGTAAAAAATTTGATGAAAAGGAAAAAAGGGAATCTAGAAAAAAAAATGTTGGCAACACAAAAAAATAAAATGTCAATAAGTACTGGAGAGTAGAGTAAACTGTCCCACACCCACAGTGAATCTTTTAAATTCACTTAATCTCTACTTATAAGAGAAAAACGAAGTAAAGAGGAAATAAACCGCGTTTCGATTTCGACCCTTTGCAAATTCACCTGGGTGGGAGTCAAAGTAGTGCGCTCGTCAGTATCGGTTGTGCTCAAGAAAAAGTGATTTTACTTGTAAGTAAAGTAGAAATCGTGCTTCCTGTTTTTGTGCCATTTAAAAAAAGTAATGTGCTCAATGAGATTTGTGGGATACATTTTAAAATGTTATTTATTATAATTAATTTAAATTAGTTTGTCAATCAAATTTGTGAAATGTTTTTTTTTTTTTATAAAAAATAATTTTCTTCAAAAAGTTTCTTGTACAACAATAAACCAAGTCATAGACGTACACAGTGAACAATGGTAAACATGGTAGCACTTCCAAGCTTCAGAATTCCGTATTTTTGCTAAGCATCAAGCAACGGCCTACCAGCATTTAACCTTCGTTACTATTAGTTTTCGTTAGTTATAAGTTTTGTGATATTACTGTAGTCCTTGAAAGTTCTTTTTGTTATTTTTTATTATTGTTATTACTTTTCGTTGTTTTTAGTACTTATATTTTCGTATTTTTTACTTTTTTTTAATAAGGGTATTCACTTGAACGCGCAAAACCCTCATAAACTGTGTAAAGGTTAAGCAAATTTACAAATGTGAAACTGTGACAAGCGTGTGGCTTACTTTTCATGTTTTCAGAGTTGCAGCAATGATGGTAAAAATTTTATGAAATATATAGTTAGTCTATTGCTTTATCGTTATTTGCCGCGAATTACGCAATGACATTTCCGAGAAAGGTGTTCACTTAAAGCACCGCAGAAATTTATGAATTTAAAATTATGAGATTAAGTGAATGAAGTGTGAATGTTAAATAAAAATATATTTTTATAAGTTATTGTTTTTGTTCTTTATTTTTCTTGTGAAATAATAAATAAACACTATAGGTTCACTCTGTCCATTCTCTAGTAGTTTCAAAAAACTCAAATTTACTGGATGTAGTGAAATACAAAGCTAATAAAGTTAATATTAAGTATTTCAAACTGTTTAGAGATTAAACCAACATCACACAATACCACAATATTAATAAATTATAAATTATTATTTTTGTCATAGCATTTATGAAATCGTTGCATAAATTACATCCTTATTTACATCTATTACCTACTTTCTTCTATATCAAAAACAATAACTCAAACTTAGCGTCAAAAAACCAATTTTCACCATATTTAAATTATTTAATTATGTAATAAAGCTCTCTTTTGAGAGATCTTGTCGTCGCTTTTAATCGCTTTACTCGATTTGAGCAATTACTATATCTGGTTCTCGTCGCTTAGCAAAGGCATAAATCGTTTTCGTTGTTTGCCAAGAATTTGAGCACAATAAAATAGCACATTGGCTTTCAAATCAAATCCGCGGGAATTTGCCTACTTCAATCAGTAAATTTTTCCAAGGAACGGCCCGTAAAACCTTCGACCGTATAAATAGTTTCATTGTGAGAGAATTCGCTCACCGAAGTAAAATATAACCACAAAGAAAAGGAAAGGGGTAAAAAACACAAATTTATATTTAAGACCACGATTTGAATAGTTTTTTTTGCACAAATTAAAAAATTAAATTCTTTTGCTTCTTACATTTATTTAAATGCTATACAAGCACAAAATATAAATTAAATCAAATAAAAAGTCAGTTGAAAATTTGCATTTGAACAATTTGACAATCATCTGTCAGCAATAACCAACTTGCCCAAAGAAATTTCTTGGGCTAATATTTGCAGGTTTTTTATGGAGTGGAAATGTTTTGTTCTCTCTTTTTGGCTCAAACTTTTGCATTAGGAAACGAAGTTTGACAAAATTGGGCTAATGTGTTCGAAATAGGGAACAGACCTAGTTTTGCTTACTTTTCTTGATCTTCTAACGAATTAAAAAAAAAATATAACGCAAACAATTTTCATTATTTAACTCTGTGAAAGCATTTCAAATTTAAATTGTAACGTGTAGTTCTTTTATTCTCAAAATAAGCCAATAAGCAGAAAGCACATACAATTAACCGCTAGTATTTTGGGTATAAAAAGGCGACGCGAGTTTAGTTTAGTTGCAGTCTGTTGAATAAATCAAAAGTGAACACACTTAATAGTTGGAGTCTCTTTTTCCTTCTTTAGAGCAGAGGAGAGGCTATAAACACGAAATTGGTCGACTGGGTCTGCTCTGCTCGTTTTGAAGTTGGTCGCCGTTTGTTCACCGCTCTTCAGCTGGACTTCAACACGTCTACACACCCTCGCTAAAGCGAGAATTGTATTTTAAAAATGTGCGGGGGGAATGGCGTAGGTGCGCAGGAGCTGACGGTCTATTTAATACTTCGTTTATGAGGAGGATGTTGTTAGCCATTTGATTATGGAGCGTTTTTTTTAAATTAACCCTCTTAGTTCACCTCTTTGAATGGTTCATATCTTTTCGACTATTATATAAATGGGCCTCCCAGTAGCGCATCAATTTCCGCCCCCCTTGATAAATCCTTATTCCTTTCAGTCTTAGCCATAGACGACAATGAGAGGTATAGATCCGTAAAAATGAAAGAAGCCACACGAAAGGTGATATGTTTCTTTCGCTAATCATCTAACAACTGTACCAAACACCAACTGCAACAATGACTCAAGAATTCAGTTTCTTAGATACCTTTCTATCGGTAGGCTGAGCTTATTTTATTCATTAAATCGAATCATGATAGCATAAATTTGTGTATTGCGTGTACTGATACTCTGACTCATTCAAATGGCTCACATGAATATTTATATTATTGTTGCATTGTATCGAATCGCGCCTATAGCAGCAGCAATCACAGCCCAGCCAAAGTAGATCATGACCAAGTGCAGCGCTCTTGCCCCGCACGCACCGCTGATCAATTAGACTTCCAACTTTGGTCAGTTTGAATTTGTAACATCTCGCTATGCATTTCGAATTTGTCATTCAAATTTTGCGTACAATTTAAGTGAACAGAAAATCACTTTGTCGCCAAATAAGTAGCAGTGGCATTCAACATGGTCAACAACGTCTCTTTAAGTGGTCCCTGAAGTGTATGCCTCTTGACGCGTGTCAAGCATACTTTGTTTACCGCACAAAAGCACAGCACACACAACACGATGTGCTACTGCAAAAATGACACAAAATTGTTCTTGCAGCGATTTGTCGCCCATTGTATAGTCACCATTTGAGTTTTTTTTTGTATTGAATTTTTACCCGCTTGAGTGTTTGCATGGAGATGTTTGCTTAGGCGCTTTGTTATACCATATCCATTGCTGGAGCTCCTTGGCAGAGAATATCAATATTTTTTCGATAAATTTGGGCGAACTTTTGTCTATAGTGATATTCACAAGCCGTAAAATAGAAATCCTTGCCGGGTGGGTAAGGCTAACATCAAGGACGTTCATGTAGTTCCAAATCTAAGAAGGATAGAGACAAAAAAGAAAAGACTATCGAAGTGCTGAAATGCATAAAAATGAAAACAAATGACTTCGCATACACAAAAGATTCGATACGGTGATTGTGCCCTCCAATCACCATCGTGGTGGCAAACTAATAATGAAATGTCAGTGTCTCAGGAAAGATAATCAAATGGGTGGCTTGAGGGCGTTCTCCAACACGTGATTGGCCTGCAGAAGAGAGTCTGTGATTTATATAACACGCCCGCACAGTGTAATTAATATTCAACAGGAGACAGTGGGTGGATAGAAACTCTTCGATGTGTCGCAACTAATTACGTATTTAATAACAAAATCATGGGATTTCAGCTTTAGAGATTGCAGGAGAATATTGGCAAAAAACGTTCTACTTCTGCACTGGACTGGGCGACAAAATGCACCCGAAAATTCTGCCACTTTTTTTACCTTTCCATATAAATAAATCAAATAAAAACAAATTTTTCTTTCATTACTCAGCTTCCCATACAGACAACTTACCAATTCGCATTTCATTCGCTTCGAATTCCCTGGACGAAGATTTCGTTCGCCGCCGACTTCATCGGAGAAATAAAAGCGACGCGACTATTGGGTCAACTGCTTGACGTCAGCGAATCGTTAAAAAAGAACAAGAGCGAATATTTAGAAGAAGTTAGTTTTCTGGTTGTAAATAACTACTCCATTTAATTTTAAAGAATTTTTAACAGGCTAACACAGATTAGCTTATCCATATCTGCTCCGCGGAAATAGATAATTTCAATTAAAATACTGCCGATTAAGAGAGGATTCAATTTTGTTTACCTCAACTAGATCCTAACAAACTAGGTTGTAGGTAATGCTGGGAATATATGAATTTCTAAATTCAACAACTTTTTTGTATCAGGGGTAGCTTGGGTTTTTTTTCTGCAGAAATCAACTACGTGGCACGTAGGAAATGAGCGAAATATAATGTTTTTTTCTTCTTTTTGTTTTTGGTAGGTCTAGCTTACCTGTTTGGGCCCGAGTAGTAGCCTGCAAATATACGCTTCTTTTAAGATATTTGGCGTAGAAAATTTTAAACGGATTAATTTTTTTTTTTTTTTTTTTTGCTTTTCCTGAAAAACAAAAGAGTTGAAGTGCGAACTGAAGTTTGTAAAAATTGATAGATATACCAAATTGTGAGATTGGACAAAAAAAAAATTAAGTTTCCCCAGAAGGATTCAATCGGTGATAGATATGCGTAAAACAGTTTTTCAAAATTTTTACATTTTCGCTCGCTTCAAGTTCCCCAGGTGAAGAGTCTCTCAGATGTCAAGTTTTTTTGGTGTCGCTCTCATTTCTAAAACTTAAAGAGAGACACGCCCGAGACTAGAATTTGTTATTAGTATGTCGTAGTGACCTTGTCTTTGAAAAGAAGGTTAACTCTCTCTTGTAGTAACATAGTAGCAGGAACTCGAAAATCATTTTGCCTGGAGAAGTGTTGTTCTTTTTTCTACCTCAACCACATCGGGGCATAAAAAGCTTAAAGAAGTTTTTAAAATACTAACAGAACTTAAGTTAGAAAATAGTATCTAGTTTTTTTAATTAGCCGAAGGCCCAGGTAGCTAGTGCTAAAAGACAATTTTAAACTGTAATTTACTTACCTTTTAAAATAATAATAATAATAATAATAAAAAGCTCATAGAGTTCTCCCTATACCTGTTTATCTGAGGGTCACCGACAGAATGAGGGTTTTGTTCAAAGTTAGAAGTGAGACTGTTTTGCCAAGCAGATATAGTAGGTAACTCCTTTCCAGAACCTTTAAAGACGGTGCCTTCCTTTTTGATACTTTTCCTTTCCACTATCTTTTCCAGATCGATATTCAAGAAGTCACCGAACTTTCGAGATCCGGTACTTACTTCACTTTTGTTATCGTTTACAACAACAAGCCCCTCAACATTTCCCCAGCCATCTCTTGCCTTTATATTCTCAGCTTTCTGTACCAGACAAAGTCTTTAGTTCCAAGTTGTATCTGTCCAGTGTCCATCGTGATGTGTTGTCCGAGTCGTCGATGCTGATAGTCCCTTTACGTTGACAGCACTCATTTCAAGTCCTATATATCTTAGCCACCTTCGTTTAAATATGTACTTCGAAATGATCCACTGACAGCTCCGCTAATGTCAATATTGTCAGCATTATATGCAAGCAGTTGAGCAGACAGTTGAGCGGACTGTTTGTACCTCTTATGTTGGCTTGTGATATTCGTACAATTGCTTCAAGGGTGATCATAAGGAAGTTAAACGATACCGCGTAGCTTTGACATGCACCTTTTTCGACATCAAAGGGCTCGGTTGGGTTCTTGTCGATTTTAAAGGACCGGACCAAACATCATTGACATCTTGCAGAGATGCCGCTGCTTGACATGGCTTTGTATAGCTCGTACCTACGTTCTCTATCAATCGCTTTAAAAAGCTGGCGAGTTTCACACTTTTTTACCAGGACCTTTTAACTCAATTTCGAAGCTTACCGCCCAAGTATTGACTTGAAATCCTATTTTTTTTAATGATTTAACTTATTTAAAAAAATTGTTTTATGGTCAATCGGCCTTACCAATAATCAACTTTAGTCTGGCACTTTACGAAAAGACTCCACACTTTCCAAAATCCCTTTACCAATAAACAAATATAGTTGCCAGACTATCGCTAACTGTAGGGTTAAATGTTAGTGTTGAGAAAGCCATGTTTATCTCGGACATTAGCTAAATAAATCCTATGTCATTTTGAAGACAAGTGTTGCCCAACCATCCAAAATCACGGTATTAAATTTCGAAATAGGAGAGAATTTAATACGATGTTGTTCAGCCTGAGCGTTTACAATTATTAATTAATTTTAGTAAATTGTGAATGCTTTCTAATTTTATGCGTTGTAATACAACAATGCAAATGGTTTTTAAGTCTATCACTCACAAATTTGTACAAATGTATGCAAAATATTGAAAAATATTGCGTTTTTGTTTTATTTCTAAACACGTGAAGCATATATTTCTGTGTTTTTCTTTCTGTTGCTTTTTGATTGGTTTTCCTAGTTAGTTGCTTAATAAAAAAATAAATTTTATATAAGTTTGGGATAATTCAAAGACTTTCTTGACAGTCGTCGCAAACAGAATAAAATATCTTCTTACTAAAGTTTGGACGGCTTATAGGTACCTTTTTGCAACAATTCTCAGTACCTTAGGCGACACAGGTAGATATTTTGTTGCAACCAAACCCTTTTCAAACTCTTTGCAAAAGGAGTTTGTTTACCGAGAATGAGGATCTCTTCTCTTCGCGGAAAATATAGTTATAAAAATAGAATTATCAGAACTCAGCAAAATACATGCAAAATAACAAGTCTATTAACTTCTGGGGGTGCAAGTACAGCCTAACAAACAGGTAGTACGAGAATATGCGTTTTATATTTTTCAGTTCGAATTTCAACTTTTGTCGGTTTCTAAGTTTCCCGAATTAAGTCATATATAAGCCATACAATTTTTTATATTTATTTTATTTTCAAACACGGAAGCGATAAGTTCTTAACACGCTTCCTACGTGCGATTGTTATTCATTCTGAAATAAATGAGCCAGATATTATTTCTATTTTCAAAAATATTCTCTTGCTAACGATGCAATTGTGATGCTTAGACCACTAATAAGTTTTGATTTGCATCGTCAGCCTACGAATAAATGAAACCATTCAAATAAACTGTGCTTTGTTTATTCAATAATTTGAAAGGGATTTTATTACGACACAAATGCACTCATAAAGAAATCGCGAGGTAGTATTAGAAAACAATGGAAAGCGTACCATAAAAGTACTGAAAATTGTGTCCTTTCGAACGATAGGGCATTACTGATTTGCATGTGATATTTGACAGATCAGCGGATATTTTGTGCATTTCCTATTTTGTGTTTTGTTTTTTGCTTATAATAAGTCTCAAAGAGCATTGGAAAGATATGTGTTGGGCAAATTTAATTGCAATTTATGTATTCCTACTTTTAGAATAAAATCCTCCTTGTGAAAGAGACCATTGACCTTGTTTTTCACGAAAACAAATTATGAAATTTGAATTCTGCAATGACAACAAATGTAATAGATTCTAAGAAAGTTGTAGGACTAGTAAATGTGGAGGTCTAATTGTTTATTGGTACCATTTCACAAAAGCTGTACATTTTTACTAAAGCTGACATCTAACTAGTTGTCGACATTAGTGATTGATTATTAGTAAGGCCGAATGTGTTAGGAAAAAGCCTAACCAATAGTTTTTTTTTTATTGAATGGTTCGACTGGTAACATGGTCTTCACTCTTCACTACTCCTTGGACTTGAGTTACTTTCATGCCCTTCTTTCTTCAAGATGTGATATTGAAAATTATATACCTACAGGCATTTTAATGGAGTAAAATGAATGCAACCAAACGGAAAATACTGAAAAGAGACTCACCAGCAGGACTATATTATTTTCTAATGGTTCTGGTCTACAGCAAAGGTTATGAGGACTCGCTTTGGTGGCTCTTGCTTTCCACCTATAGTGCAAGAAGAACACACTTGACTGACATAAAATTTCAGGGAAAATGTGCCAATTATTTTAAATTACAAAATTGTATGAATACGTAACAATTTTCGTCAAATGGTAACCTTACACAGTGATGACTAGTACTGTTTACTCAACTCAACTCGATCTCAGTTAAAAGCAAAGTTATCTCATCAGAATTACCGCATACTGAATGACAGTCTCAGTTGTTTCTTTGAAGCTCCTCACTTAAATTACAGCCCCATTTGAAGTCCACTTGCAATTTGCATTCCCAAACTCTACCGTAGAAATAATATTTTGTATAGCAATTCAAACATTATTCTCGGTATATTGTTACAGTCCCGCATCTCCGAGATGCGAGTATCCCATCCACATGAGCTGTTTTTGAATTGCACAAATAAACATTTCGTTTCATTCACATCTCCATGGTTTACTCAGCTGAAATTCGCCGCTAAGAGAAAAGCAAACTGCGTTGACTCGATTATAAACATTTAAAAGTGAAAAATCCCACAACACCATATTTGGCGCATTCTACAAAAAATAATGCAAATGTAGCCAAACACAGACAGGTTTCAGAATCGATTTCTTGTTGGAAGCGAGTTATATGACAGCCACTCAATTAGCATCGACACACAATATTGCCCCAGGCCGTTAGCGATTAACGCGTTTTTGTAACGTAATTAGGATAATGATTTTTTTTTTTTGTTTGCCTGCTCTTGATGAATTTGTCCTGTTGGTTTATGCGTGCATGCTGATTAACATTTAAAACAAAGAAAAAAAAAACACAGACGAGACGCTGAATGTAGGTCAGTTCAAATAGATTTCAATCATAAGATCATTAGGTTTGTGCTTTTTACCGATGAAATTTGACTGCGAATCACACAGGCAGGATGTCAGCAAGAGCGTTTTTTTATTTGCTTTTAAGGCTAAGACCATGTAATTGAAAAGTGATTTTGGTCCTGAGGATGACACAATAGTTGGTTTTTATTTTACCAACAGGATCTATAATAGATAAATGATTTCCATGGCTTACAAAAATAGTACCATAAAAATCAATGATCATTATAGATCATGTGGGCACTGGGCAAAACAAGAAATGCCAAATAAAATGTGTCAAACTAATAGCCTTTTCACACCAAGCCGAACACCGTGTTTTCGTCGAAATTTATGATTTTGAGTCGTGAGTTTTGACATTTATTCGGTCAGCCATTTGCTGCATATCGCAAAAAGTGTGTTTCTTTCAACAACCCGACGATTGGAAGTGGTGTTTTCGTGGAAAACGACTTTAAAGGACCATTCACATGAGAGTGAATTGCGAACCACGAACTGGTGAATATTCGTAGATTCTGACACTTCATTCACATGAAAACTTTTTTTAGTCGCAGCTACCCGCGAATCATTTGTATGGTTGAAGGCTAAGTTCGAGCGAATTTTTCATTCGCAGGTTTGTGGATCGCGACTGTTTTATTGTGAATAAAGTGGATTGTGAATAAAGTGTGACAGTTCGCGGCAAAAATTTTCAATTCGCGGGAGAATTGCTGTAATTGTAAATTTCGTTATTTTACTCAATCAAGTCTCGTTTTTTTTAGATTAGGTGTTATATCAATTCAATATAATGGTTTTGTGGTAAAACAAATAGCAATTTTCAATTCATATATACAGATAAATTGATTTGTTCGCAGTTCGCGCTCATGTGAATGGTCCTTAAACGACTCGTTTTGAAAACTGAAATATGTATGGGAAAACTTCTGTTTTCGAGAGTTTTCGGCTCGGTGTGAAAAGCCTATAAACAGAGAGCTCCAAAAAACGTTGATTGGCCACTTACATCTTTGACATCTAGTCCCAAACACAAATAAATACAAATATAACTTATATTTTTGCAACCACCGAATTTTCTTTATTTTTCACAGATTTTCAGAGATATTTTGTGGTCAATTGTTTTCTAAGGCGGATTTTGTGTTTGTTTCTTGTCAACTGAAAGCGGTCGTGCCTGAGCGTCAGTTGCTATGCTGTTCGCATTGGATAAACTGTCCTGTAACCTTGGATCATAAGGGTGGAGAGTAAACGGGTTACATTATTGACAGCAGAAGCGGAAGCAGTATCACCTGTTCGGAATCGACCTTTTCTTATGCATTGGCGATGGTCCAAGAACGGGTTTTAGCTACGTTACATCTCCACATTTAATTAAAGTTTTTTTTTGTGATAGACAGACAGACTATTAAAAAAATCGTTAACTTGAAATTTGTTGCCACTCACATAATAGGTCCGTTCGAGTACTTTCAGCATAGAAAAATTAAAAATGTCAAATTTCTAAAATCGAGAGAGAAGTCTCTCAATTTCAAGAGAAGTTCCTGACCGGCTTTGTTACAAAAAGTTTAAGAAATGTCACTTTGACGTTATTATAAAATGTAGCATCTACAAAATAAGTGGGAATTGAATTTTAGGTACCTATTAAACTATCATTCTGAATGCGCTGATATGTTCTAGGAGAACAATTAATTATAACTCTGACATCGTTGAAGACGTAAATAGAGTTTTACTTGTCAAACGTTTGAGCTGTCACTTAGTTGGCAGTTTTCATTTTTCAGTAAGTCCAAATTCGGCGAGTAGAAAGTTACGAAAAAATGAAAAGAGGGGAAATGGACTTCTCTCTCATTTTTTTACATTTTCTCAGTACGTGGTCGCATTTACACAGTTTCTTAGCAAATTTTAAATAAATTTTACGTTTGCAAAATAGTACCCGTACCTAATTATTTACAAAACTTTAAAGTGTCACATACTCAGATGACCTTTTAAAGTGTCAAAATTCAAAGTTAAAAAACGGGAACACAAAAGCGATTCAAGTTAACTTGTTAACGGTTTCGTTTACCTATAAGTTGTCCAGACAACAGTTGACTTTTTTTATATGATTTACTAGTAGGTACCCGAACGTCCCCTTTGTTTTTGTGTACCTACAAGATGCCAAGAAGCGAAGAAAATGTTTGCTTACTCTTGAATGAGACAGACTGCCAACATTTCAGCGATACAACCTACTATTCAGAAAGCGACTGATGGTAGTAGTTTTGGACATTTTATTATTTAACTGAGGTAAAAAAAAACCTCCTGAACAACAAATCTTTCTTAAATGAAGATGGAACTGTAATACCTTTTGTCTTTTAAAAATCCAAGCGTGCCACACAATGGCTTCATATCGCTTTAATATTTAAAGGCTGTCAAACATAATTATTTTTTTGTACGTGTCCCTCAAGACCCGTATAATAATAAAATACAAAATTGTTCTTTCTTCTATTTTAGCTGTATAGGTAATTTTCTTAATGCGTTCTGTTAATCGTGTAAAGGATGCAAGTAATTGCCGGCTTATTGTTCGAATTCGAGGCAATTCCAAATCCTATAACCACAAGAATTCGCACATAATGAAATGCGGTACCTAGATGATTTACGTTAATTGCGGTCAAATAAGATTAATATATATATGCGCGGAGTCAAGTGTGCTACCAATAGCTGTAAATGGAACTGTAAGTATAGACCGAAAGTTGAAGCAAATATGCATCTACCTACTTTGAGAAATGAAATGTGAGTTAGGTATTGGAAAACTGGCAAAACGATGTGTAAGCAATTATTACAACACTAAACCCGCATAAAATGTAAGATCTTAGGATCTGGATCATGGAGCAGTCATCTACGGTTTTGAGAAAATTGGGTCATATAATATTTTCTTTTATTTGACAGTTAGTGAGGATAAAAACTTTGATATTGCAGTAAATGAGCAAACACCTCTACATTTGGCGATATTGCTTATAGGTCAGACTTAAATATTGGGAACAAAAAAGAAACGTTCGAATCGTCACGTTTTCACACTTTTTCTCAAATGAAATTGCTGTTGTTGCTCCAACGCAAAAATATGGGATTCACTGGTTCTTCTTCCAAAAATAAATATTGCCTCTGCCAACGTTTGAATAAACAGCTTTTATTCTTAAACAGTAGTACAAATTAGATAGATAGATTTTTATTCAGATAATTTATAAGTTTACATGGTCTGAGTTACCGCACATTGCCTTACACAGAGATTTGATACCTAATCGCATCTTTCTACTGAAATAGTTTAATATTTGTGGTTAACAAAATAGATTAAATATATGTTAAATCATAAATTGAGGGAAAAAACAATTAAGAAAAACCTCATTTAAGCAGAAAATTAGATCAATTTTATTTCTACGGAAAATACATGAAATTTATTAATCTATGAAATATTGGAAAAAACTTAACCACCACTTACGAAATTGGTATTGGTACCTGACTTAAATTCCCTCAATGCGGAGTGCAACGATAAAGGATTCAAAATATCTATATTTTTTTATTTTTTTTTTTTTTTTTTTTTACAATAAACACGCGCTAAAGAGGTTATGACTACTCTTATGATGTAGTTTGAAGTACACAGCGCGGGCGTTAGGGAAATTGGGATAGAGAAGATAGGAGATTCCGATGCACATTGGTTTTAAATGTCTGCAAATTGAACCGAGGGGGAAAGACAGAGCCGGGCAAGGCGTTCCACATTCGCGTGGTACGGCTTATGAAGGAATCTCTATATTTCATAGTACGAACGAAAGTAGGCTGGAGGGTAAACTGATGGGCATTCCTGGCTTGTCGAGTATTGCGGTTGAATTGTTGAAGGGGTGGAATGCAGCTGGCGATTTCGCTTGAGCACAGTTTATAGAAATAGCGATAAAACAATGAGAGACATGTTACATTTCTGCGATGTTCGAGCGAATTTATAGAATTCGCTATATTTGTGTCTCCAATAAGTTTTAAAGCACGATTCTGTATCCTATCTAGTAGGTGCAACGAGGTTTTGGGCGCACCAGACCAGATATGAGAGTTATACTCAAGTTTGGGGCGAATGAACGCCTTGTATATGGCAGCCAGATCAGAAGGGGTAAAATATTTCTTGCACCGTTTGAGGAAACCTAGACATTTCGCAGCGTTCTTGGCGACTTCGTGTATGTGGTCATTCCAACGGAGTTTGTCATGGACACACATACCAAGAATGGAAAGTCTTTCGGTTTCGGCGATGCAAGTGCCATTCATGGATAATGGCTGAGGATTCTCGTTTCGCTTTAATGACAGCAGACAGCATTGTGTTTTGGAAGCATTAAATTCCACTCTATTGGCTAAACCCCATTTTATAATGCTGTCGAGATCGGAATTTAATGAGCTTAACATACGTTGCCGTTCCAGTTCTACGGCCGAAGAGCAGGGACGTGAGTCTTGGAATGAGTATGAGAAGCTGAGGGTGCTGTCATCGGCGAAGGAGTGGATTGGATTAGAAGTTACAGACAGGAGATCATTTATGAAAATGAGAAAGAGAGTCGGAGACAAAACGGAGCCTTGGGGAACACCAGCATTTATATGGTGAATTTCAGACTTGAAGCCATCCAATACAACTTGAATTGAACGGCCAGAGAGGTAGTTTCTAATCCATTGAAGAAGAGACGCATCGATCCCATATGCACGCATTTTCGACAAAAGAGCTTGGTGCCAAACTCTGTCAAATGCCTTTGAAATATCAAGCGCAACAATCTTCGTTTCACCAGAGTGATGTAGAGATTGGTTCCACTTTTCGGTGAGATAAGCCATCAAATCACCAGTGGATCTGTTGCCACGAAAACCGTACTGCCGGTCATTAATGAGTTTTCGTGATTCAAGATATTTCATGAGCTGACGATTTAACAGCGTTTCCATGACCTTAGAAAGAATGGATGTAAGTGCTATGGGTCGGTAGTTGGTGGGAGAAGAAGATTCGCCTTTTTTGGGGACGGGCTGGACAAATGCTGTTTTCCACCTTCTCGGTGGAATATTACGCCAGACAAGCCTAGTAAATCCGAAATAGGCAGCAAGCACTTTGGGCGGTTGAATTGAACGAAATGTAGGTCAAAGGGACGTTTTTGACACTTAATAATGAAACTATTCAAGTATTTATTACGGTATATGTAACGGGTGATTTTTTAGCTGGTTTGGTTTTGGCAACACTGGTTTTGACAGCTGACGTGTGTTTAGTACCTTGTGTCACTGTCAAACAGCTTCAGTTTGGTTTGCAATTTAACCATGGATCGTCTTACAAATAAACAACGCTTGCAAATTATTGAATTTTACTATCAAAATTCGTGCTCGGTTCGAAATGTTCATCGCGCGCTGCTTCCATTTTATGATCGGCATTCTCGACCTTCTGAGCAGTCTATTCGGAAGATTGTGACCAAATTTCGCACCAAATTTACTTTGTTGGACATTAAACCACCAACACGTTTACGTACTGTGCGTAGTGAAGAAAATATTGCGGCCGTATCAGCTAGTGTGACAGAAGACCGCGAAATGTCGATTCGGCGCCGTTCCCAGCAGTTAGGCCTTTGTTACAGCGATGATAACAAACTTTTTTTTGCCCGAAATGGAAGTTCTTGACTTGCATGATATGTGGTTTCAACAAGACGGTGCCACATGCCACACAGCACGCGAAACAATGGCGCAATTGCGAGGCGAGTTTGGTGAACAGTTAATTTCACGTTTCGGGCCGGTCAATTGGCCGCCTAGATCGTGCGATTTGACACCATTAGATTATTTTTTGTGGGGGTATGTCAAGGCTAATGTGTATAGGGACAAGCCCGCTTCGATTGACGCACTGGAAGCCAACATCCATGCATTCATTCGTGAGATACCGGCCGATATGTGTGAAAGAGTATGCCAAAATTGGACTCAGCGGATGGGCTACCTGAGACGCAGCCGCGGTCAACATTTGCATGAAATTATCTTTAAATATTAAATTGCAAGGTTCAAACTATCGATTCAAATAAATATTTCATTCATTTTTTCGAATTTTTTGTGTTCTAAAGTTCTAAACCTCTTAAAAAATCACCCGTTACATTCGTTCTTTGTTTTCCTTTGTTTTCTCCTGTGCATTTATACAAGTTGGGACTGAAGATCTGTCAAAATGTGAATGGGCTTGCATTTTGTTTGAAATTAAAACAACTCACTGTTAACTAATTCTACATCTGTATACAAAAGAGATTTCAAATAACAATGACATTTGACGCCATTTGCAAAAAGTTCGGCACGTGGTATTCGATTGGGCTTCTTCAGATTCGCTGTCAGATTTCAGATTCGCTGTCAGATTTTATATATCGTGTGTCTAATTGAACAAAGAAATACGTCACTTGCTCTGTTTTTTGTTTATATTCGTGCGGTTGGAACATGTCTAGCCTTCGTTTTTCTTATATTAAAACAAATAATTAACAAAATTGGGTCCACCCGATGCAATGGGATTCTTTGCAGTTGAAAAATTTCACGAAAACGTAAACAAACTCCGACTAGTTGTCAAACTCTTGTATTGGTTAATCTGAAGCAACGCTCTGAGCAAAAATCCAGATTCGCAAAAGTGCTCCGATATAGGAGAAAGATTGTTTTTTGTCGTACCTACCAAACGAACATAAAAAGTGACCTAGAGCAAAAAATAGTGCTCTGAGAGCGCCCAATCGAATACAACATAAGTATCTAGTTTAGTTAGACTGACAGCTGGCTGGCTTGATGTGTCTCAGTTGGTCTAGATCGGTCACATTAAAAACTTTTTCAGTAAATGGTTATGGAAGGATCGCCGACGAATCTAGTCAAGAAATTCGTTACTAAGTAGGCAGTGAGTCTGAGTACCTACTTAGATGACAGTTCTTATATGTGGCTGGCGTAGGCAAAGTGACGTAACCGACCAATCTAGTTTTTGCACTCTGGGTTCGTCTAGTCCAGCTCCAGATCAATCTTAACTAGATTTTTAAATGTGTCCACTGTCCACTGATCAAAATTTTCAAACTTGTAGTTATTACCTTTCATATAACTCCTATAAATTTAATGTCAAACTATGCTTGTCGATTGATCAGACAAGCAGTTTACATAAATCTTTTAAAATTCGAACTGACAGAATAAATGACGTTTTGTTTGCCTGATCTTTGCATATCACAATTACTCACTGCTTTCATACCGCATGATGCACAGAGCTCAGTGTGAAGCTTATCAGACACATAAAGTGCAACACTCATAGGGCATAGCGCAGAGGTATAGGCAGATGTGACGCATCAGTAGAACTCGTATCAACTTGTAAAAATTACACCAAAAAAAAAACCTGGCAGTTAATTAAAAAAAAATAGCCTGCTGCCACAATTTCATTTAACTCATTTCAATCTGCTCAAACAAAACAAAAAGTAAACACAATTTAAAATATATAATTGAACGAAGCATACGCCACATCGCAACGCAAGCTATTTGTACAATTTCACGCAATTATGGCAACAGACTATCGCTCCATTGAAGCGATAACTTATGTGTGTGTGTAGGATTGTAGGATGTAGGTATTCAGTTTTGAATTGCCCCCGGCCATGGCCCGGCTAATATGTCTTCAAAGACTTGGAAATTTTGTCATCAAAAAGAAAACTTACTCGTATTCATATCCTCTGTCATATCAATAACCATCGGGGAGCGCGCGTTCCTATTCTCAGTCTAAATGGAACAACCCTAAGCAGATTTGCGAACACTTAAGCAAATCAATTAGGGGAAATCCTGCTTAATGAACCATTCGGAATTAAATTAATTTACATCCCACCCATCTGACAGCCGAAACGCCCCACCCCTCGACCAGGGGTTTCGGATCTCCGTATGATATTAATGAAATTATTTCCCATCGCTGGCATCCCTTAATCGGCTCCCCCTCTCTGGCAAGCCGTACATGTCAGAGACAACGCAGGCAAATAACTGTCCAAAGCTTTTTCACAAACGGCTTTTGTGCGCCTATGGCCTACCACTACCACCACCCCCGCATCAATGTCGTTTGGGGTGCTTCTCCTGGCTTCGGACGAAAGGAAACTATTTGAAGTTATTCGACTGTCTAAATTGATTGATTGCCTGTAGGCATGTGTACTGTGTACTTCTATAGATTCAGCTCCTCCCTAAGTTCATCGAGCGTAATGAGGGAAAACTTTACCGGCACGAGTTCGCCCGGCATCGAACAAGTTCAAGGGAGAAGATGCAGCGGTTTCCAGGTGAATGGTAATAACGTGTATAATCGAAATGGACCGCAAATAAGACAGTAATTTGGAAAAATAACAGAACAAGAAAACAGATACCTTTCTGAGTGCGAATTTCCATTGCCCAACCGATAATAGATTCCAACTTGTAGTGGCAGTAGTGTGAGGAACAACTCTTTGATGAGGGTGCAAAGAAACAATATTTGCCATTCCTGTCCGTCACAGCCGGTGTTGGGAAATTGCGTTTAGCAGTTTATCGATTCGCCCAAACAAACATATAAAGTGGGCTTAATAAGACTGTAACCCGAGGACATAGGGAAAGTCCAATGGGGAGGGGACAAAAAGAAATAAGACAAACTTGGAGATAAACCTGGATGTATTTTAGGAACTTTTGCGAAGTTTTTTTTTCCCCAACTGTGCATGTGCGATGATGAAGGATCAAAGTATTTTCGAGAGTTCACGACGTAATGGAATTCGTGGAAGCGGTAATCCACATCGAAAGTTACTCTTTTCGTTTAATGTCCTGATGTACGTAGGACATGGGTACTGGATTATTTGAATAGAAAATCCCTTCCATCCATGGGATTACCTTCGGTAGTATTTGACATAAACTGAGACCTAAGCTCCTTGTGGGGTGGATTGTGCTAACTTATTTCATCTGAAATAGCAGGTTGGACCTCGGACCGTCTAGGCGGAGTACTAAATTTTAATAATTCCTCATCTTAGAAATGCATAACTTGTACATTACTTCTACAGTGTCAAATGTGAGGTACAGGTCGTGTGGCGACCTTAGAAAAAGAGAGGGAACACCACTGATAGAGAAGACAGACTTTGGGAAAAGATGTCTGTAAGGTAAGAGAGGTCTGTGTGCTTAGTGGGAAAAATGGGAAAGGGACAGGTTTACAGTTGAGCGAGTTGGTGATTGAAACCGGTGACTGTCGGACATTGTAAGATTGTAAAAAGAGGCACATTAAAGGACTTAGTTTGGTCTGGAATAGGTCGAGCTTGAACGGTAAGACTAAATTGTTCGGCAACGTCACTTTTCCTACGTCAGCCACATAGTATGAGAACTGTCAACTTAGGCTCGGTCACGAATATCTTGACTATTGACAAATGTACAAGTTGGCCTGCGATATCTGGTGGCAAAGAAAAGAACCTATCAGACATACAGTCTGTCATCGGTAAGCGGTACGTGTATTTTACCAAAAGAAATTTATTTATTTTATAAATGACAAAATATTTTAATTGATATAAATGTCTTGTCAGTCTAAAATTCAAGTATTGTTTATGAAAAATAAAAAAACCCCGGGTCCATAAAATGCGTTTTTTTTTTGGATTAGACTCTTTTTTAACTGTTTAAAGTTCTTAAAATTTGTTGTTAATATTCTATTTTATGTGCAGCATTATCCCAAATACCAATGGCGGACCCAACTAACCGAGATTTATCTCAGACTTTCTCGATACCCATATGATAATTGTGGAAGGTTTCTGCTTGGAAATGCTACTTTGACCAAACGCGTGCAGTATATTTTATAATCTCTTGCAATTGTCTTTTATACATCGCCTTCTTTAAAATGTAAACTACATATTTTAAGGAACATAGGAAATGATTTTCCCATGCGAAGAACAGTTGACCATTTTTTTTTACAAGGAATCGAGAGCTTCCTTTGGAATTTTGTACATGCGGTTATACCATTTTGTATATACGAGTTGCACTGGGGTACACCAGAATGAGACGCTCGATCCAACAATTTTTCTTTATTTTCCAACACTGTAAACTATTTAGAAATTTGTATGTTGTTATTATGTATATATTTAATTCGTTAAGCTTCTTTTACGTATGTTTTTTCGCTGATCTGTCAAACTTGTATGCTGTATGGTTAGTAGGGTTCAAATTATAGCCGCTAGGGTACACCCTCGATTTCTCAATTAACAAACGGAAAAGTTTTCCTGCAACAAATGGTGGATAAAAAAGGAATATTTAGAGACCTATAGTGTTTAGACGTCTGTTTGTTTTGCAAAAGACTTGGATAAGGAATACGTGTGTTTTGTGTATAAGAAAATTAATTATTTATCTATTAAAAAGTTTAGTTGGTTAGCTTAATTTGCAAGTTTAAATACTACTTGTTCGAAATCTGTAAAGTGTTAGTCAATTCTACTGGTAAAACTGGCTGATCAGTATCCCATAACGCAGTGAAGCTAGTGAATGGGCTTAAGCATGCCTGAACCCATACGATACGAACACTCTCAGTACAGTTGTTGGATGATTCTTCTGTAACAGTAGAGTTCTCCGCAAAATTTGTCGGCTTATGTGTCATATATTCTTGAGTAGATCTAGAGGATCAATTAAAAACCTCACTGATACCTCACAAGTCAGAGAGTTTTCACAGGGTGAGGTGAAATTGATTTTCTGAGGTTTTCGTGTTCTGTTAGCCCACTCACAACTTGTGAGACTCAAAAACACAATCGAATTTGTGATCTCCTATGGAGCACGTCACAAAATTCAAAACCAGTCATAACGGCTCACAAATGGCAAACTCTATTGCATTTGATGGTCGGTTCTATATTTCAACACACTCAATGACCTGAACACGTCATTTTAGGCTACATTTATAACCATTTCAGAAAAAATACATAATTATTGTAAATAAAAAATCGAATTTGATTTATGACAAATGTCGTTAATAATTTTTATCTTTCAGTTCTAAAACGTTTTTGTGTTCGCGTATTTTGCCCAGAAAAAATGTTATTTTATATATTTTTAACAACTTCGAATTCAAGTTCGCATTTTGGGGAAAATTTGAGAACAAAAATTCCGAGGTGAATTTTTTGTGAGTTTTATTGTGAGGATTGTCGTAGCATTCGGAAAAAGTTCTCTGACTAAAAGGTAAAACATCTTATGTCAATTTCGGACACTTTTCAGGAGAGCAATTTTAAACTTTAAATGGTGCTCTGAAAAAAAAATGCGGCTTGGACAGATAAAATTCTTTCAAGTAAAATATAGCAAATTTATTTGAGAATATGGTCAAATCTACTATTTTTGATGGATTGAGGGCTTAGGTCAACAAGTTTATGCTCTTTTGACTTAAGTCGTTTTACCCAATCATATATCAGTACATTTTGCATCTTAAGTAACTTAAGATACTTTTTAAATTTAATAACTAGTTGTTTTGAAAACTCAAGTCGACTTAAGTGTTTTTCCCAAAACGTTGTAGAAAGAATTCGTCAACATAAGCTAAACTTCAATAACTTCAACACCTTTTTATCTTTAATAAAAAAATATGTAAAATCGATTAAGTCATGTGTAATTATTTATTAGGAAATAGAAAAAAATATGTATTTCTTGTGATCAACATTACAATTGTAATTCATTTAAAATAGCTTAAAAAAACATTAAAATTAAATACAAAAATTAATTTAAAATACATTAGAAAAAACGATCACATAACAGTTTTATATAGTATTAATAAAAAATATAGGTCTTTATCTTCCAAAATTGAAGGTCTAAGTGAAAGTGGAAAGTGTTTTCAATTAGCGGATCCATCAAATCCTTTTTTTTTTTTCTTTGCTAATAAAATATGAAGGTTCAATGTAACAGTATAACATCAGACGGTAGTTTACGTTTAAAATAAAACGGCGCTTCAAATTAATGTGCAGCGTTTCACAGTTATTGCAAGTATCGAGCTGGGATTTTTTGAATTTTATGTTCGTCGTCTTGAAAATGTTGGAGTACCTATGTAGTTGTAGTTGGGATACAGTTGCTCCAAATTTCTCAGTAAATAAGCGATACATTTGTGAAAGACTTCAATCGGCATGAAAGTACTTTTGCTGTGATTGCTTTCTAGTGTAGTGGGATTCATATGCTGGAAAACTTTGTATATGGCTGCGTATCTCAATTTCTTTTGAATCGATAAGAGGAATTGACATATTTGGTCAGCCTCATTCAGTATTCAATAGACTATTCAATTGCCTTTGAAATTCTGGTAGATCTTTTTAGCCTCATAAATATAAGTAACATAAGTTGTTTATGACTTTAAAAATGATTTCCATATTTGAAAATTTAGTTTGGTAAATCAGCTTAAGTCGGCCTAAGAACAATGAAGCCGCCAGTTTTCTCGCGCTAAAAAACTAAGGTGCACATAAGCTTTTTTTGCTGTAACGTCAATCAGGGAAATAATCCAGGCATAAGATGTTTTACTAAAAATTGCTTACACTATTTTTCAAAAAAAAAAATGGAAACACATATCACTAACCTAATGCATTGAAAAATGAAAAATCTCGAAAAAGGGAACCCGAGCCGACAAAAATGGCATTCACATAAAATACTAATACAGCAAAACAAAACAAAAAAAGATTTGTTTTTAACAAAACACAATATTATTCATTACGAAACACTTCTTTTCATATGTTTACGTTCTTTTTCGTTCGATGAAAAATAAAATCTTACTTAACTTAACTTAAAAAGGGGCCATTTCTATCATTTTTCAAAAAGTGGGGGCCAGCAGTCCGTAGGCACAAAAACGGCAAACTGGTCTAAAGTGAAGACTGTAACATTTGGAAAATTGCCGTCCTAAGCGCAGTACCCCATTTAATCAAAAGAACTTTAGAGTTCCGAACTTTTTTACGAAGACGGTACGAAGCCGTTCTATGGTCAAGAGCTTAATGAAAATAATAATTTGTCGGCCAGAACATCTGAAAATAATGTAGTAAGAAACGCTACACTCACCGAGCTCGGGAAAGAAATAAAGAAATTTAGGCCCAAAACAAAAAAGCTCCCGGTTACCACCAGATTACTGGTGACCTTGTAAAAGTCACCTCGACAGCACTAACAAAGCTTCCTCTTATATAAACTGCGCGATCAGATTGAAATACATTCCAAGTCAATAGAAAATCTCCGAAGATTATTATGGTTCTAGAACCACTCAAACCACCGAATAAAAAAAGTCTTGTAGACCCACCTCCCCTCTCGCAATTTTTTACCAACCGACATTACTCAGACGCTCCAAGATACCTTGGAATTCCCACGGTTAAGGTTGAAACTGCGCTCGAAAGTATAGAAAGGGACTATTAAGACACGTTAATAACTCGGTCCGTGAAATTCTAGATGAAACAAATTTATTGCGGGGTCTAAAACGAACTAAACCTTCCGACTTAGCCCGATCGATAATTATCAATCGTGTCAAAAATTCGGAACAAGCAGGAACTATTCGCCGGAAGGTAGGGACTTGGCTTGAGGCCCAACCTGATATAAAAAGCACCTTCAAGGGAAGTTGAAGGAAAGAATCCTATTGGAATGGTACAGACAGTATTTTTGAAGCATGAGGTCAATCATTAATACTGCGAAACAATTGTGGGTGATCTGAGATCTTTTATGGAGCCCAGCTAATTTTAAGGAATAAATTTAAAAAATATTAGCCTGGTTATATACTTCACCGTAAAGCTCGAAACCTTTAAGGACTAGGTACAAAATTGTAGGTCCGTTTCTTTTGCCCACAAAACAGAAACGAATTTGCTTCATAACCACAGAGCCAAAGAAGTCGCCCTCTATTTGATTGGACGTTGACAATTAAAATGGGGAAAATTCTGTTCGGGTGTTTAAACTCACAAGGGCAGGTTTAAAACATTGTTATACAAGTCACATAGAAAGTATTTTGGAAACCTTCTGTCTTCAAGTTGAATTTATATGTTCTTCCTCCCTGTCTTGAAACCAACATCTTATTTAACTCTCGACCTTTGATATAATTTTCATTTCACTCTCAGTACATACAATGCTCTTAGTCATCACTGACGCAAAGATGGCGTTCACCAGTCGCAATTCAAAATGTGCATGTGTGTATAAAGTCAAATGAATGCCATAAAAGAGGCGCATGCCTCCACGTTGACATTTTTAAACCTACCCACACAAGGACCCCATGCCAATGACTTTTTAAATAACTTTTAAATTTTAATTGCAAGCAAGCTTTAGCCAAAGCCATTCTTTCCTCTTCTTCCTTATGTCACCTGTGTACATTTGCACCTGCATTCACCAACATCTTCATCAAGGCACAGTAAAAGCAATTCAACACTCTTTTAGCCATTCTCCATCAACACCATCAGGGGTATTTTTAGCCTTTTTAATTATAACGTGATACTGTAGTTGGACCCTCGTACAGGAGACTGCTGTTTCACCATCGCCAATTTGCAGACAGCCACATAATGCAAAAGCGCTTCCTAAAACTTTATAGCGAATGCAAACAGCGTATAGGCTTGCAAAAGACCCAGCATATTCGGAATAGACAAGCGAAACTCAGTTCTACATGCGACAGAGTATGTATGTAGCTACATGCAAGTCGGCTCATCGAGAAATCCTATTCAGAAAAGATTTACACTTCCCTTACACAGCTCACAGCTCACTCAATGGCACAATCACAAAATGCCTTGGGGCTCTTCTCGAAAGAAATTTCTAATGGGGGTTGCGGACAAAAAGGCTTCAGCACGCCCACGTGGTTGTGTGCAAGACGCGGAATGACAAACTATACGGTTGCTAGTGGCATACAAAATGAGGACAAGAACAAGGCCATATACCATCGGAGAGAATGCCCACACCAACGGATACAAAAGGCAGGACATTGCTGATGGCAACTACACTGTCATCATCCCACTAAGCCGTGTCACGAGAGGAGCAGTACTCTGCTGTCTTCGGTCGGAACACTATTTGAGTATGTGTGTGTGCCTCCTAGTTTAGTGGACATTATTGCTTCGAAGAAGAGATAAATTGCGCGACTAAATGTTCGTTCATCATTCACGAGCGATTAGGAAGACTATAATGTACCCAGATATACATACATACATTTCCATGGCAAACAAAGATCCTGTCTGTCAGAGCCGGATGTCAACTGTTTGCATTACATTTATGTCAGTTTAATGTCACACGAGATGATGAGTGCTGCTCAAGAATTCTAAGGGTGGATTAATAAATGTTTTATGAATTTTCTTGTTGTGTTTCTTGCTTAATCATGAAGAGTTAAGTTAAATGTAGAGAAGGATAATGTGACAGGAGGGTTCTATTGTAATGTACAATCACCTGACGTAGGTGTAGATTACATCAAACAAATATTTAAGTTCTGCGATAATAAATTAGGAAGACGAAGTTTTGGTCGACATTTTAGTTTCCTTTCGCTGATGTCTTGTGTCAGCTGTCAACTGTCAAAATCTTAACTAAACTATATCTTCTGATTCTTCATTAATTTCAGTCTCATATATTTTGCCGCAATAATATTGAGGGCATTCAAAACTCGAGAAAAATTGTTTGCTAAGTCTGACAGTTGTCGGACGTAACGTGTATTTTTCAGCTGACGTTTACGTAAAGGTAGCCGATGAATATAGTGCAAAAAACGTAGTTATTTTAAGTGACTTGGTAAAATAGGCGTATATGACTTATCAAGTTTTTGCGTTCAATGAAAATCTCTCCCACATAAATCTAGTTGGCTAGATTTGTGAACATGGCCATTTATCGATCCAAAAGAAAAAAACTCTGATCTCATTTGGGTCCCACAATGAATTTGTTTGCATTTAACTTAGCGCACACAAATTTATGAATAAAGTTCATAAAGTACTCGCATTTCAACTACAGCACGACTTGTTTCGCATCGCAGTACGGCACCACATACGTAGGTATGTTTGTCGAACGCAAATTCATGGGGACGGGTAACCACCTTGAGGATATAAAAAGTACATTCATTCTAAGCGACTTAAAATATAAAATTCCAATAAAGTACAAACGAACACTTCTACGTCGATGGCAGTGCGTCAGTGTGCAATCTATATGACATAATTTTGCAAACCCTATGATGGTTTGAATTTGCCCTGCAACTGCACAGGCCCGCCGTTGAATGCAACACCCACAACCGAGTAGACTAAAACTGATTCCCGAAATTGATTATCGGTCGGTTTTGTAGAACAGAAATGCTTTGTGACATTATCGCTGCAAACAGATTATGCTCTTCTTTGTTTGTTTTGATTTGGAAAGTTGTTGTCTCTATTGCAATTTTTAGGAATAGACTTGGCATAGCTATTGTGAATTTATCAGAATGTGTATGAGTTTGCTAACATTTTCGATTAACGAGAAATTTATCGGAATGTAGTCAGAACTCATACCACACCCATTAGCAGATTGCATTGGACCGACCGAATTGACAAAATAACTCGTAAGTATACCTACTTTTCTCATGAAATGGATATGAAAACGTTCTTCATTGTCCTCTATTCATTAGTCAGGAATAGATTTGGGTACTGTGCGAAAGCGTCCACGTACATAGAAAATTGAAAAAAAAAATGAGAGAAAAATCCACTTCCACTCTTTTCATTTTTTTCGTAATTTTCTACTCGCCGAATTTCGACTTAATGAAAAAGTAAAAATCAAAACTGACCACCAGGTGACAGTAAAAAAATGATTTATAATAATAATAATAATAATATAATTTTTGGAGCAACAGGTCCGTAGGGACCCTAGGCCTAGCTTCTCGCAACCATTCGTTTTGTGTAAGTTTTCATTTTTGGAACGATTGGAAGGGATCTACAATTTTATGCCGATTCCAAACGGCTAATTGAGAAGCTCTTTCATGACAGTTATACTCTCGGATGTTTGTCAGACGTTCGCGAGAGGTTTAGCTTAAAAAAATAATTCAATTCCATTCTTTATTATTCTACGATTTTTTCAAAAATGACATTTCTTATACTTTTTGTAAAAAAAAAAAAAACGGTTACTTCTCTCTCGATTTTAGAGGTTTGACATTTTTCATTTTTCATTTTTCTGTGCTGGAAGTACATAAACGAATCTATTTTTAGCATTCATACTTTCGTAAAAATGTTGAATAAGACGTAAGTAGGTTAAATTTTCAATTTTGGAAACCGAATTTGCTTCTAATGTTGACTTAAGAATTTTTGTTGCGAGATTCAAATCAAACTTTGTTTTTAGGTTTTCTTTCTTAATTGGCAGCACTGTTTCCAGCAACAACCTGACAGTTGACTGGTGCCCATTTCAGTTTGCCTTTTCACTGCGATAAGACAGGATGATATAGGGCCCCATATGCTTAAATGCCTAGTCGAAATTCAGAAGCAATTAAGAGTTTTATAGAGGGCGTTTTTTAGAGGTATAGAACTTTGAAATGGAATAAAACATAAGTAATTTTTTTCAAATCGACATGAAATTTGCTTTGCTGCTTTATTAGAAAAATAATCTTCTGGAATTATAATTCAGATATGATTTCTGGCATATGACCGCCACGGCTGGCTCGGACGTAGTCTAATCTGGAGGTCCAATTTTCGATGGCTTTTTCCAACATTTGTAGTCAATCGTTTCGGACTTATCGGCGTAGTCTAGCGACTTCACATATCGCCAATTCACTGATCCGCAACGCGAAACCAAACGTTTCCTTCAATAAATCAATTGTGGCACGAGCTGTGCTACGCCGTCTTGTTGAAACCACAGCACCTGCTGTGATGAACGAAAAAGTCTGTAATCATGGCTCTTTAGCGGTCACCATTGACTGTAACGTTCTGGCCAGCATCGTTTTTAAAGAAGTACAGTCAGTTCTTGTGGATGTAACGGTGTCTCAACATACACGTGAGGATTATCATCAATCCAAATACGGCGGCTTTGTTTATTGACGTACCCATTCAACCAAAAGTGAGCTTAATCGCTAAACAAAATTCGCTTTTGAAAACTGACGTAGTGCGCGATACGTATTTCGAACAGAACCATGATTTTCAAAATAAACTTGCACTATTTGGAAGCGTTGTTCAGGCGTCAGTCTATTCATGTTGAAATGCCAAACTGAAATAAAAACAAATCAATTGACAGCTGACAAAATGGCCGCCAGTTAAAATAGTGCTGCCAACATTATTTAGAAATCTACTAATTCGTAGGCAGCACTATTTTCAAGCAGCAACCGTTTAAACAGCTAAGCCTCTTTCACAATCTACGAGTCGCAATTTATAATATTATTTTGATGTACCTTTTAAGTCCTATAAAGGCAAAGTGAAGACATGTACGCCTTATAGTACATTTACACCGCACCTAAGTTCAACATTTCAGGCCAAATGTCTAGCATTTCGCCATATATTTCCCAACATTCCCAAATGTTGAATTTCAGCGAAATGTTGAATTTCGTCGCTGCATTTGTAAGTTTGTCAAAACGAACGAACCTCTTTACAAATTCCGCACGTCATTTATTGGCTTTTACAACAACTACGCTCTATTTGACACTTCGAGACTCTCAATAGTTGTTGCAATTGCGTGTTGAAAATCCTACTTTACGGCTAATATATTTAATATGTCTGAATTATCATTTAAATTCATGTTTAAAACAATACAGCTAAAAAACAAGTTCTTTAGATTCAACCACTTTCTGACTTCTAAACAGAAAAAAAGTAATCAATTCGACACTAGCTGTCATTTGAAATGTTGAAGTTTCAGTGGGAACGGCAAACTGGATTTCGACATTTTTTTTCCGAAATGTTGAATTTAGGTTCGGTGTAAATGTTCTATAACAATCAAATCAAAATTAAGTTCTTTGTTAGGGGAGAAATATGTATTGTCAACAGTTCCCATGGCATACGATCAGTAGCACACTTGTAGAATTATAGTGGCTTTACAACATCACACGTTCCGAACATTAAAGGGATGTCTATTACTATCTGGCAGAAAGGGACAACACTACCCATCACGCAAAAAAAACGCGTCTTGTATTATCTTCGGTCGGCTTGTTTACGTGGTAGGAATTATGGAAAGTTCTGCGTCTGCATGTTGATATTTTGATAGCGATGGACCACGGAATTCCGCTTACCTATAAAACAAAATGGTTTCATACTGTGACCCCCAAATCGAAATGCTCAATTTTTTGTTCAAGTCCCACCATTTTGTTTTGCTATCAAATAAGAAGATGCTGTCAGCCGTGAGAAGCGGAAAATAATTTGTGGAGAGTTCCATCAGCTGCTACACAAGTAGCAGTGTTACCAGCTTTGGACTATTTATCTCCGATTTGGATACTCGAACTTTTCGCTCGTTCCTTAAAATTTTCATGGGGAATTGTCCTAATTTAGACTATTTATTTTAAAGTTCGTTGATTTTTAGGCTCCTTACCCGAATAGCACAGATTGCGATTTGCAACATAACTTCGATTGCATTTCTGTTATATTTAAGTAATATGTAACACAATCGTTCTATATCAGTTTTATTCATGTTATCGTGTTACTATTTATAACTTTGTCATTCGAAATGTTGTAAACACGTTTTTTTAAGTTTTAATTCTGTTCACAAAAAGGGGGAGATGTTTGAAAATTGTTTTACAAAAGTTCGTAAGTTAGAGTTTTGAAATAGTTGGTAATATATTACAGTTACGTTTGGTAAAGTTTCATTTTGGGTACTTTTAACTAAAAAGTCATTGAAACTTTTGTATAGCAGAATCTTAACAACGAAGTAACTTAATTAAGACCAAAAGACGAAAAGTTTTTAATATGTAAAAATCCCTAATATTTTAACTTCATTATAACTTTACATACCCCACTACATCAGGCAGTTGTAATCAGCGTTGCCAAATCAGCTTCCCGCAATAATTCTATATTCTTCAATGCACAAAAAGAAGATAAAACCCCGAATGTAAAATCGGCGTTCAAGCAAACGATTCGCTATTAAAAAACATATCTTACAATTAAATCATAATTTTTATCTTCGAAAAGTTTTGATTTGTAGTTTTATCATTTAAAAACTAAAAATGTAAGTCCGCAATCAAATGTAAGTTAAAAAGTTTAATGTGACTCAGATTTTTGAGAAAAATATTGTTTACGTTGTGCTCAACTCGATAAAGACACGTAACAGACGAGGTTAATAATTTATTACAACAATTGTCACATAGCCGTGCTATATATTTTCCCTGGTAAGGTATATCTTATATTCAATTTTTTCTCGGATGAAGTTCCAAAGTTCACAATCTAATATGCAAATTATAGGAAAAAAAAGCATTGTATAGTAAAAATTTTGCATTTATCGAAGGTATTTGTTAAAGCTGAAAGGCTCAAGTTTAGTAATAAGGAAAAACAAAAACTACAAAAATCAATGCCGAACATTTCTAAAATAATCTTCTGAAAATGTTTGGCAACAGTGGCTACAATGTGTTCGACCAAATCAAAGCTAGTTATAAAGAAGTTATAATGCTATTGAAGCTTGTTTTCAACTATCATGATGTTATAATAATGTTGATTTAATGTTTTGAAAAAAAACCTAAAATGTCAGATAAATACTTATTCAGTTTCAACACGTTATTGCAATAATTTTATAAGTATATTGCAACTAACTCCAACTAGAATATTTTATGACATTTACGACAAAGAGAAACGTTAGTTATAAAAATGTTTAAGATCGTTTTCAGTGATAATAGTGTTATGATAGTGTTTATGTTACATTGTTAGTTAAATTGAGATACAGGAATCTTTCTTGCTTTCAGGGTTGCCGGAGGATTTTGTACTCATATAGTGACAACATCTTATTTTATGTCTATCGAATTTTTCGACTACAACGTGCCAACAGAAATATTTTCTTTATTTTAGAGCAGTTTGAGCATGCTGATTTTTACAAAATGAATTAAATAAATCTTGGCTATTGCACTTAAATTCATTTATTTGTCTTCAAAATAAAACAAAAAATACAAAATTATTACACTGATTTTGAAATTTCTGAAAATCTCCGATATTGTAGCAAAATATGAATTCAATCGGGATGAAGACAATTTTCTGTAGTTAAGCTATCGTACTAAGCAGTGCTTTTTGAATTAATAGATCTGATCCAAAAAGCACATAGCAGCAATAACATAAGATCTAGTTCTTCACATATATTTTGCAGAGCAAACTCCATTTAGATTAGATGTGAGATGTATATTTCATAATACAAAGAAGCTAAAAATCAAAACAAATTTGTTATTTAGGCGGCAGCACTGATTATTGATAACCGAATGAAATATTCGCTTATTTGTTGTTGTCACATCCCATTAATGTTGAAATAACAGTTTCGAACATTCAGTTGCTATTTTGTTGTAACTTAATTTCAATAGCATTTCAATGAAAATTTTGTTATAATATTATGATTCATGTTTTAATGATGTTTCATGTAACAACCGCCATATTTTCCACCATCTTTTATACATGGTTAACAATATGTTTTAAGATGTGAAAAATACATTTCAATTTTCGCAATACTTTACATAGTTTCTACAATAAATTTGTATAGAAAGTGATAAACAACGTATATAAAAATTCGTTTCAGGAAGTTTTATGGGATTCTGAAGCTTAAATACAAATTGTTATATATTCTGATTTTCAAACGTTTCTTCTATTTAACAATTTTTTGGAGGCGCGTGAATTTTGCGGACCCAAAACATTAATGTTCATGACAAAAATAGTATGCGTTGTAAGATTTTGGTGAGAAATCACCGCAAATTCGAACTTACAATAACATATTTTATATACCTACTACCTAATACCTTTCAGATCGCATACATTTACCTTTACTTCATAATTTGTTTCTCCACAAGTGCAAATCAAAAAGGATTATAATAACAACTTATTTAAAACTTCTGCAATGTTTACAGAAACATTTCTTAAACTGAATGTAACTAGCACGCTTCTCCTAATTTTGTTGCAGAATCGTTTAAATCATTTTGGTGTTAACATTGAGTTGTTACATAAACAACAGAACAACTCAAAAGTAACTTAATGGTTATATTAAATGCAACATGTTTTCGTTGAAACAACGTAATGAAAACTATCATTTAACAAAGAATAACCTAAGTAAAACACAAATACTACAAACTTGTTGCAAAATATGAGGGGAAATGCGGCTATTTTGGTTACAATGTGGGATGTGACAATGTTCTTGCAATACTTAGGAAATAACTTGATAGTTGTATTAGAGTTGCATATACCATATTAAAACCCAAGTGTGCTATTCGGGTAGGTATTTATAAAAAAAATCCATACGTCAATTGCGAACGTACTCTTTTCGTAAAAGGCCCCAGTTACATACAGCCAATCCTACGTAAAACGATACCGTAAACATTTTCTATTGCTTTTTTTGATCACTTAAACTTGATGGTTGAACTCAATCTTTGTCTTCAAATCTTGCGTATGAATTATAAAGTGAGTTTATCAAAAAAATTAGCAAATTATTTTTAAATTTTCTCAAATAAAAAAGAATTTATAAATCTTTCCCTAAAAAACAATTTTCCCATCCACTTCTTAAAATTAATTTCACAGAAAAAATCATTCCACTGAAATATTTAATTTCTTTACTGTTCCAACTGCCGGAATTTTTGCTATGACTGCCTATTTTTAATTTATCACTGTCGTTTTTAAAAACTATTTAATTAGAACTAGTGTACCAATGAATTACAACAAAAAAATTGAATTTTTGATCTTCATAATATAATAAATATTATTTGAGTTAAGGTATTTTTGTCGCCTCTTATAAAAGCTGGCAACACTTCAGTACAAATAGGTACGATAGTTAGTTAATTGAGTTAACTAATTTCGTTGGTAAATTAGCAAATTTTTCGAGTTTATGAGACCACTTTTTTAAATTCTTGAGTTACGTATCTTGCATTTTGCATAGATTACTCCAAAAGCGTTCCCCAACTGTTTCGTAAGTGTCTCTCTCTTAGAAACAATTTATCACCGCCACTGGCCATTTTGACAGTCTTTTGCATTGTCACTCGAACTACAAAACTAAAGGAACAAACCTATTGTCTACATAACCGATTTGCTTGAAAATAGTGCTGACCAATATTTGCATGCATCTTTTTCCAATTAAATTTATTACTTCAGACACTAAGAAGCGACGGTGAAGCACCTCCACTTGATATTTATTGCAAAATATATATAAAAAAATAGTATTGACATAGAGAGTTTGTGGTTCGTTATAAACACTTCAGGGTGGTCATCTACTGTTATCTTATCAGGAGTTGGGTTAAGACGCGATTGAATGATTGATGCCAATGGTGCGATGCCCCAATCAACTGTTTTGAATGGTTCAAGTGTAAATAATTCGAATACGTGATGTGAGGTAGAATTGTGTTCAAAAAGTGACACGCAAAAAGCTACTGCCACAGAGCGTTGCATTTGGTGCTATTCAAGATAATTTCAAATATGTTTATGGAGAATTGTTGTGCTGCACCATTCAATAATTGGTGAAATTCAGATTCTAATTCAAATGAAATTCAAATTAGCCTATCAATCAACGTTTGGAGGATCTCTATTTCAAAAATAGTTTCACCAATATTGTGTTTTAGTGCTAAAATCATTTGGCGAAGTTCTCACCTTTGTGGATTTCATTTCATACACCGTTACTTAAGCGACTGATTACTCAGCAATTGAATTTTGAATTAATTCCTTTCTAGCTCAATTTTAATTATTTTAATTTAAGACCACGGCTTTGCCGCTTCTTTAAACCACCCCAAATGGTGACAGCTGAGGATACATTTTTGCTGAGCGGACAGGACAGACAATCAAATGTATCATCATAAAGATTAACTTTTCTTGACCTAAATGGTGTTTAAAATCGTTTTTAGTCTGTTGACTGACGTATATACTAAAAGCTTACACGGGCCACTTCATTTGGTCAATCAAAAATGTTATTTAATTTTTTTAGCCCACAACCTATTGGCGAGCAAAGCGGTGACATAATATAAGCTGTTGGGATTGGACTGGGGCTGGAATATAGGTGGCAGTATTATTCTAAGCCAAGGGAATCAAACTTGAAATTCCTTAATTGTTATTTTTTTGTCTCAAGTACCTATATCTAATAAAAAAATATATATTATATGAAAAAAGAATATTTTATTTAAGAACAAAGTTATACATTATATAAACGTAATAAGGCAAATCCTTTTTTGATGATCCAGGAACTTGACTTGACATAGAAACATACATTATGTGCATTGTGACAGGAATTAATATAGATTACATATGAAATTAGAAGATTATTGAATTTATGTCGCTGGCTGCAGCTTTAATGCCTAGAGGGCCTGTTATGGCCGTCGGGCCGTATCTTTGACATACCCGGTTGGTGGACTTTTTCAATGAATTGAGAAGCCAATATTATTTTTATGGTGAAGTTTAATTTTTTATTTAAAAACTCACACATTCCAGAATTCGTCCACGCTGACAAAGGAAGTCAATTTGTCTCCAAAGAGTTTTAGAAGTTTCTCATCAAATATGGGATTAAGCATATTAGAACCCAGCTCTACTCCCTACAATCGATTGTTTCGGAGTGTGTCAATCGGTCAATTTTAGCATCAATAAGGATTTACTTCTCAAACGATCAGCGGGAGTGGGACAAGCATTTTCCAGAAATTCAGCATATTCTCCGAACGTCTTTTGATCAGTCGATAGGTACATCTCCTTTCTATTGCCTATTTGGAACTAACCAGGTGACACATGGGAGTACTTATAACCTTCTACGGAAACTGCACGTTTTGAATGATTGTAAGTTTCTCACTCTTCCAAAATCAGATTAACTGCAGCCAGTACGGAAGAAGGTAGAAGACAACCAGAAGATAGCGCGCGAAAGAAACGTACTATTTCGTCCTGGGGAGGAAGTGTTCCATTGAAATTTTTATCCAGCGATGCGACAAAAATGGTTCAATGCTAAATTGAGTTCCAAATTCGTGAAATGCAGAACATTAAAAGCTGTATGGAGAATCTCTTATGAGGTGGAAAATTTACAAAGTAAGAGGATTGGTGTTCTCCATGCAAAAGATTTAAGACGATATCCCGGCTAACTTAGTCGTTGCATAAGATACCCCAATATCATCAGGGTCATGAGTCGAGGCCACGCCTTCAAAAATTCCCTTTCATGTTAGCAATCGCAAAGTAAATTCGCCAGTACATTGCTTGGCTAAACGCAATGAGGGCACAAGGTCCTCATTTTTGCTTTAATTAATACGAGAACAATATCCACCGAACAATCTAGTCACCTTTGTTCTAGTCTTCTATTCGAGGAAAAAAAAACACTCAGCCGTATTAATAAAAAACCCGTAACTAATCTCTAACTCGTATATTACCTAGCACCTAGTTAAATAAATAACATATGAGTTAAATATTCTTATTAATAAAAGAAAATAACTCATATAATACCTAGCTGATGTTTTCTCTAAAATAGCTGGCATCACCTAACCAAATTGAACTGAAAACAGCTGAAAACTATTACATATTGGCTATCATCACGGCTGGCTATTGAATTTCAGTTGTGACAAATGAAAAAGAAAAGAAAAAACAGAAAATAAAGCAAAACAACAGAAAATTTTTATTTATTTTTGAATATTTTATTTGTAAATTGGGTTTTTTTTCTTTTTTGGTACACTTTTCGAGTTGGGGCGATGGAAACCGAATCCTCCCCTAACATATTCACCAAATATTAACACTATTTACAAACACTGAAAACCGGTCAGCCATTTTGTTCCACAATTTTCAAAATTTAAATTTAATTTATTTGTCATTTTGACGGGAACGAATTTTTTATGATTTACTCACTCGCTAACAGACCTCCTGCCGTTAGTTAGTTATATGAAAGTTACGAAGCGTTAGTTATCTTCTAAAAATGTTTATTAATAGGAATTTGAGTTTAACTAATGTGTTTGCCAATAGTTAGGCCTAACATGTAGTTACGCGACTATTATTAATACGGCTGACTGTTATTTATTTTATTAGCAAGATCCCCGACCATCCGGCGAGTTAAGTCGAGCCTAGCCATCTTGCCAACCTGCTGTCAAAAAGCAATTTTTCAGCGCTGAAGGTTTTTTAATATCAGAATCTTATATTTTAAATAATGTCGATTTCCATTGGGATTTTCGGATTTTTCTCTCAGATTTCAGATTTTTTGTTGGAACATAAAACGAGATTTTTTTCCTTCGCATTTGTGGTAGTGCGTGTTTGAAAAGTCAGCTGTTCTTAAATTGTAATTTACGCTTATAGAAATTCTTTCAATTTATGTTGATATCCATTGCAGCGGCCAAATGTACATTTTTCTCTTTTTTTCGCAGACGAGATTCGCAAAACTGCTCTGACTCTGACTTTTTTTTTGCGGTCAATGGAACATGAAATCTGACAGCCAGCTGATTTCGAGAGCAGAAAAACTGCTTTTTCTGTCCCAATGGAAAACGACATTAATGTAAGCGAGTAATAGAAAATCAAGCGATAAATTGAAAGCCTCGCGTTTAAAGCCTTCAGCGAAAAACAAAATAGATAAACACATCGCTCGATTTCCAACGCAAGGCTTACATTTTACATTAATGCCAGACTATTAAATAACGAAAGTAGGTACTAGAATACCAAAAAAAAATTGAGCCTTGAAAACCATTTATTTAAAATATAAGCTTCACTTCATTTTGGCCTTGTTTCTATTTTAAAAATTGGGCATCATTTTAGTACGAAAATTTATCCCAATTTTTTTGGGCCCTTATTTAATTATTACTTATTTCCTGTTGTCTTATTTCGCGTTGTTAAATAGTTTTAAAATTTGTTAAGCGACGTTCTTTTTTTACGACCTCGTTTAAATTGCAAGTGAGAGTCTGGCCTCTGTTACATAAACGTAGAATGTGGATCCGCCAAACCCCAACCCAGCAGATTTCTATTTCGTGCGGGACGTAGATTTATTAACAAACTTGTTACGCATACCCCGTAGGTATGCTGCAGCCATAAGTAACAATACAAAAAAAAGTTATGAAAGGCGCCAAAGTTTTTGTTTCTTTGAGGGAAACCCGGAATCCTATAAGCTATATACATTAACCTTAATCAAAATAGGACATCGAAGGCAATAAGTATCGTTGGTGGTTTCTTTTTGTGTTAGGAGGTATTTTTGCGAATAGCGCAATCTCTGACATAACGCCCCGCAGGACTTTGTTGTTCAGCTTTGAAAAGAATTTTATCGGTCCAAAGAAAGTTCAACAAATCTTATAGGAAATCTTATTTAAAGTTGTCTTTTAGTCCAAATCATTGTCTTAAAATGGAGGACCAATGTCAAGACTGCATAAAAGTAAAAAAATATTTTGCGTTTGACCAAAAATATCCGTTTTCTTTGAAATGAAATGAATACGCACCGTAAAATGTAGGCAAGTGTGGCTATACTTAAAATTGACCTGTCCTTACTCTAAAGCCTAGGATTCAGCTGGTTTGGAACGAAAAATCGTATCCAAAAGTGACACAACGAAATCATGAACGCAAAATTCAGCTCCCCTTTTCGTTTTGCAGTTCGCTGCTGCAGCGAAATTATGGCGATGAGTGGGTGATTGTAGTTAGTAGATTGAATGGTACAATTCTCCTCTCTTTTTCTGTATAGGTACCTTAAGTACTTGCTAAAATTTGACACATCTACTCATACTCAGTTATGTTATCTTTTTTAAGAGATATTGAAGTTTCAATTATACGTCCGAACGTCAATTTTTTGTTAATGCCACTAGACTCTGGAACTCCCTACCGCGTCAAATCAGAGAAATAGGATTGAAAAAGAGATTTTCATCTGAAGTTAGATCTTTCTTGTCTGCCAGTTAATCTCAATGTTCCCTGTAAGAAAGAATTTTTGTAATTTCTTTTTTCTTTTGTGATTATTTGTTGCTTGTTTTAAATAATTCGTGTGTAACAAATTCCTATTATTTGTGAATTTGAACCGGCCGTTTATATTCTTATATTATTAAATTTTTACGTTCATTTGTTTCTTATAAATCAACTACTCAGCTTATCACTATTTTAAAAGATATTTTATATCTTACTGTGTAAGCCTTCAAATATCTACTTTAAATAAATAAATAAATAAATAAAAGTATACGCTCGCAATTGAAGTATGAATTTTCTTATAAACTCCTAATTATAGCCGAAATTAGGATAAGTTCCAAATGGCAATTTTAAGGAGCCAGTAAAAAGTTCGAGTACCCAAATCGGAGATAAGTAGGAACTGCTGGTAACACTGTCACTTGTTTAATGATTTTTCGCAGACGTTTCGCTGTCAGTTTTGGAGACCACCGGACAATTTCATTCAGCTGCACACTAGGCTTTACTAAAAAATGCTCTAGAGTAGATAACATTTTTATTGATATACCCGACTTTTTGAAAAATAAATAAACGCTTCGTTTTCAGTTATTGAGCTGAGCGGGCGCTTTGATCTGCTGTGATCGGGAAATTAAATTTGATCACATTCCGGGAACTTGATACAAATCCTTAGGTGTCCCATACACGATGCTGTTCATTTCAGAAGTTGTTATACCTACTTTACCAAATCATTGCCAGTTAATCACAGACCGGCCAATACAGTTTTCATTTCGATTTCAATCTTTTTTGTCGTTGCTCCTTTATTTTTATAACAATAAAAGTCGTCGCTTGGGCTTAAACCAGGGATCTTCACATTTGAACAAGTAATCGAAACGAATTTTCACAAATTATTCGAAATTTTCTGGAATATGTTTAAAAATTGTACTCCTACAGTGCTTAGGTGTGTATCGCAAAATTTGTGGATGCAACTTTCAGGTTAGTGTAAAATTAGTTGCACATTTTCTTGAATCGTCTCGTGTATGAGATAGTTAAGACCAATTCATCGCCAGAGTCGAGTTTTAAAGAGTTTTAAATTCACCCAGACAAAACCCATTCCGTAGACACCAACTAAAACTTTTTTGTTTCTGGTAATTTGGCTTTTTTTGGTCTATTTCTTTTTGATGCAATTAAAACACTTTTAATTCATCCTTGCAGCCTACGTTTCGTCGGTCAACTAGAATAATGGCTTACCAGGTCGCAAATTTGAAAATCCAATAAATTAAATTTGTATTGCTCAATGAGGAACATACTTCCACCATTCGCACACAAGCAATCATTTTCTGAAAGCCGACAGCATTTTGTGTTCTTTTACACAAAGTGTACAATAAAATTCAGCACAGCATTTAATTCATTTCTGTGTTCGGTTTGAATGATCCACTTCTGGAGCATTTTCCCAGTGGCATCCAGTTCATATATCCCCCCACGTATAAATGTGACAACAAAAAAGAAAAAACGCTTAATTACAACTTGTATGTCTCGGAATGCACCAAGGCCATCATCAGCAACAGCAACTCAGCAGCCACAATATATTCAACAACAGTGTGCAGCAGAGTGTGCAACGAAATCTCAAGTGATGTACAATGATAAAAGATGAAACTCACATTCTAGTGTTATCCTTCAAGAGATGGATGCTGTTGAATCAGGAACCATGGTTAATCCAATTAATTTGAGTATTCCAAGAGACACAACAGATAGCAGCGTGTCCCAGCACGGAACAAGTGGTTGTATTTTGTTGACACAAAAAAAAAACTATTTAAATTTTAATAACAATAACACTGAATAAGGACTACATCAGCCGACACGGCGGCACAGTGCAAATTTGTTATTCCTTTTGCGAATAATTACGGGAGAATCCCTTTTTTCCACATCGCGGCTAAAGCACTAAACACTTTCACTTAGTTGAAGAGTGGTTTTTCACGTTTTACGCAATTCAACGAAACGCAGTGACACACTTGTGTGCTATGACGCGCAATCCGCGCGTGTGATTTGAGGGAAAATTCAACGGAGACTAATGCTGAGACGAGATTTTCCACGCTGGACCGCCTCGACGTGGTGTGCAATGAATTTCCCATTTTCCGGAGGGAAAGCTTTTAAAAGTTTCCATCTCTTTGTGCACCTGTTACTGGCTAGAGAGAGGGAAAATCTTTTAAGAGAGGAACACGTTTGTTTTGGGATATTTCTGCACACGTGCTTTGTGGACACGTGGTTGATAGGTGACTGCAGGTTTGTTGTTCGCACTTATAGTGCGACTCTTGAGTGCTCGGGTAAATATTGATGGGGTGGAGCTGGTGACGGGACATTACAGCCACTTTAACGTTCTTAATGCAGTGCATTTAATGCTTTAAGTGCATCTCTGTATTGATTTGGAAATCATTTAATGTACTCGAGGGACAATATATCGCCCCTGGCTGCGGAATTAGCTTTTACAACTGTATCGTGGAAGGCACAACGTATAACTTGGTCAATTTACGTGGTATTGCCAAGGCTGTAATGTGTTTGTGTGACTATACGACTTATAGCCCATATGGGGTCCATTTACGCAAGCTTTTCTCGCGATAATTTCAATGAAATCATTTCTTAACATGTATTCACTCGGAGGTGCTTGTTGATATAGATTTATGTATTTGTCACAAAGATATTATAGCCGAGCCGTTACTAAAAGGATTACGTCTTGAGGTAGTCGTGCGATTGTTTGGGTGAGCAATGAAAATGGCGACAAAGTATGTAATAGGGATGCAAAAAAAAAAAAAAAACCGTGGTCTAGTTGTGGGGGTAGAACTATTTTAGCATGACGAGGAAGGTATTTTAATATCGCAATGTTGAAAAAAAAAATTGAAATTTTGTGAGGTAACTGGGTGGTGTATTGGTGCCTGGCTTTTGATGAGGTGCAGGTGAGGACGACAGAGGAGAGGTGAGGAGAGGAGATACAATTTTAGGACAAGTGCCACCTTGGTTGCTGCGAGCGAATACGATCCAATTATGTGATCAGTCCAGCTGAGAATGGCAATTTGAATAGAAAATGTTTTCGGCATTCTTTCTCTTATTTTTAACTTTCTGCATTCCGTAGTAAGAGAAAGATATTGTTTTCGTACAAAATTTCGAACTCGAGATGTTAATCAATTCTGACATTATGATTATAGAGGAGCTCAAAAAAGTGGGTCGCAAAATTCTGTCCGTCTGTCTGTCCTTCCACAGGCCTACAACCTAAACGGCTTCCCGGATTACGTTCAAACTTCAGATTTGGAGTTTCTGGGCTTACAGATCCGGGGTCATTTTGTTTTTGGTCAAGGCAACCTCAATATTAATGGTACTTTCCATATAAATTTTTCGTACCAGTTAGATTTGATCGAAGACGGCTCTAACGATTTCAACCAAAATTGATATTTAAGCTTAAGTAGGTGAGGTTGCCAAGACTGCATACTGCATCGAATTACGGTACTTTCGAAATTTCGGCATACCCATCTCAAAAACGGTCTATGCGTTTGTAACAAAATGTAATTTCTGAGGTAATGTGGTAATTTATAACTCAGTTTTAATCTATATATTGTCGTACAATAAATTTTTGAAAATAGCCTTTTTTAAAAATTTGGTTTGGCGATTTTGACCAAAATGCAAACTAACAGTCAAATTGATGTTTTTAAAATTATTGTGTCCTTCATTTACAATTGGAAACACCGAAAACGCTCATTTTATAAGTGCTCATATCTCAAAAACTCCATCTTCGATTTCGATAAAACTTTAAAACAGAGTAGGGGGAATGGGCCACTTTGATACGATTTTCATTGGAACTAAAAAAATGTCAGCGTATTGACAATAATAGCAAAGTAAAATATTCATTGTGTTTAATACTGTTCTTATTTTAGACGAATGCACTCTTAAATTCATCTACAAAAACATTTAAGAGCTATTTACTCAAAAATTCAATTTGTATCAAACTTCAAACTGCCCCACTCACGGGGTACATTGAAACATGTCAGGGGCACTTTGATTCAAACCCAAAAATCAGTATTTATTGAAATCTTTTAGTTACAAAAAAACAAGTTCAAAATAGTCTTATAGTTATAACATATATTAATAAAACCAGTATTTAATAAGGTGACAAGTATATTTTAAAATTATATAGAGAAACCGTTCTGCTGGTGCCTTTTTTGACTATCGGATTTGGTGAATTCAGGCTATGTTGTTTGTTTCCGTTTTTTTTTATGTTCGGACCATTGTCCTTGTTAGAAATACAATGAATATATTTTACTAATTTGCATACCACACAGAAAAGATTTGTGGAAACCATTGGTAAGTATCAAACTAATTTTCAAATAATGTCGACTGTCCCCCATCTCCCCCCTACTGCTTTTATCCCAAAAAATATCATATACTCAGCTTAAAGCCCGTATGACAGATGACACTACATTTGTCTCTCATTTTTTCCTCATTTTATTAAAGAAAAAAAACATCCCAGTTTTTTTTAACACGAAAACGATATTTTTTCCCCTATTTCAAAAATAAAAACTTTTTTTTTTTTCCCAAAAACAAAAACCCATATTTAAGTATTATTTTATCTTAGAACTAAGCATACAAAAAAATAATAGAAATAATACGAATAGGAATTACCTATATTGTTTTCCCAAAAAAAAAAAACATTTTGTTTGAAAAAATCGATTGACGACTTTCCCTCCAATCTGGGACCACTGCTGAAGGAAAATGTGGAAATGTCAAAAAAAAAAAAAAACTGAAAAATTGAATACATTTTCAATGCATTTTTTTGACATATCCACATTAATTAGGTTGGTGTGTACGCACTCACTCCTATCGGGAATTTGCATAGTAATTTTTTGTACTGCTCTAGTTTTTTTTTTTTTTTCCAATATACAGCAAAACCGCTATAAGGATTTTGACCAAAATACAAATTGAAGATACCATAAGTATTCTAAATAAGATCCAATATTAAGTTTCCCTAAAAAAACTCGAAGATGTCAGTTTTGTTAATTATTTCTCAAAAAATACTACAGAAATCACGATCTATTTATTTTAACATATTTACGGTATATTTTTGTAATAGGCTTAAGGCCCAATACTCACGCAAAACGTATTTTTGGCAAATGCAACCCACTTCTTCTTTTTTCAACAATATTGAATATGCATCTTAAAATAATGCAAACCATTTGGGGCTTACACAATCAGAAAATCAAACTTCATTTGCACCCCACACACGAGAATAGAGATATCAAAACTGGTAACTGGTTGTACTTAGCTTTACACAAAGAAAATTATTTCCTCGTTTGACATTATTCAACATTTTTTTATACAGAGAAAACCTTAAAAAGTTTGAGCCGGGAAAGAGAACTACTGACCCAAAACATAGGTTGACAGCTGTTTCATAAAAATAATATATTGACATTTTTCAAAAAATGTTGCAAAACTTCCCGAACAATCGTGGAAGGGACTCCTCAGCAGTGCCCAAGTCGTTTGTACGATTACACCATCAATCTGGATCCTTGAAATTGTCATTTCAAATATAACTCGCCAAAAAATAAACTAAACATGCAACAATATTTAAAATAATCACCCGCTACTACGTTATTGTGTTTTAAAAACGCATGGATGCAAATAATGCAATTTAAAATATATACCTACCACCTCCCATGTAGTTGGAAAGTTCCTCGAATCAGCAGCCAAATCCGCAAATCCCCACAATTACCAAAATGCAAATGCAGCAAAAGTCGGATGCAATATACATTGTCCGTGTATGGTATGGTCGGTAACTATTTGGGAGTTTGCTGTATGTATGCAAATTTATTTGGTAAAATGCGACCATTTGGTTGGTACCTGTTCCAGTGGATATTTCATGTAATTTGCTGGCCAAACTTTTGGCCATAGACAACTGATGAGGGCAACAGTGTTGCACAAAACCCAAACCCACTGCCGTGGTTTCGTATACGTTGATATTCACCCCGTAGTCTGTCTAAACCCGAACCCGTCAACTCTAGTCGGACGATAATCGCATTCGCTGGCGGTCAATGGAATTTCACCGTGCAATGGAGGGAGGAATATTGCTAATGCGGTTGCGGTAGCAATCCAAATGAATTATGCCACTCTTTTTTGAAATGTAGCTCCGGTCGGTGATGCGTGCACTAGTATCTAAATACAAAGTATACGCCAATGCAAATTTGTCCAGATGTATTTATATGCAATTATTTGTATTGTTGTGGTAGGTACTATTTGTTTTGGGGATGATGGCGTCATTCGCTGGCATTTCGTGGTTCAACAGAGATTAACATTGACGTTTCGGGACGTTTATTTTATTTGCACAGCATAAGCTAGCAGAAAATTGTCCATATTACAGTTCGAGACACTAATGGATTAGCTGTTGGCTTTTGTGCATTGTTTGCGGACCACATGAAACATGATTGCGGTCAAAATGAAAATCGCTAAAAGTTTTGTCACCAGATTTATTTGGGGTACCAACACTTGTCGCTGTAGAGCCCCTGATAGTATAGAGCTTAAGAATTCTGTAGATTTTGTAGATTTGGTCGCATGACTAAATACTTTGGAACTGATGGCTTGCGTTTCAGGGCAAAATTAATCAATTCGGCGCTGAATGATGACGTGAGGTTGGTCCCGAACTAGACCAAGTTTCAGCCAAAGAATTTTGCATTTGCATTTGTAAACGCGTCCGTGACAACTCGCTTAATTCTAGCAGTGATGTCAATCTCATCTGGGTTCGCAAATAATGGTACAGACTTGCGACATCCACCCCTGATGTCGGCTCGCATTTTTCGTACACTTTTCTCAAGTATGATATTGAAAAAGGTTAATGACAGCTCGCCATCTTGTTATAATTCTCCCTTGACAGCAGAGGATATTGTAGGTATTTGATATTAGGCCAGGTCAATGTCAATCGATGTCTCTATAGTTGACGCAGTTCAGAGGGTTTCCTTTGTATCGGAGAGTGTCAAACGATGCTGAGGTACTTATTCATCAGGCATACTTCCTTCCAACCAAATCTGTGTATCCCCTCCACCACGTCAAACTGTCAAAAGCTGTCATTATTGCTACACATGAATAAACACAACGAAATGATGAGATGTCATGACAGAACTGCCAGCTCTGGTTGAATTCAAGTCTCAACAGTTTGGATAGAGATAACTTAAAAGAATTCATTTCGTTGTAGGTCTAGAGGTGTCCACTATAGCAAGAAAATATAAAGTATTATAATTAGGTAAAACTTTACTAGAAACAACACTGAATTAAAATAATAAGAATACTTGACTCATGTATTTACCTTAAACCAACACAAATTCCCTTTTTATTTTCCACTTCCTGTGCAGTCCATCGTCCCTCTCTGAAAAATAATAAAACAGAAAGGCTCACTGCATACGGAAGTTGTCCAATAAAATGTCAATTTTAAAGCATAAAAACGAAAAAAATTATAAACGACGACCAACTTCATGGCGCGTACGAAATGCCAATTTTCCAAATGGATGCATTCAGCATTTTAACCATCTTTCATGTCTACATCTCGAGTTTTATTAAATTATAGTAATTTTATATTTTTGATTGTATTATTTTCATTAATAATTTGTTGGTTTCGTGTTATATTTATTTCAGAATGAACGTACAAACCTTTTGGATGACTTAATAAGCTCCCTTTACTTCCTCCCCCTTATCTATTCATCCTAGAAGCTTGACCTGAATAACCAACAACTGCCTGGCTCTTACCACGTTACGTGGGACAGTCCCATATTTGCATTGACTGTCCCACACCAAAAATTGTCCGGCAAATGTCCCACAAGACGTCACACAAAATCGAACTTAAATTTTTCCATAGTTTATTTTTTGAATTATCATAATAATTTTACTAAACGCTACCAACATTTAAAAAAATGAGATGTACGAACTTCAACAGACCGTTGAGTACTGACTTAAGTCACAGAAACAGTTTCTTCTACATTTTTACATTTACTTTTATTAAACTTTTTGTACCTATATTATACAATTTGACTTAATTCTAGGTAACAATTGGTGGTGAATATTAAATATTTAAATGCGTTGGCTCAACAACAGGGGCCCAATGGTATACATTGTTTGTTTTCTTAAATCTATTTTACATAAATTGTTGCTGTTTTCTCGGATTCATACTCATGGTATGCATCGTTGTCTGAGTTGACCTCAGGGTGTTCAAGTCCGGGTGTTGTTGTTTCTTTTACGAACAGAAAGGCATTCAGGCCTATTCGGCAAAATCTTTTATCATTTTGTTCTGTTATTCTGTTATGAATTTCCATACAAAAGTTCGAACAGTCAAAAAATCTTTTACGAGCTCTAAAATTGGTATTCTGTGTGGCAAAAACTTTTATGAATTCTGTTAAGAATCATAAAAGAATAAAAGATAGAATTTTGTGACTTTTATTATAAAAGATTTTTATTAAATATGAAGTCTTGGATTGAAATGTTTCTTTATGTAACTCATAGGCAACGAAATGCTTACAAATGGAGACAAAATGTAATAAATGTGCGTAAAAAAGTATAATTGAAAATTGTTTCTAGATTTATATTTTTGTTTAGCCGAAAACACCCATCACTTTTGCTGGAACTAAGATTTAATGGCGCAGGGTCATAAGTCCACAGGCCAAAAGTCCACAATGGACTTTTTACCCACAAAATTCTTGTGAATTTTTGACTCACTGATTGTGGTCTTATGGCTCACGCATGAAGAAGGTGAAGAAGAGGACAACGAGCTTGAAAGCAAAGCTAAAAATTCTAGCAATGACCTCATTTGCGGTGTTTGCCTCCAAAACCCACAAGACACACTTCTCCAGCATTGCAATCATTTTAAGAATGCGCTTTCAAACTATGAATTCTGCAACCCCCTGCTCAGGTTTACTGATGGATTACGGGGTGGGTGCATGGTGCAAGGTTCTTCTTATTACTCAAATTTTGTTAGCGTTATTGCACTTTGTGGGAGTGAAATAAGACCAACTGTTGGAAGTTATTCTTATTACACTATTTAAGAGCGAAATAAGGTACATTTTTAGAAGTTGGTCTTATTTCACGGCATCTATCAAACATTCCCATACTTTTTGATTTGTTAAAACAACTCTTTTTGTCAAATGGATAATTGTGGACTTATGGGTTATGGCCTACTTCCATTTTAAAATAATTGTGAACCTATGGCCCAAATTATTGTGAGCTTTTTGCACATCTTGGTTGGTAATAAGTCCACAATTGATTTGTGGACTTATAACCCACCTAAGTGGGTAAAAAGTCCATTGTGGACTTTTGGCCTGTGGACTTATGACCCTGCGCCGCTCCTATAGTGACCTATTTGATCTTCCTGGTGTGAGTATAATAATTCAAAATTTGCTCCTTTCACCGACAATTTTATGCTATTTTGCAAAAAAATTAACTTAGTATTTACAAAAAAAAAAAAGCAAAGCTGTTTGTTTTGAAGGTTCGTAACAGATTTCAATTTTCGAAGCCCTATAACAGAGTTTCATAAAAGTTCGAAACCCAGAATACGATTTATAAAAGATCTGTTATGGTCGAAACCTTTTATGATTCATAACAGAAAATTCATAACAGAATAAAAGATTTCGCAGAATAGGCCCGTATAATTCAAAAACAAGGGTTTGAGTATGCTCCAGTTGTTTAGCGAAAAATCGCCGCAAAAAAAATGCTGCGTAAAAGGTATGGAATGGTCAGTACGTCTCAGTTCAAATACAATTTAATTTGTTTCCAGAAGTGGATCAAAGTTTTTGCGTGCTAACTGTTAAGTCAAAAGTACAAGATTGAAATGTTTTGGTTTTCGGGTAGACCCTGTTCTGCGCAGAAATATTTTTGGTCAACTGAGTGTTTTGCTTGCTTACTTGTACTACTCGATCAGTCACTGAAAAACTTTACTTGAACTTATTTATAGTTTAATAGTAGCCTCGGAAGGACAATCACTATATAACCGACCGTAACTTACTGGACGTCACACACACATCCTTCCGCGAACAGAACTCGAATTTTTAAATTGATTCGGGCGGTTTTGATGTATTGTTTATTTATTCAGGAATCCATGGCTAAATCATATTACTAGACAGCTAAATGAAAGCAAAACCAAAAACTTTTAAAAATGACCCCCAATGCCTGTCTATCGTAAAATCATTATATTAATACGTGAACATCGAAGCTTTCCGTACGCTTTTTTGGCATTTAATATGAAATGAGGAGAATGAAACTTATGTTATTTGAAAGGTGCTGTGCCATAGATGTGCACAAACATAAAATCGTGGGTATCTGCCGCCATTAAGACTGGTAAAATTAAGTTAAGACTTCCCCATACAAAACAGGTACTAAAAGGATTTTGGTGACAATCAAGTTTTCGCTGTCATGTAACGTATTTAATCATCTAAGATTAGAACCTGTTGAAGAGAATCATTTACCCATAAAGTTATGCAATTTACCTGCCCCTAAAAATAAGCAATAATTGTAAGAAATTTATTAAGGGGAATTATTTATTATTTGTCGCCACCCTATTACCATAGTAACGTACCTATTTAAATATAAATCATCTTAGATTAGAGTCTGTTTCCGATGGAGCAGCTCATTTACGTTTTTTAACTTTCTCCACTATGATGTAAGAGAAAGATATTGTTTTCGTACAAAATTTCGAACTCAAGATATTAATCAATAATTCTGATATTGCGATGATAGACGAACTCAAAAAAGTGAGTCGCAAAATTCTGTCCGGTTGCCCGTCTTTCGGTCTGGCCGTCCTTCCACAGTCCTACATCCTTAACGGCTTCCCGGATTACGTTCAAACCTCGGATTTGGAGGTTTTGGGCTTACAGTTCGGGAGGGTTTTTTTTTTTAAAGGTAACCTCAATATTATTGGTACTTCGTATCAGTATGATTTGATCGAAAACGGCTCTAACGATTTCAACCAAAATTGATATTTAAGGTTAAGTAGGTGGGGTTACCGTGACTGCGTACCCAGTTTTTGGTTAAAAATTCGAACAACGGTAATTTTGAAATTTCGACATACCTCGAAAACGCTCTATATCCATACGATTGTAACAAAAATTATTTTCTAAGGAAATGTGGTCATTTATAACTTAATAGCAAACTCAGTTCTTCTCTATATTATCGTACAATGGATTTTTGAAAAAAGTATTTTGAAGTTATTACTTCTTTAGAAAGATAGGATAGTTTTGGACCCGATTGGTGGCGCTGTTGCCTATTTTTTTGAAAAACTCAAACGATCTCAATGAATTTTTGTTTGTGTGCATGTTTGTATGCAGCTAAAAAGATAGGTTAGTTTTGGACCCGATAGGTGGCGCTGTTGTCCATTTTTTTTTAGAAACTCAACCGATCTCTATGAAACTTTGTTTGTGTGCAGGGTTGTATGCAGCTAGAAAGATAGGATAATTTTGGACCCGATAGGTGGCACTGTTGTCTGTTTTCTGAGAAACTCAACCGATCCCAATGAAACTTTGTGTGCATGGTTGTATGCAGCTAGAAAGGTAGGATATCTCATTTACAAATTAAATGGAAATTGTAATATGCATGTATAATTTTTGTAGATGAAAATTCATAAATTTCATTGGTATTCATTTCAAAGAATACCAATTAATTATTAAATTCAATATTTCATGTATGTATTTGGAAATGTACATTTTAAGCAATAGATTGCAATATTTTTATGTAAAATGTAAAATATGCATTATTTTTTATGTACATTGGCGCTTTAAATAAAAGTGAAAATTGTAATATAAGATTTGTAGTAGTAGTCTATAATAATCAATAAAGAAACACTTCATTTGAAAGTATTTCCTGACGATTCGAAAAATGCACACGTAATTGTTCAAGTAATAACTTCTGTCGGCACTCCCGGAGTGCCTGTCTTTTTTTTAATTTTTTTTTTTTTTTTCAGTTTACCGGAAAACGACGATAACGATTTTGACCAAAATGCTTTTATGACCAAAAATGGATGTTTTCAAAACTCATATATCGAAAATCCCATCTTTGATTTCGATAAGACTTAAAAAACAAAGCAATGCTTGCATCCCGAACAATTATTTATACATAATCGGTTTTCAACTAAATAGTGACGCAATAGTATTTTTCAAATAAAACATTGCAATATTTGGTACTGTTTTGTCTGGCAAATTTTACAAAAACCGCTATAACCATTTTGACCAATATACAACGAACAATACATTTAAAAGATAATAAGCATTCTTAATATGATTCTGTTAAAACTCTGGGGCAAGAGTGGTGTTCTATCGCCCTGCTATGGTGCATCGTAGTAAATGAACTGCTAAACATACTCAGAAATAAGGGATTCTATGTCCATATGGACACTCTTAACAAGAAAGTTTCGTTCGACCCAGTCGTGCACTTTATTTTTCCATGTATTATAGATGTCGCTCTTTTCTTTTCGTTTATAAAAAACGTAAATAAATAACGAGAAAAACAGTAGTACGTTTTTTAGTATACATTCTTATAAAAGGTATGGTCGATTTTCGACCACAAGCGATACTAGTTATTATAAATTACCTAAGAAACTTTGCGCACATACTGAGGAAATGGAAACGATGAGAATTTCGGCGAATTTCGACTTACTGAAAAATTTAAAATGAAAACTGACAACTAAGCGACAGCTCAAATGTTTGACAAGTAAAACTCTATATATTTTCGTCTTCAACGATGTCGGAGCAGCGTTGACGTTTGGCCCCTTTAGGGGCTAAATAATTACTTTTTGAACCTGAAAAATTGTCAAATGCCCCCTTTATCAGTTTAAGTAATACTTCAGTCTTTTTCGAAAGAAAAAGATTGAAAACATTATTAAAGGAACTAGTTCGTAATGAATAAATTAGTTCATTGTAAGATTAGTATTTTTCAGGTGAGGGCCCCAATTTCACACTCGGGCCCCTTTTTAGTATCCTTTTTAAAATTTTTCAGCGCCAACGCTGTGTCGGAGAAAGAAGTTGTAATTGAATGTTCTCCTAGAACATATCAGGGCATTCAAAATGATAGGTAAGCTTATAGGTAGGTATCTATTTAGCTTATTAAAAAATTCAATTCCATTATTAATTATTTTACGATAGTGCCAAAATGACATTTCTTAAACTTGAATTTGAGAGATTTCTCTCGTGATTTTCGAGATTTGACTTTTTTTTTCTATGCTGAAAGTACACGAACGAACCTAGTACCTGGTATATATGGACGAAAGTTAATTGACAGTCCCATTTAAGCTCTGCCCAAACAATGACTCCATAGCATAACCAACGCTCTTGGTTCAAAGTGAATTAAAAGTGTAACAAAATGCCAACCATCGTGGATTTCTCCATAGAATAGGCACGTTCAAGTATCTAGTTAAGTAAGTCTGACAGCCGTCTGACTAGATGTAACTCAGTTTCGATTGGCTGAAATCGGTCATGTGAGCAGCTGTTTCAGTTGACGTGTATGGGGGGGTAGCTGACGAATCTAGTGAAGAAATTCGTGACTGAGTAATAAGTTCACAGTTCGGATATTTGGATGACGTAGAAAAATGACGTTCCCGACCAATCTGGTTTCTGCGTTCAGGTTACATCTTAGCCAGGCCAATCTAGTCGACTTAAGATGACAAGATTCTTGATTGTGCGCTCCAGACCGAGCGTACACAGATCGTTCTGATGTTTATTGTTTATCCTGCTTTTTTTTCTGTCAAATGTGACTGGAAGAGTGTATGTACATGTGCAATCTGCCTGCTCAGTCAATTTATTCTGAGCTCATCGAGTGCGCTGTGATCGTGCTCTGAACGAAAAAATGAGATTTTTATGCTCTCTGCTCTGAACTAAAAAAGAAAAACGCGTAATGTGTCCAATTTGGGGGCCAGCGTTGTATGAGGCTCCTCATCCCCTATTCAACATAACCTAAACAAGCCATTAAAAATTTTTGTATTTCTTTTCGTTGCAATTGCTCTGATTAACTCTCACGATATATTGCATTTTCGCATCTAACTTCCAGACACCAAGATGTCATAGATTTACAACACAAAATACACACAAATGGACATTTCCTTTTACTTGAGAGACGTTCATACCTACAGCGATTCTCCTAATGCATGAAGTTTCAAAATGTATTTTTTTTTTTATCATTTTGCAAATAAAAATTTTAAATCGAAACCATCAGAAGAGTCTAAAACTCTAACAAAGTGTACGCTCTCTTTAATGGGAGTCATTTGTCGCGTCTTTTTCTTTAGCAACAACAAAAATTAAAGAACTCCACGACTCGTAAAACGCTATCTCTGTTAAAAGCTTTACTGTGTCTCCACCTCTTACATAGATAATGTCATTCTTATTCATGTTTAGTGAAACTTCGTCTTATCTATGCCAAGGACGATGATGACAACGTTGAGGAGATGTCGTCTACACAATGAATTCCTCCCAAAAAAAATATCTTCAGCATTACCCACATGTTGAGTTCGTCACTGAGCAGTGAGCAGCGACCTACTCTCGCATAAATAAATCTTTATTTGTGAATCCCATTTCGACACCCGCCCAGAAGATAGGCCAAAAGTTTGTCAACACAAGCTGAGCAAGATTTATACACCACTTATCGTCAGAACAAAAAAAAAAAAAAGAAAAGAAACAGTCCCCCCACCCCAATCCTTGGATAAGATCTTCATCTAACACAGTCGCAGGCCCCTCATGTGTTATCTGTTTCAATTAATAGTGGAAGGGAATAACCCGAAGTTGTTGCTGTCGGCCAAAATAAGTAAGTTCCCACAGAAATTACCTTCACAGCTACCGGCCGGCGGACGGCCGAACCTAAAAGTCTATAGATAGCTTTCAACCCTAAACGGAGTCCGTTTCAACGCAATTATGTTTTATTATAATGAAAAATATGCGAGCTACCCTCTCTGCTTGTAGCCGGGGTCGGGGTCAGTGCCTGCTTTTGGTAAGTGTGAATAACAGAAGTCCGGCTGTTATCGTACCCGCTATAAGAGCGCCAGGACAAATGAGTTTTGCTTGAATTCAAATTTAATTCCAAAGTTGTCCAACGGACGATACTCCTATAATGTTCGGGAATAAAAATGCTTTGCAGGGAGTTGCTGCTGGCTACGAATGAACGAGGGAAGCACTGCGATTGCTATGATGATGTGATTACCGTGGGCGGATAAATTAGTTTCAGAAAAAAAAAACGTCAGCACCATAGTCAAGTTTAAGGATCAACATTTTTTCTACAGAGGAGATGTGATAACATGACAAGTTATGCACGCTTTTAAGTTACCCTGCAGTTAAATAGCTTTTCGAAATCAATTTCCTCTGGCTACTACCCAGGACTGATGCTAATAGAGCGACATGCTCAAAACCATTTATGCTGACGACACTCGGATAATGAGGAGACAACCGTGGGGGCTCACTGGCGTGTCTGCGAATATTGGGACTGAATGCGGTTAGAAAATTGTTATAAGCTCTGAAAGAGTATGTTCCATGCAAAAGTGACAGCTAGTTGCGAGGAGGTTAAAATGGGTAACCACTTACAATGTCCAATTATCATATGAGATCATATGAATGCCTTTATCCTTCAGATTTGTTAAATATATTGTTTCAGTAGTAAGATATAAATATATCATATCTCTGTACTTAATGTAAAATGTGTGGTAGCTTACCGAATGTAAACCAATATTATGCGAAATAAAAATATATCTATCTATATGAATGCCTTTGCTTGCTTTGACATTCAATAGTTTCAAAGTTTTCGATTGAAGAAAGGAATCGCCCTTTATGAAACCAGCCAATCCATTTTTTTTTTTTCATTGATAAAAAGTGCACTTCTAGAAATGTCCGTAATATTTTTGAAGAATTGCCCAGCATTCACATAGAAAATAACAATTCTAAAAAAATGTTCAAATGACAATTGTTTTCTTTTGAGAATAGAATAACTTATTCGGTCTTCAAGAAAGTTAAATCAAATATCTTTGGGAAACAAGTTCTTATTCCAATTTTATTATTTTATTTAACACATTTCCCTGCTTTCCTCAATTTCTAAAGTTTTTGAAAAATCTGTAAAGAAACGAACGTGTTCTCATCTGCAACGAACCCACTTTTTTAGTCCAGTACAGTTTGGGTTTAGGGAAGGGTGCTCCACTGAGGATGCTCTCCTAAATTTCTGCTCGTTTATTAATAAAGCCTTGGACAATAGCAAATGCTGCGCTGGCCTATTTGTTGATATTACGAAAGCTTTTGACATGGTTGTTCATGACATTCTTTTGGAAAAATTGTACAATGCCGGATTCCGCGGCTTTATCTACAACTGGTTTGCATCATATTTAAAGGACCGCAAACAAAGAGTGAAAATAGGAGATTCTCTAAGCAACACTAGGGTACTAAAGTCTGGTGTACCTCAAGGATCTGTCTTGGGTCCCATTTTGTTCTTAGTTTTTATTAACTCCTTGTTTTCTCTGCCTTTTGTGGGTAGTGTCACAGCTTTTGCAGATGATCTTGGCATCGCATATGCCTCACCGAGTTCTTTGGATCTGGTAGCTGAACTGAACCATGATATTCATTTGCTGAGGATATGGTTTGCTTCACACAGGTTAATTGCAAGTAACAAAACTAGATTAATGTTTTTTAGATTGGGCTCGTCCGACCCACCGTACACTGATATCAATTTCCACTCTTTTGATTGCCCTCGCTTTAATTTAATTGATTGTATTTGTTCCTCAACACCTGGGGCCTGTTTCATAGATCATACATCACATACATCACATACAACATACATTAAAATTATTTTAATACATCACATACAATTTTCTGTTTCATAGATTTCACTGGAAGTAATGTATAAAATAGTATTTTGTTGTATGTGATGTATTATTTTGACACTTCATATTCATTAATTTTTATTCGCAAAGCGAGTTTGTTTTTCCTTTTAACACAACATGTGTTGGTTGGAAATTGAAATAATAATAATGAAATAATGAAAAAGGATGTCATTTTTGGATACAGCTTGATTTTTTTTGTTGTGAAGATTGTGCAGAGATGCAATGCTGTGTGAAATTCATTTTCCAATATTTTGCGTTTAAGCCAGATTACTAAAATGGTAGATAATGTACCACCCAATATCGTATAAGAGTTGTTAGCCGTCCAAGAACATTTTAAGTTGAAATTTAACTTATTTCGTGAAGAAATTTATTATGCCCCGACGTGTGTTCAATTCTTGTTGGAGCGTTTGGGTACATTTATTGCACATGCAACAAATTCCAATGAAGCTTTAATACCATTAAAGCAAATATTGTTACCACCTCATTGGCTTAGCAACTATTATTATTATTATAATTTTATTAATTAGTAAATAAATTACAAAATTAATATGGGGGTAGCACTAGCTGCTAGGGCTTACGGCTAAGCTTAGCAACTAATATTTGTGATTTACAGCAAAACCGATTGCTGTATGAAATGTATGACAAATTCATATTTTGTTGTATCAAAACAATGTATGATAAAGTTCTATGAAACAGAATCATACATTATTCCAATACTTCCATTCGATTCTCCTAACATACATTGATGTATGACTGTTGATCATACAACGTTTCTATGAAACAGAAATAATACATCAGAAAAGTCTAAATCATACATTGTATGTAATGTATGATCTATGAAATAGGCCCCTGGTGTAACATTTAATAGAAATGCATCATGCAACACAAATTGTTTTCAAATTGAAGTGGTTAAGAACTTTAAATACCTCGGTATTACTATTGATCAAAACATGAGTTGGACACAACACATTTCGGTATTGAAGCAGTACTTACGCTCTTCCATAAGATGTCTTTACCGCCTTAAAAAATGTTGCTCTAATAAAACTCTTAAAACAGTCTATCATGGAATTTTTCATTCGAAATTGCAATACGGAATAAGTTGCTGGGGGGGTGCTTACATCAACAACCTAAAGTCACTTATCGTTCTACAGAAATGCGCCATAAGAAGAATAAGTAATGTCCGCCGCCTGGCTCATACTATGGTTTTATTTAGGTCTTTGAAAATACTACCAGTGCGACATTTATTCTTTTTTAGAGTCTCTAAGATATTTTTTATACGGGGTGGCTATATGCGGAGTCCAATATTTGGCGCTAGAAACTTACGTAGCGCTTCAAGCCATATTGTTGAAATTCCATCTTTTCGCACCACTCACTACAGAAACTCCTACTCAGTTGTATCTTGTAAACTCTATAATCGTCTTCCTCCTGATATAAAACTCATAAGATCTCAACACAGATTTTTAAGTGAACTTAAATCATGGCTTCTCGATTTTGATCATAATGAAATTGAAGTTTTGCTCACCTACATTGCATAAATAATTTAAATTTAATTTTGTCAACACTTTTGGAACTTTTATTGCTAATTTAAAAAAAAAAAAAAAAAAAAAAAAAGGATATGAATATTGGCACCCCACAATAATCACAATAATTATTAACTATAAAAAAAAAAAAAATAAAAAATTATATGAAGTGGCATTTAACACTATTTATCGGTATTTAAGCCGAATAAAAAATGTCACTAGCTATTCTCAATTGCATATATTTAATAAGAACTTATTATGAAATTGTTATGTACCTATATAAGAATGAGAATAAAGAATAATAATAATAATAATAATTTACTTGATACTTTACTTTACAAATTTCTTGATAATATTCTACTGCCACCACACTCGGGCTGGGGCTTCTAGAATCGAAAAAGAACGAATTCGGGGAAAACCCGACAGCCACTTAAACCTAACCTGACGTACTATATAGTGTAAGTGGAGAAACAAAGTACTATTGTTCCGAAATCGTCCACGCAAAGCAACGTCACGCATTCGTTTTCTTTTTGACTAAGAATTAATAATAAATTCTTATGGTTTGTAAAAACATGCGACGTTCTCAAACACAGATAGATATGCGCATTAAGTTTTTGTTTTAATTTTTAAAGGTGCACATTATTTTTAAAAAATACAAATATCCAGGAAAAAATTCTTTAAAAATGTTCATACAAAAAATTAGAAATTGAAATTGTTCAATAGAAATGACAGATGGGAGGGGATTGAGAGTCCATTCTAATGGATATATAAAACAAAGGTAGTACCAAAAATGGTTAGTGACATATATTGAATTAGTTTCGTCTGTATAAATATAGTTGACAGTTCAATAATGACTTTTAAATGTTTGGAATAAAATAAACACCGCAACATTTAAAACACCATTCTTCTTAAGCTATTGTTTGCTTGCCTCGTTTATTACGTAAATATTTATGTATTTCGTTTTTAATAAAAACTAAATTATCCAAAACGTTTACAAAGAATTGTTGAATATAATTTTGAAATTTCATCTGATCGTTTTACTGTGTCAACACCTCCATAAGAAAGTAATAGATTTGTGGTGCTCTTGATTTTGGGATCATCCGAAAAAAAGAGTGGAATAGGTAAATTCAATTATCTCTATATTTTAAAGAGAATGAAGTCCGTGTGTGCCCGCGTAATTCGAGAAGGGATTGCTCGATTTTAACGATTTTGGGTTTGACTGTTTGATTTAGGAACAAGGAAGGACATAGACTACTTTTTGTTGTGAAAACAAAACTTTGAGAGGATGAAAGAGGCAATGAGAGTTTGTATGGGTAAATGCACTTTGAAAAAAAAAAAATAAACTGGATAGAAATCGAGTAGTGACACTTCAAATACAAAAAGTAAAAATATCTTAAATCTTTTATATCTATTCTATACATACATCTATATACATATTTATATGGACGTTTTATAACTCGTTAACCACTGGGAAAATTTTCATGATTTCTTCTTTGTTTTATTCGTTTTGCTGTATTTACTGTTGAGCAGGACTTTTATGCTTTTAGAGGCATAGAAAAAGGTTGTGGCACCTCCCATTCAAAAAAAAAAAAATACAAAAAATTCAAACGCTATTTTTAAAGTTGTATAAAGTATAATTAAAGTTATCAACGGACATTGTCAAAATAATGCATTTTACGGAATGATGTCGTTACTTTTTTAAGGTTCCGTACCCAAAGGGAAAAAACGTAACCTTATTAGTTTCGCTCGGATGTCTCTCCGTCTGTCTGTCTGTCTGTCTGTCTGTCTGTCTGTCTGTCTGTCTGTCTGTCCGAACCCACTAAGCCAATTTTGTTACCAGGTCTATCTCAAGAACCGATTGACATAGGAGGCTAAAATTTACACACAACATCCGGTATAACCTCTAGTTAAACGACAAATACCAATGGAAGCAATACATCGATTGGTTTTCGATTAATTAGTAATCTGGTGAAAAGAATATTTTCATTCGCCCAAAAAACGGTTTATTTCTTGATTCACAAAAAAATACATAAATTCCTTTTTTGTAGACAATGTTCTTATCTATATATGTGCTGAATACTATTTTGCCGAAAAGTTAATAGTTTGCAAGATATTTTCAAAAAAGATAATTTTACCATGTAAAATACGTTGCTCCCATAAGTTTTAATCTCTACTACGCAGTTGTGCACAATTGACCCCATCAAAGCCAGAACCCCACCAGGGTTCCCGCCTGCTAATTTCGTTGGGGAATATAATACATTTTTTTGGGGAGTACAGAACAAAATAAAAGTAATATATTTTTAGTCAATAGTTTTTAATTGGAACAGGTCGCATACAGAATGGAAAATTGGCGTGGGTTGGGTACTATAGGTAATAATTAGAAAATGAGATTCATGTGCTAGTAATTTTTGAGAGTAAAAATATTAAGTAATTAAATTAAACTAAATTGTGATGAATTCATGAAGAGGGGAAAGATTGAATGATATTATAGATTTCAAATAATATCTGATGTGTTGGACTTTAGCCAAACACGGAACCTTCGGTGCGCGAGTGACACTCGCACTTGGCCGGTTTTTTTTTGATTTGGTTACGAAGAATCTGAAATGAAATTTTGGTGGGAAAATTCAAAGGCACACATTTTCATTCCGCGAATTCCGCTTATTCAGAACGATTTTCCATTCGTATTTAAAAACTTTCAATTTTCCGTTTGTTTCGCTTTCGCTTACTTAGGTGGCGCTACAGTTCCGGGTGAACCAGGGCCTTCGCCGCCTTCGCTTTCGCTATGACAATTAATAAGTCGCAATGACATTCACTGGAAATTTGTTGTATTAATATTGAATTGCAATGTTACTCGCATCCGCATGGTTACTCCAATGTGAGTATTTGGCGTACTCACGTATGTGCAAACCTTCCGCTCTGTAGGTCGTGTACCGTAAAACACGTTAGTGAAAAAGCGGAAGGTTGGCCGACACGTAAATTATTGCTGTTTGATTGAAACACATCCACATTGCTATATTATGTATGTACTTCAGTTATTTCTATTGTATGAGTATAAGTTTTGAATAAAGAATTTGAATTAACCGAATGGCGTATGCTCGGAATTATTATTTTTATTATATTAACAAATTTTGGCGGAACGAAGTTCGCCGGGTCAGCTAATTTATTATTTATTTGTTTTGCCGACAGCACTTATTGTTGCTGTTCTCTGTCCGAATGTACAACATTTTGCTATTAGATTCATTCTCACATTTGCTTAGAGACGTCAGTTTCACCATCGCAAGTAAGCCCAACTCTATAACATTTTACTTAATTCAATTCATACTGCATGCTACGAATACCCTCACCTACAGCTGTTTTCTCTTTCATTGGTTCCTTCAATTTTGCTTTACAACATAGAAAACCTCTGTGTACCTACTTCTTTTACAATTTCCTTATTTGATTTCCAAATTACTTGGCAAATCGCACTTTGCACCTCATCAAAACCAAGTAACTTACCTTCATAAGGAAAATTCAATTTCAGAAATTTTTCGATTTTTCTTTTAAATCCACTCAAACGCTATGACTTCCAATCCAAATACAGTATTGCAAGGCAACGGTTTGGATTGTAAAAAGAAGGAACTGTGAACCATTTAACTCGCCATCAACACTTTGATCAATTTTTTTATTGGCCGTGTTCGCTCCTTCAACTCACCGTCAATGCTGCTTAATATAAAAAAAGGAAGCCCCCAACAAAAACCAAATAACAAACAACGACTACTCTTCCGCAATAAAACCTCCGCAGCAATAATGAGTACAAACAATTTCTGCATTCTTTGTTTTTTCCTTCAACTCAATGAAGTCCTGCTGTTCGTTCAAATTCAGGTAGCAATTTACGATCGAAAAGTCTAAATAAAAACAAATTTCAAGAAAAACGGTAAAAAAAACAAAGCAGATGTTCCCTCCCTCCAGCAAGGGTCTTTCAATATGAATCACTTGAAGGGTCACACTTCTTTCCTTAAGTCAGGCAAATGAAAAGAAAAACTCGACTCGAGTGATGTGGAATTCCTTGCAAAACAAAAATATACAAACACCCATTAAGTGGAATGGAAAAAAGGCGCAAATCTCATCCCGACCGCCAACTATTCGTGCGAGAAGCTTTGGGTAAGGTACTCGTAAGAAAAATGTTGCTTCAACAGTCCAAATAGGAGTATAAAATCGAAGTCCTTTAACTATTAGATGGAAGGTGTGGGCGGTTTTGGGAGCAGGTTAAGTGACAGGGATTTGACCTAAGAAAAACACAGCATTGTTAAGGGAAGTGTCGATGATGTTATTTGGGTCGATTGCACACATGTCCTTTGTTTGGGGGCCGTTTTTTTCTCTTTCTTATTTGAAGGATTTCAAATGAAGTTAGTAAAGTTTGCATCTAGCGGCAGAGAACGGCGCAGGGTCATAAGTCCACAGGCCAAAAGTCCACAATGGACTTTTGACCCATCTATGTGGGTTATAAGTCCACAAATCAATTGTGGACTTATAACCCACCCAGATGAGCCAAAAGTTCACAATAATTTGGGCCATAGGTTCACAATTTTAAAATGGAAGCAGGCCATAAGTCCACAATTATCCATATGACAAAAAGAGTTGTTTTAACAACTCAAAAAATATGGGAATGTTTGATAGATGCCGTGAAATAAGACCAACTTCTAAAAATGTACCTTATTTCGCTCTTAAATAGTGTAATAAGGATAACTTCCAACAGTTGGTCTTATTTCACTCCCACAAAGTGCAATAACGCCAACAAAATTTGAGTAATAAGAAGAACCTTGCACCCACCCCGTAATCCATCAGTAAACCTAAGCAGGGGGTGTAGGGGGGCAGCATGCCCCCCCATACAGAATTCATAGTTTGAAAGCTGAAGAAGTGTGTCTTGTGGGTTTTGAAGGCAAACACCGCAAATGAGGTCATTACTAGAATTTTTAGCTTCGCTTTCAAGCTCGTTGTCCTCTTCTTCACCTTCTTCATCCGTGAGACATAAGACCACAATCAGTGAGTCAAAAATTCACAAGAATTTTGTGTGAACTTTTGGCTCACCTGGGTGGGTTATAAGTCCACAATTGATTTGTGGACTTATAACCCACCTAAGTGGGTCAAAAGTCCATTGTGGACTTTTGGCCTGTGGACTTATGACCCTGCGCCGCAGAGAACAAGGAGATGTTTCGCACCTATTAGGGATCATCTTGATGAATGGGTCAGTTAAGTCTTTGGACTTGTTGTTTACTCAAGCGACATCTGTTGGAGTGTGTGGGCGGGTATAGAGTGGGTAATCTTAATTTGTTGGGGTGTCTGTTAATAAATGCATGACTAGGGAATGTGTTCTTGTTTGCTTTTCTCTCTAGTTAAAAGGTTATAGGTAGGTGAAATGTCAAAACTGTGATAGTGGGTGGTGTTCCGGTTTTAAAACTGAATTCGATGAAATCATTTCTTACCTGTCATGATAATTCATAGTTCATCATAATTATACTGATGGTGAGATCGCCTTGAATGGAAGATATGACCTTTCTGGTTTTATCCAGGTAAGGTGAGATGGCAGAAAAACAGTTGCTGTAGACTCAATTTTGTGAATTGTTTTATCTCTGTCCTACCTATATGGCTTTTAACCCTTTACGAATCAATTACAAAGACTCTGACCTCTGCATGCAATATTATATACAAAATTCCATCTGCAGCTGTGCAGGGTGTGTGAGCTTACACCGGCTTTAGACTCAAGCAAGAACATACCAAAAACGTTGCGTTATACGCCCGAGTGTACCCACAATTCAAGCGTATTTGTTATACCTATGAATTAATTGATAATAGATAAAAGTTTATTCTCTTTGGCATAGTTTGGTTAGGTTAGAGATTAGGTTAGGTGGCTGTCTATAGACGCGTACTTAGACGAGACCGGTAAAGGTATTTTGTGATACCAAACGAGTGAGTGGAAGGGAAGATGGTCAGACGAATTTCTGGACAGAAAGGTCATATTTTCCATTGAAGACAATCCCAGCATCAGTATAATTATGATTAATTATAAATTGTAATGAGAGGCAGTAAATCATTTTTATCCTATGTTTGAGAATCGAAGTACCTATTGGTATCTAGTTTTCATCCTCCTCATATGTATTAGCCAAACAAAATACCCAATATTGGTGTACACGGTTGAAATCCAAAACGTCAAGAAAATGCGCATAACAACTGCTCATTGCGATCACGATGCAATCAAATGTCGCTTTTACACTGCTTTATATCCGTGATGCTTTTTAATATTTCACGTTTTGGAATGACATTTGATGAAAACACCCGTCAATTGATTCCTTGTTTTAAACAACAAAAATGTCCACGTCCAAGTGGACGAACGACGAAGTGATAACAACGACAGCTTTAAACAACTTTGGCTCATACAGTGGCAATATACATATGTAAGCATATTGTTATTACGAAGAAAAAAACAATTTTATCTGAAATTTAGGGGGGCCTGTAAATGGTAGCCAGTGGGTCGCAAAATTCTCTCCGTCCTTCCACAGGCCTACAGCCTAAACGGCTTCCCGGATTACGTTCAACCTTCGGATTTGGAGTTTTTGGGCTTACGGTTCGGGAGGTGTTTTTTTTTTTTTTGCAAGGCAACTTCAATATTAATGGTACTTACTTCCCATATAAAATGTTCGTTACAGTTTGATTTGATCGAAAACGGCTCTAACGATTTCAACCAAAATTGATATGTAAGCTGAAGTAGGTGAGGTTACCATGAATGCGTACCCAGTTTTTGGCTAAAAATTCGAACAACGGTACTTTTGAAATTTCGACATATCTCGAAAACGGTCTATAAGATTGTAACAAAAATTAATTTCTAAGATGTTCACATATTTATAACTTAATACTTAACTCAGTTTTTCTCTATATTATTGTATCGAATCACCCATACAGGGGTATATAATGCACTCGTGTACGAGTCTCACCTTCTTTAAATAAAATATGTATAAAGCAAGCGAACGACTCTTTCTCTGTTACAAGAGAAAGAGTAGTACTAGTCACCTTTAAACCGGTGAGGCGTACAGACGTAGAGACGTAAAGGACAAGAATAAAGAATATCAATAGTCGGGTTTTTTTTATATATTTTCCCGACTTTAAACAAGTCATGTGTTTTATTTCCGAGATACTTATACAATTATCGTACAATGGATTTTTGAAAAAAAGTATTTTTTTTTTTTTTAATTTAGTTCTTTTCAGTTTACCGCAAATGGATGTTTTCAAAACTATTGTGTCCTCAAGTTTTGATTTGCTGAAGACACTGAAAGTCAGTCAGACTCGCAATAAACGAGAAAGTTTCGTGCGGTCCAGTCGTGAACTTTGTTTATTATTTGTCGCCACCATATTACCATAGTAACGTACCTATTTAAATATAAATCATCTTATGTCGTTTTCCATTGGGACCACCAGAAATCTTTTTCAGATCTCAGATTTTACGTGGCGAATGGAACATGCAACGAAATTGATCTGCTTTTGTAAATGGATTTGTGCGTTATATGACAGCAATATCAGCTGTTCAAATTGCATTTGTTATTGCAAAAATCACAAATGGATATCGCCTTGAAAAATGTTTCCCCTATTGCACATACAAATGAAGTATTTTTGGTGATTCGTAGTCTTCAGATGACGAGGAAAACTATTAAGATAATATTTCCTCCTGAATTATATCCATGGCTATTCATGTATTTCGTTATTTTGGTTTTCACGAAACTACCCCCAATTGTCTTCAAAGCAAACTTCTTAAAATGACGTCAAACAGCTGTGCAAAGTAGGTTGGTATTGTGAGAGTGTGTGTAGATCTGAAAAAATATCGAGATCTGCAAAAAGTGTTCTGAATCGAAAAAAAGATTGATTTTTGGTCCCAATGGAAAACGACATACCATTCAACACCGACCGACGGTTCAAAAATGGACTGTTGAGTAGGTGCAGGTGTTTTTTCTGAGTCTCTTAACATCGCAAAATCCTTTAGGCTACCAGATACGGCCTGTGTTGAATTACTGGACATCCGCGAGGCCTGTCGTCAAATGAAACTACACACAAACATAGTTCCGAGGCAAAAGATAGACATTTTTATTTAGTTATAAGTAGTCAAGCTGCCATTAAGGTTATCGCCTCAGTCAAAATAACCTCAAAATTAGTATTAGAGTGTCGTAAGGAGCTGGCCTCGCTTGACCAGTTCAAGGTTACCCTGATTAGGGTTCCAGGTCATAGCAACGTTTACGGAAACGAACATGCTGACGAGCTGGCTGGTAAGGCCATTGCGGAATCGGTTCACATACCGCTCGGAGCAGTCAACGCAAAGATCTCCTCAGAATTCCTGTCGAAGGTAAACCTCAGATGGAGGAGGAACTGTATCATATCCAGAAGGATGTGACCTCACTACAGCACGGAAAAAACAACCTACCTTCTAAGCAAATCACGAAAAGATATTCAGGTCTACCACAGAATCCGTCGTATTGGGAATTTTGCTACGAACCCCGAAAGAACTATCATAGAATCCGTAGTAGAAGAAATGTTTGCTATAAGAATCTCTAAATACGTAGCAAACAATTTCCCCTACGACGGAATTCGTAGCAAATATTTTCCCCTACGAAGGATTCTGTGATAGACGTGATTGGCAGAATGTAATGACGCAGCCGAAAAGGAAACACTCATTCACTACTTCTGCGTCTGTCCGGCACTAGCTAGGGCCAGACAGCGATAACTTGGTAAACCCTTCTTCAACTCCCTTGAAAAGGTCTCGAAAAGTATTATTAGGGAATTGACAATGTTTTTGAATTATACAGGCTGTATCTAAAACTTCCTAATCGACAATCTTACACAACCAGGTCAAATGAGTTGTGGTAACAAAACGGCACAAAGTGTTACTTGGGTTTTTAGTAAGTTAAACCTACTTGGGTTTTTATTTAAACCGCCACTCCTACCTACCTACCATCAAGTAGTAGCTCATCCACTAGAAGACTCCAAATTTATGATACCTACCTACCTTCTGTTGTGTGGCTCTCGTCATCAGGAGTTCATAAAGCCTTACCACCTTCTTGTTCAAGTCTGCTGCGGATCCCACAGCGATCGCTGCAATAGATACCAGTCACTCATCCTTTTTGAACGGCACTTGGAAATTTAATTCATTTCATTCCGCGTGCAGTAGGTACGTTTTGTCAACTAATGTCGTTTTCCATTCAGCAAAAAGAAGCGCCCGGGAGAGTCCGGAATCGAAAAAAAACACTTCTGAACCCGTTCCATTGACACAAAAAATACTCCTCTGGTGATTCTGAGGAGAATTTGATTTTAAGTCAGAATACACTCCAAGTGTAGTTTGCGTATTTTATACAAGTCAGCTGACAGCTGCCGTTGATTATTTTTTGGCATTTCACCAATACTTTTGTGGATTCAATCAGAAGCAGTTTTCTTGTTCCATTGGACTACAGAATGAGTGGATCCCCGAGTGAAACCAATGGAAAACGACATTAGTGGAGGGGTAATATCTTGCTCTCTCGACGACGCTCTCTTTTACGAATTTTTCGAGTTAAGGAACGACATTGAGTAAAAATTCGTAAGAATTCGTAAAAATTCGCAAGATTTAAAAGTAAAGGAACAGACCTAAAGAGTTACTTGGGTTTTTAGTAAGTTAAACCTACTTGGGTTTTTATTTAAACCGCAACTCCTACCTACCTACCATCAAGTAGTAGCTCATCCACTAAAAGACTCCAAATTTATGATACCTACCTTCTGTTGTGTGGCTCTCGTCATCACGAGTTCATATAGCCTTACCACCTTCTTGTTTTAAGTCTGCTGCGGATCCCACTCGATTTGCGTCTGCTTTTTACAGCGATCGCTGTAATAGATACCAGTCACTCACCCTTTTTGAACGTCAATTGGAAATTTAATTTATTTCATTCCGCGTGCACTACGTTTTGTCAACTAATGTCGTTTTCCATTGGGCAAAAAGAAGCGCCCGGGAGAGTCCGGATTCCGGAATCGAAAAAATCACTTCTGAATCGGTTCCATTCATCGTTTTCTGTGTCGATTCGCTTTAGTGTCGTTTTAGTATCGGTATTCTATTCCTTAAACGCCTCCACTCTCATTTACTTTACATTCCACATGAGTTCCACACCGACATTTGGTAATTGACAGGTAGGTAGGTATTTAAATGGACATATAATAATTAATAATATATTTTCAGATTCAAAATGTACTTTAGACTTAGCAAAGAAGCCTTTGTCTATTTGTTAAATGAAGTGAAAGATAAACTTCCGCAGGGAGTTCTTTGTCAGAGCTAGTCGTTTCAAAACTGGCTTCGACATTCACCCCTATCGGGAATTCCGAGAGAAAAATGTTTCCCCCGAATAATTTTTGTTCCCGGGAACTAAATCTACCCATTGTGAATTTCCATCGGAATGTTTTTCCCCGGGGAAACAGTTTTACCAACATTAAGATTCGTAAAAGTACTTTCGAAAATGTTTTCGAATATTCTGACAGCAGTCAATCATCAAGTAAACCTGAAGTAAACAACATATCCGTAGAGATTATTGAATTTAAAAAAGTAAAAGTAATTATTTTAAAATGTTTAGAAGTGCGCATTTTTTATTAGCGATAGAAGAACATGAGCAAATGGAGAGGGCTCGGCAAAGATCAATAAGAAGAAGTTTGAGGGAAGTTTGAGGGATGCAGCTAATCCTTTAGATCTACCAGAAGTATTGTAAGTAGGAAGTAAAAACTTTTCTTCCTTATTAAGTGTTTATTTAATGAATAGAGAAAAATAAAGTGTGTATGGTTACAGTTCAGAGATTGAAAGAGGAATGAATTCATGAACAAAGGAGAAAAAGTTATAAGCTTACATACTAATTACATAGGTATTATATATTATGTGTCATGCACGCTGTTAATGGGTTGCCATCGCTCTGTTTTCAACACGCCCCCTCAACGTGGATGTCACATAACATTTTTAGTTGAAATTTAATAGTTGCACACATTTGTTGTGTTTGGGTTTCGCCAAGCTCTTGGTCAAGATGTCAGCCACCATTACTTCTGTTGGACAGTATTTTAAGACGACCTGCTGACTCTGGATTACTTCTTTTATGTGATGGTATTTTATATCAATGTGTTTACTTCGCTTGTGAAGTACTGGATTACTCGCCAATTTCTGCGCCCCTTGGTTGTCGATATGCAATATAACTGGCTCACCGTTGGACCAACCGACCTCCATTAGAATTCTTCGCAGATAAACGGATTCTTTTGCTGCATCGGATGCTGCCATGTATTCAGCTTCGGTGCTACTTAGTGCAACTGAGTTTTGTTTTCTCGATTCCCAACTGATCAGCGAACTACCCAAGAAGAAAACAAATCCTGTGTATGACTTTCGATCGGAATCATCACCACCCCAGTCAGCATCAACATAGCCATTTATCGAAGGTGATTTGCTTCTTTTATACACCAGTTGTTTTTCGCAGGTACCAGCCAAATATTGGAAGATGTGTTTTACTGCTTTTAGATGTTCCATGTGCGGATCTGTGTTACACTGAGCCATTTTCGCAACGGAATGTAATATATCTGGCCTGGTTGTTATGGCAAGATACATTAAAACGCCGACCATAGATTGGTATTGGTTTTTATCCACCCTTTGGCAGTCACCATCGCAGTGAAATTTATGCCCAGGGTCTAAGGGGACCGAAACACTTTTGCAGTTTTCCATGCCAAAACGCTTAAGTACGTCTTTGGTATATTGCCTTTGACCCAGCTTGATGTCACCAGTATCGCCGTCACGATCTACTTCGATGCCCAAGTAATGATGAAGAGGGCCCTTGTCGTACAATTCGAATTCAGCACACAGTTCTTTCTTAATGTTGGAGATTATGTTTAAATCCTTGCATCCAATTATTAAATCATCCACATATACGACGACCAACAATAATTTTTCCTTTCGCTTTGATAGGTACAAACAGGGATCATTTTGGCTTTGATGAAATCCCATATTTTTCAAAACACCATCGAGTTTGATATTCCACTCCCTGCCTGCTTGTTTTAAACCATAAATTGCCTTGTTCAGCCGCAACACTTTCTCTGGATTTCTTTCGTCTACGAAGTGCTCAGGCACAGGCTGCCGCATATAGATTTCATCGCACAAATCACTATTTAGATATGCGTTACCCACATCGACTTGATGCAGATGCATCTCCCATTCTACCGCTAACGTCAGTACCATTCTTATTGTTGAATACCTGGCTACCGGTGAAAACGTTTCCAGATAGTCGACTCCGTAACGTTGACTGCAACCCTTTGCTACTAGTCGCGCTTTGTAGCGCTCGATATTGCCTGCTTTGTCTCGTTTAACAGAGAAAACCCACTTGCAATTTATTGCTTTTCGCTTCTCCGGTAATTCTGTTATCGACCAGGTGTTGTTTTTCTTTAGCGATGTCATTACTGCCTCCATAGCATCAAGCCATTTGTCACTGTCTTGTGATAAAAACGCCTGATGAACACTTTGCGGTATTTTTATATTTAGTAATAACTGCAATTTATTGTAGGTTTTGCCGCTTCTCAAAATTCGACTACCACTTTCACCAACCGCTTCAGCAACTCCTTCAACAACCGCTTCATCAAGTTCTCCACCAACCGCTTCAGAGAATTCTTCGCCAACCGCTTCTTCAGAGAATTCTTCACCAACCGCACCAGGATTTGCGTTAATAGTTTCATCGGCATCATCTCCATCTTCTTCATCAGCAGTCACAAAACCATCTTCAACTTTGGCAATATTTTCTTCAGTCTCTGGTTCCACAAAATATTGCTTTCCTGCTTCATTTTCAAAATGGAGAAACATGAAATCGTTTACCTTTTTATCATTGATGTTGTTGTTTGTGTTGTTGTTGTCGAACTTTGTTTCATCAAAGATAACATCGCGCCGCTCAACCACTTTTCCTGTATTTTTATCAAACAGTCGATATGCCTTTGAGACCGTAGAGTAACCAATCATAATGTATGCTGCCCCCCTTGCATCGAATTTGCTGCCTTTTGGTTTCTTCATGGCTACTGCAACACAACCGAATGTACGCATATGTTTGATATTTGGTTGTCTACCATGCCAGGCTTCGAATGGAGTTTTATTCGCAAGAATCTTTGTAGGACATCTATTCCTGATGTAAGCTGCAGTCATCACAGCCTCTGCCCACAAATTATGTTTAACACCAGAGTGAACTATCATAGAGCGAGCCATTTCTACAAGTGTTCTGTTTGCTCGCTCCGACACACCATTTTGCTGCGGTGTGTAGGGAACAGTTAGTTGTCTCTGTATGCCGTTCTTCTGTAAAAATTCTTCGAAATCAGTATTCACATACTCCTTACCGTTGTCAGTGCGGAGCATTTTTATTTTGCAATCTGTTTGACGCTCAACTTGTAATTTAAAATGCTTGAACTTGCTCAAGGCTTCACTTTTCGTTTTCATAAAGTATACATAGATCTTTCTCGACATATCATCTATGAATGTTATGAAGTACTTTGAGCCACTGAGCGATTCTGTATTAAAAGGCCCACAAACATCTGAATGCACCAGCTCCAGCAATTTAGTTGATCGATGTTCTGATTCTTTAGGGAATGGCAGCGTATGTATTTTGCTGACCATACAAGTTTGGCACTTTACATTGATGTTTTTAAAAGCATTTAACCCCTTCACCATTGACTTTGTCGAAAGTTCTTGAAGACTTTTGTTGTTGAGATGACCAAATCTGTTGTGCCACATATCACTTGTATTTTGCAAAGCAAACGCCTTCTGGTCACAGCTCTCCACCACAAACAAACCGTCTTCTTTGTTGCCATGAAGTATGATGGTACCATCAGCTCGATGAACAGTGGCATGTTGTTTTTCGAATTTGACTGTTAGCCCTTTATCAACCATTCTGCTCACAGACAAAAAATTCGCCTGCAATTCTGCAGAATACAAAACATTTTGAAACAACAAATCTGTATTTTTATATTGAAATTGTACATCACCTTTTCCCTCTGCTAAAATCGATTTATTGCCTGCCAATCCAATTGTTTCGTTGTGCTGTCTTAATTCCGCGAACATCGTCTTATCGTTACACATGTGCGCTGTCGCACCACTGTCTATGTACCATGCATTTCTTTTTGGTCTTTTTTCTGCTGTTGCGGTCATAGTCAGTGCTTGTTGTGTGCGAGTACGTATAGTATTCTTTTTCTTTTCTTTGTCACACTCACTTGCACGATGTCCCGCTATACCGCAATTGAAACATTTGCCCATAAAAGATTTAGTTTGATTGTACTGTTTTTTCTTTGCATGGGAATATTTATTTGTGCGAGCGGTAAATGCCTGTTGGTGTGCGTCTTCTTGTTCGTTTTGTCCCTTTCGTCTCTCGCTTTCTTCCAAAAGTTTTTGTTTAAGAAAAATGTATTTGGGTAAAGAATCTCGTGTTTCCATTGCTATCACGAAGTTTTCGTATTCTGTTGACAAGCTGGACAACAACATAATTACCAGAAGTTCATCTTGCAGTTCTATTCCAGCTTCAGCCAATTTTTCTGTCACTTCAACAAACGTATTCAAATGTTGAACCATATTGTCTCCTTCTCTCATACGAAGACTTAACAACCGTTTGTAGAGACAAACTTTTTGTATCGGACCTTTTGGGGCATACGTTTCTTGTAATTTCTTCCACGCTTCTGTTGAAGTTTTTGCATTTTTTATATAACCCAATTGCGAAGGTTTCACGCTCAATACCACCAATGCAAGCGCCTTCTCATCATCGATGTCGTATTTTTCTTTCTCGGCAGGGACAGTTAATGATTCCTTTTTCAGATCGCCATTCACAATTCTCCATAAACCTCCATGAATGAGAATGCTCTTCATTTGGATGCACCACACATCATAGTTACGGTGACCATACGTCCCGTATTTCCCGGGACAGTCCCGTATTTCAATAGCCTGTCCCTGTTTTTGTTTTTAGAAATACGGGACATACAAATGTCCCGTATTCATATTTTAGTCCCGTATTTTCATATATTTTTTTGTAATATTTTATTATCTTTTTAAAAAAAATTAACCATTTCATGATCACTAATAAAGTGCATCAAATAGCCCCTTAATAATTATAAGGGAATCTACTACAAAAATAATACATCCATACGATTTTGCTTGTTATTTTTGGCCATTTGTGTGCTGTTATATATTTTTGTTTGTCCCGGGTTTCGCTCTTGAAAATATGGTCACCGTAATCATAGTTAGAATCATCTAACTTTTCTATTTGAAAATTATTCATTTTGTTTGTCTTTTATTTAAACTTTTCACAAAAATTTACAGAGCACTCCTGGGCCCATAACCTATTAAGTGTTTATTTAATGAATAGAGAAAAATAAAGTGCGTATGGTTACAGTTCAGAGATTGAAAAAGGAATGAATTCATGAACAAAGGAGAAAAAGTTATAAGCTTACATACTAATTACATAGGTATTATATATTATGTGTCATGCACGCTGTTAATGGGTTGCCATCGCTCTGTTTTCAACATTCCTGCATCTTTAACCAATTTTCTTAGATTCCATAAATACTACCGAGTAAACAAGCCGATGTTTAAATACTTGTTGGAAGTACTCGAAGATTCTTTGCCGCAAACTAAAAAATCATTTGGAGTTTCCCCACTAGTGAAGCTAAGCGCATGCTTGCGCTTTTTTGCAGAAGGCGGATACCAAGTAGGTGTGGGAAAGGATCACGAAGTTGGATTAGCCCAATCATCTTTTTCCGAAGTGCTTTCAAGTGTCCTAAACATATTCGAAAGTAAACTTTGTCCAATTTGGATAAATATGCAAATGACGGCGGAAGAGAAAAGGCGTACAAATATTTATTTTTATGAAAGGCATAATTTGCCAGGAGTAATAGGGTGCATTGATGGCACCCATGTTAAAATTATTGCTCCGCCAAAAAATAAACATTCTTACTACAACCGAAAAGGATTCTATAGCTTAAATGTTCTACTTGTAAGTAGACTCTTATTATGTTGTGTACTTAACATGATCTCAATTTAAACATTGCAGGTTTGCGATGACCAAATGCGAATTCGGTTCGTTGATGCATCTCATCCTGGAGCACGTCACGATTAACTTCCTTTTTTCCACTCAAAAATGGACTTCATGGGTGGCCCTACCATGTTGACTTCTTTCTCCAATGTTCTCCAAAAACTGTTGACTTCTTCTTTTTGTCTTTGTATAAATCCATTTGCTATATCTGAACATTTTTCCATATGATTTACAATTATCTGCAGTTGTTTTGTATTTGTTGCGTTCGACCTTCATTAAAACCGACAATATTCAATCACCCCTATCGTGGAATCCGCCGGGGGGAATTGTTCACATAAAAAAATATTTCGGTATCGTCAAATCCGCAAAGTGAACAGTTCCCCATATCGGTAATGTGAATGAGTTCCACTGTATCGTCGTAAACGTTCGAATCAGGTTTGCCCCGACGAAAATGACATTTCTTACCCGCATCCAAAACATCGCGGATTTCATTTAAACTTGGTTGTTGTACGTCGAGAGAATTTGGTTTTTAAGAAAATTTGGCAAAAATATGAGCAAAGGGCCGTCAGAGCAGGTGAAAAATTTTTGGGACAATCTTCGGCTGGAGTTGAATACATATGAGCCACCAGCAAAAGAAGTAAGCGAGTGGAAAAAGGTATTATAAAATCACATATGTAACACATGGTACGAACTGTTTTGTTAAATATTTCAGGTTTGGAGCGACCATAAATCGTATCTAAAAAAGAAACTCGCTTACAACAACAAAGAGATGTCAGCAACTGGTGGTGGACCTTATAAAATTCAACAGTTCACACCTGATGAGCAAGAAGTGGTTGCTCTCATTCAACTAACAGAAAACAGAGTCAGCTGAGGGGGTTGAAGGAGCTACGTATTTTGGTCCCGCACATGAAGTACAACCGGACGAAGTTGCTTCTTCAACAAAGAGGACATATTTAGCGACGGATGACTTCACTCCACAAGATCCTAATCATAATTAAACTAATAACCATTGAACTTGTAATTTTTCGTTTTTATTTTCCAATACAAATTTTTATTGACAAATAAAAAACAACTATTTGACAGTGAAACTATACCTTTCCCAAAACATGTCGATAAGGAAACTTTTCCGGCGGATTCCACGATAGCAGTAGAAGGTGAAAGGGAATCGAATAGGTGAAGTGAAACTCAATTCCGACGGATTCCACGATAGGGGTGAATATTTTTGTACATACTTCACAGAAAAATACTTACATAGTTGCTTTTAATCTAAAGTTCCCTGACAAATAATCAGCGGAATATTTCGGGGAAAATAACGGTAATATTTCCATCGGAAATTTATTCACGATAGCTATTTTTCCGTAGGATTTTGTTTCCCCTTTCGAAATTATTCACAATACCTATTTTTTCCGACGGAATTTTTTGTTCAATTTCGAAAATGATTCACGATACCCATTTTGTGAAAAAGGGAAATATTCCGGGGGAAATGCGATTCCCGATAGGGGTGATTGCGTTTTCTTGCGGAAGGTGGCTACCAACAGGATGTAGGAAATGATTTTAATTTGGGTCTTGGCCAACCAACCCTTAGTAAAATCCTAACATCTCTTTTTCTGTTCTTACAGGTTGTCCTAAATAGTTGTGTCGAAGCTATAGACTCCCGCCCATTTTTCACATCATCGCTGGAACACCTCTTTTAAAATTTGTTGCCCACGATATTTTGACGGCAAATCTAGACACCTCGACCACTATCGCCAATATAGCTTACCTATTCTCCATAAGGTACAGGTCCACGCTACAACATATAGCTCTAAATGTTGGAACGATCGACGATCGCATCTGGGAATTCGTACACCTGAAACAGCCTCGTCCTCCACTACTACCACCAACAGAAAAATAAATAAAAACTCCGCCGTCTCATTTTCATACATTTACTTATAAATAATGTACATCAGTTCAATTCAGTTTCACAGTAGATAATATTAATATTACAAAATAGAACAAGACGCTGGGTTAAGATAACAAATTCCATCAAGCGTTTGTGTGTATGTATAGGTTGAAGGAAAAAATGAAAATCAAGTCTTGATAGAGAAAGACAATTAAATGAAGATTTGCTTAAGCTACGTAACGATAACTCCTCATGTCGACTTGAAAGTATGTAATCAAAAATCGGCTTTCATCTAGCTCGGTTTAGGAAAAGAGTGCATCCGAGGCCTTTGTGCTGGACATGTACTGATCGAGCTCCTTATCCAGGTCCTCCTTCTTCACATCGGGCTTATCTAGACCTACAAAAATATGAGAAAATATTAGTAAATCGTGAGTTGGAATTGGCTAAAGAAGCTAATGAAAAACTCAATCTCGTTTGACAAAGCCTGCGGCGAAGCACTCACGAATAGCCTCCTACCGACTTTGGTCCGTTTTTACCTAGTTGCCGTCCTCCGCCACGGGCACTTCCCCGACCACGACTACGACTGCGACCGCGTCGCTGCGGTTGCGGCTGCTGACCAGTACGTAGAGCACCTCCAGTTGCTGCGGCTCCTCTTAGCTGGCTGCGACCTCGACGTTGAGTGCCACGCGTGACACCGCCACGACCACGTGCGTTCTGTTGCGTACCCCTCTTTTGTCTGTTGGCTGGACCGCCTCGGACTGCTGTTCCATTATTGCGCTGTAGGGTAGTTCTGTTGTCACCACGGCTCCTAGAACGAGTCCGTCCACGTGTCACGTTGCCTCTGGTTTTGGCAGCTGGCGCATTTAATCTGCGATTGACTGGAGCTGTCGCCGTTTGAGCGGTATACCTTCCTCCGACACGGTTGAGCCTACTGTGCACGCTATTGGCCAACGTGGCTCCTCTTGCTGTTACAGCCTTGACCGAGTTGCGCCTTTTTTGAATGCGCCCGGAAGCTAAACCCTCCCGCTGTGGAAATCTGCCACCAGCAGGGCGTCCACGACTGACAGATCGAGATCTCCCGGACGGTGGTGCTGTGGTTGGTCGTACGCCCAAGCGGCTTGTGATCGGCACAGATGGTGGGCCACGACTATCCATCAGTCTGCGTGTGCGATCGAGTCTGCCTGTTCGTGACCGACTGCGGACTAATGCGCGGGGTCGGCTGTTCGATCTCAGTGGGAGACGGGAAGCCATTCGCTGGCCGATTCCTGGCTTCGAAGATGGTGAGGGCAATATGGCGACGGCTCGCCGTGTCCTAGAGCGACTCCTAGATCGCATACGTGGCGGCGGTGTCCTGTCAAAATTCGCCTGAGCATTTGGTCGCCACACTGGACGACCAATACGACGAGCGCCACCATTCCCGATGGGCGCTTCATTTCGTCTCCCTCCTCCCATGCGCTCAGATATTCTGGACGCAGAGTTGGATCGTCTCGGGGCACGTCCCAAGAAATCCGCTTCCATTCTGTAGGGGCAAATACACAATATGAGGGTTGGTTTGGGGAATGTTAGACAAAAAAATTCAGATTCTTGATTCTCTACGTGTGTGTGTTCTCAAGAGCCATGCTGGTGTTAAGTCTCTGTCACAGAAAGACAGAGACCCAATGCACTCAGATAGAGTTTAAAGCATTTACAGATATTTACTGGCTGAGTACTACAGAGAGCGATCTTGCGCACGAGCTTGTGTGTTTGGTTCGTTCTTTGTACGCGCGCTGCGTTCTCTCTATGTAACTTTTGTTTTTTTTTTTATTTATTTTTATTGTTTATGACAAATTAAAAGATCATCCTTACGTTGCGACATTTGTTATACTGTTGGCTTTCATCAGATGTCCGCTGGGGCCTAGCCGCAGGGCTTTTATTGATCCGCGTTTCAGTGGAACGCCATTCGAAACCCGGTTGTATGCCGCTGTTTGTGGCTTCGGCTTCATGCTCCTCTGCAATGTTCAAATGGAATGACAAAGAAAAAAGTTTTTGTATCAGTTATGTTATTGTGACTCGGTGTGCTGCACATTCTCTGTCTGTCTAACTTTTGGTTTTCGCGGCCTCTATCGGCCGCATTATATTGGATAAATAATTTGTTTTATTTTCGTTAGTAAGTAGTGATTCGATGCGTACTCTTTTTAGTTTCAATGCTGCCTCCCGTGTGTGCTTCTGGGCCAGTTGTTTTAATAGGCGCCGATTGGCGATCGATGCCACACGACTCACTGGACTGTCGACGCTGCGACGCGATGTTCTCGGTTGGATTTTCGGTTGTGCAGAGAACGCGGTAAAGCGATCGCTTAGCGTCATTTTTGTTGAATTGTTTATGTGGATCTTATTGATTGATGAAACGACTGGGTTTGACATTTTGTTGTTTATTTTTCTATTCTCTTTTGATTATGTTTGTGGTTTTGTTTGGTTTTTTCTTTTTTTCTTTTTTCTTTTGTAGCTTTGTTGTGGCTCTCTTCTTGATTTGTTATTTATATTTTGTTGGCAATTGTTTTGCTTGATTTTTGTTGCACTTTTGTTCTTTGACTATCGATGCTGATCAGCAGTGTTGTTGGCAATGCGCTTCTTCTATCTGAAAATGCGAAACAAGGAAATGGGTTAGCAAGAGCTGGGAGGGATTCATACATTTGTTAAAGTGAAACTGTCGTTCGCTGGAAAATTTATTGTTGCATGTGGCGTTGTACCAGAATGGAACTAAAGGCTGTTCCTTAATAAAAAGTTCTTGCTTCAGACATCAACAAGATCATCAAAGAACCGCCGCTGTTGAGATGCGTTATTAAGGACGAAGGTAAAACCTTTCTTAACTTCAACAAATGCGATTGGAACAGTTTCACAGCCTTCACAGAAAACAAATTTAATAGTTTACAACAACCAACAAACGCTCACGTAGGTGAGAGAGAATTCCGCAAAACAATACAAACAGCAGTAAAACGTTTCGTACCAGCAGGCAGGAACCTAAAATTCGCCCCAATCTCCCACCGGCTGCAATCGCACTCTCAGAAGAACGAGACAATATAAGAAGATCAGACCCTTCCAACCCTAGAATTCATCAACTCAACAACAACATCAAGCGCCACGTGAATAATCCGGGAAAATGCGCAAAGCTGTTCAACAGACTTTTTAATGAGCACCCAGCTTCCCACAACCGAGACAAGAGAGCAACCCAGCGCAAGCTTCACCAACTGCAAATAGAAGACGACAACGATCACTACACCCCAGATCAAGTGTTAGCAGCAATTCAAGCTACAAAATCATCCAAAGCACTCGGACCTGACGGGATATCAATGCTTATGCTAAAACACCTAGGAGCCTCCGGCATCACATATCTAACAGCAATCTTCAACCTCTCAACCCAAAACCTATTGATCCCTGGGTTTTGGAAAACAGGTAGAGTGATCCGACTGCTCAAACCAGGGAAACCTGCAGATCAAGCCAACTCATACCGAACAATCTCTCTTCTATCTCCAGTCGCGAAAATCCTTGAGGCCCTTCTTCTTCCAAAGCTCTCCGAACACCTACTGCTCGCCAATCACCAACACGGATTCCGCAAACTACATAGTACCACATCAGCCCTAAACGTCATCACCAGCCAAATCAGAAATGGCCTAAACCAACCAAGACCCTGCCACAGAACCATAGCTGTAGCCCTAGACCTGTCCAAAGCCTTTGACACAGTCAGCCATGCTACATTGCTCAAAGACATCTTTGAATCATCATTACCAAACTCCACCAAACGCTGGCTTGCTAACTACCTTAGCGGCAGACAATCGTTCGTAGAATTCCGCAACACGAAATCAAAACACAGGGCAATCAAACAAGGAGTACCTCAAGGCGGAGTTCTGTCCCCCCTTCTCTTCAACTACTACATCTCAAAGCTTCCTCCTCCCCCGGCCAGCCGAAAGACGCATCCCTACCATCGCACACCCCAAACTCCTGGGAGTTACATTCGACAACATGTTCAACTTTTCGACACATACCACCAACATCAAAAACCGCCTCAGGTCCAGAAACAACATCATCAAATCACTCGCTGGAAGTTCATGGGGCAAAGACAAAGAAACACTCCTCGTCACCTACAAATTAATTAAGCGACACCATCTGGAAGCACCTCCAAGTATGCAACAACACAGCCATGCGCATCATCACAGGCTGTCATCTCATGGCAGAGGAAGACCACCTTCACGCAGAAACAGCAATGCTCCCGGTCAAAGCGCACAATAACATGCTCTCTGTACAATTCCTTCTAGCCTGCCACTTACCCGAACATCCCAACCACAGCCTCATCTCAACTCCAAAACCTCCTCGGCACATACGCAGATGTATCTTAAACCTGCAAGATGAAATTAACCACCTCACTCAACCACCACACATCAACCCAGAGCAGTACCACGATGGGAAAAACAGCATTCACCAGAACGTTGTATCTAACACAATCACAAACTATAAAGTGAACCTGGTGCTTGGAGGCAGACCCCCACCCATCAATCCCACAGAGAAACTACTCCCAAGATCAACGAGAACCACTCTGGCTCAACTCCGCTCGGGCTGGTGCCATTTACTAAACAATTACATGGCACGCCTTGATCCAAACATATGTCCCCAATGCAACGGAAGCCCACATGATGTGTAACACCTCTTCAACTGTCCGGCCAAACCAACCACACTAACACCTCTAATGCTTTGGACACACCCAACCGAAGTGGCCCAATTCCTAGGACTACAAATCAATGACGAACCAACGAATGACGAATGACGCTGCTACAACAACAACAACAACGAAGGTAAATGCTGGACCTTTGGAGAACTTTCAGACTTCAGAGGTTCAGAACAGAAAAAGATAGAAACATTTTATGGACTGCTGCACACATGGGTCTTCGGTTGAGGTCAAGGACAATGAGCGCCATTACCATGACTTCAAACAATCTTGCTGTAGAAGCAATGCAGCGAGTAGTTTGGGCTATTCTTTTACAGCTTATAAGTGGGACTTAGTTTTCAAGGTAATTGGTAGCTACGCTGAGTGCAGATCAATATAGTAGATCTTTAGTGAAACCAAGTCAAAATTGTGCTCTCAAAAAGCCAAGACATTTGTCCATCGTCACCTAATGAAATGAAACAAATGTAAACTTAAGTCCAACAAAGGTCCCTATGTCCAACGGTATCCAAATAGAAATGATTGCACAGCAATACTATGATTAGAAAGTCCGAGTTTTCAAGATTTTTTGGCGATTGAGAGAAAAGGCCCTGATGATAGTCTGGGCTATCACAGAATCCGACGTACTCGGAATTTTGCTACGAAGCCCGAAAGAACTATCAAAGAATCCGTCGTAAAGTAAATGTTTGCTAGGAATTTCGAAATTCATATCCATCAATTTCCCCTACGACTAAATTCGTAGCAAAAATGTTCCCCTACTACGGTTTCTATGATAGTTCTTTCGGGGTTCGTAGCAAAATTTCGAATACGACGGATTCTGTGATAGCCCAGAGTATCTTCCATTGAACTAACTATGCCGGCGAGACAACCACGCCACACACAAATCAATTCAGATCCAAGTGATGCTCAGCCGAGCTACAAAACAGTTGGGATATCATCTTGTCAGCGCTAATGATACTCCCAAGAAGCTGTTTGGAACTGGTGTACATCTCATTGCTATGGAGAGAAGTGAAAGTGGTTTTCATACCTAAAGCAGGCAAATGCTCTCATGTAAGTCCGAAAGATCTCAGACCTATTAGTCTTTCATCATTTCTTCAAAAAACTTTAGAACGACTGATTGAACCATCTACGCAAAAGCATTCACAAAAAACCTCTGTCAACGGTGCAACGTGCCTATTCTAAGAAAAAATCAATAGAAACGGCTCTAAACACGCTAACGCGCTCTATAGTAGATTCCTTCCGTCATAAGGAGTATACAATGGTTGCATTCTTAGACATAGAAGGCGCTTTCAACAACGTCGACTCATATGCGATCGCCGGTGCTCTGGCAGCTCTGAACGTGGATTCCTCACTTGGCGAGCTGATCAATTTGATGCTCAATATCCGAATTATCAACTCAAGTCTGGGTGAGATTTCTACAAGAAGATCTGTCAGCAGAGGAACCCCGCAAGGTGGTGTCCTATCTCCCCTTCTCTGGAATTTAGTGGTGAATGAACTACTGATATGCCTGGAAGCGGGAGGTCACAATGTGATTGCCTATGCGGACGACGTTGCTATTGCTGTGTCAGGAAGGTACCTAAATACTCTAAAATAACTCCTACAACACGCTCTCAATAAGCTAATAAAATGGGCAAACAATTGTGGGTTGAGTGTAAACCCTCACAAAACGGAACTTGTCCTTTTTTCCAGGAAATACAAGATTCCACACATTGACCCTCCATCTATAAACGGCACTAGGTTAACATTCTCAAATGAAGCTAAATATTTGGGCCTCATTTTTGATAGAAAGTTAACTTGGAAGCCTAACATCCAAGAAAGAGTTAAAAAAGCCACTGTGGCACTTTTCTCTTGCAAAAAAGCCATAGGAAACAAATGGGGTTTACAGCCTCGTATCACTCACTGGCTATACGTCTCCGTCATAAGACCGATACTCACGTACGGTGTGGTTGTCTGGTGGACTGCTTTGGAAAAAGCGGTCAATCGCGATAAGCTAAGCAAAGTCAAAAGAGCGACTTGCTTGTGCATCGGCGGTGCTCTTCGTACTGTCCCCTCTGCTGTACTTGACATCCTGCTCCATCTGGCACCCATTGACATCTTCAGCAGGCAAACGGCAGCTTCTGTAGCCGTAGACCTCAAAGCTACTTCACAATGGACCAGCAAAACAAATGGCCAAGCCGCTATCCTGAACGATTTTAAGAACCTCCCAGGAAATATCGACTACACCACACAAGAACTACAGTTCGATAAGAAATTCCAGGTCTCCATTCCCACTAGATCATTCTGGGAGGAGGGAGCATTCCTGGATGATGAATCGATCCACTTCTTCACAGATGGTTCGAAGACTGTGGACGCTGGACGGTGTTGGTGGTGGTGTCTTCTCCGACAGACTAAATTTTAGTCTCTCCTTCCGTCTTCCTGACATGTCTAGCGACAAGCCGGTAGCCGGATCTGGCCAAAGCTGGATCTAAAACGTTCTATATACTTGATCTCCTTTGATAGGAAGCACATCAGTGCTACAATAGTTGTCATAACAGGACACTGTCTCATAGGCAGGCATGCAACAAGGCTTGGCGTATTTTTAAACGATTTTTGCAGAAGCTGTCTTGACGAGGAGGAGGAAGAAACCATACTCCATCTCCTCTGTACCTGTCCGGCGAGTAGGAAGAATTGAATTTCAGATTCATGTGGTATCACAAGGGACCTCATAATGGTCTAAGTGTGTCGGCTAGCCGACAGCCACTTCAACCTAACCTCAACCTAACCTAACAATTGCAACAATTTTCCCGCGAATTGAAAATTCTTGCAGCGAACTGTCACAATTTATTCACAATCCACATAAAACAATCGCGATCCAAGTCCACCAATGAAAAATTCGTTCGAACTTAACAATGAAGAAACTGATTCGAGGGTACCTGCGACTTAAAAGTTTTCATGTGAAAGAAATGTCAGAACCTGCGAATATAGCAGTTCACAATTCTCTCTCATGTGAATAGTCCTTTAGATAAGTGGTAGGTACTGCCGTAAGTAGGGAGCGCGATGTGTACCGACGATGTCGTTTGAAATATGTGAAGCATGGCTTAAAAGAAAGGCCTGTTGAAGGGGGATTCAAGGCATTTGTTTGTTGGATGCTGGATTCTCTTTCTGGCAAACCGTACAGAGAACAGCGTAAATATATTCCAAAAACATAAATGTTAAAAAAAGAGCCAAGTCCTTCAATTTAAAAACCTCTGACTGACTGACTCAAATTTGGAGTGTTTACTTGGCAAGTTTTCTTTTAGTTACGCCCAATTCAAGGATTGTACAAGGTTGACCAGTGAACAAACAAAATTTAGGTCAGTTATCATGAAATAAGAAGATTTCTCTCTTCATCTGTAGTTCTTTCAGTATTGTTCTACTTTAAAAATCTGGTAGTAAGCCTTCATGATGTGAGAACTTGGCGTACTTTTGGATTTCAGTAGTTTTCACGGTTGACTCGGTACATAGAGGTTGCTTGCTTTAAATCGTTCAAATTTGTGGGTCTTGTTTTTTATACCTCCTGTTTACAATAACGCCATCAGAAAAAAAACATCCGCAGTCAAGTCAGAAGATCTAGGCGCCCAACGGAATGTGCAATTCCTGGAAATCTGTTTATTTGGAAATTTTCTCTTCAGCTCTGAAATAACAGGCCTAGTTATTTGTGGGATTGCATCGTCCTGTTGGAACCACACAGAGTTGAATGGATTTCTAAGTTTCGTTCAAAAAACTATGGCCGGACAATGCATCTCGATGAAACTGCAAACCCCACTGTGGCTCGATCTGCAGTTCCCTCTAATTGAGCATCTTTCCATTAGTGTTACTCCATATTAGGCAATTCTGCTTGTTTACATTGCCGTTGAGACCAGAATGGGCCTCATCCGACATTAAAAGGATGTTCAAGGTAGTGATTTTCTCTTCCACCATTCGAATGATATTCTAGTAAAATTCGGCTAGCCTGTTGGGTTATTTTGGCCTGTTAATTGAACTTTATATAGAAGTGAGCTTAAATGCTTGTGCCAAATTGTCTGCAGTGTTTGTCTTCCTATTCATATCTGCGCAGATAAGTTCCGGGTAGAGACTATAGGATTACTTTGTATGGCAACAGCTACAGCGGCTATGGTTTCCTATGTCCTAACTGAAAAATGTCGATTATAAGGTTTTCTTGCCGCCAAAAGTCCGCCTAAACTTTCTTTTGACTAAAATTATAGACTCTAAGGCATGATAGCGGGGCACTCTCCAAATTCTGGTTCATCGTCCCAATTATTGTTAAATCTAAATGCACAATTCAATCGATTCATTTACACGTTTTCTTTTTGTAGCGCGTTTCATCAGCCACCCTGCATATGAGACAAAGACAAGGGATAGATGTTACCGCAATAAAACCTGCTCATAAATAGATGCCGGAAGGCAAGGAAGAACACATCCAGATCGGATGCAGACACCTTCTCAGTTTTAGCTACGGACGGCCAACACACAGCATTTACATGGAGAATTGCAGAATAAACCGTCGACGGACATCCAGAAAGGTAGATAGTTTCCCGTCGATTCTACTTGCAAGAGGGAGTCAAAGGAATTATTGATGGCAAAGTTCCCATTGAGCCGAATACAACAGATGAAAGTGGCTACCCGATGATGTTGGTAGTCCTGAAGACTACTTGTTCCAGTATATGTAATAAAACATTTACCAGCTCAGCTTAGAGTTGAGTAGAGTTCTGGACCGATAAGATATGGACGCAATCTGAAGTACAAAACCTGCTTCCCAATGTAATACATCAGTTTTGTTGATTTATTCCCTTCGTTACTATTGTTGTCATAGTACCTAAGGGGGGGCGACATTGCGTGTGTTTGAGGGTCATCTAGTGATAAGAGAAAATGCAAGCAATCAGATACAAATGAGTACACTCCTTCACAGTGAAGCCTCTAAAATAGTTTCCATCCTTAAAGGGTCAGGTAAGGAGTAGCAACTAGAAAGCGTAAAATGCGCGCCCCAATTGCTTCCAATGTAAGAGATTACACGATATGCCTACGCCGCCATCAAAGCCAAAGAAGGGCTACCAACGGCAAACAAATGTTGCGATCAAAATTGTAGAAAAGTGCAAGGTTGTCTGTTGTAAAACATTTTGGCCCAACTATTCCCTCGGCCGTTAAAAGGGTCGTGATTATGTAAAGCTAAACTTTCAAACGTTTTCGTGTTCACGAACGATTTACTTCAGCAACTTAGATCTTAGATTCACTGGCTCCAGTTTTTATCTCTTCTACTAAACCAATATTCGCCGCCATCTTATTGTTCGTTTCAAATCAACATTTATGCGAATTTTTGTGAACTCTAGTCCATACGAACCAAATGACGTCATGAGAAAGATGAAAATATGGTGAATGGGATCCTAACCAACCAATTTTACCCAAAAGAGGAAGTAAACGGACACAAAATGATGAAATTTTCTACCGAAATCTGACTCAAGGTCGACAAATAGGTACATAAGGAAATATATATGCAATATTTTCGCATCTGTCACTTTAAAAAATGCATAGACACATCATTTAAATCACCCACGACACAGTAGAAGTAGATCACTCTTTCGGAGAAAATCATGTTTCGAAATTCAATCGGAATTAGTAAACGTTTCTAAAAATAGAAGCTGGTAGGTACATACGGTAAATATAAAATATGTTTTGGCCTAAATTAATGGGCGTCCATTCAAAATTGTTCTCACAAATATCTCTGAAATTCAACAACTTATACTTTAGACTTCATCGCTTGATAAAATTGTGTTTCCATAATCGATAAATTGTAACTTTCCGAAACGTATTAAATTACCTTATTTTCTGCTTGAGGATTTGCTGAAAAAAAAAATGGGCTTCCTCTTCTTTTGCCAGCGAAGGACCGATTTTTTTCTTTTATCAATAGATCAGGAAATTCTGGTTATTTTCGAGTAGTTTTATTGCTTAAACTCTACACAATGATATTTTAGTTCTTTTCACTTTAGTTTAAAATGGTTTTTATTATTAAATTCGTCTATCACTTATCGAAACAGAAACTATTCCTCCGACTTTGTCGAATTATGAAATGAAAATGGCGTATTTGAACAAGATGAACGCATAAAAATAAAATAGTTCATTTTGTAGGCACTGCCATGCCAGCCCTTAAGAAGTTTAATTAGGAACATGCGTACAGTACGAAAGGAAATATTGTGTGATTTACACGGCTACCGTATCACATAGTTGTAAGTTATTTTCAATAAAAGAAGAATATGCATGTTTAAAAGTTATTAATAAATTTTTAATGTTTTTGGTAAATGTAAAATCCGTGTTTCATTTATATAAACTTTTGTTCAGGCAATTTGGTAAGAAAGGAATTTCGATAACTAAAATGTGTCCTAAGTGAATCGTTATGAGCGCGGTATCAACAAGAGAAATTTAATTTAACTAAAAGTTTGCTTGTTTTGCTGAAAAAGTCAAAGCTTATAATGCTTATTTCGCATAATTTGTTTACCACTACTACTAGTAAATTTGTATATTGTTTCCCAATTCATATGAAACTTCTCCAACAGATGCTCGCATTTTGCGTGTACCTTCCATCAAAATCGTCAGGGAGTCAACGGTTTCACACGATTAATGCCCCAGGTCACGTACGGTTTTAGATGAACTTATAAAAACATTCTTCCGACAAACCCGTAGTAAACGAAATCCTTTCGGGTTTGTTTGCTGGGTTGCGAAAAATTCACAACTTTTATCTCTCATACAAATTTCCATTCAAAGTGTACTCACCCACCATTTTTCGCCAGATGGCGCACAATCGCTACGAAGGTAATTATTTTTTGTTTGCTTCGGGTGAATGACATGTGCTGTCATCGGCACTTAAAATTCTTAACCGGACGACAATAACGAATACAAAATCACTTTTTTTTGCTGTTTATCCATGGCTTGGGGCATGAATAAAAAATAATATACCTTATTAAAATCCCACAGCTAGCCAAAGAATAGCAAGAGATTACAAACATTGTGCCGGAAAGGAGAACATCAAACCCACAATGCCGACTCCAGATGTTGACGATTTGATGCTTGATGCCTCGGGCGAAAACGAATAAAATTTGCTAGTTTTTTCTTGCTTACCATAATAAACCTATCGAGAACTATTGCGGGACCAGTACGTGTCAGTCGACAGAAGGTTTTCACAGCGATTGCAACAACAGTCGGGTCTCTAGCTCTATGAAGATTACAAACGATCTCAATATGGGCAACACAGTTCCTGATTTGATTATCTGGTGAGGAGTGTGTTATATAATTTTTGACCCGCGTAATGTATACTCATTTCCGCTTCTGTCACTCGTTTACAGCGGCTTAATTCTGGTCACACTGCTAGTGATCCATTTCTTTTCGGATCTGATGCGTGCCAGTTTGGGGGGATTTTACACACAGCAGACTCTGTCACAGCTGGTGGAATCATATGCCAAGGAGTACTCGTGGCTGCTGAAGTTGATAGTCAATTGCTTCGGCTACAGCTGTGTCTTTATACCAGGCTACCTAATCTATAAGTATGTCGAGCGCACAAGTTACCTGGAGAAGACAAGTGAGTTTTTTTTTATGTTGATTGATTTTGTTATTCCGAATGATCTGTTTACATACGGGAAATTGTATAAACAGATTGAATGCTCGCCTATACACGAAACTGAAGCAGCGGGAAGGAATTTCGCATGAACAGGTATTCTCAGCATAGTCATGCTGAACAAACACAGTCAGTAATATATATAGATACAAGTAGACTAGATAAATGAGAGGTATCATTGAAATTACGTCAGAGATCCGAAAACTGCTGTACTATCAGATGGTCTTTACAAAATCGTGTTTCTGGCTGTAGCTATACATGATCCATAATTGAGATGACATTTATGGTGTTTGCATAGGTTCTTCCTGCACAGCTAGCGTTTGCCCATGACCCATGATACCTTTCCTCGCGACAAAATCAATCTACAACACCGCATCCATTTTTATTGTAAACAAAACCGTCCATAACCCCCGTTGTCCTTTTCAGATAAAACCCTCGTACACTCGGCGGTGCGAATGTGCATCACTGGCTCCACACACAACGACAACGATTCGTTACAAACGAAGGGCGGCGCAGGCACATCATCGCCACCCAATGGCTCGGCTGTCTCATCGCTCAAACGCACAAGTTCTCAGGAGGCTATTCTGCTGATCTACTGTTTCGCCGGTCTAATGTGTTCCTACCTAACATGGGGTGTCCTTCAGGAGAAAATCATGACACAAGAGTACAAGAACTTCGAGGGCACCCCAGCCCACTTCAAAGACTCGCAGTTCCTAGTCTTCGCGAACCGAATGTTGGCCTTTGGCGTGGCTGGTGTTTGCATCAAGGTTCGCCAACCGCCCAGACACCGAACGCCGCTGTTCAAGTACTCGTTTGCTTCCTTTTCGAACATCATGAGTGCTTGGTTCCAGTATGAAGCTCTGAAATTTGTCAACTTCCCAACGCAAGTGCTCGCCAAGTCATGCAAAATCATTCCCGTCATGCTGATGGGCAAAATAATGTCACGCACAAAGTACGAGTCGTATGAGTATCTGACGGCGATAATGATTTCCATGGGCATGATATTCTTTATGACGGGAAGTGCTGACGATAGCAAAGCTTCGTCGGTGACCACTATGACCGGAGTGTTCCTGCTAGCGATGTACATGGTGTTTGACAGTTTTACCACAAACTGGCAGGGTGCGCTGTTTAAGGCGTACTCCATGTCGCCGATACAGATGATGTGCGGCGTGAATTTGTTCAGCACGATATTTACAGCGGCATCCCTGTCGATGCAGGGCGGATTTATGGATTCGCTGTCCTTTGCCACGGAGGTGAGTTGGCACACGTCTGAAGATTGCATTTGTTTGGAATATTTGATTTTGCTTACAGCATCCAAAGTTCATCTTTGACTGTCTCATTCTTTCGATAAGCTCGGCGGTGGGACAGCTGTTTATCTTTTACACGATCTCGGTGTTCGGACCGGTGGTGTTTACTATCATCATGACGTTGCGGCAGGTGAGTTGAATCAACTTAGGAAAAGGTGTATTTCATGGGACAAGGTCTCGACCAGGTATTCATTAGTACAGTGTTTACTGAGCGTGTTGAGTCAGCGTAAAAATGCACTTGAACAATGCTTCATGCGAGGCGCATTGCCCTTTGTATAGCGGGTGGTGGGATGACAACAATGGATACATTGCACTGTGGATCGCATTTGTCGTATATGCAAACAAGTGGTATTTTGTGTCGGGCTCCGTTTACCAAGTAACTGCTTGCAGCTGCTTGTTGCACTTGCGGGCGCATCGACCTGGGCAGTAAGTGTGCAGGAATGCTCGTTTGGCGGTCCTATTCGTCTGCGTTTCAAATGCACGTTTCTACTTTACTACCGGGGTAAGTTTGTGTCCATGCAGAGTTTTTCTTTAGAAGTGAAGCTTATCTCACGCGCTGTTACAGGGTAAAAGATTTGCATTTAAAGAAACAATAAGAAGACGCGTCGTCTAAGTCAGCCCTACAGTTCTTCATTGTAGTTTATTCTCCAAATTCCATCGCACAGAGGACTTTCCGTTTCGAAGAACTGAGTACGATTTTCTTTGACAGGGTCATACTTATACTTATTTGAATATCTCCTACAGGCAAAAGTACTATCAACCCTACAAGGACTGCCTAAAGGTCTACAAAAAATCTATCAGATGAGCTAAGTCACAAGCATGGTCTGAATACTGTCAATCTATCGATACACTTAAGCAATCGGCTAGACTCAGTAAGATTCTATCCAAAGGACACTCCAGTCCATCTTTTAGCAAGAGAACGGACGGAACGTGGACGGAATCCACTGACGAATCCTTGGAACTTCTACTTAACACACACTTTCCTGGTTGTACAGACAACTGCGCAGTCCTGCCCAACTTCCGGGGGAATCTTCCCTCACACCGCGAAGAATTAGAACGCTCTATAACCAAGGAAAAGATCTTCTTGGCCATTCACAGTTTTACTCCGTATAAATCACCAGGACAGGACGGCATTCTTCCCATGATGCTTCAAAAACATGACAGGATAGTTGTGTCCCTACTAGTTGAAATTTACAGAAGCAGTATCCTACTAAATCACAGTCAGTCAGTCTTGGAAGTATGTCCGAGTAGTTTTCATACCGAAAGTCGGCAAAAGAGGTCACGAATCCGCGGAGGACTTCCGACCTATTAGCTTAACCTCCTTCATACTCAAAACTTTAGAACGTGTACTTGAGCTTCACATAAAAACAGGCCTGGAAAGGTCTCCCTTATGTAACTCACAACACGCATACCTCAAGGGCAGGTCGACGGAAACCGCTCTTCATGTAGTAGTGTGTACGGTTGGAAGGTCACTCTCCCATCAACCTTCTAGATATAGAGGACGCCTTTAACAACGTCCACACTGAATCAATCCAGGAATCTCTCCTAGAACTAGGTGTAGAGGATTTCGTCACTTCATGGATCATTTCCATGCTCAAAACAAGGATCACTCAAGCAAAACTCGGTAACATCATTCTAACCAAATCAGTCAGCAGAGGAACACCTCAAGGTGGGGTGATCTCGCCTCTCTTATGGATTATGGTACTTAACAAAATCCTTCAAGTCTTGACAGTGAAGGTATCAAAGTTGTGCGTGTGCGGATGACGTCGTCAGGAATGTTTCTGAACGTGATAAGCGAAATCATGGAAAGAGCTCTGGGTAAGATTAGCGGTTGGGCTACAAGTTGTGGTCTTAGCGTTAACCCAAGCAAAACTGAACTGATGCTTTGCACCATCAAAACCAAAATACCAACCTTCTGACTTCCCTGCTTAAATAACTAAAATCTTCCTTTATGGACCTGCGCAAAGCACCTTGGAGTCATGCTTGACCCCAAACTTAACTGGAAGCATAATATCGAACACCGAGCGCGGAAGGCAAGCATAGCTTTCTACACTTGTAGTAAAACCTTCGGCAAGAAGTGGGGTCTTCAACCAAAGCTGGTTCGTTTTATGTACACAGCGGTGGTTCGTCCCATCCTCACCTACGGATCACTGGCCCGCTTTAAGCAAAGCCTATAACATGACTAAATTAAGTAGAGTCCGAAGAAGGACTGGAATTGGAATCAAGTACGACCGATGCGCTCAGTGTGATTCTCAATTTTCTGCCAGTGGATCTGCATATGAAAAACATTGCCGCGTGTAGCGCTGTTAGTATGAAGGAATCTAAATGTTGGTCCGAAAGTTCTTATGGCCATACCAGCATCCTACTTTCCCTTCCTCACGGCATACGTCGTATATCTATGGACTACATTGTACCCAAACTCAATTTCCATAAAAACTTCTCTGTTCGATTCCCCTTTAGATCAGAATGGGAGGAGAATGCGGTCGTAAATGAATTCGACATACCTATCTTCACAGATGGTTCCAAGATGAACTGTGGAGTAGGAGCAGGCATTTTCTTAACAGAATTAAACATCGCTAAACCTCTTCGCCTTCCCAACGCAGCCAGCGTATTTCAAGCAGAAGTACTTGCAATCAAGGAGGCGTGTAGTCGGCTCCTTAGGCATCTTTGTCGACAGTCAGGCCTCAGGCCGCGATTAAAGCGGTTGGTTCAACTAAGTCAACGTCCAAGCTTGTTGTGGAATGCAGGGAGACACTGACCAGGGCTTGTCATCTCACGTAGCCAAGCTTGGCATTCCCCATAACACCCACTGCCGTAGCTGCGCTGACACAAACAAGAGTGAAACAGTGTTCCATCTTCTTTGTGAGTGTCCTTTCGGCCATCCAAAGCATTCATTTCAGCATGATCATCAAATTTCTCAACTCCACGGGCTTCATCCCCCTTTATGTTCAGGTTCCTTTAGTTGTGTTGGGTCCTTTTCTACTTGTGCGCGCCATACCTAAGGTGATATCTTTGCCTAATGATCTCTCTGAGTTGGAATCGAAAGCGTTGGTGTCGATTCGCTCTACATGTTCTAGCCATTTTAGACGACTGATGCGTACCTTTCTAAAGCTCTCTATGTCCTTGAGTTCATTGTAACACCCCCTCCTTCAAAGACCGAAAATTGCATGAGAATTAGATGCTTTGTAAAGGTCAATAAGGACAGGTTGATGCTGAACTGGAATGAAACAAGCTGTGTGTGTGAGGTACTAACCGAATGCCCCTATGTACGGAATATAACATCTTTCAAATGTCCGCCGCGGCTTCTGACAGTGGCACGGATCTAAGTGGTCCAATTTTGACCACTGCCGTCTATATCCGGCTGAATTTGAGCCATGGCATTGGTTATGTTGCCTCTAAGGACATCAGTTGATTGCGGCTTATTGGCATGGACCTGCGACTGCAGTAAACCGCACAAGAAAAATTCTAGGGGGGTCAAATCGCACGATCTTAGTTGCCAATTCACGTCAACTTTACGGGAGATAATCAATCGTCAAATCGTTTCTTGGGCCAAGAAAAATCGGTTAGCAATGTTGGTTGTTGTTGGTTTCAAAAAAGTGCGTACCAATGTGCGACCCAAAATTCGCACCAATCAGTAACTTTTTGTGGATGCATTGCCACCTGGTGAACCTTGTGTGGGTTGGCATCTTCCCATATATGAGGCAATTTAACTTGTCATATAGGAATTCATCCAAAAATGCGCCTCGTCGCTAAACCAGATTTTTCGGTCATATTGAGATTCCTTGTCTAAGCTCAGTCAGCAAACAAAGGGCGTCGCCTATGGTCCTTAATTTTGAGCTTCAGTTGAACCTTGATCGAATGTGGCCCGCCTGAAAATTCGTAAAATAGAAATCTGCGATAGGCCGACTTCTTGTGCAGGACGGTGACTTTACTGCCTCGGGTTCTCCTGAACACTTTCATGGACCGTGGGCCTGGGGCTGTTTTTGGTCGATCTGGCGTTCCTTTGACGTATGGATGTTAACTGTTGATGTTGATTCTTATACTCTTTCCACACCAATCCCAAAACCGCATTTTCGTCGAAAACTCGTCGATGCATTCACACCGACCACAAACTCGTTATCGTTTTCGTTTGACGTTTCAATCAGCTGTGAGACACTAGTCTTTAAAATTCGGTGCAAACTTTTGTAGCTACAAATTTCGATCGCATTATTTAAAAAACAAAATGAATTTAGTGCATTTAAAAATAATTTTAGCCCATCGATTAATTGTGGAAAATGATTTTAAGTTGTGAGTTGTGACATTTGTTCGGTCAGCCATTCTGCTAAAATTGCTGAATATTGCAAAAGGTAATGTTCGTTTCAACAGCCCAACGATTGGAAGTCGTTTTCGTGAAAAACGAATGCAAACACGACTCGTTGAAATATGTATGGGAAAACTTCTGTTTTCGATTAAGTTTTCGTGTATTTTGGCTAAAACCAGGTTTTGGGCTTGGTGTCAAAAGTCTATAAGCGGTTGCTGGAATTTAGCTACCAAACTTTGGAGAGTCGACTTTCAAGAACCGCCGCGTATACCGGAAAATGGTTGCAACGTGTGCATTGACGAAGACTCATTATAATAATAAAGTCTTGTAATTTGGACGTGCTGCTCAATCTTGTAACTGCAATTTGTTGGGTGGGAACCTTGTAAGTATGATCGACATGAAAGTTTGATGTTATTTCAAGGTTGTAACGGGTGATTTTTTAGCTGGTTTGGTTTTGGCAACACTGGTTTTGACAGCTGACGTGTGTTTAGTACCTTGTGTCACTGTCAAACAGCTTCAGTTTGGTTTGCAATTTAACCATGGATCGTCTTACAAATAAACAACGCTTGCAAATTATTGAATTTTACTATCAAAATTCGTGCTCGGTTCGAAATGTTCATTTTCGCTTTTTTATCGAAAAATTGTGTTCAGCGATGAGGCTCATTTTTGGTTGAATGGGTACGTAAATAAGCAAAATTGCCGCATTTGGAGTGAAGATCAGCCAGAAGCATTGCAACAGCTACCAATGCATCCCGAAAAAGCCACTGTTTGGTGCGGTTTATGGGCCGGCGGCATTATTGGGCCATAGTTCTTCAAAAGCCGTGTTTTATTATCAGCGTGATCTGATCCGAATCAGATCACGAAAATAAAACAATACGGATCATAGACGAGTTGTGGCAACAGTTGCTTTCAAAAGACGACCACGCCACCAGCCATATTGCAGACATTTTGTACAACGACATTTCAGTTGCTTGTCGGGGGTGTTGCCATATCAATCAAATTAATCATTTTTAATTTTTGAAGGTGAGAGTTTTTTAAGAACTTATTTAAAGTGTTTACAATCAGTTCGAAATATAATGAACACCGCAGTTTACACATCTGGTCCACTTAGATTGGATTAATTCTTAAAAAAAGCATTATACTTTTCATAATATTACCATAATTCTCTCTCTGCACACACACAAAATACGTTTGATTGTTAAAATCGTCACTCTGCGAAAACAGTTGCAGTTATAAAATAGTTTAAATTTATGCAGCCTGCTTGTTTACATTTTTCATTAGATATTCCGAGATTTTCTGGACATTTGTACCTGATTTGTACTTTATGTAAAAACAAAAAACAACTCTCACCTTTCTGCCGGAAAACTTGTGAAACAATTATTATTTACGAACTGCGACACATTTCATAAACATTTTTTGTTAAACATTTACTCAAAAAATTATGGAATTCGCTGGGCTTGTCATACCTTTACAGAATTAAAAAGCAAAATCTCCAAGGACGGGAAATTTATTGGATGTAAAAAAATGCTGATTGATTTTTTGTGCTATGAAGAGTATTGTATTTTTTAGTCTGGCAACGTGACTGTGTGGCTATCTTTTACAGGCACACCAACGGAACAAACAGCGCCAAACAGCGCTGCGAGCAATAGTAGAAATAATTTTCAGATCATGGTTCATGATCTCGATGAGAAGCAGGATCATATGCTGTTGTTGTAAGTGCATGTAAATCGATGATCTATATAGATCATGGCTGATAATAAAACACGGCTAAAGATGATGCGAATCGCAGCGTTACTGTCAATGGTGAACGCTACCGAGCGATGATAACAAACTTTTTTTTTTGTCCGAAATGGAAGTTCTTGACTTGCATGATATGTGGTTTCAACAAGACGGTGCCACATGCCACACAGCACGCGAAACAATGGCGCAATTGCGAGGCGAGTTTGGTGAAAAGTTAATTTCACGTTTCGGGCCGGTCAATTGGCCGCCTAGATCGTGCGATTTGACACCATTAGATTATTTTTTGTGGGGGTATGTCAAGGCTAATGTGTATAGGGGCAAGCCCGCTTCGATTGACGCACTGGAAGCCAACATCCATGCATTCATTCGTGAGATACCGGCCGATATGTGTGAAAGAGTATGCCAAAATTGGACTCAGCGGATGGGCTACCTGAGACGCAGCCGCGGTCAACATTTGCATGAAATTATCTTTAAACATTAAATTGCAAGGTTCAAACTATCGATTCAAATAAATATTTCATTCATTTTTTCGAATTTTTTGTGTTTTTTTTTTTTTTTTTTAAGTTCTAAAGCTCTTAAAAAATCACCCTTTATATTTGCAATATGTGAAGCACCCGTGTGTCCTTGTCGATTTTCCGCCCGGTGTTATGTTGCCGTAATGTAGCCCCATATTTATAATCTTTTGTATTTTTAAATGTAAAGTAGATTTTTTTAGATTAGATTAGATAGATTATTTGTTCACTTTAAAATTCATTACAAATAAAGTTTACAAAATAAAGTAGTAAGCATGGCAGTGCCGTCTGCCCGATTGGCAATATATTTATATAATGTATGCAAATAAGTATCTTGTAGCAAAATAAAATGAATTAATATTTATCAAAAGTTGCCTGATAATATTCTCCCCCGATATTGTAGCGCAATTTTACAATATTTGAATAAACTAGGAACATTTACATCATTGAGGAGTGTTACAACTTGGTTCTCAGATAGGGTATCGCTTCCCAATATATTCCTTCTCGTTTCTTTCAATATTGGACACCTTCCAATGAAATGATATGTATCTTCCCTTTCTGCTAAGTTACACAAGCTGCATAGTTGACGTAGATCTTCTCTATGTGGAATATAATTAAGCTGTAGAAGTTCGCCCCGCAGTCTCAGAATCATCGCTATTTCATCAATGCTGCATTCATCTCTAAAATAATTTTTCTGTAACAAATTGTGGTTTAAGCGGCCGTAGATAGTTCTGTGTAGCGACCCCACAGCTTCCTCTAAGTGCCGCGCCATATCTAGCTCATCGGTATACTTAGGCCCATTTTATTCACTCGAAGTTGAACACAACTCGGGCAGTTTTCCATGAACATTCATACTAAAATTGTTGGTAACAAGTACCCCCAGGTATTTATATTTCTTCACAACTTCAATTGTTTCGCCTCTATAATGCCATTTTTCATTAGCACTCATTTGACCCCCCCCCCCCCCCCTTTTTTTTTAATATCATCACCTTTGATTTATCCAAATTAACTATCAAACTCCATAACGTGCAGTAGGTAACTACTTAGGCGGTTGATCATAAGCTGTAAAGCTTCTGGAGAGTATGCCAATAGTAGTATGTCATCTGCGAATAAGAGAGCCTTGATAAGCACTCCTGCATACATTATTCCTCCCGGAAAGAAGTCAATTATATCCTCTATGAAGAGTGCGAAAAGGCTTGGACTTAAAGAGCAGCCCTGTCTTACTCCAGAGCATGATTCAAACCACTCCGATAATACGTTCCCGTTCCAAACTGCTGCTTTTGTATCACTATAAAGATTTTGTAGTGCACGTCCTCGTCCATATTTTAGTGACATCCCCATGTTGTAGAGTTTGTAAAATAAAGAGTGGCGGTCTACCGTGTCAAAGGCTGCTTTGAAATCCACAAAGAACGCATAAAGTTTTTTACCCTGCTGGCAGAAGTATTCAACGATACTATTTAAAACGAACAAGTGATCAATAGTAGAATATGCTGGCCTAAACCCGGCTTGGAACTCTTTCAGCAGCTTGTTTTCTCCTATCCACTGATTAAGTCGGCTTTGCATTATTGCTGTGAAAATTTTGTATGCTGCATTTAGAAATGAAATACCTACCTCTATAGTTTGCGGGATTTGTAGTCGAACCTTTTTTATAGATCGGAAAAATTAAAGATTCCTTAAATCGTTGTGGTGCTTCTCCTGTCTCTAAGATGGTGTTAAATAAAGAGATAAGCCCAAGGTGCAGATCGTTAGTACCATGCTTATAGAATTCAGAAGGTATACTGTCCGAACCTGCAGCTTTACCATCCTTCAAGGTAGTTATAGCCTGCATAAATTCATGCAGAGAGATCCGTCTGTCCAGTATAATATCATTCTGGTGTGCTGGTGTAGCATAATGGAAGTGTATGTCCCTATCAGATGGGTTTAATAGTCTTTTAAAATGATCTGAGAGGATCTTTGGATCTAGATCGTTGGTCATGGTATACTTCCCACCGTTGAGTTTTCTTGCACGCTTCCAGAAGTCCGCAGAATTATTACAACGCGACAGTAGCCTAGCCTCTGCGTCATAGTGATTCGTCTTCTTTATTTTACACTATTTGCTTTAATATAAGCGTCCTTCATTGCGCCCTCATTGAATTGGCGGAATAACTTAAGGCAGGTAAAAGAAATCTGCCTCGCCTTTGCGCACTCCTGGTCAAACCACGGCTCTTTGAACTGCCTTCCTTTAATCCTTTGTTTATTACTTGGGTATGAGTCCTTTATAATTTGTCCAATTTGGGCGAAATCATCCTCGGTATGTACCTGAAGTCGTTCATCGAGTTGTAAAGTATTAACTGATGTAAGTTGAGGTGCATTTCCCCACCATTGTATGCCATACCTTTTAGATGTGAATCAACCAGTCCAAAGTACCTTTGCCTTAAAACCTATGCTGGGCAATGGTATCTAAGGTGAAAAAAAACGTACGCACTCTGCCGCTTTTTCGTGATCATCACCTTAATGTGGAAACTCCATTTGAGATTGTAAACACGTGTCCAACTCCAAGGTGTTTATATGTTGATCCGTTTTCCATTGTGTCTGAGCAATTGTCCTCCCTTTGTAGGTGAAGATGGTCTTGTTCCCTATGCAAGCATTGAACTTCGCGCACTTTCATTTTAATCTTGTATTTCTTAATGTGTGGGGGACGAATATTATTTTTTTTTTTGCATTTATTAAAAGACCTTGATCATGGCACCATGCTGTAACAGCACCAAATTCTTTTTGCATAATTGCCCCCGCTATCTCCTCGTTTCGATGGCTTACTACAATTGCTGTGTCATCAGCGTTTATGCATATTCAATTCAATTCAATTTCAATTCAATTCAATTTATTTACAAAGGAGAGTACAAATAAGAACAATAGTCTTTTATAGTACATGATTTTGGAAAACAAAAACTTAAATAAAACTTATATAAAACTAGAGACATATACGCGTAGAGGAGTGAAAAATCGAAAGAGAGGGGGAAGAAAAAGCTGTAAGGAAGGAGACAGAAAATAAAAGAAGTTGTTACTGTTGTCAAGTATAGGTAATTCTGATTATATATACTGCAGTGCAGCATTTTTAAATTTGTTAGCTCCAATTATTTGCCTAGTTGCGATTGGGAGGGAGTTCCATAGTCTGGCCGCATGAACGAAAAAGAGGCGCGAAGAGTTTAAGTAATTAGATGTGGGCATTATAAGATTTTGAGTCCTGGTGGATTGAGCAAATCGAAGTTTCTCAAAGAGATATGCAGGGGATCTTTTGTTAACGAGATTATGCATGAACTTGCAACACCTAAGATCTAGAAATTGTTGAAACGTACAACCAATTACCAGTTTGTGGTAGTGCGATATATGGTCATGGCGACGCAGACCAAATATATACCTAATGGCATCGTTGAACGCGACAAGCAACTTGTGGTGAGAGTGGGAATCGAGTTTGCAGTATACGATAGTTGAATAGTCAATAATCGGAACGAATAATGTTTTGACAAGCCTTAATTTTGTATCTACTGGGGTGAAGCTAGAAGACTTCCAGAGTTTTAGCAGCCGGGTAAAATAAATTACTAAGAATCTTTTTCTTTAAAATAATTAAAATTTTATTTATAGAATTCCTTAGGAGCTAAGATACATGTAGGTAGTATTCTCTACGATATAATTATAACTAACTAAAGGAACCAAAATGTTCCTATATATATATGAGGTATCGATATGGTTTTACGATACCTACCTAAAAATAGATAACGAGTGTTATCTTGTTTAGTTGGGTCATTCGGCATTCCTCTTAATCTTTTCCCAGAAAGATACTTGGGATGTTTGTTTGGTCCGTTGATACTGAGGGTAGTCCGTCGCCATCTGGTTGGCATGTGTGGTGTCCGTTATTTGTTATCTCTAACATAACTGGCATACCTATATTCGACCAACTATGCAATTTATTTGGTCTACAGCGGAGAGTGAGTGATTTATTTTGAAACCAAGATTTGTGACAGTGTCAACAAACTTGATTTGCATATTGTTTAAAAACACGGGTGGTAGCTCACTGGTATCACAATATTTTTTGGATATCAAAATCATTTGAGATTTTTCTGGATTGAGGTTTAACCCATTGGAAAGGGACCAGCTATAAATTTTTAAAAGATCCTCATTTATTCTAGCTATTAGATCCTCCACCAGTCCGATTGGTCGTGAAAGATAAACCTGGGCATCATCTGCATACAGGTGAAAAGACACATTCGAACAAACACTGGGCAGATCATTAATATACAAGCAGAATAGTATTGGTCCTAATATCGATCCCTGTGGTACCCCTGTTAATAAGGCTCTAAATTCGGATGATTTTCCATCATGCACTACCCTTTGGTAACGATTCTGCAGGAAATTATTTATAAGGCGCACTGATCTTTCACTAAAGCCAAAATATATCCCGTGCTTTGTTTAAGAACTGAGAGAAAGTCATTTACATATGTTATGAAAAGCAGTGGACCTAGTTTCGAACCTTGGGGAACTCCATAAATTATGCTTTCTTCTTCACTATACTTGTCCATTGTGGTCGCAGTGGCTTAGTGGTTAGTGTGTTGGACTACTAAGCGAGGAGTCCCAGGTTGGAATCCCGCAAAAACCCAAATTCCAACTCAGGGTTTTTTTCACTGCGCCACCTCTCGCGAACGTCTGACAAACATCCGAGAGTATAACTGTCATGAAAGAGCTTCTCAATCGGCCCGTTTGGAACCGTCATAAAATTGTAGATACCTTCCATTCGTTCCAAAAATTAAAAACTCACACAAAACGAATGGTTGCGAGAAGCTAGGCCCTGGGTCCCTACAGACCTGTTGCGCCAACTATTATTATTATACTTGTCCATGATTTTGACATTAAACTTTCTCCCTTGGCGTGGCGGTAGCTTTTAAACCATTTCAATATAGGTCCTCGTACGCCTACTTTTTCCTGTTGCGTTGTTATATTTGCATGACTTAGGGTTTCTTAAAGTCGGTAAATATTGCTATTGAATTCTGATTTTATCAATACTTAATGAAAGGATGGAAATTGGCCTATTGCTTCCTATTTCATTTTTCCTTCAGCCTTTAAGAATAGGGCGCACTATTGATGTTTTCAGCCACATAGGAACTGACTGACTGCAAAAGACTCATATTCACTATTTGTGTTATTACTGGAGCCAGATTCTTTGCATTGGTTTTTAGATCTTAAGGTCTCATTTTATCGATTCCTGTTGATTTATTTTCTTTCATAGAACTAAAAATATTTTCTACTTCTGTTACAATAACTTCTTCTATAAATATTGAGCGTTGTGTGCTGTTTGTAGGACCTGAAATATTCTGTGGTTACATTCGTGAACCGTATTGGCTACTTCAGACAAAAGCCTTCTCGAGAACTTATTCACGAGATTTCCGTATTTGTCTGTGTTTCCGAAATTCTTCGATATGACTTCATCGAGGTGACTTGACTTCTAGCCGCCACATGCTGCCAACTTCAAAGATCGACCCGTTCCAATTGAAAAACCCTTTAGTCTAGACTCTAGAGTTTACCTAGTTCGTGTCAACAGTCGTACTGCATTTGTTGTTTATCGAGTTTGGGTAGCGTAACGAGTTTCCTGAGGAGAAATACTGCAGTGTGTAGGTTCTCTGGACGTGGATATCATTCCCAAATCAAATCCTCAGTCGTTTACACACTATGGAGATGGACTACGCGTTTTTGAAGTTATTACTTCTTTAGGCGCGTTGGGCACTTTTAGATTGAAAGAAATTAGTGAATTCGCGTCACCTTAAAAACGACACCGCGTCATCGTCACCGAAAAAACGACACCGCGTCATCGTCACCGAAAAAACGACACCGCGTCATCGTCACCGAAAAAACGACACCGCGTCATCGTCACCGAGAAACCGACACCCGATAGATGGCGCTGTTGTCCATTTTTTTGAGAAACTCAACCGATCCCAATGAAACTTTGTTTGTGTGCATGGTTGTATGCAGCTAGATAGATAGGATAGTTTTGGACCCGATAGGTGGCGCTGTTGTCGATTTTTTGAGAAACTCAACCGATCTCAATGAAACTTTGTTTGTGTGCATGGTTGGATGCAGCTAGAATGATAGGATAGTTTTGGACCCGATAGGTGGCGCTGTTGTCGATTTTTTTGAGAAACTCAACCGATCTCAATGAAACTTTGTTTGTGTGCATGGTTGTATGCAGCTAGAAAGATAGGATAGTTTTGGACCCGATAGGTGGCGCTGTTGTCGATTTTTTTGAGAAACTCAACCGATCTCAATGAAACTTTGTTTGTGTGCATGGTTGTATGCAGCTAGAAAGATAGGATAGTTTTGGACCCGATAGGTGGCGCTGTTGTCGATTTTTTGAGAAACTCAACCGATCTCAATGAAACTTTGTTTGTGTGCATGGTTGTATGCAGCTAGAAAGATAGGATAGTTTTGGACCCGATAGGTGGCGCTGTTGTCGATTTTTTTGAGAAACTCAACCGATCTCAATGAAACTTTGTTTGTGTGCATGGTTGTATGCAGCTAGAAAGATAGGTTAGTTTTGGACCCGATAGGTGGCGCTGTTGTCGATTTTTTTGAGAAACTCAACCGATCTCAATGAAACTTTGTTTGTGCGCATGGTTGTATGCAGCTAGAAAGATAGGATAGTTTTGGACCCGATAGGTGGCGCTATTGTCGATTTTTTGAGGAACTCAACTGATCTCAATGAAACTTTGTTTGTGTGCATGGTTGTATGCAGCTAGAAAGATAGGATAGTTTTGGACCCGATAGGTGGTGCTGTTGTCGATTTTTTTGAGAAACTCAACCGATCTCAATGAAACTTTGTTTGTGTGCATGGTTGTATGCAGCTAGAAAGATAGGATAGTTTTGGACCCGATAGGTGGCGCTGTTGTCGATTTTTTTGAGAAACTCAACCGATCTCAATGAAACTTTGCTTGTGTGCATGGTTGTATGCAGCTAGAAAGATAGGATAGTTTTGGACCCGATAGGTGGCGCTGTTGTCGATTTTTTTGAGAAACTCAACCGATCTCAATGAAACTTTGTTTGTGTGCATGGTTGTATGCAGCTAGAAAGATAGGATAGTTTTGGACCCGATAGGTGGCGCTGTTGTCGATTTTTTTGAGAAACTCAACCGATCTCAATGAAACTTTGTTTGTGTGCATGGTTGTATGCAGCTAGAAAGATAGGATAGTTTTGGACCCGATAGGTGGCGCTGTTGTCGATTTTTTTGAGAAACTCAACCGATCTCAATGAATCTTTGTTTGTGTGCATGGTTGGATGCAGCTAGAATGATAGGATAGTTTTGGACCCGATAGGTGGCGCTGTTGTCGATTTTTTGAGAAACTCAACCGATCTCAATGAAACTTTGTTTGTGTGCGTGGTTGTATGCAGCTAGAAAGATAGGATAGTTTTGGACCCGATAGGTGGCGCTGTTGTCGATTTTTTTGAGAAACTTAACCGATCTCAATGAAACTTTGTTTGTGTGCATGGTTGTATGCAGCTAGATAGATAGGATAGTTTTGGACCCGATAGGTGGCGCTGTTGTCGATTTTTTGAGAAACTCAACCGATCCAAATGAAACTTTGTTTGTGTGCATGTTTGTATGCAGCTAGAAAGATAGGATAGTTTTGGACCCGATAGGTGGCGCTGTTGTCGATTTTTTTGAGAAACTCAACCGATCTCAATGAATCTTTGTTTGTGTGCATGGTTGTATGCAGCTAGAAAGATAGGATAGTTTTGGACCCGATAGGTGGCGCTGTTGTCCATTTTCCGAGAAACTCAGCCGATCTCAATGAAACTTTGTGTGTGTGCATGGTTGTACGCAGCTAGAAAGATAGGATAGTTTTGGACCCGATAGGTGGCGCTGTTGTCGATTTTTTTGAGAAACTCAACCGATCTCAATGAAACTTTGTTTGTGTACATGGTTGTATGCAGCTAGAAAGATAGGAGAGTTTTGGACCCGATAGGTGGCGCTGTTGTCGATTTTTTTGAGAAACTCAACCGATCTCAATGAAACTTTGTTTGTGTGCATGTTTGTATGCAGCTAGAAAGATAGGATAGTTTTGGACCCGATAGGTGGCGCTGTTGTCGATTTTTTTGAGAAACTCAACCGATCTCAATGAATCTTTGTTTGTGTGCATGGTTGTATGCAGCTAGAAAGATAGGATAGTTTTGGACCCGATAGGTGGCGCTGTTGTCGATTTTTTTGAGAAACTCAACCGATCTCAATGAAACTTTGTTTGTGTGCATGGTTGTATGCAGCTAGAAAGATAGGATAGTTCTGGACCCGATAGGTGGCGCTGTTGTCGATTTTTTGAGAAACTCAACCGATCTCAATGTAAATTTGTTTGTGTGCATGGTTGGATGCAGCTAGAATGATAGTATAGTTTTGGACCCGATAGGTGGCGCTGTTGTCGATTTTTTTGAGAAACTCAACCGATCTCAATGAAACTTTGTTTGTGTGCATGGTTGTATGCAGCTAGAAAGATAGGATAGTTTTGGACCCGATAGGTGGCGCTGTTGTCGATTTTTTTGAGAAACTCAACCGATCTCAATGAAACTTTGTTTGTGTGCATCGTTTTATGCAGCTAGAAAGATAGGATAGTTTTGGACCCGATAGGTGGCGCTGTTGTCCATTTTCCGAGAAACTCAGCCGATCTCAATGAAACTTTGTGTGTGTGCATGGTTGTACGCAGCTAGAAAGATAGGATAGTTTTGGAATAGTTGTAAAATAATATGCATTATTTTTCATGTACCTTCAAAAGCGCTTTAAATGAAAGTAAAAATTATCATATAATATTTGTAGAAGTAGTTTATAATAATCAATAAAGAAACACTTCATTTAACAGTATTTCCTGACGATTCGAAAGATGCACATGTAATTGTTCAAGTAATAACTTCTGTCGGCACTCCCGGAGTGCTTGTCTTTTTTTTTTTTTTTAATTCTTTCGATCTAGAGTGAGCCTGAGCATCCCTATTTTAACTACTTGTCAAGAAGCTCCATGAAGTTTCTCTCCTATCGTCCAGCCTCCTATTCTGACCAATTCTTCTCTTAAATAAACCTAAATACAACCACCACGGACTTGTGAATTTATTTTCTCCTTTTCTGTCTTTTCAGGCCGCTGCTATAATGCTGTCATGTATCATCTACAACCACAGTATATCAATTGTGGGCGTCTTTGGTGTGATGATCGTATTTCTGGCAATCTTTCTTCGGGTATATTGCAACCAAAGACTAAAAGCCATTCGAAAACGGGCTGAGGCAAGTCGCCCGAAAATGGCTGTCTAGTATTAGCGGACAAAGTGTTTATCGAATCTTTTAAAGTGGATTTACCAATCGTAGTGCTTTTGTAGATAGACTGTTGGTAGTGCGTCTCATTAGAAAAGTCTACTACGGTGGTCACTTCAAACATACAAGTGGCCCCTGCCCAGATTATTCGTTAGGCGCTGTTCTTTTTTTTTTTTTTTTTACATATATATAACGTGTTAACTATAAACAATGTGTAAGTCTCAATGAAATTCGAACGAACCTCATAAAAGGTTCAGTTTACGTGTTCGTATACTTAAGGGCCTCGCCGCACTCGATATCTACTTAATTATTTCAAATAACGATGTTGTAATTTTTGGTAAATAATACTAATGCTTTCCATGTACAGTTCTTTTGATTTAAATTAAGAAACAGAATATAAATATATATTTTTTTATATTATTGGATAACCTATGTGTATTTTGATAGGTGTACGCTGATGCTACTTGATAATTGTATGTAGGTACTATTGTGTTTTATTATTGTAATACGTGTCGTGCAATTCGGAATATTTTACAATTTACTTAAACAAATATAGAATGTTTATATGCTTGAATGAGTTTGAAATGCTGGTCGTCTTATTTATAAAGGAAGTGTCACGATGGAGCTTGAAAATGTGGACGAGGACAATTCACAAGAGTTCTTCGAATGTATCCAGGTTTGTTACTTTACTTTTGTAGTAAGAATGAAAAGAAAAAGGCTGTCAAAATGGCAGTGTTGGGATCAAAAAAGTTGCGAAAAGGAAAGCAAACGCTTTTGTTTATGAAAAACTACAGCGAGGAGGAATTTCGTCGCCACTTTCAAAAAGAATCTTGAGGAGAACATTCCGTTATATTTTGCCGCCTGATGATACCATTGGATACCATTTCAATCCGCAGGAAATGAAAACATATGCACTCCAAATAGGACAACAAATTTTAAATCATCTGTCAATAGCCACGTAATTGACAGCTTGTCCAATTCTTAAACCAAGAAATTTGATGAGTAAAAACTCGGATGATTCTCAGTGAAGAATCTCTCGATGACACTCTCTTTTACGAATTTTTCAAGTTCAGGAACGGCATTGAGTACTAATTCGTAAGAATTCCCAAGTGTAAGTAAAAATTCGTAAATTTAAAAGTTAAGAAACAGACGTCATGATAGATTGTATATTTTTTATGTTTCAGCAGCTGTCAAAATTCCGGCTCAGTGATTTGTAAATACACAACTTCGTCTTGAGGTCAGTCGTTATTAATGTCGTTTTCCATTGGTTTCACTCGGGGATCCACTCATTCTGTAGTCCAATGGAAAAAGAAAACTGTTTCTGATTGAATCCACAAGAGTATTGGTGAAATGCCAAAAAATAATCTACGACAGCCGTCAGTTGACTTGTATAAAATACACAAACTACACTTCTTGTGTGAGTGCTTCTTGAGTGGATTCTGACTTCAAATCCAGAAGCGAAATACTCTCCTCAGAATCACCAGAAGAGTATTTTTGTGCCAATGGAACGGTTTCAGAAGTGATTTTTTCGATTCCGGACTCCCCCGGACGCTTCTTTTTGCCCAATGGAAAACGACGTAAGGCTTCAGTGTGAAAACATAGACCCCGTATCAATTCGGCGGCGATTAGCTGAAACGAGCATCGCCAGGGAAACAGCCAGGCATATTTTGCGATTGGATTTGGTCCAGTGAAGGTTCTGGTTGCCTGGGAAGTGAATGGGCGCTGAAGGTTGTCGAGTCTCGGAACAATCTTCGACTTTTTGGAGGCGTGAGAGGTCTCGTCTTGAGAGAGACCTGATTCTTTTCACGATCTCTTTCTTCTGTTGGGGTTGCTTCGGTTTGTTTTGGTAGTTTACGTACTCGTCGACCACCTTTTGATATTTGACCTTGTCTTCTTTGTCCCTCTCTTGAGTCGATCCAGTCTCTTCGTTTTTCGCAATCTTGGCAAGAATGAAGACAGCCCGCCCTGTTATACCTTGACTTCAAGAGACAGCCGGAGGAATTCTTGGATTTGGGTGCACTATGGCTGGTGCTCCCGGTGCGGTGGCTTTGCCAGTTATTTTGTGTGGCTTTTGGATACTATGGGTGGTATCCTCAGCCCCTACTGTTGTCGTAGATTTGGATGATTTAGAATTTAGATGGTTGACTGCCAGAAGGATTACTATGGCTGGTGCTCATTCGGTTTGAGGGGTAAACTACTGTCTCCTGGCTGGAGGCTAGTAGATCCTCCTCGAAAGACGTCCCTAAGAGTAATTCTTCCTTTTAGTTTCTTTTTCTTTTTTGTTTGAGTTTTTATTCATTTTTTAAATTTTGGTTCCACGAGTATGTCCGGGAACGAAGTGCAATCCCGGCAGAGCCGACTTACCGAGATGGGACAAATTCTTACAACCAACCTTTCCTGCGCGTCGGAGGGAGCTCGTTCACGGCTGGTTTTACCCCCAGCCAGTCATCCTTGGGTACGGTTTGCTTTAAAGGTTTACTCCTACCTCAGACTAATGGATCACGACAAACGATTGAGTCGTTAGCGTAAATCCTTGGCTGACACTAACCATTTGACCGGTTAGCCATTTTCAGGCGGGCGCTCACGTGAAGGACTAAAGAATGAGGAATTGTGCCCGTGGCCTGTTCTGGTGTGTAACTCCCAGTAAAATGAACTCTGAAGCATTCGCTGCAACGGTCCAGCTGTCCAGAAGTCGTGATTTATAAATAAACTTCTGCTGAGCTGAAGTGAATTTTGCCAATTAAACAAAATAATATAAAAGTGTCGCTTACATTTTATTTATAACAAAAGAGATAACAATATACAAATATAAATTATTTACAGTCCTAAGAATTTGAAACATAACTCAGGCAAATCAGCCGTATCCCCTGTAAACAGGTGGTCGAACATTCCCACTTAACTGCTGTATAATTCCATTCACCGTAGTGGCTACACCGCCCACCAATTGTCCCGGCGTCAGAGAGGACTGAAAAGTAGAAAGTAAAAGCATTCAGAATACGTGGAACATCAAATTGAAAATCGCTCTTACCGCCGGATTGACTGCAATACTTTGGGCTGTAGTACTATCGAAAGACGCACCGGAACCGGTGCCACCCAAAGATGTATCGTAGTCAGGATCATTTAGAGCATTCTGCGGACGGTTGGAACCAACCGAGTCCGATTGAATATTCGACTGGAGCGGTCCACCCGGACTCAACGCACCGCCGGGAACAAAGAGGCTGAGAAAGTTTTGAAAGAATCCCCTACGGAAGGGTCGGTAGTTGCCGTAGTTACCGAAGTTGTTGAATCCCCCACAACCGTTTCCCCCTCCGTAAGAAGTGGGATAGACATTGTAAACGTTCACATCCCACAGGAAGCGGCCCTCCGCTGGTGCCTGGTCAGCACTTCGTAAAAAGCATGGATTACCTATGCCGCCATACAGGAATTGCTTTTTCTTTTTAATCAGTTTCAACGTTTTTCCTGTGTCTTCTGCTTCCAGATTTTGTGAGCCCAAAAATTTGGCATTCTCCGAATCAGCTCGACTTACACTGTTCGTGTGGGGCCTACGAGTAGTTCTGTATGATTGGTATTGGTGGTAGCGATTTTGCGCCTGAAGTCGTTGTGCCTGTAACCTTTGTGCTTGTTGTCGCTGCGCGTAGATCCTTTGTTGGTTGGAGTAGTAATTATATCCCTGCGGAGCACTCAACACACATTCAACCAAAAGCAAGATAAACACTAAACACCACTGTCCGGACATTGTGAAAAGGATGCGTCAAAATAATTCAACTGAACTGGCAGACGATCCACTCGACATGGGTCTGTAACTATAACTAACTGGTCAACTCGATTGTGAGTGCGACAGATCACTTTGGGAGCTTGGGACAAATGCAAGAAATTCACTAGAGAGTGGTCTACTATACCTACAGACCACTTTGGCTGATGGCATTGGGTGTCACTCGATGGCGAACTGTTCCCGGAAAGGCGTTATTGCGCAATTAGCCTTATGAAATTTTCGCTAGTCTAATTTTCCAGTTTTTGCATACGAGATTTGCAAATAGATGAACAAGACATGATAAATAGTGGGACCCACGCATCTTTTGGGTTCGGTTTGATATATTAATGTTTATGGGTGGACAGATATGGTGGCGCTTGGAAACTGGATTCAGTAATGAGCGATGCGTAACAAATTTTGCATAGAATAACACTGGTTTATGGAGCAGTCTCCTTGGAACTTTATTGCCGTCGAAGCCTTATTTAATTATGTGGATAAACAAATTTGGAAAAGTAGGCTAAATAGTTTCAAGGAAATTTGTTTCCAAAGATAGAAGGTTTCTGGCTGTTTCTTATTCTATTTTGGAATTGGTTTTGTTTTTCAAATGTGTGCCGGCTGCCGGGTATCTCGATTGAAGGTCTGCATACATTGTTTATCTTTTCCTTAAAATGTGATGAATATTCCAAGCTATGGCTCTGCTGCCCTTACCAACTGGATTTGAACACTTATTATGTAGGCTTTCAGCATCTTTAAAGAGGTTAAAAGCTGCTAATTTTTTAAGTACCTACTGGAAATGTGTTTCAAATGATATGATAAAGGTTTGTTCCTTTACTTTTAAGTCTTACGAATTTTAACGAATTTTTTCTCAATGCCGTTCCTTAACTCGAAGAATCGTTAAAGAGAGTGTCATCGAGAGGTCCCCCACTGAAGCTTACGACTTTTTACTCAACAAGTTTCTTGGTGCAAGAAGTGGGGAAACTGTCAAGTCGTTTTCAATGGGGAAGAAATCAATATCATTTTTGATTCGGATCACTTTTTGTGAATCTGGATTTACACATACTGCCACAATACCAATATACTTTGCACAGCTGATATAAAGATATATATATGCTAAGGCGTCTGCTTCACCAAAAAAAAAACACAGCGAGGCAGGAATATCGACCGATAAAAAGGGCATGGAAGAAGATCCTTCGATTTAGCATCTAGTTGGTGGATTTAACACTAACACGAACGTATCAGTCGAAGTGAGCCCCAGTCAAAGAAGCATAGGGAATATTCTATGGGCCTTACTAAAATCATTTTTAACCTTCACACTAAATATTTTCTAGGTCACAATACGCAATTTTGTATGGAAAACTTCGCCATTGTGAGCTCGAAAAATTTCACTTGGACACTAAATATGATTATTAGTACCGCGATATATGTTTATGTTTCGGTAGCATTTTCAGCAGCTGTAAACAGTAAACCCGACTTCGACTTGATCTTCTTCTCTATATAAAAAAAAAATAGTTTCAGTTTAATCTTACTTATATAAAAATGGTGTGAAAAAGTCATCAATTAAGAACGCCTGGACCTTTTTTTCAGTTGTTCTTAATTGTCAGAAGAAGGTTCTACGAAAGGACATTTTGGGAAAACCCTCCGGAAAAGTCGGGAAATTGTAAAAATAGAAAATCGATTTTTTATATGCAAAATGTTGAACATTTTTTGTGCAATTGTTCCGGAACTGCTTTTTGAATGGAAACATACGAGTGGAAAACTCGGAAAAATTTGGGAAACGAAAAATTTGAGTTTTCGACAAAATATTGCGTTTTATTGCATGATTCGTTGTGAAGCTTTAAAAATTTCCTCCATAAACATTTATCCAAGCTCCTCAACTCAACGAAGAAAAATATGTATTTTGAAAAAAAATTAAATTTAAACGCCCAGCAAAGCAATGCTATAGTTGAAGATATAATGGGCCTTATACCAATAAACATTTCTAGTTCCGACTTTAAATTTAAGTAGGTATAGTTCACAGAGGCTATATACCTATATGTTCCATACCAATTTCGCAATTGTGTGCTTCCGTAAATTTAAATTCGAGTATAAAATTTGTTATTAGTGCGGTGCAATATCAATAAAAAATAATTTTAAATGATATAAAAACGAGTTTCACTTTTACATGCGAATTTTTAACTAGAATCCGGCTTGGTGGATTTCTATTATTATTTTTTTTTTAAATGAAAGGGCACCATCTATAGATGGATTAAACTAAAATCGTTCCACTGCAAAACACGTTCAATGGGTGGGACGAAGTTCGGTTGGACCGTCTTATATAATAAAAAAGCGAAGGCAATTAGTTAACCCCGCTTTCACTGCCTTAAATAAAATGAATATTCGCTTGAATCTTTTTTTTTTTCATGGGGAAGATTGTGCAGAGGTACAATGCTATCACTATAATGGTAGGACAAAAAAGCTTAGTAAAAAAACAAAAACCAAGCCTACTGAATCTGATTCATTCAGTAAATACTAAGTTCTCGTGTGCAGCATTTATGTAATATGACTGACCAACGAACTGCGTGAACGTCTTAATTCTCAAGCAACTCCCTATTCCCGATAAGTGGCATGATTATGATTTTTGGCACAACAAATCGTCCATATAGACCGAAAATGTTTGTGCTGAGAAAAGAAACTCGAGACTCACCACCACCACCTTTTTATCACCTCAACTCTTCAGACTCTATAGCACGACGGGGTTCTGCAAAACAATTAAAAAAAAATGCGCTATTTTGAAAAATACGTGAGCACACCCCGGCAAATATTATGTAGAATACGGGAAAAGCAAAAAAGACTTTTAGAAGCATCAACATCCAAAAAAAATGTAACAGACCTTTTAATCCTTCCTAACTGATTTCCAGTCTGTACTCTGAGAAAATAGTACATTATGAGATAGAGGTCTCATGCTGAAACTCAATTGAAAAGATAATGTACCATCACGGTTGGTCCACTTTTCTCTTTCTAGATATACAACCGCGTTATATTTCAAACACATTTATTTGGAAATTACAGTTTTTAAATCATTTCCGAAGTGTCTCTTCCAACTAAAAATAAGGACAAACTATCGCAACAAATTTTATCAGTCCTTAAAACGCTGATCAGCACGCACGATGGTAACTCACACATTCAAATCCAATTCGGAACGTTCCATATCGAAATTGCTGGAAAAACTCCACAAAATCAATGGCGCTGAACTTGGTCTCTCAAAACAATTCCAGTAGGAATCAAAATATTATCAGGCAGGGTCTGGAACGCAACGTTACTGTTGTGCAACTAAATTCAATTTGGTCCTTTTTTCGAAAGATTTTCAAGTGCTGTTATTTGCAAATGAAAACCTTTAAAATGTAACGGATTTGTCTATCACAACACTGAACACTATTATTGTGTTTAGAAAGGAAATGCTTGTTAAGACAGTTCAAAAATTCAAATCTTGCAGACTAGCTTTTGAAATGAAACTTTTTTTCTCACTAGTCCTTTTTCTTGCTAAAGTATTCCAAGCCCTTGCACTAGTAAACAAAACCATATTCCTTTCCCAATAATATTTGTTAATACCAAATCATTGTTTGTGTAAGTGAATTGTGTAGATCTGGATTTAGTCATGTTGTATGGGGCAAAGTCTTCATACCTTCCAAAACAGGAAATATTGGCTAATTTTGTATAATGAATGAATAATGTGAATTGTAGTGGAGCCCACGCTTGTTTTTCTCGCTATTGTCCACAACTCTGCTTAGATAAGCACATAAAAAATTGTTCCCAATGTGCGTGAATCATAATTTCCATGTCGTCCGGGCGAGATATATGAATGTATGCACCTTTCAAATGCTTACTTGCGGCGAAATCATCGCCCTGAATAATTGATTTGAATAGGTACGTTGTCTTGCTGCCCCTACCCTGAACTATAACTAATCCACGTAAGTGGATTTATGCAAAATTAACAGCTACTTCCATATACAGCAACAACCCAGGGATAGAAATGAAACTTCGCAGATTTTAGAAAAAAAAAAAAAAAATTCTTGGAGATGCGGGGCATCGATCCCCGTACCTCTCACATGCTAAGCGAGCGCTCTACCATCTGAGCTACATCCCCTGGTGAAAACCGTTAGTCGAAGTTATTATTCGAGCTACCAGCTCCAGGTGGAGCGCATTGCTACTTTCCAATTCGCATTTTCTTGCTGATTCGTTGCCCCACTTTCAATTTATTGGGATAAAAATGCCCACAAGAGTATTTTTATCTTTGTTCAACAAATTTTATCGGCTCAATGGTCTAGGGGTATGATTCTCGCTTTGGGTGCGAGAGGTCCCGGGTTCAAATCCCGGTTGAGCCCGACGTTTTGCCAGTTCGTATTCATAAGATAAGGTACTACAAATATTTTTAACAAAATCTAGGCTTTATTTTTAACAACAACAAATGCGACTAACAATACAAAATTACGTCTTCAACCGAAGAACGGTGGTTGACCTCCGAATCCGCCACCATATCCGCCATACGGATAGCTGGGGTATCCATATCCACCTCCGAATCCACCGAATGGCGGTGGAGGATAGTATCCACCGAAACCGCCTTGTCTGCCTCCGAGTCCAAGAAGATTTGTGAACAGGCCAAGTAATCCGCCGCCGCCGCCACCAAGTCCACCACCACCCAATAGTCCACCACCACCGCCCAATAGTCCACCAAGTCCAGGCAATATCCTCTGATTGGGATTACCGTATCCTGCTTCATTGTTGGGAAGTGGTCCCTGCTGTGGTGCTGATGTTACTGTGACAACAGCGAGCGTCACAATAATGAGGCAAATTTTCTGCAAGGCAAAAGAGTTTTACTCTGTTCACTTCAAATAAATCTTCGTCCTTACCATCGACTGCATGTTCGCTGGAGCTTGTTCGATTAGACTGTTTGTTCTTGTCCAAAAAGTTTCTTTGATATTCTTAGCTTTATTGTTTCGGTTTATATAGTAGGAGACGCCTACTCCGTTCGCCATTATCTGACCTTAAACTAGGCTTTGACCTGTTTTGCGCTAGACACTCATAGACATCCGGAAATGTGTTGCGCATCTGTATTTGGAAGTGTCGCTGTTAACTAAAGTTGAATTTGGTCAACGGAAGTTATGGATTTTTGCAATATAAACGCGGTTACTTTGAAAATGCTGGCAGTTTATGTTTAAAATTTTCTTTGGACTCTAAGCACGATGAAAGCTTTGGTAAGGAAACTCATTCCGCTCGTATAGTTTAATCATTTCATATTTATTTCTATACTTTGCAGAAGGACCTTTTACTTTTGATTGGGATATTGATTTGCGCAGCCATCTGCGCAGCTGATCTTCCGGGCGATGAGCGAAGCTTGGGACTTTTTAGCCGCAGACCTACAGTTCATTACGAGAGATACGGCGGGGGTGGCGGTGGTTTATTTGGCAAGAATCCTGGATACGGATATGAAAGCTTCACTTCTACTGGAGGGGGATTCGGAAAGCCTTTTCATGGTTTGGGATTTGGTGGACATGGTTTTGGACACGGTTTCGGAGGACTAGGTTTCAATAATGGATTCTACCCGGGCTATGGCTATCCATATCAAAGTTTTGGTCCCGGCTTTGGTTATGGATTTGGACCCGGTTTTGGGTGACTTATGATGACGTCTGTTTTGATTGTTAATTATTTTAAAATGATATATAAAATATTCTTAAACTAGCCGTTGTGGATATTCATTTGCGTTGTTTTAAACAAGGAATAAGCATTTGTTATACAATTGGAAAAGGGTTGAATTAGGTAATTCAAGCCCTTTAGTTACCTCGTTACGTAATACCTTACTTACACTCGCATTTTCATAGACGTCAAACAGAAGTCATCTTCTGAAATCATTGGGGACGTGCGGATACCTAGTTTATGTAGTTTATGTAAGACGTCAACAAGATTGGTCGGGACTATGAATCCGAACGCGTTTGACTAAGCAAATTGAATTGTTTTTGTATTCTCGAGGTCTGCGTTACCTTTTTTTGATTTTAAAATGTAAATGTAAAATGTAAATGTAAAATGTAAATGATTTTTGAAAAACTTGTTATTTTCAAATAAGTAGGTACATTTAAAATGTAACACGGTTGCCTATAACTACACTATTATAGTCTTATAACAACTAATGGTTGTTAAATATCGTGTGAAAATTCTAAATTACCAAAATGGCCTTAGAAATTCGACCTTTTTCTCTCATCGCCCCTTTTTTGCGACTCCTCAAAATTCTGCAACGGCCACTCTGTTTATTTTAAATTTGACTCTTCGAAATGTCAACTGAGTACGCAGGCAGGATTTTCTTGACTAGATTGGTTGGCTTCCCCTCCCTCAACTGCAAAAACTATACACGTGAACACTCTGGGCCAATAAAAACTGAGACGCGTCTAGTCAGACAGCTGTCAGACTTACTAAACTACGAATCCGAACGTCCCCATTCACAAGACGTCAAACAAAAACGATTATAATATAAATTTTGCTCCAAAATTATGTCCGTTTTGACGCTTAGTGCCAATCAACAAAAACAGGAACAGACGCCGAACATAAAGTTCTACTGTTTTCTTGTAAAATGTAACTTCAATTTCTGTTTGCGTTGTTTTCTCAGCTACACAAAAGTGGGTGCAGGAGATCTAGAACAATATGGCTGCCGAGAAAATAATTTCCTCTCCGCCGACCAAGACCTTTGTTTTGTTCTCGTTTCTTTCCTACTGAAATCTACTGTCGCCACACACAAGACACAAAACGAAAGCACATAGCCAATTGTGATTTGTGAATGGCAGCAACAGAACCAGTGCCTTGATTTTGTGCGGTTTTTGAGGCGATGTCGCTAGGGAACGTTCCGAATCGGATTTGAGTGTGTGAGTGAGCCGCGCGCTGTGACCAACGAGACCGTAGTGCAATAATTTGGCACTTTTTCGAGGACCCTCATACTATTTGTTGCTACTTTTTCCCTTTTTTTAGTATGAAAATTCACTTTGGAAATTTTAGAAACGCAGTGATTTCCAAATGAATTTCTATAAAATATAACGCTGCTGTGTATCAGAACACGATTATAGTGTTAGGAGAGCCAACAATTGTTAAATATTGTGCGAAAATTCTTAAATTGCAGAATAGCTTTAGAAATGACACTTTTTTCTTTTTTTTATTTGTTACTTTTCAGAAGATGTTACGATTAAAAAGATCACTCTCTCACAACGTTTCTTTTATAAATAAACCCAAAACAACCAAATAACATTAGAATTAGATGTCTTTAAGGTTGTTCTGCGGGTAAGCTAGACAGTACTTTAGATGCAATTCGTTTTCAAATGACAAATTTTAAAATGAAAACCTTTTAGCTTTGATTTTTATTTATAAATATATAAAAAATTAATTGAATTTTGTTTATAAATTATATCAATATGTACTTTTGAAATCTCCTTCAATTTAGTTTTAAAAAGTCCATATAAAAGGGGCGATGAAAGAAAAGTGTGCCTTTTTCTGACGCTGTTACATAAATTTAGTATTTTGTAGTATTTACACTATTTACGCGTTATTTTTTTAACATATTCATTTTGAAATCACAGTTTTTGAAAACTTTTTTAAGTACTATTCACATGAGCGCGAATTGCGAACAAATGAATTTAATTGTATTTATGAATTGAAAATTGATTTTTATACTATTTACCACCAAAGCCTTAAATTAAATTAATCTTAAGTCTAATCTAAAAAAAAATCTGACTCTCAATCGATTTAAATAGCTCAATTTACAATTATTACAGCAATTGAAAATTGTTGCGGCGAACTGTCACACTTTATTCACAATCCTACATAAGACATTCGCGGATCCACAAACCCACGAATGAAAAAATTCTATCGAATTTAACATTAAACAATGATTGAAGTAATTGAAGTGTAAAAAAATTCGCTTCTTCGCAGTTCGTTCGCCATTGGCTCTCATGCGAATAGTCCAAAAATGTGTATTTTACAAATAATAAAAAGGAACAAAGGAACAAAAAATTGTATTAGTGTCCTCGAAAAAGGTACCAAATTGTCGCACAACGGTCACGCTGTTGTCATTTCTTCTCATCCGACATCCTTCTCGCTACCTAAAAAGGTCGCGTGTGGGAAAGCTCGCCTGGAATTTGCAGGAACAAAGCGATATAAGAACAGGGAATTATTGGAAGTTGTCAGTTCGCGACATCACTCACACATTTATAGAATCCGCCTATACGTGAACCCTTTCCGACACCGCCATTGCGGAAAAAACCGCACAAAATCAAGGCACAGAGCAACTTATTCCATACTCGTTTCTGACAGACATTTTTCTGTTAATAAACTCTGTTTCTGTGCCATTTTCTTTCGTCTGTCGAAGAACAGTAACACAGTACAAATCCTCTTACGTAGATAAAGAAAATGTTTGGTCGAATGTTCTCGTAGAACGTTTCATAATGTTGCAAAAAAGGATGTTATATATTTATTTGTGATATGGATTAGATGTTAAATATGAAAGTGGCCCAAAGTAGCACGAAGTCTATCCACGTACCTTGGGGTATTTTGTCCGGTCTTTGAGAGAGTATTACGCTATCACCATTTTTGCACGAGACGTGACAGAGAGATCCGTTTATCCGTATTCGATGCTAATAAAGGCGTAGGAATAAGATCACAAATCAGACGCCTAAAGTGTCATGGATGCTCTACCCATAATCAAAGATACGTAAAACGGAAATAAACACAAATTCCGGCCACCAACTTGCAATTGCTTGGAAACATTTCTATTTCTGATTTAAAACATGTGACATGAGAGTGGTAGTCATGTAGTTTCATTAAATTAAACCAACAATTCATCAATCAAGCTATGTTCACACGATTGCCACATCTGCTAATATTGTCAGGTACACAAATGATCTAGCAATGAGCTGCTAATGATCTGACAATAGCAAACTTCCTTTACAATACCAAATTGCCTGTTTACTGGCCAGGTTGCCAGGTTTTGTTTGAATTTGTTTTTGAAAAATTTTCGGTCCCTGCAATATCTGTTCCGCATTCCTGTCTCAACGAACTTGTCCATCATTGCAGATGTTCTGGATGCAACTTACAAAGTGCTCGTGGACAAATATCTTCAGGAAAGTTATTCCATTACCTAATTCAATGTAAACAAAGCACAAATTGAGTTCTAGACGCCGAGAATACCAGAGGTCTGTAATTATGTTTCTACCAAATTTCCAAACTGCATTGGCCAAACTGTCATAAATATTTCTTGATCCTTTTGCAAGGGTCATAAAAGGAAGAACACAAGTGACAAAACGAGAAGTAATAAACATTTCCAGATACTTTTACAAGCATCATAAAACGGAAAATACAAAATATACCTAAAACAAAAAGTGAATAGAAAGGATCATAAATATATTTCTAGATCCTTTTAGAAGTAATCATTAAAAAAGGAAAGGGTTATAAACTTTTATAAAACCTTTTTTTGTTGTTATATTCACTTTTTCATCTATGTACAATTGTACCTACATAATTGAAATTATTATTTTATTATTATTACATTATTTTTTATTTAATGAAATTCACACATCAAAGCACACAAAAAAGCAAAGAAAATAACACCGAAACTTCGTTTCGTTCGTTGAAATATGAAAAATATTTGTCCACAAATGAAATATTGGCAGATGTCGTTACCACAGCAATTGGAAAGAAGTGGGGACTTCAACCAAAGATGACCTTATGGATGAACAGGTATACTGCAGCGCCATAAGACTCAGGGAGTCTGGGTGCTAGAGTGCAAGGCCGTATGGCCACAGCAACATTTTGGACTCGTTACCAAACGGGATGGCCACGTCTCCAACCGATTATATCACACCACAACTCAATTTCAAAAAAGACTTCCAGGTAAGCTTCCCTTCCAGAGCTTAGTGGAAGAGGAACGAAGTAGTGCAGGGTTTTGACATGGTCATATACACTGACGGATCTAAGATGAACTGTGGTGTGGGGGCCGGGGTCTACGCAGAATCACCGAACATATTAGAATCATACCGGTTGCCGGATTTTGCCAGCGTTTTCCAGGCTGAATTACTGGCTATCCGAGAAGCCTGCGCGCTCTTAGGGCATGACGCAACGCACAAACAAAACATTGCTATCCTTATTGATAGCCAAGCCGCCATCAAAGCCATCAATTCGGCTACCATATCCTCCAAGCTGGTGCAGGAGTGCCGGAACGAGCTTGCCCGCCTGGGCGAACGTTTCAGTGTCACACTTCTCTAGGTACCGGGGCATAGTGACATAATAGGCAACGAGCGCGCATATGAGCTTGCCAGGCGGGGGTCAGCTCTACACGTCTCACACGCGGCAAGGGTCCATGTTCCACTAGGAGTGGTAAAGGGACAAATTCATTCACATTTCCTGCAGAAAGCCAATCTCCAATGGAGGTGTTTGACCAACTGTGTCATATCAAGAAAGATATGGCCCACATACGACCAAAATAGAACAAGAAATCTGCTAAATAGAACCCGCCCAGATATTGCCAGAGTCACGGCAATAATCACGGGGCATTGACCAATTGGCGACCATGCGGCCAAACTTGGGATCCCACACAACCCTCATTGCCGCAGCTGCGGAAATACAAATGAGAAAGAAACTCTCTGCCATTTCCTCTGCAAATGTCCGGCACTAGCAAGAGCCAGATTGCGGACACTGAACGTGAACCAACCTTTTTTTGACGACCTTAGCGACTTTTCGGGTAAAGGGATATTAGATATAATCCGTTTCCTCAGCTCCACAGGTTGGATATAGGTAAGTATATAATGCATTACACCCCTTTAAAACCATCACAAGCTAGGTCACACGAGTCGTGGTAACAAAAAAGCACATCAAGTGCTACTTGGGTTCAAAGATGGACCGCCACAGCACATCTGCAAATAACAAATGAGTCTGCATATGTCCTAAGTGTCTGGCAATGGTCTGACAATGTTAAAATTGGTTGTTCAGAGGACTGCCAGATACCTGACAATTTCATTGTCAGATGGCGGTATCGCAATTACCTGACAATGACTTTTCTGCAATGATTGGTAGACAAAATTGCCAGTTCACACGGTGGCAGTCATTTGGGACAATTTTTTAATTTGTAGACCTCACAATATTGCTTAAAGCCTGAACTACATGTATATACTGACTGCTTCATCGCATAGTGTACCTATATTTCTTCTCAATTTAAAATTTTCACACTCAAGGGATTCATTAGCGATTTGCCGGTAGATCACGTTCCCATTATCATATCACATCTTCTGGAAATATGAAATATAAACACAAAAAGCTCTGAGCTTCCTTAAGGTAAGGTTAGACTGTATGCCAAGTGGTCATAAAAAGCTAATTTTTGACAGTTCTCCTGTCAAAATATGGTCATACAGTGAAATGGGCATATCTCATATGCTCTAATGACCTGAATGCCACACATGACCAGGCAGATAAAAATGGCCAAATAGCATATATTGTATTGGGACAATAAGCACGAATGCCAGCATAAAGCATTATATGCCCATATGCAGTTTCCTGAAATTCCGCTATGGCATTGCTGGCATTTTTGATGGAACAAGTATTATTTTGTTGTCATCGGTGTTTGATTAATTCGTAGGATTGGGATTTGTTTTCATTTTTGAAGTTATTACTTCTTTAGGCGCGTTGGGCACTTTTAGATGGGAAGAAATTAATGAATTCGCGTTACCTTTAAAACGACACCGCGTCATCGCCACCGAGAAACCGACACCCGATAGGTGGCGCTGTTGTCCATTTTCTGAGAAACTCAACCGATCTCAATGAAACTTTGTTTGTGTGCATGGTTGTATGCAGCTAGAAATATAGGATAGTTTTGGACCCGATAGGTGGCGCTGTTGTCGACTTTTTTGTTCGCTGACTCCCAAAACAGTTTTAAATATTTCCTGCGCAATAAAATATTTCCTGACGATTCGAAAAATACACGCGTAATTGTTCAAGTAATAACTTCTGTCGGCACTCCCGGAGTGCCTGATGTTTTTTTTTTCTCCTTTTTTGTGGATTATTGAATCTATCATTTGCGTAAATTGTTTTATTTCTATGTAATTTCTTTAAGTTTAATTAGTGGTCTTGTTCTTGTCCCTAATTGTGGATGTGCATATACAATTTTCCTGTTGTGAAATAATGTTTGTGTAGAAATTGTTTGCTTTCTATTTGTGCTACTAATAAATTTCCAACTTCAACTTTTTTGATTTGTTTTTCACTACATCATCACCCTTCTACAACATTGGGCAATAAATAACAAATGCCTTAAATGACCATCGAGGCAAATATGACCATATTGGTAACTTCGCTCATATAGTCTAATTTGTTCATTTTGTTCATTTGACAGCTAATCTGGTCTTTTGCCTTTTGACATTCATATGCTTAATTGGCATACAGTCTAATCTTAGCTTTAGTTCAGATTTTGTTCATCGATGCCATATAAATATGCGTGTATTTTCAATGAATTTCGAGCTTTTAACTTTTTGTACTTTTTCCACTTTGTTTCGATGTAGTTCAGGCTTAAGCTCAGTACGCAGATGACCCGAAACGGAAAATCCCATACAAAAGTGACACAACGAAATCATGAACGAAAAATTTCGCTCTCCTTTTCGTTTTGCAGTACGCAGCTGTAACGCAGATGCCTTTTCGCAGACGTTTCGTTGTCCATTTGGAGACCACCGGAAAATTTCGTTTCGGATCATCTGCATACTACGCTTTAAGTTATACGATATAAATAAATAATTGTCCGTTCATTACTATCCGGAAGCTATAATTGTTTTATAGAAACGCGAAATTTTGTTAGCCATTGCTATAAAAATATCAACATGCGAAGCTTTCCTAGTATTCCTACCACGTAAACAAGATGGCCGAGCTAAATATGTGTCAGGTTTTTGCCAGGTTAGTATTCATCATCCCTTTAATTTGCCGCGTTAGGAATATGTGACGGTGTAATTGCAGCATTGTTACTTTTAAATTCATTTTTATTGGGATTATAATTAAACTTACATACTAGACAAAAACGATTAAATCTAATTTAAAACTTATCTAATTTATCTTATCCTAGCTTACTGGCTCTTAGCAAGCGCTCTAAACTTAACTATATCCTTAAAATTATTGCATTTCGGCCTTAAAAATTTATCTATATTTAATGTGTTTTGTTTTTTATTCTTCAAGAAAGTTTAGAAAACTTGAAATCTTAAATGCAGCATTATGTCTACACATTTAGATCAAGCTTTTCATAAACGTAACTATCACATCTGACTACAACTTCTCAACGGTTTCCGTAGTGTAGTGGTTATCACGTGTGCTTCACACGCACAAGGTCCCCGGTTCGAACCCGGGCGGAAACAGAAAGAAATAAGAATTTTTTTTTTTGATTTTCTGTGGACTTTATATTAAATTCACTCTTTTATTACAAGACTAGGGGCGAATTACCGCATCCGTGATCGAGTACCACGTGACTAAATTCGTTTTTGTTTTGCATGTTAAATCCACAAAATTCAGTGACGTATTTAATTCCACCCACCACTGGTTTACTTTTCTATACGCATTTTAAATACCACGCTATGGAATGCACGAGTAGTATTGTCTGTACGTTCTTAAGACATCTAAGGCCAAATTCAGAAACGCTCTTTTTCAGGTGTCTAATTGTAACAAATAAATAAGCACAAAAGCCCAAATTGGTAGAAATAAACAACCAAACCATCTCCTACGTTTGAAATGCCATAACTCGTATCGTTATTGACATTGTAAAACGCAACTGACCTAATCGAACGTTACCTGGTGGTTAAACGTTAAACCCTAATAACAAGCAAGCAATAAAATTAATTTCCACAAATTTACTCGAATGGGTCCGCGATTATGCGTCGCTCCCAACATGGTACAGCTAACCTTCACCAGTCTTAGCCTACTGACAGACAAAGATCGTTCGAGGTCATTACTCTTGTGTCTTGTTGTAAGCGCGAGCGTCGTCGTCGCGTCACATGGCTCCCACACCACAACTGAAGTGCCAAAAGCAGCATAGTGTCGGTTTCGGGTGAAGTGAACATGAAATCGAAATTTCCACCGCAAAGCGTTGGGCAATGCGTATACACATTAACCAAACAAAAGACGATGGAGAAGAAGACAAATTTAACGATCATTCATGGACCAGCACGTTCACTATTTGAATCGCAGCCGATTGCATAAGGCGACAATATAAGGCATTCGGGCAGTTGGATCCAGTTTAATCAGTTGCGTGAGACAGTCGAGTCGCAGTTTTAAGTCATCGATTATGAATTTTACCGTGAGTTCGTGTGACTATTTGTTTTGGTTGATTTCGTGTTTAATGAAAGTCCTTTTCGCCCTCAGAGATATACGATAACCTTCCTGATTTTGGTGAGCTATGTTCTGGCTGGCAAGCTGAAGATCCTGGCGGTGCATCGACCGGGATTGGGATTTTTTAGAAAGGGAAAATTCGCTGCAGCCGGTTTCGGAGGAGGTGTTGGCGTGGGTGGCTTTGCCGGAGGATACGGTGGACACCACGAACACAGTTACGGATATGAGCACCACGAAAGCCATCACAGTAGCTACAGTAGTGGCGGCGGTGGTCATGCTGGTGGTTTCGGTGGTGCTGTTGGTGGTTTCGGAGCTTTCGGCGGAGCGGGCGGATTTTTGGGCAAATAATCCTGTTCTCATACAAGTTTAGTGAACTATAGTGATAGAGCAAGAATTGTTGTGGTTTGTGATAGTATGTAAGGAAGTATTTAAAGTTCAAATTTTACACACGTAAAACGTGCAATTCATTAGCATTACCATTTTAGTTTAAATATATAGATTCAGTGCATAGTAGAATAAATTAAGTATTTAAGCCGACATTTCTATAGTGCGTTTTAATTGTACATTCGAAACTATTGGACACTGGACATGGACAGTCCCTGCAGACACATAAATACTGTGTGAACGGCCTTTTGTTGCCATAATTGATACATTTTCTTGTGCAGTTTTTTTTAAATGTTTTCCACAATTTCTTACGCCTTTTATACCAGTATTCATAGCAATTTTTCGCGCCAATTTGTCCTGATTTGACAGTTTTTCTGAGTCGTTTCACAATAGGCCCGTTCGTGTACTTTCAGCATAGAAAAATCAAAAATGTCAAATCTATAAAATCGAGAGGTCTCTCAATTTCCAGACCGGTTTTCTTACAAAAAGTTTAAGAAATGCCATTATATTAAAATGCAACATTTCCAAAATAAGTTGAAATTTAATTTTTTACAAGCTATATACCGATTAAACTTTCCATTTTAAATGCGCTGATATGTTCTAGGAGAACATTCAATTATAACTTATTCCTCTGACATCGTTGAAGACGAAAATAAATAAAGTTTTCTTTGTCAAGCTTTTGAGCTGTCAGTTCCACGCTGTCACAGCTGGCAGTTTTCATTTTTCAGTACATAAGTCGAAATTCGGTGAGTAGAAAATTACGAAAAAAATTAAAAGAGGGGAAATGGATTTCTCTCTCATTTTTAACTTTCTCCATTGCGTAGTAAGAGAAAGATATTGTGTTCGTACAAAATTTCGAACTCGAGATCTTGATCAATTCTGATATTTGGGCCTATTCTACGAAATCTTTTATTCTGTTATGAATCATAAAAGGTCTCGACCATAACAGATCTTTTATAAATAGTATTCTGGGTTTCGAACTTTTATGAAACTCTGTTATAGAACTTCGAAAATTGAAATCTGTTACGAACCTTAAAAAAAAACAGCTTTGTTTTTTTTTGCTGCCTAAACGGCTTCCCGGATTACGTTCAAACCTCGGATTGGGAGTTTGTAAGCTTCCAGTTGGGGGTCGTTTTTTTGTTTGCAATGTAACCTCAATATGAATGGTACTTCCCATATAAAATTTTCGTACCAGTTTGATTTGATCGAAAACGGCTCTAACGATTTCAACCAAAATTGATATTTAAGCTTAAGTAGGTGAGGTTACCATGACTGCGTACCCAGTTTTAGGCTAAAAATTCGAGCAGCGGTACTTTTGAAATTTCGACATATCTCGAAAACGGTCTATACGATTGTAACAAAAAAAAAACTCAGTTTTTCTCTATATTATCGTACAATGGATTTTTGAAAAACTTTTTTTCAGTTGACCAAAATGCAACCTAAGAGTCAACTGGATGTTTTCAAAACTATTGTGTCCTCAATTTTCAATTCCAAGCACCTAAAGCGCTAATTTTCAAAACTGCTCATATCTCGAAAACCCCATCTTTGTTTTCGATAAAACTTTAAAAACGAAGCAATGCTTACATGCCGAACAATAACTTTTAATCGGTTTTCAACTAAATAGCTACGCAATAGTATTTTTCGAATTAAATATTGCAATATATGTATTTGCTACTGTTTTGTCTGGCAAATTTTACAAAAACTGCTCTAACGATTTTGACCAAAATTCATAATAAAAGATAATATATAAGTATTCTTAATATGATTCTGTTACAACTCAAAAGTTGCCCCCAGAGTGGTGTTCTATCGTCCTGCTATGGTCCATCGTAGTAAATGAACTGCTAAACATACTCAGAAATAAGGGATTCTATGTCCATATGGATACCTACTCTTAACGAGAAAGTTTCGTTCGACCCAGTCGTGCACTTTATTTACTTTGCTACAACCTATTGCTCAAAACAAATGCCAGTTTTTATTCTTATGACCCGAAACCTCAATTAATTCTGAAAATGTCCCTTAAATCGGACTTAAAATATAAATATTTACTACAATTTCTCATCGTATCCATAAATGTTACACCATTTTCCAAAAATACTCATAGATCATTTCAAAATCACAACATTTTTCTAAATAATTGCTCTAAAAACAGACAAAGAATGAACAAAACGTGCTTCACAAAATGTTTGAAATAAGACCCCATTTAATTTTCTCAACAATTACTGTTCGCATATTACGCAACAAGATCTAAATAAGACAGTAAAAAAATACGACACAGAAAGTGGAGCAAACATTTTGTTAAAAACTGCGTTAAAATTGTTCCACATCCCGGTAGGTTTTTTGTTTAAAAAAGGTTTAAAAAATTTAGAAATTATTGCGAAAATCGCTAAAAATATGTGCTAAAATCGTATTTCCACCTTTCTCACCCAAATAATATTCACAAAACAAGTGTTACAAAAAGAGGAAAGAGAAAACAAAAGGAAAGCAAGCAAGTTTTCAGTGGTTTTCGTTTCTTACACAATCCGCGGCACTAATAATCATTTTTAGTGTCCAGGCAAAATTTTTAGAACTCACAATGGCGAAATTTTCCATACAAAATTGCATATTGTGACCTAGAAAATATTTATTATTACTAAGGCAAGGCCCAATCTCTTCGCAGATGTCGATTCGTACCTACCTACACAAATTTAACGAGTAAATGTCATAATTGTTCGCAAATCATTGCGCACTTCTAGGCTCAGCGTTCATCGACAACAAGTCAAATAGGTTAGGAACAAATTTTTCCAAAATGTAACTCTATTTATACAACACACTAATAATAACAACTTTTATACTCGACTTTAAATTTACGGAAGCTCCCAATAGCGAAATTTGTATGGAAAATATGACCATTTTTGAACAACTAAAATTTAAAGTCGCAACTAAAATATATATTGGTGAGGCCCACTATAACAACAGATTCTATTAAAACAATTTAGTTTTTCCTTCCACAAATATACCCCGTATATGCGCAGCCAGTATTTTGATAAAATTGTCCTGGAATCGCAGACGCATAGGCAGTAGAATAAATTGGATATGGCGGCTGATAGGGTTGATAATTTCCATACCCAGGCTGTGGGCCACCGTATACCGGCTGCGGACTCCCGTATGGAGGAAGAGCTGGATATTGATATAACGGCGATTGCGGTTGCGCCTGAACTGGATCTTGATTTTGCTGACTCACAGACTGAGCATATGTACTTGGCTGAAAAACTTGAGCTTGTTGGACGACTATAGGTGTCTGGACTATTGTCGGAACCGGCTGAATTGGTTGAACTGCTTGAAGCACCTGCACCGGCTGTGGTGGTGGACAATTGTAAAATCCACATCCATAGTATCCTGCGAAAACGGGTTGACTGCCGTACGGAAAAGGCGGAAGATGTTGGTTTTGCCAACGTGATCTGATTCTCCGAAAGAGCCCTCCGAGGAAGAACAACGATTTGCCACCTTGTTGGGGGCGGTCGTCGTGGTCTCTGCTCCCGTCAGCGAGTATATCTGCTGCAACCAAACTGAGGAGAAATACAAATTTCTGTAATTTATTCAAACTGGAGTCTTTTTTCATTTGTTTTCAGGATACTCACCATTGTTTGGGACATTGCGTTGAGTTGTCTGCAGTGCTGATTATGAGCGACTAAGCGGATTGGGCGGATTTAAATTTTCTTATATTTATTTCTGGAGCTACTACTACTAGTTGTGTTCGGCTAAGGCTCATTACCAATTAATTAGGCTTCGCTTACATCGGTTAATTCTGTTGCTACACGATGTCATCCATCTGCAGAAAGTCATAAGTCAGTGGGTTTGGAGAAGACGATGCATCTCTTTATGGGTCATTTCTGTTTGGCGGCGTTTAGATGCACGAGTGGTAGGCTATAACAAAATTGCAAAATAAAAAAAAACAACTCACGGGGGGGACAGTAAATTAATGAATGTTTGGAAGCTATAGGGCCTTAGCAATAAACATTTTTAGTTTCGACTCTAAATTTAAGTAGTTTACAGTGGCTATATTTTCCATACAAATTTCGCAATTGTGAGCTTCCGTAAATTTAAAGTCGATACTAAAAATGTTTATTGCTAAGGCCCATAGTGTTTAAGAAGAGCTACGAAACGATATACCTATCAAAGTGTCAAATGTGATAACAAAAAGCGTCGAAATACAGCTTCGTATAATTCTCTGGGTGCGTATAATATAGAGTCACTCGCAGGGGTATTCTTGTTTCGGAATAGGTATTTCGTGAGTTTTTTCAAGGCATGAGTCATCTATGCTACTCTTTTCCGATAGTATGAAGCTGGACAATCAAAACAAAATGAAGACCGAAAGTTGTATAAGGCGCGGTCCGCAGTACAATCTCGTTCTTTGCGCAACCACTGACAGAAATAGTTTTGTCAATCATATTCTCTAATTCATGCGGTTGCAACTTCGAGCTAGGTACGGATGAACGTGCTGGATGACAGACTAGATCCATAGCTTAATTTGGTTGAAACATTTTTATCTTTTTTAAAACCCGGGACCTTTGGGACTGAACAAAAAGTTCCTGTCAGGCAAAATAAATCGTTCGACCAACATGTTGGCAGTCACAATGTCCGTCCACTTCCATAAAGTGATCAGTGTGATCTAGGAAGGTCATAAACATCGGCAGGTCTTGGGAGAAACCTAGCTTTTCAAGGTCGATACGCGCCACCTCCTTGGTCTTCATTTTCTTGGGTGGGGCTACAGTGCGGAGTGAACTTGGACTCAGATTAAAAAGACGCTTCAGTAACGCCGGTCCTTAGCTAACTACCTTCAGTTGCGCACTCCAATTTTGTTAAGGGTCCCCCCAAAGGCGAGATCTTCCTCTAAGCATTGTCCATCGTGGTGGGAACCGAAGACTCTGGGGAGAATTTTTGTATTTATCTGACCATCTTAGACAGCCGATGTGCAATTTTGTTACTAGGTCAATATCGCCGTATACAGCTTGTATAGTATACATCGCTAAATCCTCTCCTTCCTAGTCCGTCAATGCAAACGGGACCGTACATTTGGCGAAGAATCTTTCTCTCGGAGCGGCAGAGAATATTTTTATCCGGCTAAGACAAAGTCCAAGTTTCAGCACCGTAAAACAGGGCTGGAATGGTTAAGGTCTTTTGAAAAACGTCTACATAAAGTCGGCTATGTAGTGCATGGAGGTCCATTCAAACACGAAAAGAAAATTATTTTCTCCACAAAGAAACTTCGTTCCTTGCATCGAGAAAATCTAAAACTAATAAATTATTCTTTATTCCAATTTAATTTATTTATATTATAATCAAAATAGTACAGGTAACAAAAATATCATGCAAGTTAAACGAACAAATATTTCTATATTTAAGAAACGAATTTTGTATAGAAAATTTCAAAAGTGTATTCTGAAATCAAGAAGTCAGCATTTGATCCAATGAAATTGAGCTTTAAACTAGGACAAGAAATTATTTGCAGCGGCTTACAAGAATTTAACTAAAGTTATTGAGAAAATAGGATTTACCATATTCCAGAATGTTTATAAGATTAGCGTCTTTTGTTTAGATTTATAGCATTGACGAGAAGTGGCTGGGTGAGGGGTAGGGAGATGAAAGGCTTACTTAATTATTAACCTATTTCTTTTATTTCGTATAATGCAATGTATATAACTTCATAGCTTGCTTTTGCAAATAAAAGGAATAACCGAAAAAAAGAGAGTCCTTCTTAATTTATTTTCATTAAGCTATACATCCATTATTAACCGACGAAAATTATTACTATGAAAATCCAAACAAGTAGGTAAGTATCTACTTGATATCAGGATATGAAAATATTAATCTGAAGACGAAATGCACAGTTTAAGAAAAACGTTATTGATGTAAGAGAGAAGTTCTTAACGTAAGATCTCGTTTCTACAATACTCGTACGTATTATACTTTCTTTATAAAGAATTATTGTTGAGAATTTCAGAAATAAGTTATTATTTATTAAAATAAAATTGTTTCCGGTGGCTCATTATATGACTAAGCAAACAGTTTCATAGATCAAGAAAACATATGAAAGATTTTGAGAAAAAAACCTTGTTGAAAGAAAAAAAAAAAAAAAAACAATTCTTGAGTGAAAAAGCTTGTTAAATATTTTATTTCTCAAATCAAGAATGCATTTCTAGTCTTGGTATTTTTGCTCCTTCTTGTCTAATGTCCAAAAAATATTCAAAATAAAAAATAATTGAATTGGACAATTAACAGGGGTAGCACAGGGATCGATATTAGGACCAATACTATTTTGCTTATATATTAATGATCTGCCCTGTGTTTGTTCGAATGTGTCTTTTCGCGTGTATGCAGATGATGCCCAGGTTTTTTTATCACGACCAATCAGACTGCTGGAGGATCTAATAGCTAGAATAAATGAGGATCTTTTGAAAATTTATAGCTGGTCCCTTTCCAATGGGTTAAACCTCAATCCAGAAAAATCTCAAATGATTTTGATATCCAAAAAATACTGTGATACCAGTGAGCTACCACTCGTGTTCAAACAATATGCAAATTTAATTTTTTGACACTGTCACAAATCTTGTTTTTAAAATAAATCGCTCACTCTCCGCTGTAGGCCAAACAAATTGCATAGTTGGTCGAATATAGGTATGCCCGGCTGCTAAAACTCTGGAAGTCTTCTAGCTTCACCGAAGTAGATACAAAATTAAGGTTTGTCAAAACATTATTCGTTCCAATTTTTGGCTATTCAGCCGTGACATAAGGCCAAGCGTCATAAGGACAAATATCGAAATTTGGCCTTATGTCCCTTTGTGAAAGTGACAAAAAGCCAAATTTTAGCATTTGGTAATATGACACTTTGAGAAAGTGTCATAACACTTTGAGAAAGTGTCATAAGGCCAAACTAGTTTGTGACATTAGGCCAAATGAACCAACAACAACCCACTTGAAGTGGGTAATAGCATCACCAACATTTTATGAAATTATTTTCCACCTACAATTCGAGAATTTGTTGATGTTAACTGGAAAACAAAATCAAATTATTTGCATACACCCAAACTCGCAACTACTCTCACCCCTTAACAGAGAATTGAAGCAGGGGGTTGCAGGGGGGCAGCATGCCCCCCCACACATTTTCCACTGTTTATTATTTGTATAGTACGATGATAAGAAAAATCACAAAACCCAAAGTGACATAGTGCCAAATTGGCTTTATGACATTTTACCTAAGCGACATTATGCCAAATGCAATAATTCGGCCTAGTGTCACTTTCGCAAAGCGTCATAAGGCCAAATTTCGAGATTTGGCCTTATGACGCTTGGCCTTATGTCACGGCACCCAAACTCGATTCCCACTCTCACCACATGTTGCTTATCGCCTTCAACGATGCCTATTAGGTATATATTTGGTCTGCGTCGTCATGACCGTATATCGCACTACCACTCATGTAGGGGAGAGGGGCACCTTAGGACACTTTTTACAAAAACCGCTTTAAATCCATTAAAAAGCGGAGTATCCCTTCGAATCTTGAAAATTAGTGTTGCATGATGTTGTCCAAAAGTGCTTCGAGAGGGATAAAAAACTAAAAACTTCATATTTTTTTTTAGAAACAATTGTCCTTACTAACAATCAGTTTTAACCTTCACACTAAATATTTCCTAGGTCACAATATGCAATTTTGTATGGAAAATTTCACTATTGTGAGTTCGAAAAATTTAGCCTGGACACTAAAAATGATTATTAGTACCGCGGAATGTAAATTGTTAATATTTTGGTTGAATAATATCAGAACATATATAAACATTATAATTAAACACTTTTAACTTGTAAATTGAGCATAATTTTAGAATAATATACTTACGTCTGGAAATTAAAAAAATTACAACTGTCGTCTGGAAACAGATGTTTGTTTTAAGTGGAGTTGCCACTGTAAAATTTAACTGAAGTATCAAAAAGTTTTTGTTTTATTAATTTTTTCTTAGTTGTCCTAAACTGTCCCCCTCTCCCCTACTATAAAAGACTATGTTCTTATTTGTGCTTTCCTTTATAAATAAATTGAATTGAATTCAATTGAATTGACCATAACCGTACTTTATGTTCTTGTTTTAAGAACGACTCAGTAGTCATAGTGTCCCAGTTTAGAAAAAAAAAAAAAATCGGAAGTTTCGACATCCCTGTCAAAATAGTATGCTCGTTTCGGTATCATCATATTAATCAACGTTCCAAATTTAACACAGCTTGCACCGCTCCAAAAAATCAGTTCCATCGGTGTTTCAATGTTTATACCTCAGTTTACCGGACTTTGACGGACAACGAAGGTGACGAATTATATAGTAGGTACATTCGGGGTTATTATTATGTTCATTGCTCTTTGAAAATGGAGGTGGTCGAGAAAAGCGAGTAGGTTGTACTAATGCTTGCCTTAAGTTGCTGTAAAAATTTGTTATTTCCCACTATTTTCGTATTAGACTCGCCAATAGCAGTTTCTCTTAGATGAAATTTTGCCAAGCGGCTCAATGGTCTAGGGCAGTGATTCCCAAAGTGGTCCAGGTGGACCCCCAGGGGTCCACGGGAGACTCGACGGGGGTCTACGTTGGCTAATCTAGTCTTCACATTTTTTGACGAGTCTTGGGAATATGGTAAAAATGTAGCAGCAGGGGGTCCACCGAAACCAGGTTAATTTTGAAACTGGTCTATAAGAAAAATAAGTTTGGGAACCTCTGGTCTAGGGGTATGATTCTCGCTTTGGGTGCGAGAGGTCCCGGGCCCACACTTTTTAGTTTTACTTATTGCTTATATAACATGTCACGTTTTGGATGAAATTGTCGGAAAGGGTTGAAGGGTTAAAGCTTCAATTACAGTAAAAAGTACCTACTACAATATGAATGCCAATAAACTTTCTTTTATTTGTTTTAGCCAAGCCAACACCCTTCTGATATAAAAATTCAGAAAACTGTCAGCCACTCACTATACGGCGACGAAAACAATCCACGTGCTTAGGCGAAATGAAGGTTACACTCTTGTCAAAGGCGACCTCTAACAAAATTGTTTGCATCTGAATCATTGATCTGCCATTAGTTCGACTTAAGTGATAATAAGTATCTGTTTGAAGTCCGGCCTTTAACAGAGAACTGAAGAAGGACACAAAAGCTTTCAGTTTTATTTGAGACTTCTTGTTTTCCGTTGTGTCTTGTCAATTGACTTACGCAATCGGAATGTGGTTACTCCCAACGAGAATAAACACAAATAAAACTGGCTAGGGAATTCCCCCAATGACAGTATTATTATACACGAGTTCGTCATCAATCAGGGCCATTGGTTATACAAAGTGGTAGTGGATTTAAAATTCCCATCTCTTCATGTTCTTCAGCGTCAATTCACAAATTCACATAGACACCATTATGTAGTTTTGTGTTCTTCAAATCCTTGAAACTGTTTAAGCAACCAAGCATTGTACAGTAGGTACATACGAGTGTAGTTGTAGCTTCAGTTGACTTGAAAAATACAACGTGTACTTACTTATAACCGCTGCGACCGCATGTAGGTACAACGAGTTTGCAAATTGCAATCAAAAGTCAGTCACTTTAAAAGGGCTCGAACAAAGTTACGTAAGCTGCTCCCAAAAAGACCGGTCTCCGAGTGATCACTTTCAGAGCGGAACATATTTTGGGGCCAGAAGTTCATGCATGACGCATCACTGTCTACTGCATACACACCTGTCTTAAGTTTTACCCTCCCCACTCTGTGTAGAAAGCGAAAGCGAACGTGATCGGTGGTAAGATGAGTGCGAGATTAAATTTGGGGCAACCTTGAAGATCTTTTTTTTTTTGTTTGGTTTGCTTGTATCCCATTGATTGAGATAAAGCCAACGACGACATGTGAATCATTTGGTAAACATATTCCAGTGTACACATACGCAATGTCATATAGAGACAGTCAGATTCTCTTGCTTAGTTTGCAAATGGATTTTGCCAACTGTGTAGATTCGCATCTATTTGCTAATTTTGCGGATTATACTCAACAACAAATATCGGGCTGGCAATTAGCTATCTCATGGGCACTTGAACTCTTTTCTGTCATTCAATATGAACGCTTGGTATAGGTTGATTTTTAAAATTCACTATTTCTTTGTCGTTCGTTATAACTTGAAATTAAATATGGAGATATGAGTCGCAGATAAATTCAAATTATTGAATACCCGGTGGCGTCAACTGTCAGAATGACAGATTTGAACCCTGTATGTGAGTTTATTTGACATAATGCGTTTTTATTTTCTCCTTCAAAGTAGATCACTTAACAGAGCGTTAATTGTTATCTGAACCGAGCGTTTTTAGAGCGATCTGATTTAACACATTTGAGCAGTTGCTCTTCTGCACTTTTTGTCAATATTCTTTCTTATTTTGTATATAGTGCTGTGAACGAAAAAAGAAACTCAAACTCGGAGACCTGAGGTTAAAAAAGAAAAACCACCTTTTTTGACAGTTCATTGGTGGGGATTGTGGGCGAGCCTACTACTCAATCACGACGAAGTTACTCTTACCAAAAAAGCAAAAGAAGTCCAAACAAAATTTAGCTTTGATGATGTGTTGTGCTGTCATGTAACTTCTTCACTCCCTCTTACAAAAAAATTGTGCGAATCTCAGACGAATTTTACCCAAGTCTATACAATAAAATACGCCGATGACATTGACATCATTGACAGAACTCAGTCACTAAGCCTGCGATGGAAAATATTGGGAAAGAAGTTGGGTTAAGTCGTAATCATAAATGAAAAGGCAACGAATATATGCTGTCAAGACGAAGATACACACAACATCGACGAACTGGACGAACGTCATAAAAGAGAGCTGAAGGTTCTTGCACATTAGGCGGTTCCTATCTTAAAATTTAAATGAAATAAAGTGTGTCATCGAATTTTTTTACTCGTTTGAAAGGCCTATCATCTATGTCATTATGTATGAAACTGTAACATCATATGTCCGCCGCGGCTTCCCAGGGTGGAGCGCTTCTGAAATATTCAATTTTCCATGACTCTGGCGCATAAGTCAGGCTGAATTTGACCGGTGGCATTTGATATGTCGGCTCTGGGGGCCTGTGGTTCGTGGCTTATTCGCATTGACAAGAAAAAGTTTAACGGGGTCAAATCGCATGACTGACCAGTGACCACACTGCGGATAGTCCTCTCGGTAGGACGATTATGGCGACCGTAAAATGGGCGAGGCGATCGGAACGTTATCCGAACAGAAGAACCATATTAATAAAACAATTTTATCATTTGCACTGTTTTTTTAGAACACTTTGTCCGTCCAACAGGCTGAATAAATGACATCCAACTTGACAGATGTATCTTCAACAATATGGCCGCTATCAACTGTCAAAGTTCGCAAGTCCCGATTGGAAGACCCTTTATTACTTTGAGGCATCTATGGGAAATGTATTTACCTCGTCTGCGTTGCAGACTCCGAAAATAGAATCACATGTCAAATCATTCGAAAAATAATCATGGTTTTTTAGATCCTCTTAAAAAAACGTTCTATGTAATCATCCCAGCTGTGCCCAAAGGCGGGGAATCATAGACGTTAACGCAGGTCGACGAAAGTTTAAAACTTGTCAGGTTATTTTTGGTCCCGTTTCTGTTTTTGAAGAAGCGTCTAGGAGAAAAATTAACGGGTTCTACAGCGACGTCTATCGACACCAAATCTGCGGCCAAAAGAGTCTTTGACTCCAACCTAGAACGCAGTAAAGTGGTGTAAACAAGAAGAAAGTCGTCTACGACGGAGTGATGCCAGATTACAAGACATAAGGTATTTTATTTTTTCATAAATAGAATAAAATTGACATTTACTCTAAATTGACATTAACTGGATTGAACTCGATGCCACCAATACACCATACGTGTAACGGTATTAAATACTTTTTTATAATAAATTTTTTTTTATTTCCTAAGAACAAGCTTTTCAGATTTTTCATCTTGAAAAACTGCTTAGGAGACTCCAACTTGAGGCAGCAAGATATAGCAAAGGCTGATATAAAAGCTGTTCCTATATCAGTTTATAGTTTTGTAATGTAGGGAAAACCTTTGAAAAGTTTGAAGCTACATATAGTCCGTCAAGGGAATGTTGTTCTTAACATAAACGCTACAAAAGTTCTTATAAGTCACGATTTGTTAACCTAGGATTGTAAGTTGCAGGTTAGCCCATTTCCCATCTTCCGGAGTCTTCGGTTATATGTATTTCCTGTTGATTCGTACCTTAGGACAGAACATTTAAAAGCGATTTCAATCAGGGGCTTCTGGAGTCCATGGGTTTGTTAGATTTTATAGTATTGGTAGGATTTCAAAATTGATTCAAGTTCCTCCCAGTTTGCAGGCCCCGGTGTATTTTTTCCCACTGTTTGATACACATTTTGTGTTCCCAGCTTTTCCTAAGTAACTTCAATAAATACCTATTAAACTCTTATAGTCTGAATCTTAATATCTAACACTCGTGTCCCGGAGCCCACCATATTTCGGTGCATGACTGATTTTGAGACAATGATTGGTGAGCTAAGGCATTTATAGCTGCTTGATTGTCTGTGAACATATGGATGTTCGCACCTTTTGTACCTGAAAAACTTATGAGGTCTGCGCATTCCTTAATGGCATGGAGCTCCGCCTGAAATACACTGGGGCTCTTTCCCATATAGGTATTGATACTTTGCGGTTTGGCCCATTTATGCCAGCTCTCACACCCGAGCTCATTTTGGAACCATCCGTATACCACTTTAGGCCGTTTTGGCAGTTTGGTGGGTTGTTATACTAACCCATGCTTCTCTTTTAATGATCTCCGTGTAGAATTTTCTGTTGAAGCACAACGTTTTTGGGAGTCGGTCAGTTACCACGCAGATCGTGCCAAGTTTCGGAAGCTCCGAGATAAGGGTCATTTATCTCTTCCCCTTGCGCCAGGCTTGTGGAGCTGCGTATAGCCTTTTTTTTTACAAGTATGTGGAGGGGTGTTAATCCTAGAAGCTTCTATAGCAGCTGTAGGACAAGTTCGCATCGCGCCGGAAAGGCCCAGGCATGCGAGGCGTTGTAACTTGTTCATCTTTGCAATGGTGTTCTTTTGGATAACTTTGTTCCACCATACTATAGAAGCATATGTTATAATAGGTCTAATCATGACTGTGTAGATCCAGTGCGTGATTTTCGGTGTGATCCTCCCAGGTTCTACCGTACATACGACGACGGACCCATAAAGCTTTGGTAATTTTACTCTTTACGTGGGAGTTCCAGTTCAGTCGTATATCTAGGATAACTCCAAGGTATTTGATTTCATCGGAATACTCAATAAGTGTGTCATTGATTGAAGGGTGAAGTGAAGGGAACTATTATAGCCTTATTGTGATTGATAGAAAAGGTCGACTAGTTGTGTCCCCGCTAGCGAGTTCATCAACCTTGCAACTGTCTGGAATGCTCATATGGCCCGGCGGTAAATGAGGTAAATTTTGAAATTTCTCCGATCGACCGATTTCAGGGATTCAATCGAGGCTGGACTATCAGTAAAAATGGTGATACCTCTTGCGGATATAGCACTAAACTGCAGCCATGACTTTTGGCCTCCTTGATCAGCTTCCTTAGAAACAAAATTGGTTCAAAATTTCCGGCCGCCCGTAAACAGATAATTTAAAACTCCTTCAACTTTAAGCTTAGAATATATATTTACACAACAAAATAAATAAATGACACAAGTCTTCGTTTTCGTTTCGAACCTATGAATCAACCAAAGAACCCATTACCGCCTCCATAACCTCCGCCATAACCACCGCCATAACCACCACCATAGCTTCCACCGTAACTTCCTCCATAGTGACCACCATAATGCCCTCCATAGCCGCTACCATAACCGCCTCCAAAGCCTCCACCGTGTCCTGGATATCCACCACCGAAGCCTGGATTGCCGCCATGATAGGGTGGTCGTGGCCTATAGTATCCGCCGCCAAATCCCGGACCACCACCATAGCCTCCACCATAACCTCCTCCGTGACCGCCGCCATACCCACCGCCATGACCGCCACCATATCCACCACCATATCCACCACCATATCCACCGCCATAGCCACCACCATATCCACCACCATATCCACCGCCGTAGCCGCCGCCAAGTCCTAGTCCTGCACTGATGCCACCGCCAAGTAGTCCAAATGTCCTCCCCTCTGGCTTATCAGCCGCCATGACACCGGCCACACACACCACAACGAAGAGAATCTGCAAAATACGATGAACGATAGTTGATTCGAAATGTAATCCACAAATTCACACCGTCTCTCCGAGGGAGGCTACTTACGAATGCACGCATTTTTTTCCGTTTTTCTGCCTGCCAACTATGGTTATACAATAACGTCTCGAGTTAAACTAAGTTGATGCCAAACTGGTGGCAATGCTTTATATACGCCTAAAACGTAAACACACATCTCGCGGAAATGGTCAGGAGAATTTTTTTATTTCTTTGGTAATTTACTCTGCCTCCCAAGAATTTGCTGGTCGGCTTCACTTAGTTTAACAATTTCAAGTGCTGTGCGCCTGGTGAATACACTGCTGACAGAAGAGAACAATCGCGGTGACGGGACGCAGGCATTCCACCCGTGCGCCTAGCAAAAGAGCAACGTATGGGTGTTGTTTGGGTTTTGTCGAGGGTCAATAAAAAAAAATGAAAACAATCACAGCCAGAGCGCGATGGTTACACTAATGCACACGGTATGGTAATTAGCCGGCTGATGAGGTGCTAATACCCTCCGAGATAGTAGTGAGAGTGATAACTAAGGTCAAATTTTTGGGAAATTCCAACGTTTCATTGGGGTCTATGTCGAAATGGATATACTGTCTTGAACCATTGAATTGATTGACAATATTAATAAAGACAGTTGTAGGAATTTTTGTATTACATAAATGGTCTGTCCAAGCACACCTCTGCTGGGAGCGATCAAAAAGCAACATATGGCAAATGTGCGAGAAAGCGTTTTGGTTGAAGTTTTAGTTTACTCTCAGATGTTGGTAGGCGAAGTGAGCGCAGTTGAATGAAAGGTTAAAATTCGAAACAGCAAATTGCACGATCAAAAACTGGTTCCGTCAAATTTGCGACGTATAGGTATGAAAACAAAACTCAAATCAGCAATGCTCTCATAATGAAGTCCTTTTAGCATTTGCCGAAGAGCAATGGGGGTGTCAGGGTTAATTTGCGTACAATTGCATAAATTATGTGAAAAACTAACCCAAACGAACGGTCGACTGGAAAGAAACTACGATCCTAAAGGCATACGCGGACTAGGCGCGGACTATTTCTTTACTTTGATTAAGGCAATCAACACTTGGAACTTTAATTCCAAACTATCTGTATCACTCGATCAGTATACCTAAAGGAGGTTATATAAATATAGAAAAATTAGCTCGGAAACCAAAAATTCCCAAAAACGGTCAAAAAGACAGTCGGCCACACTGTCTGGAAACCATTTGTGAAGCCGCCCTGATTTGTTACGTTTTACCAGACAACACTATTGAGCAGAAACTCATAATAATTCATTAAAATATAAAAAGCAAAACATCCTATAGAAAAGCATTTGTAGCTTACTGCATTTCCATTGGGTAAACTGAGCGGTACTACTCATTTTTGGAACGAATGGAAAGGGATCTACAATTTTATGCCGATTCCAAACGGCCGATTGAGAAGCTCTTCCAAGACAGTTATACTCTCACATGTTTGTCAGACGTTCGCGAGAGGTGGCGCAGTGAAAAAAAACTCTGAGTTTGAGTTTGGTTTTTTGCGGGGTTCAAACCTGGGACACATCGCTTAGTAGTCCAACACACTAACCACTAAAAATGTTACCCAGAAAAACTACTAGTTTTCCCATGAGAATTTTTTCCAAGTTGACGCTTATATAGGGGTAGCCGACGAGTCTAGTCAAGGATAAGATGACAGTTTGTATATGCACTGCACACTGTTAAAAAAAATTAATTATTATGAATGGTTCCTATGATCATTAAAAAGCTTATTGTCAGCAATATTTTTAAAGAAAACGTTTATACCACTCTATTTATATCTTATCACTAAAACATGTTTTCTTTTCCCTAGTTTAAGGAGCTTCAAACTGTGTTTTTTCCCTCCAAAATTGATAATAAATAGCTTGAAATAATATGAACAGGGATGTCACTCCAAACCTCATTTGCAACAAAAGCCTGACAGAACAATTTTTGTCACAAATGAAGGAGTCAGAATGGCTCAAGAATCAATATTGGATGGATCTCTTTTTGTGTAAGAATGTGTACTTCTCAGGAACTTCGGTTGACAGTCTGTACACCTGCCATGATAATAATTTGGGAGCCATAATAGGTGTAATGCGCATTGTAAAAGAATAATGGATTAATTGAAATTCCCATGGAAAGCCTACTGAGTCTATAGCAAATAGCTCGTAAGTTGTTATCTGTAAATACATTCAGATTTAATGAATTCGTCAGTGTGGACGAAAATTATTTAAGTGTACATTTAATGAAAATATTAAACACCGAAATGATGTCGAGGAGTTTCCTATATTTTTCCTATTAAAACCTTTTTTTATCCCAGACCTACATACATAGATACAGTCATCAGAAAATTCCATAAGCAGAAAAATAAAAAAATATTACGAAAAGTCGTTTATGAACAAAAGTTGTCTCAAAACTCCAATTGAATTGCCGCCACTTGTGCTGTAAGTGCACGACTGGGTCGCAGGCAACTTTTTCGTTTGTTTGTTTGAGTCAAAGTTTAGAAGAAACCGTACATAAAATGTAAAAATAAGTAGTGCTAAATAAAATCCACTTTTAGGTTATTCAATAACAGGCAATTTTGTTAAATTCTGGTTAGAGAGTTATAAGGACATACTATACTTTTTTATAAGGTTTAACACTTATAACACAGGAGTTTCTGTTTTTCTTTTATTTTTTTTTTTTTTTTTTTTGAAATAATCGTCGAAAAAATGATTTTATCGAATTTTTGGAGAAAAACTATATAGGGATTTTAATTAGAATCTTTCTTTTTCCTACTACGTATCGAAATAGTTAAAATATTTTGACATTTTTTAGTCAGTAAAAATGGAGCACTTGTAGAAGTTCTTAATTCTGAGGAAGTGTTGTGTAAGTTTGCCTTTCAAAGATCGCAAATTTCGTACAAAATTTATTTTCAATTCGATGGCTGCGTTAATCATCAAAATTACCGCGTTTGAAAAAAAATCCAACCACAACATATATCATTGTTTTGTGGTGATTTTTTTTTTGGAGGACTATTTATGTCTGTCATTAAAACCATTTTTTTTTTCAAAAATTTTACGTGATAAACGAGTTCTTCCTAAATTAAATACTATTGATGCGGATGACATTCCTCCGGCCATATTTTAGAGATGAGGTCGGAGGAACGTATGCCCGATCTTAAAGAAAGGAAACCCTCAAAACTGCACACACTACAGAGGTATTAGTCTTCTTAATATCGCCTACAAGGTCTTATCTGCCGTGTTGTGTGATCGCCTGAAACCTTTCGTCTACAACCTGATTGGTCCCTATTAGTGTAACTTCAGGCCAGGAAAGTTCACCGTCGACCAAATATTTACACTGCCGCAGATCTTGGAGAAAACCCAGGAGGTGCAAATCGATACCCGCCACCTTTTCATCGATTTTAAGGCCGCCTTTACCAACCTTGATGGAGCAGCGTGCATTCTCCATTGTCATCCCATCCTGCATAAACGGACGAGTTTGCAGGGATGCCAAAACTAGACATTGCTCTGTATAGCTTGTCTCTATAAATGCTTAGACAAGGCGATCCGCTGTCATGTGACTTCTTCAACATCATTCTTGAAAGAGTAGTGCAAAACTCAAACGCTAACACCAGAGGCACTATCTTCCAAAAGTCCGTCCACCTACTCGCCTATGCCGACGACATCGACATAATCGGCAGAACGCAGCGTGATGTCATTGGCGCGTTAGTGAGTATTGAGACGGAAGCGGCGAAAATGGGTTTGGCGGTCAATGAGGACAAGACAAAGCATATGCTGTCATCAAGAAAGGAAACCCAACACCGACGTCTTGGTCAAAATATCTCTATAGACAGATATAACTTTGAAGTGGTAAAGGACTTTGTCTACCTAGGCTCCGCCATGAACTCAGACAATGATACCAGCGCTGAGATTAAACGAAGAACAACTCTTGCCAATCGCTGTTTCTTTGGGCCAAGAAAGCAATTGAGTAGCAAAGCCCTCTCTCGAACAACTAAAGTGACACTTTATAAGACCTTTGTCACCCCAGTTCTACTTTATGGTGCAGAGGCATGGACTCTATCAAAAGCGGATGAGGTTACTCTTGGTTGCTTCGAGAGAAAAATTTTTCGAGTAAATTTCGGTGAATGGAGGAGGAGATACAACGACGAATTGTACGGGCTGTACAGCGACATCGATACCTAGCCAGAAGAGTGAAGGTAGAACGACTGCGGTGGCTGGGTTATGTAGAGCGAATGGACGTGAATGATCCGGCCTGGAAGATCTTCGAATCCACACCCGAGGGACGGCGCAGTATAGGAAGACCGCGACTCAGGTGGCACACGCAAGTGTAAGGAGACCTTAACCAACTTAACGTTCGAAACTGGAGACAGCTGGCCAAAGATCGTGCTGGCTGGAGACGCTTGTTGGTTTAGGCCCAGGTCCACCCCGGACTGTAGCGCCACCTTGAGTAAGATGCCGATGACATGTGTTTTGAAAAAAAAAAAAAAAAACACAGTCAAGAATGTCATACAGCCCGTGATACTTTCTCGTTCCCTCTCTCAAAATTGGCGATCCCCTATGTAGGTCAAGCGATTAAATAACTAATTATATGTGAACAAAACATTTCTTAAATTATAATAAGAATTGATTTGTAATAAAAAGTGCGTTTTCTATTTAATTATATTTTTTTTTTATTTTAGGACACTTTTCAGTTGCCAAAAAGCAATAAAAAAACCCGCAAACAAATCGATTTTTAGACAAATATATTTCGGAATGAACTCTGTGAAAAATGTTTGTGAAACGAATTGCCTAATTTTTGTGGAATTTGAATTTGATGTTCGCATCGTGTGTACCGAAAAATAAATAAGCTGGTTTATCCAATTGTTCAATTTCATTTGTTTAATTTTTTTTTATTTGACTTTTATAATTTGCAAGTTATTCTTAAGGACAAATGTCGTGAAAAACTAATCATTTAAAGTGGTCATAAAAAGCAAGATTGCTTTAATTTTGTATAATTTCGTTTTACTTGTTTGCACTATAACTGGTACCTTACCGCAAAAGTGCCAGCATATTATGGTTATTTACAATTCTTTGTATTACTCATTATGGGCTTGACAAATAAAACGTTTTACTTGACGAACGTGAACATACGGAAACGTGTTGTGCATTAAAAATTTACTCAACAGCATACATAGTATTCACGAATCACGAGTAGGTATACAGTGGTTAATTGACCCGGAAATGAATGTTCTAAATATCACAGTTTCTATTCAAAAGAGATTTTGAGAGTGGGAATTCTCTTCTTCTTTTTTTTTTTTTGTTTTTTAGAGGGGGTTTTTGTTAAGAAAAGCGTCTGCTCCAGAATATTTTATGTAACTCTAAGCTTATACAGCTGATTATCTAATAAAATCTATTTTTCGTATTTATCTTTCCTTGTACCGAATACCTTTTCTGCTTATAAATACATGCGTTCAGTTACTGGCATATATATTATGATTTACAAAGAGTATTGAATAGAATTTAAATTCAATTGTGAGGTGCGTGTTTCTTTGTTTGTTCGCGTTTAATGAAATACAATCTATTAGGTCTGTTCCCTTGCTATCTGTTTCAATTTTCGCAATACTATGTCACATTGTCATATTTCTACCACTGCAAGAGATTCGCTCATCAAAATGATATAACCAAAAAGAAATACAACTCGCTGAACCACAAATTTTAAAAATGTGAATTTATTCTATGCGGGAATATTCAAATAATAGTGGAACAAACACAAATTTATATTTAAGATCAATATTTGTATGGCTTTTATTGTAGAAACTAAAACTTCAATTCATTTGCTTCTTACATCTATTTTAATGCTTAAGAATAAGCACAAATTATAAATGAAATCAAATAAAAAGTCAGTCACAAATAAGCATTTGAACGATCTGCCTGCAATAACCAACAAGCCCAAAGAAATTTCTTAAATTCCACATTCCACTGCTGACTGCTCTATTGATGTGTAGGTACGTATTCGCTTAAAATCTGAGTGACTTTTCTTAATCTGTCATATTTCAAGGAATATGCCAACAAATTTGTTCAAAAAGTGACAGCAAAAAATAATTTTTTAAATTTACTTCATTAGCGACTTACCGAAGTTGACGAAGAGTTAGTGAGGTTTATTCTCATCTTGTTACCTTGTAAGTTGAAAACGTGAAGGTGAACACAGAAATATCAGTCTGACAGGACTGCACTGTCAGCCAATGACATAAAAGGTTTGTTGGCGTGCTAGCACTAGTGCCCACTAGTGCGCACTGAGAAGTGTCAGCTAATTTTCACGACTGTCAAAAACCCTGCACAAAACTGAAAATTCGGCTATCATATCGAACGCAAAATATGCTGAAATCTGTATTTTTTAAAATTGAAAAATACTTATCTTTTGGTGAAAGAAGTATGAAGATGATAACACATTTTTTCTGTTTATTGTTAAAAATGAGTGAACTCAATTCTGACCATTGTGCCTGCCATAATGCAAACAAGTTCGCAATATAAGCGATGAATTAAAAAATGTATGCAGTTTCAATTCCAGCTTTTTCCAATTCCATTTTATTATAATATAAAGTTTTAATTCATAAACGTTGTTATTTTCAAACAATTCCCTTTTGAATATCAAATTTATTGCATTTATCTCCATCACAATATCCCAACAAACAAATGACAGCAAGCGAAATGACATCAAAACTCCGCATTGAGTTCTTGCCCGTATAAATTAACTGGGGTCAGTTCAGGGCAAAACTAGGGTGCCCTAGAAGTCATGTCAAACATAGGTATATATCGACACATTAGGGTTAACCCAGTGCGCACTAGGACCCACGTCAAACAAACCTAAAATTAAATTACAAACATGTTAACGATTTAACTCATTTAATTAAGTTGGCGCAAGCATTTCCAACAAGAGCGTTGTATAAGAAGAATAATCTTTGAATAATTAAGGGCTGACTTCATATAGAATCAAACAACTAAACCGACAGTCTTGTGGTTCGATTGTCATGTATAGTAGAAATCCAAACCAAAAATAACAAGATTCTGTAATAAGAACAAGAAATAAGAAAAAGGAAACCATTTCATTAAATAACAAAAATTTATTTTAAAAAGTTGGTAAAAATGTCACTTAAACTAACTGTCTTTATATCTAAGTTCCCATGAGGGGTAAATCTAAAAGTGTCCAAGGTGGTCATAGTGGTCTCCAAATCCAACGTAGCCACCATGAAGACCTATATCATCATGCAAGTCGAGACCGTGGTGTAATCCTCCGTCAAAGTGACCAACGCCGATATGCCCTTGGTCGAAATGTCCGCCATAGAGAGCTGGTCCATGAAGAATTGGTCCGTGAGCAACTGTACCATGGACTATTGGTGCATGGACAACAGACCCATGAAGTGCTGGTCCGTAAATCCTCGCTCCATAACCGAAACCAACGCCATTCCCAATGCCACCCACGTGATGTCCTGAATAGAAACCTCCATGCTGTTCTGATCCATGGACGACTTCCCCAGAATAACCGTCTTCACCGTCATCGTAGCGATGATGGTCTTTATGTCCCTTTCCATGACCTTTTTTGCCCTTCTTGTCCTTTTTGAAAAAATCGAAGTCAAATGTGCGACGTTCGGCTTCCTGTTGTTCTTCGGCCAAGGTGCATGCCACCACGATCAGCAAGACAGCAAAGATGATCTAGAAAAGCGAACAATTAAATAAAAATCTAAAATATTGTTAAATGCAATATCCTTACAAGGAGCTTCATTGTACTTCGGTTATGATTTGGATTGAATTAGCTGTGAGTTTATACAGAAGACCTGACTGTGATAGATAGAATCAAAAGCAGAGCTCTTTTATACCTTGATCGATAAGATTCAAATTCAGATCATCTGTGACATCTTGGCTCACATTTAATTACAACTTTTCTATATTAGTTGCATAAGTTACAACAATTGCATATACGCAGTGCAAGAAAGTCCAAGCACATCTCGACCATCACGGTCGGGCGCATTTCGACATTAGGTGGAAGTCACTCCTCAAACGTTTTGGCCGTAAATTACCCAAAAATTCGGAAATATTAGCAAAACAATGACGTGACGTAAATTGGAGGGAAATTCATCACAGATTAACTCAACTGTTGAATGCGTATGCGCTGCTCTGGTGGTGGAGTGGAGGTAGTTTTGTTTTTTATCCATTGTGGCAATTTCAGCGGTCAGTGATCTACCTTGAGAAACGTGAGAGACATTCGATAGACGTTTGTATACGATTATTTTGTAAGCAAGCTGGGAAGTGGGAAGTTTGACTGATTAAAATGGTGATTGACTATCTTGCGGTTTTTGGCAACACATGGAATAGCAAAATGGGCTTCTGAGATCTTTGGAAGTGCTTCTCAAAATAATAATTGTCAAGAATTGAACCTTGTTCTTTTTGGTAATATTGTTGCTAGCTCAGAGAAAATCGTAAAAAATAGCTCTTACTTTTTACTTAGCCAGTCTACTGTACTACCTACTACTAATCAAAGAATACGTTTGTATAAAGTCTGTATCAGTAGGTCCTGCCTGCCTGTTAACTAAAAGTTCTATACCCGTACATTGTTATCTCTTCCAAATCCACTAAGGCCCATTTTATTCACTCGAAGTTGAACACAACTTGGGAAGTTTCCCATATAAAAATCCCCAAGCTGTGTTCAACTTCGAGTGAATAAAATGGGCCTAAATTCATTTTAATGTACTCAGTTACGAAATTCTTGATAAGATTTGTTGGCTCCCCCCTCCATAGTCGTCAACTGAAAAAAAAAAAAAACGTTCGACCGTTGATTGACCTAGACAAATCAAATCTGAAACACATTACACCACCTGTCAGACCAACTAAAGTAGATACTTGAACGTCTCCATTGAAAAATATTAGTAATGTTGGTTCGGTAGTGGGGTAACTTTGCACTCCTAAAATTCGTTTGCAAAATAACAATCTAAAGGATTAACAGTTTTTACTCGAAAATTAAATACCAAAAGTATGCAAACAAAAATTTGATAAAATATAACCTCAACTGAATGAGAAAATGTCTTGCAATTCGAATGAATTGAGATAAGGCTCGTTAATTGGCAGATGCTTTAAAACGCAGATGACAGTTCAATTTTGACAGTTCTTATATATGGCTGACGTAGTGACGTTACCGACCAATTTGATATTTCCGTTAGTCCAGACCAATCTAGTCGACTTAAGACAATGTACTCAATCACATTCCAATTTAAATGGTAGTGGCTTTGCTATTGGTGTCATATTTGACAAGCTAAAAATATGAAAATAAATCTAATATAATTTAATTTAAAGTCGTACAGGCTAGTAATTTTTATTTAACCACGAACAAGTTTGATCAACCAACAAACGTCAGCATTAGATAATCGTCCTCAAAAAGTATTAAATCGTCCCGTATAAAGAATAGTGAAGTTGTGTGACAAGTAACGTCAAAAGTGTCAGCCATATATTAATGTGAGTCCCGCCCCTGTCTGTGTTAACCTCTCTATTCCGCCGCGAAAATGCTGTTGAAAATCGATGGCACGTCATAAATGTCACTTTGACGTCTTCACCGAAAATATTCTACTGTACCACGTTTCTATATTAACCTATATTAAACTGTAAAAACTTTCTTTTTCTCTTGAACTATCGTGTAATAAAGGTTATGATGTGAATTATAATTCAATTCAATTGAAGATATTCTATTTAATGATGATGAGATATTTAATGGTTTAAAAACACAATTATATTTTTGTTCAAGTAGGTACTACCTATACTTCTTGCTTGGGTATCATTTTTAAAGCCGCCATTGTTCTACCCCGTTGTCGAGTTACAAGAAAAGCGGGAATATGCTTGCACATTGTGCAGAAAAAATCAATAGCATTATTTAGCTAATGCACACTTTTTTTTTAACCAAACGCAAAAATCATTTACGTGGCTATAACCAATTCACACGCCGAAAACTGGGTTTTGACGAAAACACAGAAGTTTTTCCATACTTAATTTCAGTTTTAAAACGAACTTTCCATGAAAACGATTTCCAATCGCTGGATTTTTGAGACAAACACACCTTAAGCAATATTTAGTAAATTCAGCTGAACAGTGGAACCGAACAGAAGTCACAACTGGAAACTTAAAATCATTTTCTACACTACCACATTGCAAAGGCTAATATTATTTTTAAATGTTCTGAATTCATTTTATTACCTACACAGAAGTTTCACGGCTATTGTTTCACAGCTGATTGAAACGTCAAATGAATTTCTAATCTAATTAATGTTCGGTGTGAATGAATCGACGAGTTTTCAACGTAAATATGGTTTTCGATGTGGTGTGAATTGGGTATTAACCCTGGCTAAATAAGAACATATCAACGCTTCGACCGAGCTCAACAGGGACAACAGGACAACACTCCTCTTCAAATTTACGTTACGGAAGGAATTATTTAGCTATAATGCCTAAAATAAACGCCAAACTTACAATTTTAACTTTCAGTTATCCTCGAGCTAGGTAACTATAAAGGCGACTCAAATGCATGTAAAATATTTTAAATACAAAAAATGTCGTTATAGGATACCTACTGTCACTCAATGGGTGACAGTTTTATAGTCCATACACTTTGTATTTGCCTAAAATTACCAACATGATCTACATAAAAATACAATAGATTTGCATTTGGGTCAGTTGATTTAAATATTATAAAATTTTTGTAAAAAAAAAAAAGAAATCGGAAGCGGGCCCTTAACTATTGCAATGGAAGGTAAGTGGCAGCACTCCTTATTCATTACCACAGAACGTAACCGAAGACAAGAATCTATCAACAACCGTTTCAGTTCGTTCTTCGTTCGTTCTTCGTTCGTTAAATATTTAAATGCGGTTTGAGTCTTGAGTTGCACGGGGGCATTGTTGTTTAAATCAGAGCTTCCGAATCAATTTTTTTTTTTTTTTTGTGACTTTCAAACTGTTTGTTAGGGCCCGGTTGATAAAAATCTAAAGCTTCAGATTGTGTTAACAGCCTTTCACCAAATGACCAGTCATAAGTCAGGGTCGGCATTCTGCCCAAGTAACAATTTGACTTCGGTAAGGTTCAAATTGGTAATTTCTGTAGGCAACCATTTCGATAGGGTCTCTATAGGATTTGCTTACCGAAGTAGACCGATTTCGAAGCAATTGTTTCCAAAATAACTTCTGTACGTCCTTTGTGAAGCATACACGCAGGCTTTAAAGAGGGATATGAAATTAAGTTTCGTTAAGATCTCTATAAGACCTCTAAAAATGAGTGAGGAGATGATGGAAAGTGTATTGCTTCGGCAAAGCTTGTGGTTGGAAGTAGAAGCTTCGTTAGAGCTTCTCACAGAAGGCATTATAGAAGCAATGAAATGTCATGCAATTAACGACTTGCGATTGGAAGTCTTAACGAAATTCTGAAATGTATCAAGTAGTTGAGATTTACCACCGCAACATTATTATGACGAATTAGCCTAGGGGTAGTGTATTGGAGTACTACGCAGCAGGACTCATGTTCGATTCTCAGTGCGACCCGTTGTAAGTAAAATATAAATTATATTACGGGGGAGTATTCACTTAACGAAAATTGCGAAGAGTCAATTATAGTAGATAGATAATAGATAATGTTTATTAATACGAAAAACAAAACAAGAAATTGAAAAAGTTGAAGAATAAAAAAAAAAGTAATTTTTCTTTTCATATTTTGTGCTTTTGCAAAGCTTCTATAAGGTTTCTATAAGGTTTCTATAAAGTTTCTATAAGGCCTCTATAAGGTTTCGGTAGTGCCCTACCTGTATAAAGTGCGCCAAATTTGTTTCTTATAGGTCTTATGCAGTTAATATTGCGGGAGGGGAAATAGCTTCGATAGCGCCTTACCGAAGTAAAATTGTTACTTGGGTGTAAGGCGAAAAGTTCAAACGTTTTCGTGTGCACGAAGAAATTTGCTTGTGTAACATTATGGCCAATTATTCGTGCGCACGAAAACGTTTGATCGTTTCGCCTTACTGTAAGGCCCTTACAGAATCTGGCCCCAGAATTGATCTTACAATCGCTGTGTACATCCAGTGCGCTATGTTCGGTTGTAAGCCCCACTTTTTCCCAGTGAGTAAGCTGTGTACGATAAAAATGACAGTGGGCTGGTAATAAATACCTACTGTGACTAATTCGGTCATTATTTTGTAATTATTGTACTAAGAATGGATTTCTTTCCTTGAGTGTAGTTGACAAGTTATCTTTGCGTATTACTTTCTTTGCCTGATCTAAGGAACAACATTTTTATATTTTGAACCTTCTTTTGTTTTGAATTAAATAAATATTACGAACGGGGAAGTTTCTTACAAGGAGTTAGATGGTGCTTTGATTTTTAAATACCAAGTTGATTTCTCTATCAAAACTGCATTGACTTGATGTGGAACTTTTTGATTTGGTACCTGGTCTATCTATTGAAAAAAAGTCATCGGCCCCTTAGATTTTTCTCGATTTAAAGTTTGAGTGCAATAGATTGTACACTGCGCGTCATCAGGTTAGCAGTTAGCACACCTTCATGAGGCTAATATAATTATTGCTTCTGATTTTGTTGTTGTTAACTTGCAGCTATTTTTTGGCTTTCTACACGCAGAAATTTTAACCTTAACCGAGTGGAATTTATGCTCGGTTAAAAAAAATGGGTTAAAATAAACTAAGTCGCTGTAGAAAATAAACAAGAATTTGTTGTTGAAAACTATCGAGTTAAAAAGGTTAAATCATACTGTTAAAAATAACACACTTTATTAGTTGGTATCAACCATGTTACTCTGTTGTTATTAGTTAGTTTGTTATTTACGACCGAGAAAATTTGGAGAGGAAATTGATAAATCGGTTATTTTTAACCGAGTTTCGTTAAACAAGTTGACTCGCTTATTTTTAATCCACTAACTATGTAAGAGCTATATTAACAATATCGGTAGTTTTTAACCGAAAGTTGGTTGATTTTAAATAAGTGATTTTTCTGCGTGTAGTTTTCTCAACTTTGTATGCATTGTCCACTGGCAAAGAGAACATTCGATAACAATATACCGTTATATGTTTTTTGCTAAATGCTCTTATTTTCAATCGAAAAATTTGCAATTTGAACACGTATTGAAACCAATTTCTATTTACTGCTCAAGTGAATTATTTTCTTTAATATGGATAAAGGAAAAGTGCTATCGATTAAGGAAAAAGCTAAAATCGAAGCTAATGAAGAGTTGAAGCTTTCAATAACTGAAATATCAAACGAATTTCGGGATATGGTCGAAATAATAAAGGCGGTAACAATAAAGCGACTTCCGATGCTGATAAGAGATCAATTTTTAGAGAATCATCTAACTCTCAAGAATCAACCGCAAAGATCAGGGCAAATGTTCTTGTTGAAGTTTATCTATCGTTCAAAGGGTGATAAGGAATGCTTCACATTTGAAAAGACGGAAGCATGCTCCGGGTGATTAAGTCTTGGATTGAAGCACAAAACGTCGATTTATTGCAGTGCCCGCCCCCGCCTTATACTAACCCGTGAACAATTTTATAGAAAACGTGTGGAGATGACTGGTTCCAAAAGTTTACGAATCTGGCAGGCAATATTCTACCAAAGAGGAATTAATTGAAGTCATCAAAAGTGCTTGGTCAGGATCAACTCATTATTAAATTTATAAAAATAATGATTAAGTTAGTTGATAGATATATAAGTTAAAAGTAAGTTCTCACCCGAATAGTTTAAAAAAGAGATGTGTGCTAACCTAAGGAAATAATTTAAATTTGTAAATTTTGCGGTTGATTTGGAAAAAAAATTATAAAAAAGTATTGCAAAATAGAGAAACATTAATTTTTGTTTTATTTAGTTGAAAATTGATTTGTTAATAATCGCTAGAATCTTTAGAATTTGAGCTTTTTTAGTTTTACTAATAGAAATGAGCGAAAACTATTAAAAGCAATAGTGTGCTATAACCTGATGACGCCCAGGATATACATGGGTTAGGTTCATGTGGGATGTGGGATGTTCTTTCTCGAACTTGCCCTAAAATCGGATGCGCGTTTAGCCATCCATTAGAGAAAATTGACAGTTTGAACCTCGGAAAACATTTTGGTTTGCGTTTTTAATTCGTTTATCGGCAGTATATTGTTTTGCTAATGACCTTTAAAAATATCAAAACCTAATCCATTAATAAATGCAAAATGTCACGTATTCCCTAATTTGTTTCTTCTCTTTCTTAATTCCATTAATTTGTTTTTGTAAATTGCAAAATTGTTGACTGAATGTTTTACCATAACTTGCAAAATTATTAATTCTTAAATACAAATTCATGAAAAATTTCGGAAAATATAATAGTGGGTAGACGGCGGCTAACAACCGAAGACTTATCAGTCATATTTCGATCACAAACTCCGTGTCGCGGAGACATACCGATTCCGCAAATGCCAAAAAAAAAACTGTGTAACTATGTCCTTAGGGAAGACAACAATCAAGAACAAGACTGTGAGTCCAGTACATTTTACGAATCCATAATCCATTATCTTCTCTGAAAGAAATAAAAAACGAGTGCAAGGTTTTCCTCTTCTTCTTCCTCTTCAAAAATGTGAAGCCTTCCGTTTCGGTCTCCCTTTCCGATTGCATAGTTCTAATTCACTTACGTATAGCTTACCTTTACACCTTACATCCATCAGCATATTTGCGTTTTCTTCCTCATTCTTAGTCAGTTTCATCATCTTTCTACCGTCTCTGGCATGTTTCACTTTTTATCCTTCACGGTACCTACCATAACTGTGGTCGCTTGACTCCACCACTTTGCTACTTGTCCCTGGTCTTGTGTGTGTTCTCCTTAGGTCTATTATAACAAAGAAATTCCGACAGAAAAAAAGCCCAGAACGTCTACCCATCTAACAGTCTCATGAAGATAATTCTTGTTGTCCATCCATCTACTAGCCCTGAGGCACCCACATCAACTATACCTACCGTATACATCTATCTCGCTGGCACTTGGTTATGATGAAATCAAAACAATCCCCACCCTCGCTCAATATTCGAGCGTCAATTGAGTGAAGTTAGCCAGGGTCGTTGGGTGGCGGCAAATATGCCCACTGTTCGAGTCCGTGTCCAGCACATAGGACCATAGGAGTGAAATGATGATGATGAATTCCTTTTTTCCAATTAAAAGCGAATTGTTTTCTTGTCTGTCCAGTGTTTATTTAGGACTTGTGAAAAAGGTTGTACATCATTCCACCCACCATTTTGGGCATTTCCTGTAAATGGTTCACAGAAATCTATTAAGGTATCTTCTCGTGGCGAATGCCTGAGTGGTCAAGAGGTGTAGAGTAGACAAAAACAAAAACTTTTCAAGTTATCAGCAAGAAACTTGCAAAACTTTCACAACGAGTGCTACTTTAAGAAGAGAAATAAAAGGAAACGTCAACAGTTGTGAGTTAATAGAGTTTGCACTGCCTTGCCGCCCGTCTTCGATGTCTAATGGTGGACATTTGTATGGATGAAAATTTAAATACTTTTGAACAGATGTTGTCGCTGTAATTTCTTAGGGTGCGCGTCTTCTTTCTCTGGCCGGGTTATTATTTCAGGATTTTTTCTTGATTTTGGACAGATGGACGATGGACCTGTCCAACTTTTTAAATATGACTTTTTGACTTTTTTAATTACGGCAATAGTAAAGAGAAAGCGTGGTGGAAAATGGACGCCAGTCGATATGATTTCAATGAATTGAAATTGGATTGGCAAGGAAGCCGGTGCGGAAACTGGCAACTCGTCCTCGTCTTAAGAGCGAACTTATTTGTTTTGGAAGATAGTCTTATTCAAAAAGAGTACAACCTCCAAGTTATGGTAACTAAAGATCAGGCAGTAAGTCAGGGAAGTTAGACTTGTGCTTTCAACCTACAATGTATGAAGGTGTTTACCAGACGCACCCATTACCGACACCAACTTGAAGACTGACGACGTTCATTTAATTGTCATTGTACACATGCCGAAACACGTTTTCCATTTTGATAAATGTATGTATTTTTAATCTGAGGAAATCCTCATTGTTAATAAACTTTTACCTTTAAAGACTTTTTAAAGAAGACGCCTTAGCCTGTCATACGCCCATCTCTAGGGGAAAAAAACTTAAACTCTACACTGCATTCCGAACTCATAATGAAGTTGAATGCTATCAATAGAACAAACCTTAAGTGGACATGTGATGTGTGATCTAGCGCCAAGCAGATTTTACCAAAGTTGACTCTGAAACGCTCTCAAGGTTTGATCTCTCTCGATGTCGATAGACGGCTCGCCGTACTTATGTCATATTTTAGTCTAGACTTGAATTTACAGAAGCTCACAATTTAGAAATGTCTATGTAAAATATAGCCACAGTTAAATACTAAAGTTTATAGTCGAAACTTAAAATTTTTATCGATAAGACTCATAATATTAGGTACGATTTTTATAGGGGCTGTGTATGAAGAGGCTTAGGTGCACCCCGGACTGTAGCGCCACCTTAAGTAGGTGTGGGACGAAGAAGACAGCGGATCAATTGCTATAGAATGGTCAACTCCTGAGCATGTGGTTTCTGGTTCAACGTCTATTAGATTGAATTCTTCTGTTTTTTTTTTCATTTGTGTCACTTCTAGCGACCGTTTGACTAACATCCTAAAGTAAAACTATCCTGAGGAAGCCGTTCGTATTCGACAAATTGCTAACTAACTTCTTTCCATTGTGTAGGAGGTTTGACCAAAGCCATAGGGTGGAATTTGGAATTATTGCTCCTAAGTTTGTTGTACGGACGAGGAGGTTGCTGCGTTTTCTCTTAAACTAACATTAATAAAACAAACATCTACAAAAATTCACAAGAAGCAGTAGATACTGTGATAATAAGTAGCGAGAACGAGCGCTTCCTAGCTCTTGTTAAAAAAACGATTGTTGAAACGGATTTCGTGGCTTATATAGGGTGATTTTCGGACGTCTTTCGTCTTTTTGGACCCATTTTTAAGATGGTTTTCGAGCGAACGTTGGGCGCATTTTAGATTGTTATTATTCACGTCTTTGTTTGTTTTAGGTGATCATAGTTATTCTTATTAGATTTCTGCTTTGGTTCGATTTGCGGGTCGTTTTTCATGGTCTTTATAGAACTGTTTGAAGGTGGTTTGCATTTCTTTGGTAGGCGGCTTTAGGGAGTGATTTTGACGCACCTCCAGTGGCTTTTTTTTTAGCAGCATTTTAAATAGCGATATTCTAAGGTCCTTAGACTATTTAAACTACCTATTTAAGTATTAATCGTAGGTAAATTTCTTAGGGGATTTTTAGGATCAGTTTTAAATTTTTTGAGGTACACGTGCCTTAAGGCTGGTACGCAGTTCAAGTGAAATCCAATTTTTCATACAAATTTTTCACTGCGAAATGTCAAAATGAATTTTCCAAATGAAAATTTCACTAGGCGGTACGCAGTTCGAGTGGAAAATATCGCTTCCAAAACTGAGTCGTAGGTGGCGATACCAAAATCTCTCCGCAGCTATTTCACTTGGTTTTTATTGTCCGTCGCATTAATTTTTTGACATTTCAGCGTGAAAAATGTTTTGTAGGATGCAGTTTAGAAATTTATTGGAATTTCAGATGTTTCCTTAAGAGAATAATAAGTGTTTCGCACTTATAAAATTGTTTTTACATTGAATATAGTGCAATAATGTTAGGTGTACAAATATTTGGTGGCATGGATGACATTTTCTATAAGCAGGGTGCCTCAAGAATATTTTTCTACCCAGTTTTGTTCAAGCAGTACCAGCAGATTTCCATTCACTGATAATTATTAAAATTTGACGACTGTCCTGTCTATTTTACAAGTCAGGCATTATTTGCCAAATTGAAAACTATTAAAATTGTCATGAACAAAATACGAACCATTTTTTTTTTTTGTGTTTTTGGAGGTTCGCTGGAAAGGAAAATCATCGAAAGTCATTCGAGAACTAGTATAGGTACGCGAGAGATGCTTCGACAATAGGGAAGGCCTTTCAGCCGATCTAAAACACCTCCCGAGAGCAATCACTTTTGCCAACCTAATGTGAATGTGCCTAGCCATTCGACTAATCGAAAGATCCCTCGTTTGTAGAATTTCTGAACTTTTTTGTTAGAAAATATATTGACTTAGCTAATTTTTATAGATCAACATGTTTTATCCGCCTCAATCTCCTGATTACACTGCCTGTATTTATAAATTCGGTTGTTTCTAAGCTAACGTGGTTGAGAAGCGTTGTGCATTTAAGGAACTTGTTCGACTTCTTTCTATACTGATTCAATATCTAGATCAGCGTTGTGCATTGGACTTTGTTCCTTTGTAATATTTTTGAAAGACCTTAATTTTTTAGAAATACGTTTGGAGCGGTCATACACAACTGGTGCCCGTAGGTCCATACTGGTTGCAGAATTTGGTTTTATGGCAATAACTTATTGTTATTGTGGTCGATCACGGATGAATGTCTTCCAATAGGTCAATACATTTTACTGTAGGTATCACATGATTCACAAAAAGTGAAGTTTCCAATTTGTTTCTTCCAGCTGTTTTTTTTTAGCTCAGTCACCCTGCATAAATTTCTCCAACTAAAATCTCCAACAAAATATTTCACTCTCTATTTCACAGCACTTTTTGGAGAGGAGTGAAAATTTCACTTCACTCGATCAGCGTACCAGCCTTTAGGGCATAAATTCTTCGGCTGAATTTGGAGTAGTATGTATTAAGTTTTTGAGCCTGTTTTGCCAACGTCACCGATATCTTAGGGAGCACTATAATAGGATTTTTTGTTTGTTTATTTTTTAAGGGCTGATTCTGGGTTGTGTTTAATTTTCCGTGTTGGGAATGTGAGGTGTTGTAAAAGCAGTATTATTTGAAGACTTTTTGGAGAATCTCTTTTTATTGAGTCGCCTTGTAGGATGATTCCCCACCGTCTTTCAAGGTGTTCTTTGGAATGGTTTTCGAAGTGTTCCAATGGGCATTTTGTATTGCCCTAAACACTAATAGAACTGTTTGTAGAAGCTTCCCAATTATTGATATAAGTTTTGTATGTTTGTAATCACCGATACACCTTTCCACAATATTTTTTGCTTTTGTGTGATGTTCAATGTTCATACAAAATAAGTCTGAAATATACATAAATCGTTACAGCCGTATTAATAATAGTCGCGTAAGTACATGTTAGGCCTAACTATTGGCAAACACATTAGTTAAACTCAAATTCCTATTAATAAACATTTTTAGAAGATAGCTAACACTTCGTAACTTTCATATAACTAACTAACAGCAGGAGGTCTGTTAGCGAGTGAGTAAATCAAAAAAAAATTCGTTCCCGTCAAAATGACAAATAAATTAAATTTAAATATTGAAAATTGTGGAACAAAATGGCTGACCGGTTTTTAGTGTTTGTAAATAGTGTTAATATTTGGTGAATATGTTAGGGGAGGATTCGGTTTCCATCGCCCCAACTCGAAAAGTGTACCAAAAAAGAAAAAAAAAACATTATTTACAAATAAAATATTCAAAAATAAATGAAAATTTTCTTTTGTTTTGCTTTATTTTCTGTTGTTTTTTTTTCTTTTTCATTTGTCACAACTGAAATTCACTAGCCACCCGTGATGATAGCCAATATGTAATAGTTTTCAGCTGTTTTCAGTACAATTTGGTTAGGTGATGCCAGCTATTTTAGAGAAAACATCAGCTAGTTATTATATGAGTTATTTTCTTTTATTAATAAGAATATTTAACTCCTATGTTATTTATTTAACTAGGTGCTAGGTAATATACGAGTTAGAGATTAGTTACGGGTTTTTTATTAATACGGCTGTTATTTTTTATATATATTTGGTAGCATTTGAAAAATATCTGAAATCGAGTTTTCTTCTTGAAATTCAATGAAAAATGTTCAGTTGTTTGCAAAACATACAAATCAATGCAAAACGATACCTCATTAGGTATCGCTCAAATTGTATCGTCTGGGTGATAGCGTTTCGACGATTATTGATTTACGTGAAGCAAATTTTCAATCGTCAAAACGATATCGTCTGGACGATAGACGATTATTGAAGTTACGTGAAGCAAAGCTATCGTCGAAACGCTATCGTCTGGCGATAATCGACATACGGAATGAGTGCCCAGCAGTATTTTATTTTATTTTTTACGACTATTTTACATTAGGTTTCCAGCAGCTGTTCAGAAACCTGGTTTTAACACTGGCAGCCTGTCGTAGTTTTTCACTTGTTGGCATCTTGTACGTACACCACAACCAATCACATCGGAAGAAACAAAAGCAACAGCGGGTTTGTTCGTCAAGTGAACAGTGACGAATAATATATTTGCTGTAAATTTTAAACGATTATTTTTTTTTTAATTTTGTAGAAATTGTGTGCAAAGATTTGTGTTTGTAGACTGTGTCAATTTTACAATAGAAAACGCCTATAAAATGAGAGCCATGTTGATAATGACTTATGATCAGCACATATATATGTATATTTTTTGGAAAATATTTATTTTGTTTTACTATACCGCAACAAAACTATTTAGTTGTGTAAATATAAATCAGCAAAAGAAAATTTCGTTTTAATGTTGATGTTTTTAGTTTTCGTCGATAACAAAAAAAAAATTAAATAAAATGTAGAGGTAAGGTTAAAACATTTCTTGTGATAAATACGACGTATGTAGATAATTATGGTGAGAATTTAATGCTTATTATAAAAGTACCTTTTTCCAGCCAGAGAAAAACACTTATTTTTATTAAAAGGATGTTCATCCTTGCTCATGTTCTTGGGTTAAAAGACAGCGGATAATACAAAATTTGATGCAGTATGTACTGTAAATAGAGAAACTAACTGCGAACAGATGCATATTATAAGTGCGTTCTCCCCCTAGTGTTCAGAACTGAACTCCCAAGTGGCTTTCGCAGGGAATCGAACTGTCAAGTAGAACGTGTCTGTTGTAATTGCGTGCTGATAATCCTACTTTACTTTGCTTTGCTGAGTTCGAAGCTCAAAAGAACAAGTTTATATCCAGGAGCTCACATATGTTAGTGACTCAAAAATGCGCTTTAGCGCTTTTCTTCCCGCACCCCACAAACTTATCGCAAATCTATCTTTTTAAATGGCTTTAAAGGCTAATTTTCAAGCTTCAGCACGTACTCGTATATAATGGGTCTTTGCGGGAAGTTCCTCTCCCGTCAAAAAGACCTCTTTCTCTAACTCTTATATTGAATAAATTGATTCACCTTTCCCTCACTGTAGCCCGGCCTTTATTAGCAACCACACTCCAACAGCAATCAGGTGTTCGCATTTTAAATAAATTAACTTTTCCACTCGACTAGCCTGTTTTGATAAAGTGCCGAAAAACCGCCGCCACCCATCTTGTTTTGTGAAAAATTCCCCAAATTCACCAGCGCACGTTCGGGTGATATTTCTTTATTAAAAAACATTCACTTGCCCTCTCCCCAAAACCTCTCTCTACACTGAAGTCCTCCGGACGAGTTTCGGTGCCGTTCCGTTTGGCACATTACACTCCACATCTGACAAGAATTATCGCTCTTTACCCGGTTTTAACCCGGCTACGTATGAATTATGACAGACAAGGGTGACGGTCGTCCCTCCCACAGGTGACACAAAACATTCCAACTGCGATAAATAAAGTATGAAGTTCCCTCCCCATCCCCAGCAATGACGATTTAAATTTCCACTTCACGCCTACGCTGGCAAAACAAAGCAAAGCATAGCAGCGGCACCAAAGTGCTTTCCCGGAGTTTGGGGACGAAATACGTGCCAATAAATGTTCGCACGTTTTTATTGTAATTTCGGAAACGTACGAGAACTGTCAAGATGATAATAATAATGAGGACCACTGTTGTATACACTTTCACCGCAAGTCAAGTGGAACTGAGCTTGAAAAATGCCAGTCAACTTGGAATTTTTTGTGTGTGGAGGCACATCCTTCTCCCATCATTGGGAGGCTCATAAATGCAGATCCCCATTTTATGGCCATCTGCAGATGAAGAGTACCGTATCGACGGTCTGTTTGCTTATCAAATTGTAATTGATTGACTTCGTTCGGTGCAAATTCATCAGGCGACAATATTTTCTGTCCACTGGCCATCAATTTCCGACTTCCGCTGCAGGATGCCATAGGTATCCCTGGCACCAACCACCGACCGAGGAAATTGATCCTGGGCCTATACGTATCGACGATGCAAACGGACCATACTGTGTGTGCATTGAGTGCGATGAATCGATGTCATGTTGTGTAAACATTTTTTTTGCCGGACAAGTCGGACGGCTTAATGGAGACACCTGTTGTCGCAGAAAGGAGATTGCCTATGAATGGGAAAAGTCATCGATGAAAAATGTATAATTCAATTATCTTATTTGCAATTGTCTGATGGTTGCAAAAAAGAGTGTAGTGTCCTTCTGACGTGGGCTTCCAACAAAGCCCAAGACCCCTTCATCATGCTCCGCTCCCAGGAAAATCCTATAAAACTCATCACCCATCAGGATGCGATGACAAACAACACGACATCACACGAACCGCCGGTCTGTGTTGTGATAGCAATTTGCAGATTTATTTTATTTCGTTATCTATTTTTTATGCCCAACCGAACAACAAGGAACAGGATAATAAGGACAATAGCTTTATTATACGTATTACTTTTATGGATTTAATTTCCAATGTCCTGCCGTCGTCGTCGGGATATCAATGACGTGGTATGGTGGAAACATGGGTGGACCGACCGTTTATATGTTGTGGACAATGTCCTTTCTAATTTCCTTGAATGTTGGACACAATAAGCAAAGCGTGCGCACCCGTATCCGAAACCGAATCATATCCTTCTTAGACGATTGTGCGAGGACGACATGATTTTTCCACAATTGTCAGCATTTTTGCCGTCTACTCTGTGGTGTCCGAGAGTTGTACGTTTTTATGATCGTCCTCTTTTTCGTCGAGGAGAAAGTGGAGTTAAACGGATATGTCCTCACCCTTGATACGTATGGCATTGTTGGAGGCGGACGTTAACATAATTTATGTGGTTACATGCGGATGCTACTACAAATCTACAAATGTGAGCAGTGATAGTTTCAGTTGAATGCATACTCATGTGGGATGTGATAGTTGGTTTCGGGAGAGTATACTATGGCAGGGGAAGTAGTTAGAGGGAGAGGGAAATTAAACGAAGGCGTCTTCGAGATGCGTGTGATTAAAGCTGAAGGTTTTGAGCGAAATTCTGGAAGCAATCCAGTTAATTGCAAAAAGATCCTTGGTCTATTGCATTGGAGTGAAGGTGGGTATGCTGTATAAAACCTGGGTATTTGTATTTGTTCTTTTGGCCCTCATCAGCTTTTGTACCATAGCTGTTGTTTCGGAACGAAAACTCCCATACACGAGAGTGACATTGAAATCATGAACTTTTTTTACTCTCATTGTTGTTGCTGCTGTTGCGAAATGATGGCGAAACGTGGGTGATTGTAATAGATTCCTGGGTTGAGCTTTCAACTATTTTTTTGCAAAAATTTATGGCCTTATTTATAAACGTATTATAGGGAGCATTATGCCCTCTTTAAAATGTTTATAAAAGCCAAACCCTTCTTTATAAAAATTTAACAACTCTGAATAGAACTTGTATACGCTCAATGCTTTTAGAGGTTGCTTAGTGCCTAGGCCTAGTATGCTGTTCGCGCTTAAATTAAGCCCCCATACAAAAATGTCTCCAAAGATAAAATTAAGCTAAGCAGCTAAGCCAAGCAGTACGCAGTTCAAGTTAAATTTGTGTGCCACTGTACGAAAGATCTCAACAGAATTTAAGTAAGCGTACTAATGCAAAATACATTTTCCCACAGGTAAATTTTGACAGATCAGAGAAAATATCGGTATTCGCAAACACAATTTCAAACGAAAACAAATTAACAGTAGGCACCTATGGAGTATGGTTAGTTCAACGCAAAAAAATTCGTTGTTGTTTATTTAATTTCTTTTAGAATTTAGAATTTTATTCAGAAAGTACCAAGTTACTAAAGTCCGTACGACACCACATTTTTTTTGCATATTTCAGACTTTTAAAATGTGACTAGAGCAGGACGAAATTTTTTAGATTTTTTTCTAACAAAAGGGGGTTTTTTGGCGGAAAACAATATAATTCCTATTAGTACCTACCTATATTATTCCTTTTAATTTTTTTTTTGCCATCACTTGCAAATTGACTGGAATGCGTCCGCCTTTTCTGCTTCACTCCAGGTCTTCCCTTACGAGTTCAATTATTTTCTTCGTATTTTCTTTTGAAAATCTATATTTATTTTTGAATGCTATATTTGTGAACATTGTCATAGGGTTTTTTCGTTTTTTGTACATTTTTTTTTTTTTTTTTCGAGTTGGGGGATGGTAACCGAATCCTCCCCTAGCATATTCACGTTATTTAAAAATACTGAAAACCGGGAACATATATGCAACCACCGCCAAGAAGATTAAAAGTTGCTGCCAATTGAAGGATGGGTGGAACATGCGTTGACCTTATTCCATTTTGGTAAATCAATCAATTCCAAAACAAACACAACCGCTTCTTTTGACAAGCGAACGTTTTTCGAAAATCTAAAAACAAAATAATAAATGCTACCAATCAACAATGAATTATACAACTATGCATTCGTATACATCGGGTTTGGAAGTTCCAAGATATTCGCTTTATATCTCAGATTTCTTCTTAATAGTTGAAAATTTTTGTAATTATTATCTTTTCATTGGTTTACAAAAGTTCCAGTGAAGTAAACATTGCACTTCACATATATATTCAAATTTCACTTAAAAATTTCTATTTTATTTTTTTTAGATTTCCCTGATTGAAAAGAGGACATTTTCAAAGATAGTTCAATCAAAACTAAAAAAAAAAACGTCAAATAGCATAAAAATAGCACATTGACTATAGTGACTCACCTACATGAACTATGGGTTGGGGTCGAAATTCTGGCGAGGTCAAAATTGTTTTTTTTTTTTAAGTTATTAATTCTTTAGGCGCGTTGGGCACTTTTAGATGGGAAGAAATTATAATATTCTCAACTCGTTGAAAGGGAATAAATCGGCGGGGATAGACGGAATAAGGCCGATTAACTTGAAAAATAAGCTGATTAACATGAGTTTAGCGCAAGGGTTAATTCCGAATATGCTCAAGCCATCAATAGTTCGACCGATACACAAAGGTGGTCGAAAAGATGAAATACAAAACTACAGACCAATTTCAATCCTATCAGCTGTTGATAAAATAATTGAAGATGTGCTAGCAAATAGATTGTACAAATTCATCGAGAAGTACGATATTCTGAACAAACATCAATTTGGTTTCCGCAAAGGCAAAAGTATAAATAGACTGCTTGGAGACTTCGCTAACAAAATTTACCACAGCCTGGACAAAAATCACAGCTCAGTAGCTCTATTTATTGACTTCAAAAAGGCCTTCGACACTCTGAACCACAAACAAATCCTGAGACAGCTTGAAAAGATTGGAATTCGTGGACACATATTAGCATGGTTTTAAAATTACCTAAACAATAGAACCTTAAGGGTTAAGATTGGTGAACATGTATGTGAAGATGAGAAGATTGAATATGGGGTCCCGCAGGGATCAAAGTTGGGTCCACTTCGCACTTCTCTTTATTATTTACGTCAATATCCAAAAAACTAAACTTAAGATAAAAATGCATGACATAGATTGTTTGCACACAACTGGCAATAACGGAACAATAAAAGAAGACGACGACTGTAGATATATAGACAACGTTTCAACATATAAATATCTGGGACCTGAGCAATCTCTACACATACAGTGTACTAAAACAATGCTACTTTGGACTTGTTGAGTCACACTTAAGGTACGGCATATTAGCATGGGGAAGAGCCTCATGCATGCAACAACTTCAGAGGCTGCAAACACGACTGCTGCAAAAAATTGTGCAGAGAGCTCACAGAAATGAACCAGTTAAAATATTAAATATTACCAAAATCTATGAACTGGAAATACTAGCAACTTTTCACAGCGACAACACCTATAAAGTACAAACGCAGCAAAGAGTGAATACAAGAAGACGACAACAGAACATGTACCAAATTCCGAGGTTTTGGAATGATTATGGCAGAAGGACGTACAACGTGGCAGTCCCATCTGTTTTTAATAAACTCCCAAGAGAACTTCTCAAACTTTCTAGAAAAGAATTTGTTAAAAAAGCAAAACAATTTTATATGTATTCATAAAAAACATAAATAATATGTATATGTAAAAAATAAATTTATTTTTGAAAATATTGTGAAAATTAATTGATGTTAAAATATATTCTTGCACGTTATTTTGCTGTAAAACTTTGTATTAATTATATGAGCTCAGCAATAAACAAATGTATAACAAAATTGTAAACAGTCTTCTGCAGACAAGCCCTTCCGGCTTTGCAGAAAATCCAATGTAGGTAAACTTAAATTGAAAAAATTGAATAAATTGAATTGAAATTGAAAAAAAAAAAAAATTTATTCGGGTTACTTTTAAAACGACACCGCGTCATCGACACCGAGAAACCGACACCCGATAGGTTGTCGATTTTTTTGAGAATCTCAACCGATCTCAATGAAACTTTTTTTGTGTGCATGGTTGTATGCAGCTAGAAAGATAGGATAGTGTTTTTGTGTTAAAAGGCAGAATTTTGAAAGCAGAATTTCGACCCGCTCCCATGAATTATATTTATAAAAAAATTAAACAAAAAACTTAAAATATTATAGGTACATATTTCACTTTTTTATACATTTTTAAAAGGATTCCACTAAAAGTCTAACATGTAAAGCTTGGCACGCTGTTGGAGCTAAATTTTCGCTCCCATACAAAATTCTCTCCAAAATTTTGCTGAGCTAAATTTAAGCGAATCCATTTAATGGGTTTCATAAAGCTAAATTTTGAATGATCGTTATGTTCTTTTGTTCTGTTGCGTTTTTGTATTATGGAGAACGGTAGAAGTAAGCAAGGATGAGCTTTTTTAAATAAATACCTCGACGAGGAGTACCTATAATCGAAAAGGGTTTAAATTAAAGAGAATTGAATATTTGAGGTAAGTTATTTTCAAAAAACAGCTGTTGTTTGTGACATTTATCCACTGCGCTCTCTATGTCAAGAGAGAAAAGTTGGAGACCAGATGAAATTCAGTTTAGCTCGAGCAGCGGACTAAGCTTAAAATGCGAACGGATTAAGCTAACTTTTATTTTTGTCACTGGACCATTGAAATATGATTTCTTTAAAAATATAATTGCAGAATTCCATACAAGAAATACCTTCTGAAATTGTGTTTGCAAAATATTATGATACCCTTCACATTTTCGACTGTTAAGCTTAGTACGCTGCTCATCAGACCAATGTCTTGCTATTAGACAACATTTTCTTTAAACAACTATAAATAGTTCAGTAAAAAATTCTTGATTTAAATTCTTTCAAATAATCTTTCCATTTTTTATGAAATATAATACAAAATGCATTTAAATGCAAGAAACAAATTTCCGTTTATAAAATCCCCAAGAAAGAGGACAAAATGCATTAATTTTAAAAACTTTACCAGTCGGACTGCTTAGAGTGTGGAAAAGAGGACTTTTCCTCTTAAAACAGGACACTGCCTACCTGTACTTTTGTACCAGATGGAGCGCTCTACTACTTATATTTGGCGCTGCCATTTCGCCAGAAGTTTCTCAGCAGCGTTCTAGGCCTTAAAAATACCACAATCATCACCACTAACAACGAGTATCCCTAACAACTCGAGTTTATTATTCACCGCAAACATGTTGTCAAGGATCAGTACTTTCCTCAACCAGAAGGAGTGTCGACCCCCGTCTCACAAATTAGTACCAAATAAAGTGCCTCCTTATTCTTTTACAATGAACTTTGGCAATTTTGACTTCCCATTCTCGGTTGACATAAATGTCTACAAAGCGTACTTCAATACAGAACCCGCAAAGGGTTCAAAAACGGCACAATCCAAGACAAAACTACAAGCATTCGACATGGACTGGAACACCCTCCAACCAAAGACGCTGCGCAAGCTGGCACTGGATGCGATTGTTGACAATTGGATAGGTAACCGCTTTTTGTAACATCCCTCCGATGCAACTACAAACGCTCTTTTCCTAGAAATGCCCTTCTTTCAGGAAATAACCAAGCAAGCCGACAAAAACTACATACTTAACAACTTGGACCTCAGTGTACCTTTGAAAATGTCGAGTGCCCACATCAGAGAAGACTTCTTTTGGAGGAAGTCCTACCAGTACCGCTGGAAGACTCTGCCCTCCGCTATCGAGAAACGCCCGTGGATCAATGTCTACATGGAGAGACATCTCCAAGAGTACCTTGAAAACGCGGAGATCTGCGACTACGATCAAGAGAGTGTGCAGGGTGTTTTGGAAATTTGTGCTCCTTACATAAACCGCCTGCAGATAGACTTCCTTCAGCCATCGATGGGTGAGCGGAATGGTGAGGTCGTTCAGTGACTTGAATGCCAGATTCTTAGACTTTCGTTACTTCTTGCAGATCACATTCCGTTGGACTTTGTGCTGAGCAACCTTCCGGAATTGCGATCCTTCCGGGTGACCTACTGCACCAAGACAATAGAGACGAATTTTTACTTAGGCTGTTCGTCGTTTTCCCGAAACGATATTGTCAGCTTTAGCCGTGGCCTGAGCAGGTGCTATGAACTGACAGAGTTTTGGTAAGTGGGAGCTGGAATTTACATGAAACTGCTCCCAATCATGTCTAGCGTAGCGGAAACGATTGAAGCTGCAGCGCAAATGTCAATTTTGTTAGAATAAGTTTTGTGGTCTATTTATAATGGGTGACTTTTCCAGGTTGCACAGTGTCAAACTGGAACCATACCAGTTGGCATTTATAGCCAGATCCTTGGACAAGGGCTGTCAGCACTTGACACGACTGTCTGTCACGCACTGTGACATGCACGACGATGGGCTGCAGCAGTTTCTGGACGCATGCACCAGGGAGTCGTTTGCAGGCTTGCGGGTACTGGATTTGACGAATAATTTCATTTGTAAGGATAAGTTGAAACGGGTACTAAAAATAATTCTTTTTTTTTCAGCACCCGAAGGAGCATTCGTTTTGGGTCGAGTTCTTAGCGGGAGACCTCTGGAAATGCTAGTACTTCGATTGAATCCAATCGAAAGCGATGGACTGGCGGCGATATTTTCCGTCATCCCAAAGTTGCCAATCAAAGAGCTTGATGTGAGCGGGTGCTCTGTGACTGACACGATAACCAAGCTGCTGATGCAAGTGATTGTCGAGAATAGAACGCTTTTGAAGTTGGACGCCTCCAACAATGTGTTGGGAGAGGTACCCAAGTCATATCACCAACTCAACACGTCATACAACTTGTCTTGCATTCTTTCAGGACTTTGGCGAAAAGATCTACAAAATCGTGGGCTTCAACCAGACTCTGAGCCGTTTGGACCTTCGCAACACTGGAGTGACAGTTGAAGTTAAAAATAAAATCAACGATGTGTTGAGAAAAAATAAATCATCCTCAAAATATATTCATCTTGTTATTGTGCGTTGAAAAAAAATCCGCTCATCATCTTCCAGCAAGGGGCCGCCATAAAATTCCGTCAGAGTCATGTCAGCCGTCCGTAATCCCACAGTAATCCGTGGTAAATTTGCTTCTTAATACCTAGATATTTATTTATCTTTCGGATCCACACCTTTTTTTGTGTGTCTTTTTGGGTAATGCTTTCACCTATAAGAGCCATTCTATGATATTGGTTTTCGCCAGCACTTTATGTATACATAGAGAGAAAGGTGAAATGAAAAGTCAGTAAGGGAACGACTTTGTTAAGTCCCTCCGCCCCCATTGCCACTTAACGATGAAGAGCCAAAGATGATGGCAGAGGATTTGCTGATGCAAAATATTATTTTATTGAGTCATTTCAGATTCAAGGATGTTTTCATTGATTTTATGGCAAAAGGTGCAAATTGGTTGCCGGAGCAAACAGCTTAGGAGGGGTGATGAGGACGCTATATTTTTGGGAGACATCATACTTCATGAGCAGCAGACAGAGTGGGGGAGGTGGTAAGACGGGAGATAAGAATGTATTGGAAGTTCGTTTTAATTAAAATGTTAGAGTTTTTAATTTCAACTGCTAGTGTGGTGGAGGGTGTCCTTTTACGAAAATCAATGGTGGGAGTAGTGTTCGCAAAAAAATGTATTTTTAAGAAATAAGAAATATTTTTTTCTTAAGATTTTTTTCAAAATATAGAAAGAAGGAAATATAAAACACAATTTTGAAGTGTTTTGAATAAAACGTATATTTACTTTTCAGATAAAATTGTAGAAGGTAAACTACATATATAATTACATAAATATCGATAAGAAAATGATTGCTCATAAATTAATGTTATTGCTTTTTGGAATTTGCAACAATATATTTATTTATGACCTAGAATTTCATTGCTATACCTATCAAGATCATAGCAATGCACTTCACTAAAGAGCAACAAATCCTTTGCATAGATTAAAAATAAACTATAAAAAAATTAAATTATAAAACAATTCTTCGGACTTCGGCTGTTTTTAATCCTAAAAACAATTTCCCAAAAACTATTTTTTTAACAATTTATTCAGGCCTATTCGGCAAAATATTTTATCCATTTATTCTGTTTATGAATTTCCGTACAAAAGTTCGAACTGTCAAAAAATCTTTTACGAGCTCTAGAATTGGTATTCTGTGTTCTTTTATGAATTATGTTAAAAATCATAACAGAATAAAAGATAGAATTTTGTGACTTTTATTATTAAAGATTTTTTATTAATTATGAATTCTTGGGTTGAAATGGTTCTCTATATAATTTCCTAGTCAACGAAATGCTTCAAAATGGAGACAAATATAATAAATGTGTATAAAAAAGTATTATAATTAAAAATAACTTCTAAATTCATATTTTTGTTTAGTCGAAAAGACCGATAACTTTAGCTGGAACTAAGATTTAATAATAGCCCATTTGATCTTCCTAATGTGCGTAATAATTCAAAACTTACTCTTTTCAGTCGGCATTTTAATGTTTTTTTTTGCAAAAATTCTATCACGTGTAACAAAAAAAAAGCTGTTTGTTTTAATAGGCTTGTAATAGATTTCAATTTTCGAAGTTCCATAACGGAGTCTCCGAAGTTCGAAACCAATAATACGATTTAAAAAAGTTCTTTTATAGTCGAGACCTTTTACGATTCATAACAAAAATTTCAAAGCAGTATAAAAGATTTCGCAAAATAGGCGAAATTATTTACATAATATTTACCTACATCCGTCTTTCCATCAAATAATTTCCTTGCTTTAGAGCTGATGGCAACGTTAGTGAAACATAAGTTTTGCATGGGCTCTGTTCGAATCACATCCTACATACAACATACCTAATAATGGAATCAATAGAAAACGATTATCTTCAATAGAAAAAGTTGTCTTAATTTGTTAGATTTAGAAAATCAAAAATCTTGAAATTTGATGAATTTGCGGTTAGAAGTCCTGTACATATTTTAGAAGAGTATTAAAATAGGGAGTTGTAATAAGATACTGAAACTCAGTGGTGTTCCTACATCGTGCTGTCTCTACATTTTTAAGGGAAATTCAATTTCCGAAAACTTTCCACACGTAAAAGGAAACAAATATCAAAATTGTGAGAATACGTATCAATAACCTGACAAAAAAAAACATTCAAACTGCATACTTTATATTTTAATGATAGCCAATTGCGATTTTTATACTGAAGGTTGATTTAATATAATTTCTTTCCGAAGAATACAAATTTAAGAAAAGAGAAAAAGTGAAAAATGACCACTCTTCTGGGAAAAATAAAAAAAGAGTGTTGAGAACACTGACTGAGTGTAGTGTACCTGGCAAATTCCTATCGGCTGATCAATGCGTTCCCCAAGTATAAATTCGCAAATTTTTACTATTTTTTACCACGAAAACATGTATATTCTACAAAATGGTTAATAGCTTGATTACATCACATAAATAAATAAATGAGCACTGTGAAAAAGGCATTCCTCGAAAAAAAAACCAGCTATTTACGTTGTCTGTTTTCGTTTGGTGTTTTGGGCTAAAAATTATTTTGATCAGTTTTGTGTATAATGCTGCTGTCAATTATTGTTAATCGCATCTATTAAAATGTAGCGAATCATTTCAACCGAACTAAAGCGAAAAACTCATCAAGCATTTGAGCGTGTATTAGCATGTATTAGCATCACGCATGAGAGTCTTGAAACGTTTATTTTTACTTAGATGCAAATTTCAGTTCTCACTTTCTCAGTAGAATTAAAAAAAGCCGATTTTCATCACCATCGGGACCATATGTAATATGTCCATTAAAAGAGTATGAGAGTGGAAGACCACTCCCAAAACTTATCTTATAATTTGGGGATGTACAAAAAAGCTATTTAAAACGCTTCGTTTGGCAACGCAAGTTACAGAGATTAAGATTTTGAGAATTATATTAGGTTCATTCGTGTAGAAAATGTACAAAATGTCAAATCTCAAAAATCGACAGAGAAGTCTCTCAATTTCAAGAGAAGTACTGACCGGTTTTCTTACAAAAAGCTTAAGAAATATCATTTTGACATTTGAGAAGATTCTCTCTAAATGCAGCATCTACAAAATAAGTTGGAATTGAATTTTTATAAGCTAAATACCTATAAAACTTACCATTTTTAATGCGCAGATATGTTTTAGGACAACATTCAATTACCACTTCTTCTTTCGACATCATTGAAGACGAAATAGAGTTTTACTTGTCAAACCTATGAGCTGTCACTTAGTTGTCTGTTTTTATTTTTAATTTTTCAGTAAATCGAAATTTGGCGAGTACAAAATTACGAAAACATGAAAAGAGGGGAAATAGATTCTCTCTCATTTCTGTTGTTATTATTTATTTATCACCAAAGAACAAAATCTTTCATAGACATAAGGCCAACAATATTAAAAAATAAAAGTTACAAAAATATGATACAAAATAAACATAAAGCAAACAACTATGACTGTACATTCTCAAGTACCCAAACGAACCTATAGACACCAAGGACGTTACAAAATGTTGGCGGAATCAAATAGGGTGTGGCGCCTTTCAAAGTGCAAAGCCATTAAATGTAGAAGGACCTGTGTCACCTGTATAAACGCTTACAGAAGCCTGAAACAGGCTGTAATTCTGAAAATCCACTCTTCTCTCAGTAGAATCTATCAGCTTATTTCGAGATATTCATCTGTGCAACTACAAAAAGCTATTTATGTACAAACAAATTTGAAAACCAGTATTAATGTACGGGCCCCACTTGAAGGCGTAACAGGCCAAATAAATTACAAAACATATTTCAGGGATCAGATTCTGTATAGCGCGACGTTTTCGTACGCACGAATGATTTGCTCTATGTTGCGGATGTAAATTGATCGTGCACACAAAAGCGTTGGGAATGTTTCGCCTTACAGAATGCAGACCAGGGGTGGGATTCTGTAAATAACGAAACGAAAACCACTTTCGCGTTTCAAAAAACGAAATAAATCACGCGAAAGCGAAAATCTGCTTCATGTAACTCCTAACGTTTTTTTGTTCACATTCGAGAAACTGTGTGACAACAAAATTATAGTTTGGCAGTCTCAGTATGTAGCTTTATTTTCGTTAAATTGTTTTGACGTTGAGGAAAGCTTTAAAATAGGAGGCACGTATGTATTTCGTGTACCAGTATGCAAATGAAAGGCAGCTATGTTTAACCTAAAACGTTGAACAAAACTAAAAGAAAAAAAAAAATTTCTAACTAAGAACCAAATTTAAATAAACCAACCCTTTGTCAAGTAATGTGAGAGGATTGGAACAATCCCGCAGATTTTTTCTAATTTTTTTTTTAAGTTTACGTGTTCATTTTCCATTTCACTTTCGTCGCTTTCCCTGGTCAACAAAAAATAGTTTGTTAGCATTTCTAGTAAAATATTCAGCACAATCTTAAAAGTTTAAATCACCAAACTCAAAGAGAATAAATAGGAAAATGATAAACGTCAACAAAATAGCTGTCGTTTGTTTTCTTTCGTGGAGACGATAAAATCTGTTCGTTTTTAAGGTTACATGAAGCAAGAAAAGCGAAAACGTCAAAGAAAATGTGTTCGCTCGTTTTTTTCGCGCCCACAAGAATTTTTTTCGTTTGATGTTACACGAAGCAAACTGTTCGTGTGCACGAAAACGTTTAAACGTTTTCACCTTACAGAATGCCGGCACAGGTCTTACAAAATAAAGTACTAATGAACTTAGCCACTGTACCGTGGTCTATACGCAACTTTGATATAGATTTTGAAATGCTTCAAGACGAAGTTAAAAAAAGCTGCTAAATACAGAGAATGTAATCATGAGATTAAAACGAGCAAAGGCTCTTGATCTATGAAAATTAACTAAAGCAAAGATTTTAGGAAGTATTTCCTAATAAAAAAGTTCATCAAACTAGGATAGGAAACAGAAATTATGACCCAGCCCAGTAGACACAATAAAAATGTGCATCACAGTACATGATGCCTAACTCATATCAATATAGGTCAATTGCCTTCAACTGTCCCAAATCTCACTTATAATTACCCAGGCAACATTTTCAGTTTTGCTATTTCAACTTTCACTCGTTCATAAAATAAATAGAAGCACCGTAAAATTACACATAAAAAGCAATAAAATAGAAAGAACACGTATACGCCACCGATTCGTATGCGCAAACGAGAATAAAAATTCAATTCCCACATGCGACATGATGGGAAAGGATTCGCCATGGGAATCCTTTGTCATCGCCGAGCTTCCCCCCCTACAATAATATCCAATCGAATGATGTGGGAATTGTTTTTATTCAAACATCGGAGACATTTATAGCGAGCATAAAGAAGAGAAGCACCCCATCGCATTTGCATAGAGCAATAAAGGCTCGTCGCCCTACTCCATTCCACTCCACTCCACGCCCGATGTTCGAAACGACGCAACTTCCACCAGCAACTGGTCATAATTTTCTCGAATAAAATTGATAAATCATAACTTTTTATGATAATTCCAATCGCTCGTAAAACCAACAAGAAAACGCTCCGCACCAATCGATTAACATAAATGAAATACAAGATGAAAATGTTGTCGCAAAATTTTATTTACATACACCCCAAATGGGCGGGGGATGCCGCTGCACAAGAAAAGTTAAAAAGTTCGAATTTCAATCCTTTTCAGACACCCATATTGATTTGGAACATCGTTCCAAGCCGACAGGCATTTAATTACGCCTCGTCGAAAAAAGCCACACACAAATGTCCTTCCGCAATTAAAAATTAAGTAAAACTTTTGCCAAAAGTGATTTGCCGATTTTCGTTTTACAAAATCACAGAACACAAAACTTCATGATTTAGGTAGCATCCTGTTTTTTGGGGGATTTTTGAAGGAATTTTTCATTTCTATGTGATTTATATCCGCATGCCTGGTGGTGTGGGCACAATACCAGAACAGAAACGAAATTGACCATTTTCCTGTCCGGAAAATTCCAATAAAACGAAAGTAAATTGAATGCGACAATGAGTTCGGGATTGAAGGTACTTACTTACAGCGACAGTCGGATAATAAGGACAATGGAAATGAATAGAAGCCGTCGAAAGCGTTTGGATAAACTGTCTTCCCCTGTCAGACGGAGAGAGAGCTCTCTTGGATGGAGCGGGTGGAGATTTCGATTTGGCATACAAAAGGACGAGAAAAAACAAAGTGAAAACAGGACAGTTGAGTTTTTCTTTATTAAATTCGAACACCCGTGTCCCGGCAGCCTTCTGGTGGTGGCGCGGGTAAACCACAAATGGCTGGAATATTTAAATCGACTGCGGGTTTATAAATATTCAAGTTGCAACGGTTGGCAGGAGTGAAGGTTGGAGGTATTGATTGTGAATGGGAGTGATTTTATTTTTCGGATTCTTTTCAAGTCAGTGAGGTACATTTTCGGACAAAAGGATTTTTCCAAGGGTAGCCCTGCTGTGGACATCAGTTTTGAACATTTTTTAACCGCCGAATTGTTGCTTTGAATTAATGTCTTATCTCGTACAAAAAAAAGATAAACTTCCTTGGTGGCTCATAAAATTAGCATAACAAGAACCGAACAAGGCCTTTATTCGACTCTGTGGAAATTTGAGCCGCCTACAAGATGATTATGACCGTAATTACACGACGTAAGGCTGTGATTATCCGCGGAGGATATTTCTTTCTGTCATATTGTTTGCGGGGACCTAAATTTGCATAGCGGTGATGTATTTTTATTAAAAAAAACGCTTTAGGCAACCGAATCGATTTACCCGTGAATTGTTTGTTGACTATGTGTTTTAATTTCTAGTGGAAAGTTGGAAAAATTGCAAAAAAGGATGCGGGGATTTGACCTCAGGTTTTGTATCTATACTCTCATCGAATGCGCTACTGCTTTTAATGCAAAATATGTAGATATAATCTGACCCCAGATGGAGGTTACTCTTTAAATCGGGGTTTAAGGAAGAAAATAGTGGTAAGTAAGATTTCTGGGATACACCGCCACCGCATGAAAAAGAATTGAAAAGCTGAGGAACATTAGGAGAATTTGCATCCATAGAATCTACCTATACCTACCATAAAAATGAAAGTAAGTAAAAAGAAACCTAAGTAAGGTGCAGATTTACAGCAAGGTGCCCAACAACTTTTCTTTGGGCTTTGAGTCTTAAATAAGGTAAACCTTATACCAATCGGATGTATGTACAGCGCATCAGTTTCGCATTCAGTGCATTCGACTTCTATATGCGAGGCTCGGACAACTTGCATCTCATCTAACAAGCTATGAATATTTTTTCGTGTTTGAGCGGCGCGAGGAATAATTCCAAGAAAGTGGAATAGTGGGGCATAGATTCAGAATTATTTTGTTATGGACTTATGTCCTACCGAAGTGGAAGTGCCATGCCAGACTCTTAAGCATCCAACGGCGCCCATTGTAGTTTGGCCGATGGTTCATTTAAGCTTGGACTAGGGAATTTAAAATTTGGGCTAATTTTCTTAAAAATTGTTTAAAATATAAATCGAAATTTTTTTTGCCCGATCTTCATTTCATATTTTCTAAAATGCTAAAAACAAAAGTAGTTAGTGAAAATAAATTGAATTTTGGCTTCAGAAAATTCCAAAAATAAAAGTCAAAAATTTTCATAACAGTTTGATTTGTTTGAAAACGGCTACAATGATTTTGACCAAAATTGATATAGTTTAAGAAGGTAAGGTTACCATGACTGCACACTCGGTTTTTGGTTACAAAATCGAATAACGGTACTTTTAAAATTTTGACATAAATTATGTTTCTCGAAAAGTTCTGCACGATTGTAATGAAAATTAATTTCTTACGTAATATCAAGCTCTCGCGTCTCGCCGAATTCGGCGTATAGAGAGCGGATAACTTCTTAATACAGAGAGGGACTTTACCAAATCTCGAATCCTTTTCGGTGTTACATGAAATTTACGAACACCAAAAGTTTAAGTTTTTGTTTATATAAGGTTTGGGTTTAGAAATAAACACTCGACAATAGATCAAGTACATCGTATAACAAATATTATAGAAAAATCATTAGAAGAAAAGCAAGTTTGCTCTGCACTATTTTTAGACGTTGCTCAGGCTTTTGATAAGGTCTGGCATAAGGGCTTAGAGTATAAACTTCATAGGGATCTACCAAGACAATACTATGAGATACTTAAATCTTATATTGCCAATAGACACTTTAGAGTTCGCTATATGGTTCAGCGTATTCTGAACTTAAAGAATTACAAGCAGGTGTTCCACAGGGAAGGGTTCTGGGACCAACCCTGTACTTATTGTATACTAGTGATATACCACTTACAAACGATGTGTTGATAGCTACATTCGCAGATGACACTGCTCTTCTATGGATGCGTGACTAAATCCACAGAAAAGCTACAAAATTCTGTTAACGAGATATGTGATTGGGCCCAACGATGGCGAATTAGACTTAATGAGTCAAAGTCCACTCATATCAATTTTACAAATAAAAAAATAACGAATGCTCATGTGATTATTAATAACCAAGTAGTTCCTTATTCTAACACAGCTAAGTATCTGGGTATGAATCTAGATGCTAAACTGAAATGGAAGGAACATGTGAAAAAGAAAGTAGAAGAGTTAAATATTAGGTATAGAAAACTGTATTGGTTGCTAGGATATAACTCTGAAATGTCCACTGAGAATAAAATTTTAATATATAATCAGATACTAAAACCTGTTTGGACGTATGGTATCCAATTATGGGGTTGCACAAAGAAAACAAATGTACAAATAATACAAACATTCCAAAACAAAGTCCTTCGGGGAATAGTAAATGCCCCGTGGTATATTAGAAATAATGACTTGCATCGTGCTTTACAGATTGATCTTGTTACGGAAGTAATTAAAAAATACGCAATTCGTCACAATGACCGTCTGCAGATGCATATTAATCCCGAAATAATAGACGTCCTTAATGTACGATATAATATTCGTAGATTAAGAAGAACTAAGCCTCACGAACTTATAATCTAAAAAATATGAGAACCCGTATTTAAATTGTAATACCTTCTCAAACGCAACTGAACGTTGAAAGTAAAATCATTTGTCGATCTTTCTTTGATTGGTCATGATTAAGGAGGTGTTTTAAGTGCGGTTAGAGTCCCACACTACTCTGGGTTTCTAGCCCCATTGTGTCTTTCGAGATTTTCACCTTCAATAACAAAAAACAAAAAAAAAAAAAAAAAAATAAAAATAAGGTGTGCAAATTTGTGTAGATAAATTTGGGTCCACATTTCGAATAATAATTAAAAATAAAATGTAGCCTGGGAACATAAATCATCTGCAGATGACAAGACAAGACATCAATATTCGAATGACGCGTAAAATCTTAATATTCTACAAGAGAGAATTTGAGAGAGAATCGGTGAATTTATGAGCACAACAAGTCAACAACTGATTGAAATACGAATATGACAGATGTAGGTAGTAGGTACTAGAATGTTTAGTACAATTCCGTGTAGTGCTGTCTTGCGTTAGGTGATAAAGAGCGAATAGCTAACATGTAGATGGAATATGTTTATTAATGAGAAAAGTTAACAAACAGATAGGGTCACTCATTCATCCATCAGCTAAAACACGTGTTAGATAGGGGATAGCGTTTTTTTTTATTAATACGGGGGTAGAACTGTAGGGGCGCTAACGACCCTACAGTACACCTATACACTCCCCTCACATCATAAAAACAACCATTACAGGTCAACATATACATTCTTACTTACATTTACAATTACAGTTACACCCAATTACTAAACATACATAACACTATACACTTGTTTCAAAATACTCATAAAAACACTCACACAATACACTATTAGATGGCTGTGGAATTCAAAGAAATTTCATTTTAGGAAGAAAAATAAAAAAATTTCCATTATTCAGAAAGTCGTCGAATAAAGAGAAGAAAAATAGCATCTCGAGAAAATTGGCTCAATATTAAAATTCTTTTTTTTATTAAATTAATACAAATAATAGTTCTGATTTCCCATGTATCTTCAACATCATCCATAATTAAAAGATAATTATCTTAAAGATTGTGTTAAGTGCATATATGTTTGTTGTTTTGTGTGTGAGAATATGATCTGCTTAAAAACCTAAAAAAAATATATCCATGATTCCTCGATAAAAAGATAAAATTTATATGTGTATAAGCATATGTTTTACCACCCCCACACCAAAGTGAAATAAAGCATAAAACAATAATATAAAAGAAAACTATAAAAACTGAAATAAAAACTAAAATAACGAAAAAGAAAGAAAAAGCAATAAACATAATATAGTATATATTCTATCCTCCTGCAAATCCCGTTACCGAATCCTGTACTGTTGGAAGATTACTCTAGTTACCTACTATTAAATAATTGGTTTCATTTTATAAAATTTGTGTTACATTCCATTCATTTCAAGAAAAAATTTTTTTTTCTTCTTATATTATTAATTAATCTCTATACCTAAGTGTTTTATTGTCATTGTGATACCTATTCGTTTTAGTGTTTTTATCTGGTGAATTTTTTTTTTTTTGTCTTTGGTAGTGTTTGTTTTTATTTTAGGTACATCGTCCAGCTGCAAGTGCACCTGCATCCAGGATGAATGGTACGTTTTTTTCTTTTTTTTTTCTTTTAAATATTTTTTCTTATTTTCATCTAAAAACGAATTCGTATTTACAAATTAGTTGTAAATTTTGTAAATACAGGTAAATTTTATTTGAAACATTTTTTTTTGTATCTAGTCTCCTTAGGATTCTAGAATAATTTTCTTTTTTTTAACAATTGTTGTTGTCAACAATTTTAAATTTTTGTCTTGTGTTTGTTATAATAAATATTATGTTTACTATGTTACATTATGTAACTTTTTGATATGGAGTGTTTTTTTTTTTTTTGTTATTTTAATGGTGTTTGAATCCATCTATTGTAGATTATTTTCAGGATCTTTGAATCATTATGAGTGAGTAGGTTGATAGTATGTGGGGTTGATTAATGTGACGTGGATGACAATGACGGACAACAGGAGTTGTTAAGAGTTTAAAAAAATAAGTAGGGGTTGTTACGAAAAATGAGCGAGTAACAACCATGGAACTCTGCTCATTCGTGAGTAGGGTTATGGGGAGGGCAGCTCAAAGGTACCATAACATCTTCGGTACCGGTGTGGAGAGAGAAGGGAGAAGGCTTACCAACCAAGTTGATAGGTGTGGATAGTTTTCTTCTTGGCTGTTAAAGTTTTCATTTTGTTTAGAGTCAATCCTTTCCCTATTTTCTTCCTATCCCTTTAATATCCCTAATTTTAAGACTTCCCCAACAAAATTTCTAGGCATGTAAAAGTACGGTAGTCCGCAAGACAAGCAGAAGATCCCACCCCTCCGACGAGCTAAGCACTGGCTTAAACAAGCATGCCTATCTTGCTTTGTTGACCGGACAGCCCTTCCATCGAAGTCAAAATTGAGATTCCTGTGTCTCTAAGGTGGAAGGGTAGCATATGTTTATATGTATACCGTTACAGGTGGCGCCCAACGTGGGGCCAAAGCTTACTAAACTTTGGTTCCGCAATATCTTTGTGCAAATTTTCAAAAACTTCTCAAATTTTCTCTTTTTTTTTCACTTTATTTAAATTTTTCAAAAATTTCATAACTTAGCCAATAACTAATCAGTTCTTGTATTCTTTAGTCGATTGTTGAAGTTTTCAAATCTTTTGTCCATTGATGGTTACTCAGGCCAACAAATGTTTGCGGGGGGTTTGGAAACTTTGAAGAACATACCGAGATATAGTGGTGAAAGTCTCTAAATGGATATTATTTCTGTTCCGTTTTTATAGCTTTCACTACTGTACTTCGTAGCACGGTAGGAAGTTCATGAACGTCAAGTGTATTACTGTCCGGGAAAGGGAATTTCCATAGTACCTTTTCGTCAGTTGCGGTGAGCGCTTGTTTATGACTTCCTTGACCTTTTTAACATCTTTTGTTCATTTTATCCGGTATCCTTCTAGTGAAGCCACTATTACGCTAGTTGCTTGTGTCGGCAATAAATTTATGAACATTAACAATATACAGAACTGATGGTTAATTCTCTCAAAGCACCATTCGAGACTCTCTTGTTGTCTTTAATTGGTTGTCCGCGTTATTGAAAGTCACCCCAGTACTCATTGAAGCTTATCCTCACTTAGACCAACGATTCTGAAATCGAATCTATTCTTTCTTTCTTTTTTTGTATAATTTGTTGATACATACTTTGTTATTATTTTGTTCGCGTTTGCTATATTGTTGTTTTTCTTCTTACTCTTTGGTTTCCTTCCTAGTTTTAACTTTACTTAATAATACATTAATATTCGTTTCTTAAGCAATATTCATACTTTGCATATATACCTATATATATATTTTTTTTTGTATTATATAAATAAAATGTCTAACGCCAACCCATATAACAATATGGAAGATGGTTACTTCCTTAGAAGTAGACAAATTAGAAGTGACATGCAATTTTTGCCACCAAGTCACCCAACAGATTTTAGTTATCCATCCCCCCAAATTAATGATCATCGTGCTAACGATATGACTGTAGGACCTCAGTCCTTGTTACAGCCTTCGTATCACGAACATGAGATGCAACGTACTAGATCTCATATTAATATTGACACACATTTTTCGGCATTAAATTCACCTATTCGCGAACCTGATCTTGATATAGAAGCATATCAAAACACTTTTCCAAGCAATCATGCATCACCTACACACATTTCAGCACGTGAGCCACACTCACGAATCCCGTCTCAAAATTCTACGTTTCACAGCCTTAACCCGTTTAACAATCCAAACCCTTCTTCAGATCCACCTAAATTAGAAAAACCACACAACACTTCCACACCCATAAAAATAAATCATGACACTACACATACTGAACAGGTTATTGATTCCCTTCGTACTTATGTTCGGAAAATCGTATCTACGACTTTAGCTGTTAATAGGTCAGAAGATGAACGATGTCTTCGAAAACAGTTAGAAGAGGAAAGAGCAAAACTTCGTCTAGATGTTGCCGAAGTAATTCGTGAAACTATTCGTTCCACAACTCCACCCATTCGTACACAAACACATCTTCCACCTAACACTCAATACTCTTCATTATTACCTACATATAACACTCATAACAATGCAATACCGACATATCAGACCAATCCACAAAACCAAGGTAATTTTTCTCAACAACTACACGATTTGCGTTTGGACGATGTTAATCCAACTCGTGTACAACACAACCAATTTCCGCAGACACAAAATCATCCTTCTCATGTCTACAGAGATTTCCACAAATGGGGATTACGCTACGACAACAAAAATATGACTGTGGATGATTTTCTGTTCAGATTACAGCATCTTCGTGAGTCGTACAATGTGGAATGGGATGAAATCGTCAAAAATTTTCACCATTTCATTGACGGAGAAGTCAGCTCGTGGTTTTGGATCTATCTCAAAACTCATCCACACCTGAGCTGGTCATCTCTAAAAATTGCATTGACTGAACATTTTAGGAGTTTAGAGACCGATGAAGAGATAGCCAGAAAAATGGACGACCGACGCCAAAAACCAAATGAGCCATTTGATAGTTTTTATTCGGACCTTCTCAGAATAAATTCTAGATTGCGCAATCCCAGAGGTCCCGAAAGACTTATTTTTCTGATTCGGCAAAATGTCTGCTCAGACATTGGTGGTAGGTTATTGACCTTTAAAACCGAAAGCCTCCCGGAAATGGTCTACACATGCCGCAATGTAGAAAAATACAATCTTGAGCACTTTGCAAGATCCAGACAGCAACCAAGTTACCCACCTCAATTCCAAAGAAGGGTTAATGAACTCTGCTACGAGACTGATGATGCCTACGTTCAGCCTATAGAAGCCGTTCAGTTCTCCAGGCCCCCTAGGGATATGAGTGCAGTGGTATGTTGGAACTGCAAAGTGTCAGGTCATGTATTCCAACAATGTCCAAGTCCTCAACGGTCATTATTTTGTTTTAAGTGTGGACTCGCCAACACTACCACACCAAACTGTCCACAATGTTCGGAAAACCGACAGCAGAGCAATGTAAGGACCGGGGAAGGTTGCTCTCAGATGCATCGACCGGCTACACAACACCAGTAGAGATCACAAACAACACCATTAACAATATACCAAACAACACACCAACTATAACACTTTTACAAAGAACCACCAATCCTTTCATTACACCAGAACCAACTTCGTACCAGCCAAGACCAAGTCTACACGAACGTCTAGTGAACTACAACAAAGTACGTTCTCGGATATTTAACACGCCACCACATGTGTCCGAGAAAATCTCTAAGCTTCGCCTACGTTTTGCGGATAAGAAAAATTTGTACAAAGCGATTTCCTCAACTACCCTTTTGAATGCTGAAGATCCTAGACCGTATGCTAACGTACTTTTGTATAATACTCCAGTGTTTGGACTCCTTGACTCTGGAGCTTCAATCAGTTGTTTGGGAGCAGGTGCTATGGACTTTCTAAAAGAAAATAGCATTGAGTATAGACCATTTTCATCAGGTGTTAGCACGGCTAGTGGTCATAAGCAGGCAATTGTGGGCATTGTAAACGCCAAAATAAAGTACAATGGCTTAGAGAAAGAAATGTCTTTGTTCATAGTTCCGACGCTGGACCAAAAACTGTACTTGGGTGTAGATTTTTGGAAACTCTTTAACCTCGCTCCGCACATCATCTCGGAGTTGTCTCAAATTTCCCAAACCGAAACAATAGATCCAAATATTCATCAGCTAACACAACACCAAATAGTAGCGCTCGAACAAGTAAAATCTTCATTTCCCTCCTTTTCAAAACATGGCCTAGGGCAGACGAAATTGGAGGAGCATTACATTGATACTGGTAATTCAATAGCAATAAAACAAAGACACTATCCTGTTTCTCCAGCGATTCAAACCCTTCTTTATGCGGAAGTGGATCGCATGCTTCAAATGGATGTGATTGAGGAAAGTTCCAGTTCTTGGAGCTCTCCAGTAGTTCTAGTGCGGAAACAAACTGGTAAAAACCGACTCTGCCTAGACTTTAGGAAAGTCAATTCCGTCACTAAGAAGGATGCGTATCCATTGCCGCATATTGAAGGTTTGCTAGGGCGTCTGTCTGATTCTCACTTTATTTCAAGTGTGGATCTGAAAGATGCTTTTTGGCAGATTCCGTTGGAGACAAGCTCAAGGGAAAAGACTGCGTTTACTGTTCCGGGGAGACCATTATATCAGTTCAAGGTAATGCCCTTCGGCCTCTGCAATGCACCACAACGCATGTGCAGACTTATGGATAAGGTGATTCCCCACGAAATGAAAGAAAACATCTTTGTTTACTTGGACGACCTACTCATAGCTTCAAAAGACTTTGAGGAACATTTAGCTATGCTTAAGCTCGTAGCTGGTAGATTAGCAGAGGCTGGATTAACCATTAATGTGGATAAATCCAAATTCTGCTTTAAAGAGCTTGAATATCTTGGTTTTGTTGTAGGTGAGGGATGTTTGAAGGCCAACCCTGATAAAGTAGCTTCCGTTGTTGAGTTTCCTGTACCAAAAACACCACGCCAAGTCCGTAGATTTCTTGGACTCTCAGGTTGGTACAGAAGGTTTGTTCAAAATTATTCGACACTTGCTGCACCAATCACCAACACTCTACGAAAAGGAAAAAAATTTGAGTTTGGACCTGATGCATTAAAATCATTTAATGAATTAAAGAACGCTCTGTCATCTGCGCCAATTCTTGTTAATCCAAATTTCAACAAGCCTTTTATTATTTTGTGCGATGCTTCAAACTCCGGTGTTGGGTGTGTGCTTTGTCAAATGGATGAAGAAGGTATAGAAAGACCCATATACTATTACTCCCACAAACTCAATTCTGCACAACGTAACTATTCTGTTACAGAGTTGGAGTGTTTGGCTGCGGTCCTTGGCATCCAAAAGTTCCGACCATACGTGGAAGGCCAGAGCTTTAAGGTAGTAACTGACCATGCAAGTCTAAAGTGGTTGATGAATCAGAAGGATTTGAACGGTAGGTTAGCTCGATGGAGTTTAAAGTTACAAGGCTTTTCGTTTGAGATTGAACATCGCAAAGGTTCTCAGCACATTGTTCCTGACGCGCTATCGCGAGTATATGCTGTTGATGCCCTTGGCGATGTTCCTTCTCTTCAAAGCCCACACGATGTCCTTCATATTGATCTTGCAGATCCCAGTTTTAAATCTGATGAATATGCCCAGATAATAGAAACCATACTTAAAAACAAAGATCAACTTCCAGACCTTCAAGTCTCGGAGGGGTTTGTGTATAAGAAGGTTCGGCATTGCACAGGTCATCCTGTTGAAGACGACATGGTGTGGAAACTTTGGATTCCATCAAATCTTACCGAACGTTTGATCCTTTTGGCTCACGAACCACCGAAAGCTGCGCATGGTGGAGTTGCAAAAACCCTGTACCGTCTACGTGATCGATTTTACTGGCCTAATATGGCGGCTGAAGTAAAATTGATCATCTCCAACTGTGACGTGTGCAAAAGCACGAAGGCTCCAAACTACACACTGAAGCCGAAAATGGGAAGAGCTTTTGTTGTTGAACGACCGTACCAACATCTGTATGTGGACTTTCTAGGACCATATCCCAGGTCGAAAAATGGTAACAGCTATATCATCGTTTGCTTGGATCAGTTGACTAAGTTCGTTCATATCCAACCAATACGAAGAGCGACGAGTGACAGCGCGGTAAAATTTCTTGAGAAGCAGGTATTCTCAATATTTGGAGTACCAGAATCAATCCTTTCGGATAATGGGAAACAATTTGTGAGTAAGGAATTCGCCACGTTCCTCAAAACGTATGGTGTCACTCACATAAGAACCGCTGTCTACTCGCCGCAAGCCAACGCAAGCGAGAGAGTCAATCGATCGATCTTAGCTGCCATACGTTCTTATATCGACAAAGACCAACGTAACTGGGATGAGCAATTGACATCCATTGCCAGTGCATTTAGATCGACAGTTCATTCAGCTATTGGCATGTCACCTTATGAAGCTTTATTCGGGCAGAGTAAAGTTGAACATGGCTCCGTCTATAAACTCCTGAAGTCGTTGAGAGCTTTGAATAATGCTGAATTCTATCTTCTGTCGAAATCATGTAAAATGAACGTGATTCACACCCACTTAAAAGAATCCCTTGCTAAGGCACACGATGTATACGCCCACACATATAATACTCGTAGTAAGGATATTCAATTCAAAGTGGGTGACATCGTATTCAAGCGAAATTTTGTTCTAAGCGATGCAAGTAAACATCTAAGTGCAAAGCTTTGCCCAAAATTCGTAAAAGCTAAGATTAAATCCGTTCACGGCAATAATCTTTTTGAATTACAAGATCTTCGAGGTGTTAATTTGGGAATTTTTCATAAAAAAGATATCCGACATTAACAGTCTTCCTGCGCCTTTTTCTTTTCCTTTTTCGCAAGCTGGCTTTGCTCCAAATTAAAAGTTTTGTAGGGGCGCTAACGACCCTACAGTACACCTATACACTCCCCTCACATCATAAAAACAACCATTACAGGTCAACATATACATTCTTACTTACATTTACAATTACAGTTACACCCAATTACTAAACATACATAACACTATACACTTGTTTCAAAATACTCATAAAAACACTCACACAATACACTATTAGATGGCTGTGGAATTCAAAGAAATTTCATTTTAGGAAGAAAAATAAAAAAATTTCCATTATTCAGAAAGTCGTCGAATAAAGAGAAGAAAAATAGCATCTCGAGAAAATTGGCTCAATATTAAAATTCTTTTTTTTATTAAATTAATACAAATAATAGTTCTGATTTCCCATGTATCTTCAACATCATCCATAATTAAAAGATAATTATCTTAAAGATTGTGTTAAGTGCATATATGTTTGTTGTTTTGTGTGTGAGAATATGATCTGCTTAAAAACCTAAAAAAAATATATCCATGATTCCTCGATAAAAAGATAAAATTTATATGTGTATAAGCATATGTTTTACCACCCCCACACCAAAGTGAAATAAAGCATAAAACAATAATATAAAAGAAAACTATAAAAACTGAAATAAAAACTAAAATAACGAAAAAGAAAGAAAAAGCAATAAACATAATATAGTATATATTCTATCCTCCTGCAAATCCCGTTACCGAATCCTGTACTGTTGGAAGATTACTCTAGTTACCTACTATTAAATAATTGGTTTCATTTTATAAAATTTGTGTTACATTCCATTCATTTCAAGAAAAAATTTTTTTTTCTTCTTATATTATTAATTAATCTCTATACCTAAGTGTTTTATTGTCATTGTGATACCTATTCGTTTTAGTGTTTTTATCTGGTGAATTTTTTTTTTTTTGTCTTTGGTAGTGTTTGTTTTTATTTTAGGTACATCGTCCAGCTGCAAGTGCACCTGCATCCAGGATGAATGGTACGTTTTTTTCTTTTTTTTTTCTTTTAAATATTTTTTCTTATTTTCATCTAAAAACGAATTCGTATTTACAAATTAGTTGTAAATTTTGTAAATACAGGTAAATTTTATTTGAAACATTTTTTTTTTGTATCTAGTCTCCTTAGGATTCTAGAATAATTTTCTTTTTTTTAACAATTGTTGTTGTCAACAATTTTAAATTTTTGTCTTGTGTTTGTTATAATAAATATTATGTTTACTATGTTACATTATGTAACTTTTTGATATGGAGTGTTTTTTTTTTTTTTGTTATTTTAATGGTGTTTGAATCCATCTATTGTAGATTATTTTCAGGATCTTTGAATCATTATGAGTGAGTAGGTTGATAGTATGTGGGGTTGATTAATGTGACGTGGATGACAATGACGGACAACAGGAGTTGTTAAGAGTTTAAAAAAATAAGTAGGGGTTGTTACGAAAAATGAGCGAGTAACAACCATGGAACTCTGCTCATTCGTGAGTAGGGTTATGGGGAGGGCAGCTCAAAGGTACCATAACATCTTCGGTACCGGTGTGGAGAGAGAAGGGAGAAGGCTTACCAACCAAGTTGATAGGTGTGGATAGTTTTCTTCTTGGCTGTTAAAGTTTTCATTTTGTTTAGAGTCAATCCTTTCCCTATTTTCTTCCTATCCCTTTAATATCCCTAATTTTAAGACTTCCCCAACAAAATTTCTAGGCATGTAAAAGTACGGTAGTCCGCAAGACAAGCAGAAGATCCCACCCCTCCGACGAGCTAAGCACTGGCTTAAACAAGCATGCCTATCTTGCTTTGTTGACCGGACAGCCCTTCCATCGAAGTCAAAATTGAGATTCCTGTGTCTCTAAGGTGGAAGGGTAGCATATGTTTATATGTATACCGTTACAGAACTACAAATCCTCGCTCATTTATATTACGAGCTCTAGAATCCTGTGTATTAAATCTGCAGCCAGGACTTCTGTGTTCGATATGGTGTCATGATCCACGGCTCCAAGAGATATCCTGCATCACCTATAATAAAACCAATTGTACACATGTGGTTTAGTTATATGTGTAAAATATCACCTAGTAGCCAGGAATTTGTTTGTCTGCCTCCGGCGTATTGCTCTAACAAGTAGTTTCGAGCACTGGAAACCTTCCATATCAAAGCGTCGTGTATTGCCCCAGGATGAGAGGCATCTATGTAGCGTATCCTCAATTTGTGGTCACAGATCTATAAGAATAAATAAAATATATCTCACATAAACTTACAAAGTACTTAACAAACAAGTTACAATTATTGCATTGATGCTGTAAAATCCGTCTCAGGTAAGGGAGGTTTAATGGCAACGTGTGTACCATCAACGCAACCAATAATACTAGGAAATCCAAACTTTTGGTAAAAGTGAATTTTGGTTTCTTCCTTCTCGTCTTCAGTCATTAAAAAATTTACCCATTTCGGACAAAGTTTGGCTTCTAAAGTATAGATACCACCACTTTTATGGGACCATTCGTTAGAATCGACAAAACTGTGACATTTTACATAATTTCAATGAATTAATGCATACCATGAACGCTTTTACGAAAAGCCTAACAGGCTTGGCGAAAATATTCATAATTACAATTATTGGATACATTGCATTCATGAAAGTCTACATAAGGAAAGGGATACCTTTTTTATGAATTCTATCTATTGCTTTTATGAACAAATCATGCATCTTGTGAAAGTTTCATACCAATATGAATATTTTCATACACGAATAAACGAAAATATATTGAATTAATGAACTCCGATCAATTTCAATGATTTTTTCATACCGTCTATGCATTTTTTCATTGCCATCATCTACCTTTACGGTTTAGTGTACTGTGTCAATACAAACTAACTAAACTGACCTCAAAACCATATTAAGTGTTTTGTAAACTGTTCGCCCAAATTCAATGTTTAATCGCATTCAGTGTTTTATTGGAGGATTTTCTCATAAAATTGATGCCACAGTTGGTGTCCTCTATAACATCATTGTAACGTACCTCTCCTCTCTCCTCTGCCTCTTCCACACGAAACCAACATAAATCCTCTTAAAATTAAATTCGTTTGCGGTGAACTCATGACTCGCATTATTATTACCAAATTATTTGCTTATAACGTAAATTATCCCTACAATGATGATGGAGCAAATGCTTTGCATCGTCATCATTCACCTTCACTCAACCGCATTGTATATAGATACATTGTACGAGTATCTAGTTTGGGGAGGAGAGGGAGCAAAGGATCCAAAAAAAGAACGCAGTACACGAAGCCAATTTTTATGTGAAGCAATTTATTTTGAATTATTTTTATGGCACTTATCGTCTCGTTGAGTAAGCATAACAATGAGCCCAGGAATATGGATATTGCCAAGCTGATGGTATATTCTTATTTCTTCTTCGTGCTGCCTGTAAATAATATCGAGACTATAGGGGCAATGGAATTGCTGTCATATCGAATAGCTGAAGCTTTTAGCAAGTTGTGACCTAGTACTTGGGTCCTTAAATTTCATTAAGCCCCACATAACCGGTTTATTAAACAATTTTTCATTTCACCCCAACCCGAAAGACAATGAATCGCATGAATGAACGAAAAAAAATCGCTATCCCTGTCATGTCCTAGACTAGAGAGTCCGAAGTGTATTTAATCCTCAATCGGATACTGTGTCCACTTTAGTTTTTTTTATTTTTTGTTCCCGATGCCCACCATCATGTTCCGAGTGCAAATGAAGACTTATGTGGAGAAGTGCGGAACAAAAAAATTCCAGTCCTACTGGCATGAAAACAATCCTCATAAAAACAGAACTTGCGATGACAAGATACCCCGATAACGAGGATATCTCTTACATGCATAAAAAGTTGAAAAATGGAATTACAAATGAAAATTGAAAATACAAAAAATCACCAAAAGTTTACACTCGTACAGTCGGTTTGAGGTTCGAACTTCTGGCACTGAGCTGGGCAGTATACTGATACTGACCATCAGGATGTGTACATTGTCGGCAAGAGGACATCTGTTGACATAAAGCATAAACGAAGCCTGCGGGTAAGCCAGCTAGGTAGCTATAGGTATGTTACTTTGGATTTGTTTTCAAAAACACACAAGGGTTTTGTAGTATGAAATTGTATTGTTCAAACTGCTAATTAGCATGATGTGATGCGCCCAGTAGAAGAAAAAAATAACGAAAAATGTCCCGGTCATTGGTAGGTATGATGAAGCATTGAGATGGGATAGCTAGGTTTTTGGTTCGACAGTTACAAAAATTTACCCGCATTGGGAGACTGGTTTAACGATATCGGGTGACGGCAATGGAAAAGAAGGCGGGAAAGTAGCCGCAAAGCTGTTTACTGTGATTCTTTTTCTTTTAAATAATGTTCGCGGGAAAGAAGAAGCGATAGGGGTTCGATACTGCTTGCAATTAGTTAAATACGTAGTTCTGCAATTGAATAAATCTATGCGGAGGTCTCGGAGTACCGTGGTGTTCTCGTAACTAGAAACGGCAACACTTTACAATCAATTACTAAGAGATACAAAATTTCAAGATCAAATGAAGAAAAATAAGCGCAGAATCACGAAAAGTTTCTATAGCTTTAGAGCTTAGCTCAGGATTGAATAATTCACGACTTCTTATTCGCAATTCTAGAAATTGTACGAAGTGAAGATGCGGACCCTCAAAAATCGTGAACACTTCTCATTGTTCATAAGGCGATCAAACGAGAATTAATCACATTGCCATAACAGATCGCAAACCGTCACAAATAGTTGTCAATTTGATGTGTTCAAAAGCGTAGCATTGTCAGAGAAAGAGAGACAATAGAAAGGCCATCGACCTATGTTGTCAAAAGAACCGCTACCGAAAAGCTACCACCAGGAAAGCCATCGAATAGTGGCCCTCGAATAGCCAGAATGCAACCTATGCTCAGGCCGCGGCATTCGATGGAGCGAAAAACGTTGAAACTTCGCCGGACCCTGTTTCTCATGTTTTCTCAGTTATTCTCGAGAAACTTGGTTGGTGGTCGGTGTGAATGCATCGAGAAGTTTTCGACGAAAACGCTGTTTTCGACGAAAACGCTGTTTTCGGCTCGGTGTGAAAAGCCTATAAGTCGTTTATTACTTTCCATCCAGCTTACTTACGGTCATATAAGATCTGAGCGAATATTTTCTAAAGCTGGAGATGCTAAAAACTTTTTTTAGGATATATGGGATCCCGTTTGGGCTCACAACTTATCTGATGAGGTCACATCACTGCTGTTTGAAGGTATGATAGCCAGCTAACTTGGGTGCACCTACATATAAGATAGTTGCTTGTTTCCGAAGCCATGGAACATGGAACTGATGGCATCACAGCTTACGTTTTGCTAAAACAGCCACAAACATTTAATGCACCATAAGCCCATATATATAACGGTTTTGGCGCACTTTATATTACTATTGTAGCTCTTCTCGTTTTCTGAATGCGCGAAGTGCAAAAAGAAGCCAAAAACAAATCTGGAGATGCGGGGCATCGATCCCCGTACCTCTCACATGCTAAGCGAGCGCTCTACCATCTGAGCTACATCCCCGGTTAGTAACTCCAAATCGAATTTAAAATATTCGCAGCAATCGATCGAAATTAAACTCGTTGCACCGCTTTATTCAGATCTAGTGCGCTGTAAAAGTTTAACAGTTGGCCACACAGCGTCATAGTTTCATGGCTATCACTACTGACTTTGATTAAGCCAATTTTAAGCGGCTCAATGGTCTAGGGGTATGATTCTCGCTTTGGGTGCGAGAGGTCCCGGGTTCAAATCCCGGTTGAGCCCGGCTTTTTGCTATTAATCTAACCATTTTTCCACACCCATGTATAAGTCACTCTTTTAATGATAACTGCGTTCCGTAGAGTACTTGCCAAAGGTGACTTATGGACCTCCAATCAATTTTACTTTGTATTCTCAGCCGATTGTCTGTCTCAAAAAGAGACATGTCATGCAACGAACATACCTCGGCGCAAATACGAATTGCGATTGCGAATTGAAATGCACACATCAATTGTTGCTATACCTCTGCTGACACATTCAAATCTCGCAACGAAAGCCCATGTACCGACATCTGCCGCTATGATTTGCATACTTCCATGACGCACCGTTTGCACCTAATTGGAAAATGTTTCGACACCATTCGTCCAAGGAAAAACATTCTTCAAAAAAAAAAAATATCCACTTCATGCAATAACAAACAAAAAAGCTTATAAAGGACAATGAAATGAAAAAGTTCCTCCGCCCATCCCCAATCCATATAGCAATTTCGTGTCTTATCCCTTTTTTTTATGATTTATTGACTTTTAATCAGAAACGGCACAGTCATCAGCATTTATTCTGCGTTTTTAATTTAATTTGAAAACTTTCGCCGACTCGGCTAAATGCCAAACAACAGCCGAAAACAGATGAAATGGGATAATAGTATCCTTGCTGGCGCCAATCTTTAATTTTTAACCCTACACATCAAGGAAATTATCTTTTACGAAGAACAATTATTTTTAATGGAAAAATTAAGCAGGACGCGGTGGGTGGTCTCCCACCGATAGCCTCCGGGGGTCAGAAACTTTTCGTGTTTCGCTTATCAAAGGGTTGCTCTTCTTCGCTGCTGAACATGCCTCTTTGCGTGGAAAAATTAGCCGAGATTTAATTGGTCTGCGTCTGAAATGGTTAAGTGTGTTTATTTTGTTACTGTTTGCTTTTGAAATTAATAAAATATATGAATCCTTGGGATGAGTTTGCTGCTCGGCTACAAAATATCAATGAGATAAAAATCAATTTCCTGCGACTGGTTTGTTTTGTTTTTCTTGCGGAGAAAACAACGAAGAAAGAAAAAAAAACACAAACGAATGGGCTCCCCTTCGGCATAAATCACATGCGGAATCCTCGAAAGATTTATGGGGTGTTAATATCTCATTTGAATGGAAAAGTGTCGCCCGTTGGGTGAGAAGTCGTGGTTAACTAAAAAGAAGTTGCTACGTTGCAGGAATGTTCAAATGGGTTTGGGGGAAGCGCAAGACTTTCTTGTTCAAAATTTATAACAAGTCGCCTGAGTTGCAATAATCGTATGACAATTGGACGGGCAAAAGTCGGGCTCAACCGGGATTTGAACCCGGGACCTCTCGCACCCAAAGCGAGAATCATACCCCTAGACCATTGAGCCGCTTACACGCTTTTTAGCCAAATCAAATCAGGTCGAACGAGCTTTTGCTTATTTTTAACTCTACTGCACACGCAAGGTGAAGGTATACATCGGTCGAACGGTATCAAGGTCGTTGGCTTTTGTTTCTTTTCATGTATTCCAGCCAAATGCTTCGGAAAAAGCAAAACCAGTCGTGGTCTTTTCCACTCGATACACGCGACTCCGTTTGAACTCTGTTGAATTGTGCGAATGTGGCAACAAGAAGCGAACGTAAAAGTATTCAATGTGCTCCCACTAATGGTTTTGGCGATTTTAATGTTCACAGCGAAACGAACTTAGGTATTGCTAATGCAACCTTCGTAGAAAGGTATTGCTGCCTCGCATTTAAAGTAAGTTTCTGATTCAATGCTATGTTGATTTTGCTTTGATTTTCAATTTGGTTAGTATATTTTTGGATTTAGATAACGGATAAACAATTACCAGGGGATGTAGCTCAGATGGTAGAGCGCTCGCTTAGCATGTGAGAGGTACGGGGATCGATGCCCCGCATCTCCAATAGGTCTGGAATTTCATTTTTCCTTATATTCCAATGCATTTTTTGTGCACTCTTATGATTTACTCAACGAAACTGCCGTTATGAGCGCTCACAAGTCACAACCTCTTGAAAGGTTGATTTCTTGTGAGGTTTGTTGTGATTCGATAACCTCTTCCGAGTTCTACGATAAACCTCACAACAAAACTCATACAAAATTCACCTCAGCATGGTTACTTTTAAATTGGTGCCAAATTTTCGATAAAAGTCCGAACTCGTACACGGAGTTAAGCTGCGATTACACGGCCATTTTTTCGAGTCATTTAAATGGCGCTCTGACGTAAAAATCTCGTCACAAAGCCGTCATTTAAATGTCGTTCCGTGTGATCGCCATTTTTGGGACAACATTTACGGCGTCATTTAAATGACTAGGAAAATGGCAGAGCAAATGACATGAATTTTGTGCCATTTAAATGACGGAAAAAAATGGCCGTGTGATCGCTCTTCAATGACGCCTAGGACAAATGACTAAACTTTTCGGCTGTTGCGTCATTTAAATGGCAGCCTCAAAAAAATGACTAGGCACGAAATTCATGCTATGCCATTTTCTACGCAAATGACAAATGAAGCAGCATTTAATATGATATATAATGAAAGATTTGTTGTTTTTTTTTGTAGCGAAGGGATGAGTCGCATTTGTGGTTGCTATTTTGGTATAATACATGCAGAAAAATTACTTAAAATCAACCAACTGAAAAACTACCAAGTGATAACTGTTAATATATAGCTCATACAAAGTTAAGTGGATTGAAAATAGCCGAGTCAGTTTAAGGAAACTGCAAAATTGGGAAAATTGACTATCTGAAGTTTCTCAGTTCTTCCTGAATTTTTTGTGCATGTCAGATAGTCAACCAACAATTTAAAGGAATAATATCAGATAGACAGTTTCGGTAGAATTTTCTACTTGCTCTTCTATATACTTTACTAGCAAATCTTAATAAACTTGCCGACAAGAACCTTGTAAATAGCGTAGAGAATTTCCGGAATGATGCCATGCACGTTATCGTAGGCTGAGATACGCGGAAAAGGAATCGCAGCGACCGAAAACTCTCACCTGTGGCCAGGTCTCTCGCATATTTGTGTTCTGTTTTTCGATGTGTGGCTTCACCAATCTCAGCAAATAATCGAATTGATTGGCTGACATACGAAGGACATTGCTATATAGTTCCGGTTCTTCTTCGCGCAATTCGAGCAGCAATCCAGCACAGAAACCACTCTTCTCGCGACGTGTTATGGAAAGGAATCACAAAACTCGTATTGAGAACGGATTACTTCCAGAAAAAAGGAGTGGTGAAATAGTGATTTTCACAGATGGATCCACGATGGAGGGCAGAGCGGGTGCCGGTATCTTTTCAGAAGAGCTGGAACTAGCCCGTTACGTTAGCCTCGGGAAACACACTTCTGTATACCAGGCTGAGATGATTGCATTGCTGCATGCGTTGGACTACTTGCTTGAGGGTCAGGTGGAGGGAAGAAATATCCTTATAGCACTGGACAATCAGGCGGTGATCAGATGCATGGAGCAAGCAAACATTGCAACATCATTAACACTGGAATGTGTACTCAAGCTCAATAAGTGTTCATCTAAAAATGAAGTAACACTGACTTGGGTACGAGGACACAAAATAGGGGTCAGCTGAAAAGTTGCAAAACAGGGGTCAGCTGAAAAGTTGCTGGGACCAGAACCATTCTCTTCAATTGGCAGAGGAATGGTTGAACAACTGATTTACAAGTGGATCACGGCAGAACATCTGAGAAGATGGTCAACCATGGAACAATGTAGACAGTCTAAAATGGCAATTAAATGGCCGACCTGCTCCACTCGAAGAAGGGTTCTAAGCATGAGTCGAGGAACACTGAAATGGGTGGTGGCTTTATCTACAGGACATGGTAATTTCGGGTACCACTTAAGGAATATGGGCCTTAGAGAGGACGATACCTGCAAACTATGCCTGGAGGAATCCGAGACAGCGGCACATATACTGTGTCAATGTCCGGCATTGGCTGGCAGAAGAATGAAGATATTGGGGCATCACTGGGTGGAAACCCAGTCGATGAAACAGATCTCACATAAACAGATGCTAGCGTTAACACGAACCCAGGAAGAACTCTGGAGAAATCCAGAGAGTCTATCTGGCTAAGATTTATAGTGGCAGAGAGACGAAAAGAGACCCGTCAATGGTGGTCTGATTCGAACATCTCTCAAATATATATATATATATATATGGAATACGAACAAATCAAATTCGTTAGACCTTATTGTGCCGTACAATCAACATTGCAGTTCATACATAAAAGGTCGAGAGGCTACAGCAAACATCTGCAAGCTTATGAGCTTGTAGTGAATATAACCGGCTTTGTAGGACTACCTACACAATCTGACAAAAATATGCGCAGACTCCGACTGTCAATTAGTTATTTTTGAAATTATGAAACGGCAGCCCTGCTTTCCAGCACACACGCTGCCAAATACGCCGTCTCAGCAATTTCCACCATCATCGCCAAAGTTCTTTTTGTCATTTTTTATTTATTATAATATTTTTTTTCTTTTCACTGCAATTTAAATCGTTTAAAAAGTGCCACCTTTGTGCCTTTGCCGAAAGAAAAACACTAAATGACAGTAGCTATATTTTTCTCATTGTTCATTGGTGTCATTTGTCATTTCAATAAGGCAAGTCATTGCCATGTGATCGCCATTTTTACGCTCGTCATTTAAATGTCATCCCAATGGAGAATTCTAAATGACTCGCACTGTCTGTCATTTGATTTTGGGACAAAAATGACGCTAATAGTCATTTCGTGTGATCGCCATTTTTTTCGCAAATGACCAATGACGAATCGTAGCTTGAATGGCACTCTAATACGACATTTTTTGGGGACGTCAGAGCGCCATTTAAATGACTCGAAAAAATGGCCGTGTAATCGCAGCTTTAGTAAAAATATATAAAATATCTTTTTTTTTGCAAAATACGTGAAATATGAACGTAGAAATGTTTTAGAACTGAAGGATAAAAGATGGGTTGGGTTCGATATCCCGCTTTTTATAATGCCGATGCTTAAAATCCCGCTTTTTTTAATCCAGATTTTTTTGAAATCCCGCTTTTTTTTAAATCCCGCTTTTTAAAATCCCGCCTCTTATAATCCCGTTTCTAAATCGAGTGATTTTTTAAAATAAAAGAATTACTTTTGATTGTAAAAGTGGGATAAAAAGAAAATTAAAATAAATTAAGCAATAAGTGCTTTTTGAAATGCAGTTTATTTTAACATTTATCATTTTAAGAGGAAGTAATAAAATGGTAAGAAATAAATAATATCACTTGTATATATAAGCAATGCGCAGCAAAAAAACCGGTTTTACTCATGCATTTTCTTTTCGGTCGAGTATTTTTAATATTTTTAAATATGTAATAATATTATAAAAAACGCATATAACCAACATCTATTTTTTTGATAACAATTTCTTGTAAAAAAACGGGATAAGCGAGATTTATCGGGATTATAGTAGATCGGGATTTTAGAAGACGGGATATAAAAACCTTTTTTCGGGATATTTTAGGCATTCCGATACGCTCCCATAAAAAATATTAACGACATTTGTCGCAAATCAATTTCCCCACCTTCCTCAGTGTTTTTTATACAAGTATGTGTATGTATTTTTTCCGAAATGGTTATAAATATAGCATCAGTTCAGAAGCCATGTTCATTGTTCAGGTCATAAAGAGTATATAAGTAGGGAACCAGGACCATCAAATGCAATAATGATTGTCACTTGTGAGCCGTTATGACTGGTTTTGAATTTTGTGACGCTTCATAGGAGATCATAAATTCGATTGCATTTATGAGCCCCACAAGTTGTGAGTGTGTTGACAGAATACGAAAACCTTACAATATCAATTTCAACAAACGTTGTGAGGATTTTGTGACTTGTGAGGTATCAGTGAGGTTTGCCAGAATCGGGCTGCAAATTTTGATTTCTAAGTTGGATGCCTGCTTCTTTCTGGAATGAAATTTCTTATTCCGTTCTAATAAATTTAACAAAGAAAAAAAAATGCCCATAACTACATTAAGCTCTGAGATTTGATCATAAATTAAGCACTTTAATATTTAAAAATAAAAAATAAATAAATTACAACCCACTACTCCTACAAAAGCAATCGTACATATAAACAGACCGCCATACGCCATAGGCGTCAACAATTACACATAAAACAATTCCAAACCAACCAAACACAATTTTACTCACAAACAATCTGAAGGATAAGTAATAAGTACCACAGCAGAAGAGAAAGTCACCCTCCCAAAGGATGGCCACCACAATAATGAGGCACATAACAGTGCAACAAAAACCAGCGGTATGATTGTTTGGTTTTAATTCAAAGAAGATATAATGAAAATCATACACTGTTAATAATACATAAATTACCGCAAGAAAATAAAATAAACTCTTCATTATCCTCCACGGAGGTATGTTGTCCCAAGGGTCCCTCCGGCAGAAAATGGAACGAGAAGAGTAAACCTTGCTGATTCACATTGCCTTTGCCATTAACATCCAGTACTCAGTTCTCAGTGTCAGTAGCTCTTCCATCGTCATCTCTGCGTTTGAGGGTTTCCCAACAACAACAAACGATAACCGGAAGTGGTTTTATGCAGTGAATTTGATTTCTTTCAGATACTCGTTACAATGGCTATAAAGTTTTGTGAGTGTAAATTGAAATATTGAATTTTCCAATAACAAGTGGTGTGCATTTTATTTACTCGCATTTTACACTTTATTGCGGTAATATTGTTTTTTGTTTCCATTCTGTCGCCTGGAAATGGGTATAATATTTTATGCAGCCATTCACAGTTGAAGGCACTGTTTCGCCTAATAAAATTGGAGGTCGTTTATATCCAGACACCGGCCGGACGGTAGAGGGATACAATGTCCTGAGAGTATGGACATATTTCTTCTGAGCTTTAAATTGGTTGACCCTTTAGCTGCACCTTGCTGGAGTTATGGCGTCGATTTTCTAAGCCGTAAATCATTTTTGAAATTGCTATTTGAAGTTAGAAATCAATGGACAGCGAGCGAACGTATAGGTACCTACCTACTTTTAAAAATAAAACCAACAGCTCTGTCGTAGATTTCAAATGGAGTAATGTAGTGTATTCATATAAAATGGCATCACGTGATGTATGCATGGGACCGGTGTTTGGCATCACTGCTCAAGTTTGTGTTCTTGACAGAAGATGGCGGTTCTTGTGAGAAACGTTTTGTTGAAGTGCGTAATAATAAATTATACCTAAACGTTTTTAAGAAGAGTGTTTTATTTTACCTACCGAGATATACCTACCACATAATCGACGTGGTTCGAGGTTCAGAACATAGGGAACGGCGAAATATTAAATGTTTTACGAAGTTTTTCAATACTATACTAATGCTAAGATTACACGTGTCATTAGGTTAGGTTAGGTTAGGTTGAGTGGGGTTGTGAGTTCGTCACAAAAGACCAGGTACCAAAGCGGGCCCATCGCCATCCCCAAGGAACCGTTACGGTTAAAAACCTAAACCAAATCGCCCAGACAATCAATTTCCATACAGAATTTTATAATGGTCTCAATATTGGTTGAGGAACTAACCTCCTCTAAGTGATTAAAGAAGTACCTGCCAAGGTGCTTCCTTCTACTCCGAGCGATTGCTTGACGCTCACATAGATTGTAGAAGATGTCTTCCGTGACTTGTATAGGTTCTCACAATACCTGCATATGTCCGAGTTAGCTAGTCCTAGTCTCATGGCATGCTTTATTAGAAGGCAATGTCCAGAGAGTATTCCTACCATTAATCTTTGTTTTGTTCTACTGAAGTTGATTAATTCTTCAGATTTTTTCCGATTTAAAATGGGCCACAGTGCCTTTGAGACCCTGTGACCATCTAGCTGTGATCATCTTGTGGCTGCTAAATGAGAAGTTTAGCATAGGTGGTCCTATACTCTCAATCATGGTGTTAAGTGGTAGCTCCGCTCCTTCCTGCATGTGTCCGGAAGTCTCAGCGCCAGATGTAAGTTCAGTTCATTGGAGAATACACCAGACTCTGTGCCCTCACTGGTTTTGGAGCCGTCAGTGTATATCGAGGTCTCATTAACCCTCGAGACCAAGTTCATATACCAATCCTCTCTGTCAGGGTACAACACATCATACGGTGTGTCAAAATCTAGTGTACCAAGACCTTCATCCGACTTTTCCGGTATTTCGGAGAATGATTCCTTCAAAATACTGCTGGGTCCTATCCTACTGTTCTTAGTGAGCCGTAGCGCACTATTTCCTGCAATTGATTTTATTTGTAAGTCCAGTGGCAAAAGATTCATAAACGCCTCCAGTGCAGCCGTTGGTGTGGTACGTAAAGCACCCGTAACGGCAATGCAGGCTGTTCTTTGTACCCTGGTCAACATATCCCGTACATACTTCTTGTTCGTGGCTTTCCACCAGACAAGAGCCTCATGTAATCATGGGTCTTACTACCATTATGTAAAGCCAATATAACATTGACGGCTTCATGCCCCATTTCTTTCCTGTTACACGTGTCATTTATCTTGCCAAATTTTGACATACCGACGTCGTTATAACGTGAACACTTGTCCTAAAAAATGTGTCACTTCACTACTGTGATCGCCTGTCAAGCGTCTGGTCGCGCAATTTAAGTCTCGCAGAGATTTTCCATTTTTCCCCCTTTTTATAATATAGCTGCTTGTTTTCCCTTTTTCATTATAAAAGCATCGAAATTGGTGCCTTCAAAATTAATTAATAATTATTTCTCTTAGCTGCTGCAGTCTTCCATTAAATCCGTTTCAAGGTTTTTAGCCATTGAAATTTTTGAGTGTTACGACCCGTTCAATAACTCGCAAAACGAAGAAGAGTAGGTTTGATTAAGTTTATTAAATGATTAACACTAAAAATTAGTTTCAGAAAAGGAGCTCAATCGCTTAGCTTATCTAAGCTTATAAAAGGGTATAAGGTCTTCCATTCGTTCCAAAAATTATAAACTCACACAAAACGAATGGTTGCGAGAAGCTAGGCCCAAGTACCCTACAGACCTTTTGCGGCAACTATTATTATCTAATGTTTTTTTTTAACTAACAATTCTTTTTCTAATACAGGCGATTCAATTTTAAATTTCTTGAAAGCAAAGAGCTTCGTGGGCATTACGATTTTTCTATAAATACTTTTATTTCACTTACCAGAAATAGCTTTCGGAGGAATCAGTCTAAAGCTATAAGTTAATTTCCAATTTTAAAACGTTGATCTAAATTTGACAGTCTGAACAAACAAACGAATGAAATTTGTTAACAGCCGTTGAATACCTATGCTAGGTTGCGATACTCAAAAAAAAAATGATCTGTTTGTCAGTGTATACGTACTACGTATTTAGGTATATATTAGTTTTAAGTTTACCAATTTCAAATTTCCTTAACTTTTACTTCGTATACGAGTACTTTATATTGAAGGAATGTCTACGAAATTTACAAAATTAGACTGACAAAAAATGGGAGCTTGATCGAAAAATCTCTGCAAATATGGAGTATTTCGATGAATGGCGATAATACTATAAATAAAGAGCACTTGACTGCCCTAAATCACTAATTTTGTATTTTGCTTTTTTTCCAAGGAATGTCAACAAAACGTAAAAAAAAAATATTTTCCCAAAAATCTCTCTGAATATTCAAATTATTGAAGTTTGACGAGTTAGTTACTGGCTCTATGTGTAAAAATTATCCCATTTGCTTCACATTTTTGTCCATTTGTAGGGCGCTTTGCCATAGGAGACTGCAGGCCAAACTAACAAAACAAGAATATTTACTTTTAAAAGACTTTGTTAAGAGTACGTTGTCTGATGCTATTTTTTAAACCTACTGTTGTAAACAACTTTAAAAGCTACAACCTAAAAGATATAAATCGAAGAGAGCTGTTACTAAAAAGAAAATTTTATTTAATATTTTCTGATATTGTATATCATTGATATTGAATCTTTGAAAGTGAGCGGACCTTCACTTAATTTTTTAGTTCCCAGCAACCTGGGTACTCAAGAAATTCTCTAATAATTTTTTTCAATTTAATTTAATTTCAATAAATTTAAATTTTGTTCAAAAGGCGGTTTATTCATTTATAACACCTACAGTAGGCCTTTCCTACCATTTAAGCTAAGAAAACTTCAGCTTACATTTAGGACCATTTTATTCACTCGAAGTTGAACACAACACAACGGGATTTTTATATGGAAAACTTCCCAAGTTGGCCTTAGGCTTTTTGATCACATTGGCTCGAAGCTAGATGAATCTTGAAAGGAAGTCTTTGGAAAAGTAACTTGAACATACTTCAATAGCTTTTAGTTTTAAAAAATTTGGAGAAATCCTCGCCCTCATTATCCTTAACCAGATACTGCAGGCTAGCTAGATTTGAATTTATGAAAAAAACTAAAAGTCTTGGTTTTGAGATACTACAAAGACTAAGTCATCTCTGTAGGATCTGATGCGATCAAGCTTATAATGTTAATTTTTATCGTAGCTTCTGATTATTTCTGGTTGGCTTTAAAACCGCATTTTAATTTTTACCTTGGAGACCGCAACGCAATCACTCGTCTTTGTCGCCAAAAATTAGAGAAGAACTAAAATGCAGATTGAACAGTGGATCCTCAGCATTTCTCATTTAATATTAGGTAGAACATATTTCATTGATTTAAACTTTAAATTCATTTTTATTGGTATTTTTAATTAAACTTACATATAAGCCAAAAACGATTAAATCTAATTTAAAATTAACATTTATTTTATTCTTGCTTACTGGCTTTCAGCGAGTGCTCTAAACGTATCAATATCCTTAAAATTATTGTCTTTCGGCCTATACCTATCTGCGATTTGTTTTTTATAAAACTTGAATTCCTTATTATTTATTTTACTTACTTTGAAACTACCTAAGCTACTCAGCCTTATCTATAGTCGCAGGATGGTGAGCCGCTGACATGGGCTCACTCGCAGCAAGACTCGAGTTTCGGAAGCACTTTTTCCTCTTGGCTAAACGGCGCCATATTAAGTTGCTTGTTAATCTTTTTTATGGCGTTTTGATCTGACCAACGACCGTTATTATTTATAATGTATGTTCTTTGAAACCAACTAAAATTAGCATTTTCGAATAATAGTGCACACATTTCTGCGCTTAGCTTTTTTTTAGTCATAACTTTTAGGAGTATTGAACCACGCACCTCTCGACTCAGCACATAATACCCAAGCTTCTAAGCCACGCAAGCAACATAATTGCCACGTACGAAATGCTAACTAGAATCACACGTACGAGTATTCTTGTGTTTTGTGTATACTGATCGTGAGTCACGATCGCAACACTCTGCTTGACTGTGACTCATTCAAAAAAATTGTAAACTGCCAAAAAGTAGATAACTGGAGAGTACTCTGTTTTCGGTGTAATAAATGTTTTCAATACCGCAGTTTAGAAACAAAAAAATAATTGAATATGCATGTGCATTTGTAAGAACAATGGAAGAGGTAACAAAAACGTGGGCTCAACCGGGATTTGAACCCGGGACCTCTCGCACCCAAAGCGAGAATCATACCCCTAGACCATTGAGCCGCTTGAAAACTATGCCTCAAAAGCTTTTTAGATGGTAAGCCATAAATATGAGGCATAGTGTAGAGTGGACTTTCACTTTTTGCCAATCACGATGCATACGCTATTTCTTTCATAGCCGATCTCACGGTTGATTGGCTTCTGGTGTTTTGTTGGCTGTTTTATGTTTTACCATTCGACTTAAAGCATAAATGCTTTCGTAAGTGGGTGGCGCTTTTATTTAAAAATACGTCTGCTGACTACGGATGTTATTGCCGCTTGAATGTGTATCTATTTAAATACACGATCGGTGTTATATATTATTATATTTTTTGAATTTAGATTAAGACGCTTTTTATACCAGGGGATGTAGCTCAGATGGTAGAGCGCTCGCTTAGCATGTGAGAGGTACGGGGATCGATGCCCCGCATCTCCAATACATTTTTGCCGACAAAATAAATTGAAACTATTTATATTTATTGCTTGTAACAGTTTTTGTTCCAATTCCTCTAATTAATTAAATGCATTCTGATGGCATTCACTGCGCCTTTCCCAACACCGTCTACCCGCACACCCCCTAATTTGAAATGCTACCCTATTGGGATTCAAGAATCGGAATAATGTTTTTAAATAATTTCTACGTGTCAATATTTACGCAAGTGAATCAAAATGAGAAAGCATTGTTTCGCTGCGAGAAATGTACATTTTTCGCTTCTACTTTTTCGCATTGTTTCACTGTTTGGTGGGGTGTGCCACGTTCGTTTATTCTTTAACCTGCTGATGCATATAATTATGGAAATTTAAAATTCTCCTTGAAAAGCATTCGGATGGGTAAAATCACGATTTTCTTCAGGGGGTTTGAGGAGAACAAATACAAGTGCAGAAGAGAAAGACTTTTCATTTGGATAAACAGTGATTTTTCATTTCTTTTGTTTTTTTTTTTTTTCTGTGTTTGCCTTTTTTTTTTGGCCTTCCTCCTTCCGAGTTCATTTTTACTTTAGTGCTCCTGATGGTGCTATTGGTGTTTTCGTTATGATGAATGTTTTGCCAAGAGGTGGCTGGAGAATATGATAGAAGAGTCGACATCTGCATTGCAAAACTTTTCTCATGGGAAATGTTATTTTTTTTTTTCTGTTATTCGTCTTTTAATAAAAGGAAACAACAGAAGAAAAAAACAAGCCAAGCAAAGAACTTGAAACAAATCGATAGGAGTATTGACAATCAACAGAAACCCCTAGATCCGATTATAGGTTTATTCTTTTACTTTTGTAGTAAGAATGGAAAAGACTGTCAAAAGGGCATTGGTCGTGGTCACAGGTGGTGAGAAATTATCTCCCAGAGAGAGACACTTACGACAATTTTAGGGTTAGGGAAGCCTTTTGTAGTAATCTATGAAAAATGACAGACATATAATTCAGGAATTCAAAAATGTGAAAGTCGAAAAGTCGTTCAAATGTCTGATAAACTCGAAGAATTTGATAATTTTCCAACAATATTAGTTGACTCATCTTCTCCTCTCTGATGAATGCGAGTATGTGGAAGAGTTTGTACTGATTGAACTACAAGCAATCGATAAACAAGAAGTGGAAAAAGCGACACTGCATTAAAAATATATTTTACTCTCTCGATGAAACTCTCTTTTACAAATTTTTCCAGTTAAGGAACGCCATTGAGTGAAAATTCTTAAAATTCGTAAGAATTAGTAAATTAACAGATGTGATACAGTGAGATTTGACACGTGAGCAAATAACTTTTACTGGTTACCGAACTGTCAATGTCAAAATATTCAGTAAAATCAACATTTTCACTATGGTGCAGTACACGAAGGAAAAACATCTACAAAAAATTTAAATCTAGTACCGAAATTCCGAGTCGGTGGTCACAACTTTAAGAGCCGTTAGCGCCAATTTTCTATTTTCAGCGATGAAGCACGTTTTTGGTAAAACGCAAAATATGCTTTACTGGACAGGTGAGAAGCCTCATGTGCTTCATGAAACAGCACTTCATTCCAGTGCTGCCAGGCGCTTTAATTAAAATTCCCCATCAGGGACCTTAAAATTCCCATTTTTCCCAGATTTCGTGGTGGCATTCCACATGGATTCCCCACAATCACAATATAGAGTAAACTGACTGGTTCTTGCAGATTTTTCAACCAAGTTCCAATACAAAAACTGAAATGTTGCAACCTGTGCATATTGAATATGGATTATCAGGAATATGTTTGCCATGAGTGTCTGCACACATGTACAAAAAAAGTTGGGTTCCGTTCAGCGTTGCTCCGAAGAAATTTTAAAGTTGAGCCATTTTCCAAGCCATTCCACACAAGTGGGATTGTATTGTAGTTTTATTGTATTTCCTTAATTCCTTAATTCCATTCACTTGAAGAATCTTTTCACCAGCTAATGTTTTTGTGACCGCGTTCACTCGAGTAAATTAAAATTCTTTTTTATTTTCCAAAATTATTTTTAAGACAGAAATTGACCGAAAGCTAAAATACTTGTTCAACTGGGTACTTCAGCACAAACCTGGTTCCAATTATAAGGGAATATTGGAGTTAAGAGTTGACATTTAAATTTGTGTTATTTTCCCCACATTTCGTTCTAGAAGATTCAAGATTCAAGATTCCCCTTTCATAACATTTTTTGATTGAAATCCCCCACGAAAAGGGGAATTCCCCACAAACTGGCAACACTGCTTCATCCGCAAAAATTCTCTGTTTGGTGAGGTGTCCATGCCGGTGGCGTCATTGGGCGGTTTTTTTTCCTCCAAGAAATTGACCGTTATTTCTTTGAGCAATTGCATGAATTGGACATCAGTATTATGTGATTCCGGTGCAACAAGCCACACAGAGGGTACAACAATCGAATTTATGAAGTATCAGTTCGGTAAACGTGTTATCTAGAGAAACGGACCGTTTATTGGCTGCCGAGATCGTGTGATTTAACGCCTCTAGACTTTTCTATGAGGCTACATAAAATGATTGGTCTATAGGTCTATGCCAACAAGCCGCCGACGATTGGAGCTCAGAGCCAATATTGAACGAGAAATATCGGCCGAGTCGCATCGAACATTGGGTTCAACGTATCGACCGCTGCATACGTTCCAGTGGTGGACCGTTCACATCGAATTCCATTTGTTTTGATAGTAATTCAAGCAGATCATTTTTTTTTTTAAGATATCTCAAGTAGTTTACATATTATTTAAAAAAGTCACTTATATGCGAAAAATTAATAAATGAACACACGCAGTTGCAGCTGAATTGTAATAGTTCTGTATTACGATCTGATTCAAATACTAGATAGGCAAAGGCAAAGTATAAAGTGTTTTATTGACATTTCTTAAATGCAGTACAATATTAGAACCTAAGCTGACAACTAACTGCTGTTTAACTTAATGATTCCTTATTAGTAAGGATTAGAAGAATTTATTTTTCTTCTAGTTTCAAGTTCTGTGAAAGAAGATTTTTCCCTGGAGCTCATTTCAGAAATTCAGATCGTATATAATTGTTGACCTCGCAGCGAATCTCAATGGAAGAATTCGCGAAAGAATAAAATGCGAACGTCTACAGGATGTTTTTAGAATTTCAAACATACAATGGTACGATAGTTAAAAACAGTTACGGATCTTTAGAGATCAAAAGTTGGCCGCAAACGCTTTTCGAAAAGCAATTAGACTCAGCCCTAAGGCTGTCATTCAACCTTGCAGGTTCAGTCTGCAGTATAAGTACGAGTAAGATATAGCGCAGCTCTTTAAAGTAATTATTTGGAACAGCCATAAGAATATAAGATGTCCCGCGATGAGCACTATTCTCCCTTGTTAGAAGCACTAGTTTTTGAGAGCTGCTACAAATCTTGCTGGTGCTTAAATAAAAAAATCTCAATTCGGTATCGGTAATAATGCAATTTATTATAGCAACCAGATTGATGGGATCCGACCCTTATATTTTATTTAATACTAGAATACTATCCCACCAAGCGAAGTTGGTTGTGATTGTGAACAACACTTGTCAACAAGAACCAACTGACCGTCGTTGTGAGTCTGCCTCGCTAGTTGGCTACTAAATAGAGTCCTCTACCCTCAGAACGAACTTGAATTGTGAATAAATTCCCTTATTTTTCGATTTCCATCAACAGATTTTCGAAAGATCTTAAACGTCAAAGAAGGTGCCATCTCCAAATTCGATTGAACTGTAATACAACCGATGTTATGATATCATCCCCCAACTTTCTCCACTTCCACAGCTAAGTGGGAGTAAAAATCTCCACCTCAAGAAGTCGATATAGCTCTTGAATCCTCACGCATTCATTTCCACACGACTTGTTCGTTTTGCCGCCCCCCTTTTTCCCTGGCCTCACAGCTCGCATACGGGAATTTTTCGTTTCCACCTGTCTGCGAACAGATAATCATCCAATAAATCTTGACAGGATTATCTGGTTGATTTATTAAGACGAAAAATAACCCGAAGACAATATGACAAAGGTGCTCGCCAGACACCGAACTCTGTTTCCGCACGCACTACGTGAGTTGTCCTTTTTATAGAGAAACACATATAAAGCTGGCCGCTCCACTCCACTCCACCGTCATATCGTGCGCTGGCAGAGTGTGCTTATAAAAATTGAAATATACGTAGCTCTTGGTATTTTATAAGCCGATTAAAACGACTGAATTGAAATAAATTATTATTTTGTTTTTGTCAGTTTTAATCCTTAAACCTTAAGTCAAAGACAAGCAAACGCCCAATCGGGCTAGGGCTACCCAATCCTCTTCGGTGGAAGTTTATAAAATGCCACTTTTATCCTCGTTGCTATGTGGGTACGTCCAATCGGTACTTGAATTTGAATCTGAAGTGAAAAAGGACACCCACACTCAGGGAACATCTTTGAATTGTCTTCTCGCTCGATTGGAAACTGCCGGTATGCAAATGAAAAAGGGCTGCAACCGGAAATGAGCTGGGACTTTCAATAAGCACCGTTCTTGAGCTTTGATTAATGTGTCTCCAGTCTCCTGTCTGTATTTATGCTATGCAGTTAATGTAAATAGTTATTTGCCAATCCTTGACCGCGAACATTTTATGCATGTGCACATTTTACAGTGATGCCGCTTAGTTTTGCCGGACAGGGAGTGTAGGGTGCAGACCACGGGAGTGCTTTTACCCCAGAGAGCGACCGGACCTAAACAAACATACCGCACAGACAAGAAGAATACGATTTGATTTTAATTGAAAAAGGACCAAAGTATGAAGAAGCACCAACAGAGAAAAAAACACAACATCCAGGACTTTCTGGTTAATGGTACAACAGGAGAAATCTCTTTTTTTTTCCAGATCCGGTGAGAGTGTGTTTATTTTTCTCATATCTGGGGAGACGAATGCCTGCTGGGAGATAAAATATCCGCATATCATCCCCTGTCCAGATGTATTAGGGAATCATATTGTGATAGGTGGTGTGCGGCGGATGAGCCTTCTTGATTGTGTGTCCATATAGAAATTGGAGAGGGCACCAGAAGAATGTAACACGTCGACAACGTCATGTAAAATTGGTTCGAAGGAGGTCCACTGGGGAGAACAACTTCATATAGAAGGGAGTGGCGAAATGAAAGAAAAACAACTCATCTAGGAGGTGGTTGTATAGATATGTGTAGCACATCAGACATGATTTTGGATATATTCCAGTTGATAATTGTTGTTTTTGTCTAAGAGGTTTCTCTCTGTGTGTTTTTATTACTTCGAGTTTAAATCACACACTTGTGGGAAGTGGCAGTAGTATATCTGTCAAAAGTTTCGCCGCAAGAAAGGGAAAAGGACTTAGCTATCACAGGGAGGAGTGCTTCAAGTAATTTGGAGGCCAGTTCGTAGAGAAAGTGAGCAGCAAAGACAAAACAGAACCTTAGATAGAAAGAGGTCATCGGGGAAGTGACTTCTTTAATTTTATAAAATTTAATCCTTATCAACTTTTGAGGCCTTGTTTAAGCTTTTACCGTCTTTTCACTTCTTCAGCGCAAATGCTGTTTAACAGCACTGAAGTGATGATGACTTTGTGTCAGCTCATAATTGTAAATAATGTCGCCTGAATGCAGCCATCATGCATTGACAAAAATGAGTTGAGTTCATCATTGGGGACGTTCAACTATATAATTAAGTAGGTAAGTGTGAAGGGCCCAACCCATAGAATCCGTCGCGTCCGTTGCGGCAAAGCTTTCGACTGACAGGTTGATAGAATACACACTCTCTTATGGTGGGTGTCCCATAAGCAGCACACGTGCCGGACGCGACGTATAAAGTAGGTTTAAGGGCCCAGCCCATAGAATCCGTTGCGTCCGTCGCGTCGACGAATTGCCGTATTTGACGGAACGAAGTGTCCCATAGAATCCGTCGCATACGGTGGCAGGCAGAGTGTTTAAGTACTCTTTACTTATTTTTCCAAGAAACGTGGTAATTTCCAACGTACTCAAATTCCCTTTTAAATAATTATTTTGATAGGCATTTTTTTGTGAAAAAATTAACTTTTTAAGTAAAATTTATGTTATGTGGAAAATAATCACATTAAATAACCTTTCGTATAAAAATCGCATTTTGTTAATGGTATAATGATTACTTTTTGGTACTAGAAAATTTTGATATACAAAAATCTTGCTAAAAGGTGATTTGAAAAATCTCTTGTTAATGTACGTTCATGTGGTGATTATCTTATTATGAAATCTAGATACTTATTTTGATGAAATTAGAAAAGAAAACATTTTTTCAATGTTTTTTTCTTTTTCCCCACGGAAAGATTTTCGGACATCGAAATTCCCAAAAAAAGGAAGAAATCCCACAATATAAGAGCACTGGAGACAGCCGATGACAGAGTCTCTCTCGCGCTCAATATTTCCACCAATAAAAAGGAATCCTCTCACGCTGTTCCAACTGTCAACGGAGGCGACGGACAGAAAAGTAGAAAGTAAACCTACTTTATCCGTCGCGTCCGGCACGTACGCTGCTTATGGGTCACCTTCCATAAGAGAGCGTGTATTCTATCAACCTGTCAGTCGAAAACGTTGCGGCAACGGACGCGACGTATTCTATGGGTTGGGCCCTTCACTTTCTACTTTTCTGTCCTGTTTTTTTTTAAATCGATTTTTAGCAAGATTTTTTAAAATTAAAATTGTCTAGTGCCAAAAAGTAATCATTATAACATTAACAAAGCGGTTGTTTTACGAAAGGTTATTTAATGTGATTGATTTTCCTAACAACATAAATTTACTTTTAAAAGTTATTTTTTTCACAAAAAAATGCCTATCAAAATAATAATTTAACAAGGAATTTGAGTACGTTGGAAAGGGAAAAATTACCACGTTTCTGGGGCCAAATGAGTATAGAGTACTTAAACACTCTGCCTGTCACCGTATGCGACGGATTCTATGGGACAGTTCGTTCCGTCAAATGCGGGAATTCGTCGACGCGACGGGCGCAACGGATTCTATGGACTGGGCCCTTGACAGATCGGTCATATGAACAGGTGTTTCATTTGACGTTTGTGGAAAGGTAGCCGACGAATCTAATCATTTTTCACTTTATTTCATTTCATTTCATGAAATTCGAAACTGAGTACTAAAAGGTAAGATTAGACTGTATGCCAAGTGGTCATAAAATACCAATTTCTGACTGTTCTCCTGTCAAAATGTGGTCATACAGTGTAATGGGCATATCTCCTATGCTCTAATGACCTGAATGCCGCACATGACCAGGCTGATTTTGACAGATAAAAATGCCCAAATAACAACGTATGCCAGCATAAAGCCCCATATGCCCATATTCACTTTCTTTAAATTTCGTTATGGCATTGCTGGCATTTTTGATGGAACAAGTATTATTTTGTTGTCATCGGTGTTTGATGAGTTCGTAGGATTGGGATTTGTTTTCTTTTTCTTTCTCTTTTTTTTTTTTGTTGATTATTGAATCTATCATTTGCGTAAATTATTTAATTGTCTTGTCTTTATTATATTTTGTGAGTTTAATTATTAGTGGTCTTGTTCTTGTCCCTAATTATGGTTATGCATATACATTTTTCCTGTTGTGAAATTTTGTAACAAAATTGCTCAACAATGAACTTATTAGTGATTATTATCCGAAAAATATGACAAAGGACAGTCAAATCAACGATTGACTGCACAAATGACAGAAAGCGAACAACGCATTGGCACCAGCTACGATATGACTTTAGAGTTTAGACCGATCGGCATGCATGCACAGGTACACGATAATTATTTCCAATAAACAATTGGATCATGCTATAGGTAGGTAATGCCATCAATTCAAGCCACAAAACATACATAGGTACACATTTCGACGATTTGACAACAGAGGAAACAACGATACTAGGTCATTACTATGAAAAATATATAGTTTAGGCTACTAGGTCAGTCCGCGACATTGTGAGTGACAATATTGTCTATAATAAATAAACAGGGCTAATTGCAAAAAACTAAGCTACCGCTTATGGGAACAAGCATTATAGCTTATGAGTGCAATATAACGATGACGCGCAGATGGTTTACTGCTGACTTCGGATTTAACTGTTAATTGCGTTCGATAATAGTTAGTTGTAAATAAAAATGCTGATTGAAAAAGCGCGGTAGTAGCAACGACGTCATTGCGTTTTTAAGTCTTTCTCTATTCATTATAGGAACTTCCATTTACGACTGTACAATTTGTACATGGTAAATGTAGAACCATACATAGCACAGTAGCACGTTTACAATTTGCAGAGTTACTCGTAAATAATTCGTTTACAAAAAGAGTAATAACGGCGCAGTATTTTTTGATGCCTCTTTCAAGCGCATTACATCGATAGTGGTTCAGGCTCTCGTTATATTTGTGTGATTGCGTTTACTGTTCATCTCGAGTTTTGAGTTTACGATGAATGCCAGATGGCTGTCGTTTGACAAGACCTTCTGGAGCCAATTGTAGAATATCCGATCTTAGATTTGAAGATAAAATTATTTTTTTTTATTATTCCCTTTTGGCAGAAGAACTATTCGTTGGCGATTCCAGGTCTCAGGAAAACTCCCTTACACCAGACATGCGTCAAAAGAATTCAGAACTACGTCTGGTCGCGTTTTATTGGCGATTTTTATGGCTTATTTTGAGTAGTTGCCAGTTCTGATACTTTCTAATCTTATTATCATAAGCTTTGTAATGGGTGGTTCAACGTAAATAAAACGAAAAGAGAATTATATTAATATTTTTTTATTATGATAGAAAGATCTTTGACAATTATGTGTGAAACAAAATATCAGCCAAATGCTCGCCACGACTTCGGTGGATACCTCTCTCCGATGGTCCATATTTTCAATGACTCTGACATAATTGAGGTTCAATGTCGTCAATGTGTTTGGCTTACTGAGGTACACCTTTTCTTTTATATATCCCCAAAGAAAGAAGTCTAACGGTGTAAAATTACATGATCATGGCGGCCAATTAACATCGCCGAACATACCATTCACGGTAACTGCTTGGCCGACCTCATTTTCGAAGAAGTAGCGACCGCCCGCAAAAGCCGCGAGCCCGTAAACGAGCTACACAGGTGTTTTCACATTTCCTACAGACCCGGTTTGCTGAAATTTGCAAACAATTCTCCCGATTGTGGACACTTTTGGTCCAAAAAAATCACGAAGTGCACGAAATTAATTTTGTTTTGAACGCCCATTTTCTTAGAAGGCTTCAACAATCTTACTCCGCTGCTCAACTGTGTAGACACCTCTTCATGGTTGATTTTGTCAAACACTGAAACAAAGAAATGTCAATTTAAGTTTGCCAAACAATTTGACGTTAATGTGTAACTCACAATTAACATCGTGCATAAGCATTATGGTTAGACCACGTTTTATAAAAGCGTTGTCTTCAGGTATTTAGGAACAATAAGTATAGTTGATCGCAGTACACGATTGCTTTAAAAAGTAAATACAATTAATCCAAAACCAGCGCTTATTTTGTTTTTCTTAAAAGCTGACATATAGACCACTCAGATCCAAGCGCTAGAAGCCATCTCCAAACGAAACTATTACGAATCGAGAAAAAACCGGCCAAGTGCGAGTGTCACTCGCGCACCGAAGGTTCCGTATTTGGCTAAAGTCCAACACATCAGATATTATTTGAAATCTATAATATCATTCAATCTTTCCCCTCTTCATGAATTCATCACAATTTAGTTTAATTTAATTACTTAATATTTTTACTCTCAAAAATTCCTCGCACATTTTCATTTTCTAATTATTACCTAGTACCCAACCCACGCCAATTTTCCATTCTGTATGCAACCTGTCCCAATTAAAAACTATTGACTCAAAATATATTACTTTTATTTTGTTCTGTACTCCCCAAAAAATGTATTATACTCCCCAACGAAATTATGAAGCGACAGCCCTGGTGTCTTTGATGGGGTCAATTGTGCACAACTGCGTAGTAGATTAGAACATAAATGAGAGCAACGTATTTTACATGGTAAAATTATCTTTTTTGAAAATATCTTGTAAACTATTAACTTTTCGGCAAAACAGTATTCAGCACATATATAGATAAGAACATGATCTACAAAAAAGGAATTTATGTATTTTTTTGTGAATCAAGAAATAAACCGTTTTTTGGGCGAATGAAAATATTTTTTTCACCAGATTACTAATAAATCCAAAACCAATCGATGTATTCCTTCCATTGGTATTTGTCGTTTAACTAGAGGTTATACCGGATGTTGTGTGTAAATTTTAGCCTCCTATGTCAATCGGTTCTTGAGATAGACCTGGTAACAAAATTAGCTTAGTGGGTTCGGACAGACAGACAGACAGACAGACAGACAGACAGACAGACGGAGAGACATCCGAGCGAAACTAATAAGGTTACGTTTTTTCCCTTTGGGTACGGAACCTTAAAAAGGAATTCGAAAGCCACAACTCCCCAAACAGTGAAAATATTGCAATTTCAACAAATAACACAGCCACTGCCACTAGACAAAACGCAACCCAACCAATTCCGATAGCATTTGATTGCAGCCATCAGGAAATTGTTTCCCGATAAAAGTGACGCCGAAATAAAATCACCAGAAGTGCGACCAAATTATCCATCATAAAACTTTTAATACCCGCGGAACGTGAAAATCCCCCAAAGGAATTCAGCGAATCGCAAGCAAGTGTTGGTTTCCTTTTTATAACCTCAAAACATGACACACACAAATGAGGGTAGGGTAGGGAAATTTCAAAACTTCTTAAAAGTTATTTTTTCCCTCGCAATTATTATGCCAGAAGAAAATCACGCACAACAAACCAGAACCGTTGTAATTTGGTTGTTTTTTTTTTTTTAATTTTATTTCGACCGAATTAAACGCCACTAAAAGTCGGGGTTTTGCTTTTCCGTGGGGCTGCTGATTCGACCCCTTGGGGAACGATATTAACCAACCGACAGGCAGCCATAACATAAACCGAGGAAGTAAACGATTTATCTGAAATGGTAAAAGTTGGGAAGAAAGTTTTGCATTATTTTCAAGAGATTAAATTATTTTAATGGCTCTAAGTTTGGTTAAAAGTTCTCCATGCCAATGTTAAATTGTTTTCCACACAAAAACGTATTTAACTCTCGAATAAGTGGCGGTTTACCTACTGTTCTCTGTTTGGGTAGGGTGCGGGGTTGAGTTGAGAGGTTAAATACTTGAGCTGGAGTAAGCGATTTCTGAATGGTGATAGATGATGGATGAATATTTTGGGAATTTTGAAAGTACTTTACTCTTGGTCTGGCTAATAAGACACTGTTTACACTGGAAAAACAACTGGAGATCTATAAACATTGAGTTTTGGAAATTACCCTGACATTTTGGAAAGCGACAAAAAAAATGGTCGCGCTCGTTCGCTATTTGATTTTGAATGTCTAATGGAGAAATCAACATCTGATACACGTTTTCAACCTCTTTGAATCAGTGTTGATATGTCATTGAGATGGTTTTTCCCTCGGACAGCTAATTTTCCCATTTTTCGCTTTTGGACTTAGTCAAAATTCCCACAAAATTCGCACATAGTTAAATTAAATAAAAAAGTACATTTTCAATACTTTTATTAACAAAACATAAAAAAAGGCACACAAATATTATATATTAAGGATTTTAATATAATTTACACACTAGAAAGTCAAATTAAGTGCACAATTCCGAAATGTATTTGGCAATCATATATCTATGTGTCTTCCTATATTCATATTCCTCGCCCAATTCCACCAACCACCACCGAATCGTATACCTGGCCAAAGGAGGACATAATTCACACACGACATACATCCTCAGACATTTCCTACAAGCAATAAATATTAAGTAGATGAAATAAAGTTACAAACGCAGAATTATTTGATATTTTTTTATTTATTAAATATAACAATTATATTTTAAAGTTGCATTTGCAAACGAAATCTTAACATACAAAAAAATGTGCACAACATGCGAAATAAATTACGTAACACATTAACGTAAGCTCTATGCTGGCTCTAAGCGCACATTTTCGTGTTACTTTCGCAGCCCTAAAGTTCGAAAAATCTTTATAAATCACATTTTCCTGTGTAAGGGCATCTTAGAGGGTGCGTAAAAATAAGCAGACTCTACGTTGGGCTTATAAATAAGCCTGTAAGTTTTTAAAAAGAGACAACTAATCAAAATTCAATTCCACTAATACACTTACTTACTTAACGGGCTCCCGACCCGTGAAGAGTCTCTGCCTGAGACACTGCAGCCTTCCATCCTCTGCGATCCCGGGCACGCTGCTTCCAGTTTGCCAGACCAAGCGCTCTGGCATCCGCGATGGCTTGGTCTTTAAAACGGAGGTTCGGTCTTCCTTGTCGCCTCGAACCTGGGGGCTGGGATTCAAAGATCCTCTTAGCTGGAGCATTGTCGTCCATTCGCTCGATGTGGCCGAGCCAATGTAGTCGACGTGTTTTGGCTTTTTGGACTACATCCACATCTTGGTACAGCTCATAGAGTTCGCGGTTGTATCTTCTCCTCCATTCGCCCTCCTCGCACACAGGACCAAAAATCCGACGAAGAATTTTTCTTTCAAAGGAGCCCAATATCAGCTCTCCCTTCCTGCTTATCGTCCAGCACTCGGCGCCATAAAGCAGAACTGGCAGGATGAGTGTTTTGTAGAGCGTGCATTTCGTCCTTCGAGTTAGGAGTTTTGAACCCAATTGTTTTGCCAAACCGAAGTAGCAGCGGTTTCCTAGGGTAATTCTTCGCCTGATCTCCACTAGGGTGTCATTCGTGGAGTTCATATTTACACCGAGGTAGATAAACTCCTTAACTACCTCGAAATTGTTGCTATCAATAGTGACGTTTTGTCCTAGGCGGTGGACAGATGCGTTTTTGTTTGTTGATAGCATATACTTGGTCTTGTCCTCGTTTACTTCAAGGCCAACAAACTTCGCCTGTTCCTCAATCGCCGTAAAAGCCTCAGTCACGGCACGCTGGGAGCGACCGATGATGTCGATATCGTCCGCATACCCCAGTAGCTGAACGGATCTGTTGAAGATAGTGCCTTCCGTGTTGACACCTGCCCTGCGCACTATCTGCTCCAGCACGAGATTGAAGAAGTCACATGATAGCGCATCTCCTTGCCGAAATCCGGTGCATGTTTGGAATAGTTCGGAGGAGCTACTTCCAAATTGCACGTAGCAGCGCGTGTTCTCCAGCGTTACGCGACACAGCTGGATCAGTTTTGCCGGGATTCCGAATTCGGCCATCGCCATATAGAGCTCCTGACGATGAATGCTATCATATGCGGCTTTGAAGTCGATAAATAGGTGGTGAGTCTCGACTTGAAATTCATTGGTCTTTTCCAGGATTTGCCTCAGTGTGAAAATTTGGTCTATGGTCGATCTGCCGGGCCGGAAGCCACACTGGTATGTGCCGATTAGTGTGTTGCAGAACTGTTTAAGACGTTCACACAGTACGTTGGATAGGATCTTGTATGCGACATTAAGCAGGGATATGCCTCGGTAATTCTTGCAAGACATAGGATCGCCTTTTTTGTAGATGGGACATATGGAGCTGATAGCCCAGTCATCGGGCATGCTTTCTTCCATCCATACCTGGTTGATGATTTGGTGCATGCGCCCTACCAAAACATCACCACCGTATTTGAAGAGCTCCGCTGGTAAACCATCAGAGCCTGCGGCCTTGTTGTTCTTAAGCTTTTTTATAGCTAAGCCAACTTCTTCTATACTGGGTGGTGGAACTGGTTCTTCATTGACTGGACGTGGGTTCTCTTCCTGCCCTATCACTCTCTCTACATGATGCCCATTTAGCAGCTGCTGGAAGTGCTGCTTAAACACATCTACTATTCCCTGCGCTTCGGTGACTAGGTTTCCTTCGCTGTTTCGAAGAGCCTGCGTTCCGGTCTTGAAGCCAGCAGCCAGTTGCTTGGCTTACTTGTAAAATCTCCGGATGTTGTTTCGATCGCGAGACTCTTCGATCTCCTTGAGCTGGGAGGCTGCGTAAGCCCTCTTCTTTCGACGCAGTATCTTCTTCTCCTCCCTCCTCCTGGCTCGATACTCTTCCCTCGCTGCCCTTGTTTTGCGCTGCAGCATCTTCATATGTGCATCTTCTGTCACCTTTTTCCGACGTACGCATTCATCATCATACCACGGGCTTTTTCTCTGGGGTGGCTGGTACCCTATAGTAGTTTCGGCTACCTCCTTGATGATGTCGCGATACTGGGACCACTGGTTGTTGGCGTCTGTGGTAGGTGAATGCACAGTGGGGAGTTTCTCACTCAGGCGCTCTCTGTAGACACTGGCTACTCCAGGTGTGCTTAGGCGTCCAACGTCGAATTTCTTCTTTTGAGCGGTTCGCAGCTTCTTCTCGTTGGACAGTCGAGCTCTGAATTTAGCAGCGACAAGAAAATGGTCAGAGTCGACGTTTGCCCCTCGGAATGTGTGCACGTCGAGGATGTTGGATGCGTGCCTAGCATCGATTAGCACATGGTCGATTTGGTTGGCGGTTCGACCGTCTGGAGAGCGCCAGGTTGCTGTGTGGATCCTTAGCCTTGGAAACCTAGTGCTACTTATCACCGTATTACGAGCTGCTGCAAAGTCAATTAGTCGGTAGCCGTTGTCTGTTGTCGTTTCGTGGATTCTGTGCTTACCAACTAACCCGCCAAAGATGTTTTCCTGACCGATTTTGGCATTGAAGTCCCCGAGCACAACTTTGACGTCATACTCCGGACAGGCTCCGTAGGCTCCATCCAGGAGGTCATAGAACTCCTCCTTGGTAGGGTCTTCAGCCTCATCGGTAGGGGCGTGTGCACATATTAGGCTAATGTTTTGGAAAGTAGCTTTGATGCGGATCACAGCCAGGCGATCACTTATCGGCTTAAAGTCAATAACTTTTGACCTAAGCCGATTTCCCACGACGAATCCGCATCCTAATACATGCAATCTTTTATGGCAGCTGTAATAAATGTCGCAATTTTTCCTTTTCATCATACCTGATCCTATCCATCGTATCTCCTGGACCGCGGTAATGTCTGCCTTGTACCGCGCGAGGACAGACTCAAGTTTTTGAGTAGCACCTGGAGTGTAAAGCGTCCGCACGTTCCAGGTGCATACTCTTAGATCATTGTCCGTTGACGTTCCGGGTCTGGTTGCCGTTTGAGGGAATTCGTTATCCGAGGCTCCTCGTGTCTCTCCCATAACTAATGCTTTTTTCCATGGTCGGGAAGTTACCCCGACGGCACAACCCCCAACCTGGAGGGCCAGGTCCTTGTTTTCACAGCGGGCCGGATAATCCGAGGCCAGTAACCCACTTCGGGATATGAGCGCTGCCGTTGACCCATTAAGGGTTCATCCGCCACCAACTCTTTTCCAATAACCTGGCGTGTTATTGGAGATCCCTATAGACCTGGGGTCCGAGTACGTCGAAGCAGCTCTTATAGGGATATCACTAAGTAATTCGGCCTAACTGGAATTGTAGACGCCACCGTTGACTCCATCTAGGGAATTCGTCCGCTGCCGTCTGGAACAGGAGGAAGTGTCTTAGTGAGGAGACACTCCACCCCCCTCTCTCGTCCGCTGCCTCCAACGACCTTCCAAAGGGGTTGGTTACCCAATCTCCAGTCGAGGTACTAGGCACCCACCGGTCACCAACGTGGAGGTGAGAGTAGGAGTTGATTGTGAGAGGCTAAGTGAGAACGCTTGTGTTCTCATAAAACGCATCACAACCCTTCAACCAGCCCACTAATACACACCGTCGTCAAAATTAAATGTTTACCTAGCTAACAGCGCAGCGAAAAACAGAAACATCAACTCAGTTGAAAACATATACAATGAAGTTAGAAGAAGAAGTTAAAAATGTGTACGAAAAAAAAAAATGATACTCGTCCTCTTACGTGTTTTGTAATTGTAATTTAAGACTTGTTTTGTGAACACAGAATAAGGTAGTACAAATATGATACTAGGTTAAGGTTTGTAAGTTGACCAAATTTCCCACAAAATCTTTCCGAAATCCTATTTTTTTCCTTTTTCCCACGAGACGGTTTCTTACCATCGAAATTCCCACAAAAAGGTAAATTTCCCACGATATAACAACACTGCTTTGAATAGAGGAACTCATAAATGTGGATCGCTAAATACTGTCCGTTTGTCCGTCTGTCTGTCTGCCCGTATGCTCCTGCCCGGATTTAGCTCAAACTTGGGATTTGGAGGTTGTGGCTGTGGGCTTACAGTACGGAACGGTATTTTTTTCAAGGTAATCTCATATTAATTGTGCTTCTCATATACAAAATGTTTGATTTCTTTCGAAATCGGCTCTAAATATTTCCAACAAAATTGATATTTGAACTTGAGTAGATAAGCTTAACATGATTGCGTACTCAGTTTGTGGCTAAAAAATCGAATTACGTTGCTTTTGAAATTTGGACATAATATGTATTTCGAAAACGGTCTACACGACTATAAAAAAATCGTTCCTAAGGTAATATGGCCACTTCCAACTAAATAACAAGCTCAATTTTTCCCCAAACTATCGTTTAATTGATTTTTGAAAAAGGCGTTTTTGAAAAACTTGGTTTTCCTCAGTTTAACTGAAAACGCCCCCTAAGAACTTGATCACAATCCATACTTGGAGTAAAATTGATGTTTTCAAAATGATAGCGCAGTTAATTTTCAATTTGAATCACTGAAAACGACGAATTTAAGAAACTGCTCATAACTCGAAAACCCCATTTTCGTTTTTGTTGTCTTATCGATCACTGCGTTATTTTAAAACCGATTTTTATAAAACATCAACAAATTTTCGAAAAATTATTTCCGCACATATTTTTGTCCTCTTGAATCACCAAGTCAACATGTGAAGTTATATCCCTGCGACTATATTACCAAGAGCACTGTCAGTGTCTTTAACACCAGAACAATTTTGTCGCCGGTGCGTAAATTGACTGAAAAGCCTGCTCCACCATCAACCAGAGACCCATTAAAATCCAAACGTCCATCAACTATTCAAATCCATTTTCTAATTATGTACATAAAAAAAATATGATAAAACGGTCCCTTACCTTAATTTAAACTTGAAAATTAACACACCACCCGTTAGCGCCCACTCCTCGCCACCCACATTTAATAACTTCAAATTAGGCAATTGTCCAGTTAGACAACGCAAATGTCGGTCCACTGATTAAACATTCCAAGGCAAGGACATTACACCAGCGCAGGCTGTGCCGGTGAATTGTCATCATCGTCGTCGTCGCCTCGCCTTCTTGGCTCCTAATTAAAGTTAAGCCTCGGAAAACGACCGCACAATTAGGAATAACAAGAAATTACCTCTGCCTCAAAGGATTACATCTTTTTCTCCTTTAATTTCTTTAGTCCCATGGTGCGGCCGATGTACCTGGTGTGCCCCCCTTTACGAGAAATATTAACTTTAACAAGATAAGGGAAATTATCGTTTTGTTAGTCTTATTTTTAATTGTTTGGCATTTTTTTTTGTCTGTGTGCCAACACAAAACGTGCAGAAACAAAATTTACTCGTCCTTGTTGCGTGTGTAAATAATTACGATACCGCATCCCTCCCTCCGCCCCCGCATAGTCATTTAGAATGAACAACGATATGCCGCATGTCTGACAATAAACCTTAATTTATCAATTTAATTTCAAATTATGTTTCTTATTAACTTATCTTCGGTTTCAAGGATACGGCAAAGACGTGTTGCAACTGTCAGGCATGTGTACCTATATATATTCGGGTCCGGAGGTATTTTCTTCCTTGAAGAAGATGTTGAATTGCGAGAATATGGTTTGCCATTGACAGGGGAGGACACGATGTTACACCTAAATTATTCATAACGATTTTCTTCTGTTGTGTTGTGTCCCTTGTCCTTATAAATAAATGTCCTTTTTGGCCGGAGGAGTGTCTTTCATCATTTGGTCGATGCGATGTCTTGCGTGAACGGTCCAAGTTCGAAGGGACTTATACGTAGGTTTGTGTTGAAACTAATTACGATCCCGCATCCTTATCCATGTGAGTGGTGTGTCTTCTGTGGAATCGCTGACACATGTTAAATGGAGTCAATTGGCAATTGCTGCCGTATAGTGGATGTTATTAAATCAACGCTATCAAGGACATTAAACTATTATTATTTTTGGGTTACTAAATATTTGTGTTTGCATATGCATGAGAAGGGACGCAATGTTTTTGTTGGAGGACGAAAACAAGAGATAGTTTGTGAATTAATTGATTGCCTGGGGAGTGGGCAGGACGACTTTGTTGGGGTAGAGTGTTTTTTGTTTTTTTTTTCCTGGCAATAGCTTAATTGTGTGGAACTGATTTTGGAAATGGCTTATGAATTGTTTATGGCGAAGGGATGAAATCTAATGGTAGACTGATATGGATCCGCCGATGGATTTAGAAGACGTGTTGGAAGGCAGAGAGACCATCTTTTGCCATCGCTGGGTTCAGGGAAGGGGAAACTCTGACATGTGGAAGTCTACATGAACAGTTTTTTTTTTGGTATTTTTTGCTATAACGCTGGTATTCATATTGAAGCGCTTAGATTCGAAATTTTGCCCAAAGCACCCCAGACAGATATGTACTTGCTTTACTGTGGTATATACTGCAACTTTGCCGTCATTTTTAGGAAGCCTTCCAATATTGGAGAAAGGTCTTCGCGGGTCATCTCTCTCTCCACAAGTGGTTTAGATGGTTGAGCTTGAGACAATTAAGCTTATAAGGGAGTTTTCAGTTAATCGCATGTAGGTGAAAATAACGCGGAGCTTATAAAAATATATGACCCACCGTTTATAAGAGAATGTCCTTGAAAGATAGAAGCTTCAAACATATTTTTTCGGATTCTCAAGTCTCCGGAATATTGGTACAGTGTAAAAGGCGAAGTTGATATTCTTCATCGTCAATCAGTCCAAGTTCGCAATAGAGCAACTGGCTAATAAAGCTCTTGTCCTAGATTCGGTTATGTTGAAGTGGCTGTTGACAAAAATCCGACACACGTAGACCTTTATAAGGTTCCTTGTGATGCCAGAAGATTTTCTATATACGTTTCACCAGTTTGGAGCGAAGCGTAAGAGACTTCAGAAGTCTGTGTGTTTGGTGGTTGGGTGGTTTAAGTGTCTGTATTCCCATTAACGACTAGGGAAAAACAAAAGTACCGGATTGAGGACCGTTTTGAAACCACAACTAACGGAACCTGAAATAAAGGCGGATGAAGGAAGTCAAAATAGCTTAAAACCAGCCTGTGGAGTTTATAAATTTGATAAACTTGTTAAAATGAATGCTTTCAATGGCCGAAAAGTCAACATAAAAGGGATGACTTAGTTCACTGCATCTGGTTTTGGCTACGACCGGACACTCACAGAGAAGATGAAACACTGTTTCACTCTTGTTTGTGGCAGCGCAGCTACGGCAGTGGATTCTATGGGGAATGCCAAGCTTGGCTGCGTGAGTTCCTAAAGGCCAATGGCCCGTACTAATTGCCGTTAGTCTGGCGACATCTATACACGCGTTCTGGCTATAGTCTGTGTGTTTAGAATGTTTTAGTTCCAGTTGATTTTTTTGTTTTTTAACAGACATGGAAGCAAATACAGAGGAGACAGAGAATGATCTTCCCGTCTTTAGAATTTGAAAATACGTTAAGCTTAGTTGCATGATTGCCCAAGAGGCAGTATCCAATAAATAAAAGATTTGAGCTTTCTTTACTTTGTTGTGTTTGTCTACGCCTAAGGAAGGTTTATACGGCGAGAGAACTATAAAATCTTAAAAGGAAATAGGAAAATTCGTAAAAAACAGTTTTCCAAGCATTTTGAACGGCTAATTTTCTTTATTTCGATCGCAATGTTCAATGAGATCGTATTTGTCAAAAATTCTACTTGAATTTATTTATTTAGTAGGTTTCCTTGACGGAAACATTTTTCTTTAGCAAACATACAAAAATTATAACTTTTACACTTTTTCTTGCATGCGATACTGTACGACTGAAATTCTCTGTATATATTCACGAAGCATGCCATTTACATGTACATCCACTGATGCCAACCCTAACGAATTTTCTGCATACTCGTATCTACAGAATTTACTATTTACACCTTTACACCTTGCTTACAGAAGTACAGAACTCAAATTAAAATATACAGAATTCTCAGATTTCAGTTAAGCACTAAAATACCTAGTACCAAAAAATAGTTATCAAAATAATGCGTTTCCAACGAATCTATTACTTTCGCTGTAGTGATGACGTTAACATTCATACCCCCCGGTTGTAGTTGTAGGTTGTTTCTCATTCTTTCTTGCTACATTTGGTCTAAGTGTGAGACCAATGTGACACATTTTTTTGTTGTTTACAAAAAATGCACTGTTAACTCCGTGTTATGAGGTAAAACTCTCTGAAGAATACAGAAACATGTTTAACATCAATATATTTCAACAAGTATCATCAATTCCAGCGATTCCAGCTTTTAATAAAAATGACTTACTTGTACCAAATAATACATATAATTAAAGACTGATGATGAAATTCAAAACTTTAAATTAAGCACTTTTTAGTATGTATAAAAAAAGTCTGGATTTCTACAGAATTTCATCAAGCATAAATACAGAATTCTACAGAATTTTTATCTTTCATCTATACCTAGACTTTAGAATATTTGGGTTGGCATCACTGTTGAAGAAAGGCTAATATGCTTTTCATACCAAGCCCAAAACCGGGTTTTCGCCAAAACACACGAAAACTTCATCGAAATTTTCAGAACAGAAATTTTCCCATACATACTCTCTTTAGGCATATGGCACTGGCAGATACTTAACTTTGCACTATGCTTAATTTTTTTGAATAAATGGAGCATGTATGAAACTATTTCACTTAGACGGCCGTATTATTCACTCCAAAAATTAATCCCAAGTCCTCATTGGGGTTAAAGCTCAATTTCATAATAGGTAAAATACCCAGTGACCGACACCTCTCAGTTATGATCACCAGTCACTGTGTTTCCCTTTTTCTAAGGTTTCCAGTGGCTGGATGTTATGAAAACTATTTTTAACGTGTTCAGGCACTCAAATGATATATAAGAAATGACTTCTCTTGATATTTTATATAGTCGTTTAGTGCCCTGTGAAAGACGTTGGTTTGAAACCTTTATAAATTATAGAAAACTTGAGATTTCCTTAAGAAACACTTAAGTACAAATCATTATTTTAAAAATATTACCGTGTAGGCGTGTAGTAAAAAGTGAACAGTGAATTTTATTTAAGAGAACTAGGTACCTAGTCGATCTATTTGTAAGTCAGTTATTATTAAAATAATGAAACAACTTGAATTTACGCATGGTGTCGGTAACTGAAATGTAGTGTTCAATAAAATAATTGAAATTTTAGAGTAGGTACATATGTATATTAGTTACCAATATTTTCGTTGTATTTGCATGGCACTGTTTTTACTTTCCTTCTTAACAGCTAGTTTTAAATCTCTGACTGTTCTTCGATCTTTCAGGTTTTAACCTTAAGAAGATGAAATAGGTGTTGGAATTTTGTATGGGGAAAAGCACTTTGAAAAAAATCAACTAAACTAGTAAAAAACAACTGAAATACAACAAAAACTATTTCAAATTATATTAAAGAACGAATTTGGGATTAACGAAGTTCGAAGGGTCAGGGTTTTAAATATAGGTAGCTCTAAACGATTTCTAAAAATGTAAGATTTTGTGTGTGACCAAGACCTAATGTACACTCAGCTGGACGTCAAACTTTGTTGACTTATAAATCTGAATTTTTAATTTATCTATTAAATTAGGTATATTTTCCATATAACGGATATAGCACATCAAGGAAAGCTATATAAAATCAAGTTGTAAGCTTTTTTTCACGTTTGTAATTCGATGGCCAACAGAGATATGGCATATTTTGCCACATCAAAAACTATCCAAGTCACTATATTTGTAGATACCTTTAAAAGCGAATTACATTTCATTTCTAATAAATTATTAAAAATATTTTGATTACCTACATTAACTTTCATAATTTATTAAATCTTTTAAAATTGAGTAAAATTATTCATTACCTATTATTATTATTTCATATATGTATACTCTGATACACAAGATACAATAAATTAAATTTTCTTTTTTAATAAAAAATGTTTCATTTTATTTCTCTAAAAATAGAGAACAAAATCTTCTCTCACCCGACAATTGATTTAAACGTTCAGCCACATTTATGCAAGGCAACCTTTTCACATGGGATATGTTGAAAATTCAATATTTGTAAAGGATTTCGCTTCACTCTCCATAAACACATTTCGTTCTCTTTCTGAACAGCCAAATTGGCGAAAAAAAACCGAGACTACTCCCTACGAATTAACAGCATTTACCCGAACGTGTCCTTTGTTTAACGAATCGTGCAAATGCGGGTATCACCCACCCAAACGCCTCGCCAGCAACAAGAAAAAACCAAAAACAACTAATTTTTCCATATTTGCACTGTTCCAGATATGATTCAGTTACACAAATCGCCAAATTTCCAAAAAGGACACCCACCGTCATCCGCCCTGTACCCAAGTATATTTCATGTAAACATGTGTAAATAATGAAGCATTCAAGTTGGGGAGTTTACCTTAGCCTCAGAAAAAAGGTGCACTCCCGCCGTATATGTATATGGCTCCGACATTAAGTATGGCAGCATGTCCGTTTTGTTTATCCTTGGAAATATAATAGCTGCAAAAAAGAACCAGCCCCTTCCAAACAAAATACCAATATACACAAACAGTCCTCGATACAAGTCTAAGGGAATATTGTTAAAAGGATAAAAGGTCGAATGTTCTCCTTATTGAATGTCTTGAGTTTTATGCGGTCGTTGAGTGTGCAAATGTTTTTTTGTTCCGCAAATCCTATTGACATTTGGCGTCCTCTTTCGCTTTTATATCGAGCGGATTCCTTTGGCGCAGCATCGACTTAAGTGTGTTTGCGATTTGGCTTTTTATGTTTGACAATAAAAAATCAAACTTTTTTTATGAGGTCATCTATTATGGCTAAAGACTTTAGGCAAACAGAGTTTTTCTTTCCGATGGAGGAGGTGGAGGAGACAAAGAGACAAGACGCCATCATGAACATACAAAGTTATTGAAGCTATTGATTTGTATTGAGACGATTTCTTGACTTTGCGATATGAGTAAACAAGACGGATGTTTACTTATTGTTTTTTTTTTATTCTGTTTTTGGTTGTGTAAACAGCGGCTTTCCTTTGTGTGTCCCTGTGCCGTACGAGCGATATGGTGTGATGTTGGAGTAAATTTTTAATTCAGTTTCTCTCTCTACTTAGCCCCGAAGTGAAAATTGAGAAACTACTGCTGATTGAAGAACAATATTGTTAACTATTTGAAAAAGTAAAAACACTTCTCCGACCGATAAACGGGTAATGGCTTTGTGTTGTCTCACCGACTGCGAGTCCTAAACAAACAGCAGCCAGAGCAGGAATAAAATGTGATTTTAATTGGAGAATGTGGTTTTTTTTTCATCATCACGAGTGTTCGAATTCAAATGTTGCTCAAAACAAACAAGACTAAAAGCTTTCAGGTAACATAGGGTTTTGTGTGGTATACGTTGTAGATATCACCTTTTTCAATTTATTGAAGGTGTATATTTAATATTTAGCTGTTTCTCTGGATGATCCAAGTTTTTAACTTTCTCCATTACGTACCTAGTAAGAGAGAAAATTTCGAACTCGAGATGTTAATTATTTCTAAGACTACGATTATAGCGGAGCTCAAAAAAGTGGGAAGCAAAATTCTGTCCGTCTGTCTGTCCGTATGTCCCGATGCCTTCAGCAAAAACAGCTGCCCGGACTCCGTTCCAAATTCGGGTTTGGAGTGGGCTTACAGTTGGGGGCGGTTTTTCTTTTTGTTTGCAAGGAAACCTCAACATTAATGTTACTTCAAATATAAAATGTTCGTACCAGTTTGATTTGTTCAAAAACGGCTGTAACGATTTCAACTGAAATTGATATTTAAGCTTAAGTAGGTCAGGTTACAATAACTGCGTAGGTACCCAGTTTTTAGCTAAAATAAACAATTATGAAACTTTCGAAATTTGGACATATCTCTAAAACTGTAGATACGATTGTAACAAAAATTAATTTCTAATGTAATATGGTTATTTCTAACTCAACACCAAACTCAGTTTTTGGAAATCAACAATTTGGATATAATTTGGAGCGGCTTTCGTGGTGAACTTTCTTAAGATTTGTTGGGCCAGTTTGTAGGTAAAATTTTGAATTCGATTTTCCCCCGATATTTAGGATAATAAATACTTTTGGTTAGAGTAAGATTTTTGAGTATGAGATTTGGAAAACAATATTCAGTTGTTTTTTGTTGCAAAATTTGCACGAAAACGTTTGATCGTTTCGGACTATAGAATCTGACCTCAGAATTATACACAGCGTTTTTTATTTTGCATGTTTTATGCCTTTAAAATGAAACTAGAGCAGTACGAAAATTCCCGATAGGAGTGAGTGTGTACACTCCAACTCCAACCTTATTAAAAGACATATAAAAAAAACGTTATTGTAGAAAATAAATACGCTTGAAAATTTGTGGTTGCTTTACAAGCAATTGCTACCCCTTTCGTAATAGACTTTTTGTCTCTTCTACACGCAGCTTACTTTTGAACTTGTTATATTAAGAAAAATGTTTTGTCATACGGGCTTACTAGAATAGTTCAATTCTGGCAGCTAAAATCCATTCGGGTATCGGGAAGACATTTATCAGTTCGTTGACCGTCATTGTGATTCTTTTAACAATAAATTTTATTCACACGATTTAGTGCAAGCCTTAGAAAGATTTCCAATTCTTATTATTACAAACCATTTTAGCACGGTTTGGGTAATTTTTAGGTTGATCTCAGACCCAATTTTCAGGACACGTTTCTGACGCAATTTTCAGACAATTTTTACTAAAGGTATTTTATTAAGTGCAGTTATAGATGAGTTTTTTTTATAATATTTGAGAACTAATTCATTGAATTTGAAGCGTAGTTTCGATTAAAAATTTAGAAATACTTGGAGGGACTTCTGGACCCCAATTCTCGAAAATTCTCGCATACGTTTATCAGTCAAAATCTCCGATGCCATGCGAAAAACTGAAATTTGCAATTCTCTAAATCCGCATACGAGAATTTCTCTTCGAATTGTACTCGTCTGCATTTTCCATGCGGATTTGCGCCTCGCATACGGAATTGTGAGTTTGACACTTCAATACTTCAAATAACGGTTTGTGTTTTGGATTATATATATTTCCATTGCGCCTAACTGCTCCATTGCTAAATCAACAAATGATAAGCCCAAATCACCCAAAGAATCCATTGCAAAAACACATAAATGTTCACTAAACATACAAGTATTTTATTATATCTCTTGTTTTTGTTAATCAAAAATATTAATACGAAAACAATTTAAATTTGAATATTGCTCTTTGAATTGATGGGAATTTGTTTTCACAACCTGTCATAAATCGTTTACTTGACGTACTCAAAAATTCTACCTCATTCGAGAGGTGAATATAATTTTCGCATAGGTGGAAAAGAAAGCCGAACAGCTTTGAGAATACCAATTTCCGTATGCGAAAATTTCAGGCGGATTTGCTCGTATACGAATTATGTTATGCGGAATTCGAGAATTGGGGTCCTGGTGCATTTTTTGATTACATATAAGCTGCAACAGGTCCATTTACGAGGAGATTTAGTTTACCAGATTTTTATTTAGAATTTCCAGTTCCTATTTTAGCATATTTTTAAACAGTTTGTCAGATGTTTCATGTGGATATTTATGGAATTTGTATTGTACATGATTATGTTAGCGATTTCTAGAGCAATGTTTGTTTCAGTTTCGTGGTCATTTTCCGGGGCGATATTTGCGGAAAGTTTAAATGCACTTTAAGGAAGATTTGTTCTAGTCCTTATCCTTAGAGAGTTTTTGGAGCCTCTTTTTTAATGTGATGGGTTACTTTTTTATTAGGTACTAGTAAATTGGTATAATTTTTCTGTTTCGAAATTTCAGCCAATTTTAGTGTTAATTTTTTTAATTTAAACCAATTCTCGGAATGATCTGCAGGTCCTCTGTAAACTTGTACTTGTGGACAGTTTTGCCAATTTTAAGGTACATGTTATAGATTGAGTTCCGCTATATGAGTTGTAAAGATTGAATGGAAGAGATTTTTGATTCAATTAATGAGTCAATTTAAGCGAAATTTCGATTTGTAATAGAAGATTTTAGAAATGATATTTCGTACTGCATTTTGACGATTTTTAAGAGTCTTGAGGGTGGCGTTGATGCTAGTTTTGAAGATTGCGAACTTCCCTTGTCATTTGTATTGTATAGCAATTTCTGCAAAAAAAAAAGTTCAGAAAAAGACCCTAAAACGATTTAAAGAACACCCAAAAATGTTTCAAGGTGTTCGAAAATTCCAAATAAACATCTACAAATGACCTTAAAAACCCTACAAATCAGTCGAAACAAACGCCTTAAAAACGCCAGGCAAAATGCCCGAAATATACTGAAAAAATCGTATCTACTTAATTTTTTTCCGATTTCAGCTGCAATTTCCGTTTTTTTTTAATTTTCCGAAAAATTAAACTTAATCTATATATATGTAAATGGTGTAAAAAATGTATGATAATTCATCAATTGAGAACGACTAGGCCGATTTGACTTACATTTTTTTTCAGCGCTTCGTTATTATAAGGAAAAGGGGTTTACGAAAGAAAATTTTGGAAAAACCATCCGGAAAAGTCGGGAAATTGGAAAAAACGAAAATTGTATGGAAAATGTATGGAAAAGGTGCAATTGTTCCGGAATAGCTTTTCGAATGGAAAGATAAAAAAATCTAAGTGGAAAACTTGGAAAATTCCGGAAAAACCCGAAAAATTAAAATTTGCATTTCATCACATGATAAAATTCGTTTTGAAGCTTGAAAAATTTCGTCCCTTAAAATTTATCGAAGCTCCTCGACTCAACGAAGCAAAACATGTAGGTTCAATGCACGATGCATTCAATCGAGAAATGCAACGGGAGCAAGACTATGATCGAGATGAGCTGTCCGAAAGAGACCAAAAGAACGTGTACGATTCGCTGATGAAGGTTGTTGACTATGCAACGGGAGGCATTCACTTTCTCGTTGCTCCCGATGAGACATGCAAAACATTCGTCATTTCGTTGAACCTGATGGCAACAATTCGGTCAAGATCTCAAATTGTGTTGGCTATTGCAGTTGACCGAACTATGAAGGATCTAAGTATGAGGTGATTCGCGACAATTTGGTGGGGCTATGATACTGATCTCCGGAGATTCCCGTCATTCAGAGATCTACTGTTGCCGATGAAATTAATGCACATCTGAAATCGCCGTCTTTGTGGCAGCATGTCAAGAAGATTGAATTGACCACGAAGATGAGAGTCGCATTGCACGATCCTGCTAATTTTTACTGAATTCTCGAGACAACAGCTGGCGCTTGATGTTGATGTTCCGACTGGATTGATGTCGTTCCCTGCTAATTTTTGCGTGTTCACATCGTCGAAGGAGGAACTCATCAAAGTGTTCCCCGGCACTGCACAAAATTATAAAAATCTCGAAGAATAAGGACGTCGATAGCTTGATTTTCACTATTCAAAGTCAAATCGCTGGAAAACTGCATTCGTAGATATCGGTTGACAGCGTGACCAACGAGGATGAAGCGACCAACTATCCGACGGAATTTTTGAGCTGAAGGTGGAATCGATCATAATAATGTTGCGGAATCTGAATCATCCGAGATTGTGCAACAGTACGATGTTGTCAGTCGAGAAACTGATGAACAATGTGATTCAAGTGACGATCATCAAGGGCAAATTCAAAGACGAGGTCCTTATCCCACGAATACCAATTATTCCAACTGATCTTCAATTCCAATTTAAGCGGATTCAGTTCCCCGTTCGATTGGCTTTTGCGATGACAATTTATAAATCGTAAGGCCAATCGTTGGAAGTCTGCTGGATTAATCTCGAATTTCCCTGTTTTTCGTACGGTCAGCTGCACGTTGCCTGTTTGTCATATCGTTCTCTACTGATTTCGATTTCATTCAAATAAATAACATTTAAATTTGAACTACGAGTATCTGTGTTTTATCATCACTCTGGAGTTTATCTGAACGCGTTAAATGGGGGCGAGGTTAATGAATAATTATTAAGACGATTTTTGATGTACCTCAGTTGGAAGCACAAGCTCAAGGGAAATAGCGATATGGTCCTTGAAAGGCACCAGACCACTGGTGCACACTGCAAGTTACAAGATTGTATTTAAAATCTACCTTGATTGCAAGGTCGCTGGATTCTACACTTAGCAGCACTATCCGTCTCCATCGAGGGTTAGGTTGTACTTCGTCCACAATTGGAAGAAACAATAATCCACCTTGTGGCGCTCCATGGTCTCTGTTATACCTCATTAGCATCAAATTCTATGTCCAAGATTGGTCAACGCTTTGGAGTCACAAATGGCGATGGAAAATTTCGTCCAACGCTTAAAAATGTAAAATGGCTACTACCTCCTACAAAAGGCCCAAAAGCACTAACAGCCGCATTTGAATATATTCCACCCTGCCAACACGATGCACGACGAAATTCACCCCAAGATTCCTCCAAAGTGAAAACACATCATCTCCATCTAGTATTTGTACAACATAAAGAACACAAAACTATCCATGTACGCCAATGTTCGCAGATATCCTTAAACTTTTGTGCAAACTAAATTTATGGCGGGGCAAACAAACACAAGAAATTCCGCATGTCGTACAATAGGGAAAACTTTTCCTCCAAACGCAAACACTCTACATTACAATACGGCAGCGGATCGTACACGTTTCAGTTTCACCCTCCCCCAAACTCAGGCCACCAAGGGGCACTCGTATGTGTCTTTTCGCGGCGCAATGGATAACATATCCGGTGTAAAATTTACGATGAGCTCATCAAAAATGTGCGCGCCAAAAATTTGTTAATTAATTAGTGGCGGCGCATTGGCATCGCATGAAATTGCCCAAATTGAAATTTATAAATTATGCACATTAAATATTTGAGAAAGAAGAACAACGACGACGTCACTGTTGACTCTGTCTAAGGATGTGAATTTTTCATCAACATTGTATAACTTCTTGCGATGTTCGAATAGGTATATACAAATGTAATTTGAAAGACTTGCCGAACGAAGTCCTTAGCCCAATAAACGCAGTCCTGGCAGACACATAAATCAAACAATAAGCACTCCTGAGGAGTTTTGTGGGGCTTATTGAATATGAGGTACTGTATGCCTTTCAAGGACCATATCGCTGCAGTAAAAGAAATAATAACGATGGCTTCTTGTAATAGCGGTTATTTGCATAAAAGCCACGTTAAAGTTCATCGAAGAACTAGAGTGTGTCCTGTTTTTCTGTTCCTGATGATCCCCATTGAGTGCCTATACCTCTGGTGGGTATCGAAGGATATCTCCTGTAAAGGAACGTTTTTAATTTATAATGTCATTAAGTTTGGTATGAGCCAGCACACACTTGATGTGAAAAGGACCACAAATGACATTAATTACAGCATAAGGCACATTTGCCTGCCAGGAGAGCGCTGGTGGATAAAAACTTTTAATCACTGACAGAAATTATTTTACACAACCGTTGCAGCTCTGAGCGGGGGGACATAACACACGGATACGTTTCATCTGGATGTGTGGGCTAATCTCGGAAAGGAATGCTTGTTTTTGGGTGACAACACGTTCATTGAGCGGTGATTTAGGAGTTTCATTTACTCGGGTGCCCGGCACGGCGAGAGTCCTTCTTTTCAAATCCGCTTAAACGTTATGGTAACAAGTTGTGTCTCGTGGTCGAGTATGGTTGTGCTGATAATTAAAATGTTTTCAGATGAAAAATATGACAGGATGGATGATATTTTATAAAATTGTTCAGCCAACTTCGGTCCTTGGACTCGGGAGTCGGGGACTTGGTTAAGGCGATAAAAGAACTCAGATTAGGCTGGTGATTTATTTTTCTGGATATTACCAAGTCTAAGTTGAGTTGTTTTTTGTGTGCGAATTTATATGACAAACTAACTGATTGTAGTTGGCTTTGGAGAAGTCTCAACTCTCAAATAAAGTCAGAACATTTATTTGATTAATGCGAAGAGTTTATAATGATGCAAACTGATCGTTTGGGTCGAATGCACGATGGTCCACAAAAGATCTTCGTGACAATCAAAACATTTTTGGAATAGCCATGGTTGTATTATGCGGTGATTTTCGTGAGACTTCCAGTTATTCCCACGATCAACTGCAGCTGACGAACTAAGTGCGTGCATCAAATTTGTGGCGGCATGTCAAGACACTCCGATTGACGAGATCAAACTGCAGATGTGTTTTCGAAGCAATTGTTGGACATTGGTAATGGAAAGATTGCAGTTGATATTTCGACCGGACTTATCACATTGCCCACTGATTTCTGCCACATGACCAATTCTAAGGAAGAGCTCATTCGACGTGTTTTTCCGTGCATACCGCAGAACTTAAAAAACAATAGTTGGCTCAGCGAATGAGCCATATTGGCGGCGAAAAACAAAGATGTCCATGATCTTAACTCCACTAGTTAACAATTTCAATCCGGGACAGTTGTTTTCCTTCAAATCGGTTGACACAGTTATCAACCAGGATGAAGTAATAGTCAACTATCCCACAGCATTTTTGAAATCGTTGAAATTGCCCGGATAACCACCTGACAATTTGCATTTAAAAGTAGGCTTAGTAATCATCATGTTACGTAACATCAATCGACCTCGAATGTGCAATGGAACGGGACTGGTTGCGAAAAAGCTTATGAACAACGTCATCACTAATAATACGTAATCATTTGAGATAATATTATAACCAAATACCATTACACATCAATCCGAAAAAATGTGTGTTGATTGTTCATATTATGCTCAGTGTTGCCACTAAAAAAAATTGAATCCGGTCAAATCTGACCGAATGACCGATTTATATTTTTTCAAATCCGGTCAAAAAATCCGGTCATAAGTTAAAATTAGAATTTTTGACCAGAAGCTCGGTCAAAAAAGGATATAGTAATATTTTTACTAAAAATATAAAAATAGAAAACAAAAATTAGGTAACTAATATTATGTAGGCATGTAGTTTATTTATTTTTCCAAACTAATCTGAAACGTAATAAAAAAAAAATAACAGTTCGTTGAAATGGTTTGCATCACAACAGAAAAAGGAAAATCAATCTAATTCAGTCCCAAAAATATTGTTAAGAAAATATTAATAGAAAAAAATAGACATTTTTTGCAAATTATTAAAAAATTCACTATCTTCAGCTATCGGAATCGCTTGAATTATAATTTTTATATAACTCGTTTGTCCCTATTTGTCTTATGATGTCGTCATTAATAAGGCTGAATTGCAGAAAAGCAAAGTATCTAATCCATATTGCTATTTTATTCACAAAACACTGGTTTCTGTACGGAATTGTGAGCGTGCTCCTTAAGTATGGCCAAGTTTCATTTAAATTATAGAAATATGTCTTTCGGTTTAATCAAAGAACAATATTATTTTTCCTGTCAAAAAATGGTTTTCCTGTTAAAAATTGTCTTCGTTCCGGTTAAAAATCGGTTAGACCGGATTTCAAAATTTTCTCCGGTCAGAGTAAAGAGACTTCTGTCAGATATGACCGGAATCCGGTCAGAATGGCAACACTGATTATGCTACTTGCTGCTGTAGGTTTAGGTCTAGCGGCAGCGGGGTAGTTTATTTGTTGTTGTTCTTTGCTCTATTCACCAGTCACCACCATCACCACCAGCACGAGCACCACATCCACACGGAAAAATGTATTCTCGTTACACAAACAACAACGCATGTACAGTTTCACTGTCTTTTGCAGTTCACATTCTGTGTTAGATTGGGAAACCATAAGAGACAAGTCGATGGCGGAGCAAAGCATACTTACCTGGCGTAGGGGTTACCGTGATCATGAAGGCGGTTCCCCCGGGGCGAGGCTTGGCCATTGCACATCCGGCTGAGTTGACCTCCGCGATTATTCCTAATGCGAATAACTCGTGCGTGTAATTTTTGGTAGCCGGGGATGGCGTTCGCGCCGCCCCGACCTTAATTATTATTAAAAAATGCGTTGAACTGTTATGGGATTACACATGGACATGGACATGGCCTTTTCGAGGGAATTTCGAAAAACCAATCCAATGAGCAATGACTAAGCTAGGCTAGATAAAGACGATAGAGTTATACGTATTACGTATGGCCAGGTGAAATCTTCGCAAATCACTGGTAGAATTCGGATATCCAATACTAGTAGTTAGTTAGGTACTTTAATCATCTTGATATTGTTATTTTCACAAACTAGCGAATATCTGGTTTTTTCTTTCGCTTTGTTTTGGTCGCGCGCAATGTGTACCTAGATCTTTTATAGGTACACATAAATTAGTACTTTATATACATTCGGCCTTACCAATAATCAACTTTAGTCTGGCACTTTACGAAAAGACTCCACACTTTCCAAAATCCCTTTACCAATAAACAAATATAGTTGCCAGACTATCGCTAACTGTAGGGTTAAATGTTAGTGTTGAGAAAGCCATGTTTATCTCGGACATTAGCTAAATAAATCCTCCCTTATGTCATTTTGAAGACAAGTGTTGCCCAACCATCCAAAATCGCGGTATTAAATTTCGAAATAGGGGATTTAATACGATGTTGTTCAGCCTGAGCGTTTACAATTATTAATTAATTTTAGTAAATTGTGAATGCTTTCTAATTTTATTCGTTGTAATACAACAATGCAAATGGTTTTTAAGTCTATCACACACAAATTTGTACAAATGTATGCAAAATATAGAAAAATATTGCGTTTTTGTTTTATTTCTAAACACGTGAAGCATAATAATATATTTCTGTGTTTTTCTTTCTGTTGCTTTTTGATTGGTTTTCCTAGTTAGTTGCTTAGTAAAAAATAAATTTTATATAAGTTTGGGATAATTCCAAGACTTTCTTGACAGTCGTCGCAAACAGAATAAAATATCTTCTTACCAAAGTTTGGACGGCTTATAGGTACCTTTTTGCAACAATTCTCAGTACCTTAGGCGACACAGGTAGATATTTTGTTGCAACCAAACCCTTTTCAAACTCTTTGCAAAAGGAGTTTGTTTACCGAGAATGAGGATCTCTAATGAGACAATGGTTGGCGTGAAAAAGTTCCCTTCGCGGAAAATATAGTTATAAAAATAGAATTATCAGAACTCAGCAAAATACCTACATGCAAAATAACATGTTTATTGACTTCTGGGGGTGCAAGTACAGCCTAACGGGTAGTACGAGAATATGCGTTTTATATTTTTCAGTTCGAATTTCAACTTTTGTCGGTTTCTAAGTTTCCCGAATTAAGTAATATATAAGCCATACAATTTTATATAGGTTAAATTGTATTTATTTTCAAACCCGGAACCGATAAGTTCTTAACACGCTTCCTACGTGCGATTGTTATTCATTCTGAAATGAATGAGCCAGATATTATTTCTATTTTCAAAAATATTCTCTTGCTAACGATGCAATTGTGATGTTTAGACCACTAATAAGTTTTGATTTGCATCGCCAGCCTACGAATAAATGAAACCATTCAAATAAACTGTGCTTTGTTTATTGAATAATTTGAAAGGGATTTTATTACGACACAAATGCACTCATAAAGAAATCGCGAGGTAGTATTAGAAAACAATGGAAAGCGTACCATAAAAGTACTGAAAATTGTGTCCGATCGAACGATAGGGCATTACTGATTTGCATATGATATTTGACAGATCAGCGGATATTTTGTGCATTTCCTATTTTGTGTTTTGTTTTTTGCTTATAATAAGTCTCAAAGAGCATTGGAAAGATATGTGTTGGGCAAATTTAATTGCAATTTATGTATTCCTTCTTTTAGAATAAAATCCTCCTTGTGAAAGAGACCATTGACCTTGTTTTTCACGAAAACAAATTATGAAATTTGAACTCTGCAATGACAACAAATGTAATAGATTCTAAGAAAGTTGTAGGACTAGTAAATGTGGAGGTCTAATTGTTTATTGGTACCATTTCACAAAAGCTGTACATTTTTACTAAAGCTGACATCTAACTAGTTGTCGACATTAGTGATTGATTATTAGTAAGGCCGATTATGTATTAGGAATAAATAAAATTATATCTTACAGTTGTAAATATTGGTATCCTGTTATACTTAACAACTTACGAACACGTCCCTTAGTTCCAAAAATAAATTATTTACATTCCACTGGAACTAATTAAAAGGGGAAACCCCTCACAAAAAGCGAACACCATACATCATTTAAACTTTTTGTTAATTTTTGTTAATTATTCACCGGAGGGACACTGAAGAAGATGTAGACACGTAAATAAAATATAAAAAGGGACTATTTTGTTTTTAATAAAGAAGTAGTAATATTCTAGTAGTAGAACGAATTAAAGGGTGGTCAAAGGATAGACATGTGCATTCAAGAGGATACAAGCATCCACAGGTTTTCTTCTAAACCAACCTCTGTCTATCAACTCCTACTCTCACCTCCCCGTGGTGAACACCGGGTGCCTAGTACCTCAACTGGAGATTGGGTCCCAACCCCTTTGGAAGGTTGTTGGGGGTAGCAGACGAGAGAGGGGGGGAGGAGTGTTTCCACTAAGGCACTTCTCCTTGCATCGGAGCGGCAGCGGAGGAATTCCCGAGATGGAATCAACGGTGGCGTCCACAGTTCCAGTCAGGTCGAGCTACTTAGTGAACACCTTATACGGGCTACTACGAAGTATTCGGAGCTCAGGTCTATAAGGAGCGGTATGTCCGACTCTCCATCCTTAGAGTCACAATAAGGATCTGGTCCTCCAGGTTGGGGGTTGTGCCGTCGGGGTAACTTCCCGGCCACGTAAAAAAAATACTGTTACGAAGCAACAACAAGCCTCGGATACGGACGGATTTACTGATGACGAACCATGCAAACGAAACAAGGACAACGAGCTTCGGATCTGCACATGGAATGTTAGGTCCCTTAATAGACCACGTGCAGCCGAACAATTAGCGGAGGCCCTAAACCGCTGCAAGGCAGACATTACTGCCATCCAAGAAACGCGGTGGGATGGGCCGGGCAAAAGGAGAATGAAAAACTGCGATATCTACTACGGAGACTGCTACCGACAACAAAAGCAGCGCCTATTTGGATGTGGGTTCGTCGTTGGAGGCAGACTTAGGCAAGAAGTCTTGAGTTTCAAATGTGTGAACGAGCGCCTCACGACGATTCGCATTAAGGCTAAATTCGCCAACATTAGCCTCATATGCGCGCATGCCCCCACAGAGGAGAAAGATGACGACACCAAAGATAAGTTCTACGAGCTCCTGGACAAAACTTATGAGCAGTGCCCTAGCTACGACATTAAGATTGTCCTAGGCGATTTTAATGCCAAGCTAGGAAGAGAGGGCATCTTTGGTGGCACAGTCGGAAAACACAGCCTGCACGACACCACCTCCGATAACGGATTCAGGCTGATCGACTTTGCTGCGGGGCGAAACGTTGTGGTAGCTAGTACACAGTTCCCACATCTCAACATCCACAAAGGGACATGGAGATCTCCCGATCAATCAACCGTCAATCAGATTGATCATATTGCGATCGACGCAAGACACTCATCCGGTATTATGGACGTCCGAACTTTCCGAGGGGCCAACATTGACTCGGATCACTACCTCGTTGTAGCCAAGGTACGGCTGCGGATATCCCGATCAACGCCAAGAGATGGAAATACTGTGAGGAAGTTTGACGTCGGACGGCTACAATCGCAAGAGATCGCCATGTCCTTTTCCAATCGAGTCTCCCAAAACCTCTTACGAAGTCCCTTGCCGCCAGCATCAAGTATCGAAAACCAGTGGCAACATTGCCAAAATGCCATTCGAGATGCCGCCTCTGATGTGCTGGGTTTCACACGGCCACCACAACGAAACCCCTGGTTTGATGACGAATGCCGGCAAGCGCATGCAGCTAAACAGGAAGCATACAAAGCGGCCCTGCACAGAAGGACTAGAGCTGCTCGCGAGCTCTACGAGCAGAAGAGGAGAGAGGAACACCGGCTTCTCAGAAGGAAAAAGAGAGAGCACCAGAAGCGCGCGATTGAAGAGATAGAGAGATGCTACAGCAGGAATGAGGTTCGAAAGTTTTACCAAAGGGTCAAAAGAACCTGCCAAGGGTACAAAGCTCGAGCCGAAGCCTGTAAAGACGACCAAGGGAACATCGTAGTAGAATCGCAGTCAATGCTGAGGATTTGGAAAAATCATTTCTGCAGACTGTATAACGGCGACGACGAAACAAATCCCGCTGTCAGGCAGAATGAACCATTCGATTTGGGCGAAGATGACCAATGATTCCGCCCACCCGACCTAGCTGAAGTGAAGGTAGCTGTGTCTAAGCTTAAGTGTAACAAAGCTGCCGGAGCGGACGGCTTAACTGCCGAACTTTTCAAAGCGGCTGGCGATGATTTGGTCAGGAGCATGCACCAACTCATTTGCAGGATATGGTCGGATGAAAGTATGCCCGATGAATGGAACCTCAGCATTGTTTGCCCGATCCTCAAGAAAGGAGACCCTCTGATCTGCGCCAACTACAGAGGCATCAGTCTCCTTAACATCGCATACAAGATCCTTTCTGCTGTATTGTGTGAGCGCCTAAAGCCGTTTGTCAACAACCTGATAGGTCCATATCAGTGTGGCTTTAGGCCAGGAAAGTCCACCATCGATCAAATATTCACACTGCGGCAGATCTTGGAAAAGACTCAGGAATTCCAAATCGATACCCACCACCTTTTCATCGATTTCAAGGCAGCGTATGACAGCATCTAGAGAGACGAGCTGTATAGGGCAATGTCTAGTTTTGGTATCCCTGCCAAACTCGTCCGTTTGTGCAGGATGACGATGGAAAACTCACGCTGTTCCATCAAGGTCGGTAAAGACCTCACCGACCCCTTTGATGTCAAAAAAGGATTTAGACAAGGCGACGCGCTGTCATGCGACTTCTTTAACATCATTCTTGAAAGAATCGTGCAGAACTCCCACGCCAACACCAGAGGCACGATCTTTCAAAAGTCCGTACAATTACTCGCATACGCAGACGATATTGACATAATCGGGAGAACACAGCGTGATGTCAGTGAAGCCTTCGTGAGTATTGAGACGGAAGCGGCGAAAATGGGTCTAGCAGTCAATGAGGGCAAAACCAAGTATATGCTGTCATCAAGAAAAGACACTCAACACCGACGTCTTGGACAAAACATCACCATAGACAGCTATAACTTTGAGGTAGTTAAGGACTTTGTCTACCTAGGCTCCGCTATAAATTCAGACAACGACACCAGCGCTGAGATCAAACGAAGAATAACTCTTGCCAATCGCTGTTTCTTTGGGCTAAGAAGGCAATTGAGTAGCAAAGCCCTCTCTCGAGCAACTAAAGTGTCCATTTATAAGACCCTCATCATCCCAGTCCTGCTTTACGGTGCAGAAGCATGGACCTTGTCAAAGGCGGATGAGGACGCTTTAGGCCGCTTCGAGAGGAAAATCCTTCGGGTGATTTTTGGTCCCGTCTGCATAAATGGAGAGTGGAGGAGGAGGTATAACATCGAACTGTACGGGCTGTACAGCGACACCGATCTAGCCAGAAGAGTCAGAATACAACGACTGCGATGGCTGGGTCATCTAGAGCGGATGGACACCAATGCTCCGGCCCGGAAAATCTCTGAATCCACCCCGCAGGGACGGCGCAGTAGAGGAGCACCGAGACTCAGGTGGCGCATGCAAGTGGAAGGGGACCTCAGCCAACTTCGCGTGCAAAACTGGAGACGGCTAGCTACGGACAGAGCTGGCTGGCGAAGCTTGTTGGTTGAGGCCCAGGTCCACCCCGGACTGTAGCGCCACCTAAAGTAAGTAAGTAAGAACGAATTAAAGAGTTCTGAATAATAAGAAAGTCAATCTTAAAATTGGTGAAGATTAAGTTTGTAATGCTGTGTTTTTTTTTAACTAAAGGCGTTATTGAAAAAAAAATGGTTCCATTGAATTAAAATTTATTCCTTAGTGATGAAGCTTACTTTTTGGCCTGTTTTTTTTTTTTTTTTTTTTTGGTTTGAACTATTTGAAGTGAACTAAGATACCTACCAGCTGGAGTGAAAACTAGAAAAAAAATATTGATGTGAAATAAGAGACTGGAGCGAATTAAAAAAAAAAAACAATTTGAGGTGAACTAAGATAACTAAGTGAAAACTAAAAAAAGAAAATACAATTTGAAGTGAACTCATAGTAAAATACTTGAATGAAAATTTATTTAAAAAGCAAACCAATGGAAACAATTTGCAATTTGAAGTGAACTTATTTACTGGAATGAAAAAACAATAGTAATATTTAATATAGAAGTCTTCTGATACACCAATTTTTAAAATAACATATAGGTACCTACCAACAAATAGAAAATTAACATTCATATACCTTGACGCTCCTCTCTTGTACATATCGCTATCCTATCCCCAAAAGTGTGTGTTTATTTGTTAAAAATGTCACAAAGATACCGTAAAGCCTGGGAAACTGATCCTAAATTTTCATGTAAGTTTTAAAAATAAAATTTATTTTATATATAAGAAAAAATGCCAACTTTTCCAGTTCCAGTTTCCAGCTCCAGTTCCTGGTGAAGATTCTAGGGTTCTTTGCAAATTATGCAAATGTACAAAGAATGAACACAAATCCGATTTAACTGCTCACGGTAAAACTAAAAAACATGTAGAAGCATATCATTTTATACATCTAGCTGGTACTTCGAAGAAAATTACACAATTGATGCCGAATCAAATTTTGGAGAAAAGAAAATTGGCGGAATTAAAGTTAGCTGCATTTATTTGCGAGCATTGCTCTATAAAAACAACGGATTACATGGGTTGTCTTTTGAAAAATATTGACAGTGCGTCGGAAGTAATAGGGCAAATAAAAATACATAGAACTAAATGCACTGCCCTGATAAAAAACGTTCTAGGACCTTGTTTCCATGACGAACTAATCGCCGATATTGGTGATTCATTTTATTCTATGATTATTGACGAAAGCACATCGGTTGATACAAAAAAAATGATGTGCATTATGGTTAGGTAGGTACTTTTCTACAAAAAATTAAAAAGGAGTGACGACATTATATAAGTTGTTGGAAGTGAAAGCAGGTGATGCCAAAACTCTTGCCGAAGATTTCAAAAAACAACTTGGTGCTGACGGGCTCAAGATTGAAAAACTGATTGGAATTGGTGTAGATGGGGCTAATGTAATGGTAGGAGCTCACAATTCATTTTCTTCAATTTTGAAGGAAACGGTTCCAGAGTTGATTACAGTAAAGTGTATTTGCCACTCCCTTCACCTTGCTGCAGAGTATTCTTGCAAAGTTTTGCCGAGACGTTTAGAGTTTTTAGTTGAAGAGTGCCATAACTGGTTTTCGAATAGTACCAAGAGACAACTAGAATATGCGACGATATATAAACTCATTACGGGAAATAAGCCTTGAAAAATTCCAAAATTAGCAGATACACGCTGGTTGTCAAGGTATGAGGCCATCGTCAAGGTTGTCGAGCAGTGAGATGAGTTAAAACTCCATTTTGTCTTAGCGGGAAATAAAGAAAGATGCTATACAGCCACTCATCTTCATCAGCTGTTAAGCGATAGCGGAAACAAGCTGTATTTGCTTTTTCTCTTGAACGTGTTAAGCTTAAGATCATTAACGAATGTTAATAACATCTTTCAGTCCGCTAACGCAGATCCATTGAAAATGCTCACGGATCTGAATGAACTACTTTATTTGATTTTAAGTATGATAATTCCACCCGCTAGGTTACAAAAAGTTTTGAAAAAAGATTTATACGGGTTCTTTTCGTGACTTGGTTATAGATCAGACTGCATAAATTTCGGTCACTATTTTTTGGAAAGCAGCAAAAATGTACCAAGGTCGGAGCTAGACTTATGCAGAGAAAGATGTACAGATTTTCTTATAGTCCTTTGCCAACAGCTGCAGCTTCGAATACCTGAAAATGTTGAAATTTTGGAAAAGATTAGTGTTTTCTCTCCGCAATCGGCTACTTCGCAAATAAAATCAGATATAAAATCAATTGTGGAATGTTCTTCACCGCGTTGAGTGGCGTCAACTTGACACTCCAGAAAGTTTCTGGGCTGAAGTGTCAGGTGTTAAGAATTCTGCAGGGGAAGCCACTTACAAAAATGTATGCCACCTCGTTTTGGCACTATTAAGTCTCCCATTCTCCAACGCTTCTGTTGAAAGAGCGTTTTCAATAGTAAATACAGTAAAAAATAAGCTTAGGAATCGACTAAGTATAGAAACAGCAAATGCAGTTTTAAGAGTTCGCTATAGCTTAGGCACTCAAGGGTGTATCAATTTCGAACCTTCGAAAGCAATGTTGTCTAAATTTAATTCAGAAAATATGTATGTTATACAGGGCACCAAAGATGATGATGATGAGATTGAGGAAACTTTGGAGGCATTTGTCTATCAGCTGAATGTGAATGGTTAAATATAAATAAAGTCAATTAATTATTTGTACCTACGCCTTTTTTAGAGCAAACATTTTAATTTTTGTAAATATCTTTCCTGTTTAGAAGCGTCTTATTTGATTTTTATTTGCATCTTATTAACATGAGATTTCAATGTTAAATAATACAAAATGAACCAAAGTACAAACTATTTATGAATTCCTTTTTCCTTATTTCCAGTACAAATTTGGTGGGATGTTTTTTTGAAATTTAGTGGGTTTTTTCAATTTCATCTGGCATCACTGTTTTCATATGTTTGTAATGTGGTATTCGATTGGGAGCTCTTAGAGCACCTTTTTTGCTCTCAGAGCAATTTTTATGTTCGTTTGGTACAAAAATAAAATACTTTAGTTTTCCCGCTTTCTTTCTTCATTGCTGGAAGTATTATTTTATTAGATACTCCAATTCATAAATCTGGATTTAAGTTACGGATAATTCCGAAAATATTTGAAGCTGTTGTAAGGAGGCGGATATATTCTGCTGTGTTCAACCAAGTATCACTACCAAATTAAAAATCGTCTTCAAGTAGATTGTGTTTACGCTGATTTTTGGAAGATCGTTGAAAGGGCCCAACACAATGTTTTGATTTTGCTAAAGATATTTTTGATTTCCACACTAATATTTTTTTCTATTTATTTTGAATTGCATCGTACACAGTATGTCAAAATAGGATCTGTCTAACGAAGTTTTAAATAACTCAGGTGTCCCCACAGGAAAGCCATATAGGTCCGCTTCTCTTTTTTTTTGACGGCCTTTTATCTTTTATATCTTCCAACTGCAAACTGATCTTAACCAAGTTAAGTATTGATGAATTGTGCATAAAGCATTAAAAAAAAATTTAAATTACAAAACCGTTCACAAAATACGCTCTCAAAAAAAATAATAATTTCCCGCCTTGTGATTATTATACACTCCTTTATGCGTTCTTCGACCTAGAGGACAGTATTTTTGGGTCGAAATGATCCTATAACTAATTCTTGTGTCAATGTCAATTATAGTTTATACAATAAATCAACTGATTTTAATATGAGTACAATATAATGCAAAACTGCTATTATGCTCAATGTAATTTTGAAATTATACAATTAATTGATTCTTATTTAGTCAAACTTGAATAAATAAATCAATTATTTTTTGTAATGTATTAGCTAGCAGTAGTCTAGAATAAGATTGTAAGGCGTAAGAAATAATCATAATAATAATAATGGGATCGTAACAAAAATGCAACCGCACTATTAAAAACCAGAAACAATACTGAGACCCAGTGGCATAGCGAGGGGGGCGGGGGGGGGGGGCACAGGCCCCGGGCGGCACTTTGCTAAGGGCGGAAATTTGGAGCTGCTACAATTTCTTGTAATGAGACATTCCTTGTGTTACTAAGCAATCCAAAATGAACGCTAACAAAATCCAATGAACGCTCCCGTCCCGTCCAATTGCTGAAGTTTGTAAACATACGCAATAAAAGTTGCAGTTTTGTCTTGTTGCCGTGCTCTTTATTATTGAAAACGAGCTGGTCCGGCGAACTTCGTTCCGCAAAAATTCGTTAATGTAGTTAATGAAATTAATAATTACGAGCTTTCGCTTCCGGTCAATTTAAATTCTTTACTCAAAAATTATATTAAAATAAATACAATTGCAATAACCGCAGCGATTTACTTGTCGGCCAACCTACCGCTTTTTCACTGAAGTGCTTTATGGTACATAGCATTTTTCGTTCCATTAACGGGTGCGTACACGTAAATACAAAGCGAGAGGTTCGCCGACACGTGAGCACGCCACATACAATTGACCATGACCATGTCAGAAAAATGGAACGCTATGCTTATGACGATTGTGTTGTTGTCTATCTCGGTCTCCAGTATGGACGACTGCATAATATTCATTCCCGAAGTTCCGACATATTCTCTGATTGACCTTCTCACTGGCGGCATGATCAAATTTCAAACTTTCACCCCCTATATCATCCTGTCAAAGTTTTGTTTTCGAGACATAAAGTAGCCTATGGCCTTCCTTGCGCCCAATCGAAACCATTAAGCTCAAAATATTTATTTGTTTAAAAACTAACCATCCTCTCTCGAGTTATGCGCGTAAACACTCAAAACGCTCAACAACTCCTGTTGCCCGTCATCATCGTCATCTCAAACATTTCAACTTACTCACTCATACTATGCAAGGATCCTGAAAATACTTGACAAAAATGATGCATTCAAACACCATCAAACAAATGAACGTATCTAATCCATTTCAAAAAGCTACGTAATGTAACATAGTAAACATAAGCAAACTTATTAGGTGTATTTAAAAACTTTCGCAACCTCTTTCATCCCCTCAAAGTTTTGTTTTCTCGACAAAAAGCTGCCTATGTCCTTCCTTGATCCAAAACGAAACCGTCAAGCCCAAAATCGTAGAAATCCAACAACCCGTTATCGAGTTATGCACGCACACACGGACTTCATTGCCTTTTATATATTATATAGAATAATAGAATATTAACAACCCAGGTACCTACCTAAAAAGAAAAAACAAAATTTTCAGCGTTTTCCCACAGTCCGTTCCTTTATTTTTAAATATAAAGAATTTTTACTCAACGCTGTAACTCGAAAAATCAACAGGCGGGAAAATAAGATTGAAATTGAATATTCTCCTCAAAATTCTTTTCGAAAGTGGCGACGAAATTCTTCCTCGCTGTAGCGAGGAGCCATCTCCACCATGTAATTCTTAATGCAGTGTCGCTTTTTTTCTCTTCTCGAATGCTTAGTTCAATCAGTTAAACTCGTCCACATACTCGGATTCATCAAGAAGAAGTTCCCTAACTTTTTCGTAAGTGTCTCACTCTAAACTAGCAGTATTTTCTTAGTTACACGACTCACGCTACGCCACTGCTGAGACCCCCAACTTTGGCCGATTTCCCGTGACAAGTTATATTTTTACGGAAGTGCTTAGATTTGGTGCGCTAGTATTGATACATAGAAATTCGTATTGACAAATGTCACAAAACCTCAAAAATTCCGGCTCGCACCTTGCATATTCCACTTCCGCTGTCAAAAAGTTGCTGTCAGCGTTGATAGAATTTCGTCCGTTAAATTTGAAATTATTTGCTACGTGCGAATATTATTTTTTTAGAAATAAGTGGACTTTTGCTTAAAATATTTATGAAAAATGAACAATGTAGATGGGTTGAGGGAAAATAAAAATATGTTGAGAAATTTTTCTTCAGTTACTTAAGAAATTTAAATAATACTCACGAAATCGAAGTTGATGATATTGAAAATCAGAAATTAAACAACCATGTTGGTCCTAACATGTTTCTAGTATATAAAGCATCAAAGCATCTGATTTAGATAGTTTTTTACCGAAAAAGTTATATTATTCGGCTTTTAAAAATATATAATAACAATCTAATAGCGTAGGCGCAGTGGCTTGGTGGTTAGTTTGTTCGACTACTAAGAGAGGGGTCCCAGGTTCGAATCCCGCAAAAACCCAAATTCCAACTCAGGGTTTTTCCACTGCGCCACCTCTCGCGAACGTCTGACAAACATCCGAGAGTGTAACTGTCATGAAAGGGCTTCTCAATCGGCCGTTTGGAATCGGCATAAAATTGTAGATCCCTTCCATTCGTTCCAAAAAAATAAAAAACTCACACAAAACGAATGGTTGCGAAAAGCTAGGCCCAGGGTCCATACAGACCTGTTGCGCTAACTATTATTATTATTAACTATCTAATAGCATTCAGTAATGCAAAAATATGGTATTCCGGAACTCTACCACATTCCCCCACGGTTGGCAGCATTTATTTTAAATTTTTTGTATGTTTTTGCATGATTCTAGAATGACAAAACATAGGATTGGGAAACAAAATGGCGGCTAGAAGATTGCGAGTTGGTGGTCCCAGTATTGTCTATGGCTTAAACTACAAATTAAGACTCTCCACCAAAGATTGAAGACCAATGCGCTGCGGCTTCCGGTTCAACCAAAGTCTTGCATAAGTAGCAAAATGTAGAAGTTTTCCCCGTTTTATTTGAATGCTATGTGTCCATAGATTGTATTACAAAGCGCGGCTAATCTCACAAAGCCTCCTCATCTTTTCCATCGAACACCCACCCCCAAAAATTGTTCCATCGTGTTCCCATCCCAAACAAGACACTTTCTTCTTCTGTTTTAAATAAGCTCCCAATTCCGTACGCCCGTATAGAGAACATCAAAAGAGCACAATAAGCGCACACCTATTAGAAATCCCCTGGGGATCTAAGTGATCCATTTATCTTGTTCCTCGGAACGACACCGCACATTTACAACAATCGATTTATCTTCAAGGAATAAAACCAAAAACAAAAAAAAATTCCACAAATCCAAACGAACGACAGAGATATCCACAACTGGCATTGCCAACTTGGAGCTGTCGAAGGAATTGTAATCGAAAAGGAGAAAGAAACGGCAATCGTCGATTGCGAACGCTATCTACTACACACGCCCGCAGATCAATTTCCAAAAGGGCGCTCAAAGAAACGAGAACTCACTAAAAAGTATCAAACGGACATAATTTATACCCAACCACCCCCACCCCACCTCAATCGGTACAACGATTATCCGTCGAGATAAGGAAGTGCTACACAGAAGGAGCCACCCATCCATCGGTTATCGATTGATTTTTGTTACCGAAACAAAACAACTTGTTTTCCATTACCATGCGTCCTTCCGATGGCGGGCGCAAAGAAATAAAATAAAATGTCCAAAACAAAGAAGTACTTCTGTTCGGGGCTAAGCCCCTTCTAATGGACATCTTGGGGTGCGCATTGGGGTAGGTTGCAAACACCATGCCTTCAACACTTCGGCATCGGGAGGAAAATCTGTAATGAGGGTGATTTGGTTGGGAGATTTGTCTGCCGGTTATCCTGTGTCGTGTTAGTCCAGAGAAAATCATTTGTCCATTTAGCAGTGGATTTCGAGGTTAGCCATTTATCCTCTCTGTGTGGGGGGTGAGGACCACAACTATATGTATACTACGATTGCTGATTGTGGATTTTCTGCTGATTGTGTGGTTTCGCACAAAGTTCTGCCATCGCACAGGATATTAGTTGTTTATTACTTTCAGGCCATCAGCACAAATCACAGAAGATGGTAATTCGCAAATTGTTTCGCATCTAAAAATATGACACCATAAAGAGCAATCTGTCCGGGGAGGACGTAAAAAAAAACGAATGTAGGGAAATTCCGCAGGACACGTCAGCATTTTCTTTTTGCCTTTTCAAAAGGACCAGTATTATATATTTTTTTATGTGTAAAAACAAAAGGACACTTTGAGAGGATATGCGCTGGAGGGTGATGTGATAACATTACCTTGGTGCGATATCTGGGGGAGGACTTTGGAGCATTAACATAATTTATGTGGTAATGGGTGGCGACCGAACCGGAGGGGTAAACTGATGACCACTGCCAGGCAATTTGCTCGTTTTTCTGCTCCACAATAGATGTCTGGTCATCCTCGAACGAATAAGCACCTAATAAGGGAGATAATGTCATAGGGGTGGATGTTTTTTATCGCCCGAAGCTTTTCTTTTTCTTTTTTTTTTAGCTGTCACCTATCTTGTAGTCTGGAGCGTACGTACTACGTTCAAGTGTTACATTACTCATTGTTGGGCTGGCTTCGGTTTTGCCAAGAATGAAAATAAAAGCGGTGTGCTTTTTGTCTGAAACATTCGTCGAAAAAGAAAGAGATTTCGGCAGAAAGTTCTGACTCAAGTCGATGTGGTTTCAAAAGAAGGTGTTTTTCAATACTTACTCCTAGATTTCTGAAGCTGGAATTGGACACACTTTACGATTAACAATCTCATCAATATGAAAATTAGTCACATTTCTGAGTCGGTAGATTGCAAACTGTAGCTGCAAGCTTTGTTCATTGTTCAGGGTTATAAATGGGTTTTTCCTTCGTGTTGAGCTCAACTTTTAATAGCCCGAAACTGTCAGCTGTCACGTTGTCTTTTTTGTTTGTGTTGGCAGCACTTTATCGGTGTAATAGTGTCAATTCAAGTCTTTCGTTAACTTTGGAACAATCTTTAGATGGAGCAGATGGGTCAATCCTTGAGCCAGAATGTGCAAATTTAAATCGGAGGTAGATAAATTATCTTATTTTCCTTAACAACAGAAAGCTGACAATCAAATCAGGTTCATTGGCGTACGCAGTTTAAATCGATCGCAATCGCACAAAATTTATACACGTTCTCATCAAAAATGACAGAAAAAGAGAAAATTAGCAAAATAACGAGTTGGTAATTTGGTATCGAGTAGTTCCTCTCTTGGCTCTAAACAGCTCAGAGAATTTCAACGGGCAAGTACTGATAAATATGACAAATGCAAAAAGTTGACAAGAAACAAATTTGAAATCTGTTTTAAAATTCCATTGCAAATGCAAAAAAATCGGTGGTGGTCGAATGTTCAACTATTAATGGACAGCTCGTTATGAGGTATTTGTTATCTTATTTGATTCTTTACAATTTATTTGAACTAGTTTTTAAACACAGCATCAATCCAGTACCTAGTCGCTTCCATTGACAAAAGAAAAATGAGCTGCATTATGCATTACTTTTTCGAGCACATCGGGCAGAATAGCAATTATTCCGGCAGTAATGTTTGCATTATACATTACTTTTTCGAGCACATCGGGCAGAATAGCAATTATTCCGGCAGTAATGTTTGCATTGAGCTCGTCAATGCTCTGAGGATTGCTGGCGTGCAGATTGCTTTTAACTCCACAAAAATAGTTCCAGCGCTTAGAGCTGAAGATCTGCGTGGCCAGTAAATGTCGCCATTTTTTGACAACTGTCCAAACCTTTCAACATCCAACATCCACCGCAACGACGACGAACAGTGTTGTCAGATGGTGCTTGTTTGTCACGATATTTTCGTCGATATATATATGCACGTTGAGTTAACACAACTGAACGACAAGTTGCACGATCACTACTTCAGCGCGTTGTTTCGGTTTGAATTGAACCGAATCGTGGTTAAAATTGCACTAAATTGCTCTTTTTAAAGCATGTCTACTCAAGTCAACTGGTTGATAATGTAAAATATATAGCTTTCCCGAGCAAGTCGATAATAAATAATCTGTCAAACTCTAAAAAATTTGCGAAACTCTCTGAAAAAAAACGGAGATTATACTCCAGTCCAAAGTTCGTGTATGAACTAACATCTTTGCCTTAGTGAATCCAGATTAAGAGGAAAAGTGACAATTTGTTCGCTTTTATAGTGAAAAAGGGAAAAATGAGGACCGAGCTGGAAAAAAATCGAAAATCTCCTTGCAACATAAACTGTTATAAAGTAAAATTAAAACGCATTTTCATTACAAAGAAATGATAAATTTGATTAAGAATGAAATGAGGTCTGTTCCCTTACTTTCTGCTTAATTTTTGGCGAAATGTCAGATTTAGAAAAAGAAAAGGAACGCCTAGAACCACAAATTTGAAAAATGTGAATTTTTTTCTAGGCGGGAATATTCGAATATCAGTAGAAAACACAAATTTATATGTAAACAATTTCCTCAATAAAATAAAACGTCCTTTAAATTAGGTATTTAAGCAATAATTGATTTAATAAGAGAACAATTTAAAGCAAATGAAAGAAATCGATGTATATGCACCGTGCCGGTCACTCACGGCTGCTACGATTGTGCGATTTGCCGTACTCTCACCAATGTTGCCACCCACATTTATAAATATTTAAGACCAAGATTGGAATTGCCTTTACCTAGTGCAGAAATTAAAAAAGTACAATTCTTTTGCCTTTAAATCTATTTTATTGCTATATACAAGCCAAACTATAAATGAAAAGAAATAAAAGATCAGTTACAAATAAGCATTAGAACGACTTGACAACCATCTGTCAGCAATACCCATCTAAGCCCAAAGCCATTTAAGACATTTCTTGGGCTAATATTTGCAAGTTTTTTGGGAGGGAAAATGTTTTTTCTCTTTTAGGCTCTCTTCTGCCCAACTTTTGCGTAAGGGAACGAAGTTTAAACACATTTTTCTAATACGTTCGAATGCATTATCGTTAGAGAACAATACCAGGTTCTCAAATTCGGTATAACATAATTCGTATACGTGCAAATCCGCCGAAAATTTTCGCATAGGAAAAAAATTGGTATTCTCAAAGCTGTTCAGGTTTGTTTTCACCTGTGGGAAAATTATATTCACCTTACGAATGAGGTAGAATTTTACAGCACGTCAAGTTGTGATGAAAAACACAATATTCAAATTTAAATTGGTTAGGAATTGTTGTTTTCGATTGACAAAATTAGAGAATTATCAACATAATGTATGTTTAATGAACATTTAATTTTTATGTATACGAATTTATTCACTCGAAAAGGGAATTTATTTCGAATCTAGGGAAAATCGAATGCTTTTTTTGCCCATAAAACATGGGCAAAACAGTCTTCAAAGTCTGGGAACACTGTTTAGAACTGTGCTATGCTAGTGTCAAAAATTAAACAAAATTACACCACGTGTGCCTTAAAAAACAAAATTTTGCAAACGAACTAGAAGATTCTTTATTTTCCCACACTCTTTTTAACTTTCTCCATTACGTAGTAAGAGAAAGATATTGGTTTCGTACAAAATTTCGAACTCGAGATTTTAATCAATTCTGATATTACAATGATAGAGGAACTCAAAAAAGTGGGTCACAAAATTCTGTCCGGTCTGTCCGTCCTTCCACGGGCCTACAGCCTAAACGACTTCCCGGATAACGTTCAAACCTCGGATTTGGAGTTTTTGGGCTTACAGCTCGGGAGGTGTTTTTTTTTTTGCAAGGTAACCTCAATATTAATGGTACTTCCCATACAACATTTTCGTACCAGTTTGATTTGATTGAAAACGGCTCTAACGATTTCAATCAAAACTGATATTTAAGCTTAAGTAGGTGAGGTTACCAGGACTGCGTACCCAGTTTTTGGCTAAAAATTCGAACAACGGTAGTTTTGAAATTTCGAAATATCTCGAAAACGGTCTACCTATACGATTGTAACAAAAATTCATTTTTAAGGTAATGTGGTCCACTAGAACAAAAACCCCATCGTTGATTTCGATAAAACTACAAAGCAATGCTTACATACCGAACAATAACTTATAATCGGTTTTCACCTAAATATTTACGCAATAGTATTTTTCAAATTAAACATTGCAATATACTGTTTTGTCTGGCAAATTTTACAAAAACCGCTCTAACGATTTTGACCAATATACATATAAAAGATAATATAGGTATTATTAATAAGATCCCGTACTTTCTTTTTCTCAAAAAATTCGAAGATTTATTATTTATTTATTATCGAAAATTATTTATCAAAAAATACTACAGAAATCACGACCTATGTATTTTCACATATATCTACGGTAATAATAGGCTTAATGCCCCATATCTTGTGAGTTGTAAGACCTTATAAAATAGTACAGTAGCCGCTTATAGCCCTCTAGGCAGAACTTGCGACAATTGCCTGTTACTGAGAGCTTAAACTTTTAAAAACTTATACTGTTATTTTATATAACTGCCATTTGAGATAGATATCCAATTTTTTGTTTTCCTTAATCTAGTATCGAGAAAGTTTCGTTCGACCCAGTCGTGCACTTTATTTCTTCGTGCAACAGACTTTTAAGACGGATTTTGAATTTGTTTCTTGTCAATTTTGTGCATTTGACATAAATTTTTATAGTACCTACTTGTTGCTTGTGGGCTAAAATTCTCTGAGCTGTTTCGAGCTAATTTTACCATTTGCTAATTATATCTTTTTTCGTAATTTTTGATGAGAACGTATATTGAGGACGTTCAAATATATATTTTAGTAAGTCTGACAGATGTCTGAATATGACTAGATATATCTCAGTTTGGATAGCCGACGAATCTAGTGAAGAAATTTGTGATATGACTATACTTGACAGTTCGCAAGTGTGACTGACGTAGGAAAAGTGACGTCGACCACTCAAGTTTTTGCGTTCAGGTTAAATCCAGACCAATTTAGTCGACTTAAGATAAGTATAGATTCTTGAATGTACCCATTTATACACTTTTTGCGATAGCGATAAATTTATGTCGATTGCCTTCGATTGAAAGCGCGAATTAAAACACTTGTTTCTTACTTTTAAAATTAAACAATATTTATTTGGAACTATGTCCTTTATTATTGAAATACTTTTTACTAATTCTAAAAGGAGCTTAAGGCTACTATGTAGTTACAATAAGACTGTTGATAAATTCATCATACAGTCGTATTTATATACTTTTCTTATCTATCTACAAGGAGACCCAAGCGTACAATCGTCTTGCTTGATAATGAAGAAGAGATAATATTCCAACATTGTATACAAACGATATTATCTCTTTTACATATGTTATCATTGTAGCGTTGTGTGCAAGACTGTACTAGAGACTAAAGATATCATTGAATACAAATAATGTTATCTTTTTTCTCAATATGTCTTGCTATGGATACTTAACTCCCCCCCTTGTTAAACGAAATCGTCCCGATTTTTCGACGCTATTTTTAACATTTCTCTTTCATAAGTTTTGTTATATGCGTCAATCTTTTTTTGTTTTTGACGATCTGTTATACATTGTATAGTTTTTATCATTACGTACGTAAATGCTAGAATAACAATCAGTGTTACAATTGTGTATATAGTTGATAATATCGGTTTTTCTTCAAAAGGAATAATTAGTTTTTTTAAAGTATCTATGTTATCGAATTTGTACATTGTATCTTCTTTAATTATTTGGTCGATGTAAGACTCTGAATTATGATTTCTTAATATAACTTCTTTAATTTGCTTATGCATGTTTTTGTATATTTTATCGTCTAGATTTATAGTATTTTCATAAGTAACTAAGTTTATACCATTAATTGTTTGATTATTTAACTTATGCTTACCGCTTAATAACATAACACCGGATTCAATTTCTAAGTCGTAATCGTATTCTTGTTTAATGTTGCATTTTGAAGTTATATTCTTTAAAAGTGGAATAAGACAATTTTCTTCTTCAAAGTTAATTTCACAAATGTTTTTACTTAGATGATTTTGACAATTTCTTGTTCTTAAATAAGTTTGGTTACATAAGGCAATTGTTTTATCTGTAATGATTTTTCCATGTTTTGAATTTAAAGGTGTTACTTTATACAATTTACATGATTTAATTAGAACTGGATATTTATATATTGTGATGAAGAATTCATCAGTTCTAGCTAATAATATTTTAGAGTACTCAAGTATATTTATTATGGGTACTTGAATTATTTCATGTTGAATAATATTTTTAATGTCATCTAAGTCTAGGCTTTCTGATAAATATTCATTATTTTTTGCTGCATTAATTGTTCTGGTCAATAATAATAATTGTTCGTACACTTGTTCTATTACTAAATGTTCTTTAAGGCTCTGACCTTCGAATTGTTGCAAAATTTGTTCAAATCTAGAATTTATAGTTTTTTGTTTATTATTGTTTTCTATGAGATTATTTATACTCGTTTCTATGTTAACTAAGTCATAATGGTCAGGATTACCAAACACATATTTGAAAGCTGTTCCTAAAAAGTTAATTGATCTAGTATGCCTAGTATGTTCTTGTAATTGGTCTGCTAAATTCTTAATTTTACTTAACCAAATTTTTTCTTCTTGTGTAGGTTGATATTTACTAGTTACGATATTTACGTAAGGTTGAAATATCGAAGTCAGGTTGGTGGCATGTAACAAATAAGTTTGTTCTTTGAATAAATACACGTCATCTGTTTGCGTAAGTATAAACTTCTTGTTTAGTAACTCAGTTATTTGAACGTTTCCTTGCCCTTCTTGACTCTGTACAATTCCTAGTAATGTTAGGAATATTAATATTTTCGTCATCTGAAAAATGATAATTCTTTATGTTATCCTTGTGAATTTTTATTCCTTCTTTAGAGATTACAGTGTCTCCTTTATCTTCTTCTACTATTCTTGTTATGTATCTGGCGTTAGATTTCTTTCTAAGACCTGTGATTCTTACCATTATCTTATCTCCTTTTTTATACTCTCTGTGTCGAGTTCCTTTATTTAGACGTTCGATCACTTTTTTGGATGCTGAGTTTAGTTTATTTATTATAATTTCACTATTGCTATATTTATTTTGATTAAAGAAAATGTCTCTAGGTTTCAAACCGGTAACTGAGTGTATAGAATTATTTAATTCACGCACTGTTCTAAATATTTCTTCGATAAGTCTTGTTTTATTCTGAATTGTGAATATTCTAGACAGTTCAGTTATTGTACCGTTTACACGTTCTACCTGACCGTTCGCTGTCGATCTGTATACTGGAGTTTCTACTTTAGTTATGTTGTATTTCAAACACATTTGGTTCACCATTTCTGTTTTGAATCCCTTCTCGTTATCTGTCATGAGTCGTTCACATTTTGGGAAATAATTAGATAAGACCTCTTCCATAACGTCGTACAGTCTGTTTCGAGTTTCGATTTCCCGAAGGATTGTATATTTAGAATACTTATCTACTGTTACAAGGAAAGTATACTTGTCGTTGAAGTATATGTCCATATGAATGTGTGTTCCCACATGTGTTGGTATTTCTGAATTATTCAGAGGTTCTCTGATAGGTTTTCTTTCATATTTTCCAAATAGACATGCTATGCATTTTCTGTTGAAACTCTTTGCTTGTTTATTTAGATCGGGCCAGTAATATTTCTCTGAGATTTCTTGTATATTGTTACGTAACCCTCGGTGTGCTCTTTCGTGAGTTACCCTTACAAGTTTTAGTTGTTCCTCCAAATTTGTCACGTCTTGAAGTTTTCTTGGTGTGAATATAAATCTTACTAGTGGGAATTCTTTTTTTATGTTTTCACCATATTTGTATATGTTTTCAAATTTCGTATGCAAAGCTACAATCTTTTGGGGTTGTATAACTTCTTTCATCTGCCTTAGTAAAGAGTCTTTGTCCTTAAACTTTATTATGAGTCTTATTTTGTTACTAAAATAGATTTGTGTTTCGATATTATTTGTTATATCTTCAATAAGTTCGAACTGTGCAGTGTATGCATTAAAAGGCTGATTCACAGTTTTTATTATATCATTAGAAGAACTTTCAGCTGAATGTGCTGTTTCTATGGTAGAAGTATTTATGCGTTGACGTGATAATGCGTCAGCTACAAGATTTAGGTTTCCTGGTTTATAAACTAATTTTGCTCCAAAGTCTTCAATGATTCCCTTCCAACGTTTCAGCTTTGTGTTGGGATTTTTTTCTGATACAGAATATATAAGGCTCTGGTGATCGGTATATATGGTTAAGTCTGCTATACCATATATGTAGTTTCTGAGTTTTTGTAAGGACCATATGATCGCTAATAGCTCTTTCTCGTTTGTGCTATAGTTCTCTTCTGTCTTACTCAGTGTTCTTGACAAGAAGTGTATAGGTTGCTTATTCTGACTTAGTACGGCTCCAATAGCTATGTTGGATGCATCAGTAGTAAGCTCGAATGGTTTACTATAATCCGGTTGAAAAAGTTCGACTTGTTCTTTCAAATAATTTTTTAAAATTCTAATCGCTTCTAATGCTGAATCATTCAGATTTAACTTAATATTTTTACTTTGTTTTTTGTTTACTTTACCGTTATCTCCTCGTAAATATAATGTCAGGGGCTTGGCTATGCTTGCGTATCCTTTTATAAACTTACGATAGTAACCTGTAAGACCTAAAAATCCTCTCAAATCCTTTACCGTTTGTGGGACTGGAAAATTTTCTATAGCTGCTATTTTCTCAGGGTTCGTAGTGATTCTACCATGTCTGATTATGTGACCTAAGTATTCTACTTCTTCTTGAAAAAACTTACTTTTCTCATCAGATATTTTTAATGTGGCTTTATTGAGTACGTCGAATACTTGACTTATGTGCTGTATATGTTCTTCCTCAGATGAAGAATATATCAATACGTCATCAATGTAAACGTGTACGAATTTACCTACAAAGTCTCTCAAAATGTCGTCCACGCATCTCTGAAATATGCTTGGTGCATTTTTGAGCCCGAAAGGCATTCGTTTAAAATGATATTTTGCGCCATTTATAGCAAAAGCTGTTTTTTCTTTATCATCTGTTTTGATTTTAATTTGGTGGAAACCTGACTCCAAATCTAATGTTGTAAAGTACTTGGCTTTACCTAAATTTTGAATTGTCATGTTGACATCCGGAATGGGGTATCTGTCTGTTACAGTGTGAACGTTAAGTTTTTGGAAATCAACAACCATGCGCCGTTTTGGTTTTCCTTTTTCGTCCAAACCTTTTTTAGGTACTGTCCATATGGGACTGTTATAAGGACTATGGCTTTTTTCTATTATATCGTCATGTAAGAGTTTCTGTATTTCTTTGTTTACGAATTCGTTATCTGCTATGGGATATGGATATTGTTTAACATAAACCGGATTATCATTGGTCGTCCTAATGCTTGCTTCTATAGTATCTGTAAAGGGTAACGGTCCTATGCTGTTATTAATCTTCATCAGTCTATCTATGTCTGCTTTATAAATATTATTTTCCCCAATTATGTAATTAATTTTCTGAATAGATTCGACACTGCTTATGGTAGTTAGAGTCATATTACTGAAATTTATTTCCGCGTTTAGAACTTTAAGTCCTTCATATCCTAATATCATATCAAAAGACTGAATATCCTCTAATTCAAAAAATGTTATATTTTTCTTTAATATCCTAACTACTTTCTTTGTATCTACCATAGAATAACCATGCATTGTTTTTATTTTTATAGGTTTAATTTTAATTTTTTCGCTAGAATCGCATTTTCTATTAATGTAATTATGGGTTGCACCAGTATCAATAAGAATTTTATAAATTTCCTTAGAAATAGTACTAGTTAAATTTAAGCAGGGCAACCCGTCTACTAGTTTAAATGATCTATTCTTATGTTATTATTTACCATACGTTCCGTTTCATCTGCTTCTGCATATGTACTGCTGACATCGTCTCTGCGTTGTTGTCGGGAGTTATTTACTCTCTGCTGCTTGAAGTTCTGCTGATAAGATCGTTGCGGTCTGTTGTGTGTGTTGAAACTCCCGCTGTGTTCACGTTTCGCTGGTGGATTATATACATCGGGTTTGTATTGATTCCAATTTTGTCGCTGTGCATGTACAATTTGTCTCGAGTTTATCTCCATCGGCTGTGGTCCTTGATTGTGTTGCTGCATATTATCGTATTGCTTCTGGGGTTGATAATTCGTTGTTTGGCTCGAATAATTTGGTCTTCTTTCGTTTCTGCGTTCATGTGGCATATTTTTGTGGTGCTTATCTTGAGTGAGATGTAAATGCCTGTGCACATTATCATGTTCTATTCTGCGAGCAATTGCGAATGCGTGTTCTAGATCATTTATTGTAGCTGAATATAATGATCCTCTTGTAAAGTTGTCACTCATACCATCAATGAATATACGAACTGCGTCGTCGTTAGCATTTTTAATTAGTCTGTCGATTATATTCGGCGGATCACCTGACATAGTGATTTTTGATATTATTAAATTGAGATTTTTATTTATCTCGTCGTGGTATTCAGACAGTGTGCTTCTTTTTTGCGTGATGGCTTTCATCATGTCTTGTAGCACGTATAGAGGTTCTTGATTAGAGTACGTATAATCTAATCTGTTACGTATCGCCTCAAAATTAAAAATTGTGTTATAATTGGTTAACACATTCGCGGCTGCACCCTGTATTTTACTTTTCACTATAGTCAATGCTGCTGCGTACTTACTGTGTGTTTTGAAGTTTTTAATGCTGTCCATTAATCTGGATGCTTCTTCGCGCCACGACCGATAATTTGATTGATCGCCGTTGAAAATAGGTAGGCTTTTAAATGCGTCTAACTGTATTTCACTACCATCTGTATATGTGGTTCTTATTTCCTCTAGCACAGGTATGTTTGGTACTATGCCTAATCCAGATTTTACTTCATTTAGTTTTGTTTCTAAATTAGTGTTTATTTGATTTTGGTTAGTTATTATTGCTGCTAACCTTGCATTCTCTGTGCGTGTGTGCTCTAGGGTTTGTGTTACTGTGTTGCTCCTGGTTTCTAAAGCTTCTAATCTTGCCATTAATACTGCGAGTTGTTCCATTTTGAACTCGTGTCTGTTGTCGTCGAATTTGTGTGTTTTTTTTCTCCACATATACACTTTCACTGAATTGCTTTGCTGCTTCGTACGAAGAAGCTATATTTGTACCTGCTATGCTAGGTAATTCTTGTAACCGGTAACGCGAGTGTTCTGTTTATACTAGATTTCACTACTTGTTCCCGAGGTCCGCTCGATTGAAGTTAAAAAGTATATTTAACCTCCTGGCAGGATCGCCAATTAAAACACTTGTTTCTTACTTTTAAAATTAAACAATATTTATTTGGAACTATGTCCTTTATTATTGAAATACTTTTTACTAATTCTAAAAGGAGCTTAAGGCTACTATGTAGTTACAATAAGACTGTTGATAAATTCATCATACAGTCGTATTTATATACTTTTCTTATCTATCTACAAGGAGACCCAAGCGTACAATCGTCTTGCTTGATAATGAAGAAGAGATAATATTCCAACATTGTATACAAACGATATTATCTCTTTTACATATGTTATCATTGTAGCGTTGTGTGCAAGACTGTACTAGAGACTAAAGATATCATTGAATACAAATAATGTTATCTTTTTTCTCAATATGTCTTGCTATGGATACTTAACTCGCGTACACAAATTAATTTAATTTATGCATGGCGCACCCAGTAAGTACCGCTGAATTTGCATGGGATGCCATCTTATTCTTCCTTGAATTTTTTCGCAATCAAATTTGAATAGTAAAAATAAAAGAGAAGAAAAGTATTTCTACTATTCAAAATTCTAATGTGAGGAATTTAAAACTTCCTCGCTTGTTATACCTCGATGGAAACGTGCGATTAACTCAAACAATAAATATACGTACCTACACACCAACCTATCAGATGGGGGACACAATGCGGGCCATTAGTCTTTCTTTCTAATCGATTTGTTTATATTTCTTCCCCCTCCCAATCGAAAACCGAACAAAAACAGCGATTCTTCTTATTGCTATATACATCACTGGAAATTACTTTCTTTTAGGGAGCGTAAGTACCATAAAAATGAAAAGAAGACTCCCCCTTCGCAGTGCCAAAGTACAGCCCATGTCCATGTCCAGGGGTCATCGCTCAGCGATATATTAAGGTACCATTTCCAAGCGCACCCAAAAGCCGCAACCGAAATGCTAATTTCATTTCCATTCGAGCGTGTAAACCGATTACAAACGATAACCAACCATTTAACCATCGCCCACCATTCGAACGTAAAAAGGATAAACACTGTACAGATCCACTTGCAGGACTCCGCTCGGATTATGATGATGGTGCGGCAGCAAAGATGATGATGATGATGGTATCCGCTGTCACTTACATTGGTCCCTCGGGTGCTATCGCAGCCAATTAGGAGAACATTTTCGAACTAAATCGGTGCTTGGCTATGCAAATGGTGTCCTTTGGAGCTAGCAGATGTGTTAAGGGTTACTCGCATATGAACTTAAACGAGTGAATCTGAATAGATGGCGAACACCCGCTAGAATGCAGATTAGAAATTTATTTTTTAGCCAAAGGATATACCAATGCGGGATGGAAAGTGGATGTGCGTGTGCATGTGTGCTTATGAATTCGGGCGTTGCCTTTGATTTTCCAATTTCCGCTGCCTTTTGCCAACGCACACAATGGAAATAGAGGAATTGTTTCTCTGATAGTTTTCATGAACAAAAGGAGAAAACTTACCGCCTATTGATTGCTACTAGGCGATAGAGAGACTTCTTAGAAGATGTCCTTTAATTAAATATCTACCAAGCGGAAGGACACATTCTCCGATTGTGATATTCGCATGTGGGTAGAGAGATAAGAATATCAGATTGAGGAGGTTTCAATGGTGCTGAAGAGCTTTTGAAGGAGTTGTGCACAAAGGGCAGTGCTATGGATTGGGACATGGAAATAAATGTACGAGTGTCTTATTCAGTGACTTGGATGGGTCGGTAAGGCGTTTAAATTTGCTCTGAATGTAGTGAATTATATTTTCTTTTTCAAGGGAGTCAAGGGCATGACAGTTCTTTGACTAGATGGTAGCATTTTCTCTCTTTGGCACTGTGTACAATAACTCATTTTGACAGATTGATAGATCAACTTTAAAGTTGATAACTACGGGGTTATCTGTCCAGCATCTGACATCCCCATCGAGACTTTAAGTAATTACAAAGGTAAAGAGGAGACTGCATCGAAACTACATTAAAAATCGGCTTTCAAACATACTTCTCGCATGAACGTTTCGTCATCGAGATTATTGCAGTTTTATTTGTGGATAATGCTTCTAATACCCTATTGCCTATTCACACCGACCAGAAAACCCTGTTTGCGTCGAAAACTAGTCGATGCCTTCACATTTCACACTGAACACAAAACAGTTTTTGTTTGAGGTTTCTATCAGCTTTGACACACTAGTCGTGAAATATCTGTGTAAACTATGTTGGTTAAGTACAAATAATTTCGATCGCATTAATTAACAAACAAAATGAATTTAATGCATTTCAAAATAATATTAGCCTATCAATTAATTGTGGAAAATGATTTTAGGTTGTGAGTTGTGACATTTTTGTTGGATCAGCAATTCTGCTGAATTTGATGAATATTGCAAAAGGTGTGTTTGTTTTAACAACCCAACGATTGGATCCAAACGTCCCCAATCTGATTCATTTATTATATTATTAACAACTAAGCACCAACTGTCAGATGACTAAAAAAAACAATACAGACGTCAACGCCTGTTTATCTTCTCACTATTGCCTGTGCAAAGGGGAAAGCTCAAAAATCTACTTTGTAAGTCTGACAGCTGGCTGGCTTGATGTGTTTCAGTTTTTATTGGCCAGGATTGGTCATATGAACATATTTTTCAGTTGTCGATTATGTCGGCCGAGCTAGGTACGTAGGTTTTCATTGGGCAAAAATAATTATTTGGAAAGCATGTTCTTCTGGTGAATCTGAGAAGACAGTTTCACTTCTCGATTTGAAGTCAAAATTCGATCAAGAAGGACTTGCAATTTATGTATTTCCTATGATCTAGCAGCGGAAGATTGTTTTCAGTTTTTTACTAATGCATTTCAACCAGTTTTCTTGTTTTATTGGATTTTAAAATGAGTTGGTCCCCAAGTGAAACCAATGGAAAACGACATTAGTTCACATTTCGCATTATGTGGCTGATGTAGTAAAAGTGACGTTACTGACGTTACAATCTAGTTTTTCCTTTCAAATTACATTTGGTCCCGACTAATCTTGCCCACTTAAGATAATTAGTTTTTTTTTAATGTGCCAAGTATTGGCCTTCCCGAACAGCAATCATTTGGTTTTCTGTCAAAATATGCCGTGCTTCGACTTTTACTCAGACTGATCAGTCAATTTATTCTGAGTCCATGGATTGCGTTCTGATCAGAGATTAATGAATAAAAGAGATGGCTATCTTTCGTACGTCTATCCCCCCAAAACCCATTTGTTTACATTGTTGTTTTTGTAATTTCAACCCCCGTCCAGCGATGCCAGATGTGGGGATTTTTCCCCATTTTGGGGAATTTTTGACTCAATGGGGAAAATGGGGAAAAGTGCTCTTAAAATGGGGAAAAACGGAAATCCATGCATGTTTATTAATTTTGCATAATTTAAAAATAAAACTCGTGTAGTTGACCGCGTTTATAGAATCTAAGCGACTTAGCTCGAAGCTGAAACACTTTACGTAATTTTACAGACGAAATTATGCTGCAAAAATGATCAAAAAGTTGCTTTGATCTTTGCATCGATAAAAATGCTTGGTTTTGCACAATAAAAATATCTACCAGTCCAATGACGATTAGTATACCTATCGTTATAATAACTTGTATTAATATAATTTTTTTTTTTTTTATTTATAATATTTTGTATTTATGTACCTTTCAAAATTATAATTTACTTTGAACCTGCCTCGTTATTTGTGAATTACCCATGCCTTTTAAATCTATTCAACCTACCTGCAATATTTGCTTTTAAATTTACTTATTTTGTATTAGTTGTATTATTAGCACGGATTGAATATTATTTGTTTTTTTTTTTATTTTTGTAGCACATTTTTTAAAAAAATTGGCTAAGAAAATAAATTTTTATTATATTAAAAATGTGTGTTTACTTCAATGAATTGAAATGGGGAAAAAAGTGGGGAAAAAACGGATATGAAATGGGGAAAATTTTCCCAAAATTCCCCAAAAAAAATCTGGCATCACTGCCCCCGTCTGTGAATACGTGTGACCAACAAAAAAGCATGTTGCTAATGGCCGACTGCGAATCATCTTGTTTTTATGAGCATCGCGGTTTTTAATTGTTTTGTGTTTCGTTTTCGATTTGTTTAGTTTTTGTGGAGGTGTGGATTAAAATGAAAAAAATAGTGGAATACACAATAGAGAATACCTAATTCTTGCATCAAAGTCCAATTCATGAACTCACATATACTATAATAGAAATGAGCAGTGCCTTGATTTTGTGCGGTTTTATCCGCAATGGCGGTGTCGGAAAGGGTTCACGTATAGGCGGATTCTATAAATGTGTGAGTGATGTCGCGAACTGACAACTTCCAATATTTCCCTGTTCTTATATCGCTTTGTTCCTGCAAATTCCAGGCGAGCTTTCCCACACGCGACCTTTTTAGGTAGCGAGAAGGATGTCGGATGAGAAGAAATGACAACAGCGTGACCGTTGTGCGACAATTTGGTACCTTTTTGAGGACACTAATACAATTTTTTGTTCCTTTGTTCCTTTTTATTATTTGTAAAATACACATTTTTGGACTATTCGCATGAGAGCCAATGGCGAACGAACTGCGAACAAGCGAATTTTTTTACACTTCAATTACTTCAATCATTGTTTAATGTTAAATTCGATAGAATTTTTTCATTCGTGGGTTTGTGGATCCGCGAATGTCTTATGTAGGATTGTGAATAAAGTGTGACAGTTCGCCGCAAGAATTTTCAATTGCTGTAATAATTGTAAATTGAGCTATTTAAATCGATTGAGAGTCCGATTTTTTTTTAGATTAGACTTAAGATTAATTTAATTTAAGGCTTTGGTGGTAAATAGTATAAAAATCAATTTTCAATTCATAAATACAATTAAATTCATTTGTTCGCAATTCGCGCTCATGTGAATAGTACTTAAAAAAGTTTTCAAAAACTGTGATTTCAAAATGAATATGTTAAAAAAATAACGCGTAAATAGTGTAAATACTACAAAATACTAAATTTATGTAACAGCGTCAGAAAAAGGCACACTTTTCTTTCATCGCCCCTTTTATATGGACTTTTTAAAACTAAATTGAAGGAGATTTCAAAAGTAGATATTGATATAATTTATAAACAAAATTCAATTAATTTTTTATATATTTATAAATAAAAATCAAAGCTAAAAGGTTTTCATTTTAAAATTTGTCATTTGAAAACATCTAAAGTACTGTCTAGCTTACCCGCAGAACAACCTTAAAGACATCTAATTCTAATGTTATTTGGTTGTTTTGGGTTTATTTATAAAAGAAACGTTGTGAGAGAGTGATCTTTTTACAGTCTATATTGTATTGTGAAACTAAAACTAAAATTTATAACCTTTCTCTAACAGTCCGGGAGATTGTTGCGAAATTCTGAAAAGTAACAAATAAAAAAAAGAAAAAAGTGTCATTTCTAAAGCTATTCTGCAATTTAAGAATTTTCGCACAATTTTAACAATTGTTGGCTCTCCTAACACTATAATCGTGTTCTGATACACAGCAGCGTTATATTTTATAGAAATTCATTTGGAAATCACTGCGTTTCTAAAATTTCTAAAGTGAATTTTCATACTAAAAAAAGGGAAAAAGTAGCAACAAATAGTATGAGGGTCCTCGAAAAAGTGCCAAATTATTGCACTACGGTCTCGTTGGTCACAGCGCGCGGCTCACTCACACACTCAAATCCGATTCGGAACGTTCCCTAGCGACATCGCCTCAAAAACCGCACAAAATCAAGGCACAGGTGTGTGTGACTTCATGAATTTTTCTGGAAAACAGCTTGTAGGCAGCCGCCCTTCCACTGGAAAGATATATATCTCTGTATTCCATTATCTTTGGTTCTGTGCCTTGATTTTGTGCGGTTTTTGAGGCGATGTCGCTAGGGAACGTTCCGAATCGGATTTGAGTGTGTGAGTGAGCCGCGCGCTGTGACCAACGAGACCGTAGTGCAATAATTTGGCACTTTTTCGAGGACCCTCATACTATTTGTTGCTACTTTTTCCCTTTTTTTAGTATGAAAATTCACTTTGGAAATTTTAGAAACGCAGTGATTTCCAAATGAATTTCTATAAAATATAACGCTGCTGTGTATCAGAACACGATTATAGTGTTAGGAGAGCCAACAATTGTTAAATATTGTGCGAAAATTCTTAAATTGCAGAATAGCTTTAGAAATGACACTTTTTTCTTTTTTTTATTTGTTACTTTTCAGAATTTCGCAACAATCTCCCGGACTGTTAGAGAAAGGTTATAAATTTTAGTTTTAGTTTCACAATACAATATAGACTGTAAAAAGATCACTCTCTCACAACGTTTCTTTTATAAATAAACCCAAAACAACCAAATAACATTAGAATTAGATGTCTTTAAGGTTGTTCTGCGGGTAAGCTAGACAGTACTTTAGATGCAATTCGTTTTCAAATGACAAATTTTAAAATGAAAACCTTTTAGCTTTGATTTTTATTTATAAATATATAAAAAATTAATTGAATTTTGTTTATAAATTATATCAATATCTGCTTTTGAAATCTCCTTTAATTTAGTTTTAAAAAGTCCATACAAAAGGGGCGATGAAAGAAAAGTGTGCCTTTTTCTGACGCTGTTACATAAATTTAGTATTTTATAGTATTTACACTATTTACGCGTTATTTTTTTAACATATTCATTTTGAAATCACAGTTTTTGAAAACTTTTTTAAGTACTATTCACATGAGCGCGAATTGCGAACAAATGAATTTAATTGTATTTATGAATTGAAAATTGATTTTTATACTATTTACCACCAAAGCCTTAAATTAAATTAATTTTAAGTCTAATCTAAAAAAAATCTGACTCTCAATCGATTTAAATAGCTCAATTTACAATTATTACAGCAATTGAAAATTCTTGCGGCGAACTGTCACACTTTATTCACTATCCTACATAAGACATTCGCGGATCCACAAACCCACAAATGAAAAAATTCTATCGAATTTAACATTAAACAATGATTGAAGTAATTGAAGTGTAAAAAAATTCGCTTGTTCGCAGTTCGTTCGCCATTGGCTCTCATGCGAATAGTCCAAAAATGTGTATTTTACAAATAATAAAAAGGAACAAAAAATTGTATTAGTGTCCTCAAAAAGGTACCAAATTGTCGCACAACGGTCACGCTGTTGTCATTTCTTCTCATCCGACATCCTTCTCGCTACCTAAAAAGGTCGCGTGTGGGAAAGCTCGCCTGGAATTTGCAGGAACAAAGCGATATAAGAACAGGGAAATATTGGAAGTTGTCAGTTCGCGACATCACTCACACATTTATAGAATCCGCCTATACGTGAACCCTTTCCGACACCGCCATTGCGGAAAAAACCGCACAAAATCAAGGCACTGATCATGCTCGGGACTAAGAAAGAAAAACGCCTATTACAAACATTTCAGCAAATTTTAAGCAAAACATTGCTCCATTCAAGCCGTACTCTTCTGTTTACCTTCAACTTTTCTAGCAGTTGCTTTTTGTTTTCTTCTCATTTGTCCCTGACGTTGTCGGAAAACTATTAATTTGAAAAAAATAAAATGATACAAATTAAGGGCGCAAACGCAAGCGTATATTATTACCTCTGTCAATAAATAAGTTCTTAAAAGGTTTACCAAAATTGGCATTATTTAAAAAAAACCGGCCAAGTGCGAGTGTCACTCACGCACCGAAGGTTCCGCATTTGGCTAAAGTCCAACACATCAGATATTATTTGAAATCTATAATATCATTCAATCTTTCCCCTCTTCATGAATTCATCACAATTTAGTTTAATTTAATTACTTAATATTTTTGCTCTCAAAAATTACTCGCACAGAATCTCATTTTCTAATTATTACCTAGTACCCAACCCACGCCAATTTTCCATTCTGTATGCGACCTGTCCCAATTAAAAACTATTGACTAAAAATATATTACTTTTATTTTGTTCTGTACTCCCCAAAAAAATTTATTATACTCCCCAACGAAATTAGCAAGCGGGATCGGGAACCCTGGTGACTCTCTTCTGTCTTTGATGGGGTCAATTGTGCACAACTGCGTAGTAGAGATTATAACTTATGAGAGCAACGTATTTTACATGGTAAAATTAACTTTTTTGAAAATATCTTGTAAACTATTAACTTTTCGGCAAAATAGTATTCAGCACATATATAGATAAGAACATGATCTACAAAAAAGGAATTTATGTATTTTTTTGTGAATCAAGAAATAAACCGTTTTTTGGGCAAATGAAAATATTTTTTTCACCAGATTACTAATTAATCCAAAACCAATCGATGTATTCCTTCCATTGGTATTTGTCGTTTAACTAGAGGTTATACCGGATGTTGTGTGTAAATTTTAGCCTCCTATGTCGATCGGTTCTTGAGATAGACCTGGTAACAAAATTGGCTTAGTGGGTTCGGACAGACAGACAGACAGACAGACAGACAGACAGACAGACAGACGGAGAGACATCCGAGCGAAACTAATAAGGTTTCGTTTTTTCCCTTTGGGTACGGAACCTTAAAAAGAACATATACCTATGTGAACAATTATTATTGACTGGAAATGGAATAGAACACACATTTTTTTGTACCTAAAAACCAAACAAAATTTGTCTACGCACTCTTTTAGTTTCAATGTTTCCTTTTTTCCCAACATATTCCCAATCAATATGCCACTCTTCCATCAATCTCTGCAAATCTACATCAAAGTTCAAGCTAACAAACCGTCATCATGAATAATTAATATTCCCCGAAAAGGCGAAGGGTCAGGTGTTTGAAATGAAAACAAAAGAACGTCGATAACTTCTTACGGCCATCATCGGTTTTGTTGTGCCAGAAAGTGTTCCCTCAACTTTTTAATGGCCGCTAAAAGCACTTAAAAAAAAGGTTCTTCTGTATATCTTTGCTCGAACGGGTATGGAGAACGGAAAAGTAGAATACTCAAAGTCTCGAACCCAATTAAATTAATTTGTTGACCGATGAACTTTAATCCGATCCGAAATAAGGGCCATCTGGTTCGGGTCCCCTGGGAATGACAGTTGGCAAAAAAGTTGCACCATAGCCTTTCATCAAAATGTTTGCTAATTGCTGTTGCGGCTGTGTTTTTGTTATCTCTTCCTTATTTTAATTCTGGGCAACGTAGATGGATTAATCGGGAGAGATAAAATTTCCACTGCAGATAAAAAAAAAACTGTGACACTGACATTGTGTGCGACATTCCGTATCACTACGATAACAGCAGCACTTCGTTTTAAGTTATCATTATCACGCTACGCAAATCCGATTTTGACCGACTTCACGGAATAAACAAGATTTTCATTTGACAACTAAGTTAAAAACAAAAATCTATATAGTTATTTGGTGAACAGGGACAACTTCACAATTTTGTACCGGAATTTACGTGGGGGATGTAGCTCAGATGGTAGAGCGCTCGCTTAGCATGTGAGAGGTACGGGGATCGATGCCCCGCATCTCCAGATTTTTTTTTATTTATGACAAGCCAACTTGGATGGAGTAATCAATGTAAAAGTTTGCTCGTTGTTTCTAAAGCTATCATTTGGCATTTGTTTGTCATTTAAACAATATAAGTAACCGCTTTGCACTGACACAGTAGATAGCAATTTTCACTGCTCCCTGTCGTGTAAGACAACACTTTCCAGAATTTATACCGCAGGCTAATTAAAATCCTGACTGTAATTGTAAAACTTTCGATTGCTTTACCAAGAATCGTTTTCTCTCGCCTCGAAGGCATTAATTGCTCCGCGTGTCCTTCTTAAAAATATCCACTCACACCCGGTGACTGGCTAAAAGCTATTTATCCAAATGAGGCTACTCCGGTAGAATGTAAAAAAAAGAAGAAGAAAATCGTCCGTTAATTGCCTGCGGCCTAAGAAAAAATTAAACAAAAGAATCACTGAATGCCATTGAATCATTATTTACTTCCACCGTTTTGGTAGATAACCAATCTATGTCTGAATGGAAGCGAAATCATTAACGCCAGAAATTTCAACCCCCCCCAACCCCAACCAGAAGCATGTATGTTGGCAGGCAAGCTACCAAATGTTAAACCAACCCTGAAACCTGCCTGAAACCACTCGGAGTGTAACTTCGGGTTTCCAGGAGCACCGCACTAAAACTCAAAATTAAACACCAACGACACACTTCGGTGGAATGACGTGAGGTGCGAGCTACGAGGACGACTGTAAGTTGATAGTTGGTAACCAAATACAAAAACATTGCCAAAGGGGTTGGTTGGGGGTGTGAGACATCTTCGAGGAATGTACGAGGAGTTTCTTTTTCGTCGAGAAAACTTTCCAAGCAAACAGCCTTGACTTGGCTTGAGCTGAATTTAATTATTCATAACTCCTTCGGGTTTCGTAATAACGATGTCGTTAAACATGTTTTCTTACGGATTGGGACTGGTGTGGGTAACTTTTGTTTTGTGATATTGAGACAGCCGTGTAAATACGAATTGTAAATTGGTTAATAGTAGGGTGGGGGTAATTTCATAAAATGCGTATAGCTATTCAATGGAACATACGCTGCACGGATTGTTGGTGGAAGAAACTTATGACCCGAAGATACGTTTTCTGATTCGTTAATTTAACTTTAATGCTTTGACACAGGTGATGGGGTGGTTGGGGAAGGTTACAATGAATTTTACTTAATAGTGTAAGGAAATAAATTGCTTTGGAGGTTTGTGGGACGTTAAGAAGTGTAAGGCTGTCACGATGCTAGCTATGCATTTAAGCTCATGGAAACAAACGAACATTTATTCGAAAGTGATTCGCATTTACTTCTTACGCGATTATTCCTTTTACCTTCGCTGCAATGTCACTCATTTTACGGGAAATACAAATGGTATCGCTTCGGAAGCTCAGATGAATATTTTTGTTTCTAAAAACTCGAGAGCTGAGCTGTAAAAAACCTCTTGTCACTTGTTGACTTGAAGTAAAGTTTATTTTTTGTGCCGACTTACTTACTTTTATTGATTTTATTCTGCATTGCTTACCCTTTTACTTAAATAAATGATTTAAATTATATTACACAGAAAGTAACCAATAATGCGGAAGGTTTCAATTCCTATAGCTTACTATACAAATAAATCAGACAGATTTTTCTTCGTTTTTGATAGATTGGTCACGTGAGTAATTCTTGTATTTAGGTATGTGGTATTCGATTGGGAGCTCTTAGACCTTTTTTTTGCTTTCAGGGCAATTTTCATGTTCGTTTGGTAAAAAAAAGCTATATTTTTCAGATTTCAGAGCACTTTAGCGAATCTAGATATTTTCCCAGATTTGCTTCGGATTTAGTATTTAGTATTTTATTTAATTGTGCAAATTATTTATTTATAGGTAAATACTTAGAAATCAATCGGAACAGATATTTCTAATGTTTTAATTCAAAATTTAACCAGTGAATGGAAATCGCTTAGAAAAGTGTCGAAGACTACCTATATTCAAGTCACATGAATATCAACACAAAAAAGAGCAAGTGACGTTTTTACGTTCGATTAGACCCACGAAATCTGAAATCTGAGAGCAAATCTGAAGAAGCCCAATCGAATACCACATTACTTTATCCTAGGTTTGCATCCAACAATTAATATAGGTAGTCAAAAAACTCCTACCTAAAGTTGACTTAGATAATACTGAAATCTGTGCCTTGATTTTGTGCGGTTTTTGCCGCAATGGCGGTGTCGGAAAGGGTTCACGTATAGGCGGATTCTATAAATGTGTGAGTGATGTCGCGAACTGACAACTTCCAATTTTTCTTGTTCTTTTATCGCTTTGTTCCTGCAAATTCCAGGCGAGCTTTCCCACACGCGACCTTTTTAGGTAGCGAGAAGGATGTCGGATGAGAAGAAATGACAACAGCGTGACCGTTGTGCGACAATTTCGTACCTTTTTCGAGGACACTAATACAATTTGTTTTCCTTTATTCCTTTTTATTATTTGGAAAATTCACATTTTAGGACTATTCACATGAGAGCCAATTGCGAACGAACAGCGAACAAGCGAATATTTTTGACACTTTAATCACTTCAATCATTGTGCAATGTTAACTTCGATAGAATTTTTTCATTCGTGGGTTTGTGGATCCGCGAATGTTTTATGTGGATTGTGAATAATGTGTGACAATTCGCTGCAAGAATTTTCAATTGCTGTAATAATTGTAAATTGAGCTATTTAAATCGATTGAGAGTCCGATTTTTTTTTAGATTAGACTTAAGATTAACTTAATATAAGGCTTTGGTGGTAAATAGTATAAAAATCAATTTTCAATTCATAAATACAATTAAATTCATTTGTTCGCAATTCGCGCTCATGTGAATAGTAGGTACTTAAAAAAGTTTTCAAAAACTGTGATTTCAAAATGAATATGTTTAAAAAAATAACGCGTAAATAGTGTAAAGCCGGCTAATACTTGTTAAATATTGGGAGAAAATATTAAATTTATGTAACAGCTTCAGAAAAAGGCACATTTTTCTTTCATCTCCCCTTTTTTATGGACTTTTTAAAACTAAATTGAAAGAGATCTTAAAAGTAGATATAAAAATGAGTTGATAAAATTTATAAGCAAAATTCAATTAATTTTTTATATACAGTAGAAATCGGTTATAACGATATCGAAGGGACCTCGGAATTTCATCGTTATAACCGATTCATCGTTATATCCGGTACAATGAAAATAATGAAAAAAGGAAACTTTATTAAAAAAATTGCTTCAAATGCTCAAGAAAATTGTTGAGGAAAGAAATCAGTAATTTGTGTTTGTTTTGCACATTTAGTTGAGTAAAGAAAATTTCAAAGAAAAATTAATATGTACTGAACTCTTCGGAGATATGGAAATCGAACAGGGCATGCCATGAAATTACATACGTACAGACCAGTCACTGCAGTGGCTACAGGAAATTTAAAAATTTGTTTATAACTATGTATGTATAGTATGTGCATACAAAATATCGATATGTACATATTTAGAAGCAGAATGAAAATAACAGACAGTAGGCATGTAAGAACACGTTTTTTACCATCGCTATAAACAGTTTTTAGACTAAAATATGATAAATTTTCATCGCTATAACCGATTTCATCGTTATATCCGGAATCGTTATAACCGATAGCAAATTACCTTGATTTAAACGGAGTTTTGCCGGGACTTTGAAAATATATTGTTATATCCGGTTCATCGCTATATCAGGTATTGTTATAACCGATTTCTACTGTATTTATAAATAAAAATCAAAGGTTTTCATTTTAAAATTTGTCATTTGAAAACGAATTGCATCTAGCTTACCCGAGAACAACCTTAAGGACATCTGAGAGAGTGATCTTTTTACAGTCTATATTGTATTGTGAAACTAAAACTAAAATTTATAACCTTTCTCTAACAATCCGGGAGATTGTTGCAAAATTCTTAAAAGTAGCAAAAAAAAGAACGGTGAAAGAAAAAAGTGTCATTTCTAAAGCTACTCTGCAATTTAAGAATTTTCGCACAATATTTAACAATTGTTGGCTCTCCTAACACTATAATCGTGTTCTGATAGACAGCACCGTTATATTTTATAGAAATTCATTTGGAAATCACAGCGTTTCTAAAATTCCCAAAGTGAATTTTCATACTAAAAAAAGGGAAAAAGTAGCAACAAATAGTATGAGGGTCCTCGAAAAAGTGCCAAATTATTTCACTACGGTCACGTTGGTCACAGCGCGCGGCTCACTCACACACTCAAATCCGATTCGGAACGTTCCCTAGCGACATCGCCTCAAAAACCGCACAAAATCAAGGCACTGTAATGTGCCTCAGCAAGACAGCTCGTTTTAACGTAGGTAGCGAACTAAGTTTGGCTGAATTCCAAAACGTCGAAAATATGCGCATTGTGAATGCACACTGCTTTTCTTATGCCAGGTTATGAATGCTTTCGCGCTGCTTTGCATTTGTTATGCTTTGCAATTTTTGACGTTTTGGAACGTCTTTAATGCAAACTATCGTAAAATGTCTCAAACGCCAACAATGTCCAAACTATTAGTAACAACCATCGTTTTTAACAGCTTAATAAACAATGTTGGTTGGTACAATGCCAACACCTTTAAGCATATTCTTTATTTAAGAAGGAAGCAGTTTACTATGAGAATGTCTTTGCTTTCTTCAATTTAACAAATAAGAAAAAATGTACCGAAGTGTAGAAATTATTTAAATGTTATAGAATCCTATCCAAACGATGTGTTTTTTAGTCATTTTCATTACTACTCCGGCGATGAATCCATTCTATTTGGCGGTATAAACTGAAATGTCAAATGTCATTTGCATCATAATCATTCACGATGCTCTGTTTGCTTTTGTTTGCGCAGTTGATGCATTCACAATGCGTTTTAGAAAAGTATGCATTGCATCATAGTAATCCGTTTGCGTTTTGGAACGCTTGATTTAAAACCCATTACTGCCCACCGTATGATTTATCATGAACTGTGCTGCAATTTTTAATTGGTTTTGTAACGGTTTCTCTTAGTAGGCGGTCAAATTTGAATTTATTCGAAAGAAAAATGTTCAAAGAAATTAGCTGCCATCCGTATTACCTATCAATTGGGTTCAGTCATTTGTGAGTACCAGTACAGTAAGTGTTAAAAAATTTAAATAAAAAAATGAAGAGATTGTGAGTAAACTATGTAAATTTTTTTTCTAAGCTTTTTATAAGTCATTATTGTAACCTATATAGTTATATCAATTGATAAATCATAAGTACACGTTAATAATATGTTTCTAATTTATACTTATGTCTTTTATAAGTTATATCATGTCATGGAAGATTGATGTATGAAATTTCATACGTTGGGCAGTAATAAGTGATAAAAATATTATTTTTCAGTTTCAATCCTGAAGTTGATGGAGGCAATTTTAAATATTTTAAATGAAGTGGAAGAAGAGGATACTGTTGGATTCCATATAAGGGAGGTAGATGAATTGGAATTAATTCTTAATGGTGCAGTTGATGGAGCAGATAGCGATATCGATGACGCTGGAAGTGACGAAGAGGGTAAACCCCCAACTGTAAGATATTTAGGAAAAGAGATTTTGCGACAACATATTGAGTTAAAAATGTATCGGATGAAGTTCGAAAAATAACGACGTTGGATATTGTGGAAGATACGGGCGATATTCCGAATTGCTCTCATACGACTCCTAAACCATCAAAACGTGGAAAAGTATCGACAACAAAAAAAAAAAAAACAATTATGCGATACTAAAGATCTTGACAGCACGTTGAAGTTTTGAGAAGAAGCACAAATTGAACCTAAGTGCACTCATGAATGGCGAGAAAAAAAGCATGCCCCTATTGACGTCTTCCGTATAATATTTGATGATTCAATTTTAGACAAGATCTGTAAGGAGACTAACTTATATGCCATGCAAAAGGGGCAAGAGTCAATGATTTCTCCCGACCAAATTCACTTTTTCATCTACGCCGTTAACTTTCATAACCTCTGGCCTAATATTTCTTAAACAATATGTGATATATCTGATGTCTAATAGTTTTTATTATATTAAAGCTCAAAGAAAACCTAATTATTTTTTTTACTTGTTAGTTCCCAGCGTATGATATATCATACGTTAGCAAAAACCCATATGTTCGTATTTTTTTTTAAATTATCCTGTTTTACTTGAAAAGAATGACGAGGAGGTGCCAAAACATAAATTTTAACGAAAAATTCCAAAAATAAATTTCTTGGGCAGTAATAGGTAAGCAGTAATAAAGAAGTACTGCGTTTTGGAATTCAGCCTTTGTTTAGTTTGACTATTCACTTGTGTTGTTCTTAAGGATGATAATGCCTTTTCCATGTAATTTTCGATTTTAGTATCGAAATTCTCAAAGCTTACATAGTACGTTATCTTCCAACAATCTCAACCAACCTTGACCCAAAACAAAATTCGATTCATTTCCCGCTCCTTTAAGCCCGTATAACTACATTTTTTCTGCATTTTTCGGACTTTAAAAATGAAACTAGAGCAGGACGAAAAATTACTACGCAAATTCCCGATAGGAGTGATTGCGTACACACCAGCCTAATTAATGTGGATATGTCTACAAAAAAAATGCATTGAAAATGTATTCAACGGGCTTTAGATGTTTCATGCAAATATGCAATAACAAAGTCTGATTACAAACACAAATCTGTGGGTCAAATGACAAATCGACTTTGTCTACTCATTAGAAACGATTTTAAAGATCCAACTAATTTTTTTACACTTAAACTTTGTGTACCTACCTACCTATATTTAAAAAACAAAGTAAAAGAAAGTTCTACGAAATAAAACAACTAGACAAAAACCGAAAATTATTGCATGTTTAAGAGCAACTGGTGCTCACTGCGCAAGTTTCATTAAATTCAACTACAACCAACTTCATATCTGTTATTGCCCGGCTGTTTCGCAAATGTCAGCTGTCACGTGTGGTGGTAATAGCGAATTACCATAGAAATTCCAAGTTCTTGTTTTATTTTGTAACAAATAACTCACTTGCAGTGCATTTAACAAGTAATATCTAATCGGTAAATGTTAATTATAATATTCTTTCCCTTAATCAGCTATTAGTTTTGTTATCTCCTTTCATAATGAAGAAATTCATCATTGTTGTCGATATAAAATGAACTGTCATTTCGAAGATTCAAAGTGCAAAGTGAAGTGAATAAAATGCATTTTCGTTGCATAAAAGTGAAAGAGTGAAATAATTATAAATCCAAATCGTAAAATGGATTCAAGTGCTACACAAAATTTGGGTGAAAAATCCCAATCGAGACCATCGGGCTGGTCCAATTCGAATAGAAATGCATCCAGTCACAGAAACAACACAAACGATAAAAGCCGAAATTCGGGTCAAGGTGGTAAAGAGGAACAGAATGACAACAGAAGGTGAGTCGTGTGTTTCCGAATTCCAATGATAAGAAATGACAAATTATATTGTCAACATTTCGGATAGATTTTCCCAAGAATTTGATAGAGCGGGTGCAAGAGACTGTGGAGAACTACCCTGGCTTATATTTTTTGTGATATCTTTTCATATGACTGTTTGTTATGACAATGTCCTTTTCATCATTGCAGGGAAGTGCTATTCTATTCCTTATTATTGATCAAAAGCTGGAGAAATATTCACAACCCAAAGTGCAGTCGCCTTTGAGATGATTCTTCGTTGTTTTGTTGACAACTTGCATCAGCTCGTTTTTCGCCCAATGACAAAGCATTCACTCTGCGAGCATTTGATAATGTGAACATGATTAGTATGCACATTTTCAGTTCAAATGACGTATTCCAGTGAATGCTTTGAGTGTCGGCAGCGATGAATATCTGCTACAATATTTTTTACGTCCACAACTATCTCTAATATACTGACATATTGGCCCTATCAGACAAGGAATTATCATCTATCAGCGCTTTTGATGCTGTGTCGAACTTTTTGTTAGTGATAGGTATTCGATCTATAAAGTCGATGGCGGATCTACCTTATGTGGTGATGCAGTCCGAAGTGGACCGGGGCTTGGTATACGGATCAAACCGCTTTAACATCAGTACCCCACCTGGGACATCCCCTAAGGTCTACATAGCCTCACCTACTTTGAAATAAAATCTACAAACTCAGCAGAGAAAGCCCACATACGAAAGTGTATTTACTTAGGCGACAGATAAAGCACCGAAAACCCTTTTTCTGTCGTCACGTTTATTAACATAATGATATTCTTGATTTTATCCCTCACCAAGGATAAGTAAATAATAAAGCTCACACATCTCGCATGTAAATGATGGAAACGAACAAAAAAGGGTATTCCCACCACTTGGTCGTAGTCGTAGTTGGTTTCAGTACCTAACCAGGCACTCCATTTAATACCCATAACCACATTCGGGATTTTTAATCCGGCATGATGGACACACGCTTCTGTAGACATGAGCATTTTACACTTAACCAAAACAAATAACGTTTGTAATGATAATAAGGACGAGTTGGTGTATTTTGTGGACCCACCCTCAACAAAAGTGAGGAACACGATTCATTGAATCGAATTTTTTTGGAATTTATATCACATTAGGGATCAGGACGCAAGTGTTTTTCGTTTTCCCATGCTCCACTTGCTCCAATATGGAGAAGTGTTGTGTATTCTCATCGAACAAGAAAGGACCCCATACCCATAGATTATCGACACGTTTTCGCCATCATAACGCATTTGAAAGCCAACGCGTCCTTCTTCCAGAAATGGGACTGAATTGTTTTTCTTTCGACAACATCTGCCTTTTAAAACAAAAGAAAGTGAGAGTGTTAATAACACCAAGGAGGTAAAATCTCCTTACGCCTCCGCTTGATGTGGCAATATTTCATATGTGAAGTCACGAGTGTGGTAAATTTCAATGGGGGCGGCGGGAGGGCATAGTAAATGTAATAAAATTAAGCTCAACCATTTTAAGGACGTGATGTCAAGCGAATTACGCGAGAGAAAATAGGAAAAATGTGCTGAGGTTTTTGTTTTGTGTTTTCTTATAACCTTGTCTCGGATAAATGTCCCGTGTGTGGTGCCTTTTTGACATAACTTGTCTTCGGTTGTGACAAGGAAGAGTGGTTTTTAATAAGATGTACAGCAAGGACAGACAACAACAACAAAACCCGTAATAATTGACCTGATGACCTGACATAACCACGAAATAAGTGGCACATTCCACTACTGACTGGAGGAGGAAAAAAAATGTTTTCTCCTCCAAAAAGGATATTTGGAGATGCGGGGCATCGATCCCCGTACCTCTCACATGCTAAGCGAGCGCTCTACCATCTGAGCTACATCCCCGATGGGTTGTGGTCGACTTACTGTCTAAAATAATCCAATTGGCATTATTTCAAAGAAAAGTGAAAGTATACCACACAACCAACTACTCATTGACGTGACTTCAATGCCAATGCACTGACCAACTTCAGTAGCAAAAGAGTTACTTCGGCCTTTTGGTAGACCGATGTAGTTGACCATTCGCATACATGGGGATGTAGCTCAGATGGTAGAGCGCTCGCTTAGCATGTGAGAGGTACGGGGATCGATGCCCCGCATCTACAAATTCTATTTTTGACCAGTTTGTGTTGTATTTTGAACTCAATCTTATAACTTTTGCCGGTTGTGATGGGCAGACTTCATAGCCAATCTCACCATAAATGGACAAATGGAAGACGACTTCAATTCGACTGTGTTGGGTATTTGGACACTGGTTTTCAGGGCGACAAAAGTGGCGACGTTTTGGCCAAAAAAAAGGAACAGAGCTACCAATAAGACAAAATAGTTGATGACATTAGAAAAGACTACAATTAATCGTAGCTAAAAGGATTATTCCAGATAAAAACATCAATTCGGCAGACATTAAATGGTCACTCTTAGAAGGGCACATGATTTCAAAAGCCTTGTGCAGAGTAAAGTTAAGAATAACGACAGGTGTTCGTGTAGGTCTCGAAACAAAATGGAAAATTTGAAGGAAAAAAAATTGAGGCAGCCAAAGGGCAAGAGTATTGCGAGTTGGGGTCTCAGTATTGACTCTGGTATCGGCCTGTCAATGTTGACATTATGACATGCCCTTTAAGATAATTTTAATGGTAGTTGTCGATGGTGCTTGGGCTGGTCCTTGTTGTCTTCTTCTACATTTGACATTTGTGCTATATTCAAAAGGCTATTATTGATTGCAACTTCTGCTGTTTGGGAGCGACGGATCGATGATGTTGGTTCATAGCAAGTGCCACACATTTGTAAGTGAATGGAAATCCGTGTTTTAGGTGGACGATTGTGCGATTTAGTGGAGCGGTGATGAACATCTAATAGAGAAACTTATTTCTTATTCACCACGACCGAGGTATCCGTTCGGAAAGTTAGTCAAATCTGCTTGGAACTTAGATTGCGTTTGAAGAAGGTAACGTCCCGGAACAAAATAAATGAAGCATAAACAAACGCGTTAATTTGTTATTAAAATATTCCGCAAATATTTCGCACCGCAGCAATTATTTGTCGGGGAGTTTCGGCCAAAAATTTACGTGTAGCTGTCAAAAGTGAAAGTAAAAATAACGCTGTATCAATAGGTTCGTTCGGGTACTTTTTTTGCAAGCGTCAAATTATTTAAAATTTGCTGAGGCTCTAGTTATAGTCATACGTAAAATGCAACAGAAAAAGTTGGAACAGTATGAAAATGATTTTTTTTTTTCGTTTAGGTGGTCATAGCGAAAATTCTGTCAGAAAAATATTACCCTACGAAAACATAGCCACAAATCAACCACCACTGATTGGATTCCATTAGAAAAAAAATTCCTGACAACAGTAAAGAAATGAAATATTTCAGTGGAATGATCTGCTTTTTTGTTGTGGAATCGACTGAGAAATAGATCGGAAAAAGTTTTTCGTACGGAAAAATGAAGAAATTAGTTTTCTAGAAATTTTAAAGATTACCTCTTACTACCTTTATAATTCATAAGCAACATTTTAAAACCGAGATTGAGTTCAACCAATAATATTAATTGGTCTAAAAAGGCAAAAGAACATTTTTACGGTTTCGTTTAACTAGGGTCTAAGAAACTTTGCGAAGAGAAAACTGAGAACATTTAAAAAAAATGAGAGAGAAATCCACATCCCCTCTTTTCAATTTTTCGCAACTTTCTACTCGCCGAATTTCGACTTGCCGATAAATGAAAACTGACAACTAAGTGACAGCTCAAAAGTTTGACAAGTAAAACTCTATTTATTGGGACGTTCGGATACCTAGTTAATGTAAAACGTCAACTAGATTGGTCGTGACTGAATCCGAAAGCGTTGACTAAGCAAATTGAATAGTTTTTGTATTCTCGCGGTCAGCGTTACCATTGTTTGATTTTGGCCTTTTATATTTGAAAAATGCCCTTCATAAATCTTTAAAAAAATTGTTATTTTCAAATAAGTACATTAAAAATGTAGCACGCCTGACAATCACTACACTATTATAGTGTTATGCGAACTAATGTTTGTTAAATATCGTGTGAAAACTCTAAATTACTAGAGTGCCCTTAGAAATAAGACCTTTTTCTCTCATCACCCCTTTTTGCGACTCCTCAAAATTCTGCAACGGCCATTCTGTTTATTTTTAATTTGACTCTTCGAAATGTCAACTGCGTACGCAGGCAGGATTTTCTTGACTAGATTGGTCGGCTTCCCCTCCATAAACGTCAACTGCAAAAACTATACACATGAGCACTCTGGGCCAATAAAAACTGAGACGCATCTAGTCAGACAGCTGTCAGACTTACTAAACTACGAATCCGAATGTCCCTATTTTCGACTTCAACGATGTCGGAGGAAGAAGTTGTAATAATTGAACGTTGTCGTAGAATATATCAGCGCATTCAAAATTGTATGTTTATTAGGTATTTAGCTTATACCTACAAAATTCAATTCCAACTTATTTTGTAGATGGTGCATTTAAAGAGAACCCTGTCAAAAGCCAAAATGACATTTCTCCAACTTTTTTGTCAAAAACCGGTCAGGTATTTCTCTTGAAATTGAGAGATTTCTCTCTCGGTTTATGAGATTTGAAAATTGTCAAATCTCTAAAATCGAGAGAGAATTCTCTCAATTTCAAGAGAAGTACCTGATCGGTTTTCTCACAAAAAGTTTAAGAAATGTCATTTTGACATAATTGTAAAATGCAGCATCTACAAAATAAGTTGGAATTGAATTTTTTACAAGCTAAATACCTATTAAACTTTCCATTTGAATGCGCTGATATGTTCTAGGAGAACATTCAGTTATAACTTGTTCCTCTGATGTCGTTGAAGACGAAAATAAATAGTTATACTTGGCCAACTTTTGAGCTGTCAATTAGTTGGCAGTTTTCATTTTACAGCAAGTCGAAATTCGGCGAGTAGAAAATTACGAAAAAATGAAAAGAGGGGAAATGATTTTTCTCTCATTTCTTTAAATTTTCTCAGTACGTGGTCGCATTTGCACATTTTTTTAGCAAATTTTAAATAATTTTACGTTTGCAAAAAAGTACCCGAACGAACCTAATGTGACTAGTGCATATGTCAACAGAAACAATGTTTTTTTTTCTTTTAAGGTTACAAGGCCACAAGCTTATGCTGATCGGATATAAAAATTATTCGAACACTAACAAGAAGTAAATAATGTTGCCCAAACCATCCAAATAATATTCATGAATACATTTTTAAATGCAAACTACAGCTGCCCGAATGCATATACATTGAAATGAGTTCTTAATTTCATATACAAACTAAAGTCATAAATGACATAAATAAAAACAATTTCCTCAAGGACGACTCGGCTGTTAAATATTGATTGATTTTATCCCAATCCGAAATGATATAAGGAGCCGGAATATTTTTTGTTCTCTTGTTCATTTCTAAATTATTTAATAATTAAATAACTTTTAAAAATTTTACTTACATTTTCTCTGCTGGCATTTTTCTGCAGCGCGGCAACAAAAGAAAAACACATGTACTACTGACTGACTGTACATTTTTTTTTATAAACTCCAGTGCTGCCGAACTTCAGCAGTGATAATGCAGTTCTTTTACAATAATGAATGATTGCAGTGATACAGCATTTAAATATTTATGAACTCTACCTTTTTATCTTCAACTGCTTAGAGGGCGCATTAACCAGTGGCAAGCCAGCGTGACCGTTGTGCGACTAAAGTTGCATTTTCCTTTATTTATTTATTTATTTATTTGTTCGGACCTGTTGCGCCAAAAATAATTATTATTATTATTATTATTATTATTATTCACCTCTGAAGACCGTCTAGACAAATAGAAAGAGCCCCCAAAAGCGCTTTCTGTCTTCCGACAGTCCAAGGATATTTCTGGCGAAAATTCGCTTTTGTATCTATACACAGCCATGTTTGGCGTGGAATAGGCTCTCACCGTTGCCGCTTTTGTATTTAAAGAACTATCTGCCTTTGCTTTGCTAAGAAGCTTTGATAAACCTCTTGCAAGGCTTTGCTTTGTCCTCCCCTATTTGTTGACTTACTTCTTTCGCTGCTTCTTATGAAATGTTTGTACTCCTTTTCAAGGCAAAGCGGCCATGCTTTCAGTCACCTCCCACAGCTTCATTAGATGTAAGTTTACATATGATCAGGTAAACTGCATTCACCATCGTCAAAGTTTAACAATATAAACCACGCCGGTAGCGGTTCTACTGAGGTAGCTCCTCCGAATTATCACCACCCCAACGCGACTCTCCTACTGTCCGCAACAAGCTCTGCAGTTCCCTCAACCAATTCCAACGATACCATTTCATTCGCAAAGCAACTCCTTGTCGTAAAAACAACTCACTGCGTCTCTCTCTCTATAGGCAGATTAAATTGACTCGATAAATTCAGATGCTCCCAGAATGGGCTACAGCGAATTGTCAATTTCAGTCCAAATTGCCGCCACCCACCCTTACATACCTCATCGGGTTCAGGAGTTCAGCACATTTAGCAAAAGTAAATGTATTGAAAAAGTTTGACAGGACTATTCACTTGGAATGCTTTAAGCAGTAAAAACCCTCCAAGCAAAAGGACAAGCAACGGAAAAAAAAAAAACTTTCCACATTATTGGCCGGAAATTTATGTGTTAATTTTCCTATTTCTCACTTTTAGTCCGATTTTCGTCCTTTTTGTCGTCCGCAAACTTTTCCACCATCGAATCAGAGGTGAAATGCCATGGAAAAGGCCAACAATGTCCCTTTCATCATGTGTCGTCCGCCGTCCGGTGTGAAAAGTAATTTTTCTTAAATACACAAAAGGTGCAAACACAAGCCGGAATGGACAAACAAAAAGGACGAAAGAATGATTATTATAAATGAGTGTGAAGGAATTTCACCGAAACCATTTTTTTTTTCACTTTGGTTTTTTCGCGCGCTGTCCACCAAGTGTGAATGGCAGTCGAGGAGGCGCTGCGAGCAAAAATAACAAACCCAATTTTTCGTGATCCTTTTGTTCTAGGAATTTTAATAAATTACCCACACCGCCCAGCGGAGGATGTTTTTAACTTGTTTTCGCTGTCGTCTCTTTTTTTGTTGGCAAGGTCCGCGCCACAAACCAATCATCTGGATCACAAATAGCAATTATCCAAATCCCTTGTTGTTTTTATTTCACGGCTGTTCTGTTCAATGGCTCCCGCATGGAGTAAGACGTGAGCGGGAATAGAAGACGTACAAATTGGACAACTGACCGAATACCAAATATCCACACCCATCCGCCTCCTCAACTAACAGCAACCCCGAGCAGGAGACCATCTGCAGACAGACAGAAATTTACCACAAACATACACACCCGTTGGATTCGACGACGCTTCTCAAGAAGGATGAGCCATAGGATACGGATACAGATACAGATACGGATATGTATGGTTTTTCAATTTTAGGTAGGACACACCGACATTATTGGGCGGGTAATAAAAATAAAAATTCCAATCAATCGCCAACAGAAATTTTTCTTGTTTCCCGAACTTCTCCAGACTCATTTGCTTCTCATCACGGTGTAGTCCTGGCGCTCAATTTATGCTCGCACTCATTGTTCATGGCAAGACGGTTGGTATGAGCGAAGGATTTTAAAAAGTTCTGCATTCTGGACGTCAGAGTGGAATGACGCCGGCGGCGCTAAACCAAAGTATTGTTTTTTTTTTGGTGGAACGTTGATGACACAAGGACACTGTGTCCTCGGAGAAAGTCCGGTCAGATTCAGGAATCATCTGAATAACTCCTCGCTTACAGGAAGATGTCGTGTTTCGTTCTTCTTCTTTTTTTTTTTGTTTTGTCATCGTCGTCGTGGTTAGTGGAAAACTTTTACGATAACATTCTCTGGGATGTTTCCTTTACAAGCGACATTGTAATCTGTGGTGTATGTTCGCATAACTGCGACACGACCAAAACAGCGGACCAGGAACCTTTAGGTTTTTTTTTTTTCGTTTCTTGGCTGTAAGGAATTTGTAGGCTGTGAATAGCCACATTCTAAAAGCTTCCATGTGAAAGTGACCGAATAGAGCTGATGATAACGGCTGGCAACTGGACAGCGACTTATTTCGCTGGAAATGAGAAAGTCACCCATTGCGGCCGCTATTTTATTGTTAAGTGTTAACTAACGCTGAACAATATTGAAATGTTTAACGATTACGACGTGGTACGAAAGGAAAATGAAAATGATCCAGAGAAAGTTTATTACAAAGTGTCAAAGGAAAAATGACATATAACTTGTGTGTAATTTGGTACAATAGATATGAGAAATATTTAAATATAAAAAAGAAATGTACTAGATTCGCAGCAACAAACATGTGCTAAGTTTAGATTTAGCGTCGAGTCTGTAATAGATCTTACTTACAGTCTGATACGCCCTCAGCAGATTATTTTTTATGACTTAAATTAAGGTAATTTTGTGAATGTTGTGCTGGCAATACTGAAAAAATAAAAAGATGGTTTTCGGTGAGAATGAATTTCTTCGCACATGAAAGTTGAAACGCAGAAGATTGTCAATTGAGTTAACTTCAATTTCCACGACAATTAAAAAGTCTGCCTCTAAAGGATATAATTTTAGATAAGTGAGTGTTATTGGAAAGGTTAGGCTAGGTTTGTGGGCTGGCAAGGGAACTGGGTGAATACTGACCCATTGTGATGCCCATCGGGGAAACCATTATCCTTACCTATTATAACCATGTCTTGAAAAAAAAAAAAACTTTAATAAATTTAACTCGCGCTGAGCTGCTGCATACAAACGATCCCGTGGATTTGGTAAAACTCATTATCTTTGGTATCGATGTACTGGAAAGTTCGTCTAGATCGTGGAAGGTGTGTCCCCGCAGTGTCATCGAGCCGATGAACTTTATCACAATTCTAATGTTATAACATTTTTAAATACCTTCTTAATGAAATGTGGTAATCGCAGCTATCGATTAATTTTAAATTTGAATTTACGTGGAAACTTTTTTTACTTAATATCTGCACCAAAATTTCGCACTACTGCATTTCGTAGTTTTTAAATAAGTTTATTTTATAAACTTCCTCAATCGATCAGGACTATAACAATGCCTGGAATTGCCTTAAAACCTATAAAACCTTGACTTTTAAATTTGAATTATGTTAAAATATAGATATAGTCTGATATTCTGGTTTAATTTTTAATTTTTAAGGTTTAACTTTAATATCAGTTCATTTTTTAGTTGTATAATAAATAAATCTTTAGGAAATTTATTTCTTTGTAGTAAATTAGGAATCTTTATTTATTTAAAACTATTTTCAGACAATACAGAATGTTTTATACTATAATTAATGCTATAATTTAATTTAAGCTTTAAGAACTATTGTTAACTTATTATGAATTTATAAGAAATAAAATTAATTATCTATTCAAGTTCACGTTACAACTTGGCCTGGAAATACCTAGTTGCCCATAAAAGAGACAGCAAAATGGTCGTTTAGCTACGAGGATAAACTTGACATCTTAAGCCAAGGGACTTATACAATTACTATACAACTCTCTGATTTTGACATAAAATTTAATATTTAGGCTAGTACTCTGATGGAGAGAGCTAAGTATATTTTCTCATAAAAACTATACCCATCTTAAGACTGCGAAGACTGGTTAAAAAAAAAAAAGAGAAGGAAACGGAACAGGAGTCAGAACAGGCCAAGTGCGAGTGTCACTCGCGCACCGAAGGTTCCGTATTTGGCTAAAGTCCAACACATCAGATATTATTTGAAATCTATATCATTCAATCTTTCCCCTCTTCTTGAATTCATCACAATTTAGTTTAATTTAATTACTTAATATTTTTACTCTCAAAAATTACTCGCACATTTTCATTTTCTAATTATTACCTAGTACCCAACCCACGCCAATTTTCCATTCTGTATGCGATCTGTCCCAATTAAAAACTATTGTTCTGTACTCCCCAAAAAAGTGTATTATACTCCCCAACGAAATTAGCAAGCGGGAACCCTGGTGCTATACCACCATCCACCAGTGACTCTCTTCTGTCCTTGATGGGGTCAACTGTGCACAACTGCGTAGTAGAGATTAAAACTTATGAGAGCAACGTTTTTTACATGGTAAAATTATCTTTTTTGAAAATATCTTGTAAACTATTAACTTTTCGGCAAAACAGTATTCAGCACATATATTGATAAGAACATGATCTACAAAAAAGGAATTTATGTATTTTTTTGTGAATCAAGAAATAAACCGTTTTTTGGGCGAATGTAAATATTTTTTTCACCAGATTACTAATTAATCCAAAACCAATCGATGTATTCCTTCCATTGGTATTTGTCGTTTAACTAGAGGTTATACCGGATGTTGTGTGTAAATTTTAGCCTCCTATGTCAATCGGTTCTTGAGATAGACCTGGTAACAAAATTGGCTTAGTGGGTTCGGACAGACAGACAGACAGACAGACAGACGGAGAGACATCCGAGCGAAACTAATAAGGTTACGTTTTTTCCCTTTGGGTACGGAACCTTAAAAACTAACTAAAAGGCGTATTTTTTAGAGGTATAGAAATTTAAGTTGGCAACACTATTTTAGCTGGCGGCCATTTTGTCAGCTGTCAAGTGATTTATTTTAAGTTTGGTTTGGCATTTCAACATAAATAGACTGACACCAGAACAACGCTTCAAAATTGTCAATTTTCATCAGCGAATTTTGTTTAACGATGAATCTCACTTTTGGTTACGTAAATAAACAAATCTGCCGTTTTTGGAGTGATGTACGTTGATACACCGTGACATCTACAAAAACTGACTATTTAGGGTGCTTTATGGGTTTGTGGAATAATTGGTCCGTACTTCTTCAAAAACGATGCTGGCCAGAACGTTACAGTCAATTGTGACCGCTATAGAGCCATGATTACTTACTTTTTCGTTCACCAATTGAACAACCATCATGTGCAGGAGCTATGGTTTCAACAAGACGGCGCAACATGTCACACCAGCTCGGGTCACAATTGATTTACTGAAGGAAACGTTTGGTACCCGCATAGTTTCACGTTGCGGACCCATGAATTGGCCTCCAAGGTCGTGCGATTTAACGCCGCTTGACTATTTTCTGTGGGGATATGTGAAGTCGCTAGTCTACGCCGATCAGCCCGAAACGATTGACCACTCGGAGGACAACATTCACCGCGTTATTGCCGATAGACGGCCACAAATGTTGCAAAAAGTCATCAAAAATGTTACCTCCAGATAAGGCTACTTCCGAGCCAGCCGTGGCGGTCATATGCCAGAAATCATATTTAAATTATAATCCCAGAAGATTATCTTTCGAGTAAAGTAAATTTCATGTCAATTTAAAAAATCATCTTGGTTTTATTCCATTTCAAAGTTGTATACCTACCTCTAAGAAAAACACCCTTTATTAATAAATGATGCACAAAACAAATACCTACGTTAAGCAATTCGATTTATTATAGCTAGTTACAAATTAAATTAAACTATTTTTACTGGAAAACTTAAATACAAAATATCAAAATATGTCAATATGAAAAAAAAACACCGCCGTCGGCGTAGATGTAGTCATCTCTTTCAATATCGCGTCTTTTAGTTTCGGTTAAAGCATTTTGATGATCCGGTTGAATTTTGCAGCATATATTTGAAGAATCCTGGAACATAGCTTCGACATTAAATATGATTTATTTAATTATTCAAACAATAAACTAAAACAAGTTGCTATTCTTAGACGTTTTTAGTCAAGAGGGTCTATTTTTCCTGTCCTCATCCGTAAAATGTTGAATTCACAAACGACCAGGAAACTTTTCACACAATAAGGCCATAATTGGTCGTGTGGCTTGTTGCCCCGTCTTCGTGGGACCACATATCGTCCAAGTCATGATCTTAAATCGCCGGTCAAAAAAGTGAGGTTAACGACACGTTCAATTGCTGCTAACGCGCGCGGTAAAATCGATAAACTCGGATCATCAGCAACACATGCACTTGCAGCAACAATATTTTCGACTAAGCGTGCATAGCGATGATGCACAGGTCGTACGACATCAGTAACGCTTCCACTCTCTTAAAATTTCTTCACAATTTTACCGATTGCTTGCGTAGTCTTGCGTAGACTATGACGACCACAAACATCGCGTAATGCACGAAAAGTGGCTACGTTTAAATCACCACTTTTGTACTAAGTTCGATTGTTAAGCGATCCATTATTGTAAATGCCAACCATTCTATTAATATTATAACACTTCAAATGGCAGCTGAGTTTGACAGGTGTCAAATGCCAGCGCTACCAACTTGAAACCACGAAATGAATGACTGTACTTCGAAACTTTGTTTTATTCCATTTCAACATCGACCCTTCTATTGGGAAACTCATTAGTTTAAATAAATATTTATTGACAAGTTCTAACCTCACTTTTCTTCTCTTTTCAGGTAACTTGATAAAACATTTAAACGCTGTAAGTTGAAGGAGGAGCAAATGGTCCTTGTTTAGGAACTTCCGGAACTTGACATGATCTGCGCGGTAACTGACCGACTCTCAAAAACGTTATGCTTTAACAGAAAATTCTCCGATCACTAAAAGAGAACCATGGGTTAGCAATAGCCCACCGAACTGCCAAAACGGCCTAAAGTGGTATACGAAGGGTTCCAAAATGGACTCGGGTCTCGGGTATGGGAGCTGGCATACATGGGGCTAAACCGCAAAGTATCAATACCTATGGGGAAAAGCCCCAGTGTATTTCAGGAGGAGCTCCATGCTATTAAAGAATGCGCAGACTTCACAAGTTTTTCAGGTATAAAAGGTGCGAACATCCATAAATTCACAGATAGTCAAGCAGCTATAAATGTCCTTAGCTCACCAATCATTGTCTCAAAGTCAGTCATGAACTGCTTCAATGCCCTCCAAACTCTTGGCTCCAGAAATAAAACCGTTATATGGTGGGTTTCGGGACACGAGGATATTGAAGGAAACGAAAAAGCTGACCAACTTGCTAGGAAAGGGTCAGAGAACCGTTTTATATGACCAGAACCTTTCTGCGCCGTCACCAAATCAGCGAATATCTCCTCTATAAAAAGCTGGTAACACAAAATGTGTATCAAACAATGGGAATAAAGCCAAGGCCTCAAACAGACCAAAAAGGGAATCCTGCCATTCAAAAAAAAAAAAGGCCAAAAAAATTCTAAGCCTCAGAACAGAAGGCACGATATCAAAAACCTTGTAAACAAAATGCATATAGTCAGCTCCCCGGAGTGCCGGCTATGTTTCGAAGAAGACGAAACAGCTGAGCACATCTTGTGCAAATGCCCAGCTCTATCCAGGACTAGAAGGAATTTTTTCTTTACTAAGTCCGGAAGAACTGAAAAAGTCCTCTGCTGAAAACATTATAAGCTACATTAGGGAAGTGGAAACTTTGCTAGCCTGAACTATTTTCTGTCAATCTTCGGCACAATAGATCTTTTAGGTCGACGTGCCTTTTTATCGCCTTGCCGAGTCAGAAGTTAAAAAAAAATAGGTTAATTGTGTCCCTTTCTCTAAACAACGTTCCTTTCGGTCGCAAGCTCTCGTCCAACTCTTCTGTACTATTCAGTTGGTGACGAACGAGTAAGTGGAAGTATAAAGTATACGCAGCTCGTGTCAAATTGGCCCAAAACTTTGGATTGACAATGTAATGGACTTCAAGTAGAAGATCCTTACCAATTGTTGTTTGGTAACATTTGTATTTGAAGAGGTCACTCAAAAAAAAAACTTCTCACTCTCACTTCTTTAACTTCAAAATCACCCAAGTGAATAATAAAATTCAACCTCATTCACATTCAGTGCGTCGCGGTTGCCGTCAGATGTAGTCCCCATCTCACGTCAAGTTAGTGTGTTTTTTTTTTTTATTTCAAAATCGCACGGATATCCTTTTTTGTTTAATTATGGTCTAAATTAAAATATTCAAACCCGTCTCATCCCCGAGCGAACTAAGGAAATCCTCTACTATACGCAAGGACAATGGCAGAAAATAATGCGGAAATGAATAAACGTCTCGACTTTTGCCCATAAAATACAGCCGACCGTCTTAAGATATTGGTAGCCCCACCCTTTCACCAAAGTACAAAAAAACAAACACACACCCAAGAAAGAAATGAATTTGAATAACAAAATTATCATCTCGAACTTTCCACCTTCACGAGGATTTCTTCCTTTTTTTTCTTATACTTATCTGCTCGGCGAGACAAAGGACAATCCAACACACCTTCAACCCCAATCTCCGGTACAAGATTATTAACACTCCACTAAATATGCATTTCTTAGGAAAGGAAAAAATAACACAGGACTTTTGGTTTGGTGTTTTTTTTTTTTTTTTTTTTTTTTTTTTCTCTGCAAAAAAGGACCCCCTGTGGAAAAACCAACAAAAGTGCAAAAGTAAAAATGGATGCAATCGTGCTGTTTATCTAGGTACACCCCCACTTGCGTCACGTGTTGTTATTCCAATTCCAGAGAAGTTTTCCTCTCGAACGAAGGACACATTTGGGTGTTTTTCTTTCGAATGGAGGAAAACTCCTTAATGGCACTTCTCCAGTCGACGACTGCCACACGACTCCCTGGTCCCTGCTCCAAGCGAGTGGTTTATGTTTACTTTTGGCTTTGCCTTCGGAGCAGTTCTCTCGCATGCGTTCTGCGATCGAGTTCCACCCACGATACTTTGTGCCGCTCATTCATGGTATTTTTGGCGCCAATCTGACTTGGGTTCCACATTTCTTTTGGTCTCTCAATTAATGGTATCGACGGTGGACTGGACAAGAGCTCCACGTGCTGTGGGAATCTCCAAACTGTATTGTTTTGGTTTTTTTTTTTATTTTTTTCGGCTGTGGCGCTATCCCTACTAAGGAGGGCTGTTCCTTTTCATCTGCGCTATATATAACTTTTGAGGGTTGTTCCACAACGGAATGCTAAGTGGCCTGGCCAGCCAGCGGGATCCTGGCATTTCGTTGTTGGCTCCCAAATCGGTTGTTTGGTGGGTTTTTTAATCGTCCGATGGGAAAAGGATTTTTTTCTTGTTCTTGTTGTTGATGCTGTTCGCCTTTATCCTGATGATGGTGTGTTGATGGTTTCTTTTTTCCTTTGAAGTGCGAACGCTTAAATGATGTGTGATATAAATACCAGATGGTTATTGAGGGTGGGACGCGACCACCGACAGAGTAATTGTGATGATTTTTAATGTGATTTTTAGCGGCGCGTTTTTTTTTTTTTTTTCTCGCTCAGCGAGTACGTGCGGGGTTGATTTTCACGCGAGACATGTGATTGTGAAATAATTGAGTGAGGATGTTAATTTAATAGTGCTGTGGTAAGCAACCAAGTTGCATTTTTTTTTACTGTGATTGTGATAGGAAGATAAAAGGAAAGTGGGACTTAGCGAAAGTGTAGACTGAGTTGTTTATAAAAATAATCACACAAAGACCTTTTTAGGAAATTGACTCATCAAGATTGTAGGAGGTCAGTTTTGGAAAATAATGTAAGTTTGTTGATTACCATGCAAATTTTGGGTTTACCTATATTAATTTGTATTAAAACTGTCATAAAGGCCTCAGTGGAGAAACTGTACAAAAATCCACTCTGCCACTCATCAAACGGATTGAAGAAGCTGCACGATGTTCGTCAGCATTTTTCCATTTTTTTGCCGGAGCTGCTTGCATTTGAATTAATTTTATGGAATTCAAGGTTCCAAATATGTAGTAGGTTGCAATTGTGTTTTCTTCGCTCAACGCTAATTAACCATCGCTTAGGACTCTCTAACTTGGATGATAGTCCCCGCACTGTAAAGTAAGAAAAATAAATATTAGTTGGACATTGGTTGCCCTTGATTCGAAAATATGAATACGTATGTCATGATCGTTTAGATCTTAATTGGTGTGCACATTAAACAAAGTCTCAATACCTAAGTGATTACTTGGCAATAACAAAACATAATAAATAAAGTACATTAAACATTGCCACCATTACTTAAAATTAATAGGAAGCTATTTTTAAAAGAAAATCTGCTTAGACTAAATTCGATCATATCGCAAACGGTATTTGTTTCTCTTAAGCACCTAGATAATGATTCATTTGAAGCATAATTTGTTCTGTGATACGGAATATAAAAAAAACAATCGGTTTCTAAGCATCCTCGCAGGAACATTAAAGTTAATTAAGGCCTAAATATCGGAACAATCAATATGATTAGCCAATACATCACGAATGAAGAAGAATTTTCTTCGAATATTAAGAGGCAAGATACCAAATCATTTGCATCTTGTTAGTAAGGCATAACAATATCCCAATGAAGCCTTTTCACTAATACCCTAGTAAAACGTTTCTGTATTTTCTCTATTCTATATGAGTGAACTTCAAAAAAGGGCACCAAATAGTACTACAATATTCAAGAGTAGATCCAACAACCGCAAAAAACTGTCATTTCAAAGTGTGAGGATCTCAGAACTCCTTTGAAATGCGACAGATAAATCCCAGTTTTAAGAAATCCAGTTTTTTTTTTATCAAAAACTAGCTGTACCAGCCCGGCTTCGCCGCAAAATCTGGTTTCTGAACAGTTGATGGAAAGAAGAATTTAAGAAATTTGCTGTCTTGTAGGGGACAAATTTTCCTTTTTATTTGATAATCGTTGAAAGGAAAAATCATCGAAAGACATTGCAGATGTATAATGTATTTGATATTGCACAATATTATTGTTCGCCTGTCGATAACATTGCAAGGTTGTGCAATATATTGTAGAAAATCAAAATGCTTTGAATAATATTGTTCATTTATATTTCAAGTGTCGATAAAGAAACATCTCCGCGAGTCAGTGGCGTAGCGTGGGTTAGTGCCGCCCGGGGCAGACCCAATTTATGCCGCCCCTATTAGTTTTGCACACACTAAGACTTGGTAACATTTTTAGATACATTTTACCAAGTTTCTACTAAATTTCTTTTTGCAGTGCTATGCTTTTTTAAAAAAACAGGAAGGGCCCAGGTGATTAGATAGATTAGATTAGATTAGATTACGTTTATTTAGCTTGTGTGCTTTTTCAAAAACATACTACATTTATAAGCTTATGTTACATTTTTTAAATTTAATAATTATTTTTTACATATATTATCACTGCTCTCCTAAATCTTGCAAGGTTTGTTTCTATTTTTACATTATTTGGAAGTTCATTGAAAATTTGTACGCCTTTATAAAATAACGTGTTTGGTGTTCTTGCGTTCCTAAATAATTGCACATTGAAGTTATTTTTATTTCTTAAGTTATATATTTGTACACTAGCTCTTGTTGTTAACTTTATACTTAAATAACTGGGCAGCATATTGTTTTTTTTTATTTTAAATACAAAAATAAGTGTACTCGTAACTATCCTTTGTCTTATGTTTAACCATTTTAGTGCTTCCAGCATACTTCGAATGTATGTATATCTACTACAGCATAAAATGGAACGCATTGCTTTGTTTTGTAATTTTTGTAAACTATTTAACATACCTGAAGATCCCACCAATAGTATTGTTGGACAATACCTACTCAAAATGGGGTCTTACTATAGTATTATATATCTTTATTGCCGTTGGAATACATAGCTTATTTGTTATTCTCCGAAAGAAACCGATTTTTTTGGCTATTTTTCTACATACATTTTCGAGATGCTTTTTAAAATTAAGTTTGCTGGCCATTATTACTCCTAAATATTTTATTTGCTTTACACATTCAAAATCTTCTATTTGGCGTATCACATTATTTTCAGGTAATAACAGTATTTTCGTTTTTTCTACATTTAGCTTAAGTTTATTCATATTCAAGTAAGTCTTAATATTATTTATTTTTTCAGTTAGTTTTCTAATACAATCACAGAGTTCATCTTCATCGACATATATAAGCCCATCATCAGCAAAAAAATGTATTCTAGAATATTTAATTGTGTTTTTCAAATCATTAATATACAATAAAAACAGAAGTGGACCCAGTATAGAACCCTGGGGCACTCCCAAATCTGACTCTATAGCTTCTGATAACTCATCGTTAAATTTCACAACTTGCTTTCGCCCTAGTAGATAACATTTAAACCACTCATATTCAACACCTCTTACTCCGTATCCATATAGCTTATTCAATAATATTTCTCTATCTACCGTCTCGAATGCTCTCTTCAGGTCCAGAAAAACAGCTGCTATCTTCTTATTAGCGTGTAGTTTCTCTTTCCAGTCCGCTATAACGAAGTTTAGAGCGGATTCACACGAATGTTTTCGACTAAACCCCGATTGTTCTTCGATTAGTAGGTATGTTGTTTTCTTCTATGTAACTCTCAAGTTGTACTTGCACTACCTTCTCCAAAATTTTTTCATGCAAGGGGAGCATATTAACCGGTCTAAAATGCTCGCTTTTATTTGAATTTTCAACTTTTGGCACAGGAACTATTACCGAAGTCTTCCAATTTTTTGGGAAAACTCCACTTGTTTTGCAAAAATGATTCTCTCGCATTTTTAAAGGAAGAAGGGAGCCTATCAAGTGATAAACTTGACCCTGAACATTAAATTAAGGCATAAAATGACCTTCGAAAAATCGCCTTGCTCCAAATGAAGTCATTTGGAAAGGTGCATTATACAACCGTACATTTTGTAGAAAGTGCTGCGAGAATTCCTGATTGTCACTTAGGAGGACAGCGCCACGCCCCCACCACATATGAAACAAAATTGGCTTCTCCATTGATCAATAATAGATGGCGTTACGTTGCGTGTCTATCTGACAGTTCAATTGTGATACGATATGTTACATTCAAATTTGATTCTTTTTTTGGTTGTTGCCAAAATAAATAAATACAAAATGAAAAAAAAAAAAAGACTTGCAAAAATCAAAAAAAAAACCTGCCGTAACACGCTGGGTGGTCAAAATAAGACATTTTGAAATTCGGATTTTTTTTTGTTAACCCTTAAAATACCTTTCCAACAAAGTATAAATCATCAACATCGGTTCTGCCAATCTCGAGTTATGCGATTACATCGCTTCGGACACTTTCTTTTATATATTATATAGATGACCCCATGGTCTTTTTTAAAGTTTACGATTGAAAGCAACGCGCCGTTTGAATAGTTTCGACAAAACGTTAAACTTTGACATTTTTTTAATATTTAGGTGTAAGGAATTAATTAAACACCAATTCGATAATCTGATAAGATCTTCTTGTGATAACATCGAATCTTGTTCAGTTTTTATTAATCGAAAGACTTTCAAATCATCCGCATTTTAGAATTAAAAAATGCGTTGGGTATATCATTTATAAATAACAAGAAAAGAAGGGACCAAGATGGCTTCCTTGAGGCACGCCCGAGGTTACATTTATATCTGAAGAGAAAATGTTATTAATACGAAAATACTGAATACGGCTTTTTAAGTATGCTTTTATCCAGTATAAAAAGTTAGAGTGGAAACCTGTTTTATTTAACTTCAAAAGTAATATATTATGATTAGCACGATCGAATGCTTTGGAGAATTCTGTATATACAACGTCTATTTGATGCCCTCTTTCAAGTCCATTTAAAATGTAATTAGAAAAAATTGTAAGGTTTGTGCTAGTGGATCTACCAGCAATAAAACCATGCTGACAGGAAGAAATACTCGTAGTACTCTTAAGAATTTGAGTTAATCTTACATTAACCAGTTTTCCAAAAATTGTGGGAATTGTAGTAATCTTACAAATAGGCCGATAGTGAGAAAATTCCTAATTTATAAATTGTAGTTATTAGAGAACATTTCCACTTATTTACAAACTCACCCAGTGTTGCCACTAAAAAAAATGAATCCGGTCAAATCTGACCGAATCACCGATTTTAATTTTTTTAAATCCGGTCAGAAAATCCGGGCAAAAGATAAAATAAGAATTTTTGACCAGAATTCCGGTCAAAACTAGAATGGGTATAGTAATATATTTTAACTAAAAATAGAAAACAAAAATGATATTATATTATTTCTATAGGTATTTAGTTTCTTTATTTTTTCAAACTAATCTTAAATCTAATAAAACAAAAAAGGAACTTTCAATTCAACTCAGTCTTCCAAAATGTTATTGAAAAAATATATAAATTTATAAATTATTAAAAAATTAATCATCTTCATCGCTCTCAGAATCGCTTGAATTATAATTTTTATACACCTCGTTTGTTCCTATTTTTTACGATTTCATCAGGAATGGGGCTATTGTAGCAACCAAAATTAGGTGGGAGATTATTTCTAATCATAAGAATGCTTTTTAAAACAGTTAATTTCATTTTATTTCTGTGTTTTGTTTTTATAAGAATTAGTTGGCTGAAAATCCGCTAAAATCTGCATTTGAAATTGGTAAAACTAACACCGAAATAGCAAAATATGCTAAATCGTGGAACGGATTTTCGTCAGCTGCGTCTCTAAAATGTATAACTTCACACCAGAAAGCTTTTGTACTATGCGTTTGCTGCCAATCGTTAAGCGACAAATTATTCAACTGAGAACAAATGTTTTCTAAGGTCAACTTATCAACTTGCATTTCTTTTAAAATTGAGAGAAGTGATTTCTTTGTTGGTTGCATACATTCATCAATGGACAAAAATCTTATCAGTTTTAAAATATTTTTTTGTTTTGCAATTCAATGATAAGTTTTATAACAAAATGTTTACAATTGTTACGAAAAACTTGAATTTGTTCTTCTGTAATTTTATTATTGGATTGAAATTCATAAATAAGTTCTTCGCATTCAATCCCTAAATATGGTCTTAACTGAAGATTAGCGTTCTTAATGTCAATATTTGTATTGATAATTTCATCATCATACGTTTGCCTTAAAACTTTCTTAATCATACTCAAAATTAAAAATTCCAGGTCTTGCAGAACTTTTTCACTTTCAAATAATTTGTTTACTCGTTGTATTTGTTGTAAAATTGGTTTGAGAAAACAAAAATAAAGGTAATTTATTTCGTTTTTATACAATTTTAAAAGATTTGTTACCTTAAAACAGTTTGCAATTTTTTCACACATTTCGAAATAAGTTTGAAGCTCGAAAAACTGTATTGAATTCTGGTAACAGCTGACTCAATAGACAACCAGCGAGTAGTGCAAGATTGCGTAATTTTTAATGGATTATGTCTATCATTAATTAACTTGAAAAGTCTCTGGTAATCATGTTGGCGACTAGAGGATCGGGAAAACCATGTGTATGTTTCACTAATAATGAAGTCGATTTCGGTGGGTGTAAAAGAAACAGCTACTGCTGAGGTAGCTAATTGCAGTGAATGGCAGACGCATGGTATTAACAGTATTTTGGGGTCTATTTCGCATAATTTAGTAATAACACAATTTTTTGTTCCAACCATAACATTGTCTGTACCTAGTCCACACATTTTCTCTCCCTTCTATGAGAACAGATAGTAAGGCCTCAACTATTGTACTTGCATCTTAAGCAACAAAAGTTTGAAGCTTCAGAAGTTTTGTTTTAATTGAATTTGAACTGTAACTATAGTATTTTATAACAATTGCCAAATATTTGATGACACTAACATCTGTTGACTCATCTTACAATCGGGCTAAACGGATTTTCCCCTATATCACTTTTTAACTGAGATTTCAAATAGGGGTACCAGGCGCTTTTCATTATTGATGTGCACTTGGTTCTGTGCATTTTAATGTTGGAAGAAATATCACTATCAGGAAAATTGGCTTGAAATAATTATTTTGTGAGGTGATCAACTGTTAATATTGAAGAGTGCTTTGCAATGAACAAGCATGTCCTTGTTTCTGCCTCGTGAACTTTTTGTTTTTTTTTTTTTGTTCCCTAATAAAACATTAAATACTGGCTGCTCATTTTTCGAAAAAGGCCTGAGCTGCGTTGATATGTTTCTTCGTTTTCATATGATCTTTCAATGCTGACAGTTTGGACTGCTCCGAAATTACATTGCAATATCTGCATGCCGCGTCGTCACCTTTTAAAATAAGCCATTCTTTAAAATTTGGATCAATGGCTCAGGCCTCTCTTGGCTTTTGAACGTAGTATTTTACTTTTTTGAAGTACCTGCAACAGCAAAATCTTCTTTCGATTGCGACGATAGACCACAACTATCGTCATCATTATCACATTTAATATCACTACAGAATAAATCAAGGTTTAGATCAAAACGTTTTTAAAATAAGCAATCAACACATTACATCGATTCTTCGTTTTTGTCAGGAACTTCTGATACAACCGTCGCGTCGGTTCCTCATTTTTTTACCTTTTGGAATTGGGGAGAGGTATTTAAAACATTCGTTATCCATTACAAAACGCACAAAACACTACAAATTTTATTGTTTACCTTTTAATTTTAATGAATAGCTATGCGAACAAATACCGTCAAGGTCGGGGAACACTACACAAAATAAAGCAAAGTAGGTACCTATTTAATCTTTTTTTAAGGTTCCGTACCCAAAGGGAAAAAACGTAACCTTATTAGTTTCGCTCGTATGTCTCTCCGTCTGTCTGTCTGTCTGTCTGCCTGTCCGAACCCACTAAGCCAATTTTGTTACCAGGTCTATCTCAAGAACCGATTGACATAGGAGGCTAAAATTTACACACAACATCCGGTATAACCTCTAGTTAAACGACAAATACCAATGGAAGGAATACATCGATTGGTTTTGGATTAAATAGTAATCTGGTGAAAAAAATATTTTCATTCGCCCAAAAAACGGTTTATTTCTTGATTCACAAAAAAATACATAAATTTCTTTTTTGTAGATCATGTTCTTATCTATATATGTGCTGAATACTGTTTTGCCGAAAAGTTAATAGTTTACAAGATATTTTCAAAATAGATAATTTTTCCATTTAAAATACGTTGCTCTCACAAGTTGTAATTTCTACTACGCAGTTGTGCACAATTGACCCCATCAAAGACAGAAGAGAGTCACTGGTGGCATACCACCAGGGTTCCCGCTTGCTAATTTCGTTGGGGAGTATAATACATTTTTTTGGGGAGTACAGAACAAAATAAAAGTAATATATTTTTAGTCAATAGTTTTTAATTGGGACAGAATGGAAAATTGGCCGTGGGTTGGGTACTAGGTAATAATTATTAGAAAATGAGATTCATGTGCGAGTAATTTTTGAGAGTAAAAATATTAAGTAATTAAATTAAACTAAATTGTGATGAATTCATGAAGAGGGGAAAGATTGAATGATATTATAGATTTCAAATAATATCTGATGTGTTGGACTTCAGCCAAATACGGAACCTTCGGTGCGCGAGTGACACTCGCACTTGGCCGGTTTTTTTTTATTTTTAACTTGTGTTTTTTTTTTCTCCTTCTCTTCTCAAACAAAGAAACGCAATATGTAGGTAGGTATAGTGAAAAAACGAAACTTCAAAGCAACAATGTGCAAAAACATAGCGGTACATATTCAGACAGATTCACTTCTTAGAAATCTTGCATCTCATACTTACGCACTTCCATTCAGTCTTATTGGAATGCATACAATCAGTCACAATTGGTGGGAGCAAATTTGACTGCTGCGAGGAGCCGCTGTATTCTAGGATTATTCACAATAAATTTATTTCTGTATGATATGTGAACGTGTTCGTTAACTATGGCGAAGTTCCATTCAAATTATAGAAATCTGCCTTTATGTCCAATCATATTATTTTTTCCGGTTAAATGATTTTTTTCGATTAAAAATCGGTTAGACCGGATTTCAAAATGTTCTCCGGTCAGCATGGCAACACTGCTCACCACTATTAAGGGAACGATTAAAAATATTTGTTAAAGGAACAGCAAATACTTACGCACACCTCTGTAAAATAATTGGAGCAGTTCCATCCATATCTATACGTGAGTCAGCCTTAATCTTAATTAAAGCTTGTTCAATTTCTGAAATTGAAAGATTTAAACTTCCAATGCTCAAAGTCTATCATAAGTTTAAGATTTTTTCGGCCTGCAAAATAATAATTCAGGTGATATGATTCAGATTTTAATATTCAATAGACTTGATTTCATAATAAAAGGCTTGATTTTAGATTTTTGTAATTGTTCAAAGAATTATTCGATTTCTTTTGAGATTTAGCACATAAGAATAAAGAAAATTTAGAATAATCATGAATTTAGCTTGGGGTATTTTTCTGAGTGTATGTTTCAAAAGTGAATGAAATGATCTGAGATGACGTCAATTGTATTCCCTCAGAATGTGTTTTGCAACACTGGTTCGTACCACTTTGAATGGCTAGTAAATTAACCTAGCTTGAGTTGTGGCAAATATCCGTTTCTTAAACCTGAATAGATTTTAATTCCATGAATGAGCAAGGTTTAAAAATTAGAAAAGTATGACATGTCCTCAGAAACGCTTCTTGAATTGATAAAGTATACACTAGTGAGGCTTTTCTCACCTTTCATGGTAATTGCAACACCGACTTCATTTTCAAAGGAATGTTAACCAAAGGTTCCTTCGACTGAAATTGTTTAGGTGGAAATCTGGGATATTTTATTCATATTTCGTTATACCTAACATTCGTTTTTGATGTTTTTAATTTTAACTTAATAAGGAGTTAGGTAGGTATCGTAGACATTCATTGTTATTTTCTTTTCACTACCAAATGACTCAAATTTGAAATAAAGGATAAAACAAATTTGTGTGTTTTTTTTTTTTTTTTCAAATGCTGTAAAATAATCAATCGATCCTCTAAAGCTGTTTTTACGTGTAAAAATTCGAATATCTTTGGACTATTTTCGTTTACAAAACAAGTCTTTAAAAAAAAAGAGCAAATGCAAGTATCACTTGGAAAAAGTTTTATTTTTTTGTAATAGTTTCTTATATTTTTCAGGACTTAAGCACCAACCTCATAAGTAAATTTTATTAACAACAGCCGTGTTTTATTATCAGCCATGATCTATATAGATCATCGATTTACATGCACTTACAACAACAGCATATGATCCTGCTTCTCATCGAGATCATGAACCATGATCTGAAAATTATTTCTACTATTGCTCGCAGCGCTGTTTGGCGCTGTTTGTTTCTTTCTTGAATGTTGGTGTGCCTGTAAAAGTTAGCCACACAGTCACGTTGCCAGACTAAAAAATTCAATACTCTTCATAGCTCAAAAAATCAATCAGCATTTTTTTACATCCAATAAATTTCCCGTCCTTGGAGATTTTGCTTTTTAATTCTGTAAAGGTATGACAAGCCCAGCGAAATATTCCATAATTTGTTGAGTAAATGTTTAACAACAAATGTTTATGAAATGTGTCGCAGTTCGTAAATAATAATTGTTTCACAAGTTTTCCGGCAGAAAGTGAGAGTTGTTTTTTGTTTTTACATAAAGTACAAATCACGTACAAATGTCCAGAAAATCTCGGAATATGTAATGAAAAATGTAAACTAGCAGGCTGCATAAATTTAAACTATTTTATAACTGCAACTGTTTTCGCAGAGTGACGATTTTAACAATGAAACGTATTTTGTGTGTGTGCAGAGAGAGAATTATGGTAATATTATGAAAAGTATAATGCTTTTTCTAAGAATTAATCCAATCTAAGTGGACCAGATGTGTAAGCTGCGGTGTTCATTATATTTCGAACTGATTGTAAACACTTTAAATAAGTTCTTAAAAAACTCTCACCTTCAAAAATTAAAATAATTTGATTGATATGGCAACACCCCCGACAAGCAACTGAAATGTCGTTGTACAAAATGTTTCCAATATGGCTGGTGGCATGGTCGTATTTTGAAAGCAACTGTTGCCACAACTCGTCTATGATCCGTATTGTTTTATTTTCGTGATCTGATTCGGATCAGATCACGCTGATAATAAAACACGGCTAACAATTTCAGGAAAGTTGCTTTGTAAATTTCTACAAAATGGTTTCAATAAGCGTTGACATTTTCAACGACTGTATTTATTGGGAGCACACTTTTGCATTCGTAAGACCAAACATGTTCGCGCTTCAAATTTGAAATTCCCACATTTCGTAGAAAAGTCGTAGAACATTTATTATTAAGAAAATATTGACAGAAAGTTGGGGTTTTTTTTAGGAGAAAAGCCAAATCTGGGGGTTTTTCAGATAAATCTGTGGGAAATATGACCGTCTGGCAACGCTGTTATTGAGATTCACTAAAAGAATTATTTATATTTACGGACTGGCATTTTCCCTTTCATCGCCTTCTCAAACAATTTTGAGTAAACAGATAACAGAGATATCAGTCTGTAATAATTATTAAAATCACAAGGGTTAACATTTTTGTGGAGAGGAATGATTTCAGGACTCTTAAGTGCGCTTGGGAAAATTCCACCGTAAACGTTTTATTGAAAATATAAGCGAGAACGTCGACAAAAAGTCAAGAAAACGATTTGCTATTTTAGTAGTATCAGAAATTCCAACATTAACCTCTTAGCGGCTTCTCAGATTGAGAACTGCGATTTAAACTATTGTGAACTACATTCCATTCACATTTAACGTTAATAATACTAATATGATAATATTGCTGAAATAATTTGCGACTTAGTTCGAACAGTTAAAATGTAAAGCTTATACAGCTGAAAAGTGATACGTGTGAGCTGAACTCTTTCTTTACAATTATTGTCCACTCTTTCGACCTGGTCATTGGCATTGGAAGATACGACACCAATTCGTGTGCAAGTCTTTTGAGGCCACAAAGTATCAAACCATTGAACGGTAGTTATCTTGCGTAATACCAATCGCCGTTGGTCGTACCTCGACGTGATCAAGTTCGTAATTGGCAGCAAAACCGGTCGATGGACTTGCTCCAATTGTGCGCCCACCGGTGGGTCTTGGGTGTGTCAATTCGATTGGAATAAGTGTTTTAAGCTCTTGAGCTAACTATGGTAAATCGCATTCATCGGGGATGTAGCTCAGATGGTAGAGCGCTCGCTTAGCATGTGAGAGGTACGGGGATCGATGCCCCGCATCTCCAGGACTTTTTTTTTGTCAGCCTTTCTTGTTAAGTCTGACTTTTAAATGTTTTAGTAAAGCTTTAGAGGGTTTCTATATAAAAACATTCAACTATTCATTCAGGGCCAAGAAAGTTCCAAGATTTGGAACTACAAACAAATTAACCATTGCCTACTCGAAGGCCCGTTTTATTCACTCGACTTTGAACACAACTTGGGGATTTTTATTTTCAACTTGAAAGCTTACTTTTATTCACTCAAAGTTGACCCGCTCAACTTTGGATATTCAAAGGTTGAGAAAACCAAAAGTTAGTAAACTTTGGGTTCTCTCAACTCTCCGAAATAGTACAAGTTGTGGACACGGTTGCCACTTTGGTAATATTTTACCAAATTTGGTAATTTTTTTGTTGCTTTGTGATTTTTGGTAGTTTGGTAATTTTTATCGGGTTTTGGTAACTTTTTGAACAAGATCACCAAACATACGAGTTCGATATCACCACATGTAAATGCTGCTTTACTGTTTCTGAGTGAACGCATTACACATGCTCCACCCATGAAAACCTGTTTTATTCAAACAATTACTGAATGCACTCATTTTCTTCAATTCTGACAGATGGTGAGTATAGTAGCCGTTGTTTAACTGCTTTAATGTCGTTTTCGATTTGACAAAAAATCAATTTTTTTTTTGGTCGAGATTGCTTTTCATGTTCTATTTGCCACAAAAATCAATCTTTTTTTTGATCTCAGATCACTTTTGAGAAATCTCAATTTTTCCTCAGATTTTACATATACTTTCACTAACACCAATGTTTATGACACACAGCGTCGGTTACGAATTGTCTATCGTTGGAACGATTGCTTTTTTAACTGAATTATTTATTTAACGCGTATGGGATCGAGTTTTTATGTTAAATGATTTCGAAATGCAGTACTATAAATGTGTGAAAGTCAATTGAAATGGATTTCGAGTGCAAGTGTAAATATGTTTTTTTTTTTTGCCGCCAACCCAATACACACACATACCAATATAATTCAGATTTTATGTTCGATTTGAAAATCCAAATCGAAAACGACATAAGACTCATAAAGTTCCTACTTGACTAATGTACCTACCTAAATGAATTACAACCTTATGTTTTAAAAATGTATTTTATAAATAAAAACAAAATGATGTGAATTCTACGCTTTTCTTAAAACTAAGCATGTGTATACATTTTTCCACTGCTGTTAAATGTTTGCGTATTAAGTTCGTAAATCTGAAAAAAGCTCTAAATCGTATTCATATTGGCTCAAGAAGATAGGGTATGCTTTTTTGTCTCTTTCGGTGTGTTTTATCCAATTTCGAGATTTTTGGTAACTTTTGACTTGGTGTGGTAACTTTTTTCTTCAATTTTGGTCGCTAATTTTTTTAGCAAGTGGCAACCGTGGTTGTGGAGCAAACTTGGAATTTTTATGTCAAATGTTAGATCTTTTTTCTCATTTCTGTTTTTGACTGTGCGAGTTCAAGCAATTTATTCTTGTTAGTCATTCGGGTTACTCTAATACAAGCTACCGTGCTCCACCTTTTCTGAATATCACGAACTCCATCGAAAATTTATTTAATGAATCGCAGATTCGCACTCGGAATTGCGTAGAACGTTCGTACGGCATTTGGAAAAGGCGTTTTCCAATGTTGGCCACTGGCTTAAAGTGCCGAGTGGAGACTGTACAGTTGATTACAATTGCTTGTGCAGTTCTCCACAACGTAGATATCGACGAGGATGTTTCGGAACCACCACCGGAAGTGTACGGATTTTCCGATATGCTAGCCGCCACATTATGTTCCTTCGGCTACGCCTTTGCAAACAACACCAGCAGCACCCACTGACAATGTCCGCTTTCGATTGGTTGGCACATATTTTCAGCCGATTTTAGATTAAGCTGAAAACAGTGCAATCAATGTAGAAGAATGAATGAGAAAAGAATGAATGAGAATGAGAACGTGAAAAATGTATGCTTTTTACATAATATTAAACAAAAAAATATGATATCTACAATTCTACATTTTGTAGTAAGAATGGAAAAGACTGTCAAAATGACAGTGGCGGGGATAAATTCTCTCTCAGAGAAGACGTCGATATAACAACGAAAAGGCACTAGGCAAGCTTATAACACTTTCCTTTTCAATGATTCTTCTAAAAGGATCTAGAAATATATATGATCTTTTGTAATAACTTTTTGTTTTAGGTATATTTTGTGTTTTCCGTTTTATGATGCTTGTAAAAGTATCGGGGAAATGTTTATGATCCTTACTAATCACTTTTTGTTTTGTCATTTGTATTCTTCCTTTTATGACCCTAGCAAAAGGATCGAGAAATAGTTATGATCCTCTCAAATCACTTTCAGTTTTAGGTATGCATATTTTGTATTTCCCCTTTTATGATGCTTGTAAAAGTATTTGGAAATGTTTATGATCCTTTTTAGTTGCTTTTTGTCTTATCTTTATTGCGTTGCTTATTTTTTCTAATATTAAGATTATTATTGTTTGTATAAATATATAAATATGTCGAAAGCATAAATTAAATTATAAAATATCCAGCATTGGGTGCCACATGCTTTCCATCCATTGCTAGAATAGTTTGGAAATTGCAATAGTTTGTGGCGTCGACGATCACTCGGTCGAACAAACCTTTTCCCCTAATTGCTTTCAATCGATAACATCGCCGACCATCCACCTTCACTCGCAGCTCGATCTGACAGCAGTCCGCTGACGTGGCGCGTCCATCTTGTTTTTCTCTCGCGGGTTTTTAAGCATCGCCGCGAAGAAAAATTGTTCTCTTGTTGGGTGCTTGGTGCGGCGCACGGACGTGGCTTGTCGGTGTTGAATTCTTTGGTAGTAAATTCTTTGTATTAAATTCTTGGATTGTTAGAAAAAGTGAACTGAATAAAGTGGAATTATAATAAAGTAAAATCCCAAAAGTTCGTTAAATTTGGTAGCAACAGAGTCCCAGGCCTGTGGTGTTCTTGGCGTCTCGAATTAAAAACCGTTTTCTGTGCATTGTGTACATTGAATTAGGTAAGGAAATTAATTTACCTGAAGATATTTGTCCACGAGCACTTTGTAGATTGCATCCAAAACATATGAAATGATGGACGAGATCGTTGATGCAGGAATGCGGAACAGATATTGCAAGGACCGACAATTTTCACCGGTAGCTAGGTTTCGTAGAGTTATCACAAGCCGCTCAGACGCTGAAATGCCAGCACGCATATTTGTTTCTTGCTATTGGATATGCGGAGTCACCAAAGCAAGAAGATCATCGAATTGTTTTGCGATTGCGATAAAATTCTGGCTTCCCAGCTCTCAATTCCACCAGTAGGTGTGTTAAATCCCTCCTTCATTCAGCGGGTCACTCAGTCCTTCGTCCAAACATGCCGACCTTTGTGTGTCTATTCATCCTCCTTTCTGCTTTCAAATACGTACGCGGCCAAAACAATCGCAATTGCATCTTTTTGTTTCATTTAAATTTTTATTGTTCTAAATCAAGACTTCACCACCGAATGAAACTGAACATACCTAGCGTTAAACTTAATAGTAAAGGAACAAATCAACTCCGAAGTTGGCTAACCTCGGAGTTATCGGCAAGTTAAACGATAGTGAACAAAATGGCCCCAAATAGTCAGTGTTTGGCAGTTGGAACCCCTCGGTAGTCGGTATCATAAATCCAGAAAGACACCACCAAATCCACCTCACATTAGTTGTACGCACTCTTTGCAAACCTTGTTTACTTTTCATTCGGTGTAACCCCCAACCGCCCGCCTCTGGGATAACTTTATTCCACCTCCAGGGGTACGCGCATATATAAATATTGCGACGCTCCTCAGACTTAACGATGGTAAAAGTTTTTACTCTCAATGAGTCCTTGTGCGAAATCGCTTTCTTCCAAACAAACAATAAAATATTGGCACATTAATGTTTAGTCAGACGTAAAATTACTTTTAAGTCTTTCACTCTCTCCCGCGCTCCGCTCGTTGCGCTCTCTCGCATTTTTGTTTCGCACACACAAAGTTTTAAAATAATGCAAAAGAATTTCATATATTTTCCGGGCATTAATCCGCTTTATTGAGACGGGCCATAGACGGTGAGGCCTTGCCTTTTGCTGCCGAGATAGATACGAGTATACATCGACATATACCGCCCTCCCGCATCTATCTATATATCAGACAGAAAATATTGTGATCATCTCAATTAGGGGATGACGCGGTCTTCCTGGACTTTGAATTGCTCTTTCGTTCTTCTTCGATTGTTATATATTGTTCCTCTGATTATATTCCAATTGACAGTGAGTGAAGGCGGAGAGCGTTCGATGGAAGTTCATTACAATTGGAAATCTATGCCAGCCAAGGGATGGTGGTGGTTTAATCTGATTGTCGGGATGATTTGTCCCCTTCGCCGTCGGTGGCAGATGAGACAAATGTGAAATACTCCCGTCAGAATGAAATGAGGAAAAATAAACTTTGTCCAAGTGTTTGCAAATTAATTAAAATGGAAATGGTGTAAAAAATAAACTTTTTTGATGAAGGACCAGATGTTTGGGATTCGATATTTTCCTTACTACGAGTGTCCTCTTCAAGGTGGCCCAAGTGGCAGCAAATATTAATGTTTAAAATGCAAATCAACTAATTTTGATTGTCGTCGGGATTAATGATGCAGCAATCAGTAAATGAAAGTCAATTTCGATCGATGGCTGAACCTGATGTTGGTCCATCTTTTGAGGCCGCACATCTGGCGGGTAAATTGTGATATAACCTCAAAGTTATAGCTGTCCATTGCGACGTTCTACTTCATTCGTTTCTAAGTTTGTTTGGTTCCCACTTTCTGCCTAGATATATCATCTACTTTTTTTTTTTTGAATTTCATTGTCATTCGGTTTCCAGTTTCGTTTTCAAACGAACAGTATTATTCGCACACTCTGCCACCATCTCTAATGACAGAAGTCACTGCAAATGGCACCGCATTCATGCAACGCCCAATCGCCGCATCTGTTTTTATATCAACTCTTTCCATATCAACTATCAATTGTTATACCAGCTCTGACGAGACTCTTCACGCGCTGCCTCGAATGTGGTCACATTCCCAGGGCATGGCGTGAAGTTAAGGTTGTCTTCATTCCGAAGGCAGGAAAGTCCAGCCATACGACTGCTAAGGATTTCAGGCCCATAAGTTTAACCTCATTCATCCTGAAAACCTTGGAAAAGCTTTTGAACGTTTTTATCCGCAGTCGACTTGACAATAACGCGATCTCAACGGCTCAGCATGCCTACATCAAAGGTAAAGGAGTTGAGACTGCGTTGCATGAGGTCACTCGCATCATAGAAAAATCCCTAAAGGACAAAGAATACACACTAGCCGCGTTCCTCGACATTGAAGGAGCATTCAATAATGTTAAGACGTGTGCTGTGAAGAGAGCACTACTCAATAACAATGTAGACCAAACGCTTACCAATGTGATTGAGAGTTTGCTCAATGAAAGAAATATTAACGCAGAATTAGGTGGCACTGAACTTAGAGTGACAGCCTCAAGAGGTACACCACAAGGAGGAGTCATTTCCCCCCTACTCTGGGTCCTTGTCATAAATGAAATATTACTAAAGTTCGAAAACAGAGGGGTCAAAGTTACTGCGTATGCAGACGATGTAGTGATACTTGCTACAGGCAAATTCCTACCGACCATAAGCGAACTACTAGAAAACGCATTACGAACACTAAGTTTGTGGGCAAACCAATGCGGTCTTGGAATCAATCCACTGAAGACTGAACTAGTCTTGTTCAGTAACAAAAGGGTGATTCCAAACTTCGATCCTCCAACTATTGAGGGTATACCCCTTAGGGTTGCTGAGAGTGCCAAATATCTAGGTATAATCTTAGATAGGAAGCTCAATTGGAAACCAAACGTCAATGAAAGAGTAAAAAAAGCCGCAAATGCTTTTTACGCATGCAACCGAATCTTCGGCAAAAGGTGGGGACCAAACCCCAAAATAATTCTGTGGATGTATACGGCTGTTGTGCGTCCAATACTCACATACGGTAGCTTAGTCTGGTGGCGAGCCACAAACAAAGCTTCGAATCTTAAATTAATGACCAAAATACAAAGACTAGCATGTATAGGTACAACCGGCGCAATAAGGACAACACCTACTGCTGGAATGGAGGCTATCCTCAACTTGTTACCTCTAGATCTATACATGCAAGAATCTGCAGCCAAAAGTGCCCTCAGGATCAGCCAAACAAAAAGCTGGAAACCCTACACAACGGGACACACACAGATTCTGAATAAATATGTGGGAGATGCGGTCACTTCTGACTACTTGTCTCCCCTTCTTGACTTTGACATACCATTCTCCTGCTATTTCCCTTGCAGGGAGGAATGGAACACAGATGAACCCACAAAAGGAAAATCGATATCCATCTACACAGATGGCTCTAAGATGGACCGTGGAACAGGTGCTGGAATCTTCTCTGAAGAGTTAAATATACACCAGTCAATCAGACTACCTGATTACAGTAGTGTCTTTCAGGCGGAGGTTCTGGCAATCGCTGAAGCTGCCCATATGGTGTCAATGTTATCAATACCAAACAATGATATTACCATATTCATTGACAGCCAGGCGGCTATAAAAGCAGTATCTGCTATCGAAATAAAATCAAAGCTAATTCACCGCTGCCGTGAAGAGCTTAAGGTTCTCTGCTCGCAGCACACCACGCGTCTCTGCTGGGTCCCTGGACACAGTGACAAAACCGGCAATGAGATGGCTGATGAATTGGCAAGAAATGGTTCTGCTATGGACCAAGATCGGGCGATTAATTCAATCAAACCACCACTCTGTAATCTCAGAGAGAGGGTGGAAAATAAAACCCGGATGAAAGCCAACAACAGGTGAAAAGAACTAACTACCTGCGAAATACCACGGAAGTTATGGCCGGAATACAATCCAAGTCGGACTATCAAGCTCTTGCGATTTGATAGAACGTCGATGTATAAACTGGTAGGAGCCCTAACGGGTCACAACTTCCTAAGATACCACACAATGAAACTTAAACTCAAGAATGACGATATATGCAGGGGTTGCGGCGACGAGGAGGTACACGAGGACACACCTCACTTCCTCTGTCAATGCCCAAGTCTCTGTCACTTGAGGAATAGGACACTTGGAAGATACTACTTCCATGATTTACATGAACTTTCAGATATATCTTTATCTAATCTTTACAGGTTCATAAACACATCAGGATGGCTGGACAAGGTCGAGTAACCAAGAAGGAAACACTATAGCCAACAACACCGGCTAACCCCCCAATAAGGGCATCACAATGGGTCCACATGGACCTAAGTGGGGTGCGGCAGAACTCGTTCTGACGTAGGGGGAAAGCGGGAGACTTGAGCCACTTTTTGTTAGATCGTTAATAAAAATTTGTTTATCAATCACAGCCACCTGTTAAATGGATTTTTTTATAGCTACATTTATCTATTTTAAGAACGGTCTCTTAAACTTATAATAAACACAAGAAATTTTTGGCAAATGCCAAATGTTTGAAAACAGATTTTCGGCTCAAGTCTCCCGCACCACCGGGAGACTTGAACACCCCTTCGGGGAGAGTTGAACATACTCAAATCCTACGAGAAAAACAATAAAACGAATAATTTATTCACTTCCAATGTGATTATAATTTATTTTTATTGTTTTAGTGGTTTAGGTACTTCAGTTTCTTAGCATATACATAGTAAAAAAAGGTAAACAAAAACTAAACTTCAGAAACATAACGAAAATAAATCAATAACTTAAATAACCTATTACAAGGTTTATTTCTTTGATTTTTTTAATTAAATTATTTTTTTTATTATTAAAATTAAATACAAGGCTTCAAAACACTTACATAACATTTCATCAGAGCAAATGGAGATTTGAGCCACTGTTCAACTCTCCCTTTAGAAACTGTCTCAAGTCTCCCGTTCGTATTTTTTAACAAATTTATATTCATAATTTTTGTTATATACAAACTAGAATGTTATCATACTAATATTTACAATGTAGAATATCAATATTGTTAGGTAACATCAAATTGATTTATTTAACGCTTTACAGATCAATTTTATAGAGAAAAAAGAAAAAAAAAATTTTTTACTATTGGCATTGCAAAACACCTTTTCTCTTCCACCAACCAGAGACAGCTGATGATTTAGAATTATTTTTGTGTGCAATTAGCTCGTCACTGTCTGCATCGCATACACTTACACTTGTTGGATTTCAATGGAATTTGAGCAAATTATTGAGAGTGGCTCAAGTCTCCCGCTTTCCCCCTACCCACCCATAAACCTAACCTAACCTAACCTTCCATATCAACTAAATTTCAGGCTTAAAACTGATAAGATAACACTTATTTGATTACATGATTTTTTTTAGAATAATTAGCGAACGCAGCACGTAAATAGAAACGTGCCGTTTGTATATATTTAACTTTACATAGCTATTTAAAATGTCATTCAAGACAAAATCATTGTCAACTATAAAAAAATGGATTCCGTAAGAACAAATCCAACGAATTCGAAGATCTTGTTTAAGCTTTTGCAACTTTATCATTCAATTCCCGATTTAGTTGCCAACTAGAGTGTCAATACAATCTCATATCTCAATGCCTATATAAAAAAAAATGTGCGACTGTATCCAACAGTCCCGAAATATGTATGTGTAAACACCGTGCGTGCGGTATGTGTGTGGCTTGATACACGTCATTGAGAAAAGAGGAAATTGTAATAACCGTATTCCTAATATATTATGAACAAAAAATCGACACCAGCGCCACCTATCGGGTCCAAAACTATCCTGTCTTTCTAGCTGCATACAACCATGCACACATACAACGTTTCATTGAGATCGGTTGAGTTTCTCAGAAAAATGGACAACAGCGCCACCTATCGGGTCCAAAACTATCCTATCTTTCTAGCTGCATACAACCATGCACACATACAAAGTTTCATTGAGATCGGTTGAGTTTCTCAGAAAACGGACAACAGCGCCACCTATCGGGTCCAAAACTATCCTGTCTTTCTAGCTGCATACAACCATGCACACATAGAACGTTTCATTGGGATCGGTGACGGTGACGGTAACAGTGACGGTGATGGTAACAGTGACGCGAGTTTATTGGTTTCTTTCCATCCAAAGTGCCCAACGCGCCGCGCCTAAAGAAGTAATAACTTCAAAAACATGCTTTATTTCAGCTCATAAATGTATGCAATTATAAAAACGTATGCAATGATAAAAACATATGCAAAAAACATATGCAATGATAAAATATATGCAAAGGCGCATTTCCGTTACAGAAAGTTAAATGTTTGGAATTACTCCAACAGATTCCAACAGCGCGCATAAATGTTTACACATCAAAAACTTTGTCACCAATTTTTGTGACTAAAGGAATGCCAGATAAAAGTTTATACTGATTTTAAGGCTTAACTTTATTCTAATATTGTAAACCAGTGATTGGTGCTTAAAATAACAGTATTTGATTGTACATTTGTACATTTGATTGTTTCTTAAAATATTTCGAAGTACATTTTACAAAAAAAAAATTGTTTCGAAGTCAATGGCAGCAGCCAGACTGAGAAGTTGAATTTTTGTTGTATTGAACGCATTCATTAGATAATAATAATCTGTAACAGCCGTGTTTATTAGATTCCCTTACGACGCCCCCACGATTTTGTTTAGTAAGTTGTCAATAAAAATTTCAAAGCATCTACGTGGCTTTCGTGAAATTTTTTTTTATAAACACTTTGTTTTGCGGTAACTTTACTAAGCGAGGTTTGTGTTTAAAAAGGTAAGAATTTCGATGAACTATTACAGAACACAATGAAATCTATTACTTTTTGCTCTGAAACCCACGTCAGCTTCGCAAGAAAAATTATTTTACACAGTATAAAGTCAAATTATCTGGCACCATTCCGAAAAGTCTTCGGAGTGACTGCTGAAATATTAACCTGTTGCCTGTATCCAGCTTGAAAAGTTGTAATTAGAAATTTACAAATTTATGTGTCATCTCATCCGGTGTCACTCTTCGTAAAACATTTCCGCATGTACTGCTGACAATCGTGTGTCGAGTTGTTTTCGTTTTGTGGGCTCCAAGGCATTCAAGGCTATTTTTGACGAACAACGTGTTTCTAAACAATATTTGGCCATGTGCACCTAATTTGCTTACCGCTTGTTACTCGCTGACCAAACACAAGGCATTGCTGCTATATCAGAGAACTTACCAGCGACATCTAGTGGACTTCTTGCGCTATTGTCATGAAGCTTAGCAATGTTGTAGGCAGAGAGGAAACGGGTTTTGTACTTCTTTTAACCTATAAGCTGTTCATGATAATGGTACCTACGGCCAACAAATGGCGTTACGCTCTCAGACTCACATTTGAAAAATGTGTACCATATTCGATCTTTCCATATATACTATTGGTACGAAGCTTTTGTGGGATTTTCGATGTATAAAAAGCCTTCCGTGGGATAAAGGGAAACAGCACGAAATCGTGGGATTTTTAGGAATCCAATAAAAAACATTCACCCGCAAAAAACGTGACGAAAAACTCATCAAAAAACAATTAAAAAAATCCGTCAAAAACACGTGAAAAAAACAAATGCTGTTTTCAAAATTCGGCTTTCCAAAATTCTGTCTTCACAGTGACCACTGAGCCACTATGCCCACTTGCTTAAGAAACCAAAACAATTGCCGTGTGTGGTAATAATGTCCCCGTTCTCTTATTTCTTCTCTAAAATTAAACAATAAACGCATATAGACTTCTTACCCCGAATTCAAAGGCCCAAGGCGTGCCTATTTTTTAAATTATTTGCTGTCAAAATTCCCCTACTTTTGATACACACCTTTTAAATCCTGGTTTTCAAATTTGCAGCAATAATATTCAACTTATTGTGCTTTTTTTACAGCTAACAACTAAAACAAAAAAAATAAAAACTAGTTTAGATTGTTCTTTAAAAAAAAATGTTTATTAAATACTGAATGAAAATATCTCTTGAAAAAAAAAGAAAATGAGAAATTCAAGTTAAAGAAACTGAAAATTGATATAAAGAAATGGTGCGAATTTAAAAAAACTTTTTTTTATCGCTTGCAGAATTTTCTAAATAGAGTTTAGAAAAGCTGAATTCTAAAAATAGGATTTCGAAAATAGAATTTGTACTCTTTAAAAATGATGACCCCAAAATTAAAAAAAAAAAAAAAAAAAAAAAAACGCGCCTTAAAAGTAAAACATTAATTAATTATTTCAGTCGGAATATACAGTCGCACATGTAAAATATTTGACACTTGTCACTTGATATTAAATTCAGAGCAATCGGGTGTTAGATATTGAGGTCTCTACAGTAATGTATTAAAATTCTATAATTTTTATAATATAAATAAGGCTTAATTTAAATACTTTTGCATTTAAACCGATCTCCATCTTTATTAAAATGTAATATTTGAGACTTATTTTGTAATAGCAAACATTATTTAAAATTAATAAATCTTTTATTACTTGTTTAATTTGAATGTGTGCAAAATATTAAATTATAATAAAAGTCATTTCGGAATAAAAACAAATAAAATGCACAACTGGATCGCACAAAACTTTCTCGTTTGGTTTCGATTTTGTAAGGTTCCGTACCCAAAGGGAAAAAACGTAACCTTATTAGTTTCGCTCGGATGTCTCTCCGTCTGTCTGTCTGTCTGTCCGAACCCACTAAGCCAATTTTGTTACCAGGTCTATCTCAAGAACCGATTGACATAGGAGGCTAAAATTTACACACAACATCCGGTATAACCTCTAGTTAAACGACAAATACCAATGGAAGGAATACATCGATAGGTTTTGGATTAATTAGTAATCTGGTGAAAAAAATATTTTCATTTGCCCAAAAAACGGTTTATTTCTTGATTCACAAAAAAATACATAAATTCCTTTTTTGTAGATCATGATCTTATCTATATATGTGCTGAATACTGTTTTGCCGAAAAGTTAATTGTTTACAAGATATTTTCAAAAAAGATAATTTTACCATGTAAAATACGTTGCTCTCATAAGTTTTAATCTCTACTACGCAGTTGTGCACAATTGACCCCATCAAAGACAGAAGACCACCAGGGTTCCCGCTTGTTAATTTCGTTGGGGAGTATAATACATTTTTTTGGGGAGTACAGAACAAAATAAAAGTAATATATTTTTAGTCAACAGTTTTTAATTGGGACAGGTCGCATACAGAATGGAAAATTGGCGTGGGTTGGGTACTAGGTAATAATTAGAAAATGAGATTCATGTGCGACTAATTTTTGAGAGTAAAAATATTAAGTAAATTAAATTAAACTAAATTGTGATGAATTCATGAAGAGGGGAAAGATTGAATGATATAGATTTCAAATAATATCTGATGTGTTGGACTTTAGTCAAATACGGAACCTTCGATGCGCGAGTGACACTCGCACTTGGCCGGTTTTTTTATGTTTCATTAGCTTTTAAAATTCATTCACCGTACCGGGTTTTTACTGGTTTTGGTTAATCAGCTTTCCAAATCCATGTCCTCTAAAATTTCTGTGTGATTTCCCGGACTACGGTAGCACAGATTTACGCATTAGAGACTCGCCCAAATCCAAACTTTCTCTAATTAGCCCCTATTCCTGGGATCTTTATTTGTCCGACCTATCTCGCGTGAAAGGAATATAATGTACATAGAGCTGATGTTTTGCTCCCCGAAGCGAGAATAGTTCTTATACACAAAATGCACTATTTAGTCTTTGGTCAGGGTGCAAGCGAAATCCCATTTTAGTGGTGGGCTCGACTCGAATCCAAACCTTGCTGCATACCATGTGTAGTCAAATCCAATGACCTCAAAAATGTAGAAGCGATATTAACACTAACTGAAAGAACTTCGAGTGTCCCAAAAAACCTTAATTCTACATGAACTGAACATCCTTGGTGCAAATTAATAAACGACCGTTTAATGCCTTTCTTAAAGCGTCCAATTAATTATTCACCTTCATCTGTCGATTCAGCTTTCGTTAGCAAATTCCTATACTCTAAATCGAGGGTGGAAAATGAAAAACCCTTGGCGCATACATCAAATATTCCACCGCAGACGACAACATTTTTCCCGTATACTAACAGTAAGGATAAGGATACAAATGGCCTGTTAAACTCCAACCGCTGCTCCTTTGGCGCATCTTGAGAGCGAGTGATGAATATTCACATGCCGAGGACCGAGAAGTTCGGCTTGAGTTAACGACTACAAACGGTACAGTCGATACTTGGGCTCTTTTTTTCGAGTGCAAAAAATACAATCTCATTTGTTTGCCAGCACATATGCAACGGGAGGTGAAATCCACCCGCGTAATTTGATTTGCACCCTCCCTGGTAGACGGATGCTGCTTGTTTTCCCAAGTTGGCTGTTAAGCAATTAAAAAACGTGTATGAGTCGACGGGGAGGTGGTGTGGCTCCTTGGAGCCTTGTATAATGATACATGATGTGCTATTTACGATGACAGCTTCTGTTTTAATTTAACCGGATCCCCAGTCAGCAAACAGGGGTAAGTTTGGTTTGATTCTGCGGCAATTGTCGTCGATTGCAGCAAAGTTAAAAGTTTGCGAATGGAATTCGTCTAAACAGGGACCGAGGGATCTCACTGTCATTATTACATGGTAGTTAGTTTTTCTCTCCCCAAACTCTATGGGGGGAAGGGTTGTTTTTGTTTTTCGATAGAGCACATTTTTGATGTGGAAAACCCGACACCCTCTCGACGAGGGTGTGCAAGATGAGCACACGAGAACGAGAACGATTTGTGTATAAGAAAAGTTTTCGCCGACAAATGGAAATTTATTACCTGAGTGTTTTTAATTGTTTTAAGTGTTTTACGATGTTTATTTTAGCTTTGCTCTATCCTCTCCGCTGGGTGGGTGGTAGAGAGCGACCAAATGCGGTAGATAGCGATGGGTATAGTCTCACGGCGATCGATCGGCACTATATGGCGTGGCGTGGCTATTTTATTTTTGACTCGTAATCGTGCCGTGAATTTGTAATCTTTTCGGTGGACGGGTATTGTTTATATTTTAGAGTTTAAGTTGAAGAAATTGTACGCTTTGTACCGTCGGGGATGTAGATCAGATGGTAGAGTCCTCACTTAGCATGTGAGACATATGGGGATCAATTCCTCCTCATCCCTAGTTATTCTTTTTGAGCGGTTGTGGAGTGTGTTTTTTTTTTTTCTATTTGCCATAATCTGTTGCCGGCTATCACCTTGGTGATGAGAACATTATAGCAGTATTTAACCTGGGCGGGTTAATTTGCTGCCTGTCGCGTAATCTTCCACAGGGCTACATGTATACTTATTCGGCAAGATAACATTTTTGTTTACGGCAGAGGTATGGTTCGCTTCTGCTGACCTTAGGTTATAGTATGAAAGTTAGCAACGAGCTCTTTATGTCTTTTCGAACAAGCTTCGAAGTTGCCAGAAATTAGTGTCCATCAGAAGATTGAGCGACGCCTTTTCGAACTCAGCGCAGGCTCCCCCTGGAAAACGGATCTACTCTTTCTTTAAGTGCTTGTCAACGAGCTCTTAGCATTTGCATTCAGTTTACACCTTTTTAAATGATAAAATAAACTTCTAACTGAAGTTATATCTGGACACGAGCATTTCAAATATTCCAGAATAACTAATTTCAATATTTACTTGAATTATTTATTATAGTTAAGTTAATCTAAATTTTGTGAACGTTGAAGTGCAATTCGTAAAGTCATCACCAAAAGAAATTCTGACGAAATACAAGTCGCTCTTCAAGGCACATAACTCTTAACGGCTACGGAATATCCGTTTTCTGTTTTCTCTTGGCCTCATTTAAGTTTTAAGGACGAAATTCTGTCTGCCTGTATGTCTGTCGGTATGTCACGAGGCATTCAGCCTAAATGGCTGCCCGGACTTGGAGGTTGGGCTTACTGTTCGGGGCCGTTTTCTTTTCTTTTTTTTTCAAGGTAACCTTTATCCTTATACCAGTTTAATTTGTTTGAAACGTCTCCAACCAAAATTTATATGTCAGCTTAAATAGTTCAGGTTTTGGCTAAAAAACCGAATAAAGTTACTTTTGAAATTTGGACATATCTCGAAAACGGTTCATAGTAACAAAAACGTATTTCTAAGGTAATATGGTAACTTCTAACTAAATAGCAAACTCATTTCTTGTCTATATTATCGTGCAATGGTTTTTTGAATCAAAACTTTTCTAAATTTGCGTTTCTTTATAGATTACCGGAAAAAAGCAACAACGATTTTGACCAAAATGCATACTTAGAGTAAAATTAATGTTTCCGAACCTATTGCGTCCTTGATTTTCAATTTGAATATCACCGAAAACGCTAATTTTAAAAACTGCTCATATCTCGAAAACCCCATTTTTAACTTCGATAAAACTTTAAAAACCAAGTAGATAATGCTTACATTGTTTTTTTGAGTTCCTCTATCCTTGTAATGTCAGATTTGATTAACATCGCGAGTTCGAAATTTTGTACGAAAACAATATCTTTCTCTTAGTAAATAATTGAAAAAGTTAAGAAGAATGACTGAAAAGACTGAATGCTTGTAGCTTCAGTATTTGGAGACCGGCTTTAAGGGAAAGGCAGAGCTTACTTAGGACGGCCAAAGTAAGTTTCTGAATAAGAGAGACCAAAATTGTCGTTTAGCTACCAGGGTAAACTTGTCATCTTAAGCCAAGGGACTTATACAACTCTCTGATTTTCACATGCAATGTTTAATGTTAGTACTCTGAAGGAGAGAGCAAGGTCTTATTCACCATAAAAGCTATACCCATCTTCAGACTGCGAAAAGAGAAAAGGAAGCAGGAGTCTTCTTAGAAGAACTAACTAAAAGGCTCTGTTTTATGGGTTGGTGGAATAATTGGTCCTTACTTCTTTAAAAACGAGGCTGGCCAAAACGTAACAATTAATGCTGACCGCTATAGAGCCATGATTACTGACTTTTTCTTTCATCAATTGAAAGCAGGAGCTGTGGTTTCTACAAGACGGTGTCACACAGCTCGTGCCACAATTGATTTATTGAATGAATGGAGGACAACATTCACCGCGTTATTGCCGATATACGGCCACAAATGTTGGAAAAATTCATCGAAAATTGGACCTCCAGATTAGACTACGTCCGAGCCAGCCGTGGCGGTCATATCTCATTTGCCAGAAATCATATATAAATTATAAAGCCAGAAGATTATCTATCGAATAATGTTAATCTCATGTCAATTTAAAAAAAAATTTCTTTGGTTTATTCCCTTTCAAAGTTCTATACCTCAAAAAAAACGGCCTTTAAAATGACAAGATTTGCTGCTTTAATTTGACACAGATAAGAAGAGAACTCATCAAGAAACGTATAAAAGTTAATTAAGTTAAAACTGTACACACAACCAAAGGTGAAACGTTCATTACACAAAGTACAAAGTAGGTACAGCAAACAACATTACAACCATCACACAAATCTCTAAAAAACCTAGTCCACCTGCACAATACGAATCATTTGTATAAGAATAAATTATATAACCAGGAATATTGTAGTAGTTTTTTTCGAATTTTTTTCCTGTAAATACATAAGAGCTTCAAGATTACCGACAAATAAAACTTTCTTAATAAAATTTGGGAATTGTTATACCAAAAATACTTAAAATGATCCTCAATTTAAATTTTTTCGCTGCCATAAATATTGACTTAGAATTTTTTATTAGAAACTCGATAGGCAATATAGCAAGTAGAGTTGATACTGGCTCATTTATATTAGGGTCTTAAGTCACTTAAGCCCAATCCATTGGGCGGTGCTGATGGCATCCCAGCAATAATTTTTAATTCTTGTTGTGACTCCCTTTACTCTGTATTTTTAACCAATCTCTTTCAGATGGTATCTTTCTTCAAGAATGTAAGATTTCGTTTCTTGTTCCCATACATAAGACTGGCCCTAAAAATAATGTTGAGAATTTGCAAGTCATCGGCGATTCCTAAGCTATTTGAAAGCATAGTTAAAAACAAACTTGATTTTTTCACTAAGGAGTTCTTATCAACAGCTCAGCACGATTTCGTATCCGTATCCAACGCCATTGAAAACAAATGTCAGGTCGACTGAGTGTATACCGACTTCAGTAAAGCCTTTGATTCACTGAATCGTAGTATTTTACTGAAAAAGCTCGAACTCTTTGGTTTTCGTTCGAAGATCGTCTTATCTTACTGGCGAACTCAAAAAGTACGCATTGGCAATGCCTGCTCCAGATCAATTAAATGCACCTCTGGGGCTCCCCAAGGTAGCCATTTAGGTCTATTGCTTTTCGTTATTTTCAACAATGTCATAAGCATAACTTTGGCGATTAAACACTGTCAATGTCTGTCATAAGCCGACCATCTAAAATTATACCTTAAAACTAGGTGCTTAGAGGTTTGCCACCTATACAGTTAGATCTGAAATCTATCTTGGACTTGTGTAACTCCATGATTTAAAGCTTAATATAAAAAAGTATAATGTGGTATCTTTCTCAAGATTGTTTTCAATCTTGCAGTTTGATTACGTTATTGATTCCAATCTTCTCGGTAGGGTTGACGAAATCAAAGATTTAGGTGTTATCCTGGATTCAAAATTCTGTTCTAAAACTAATATTGACTACATGGTTTTAAATGCCAATTCTGCCATCGGATTTGTTAATAAAAATTGTAAATAATTTAGGGACCCGTGTACCCTCTTATCTTTATGCATCTCCTAAGTAGGATCCCTTCTTGAGTATGCCGATGTCATTTGGAGCCCTGCGTGTAACTTACTTACTCTGATCGCATCGAAAGAATACAAAGGTGTTTCCCAAGACTATTTTTTTTTTTTTTTTTCAAAATTCGTTGGAATTTTCGTCCAACGGGAAAATCTGTTAGCTAAACGTGGCTTGTAGATAAAATATATAAATAATCTATACGCATAAAAATGGTGTGAACAATGCATAGTAATTGATCAATTGAGAACGGTTGGGCCGATTTGGGTGAATTTTTATTCTGTTGTTCGTAATTGTCAGGAGAAGTTTTTTATGCAAGAACTTTTTCGGAAAACCCTCCGGAAAAGTCGGGAAATCTGAGAAATCGAAAGTTATTGTTCTGTATGGATTTTATTGTATGACTTGATGTAAGGGTGGAAAATTCGTGAAGCTTAGGAAATTTCGTCCATAAACATTTATCAAATATCCTTTGCAGAATTTTTTGCAGGCTGGGGTCCACTAGTTAGATATAAATATTAGAACAGTTTTTCTTATTATCCCAAAACAATGGTTTAGATTTTATGCCATTTGGCATGCCAGTTTTGTTGCTCTTACAATTTTTTTGCTTGACTTTAAGTGAGGATTTTGATTTGTTTTTGCTAGGGAAACTTTTGCTGTAGCATTTCCTTATTTCGTCCAAAGATACAGTTACGTTGGAAGCACCATGACAGATTTCCATGCGGATTTATTCGCAGTGTCGTCGTTTACCTCAGGAACACCAACCATTTCTAAGACGTTATCCACTGGCTTCTGATGGCCCCAGTTCATTTTAATTTCAAGATCGTCGACTCTTGCCCTCAGTGAAGTATTCTCTTCTTTCATCTGCTGAACAGTGTTTAAGAAGTCGCTATTTATTTTTTTAATGTGTAAACATTTATGCGCGTGGTATTGAATTCTGGTAGAGTAATTCCAAACATAGGACTTGATGCCGGATATGTGTAACGGAAATGCGCCATTGCATATATTTTATCATTGCATATGTTTTTTGCATATGTTTTTATCATTGCATACGTTTTTATAATTGCATACATTTATGAGCTGAAATAAAGCATGTTTTTGAAGTTATTACTTCTTTAGGCGCGGCGCGTTGGGCACTTTGGATGGAAAAAAACCAATAAACTCGCGTCACTGTTACCATCACCGTCACTGTTACCGTTACCGTCACCGTCACCGATCCCAATGAAACGTAGTATGTGTACATGGTTGTATGCAGCTAGAAAGATAGGATAGTTTTGGACCTGATAGGTGGCGCTGTTGTCGATTTGTTGGTATTTCATAATATATTAAGAATACGGTTATTAAAATTCCCTCTTTTCTCAATGACGTGTATCAAGCCACACACATACCGCACGCACGGTGTTTACACATACATATTTCGGGACTGTTGGATACAGTCGCACAGTTTTTTTTAGACAAAGAATCTCTTTGTACAGCAGTTTCATCGTTATTGAACCTTTAGACGTGCATCAGGAACCTCGTCTACCTTCTGGACCTGTTATTTTATTTCTCAAATTTGTGGAAGTTGACCACAAAAAATCTTGTCAGCTGCCAAAAATAATTTGGAGATGCGGGGCATCGATCCCCGTACCTCTCACATGCTAAGCGAGCGCTCTACCATCTGAGCTACATCCCCGACTGAAAAATGCACTACGCTGTGTCCACAAAAAGACCAAAAACCGATGTAGCAATTTAACCATTGGCAATTGGAAAGGTGTGTCCGATTTATGCATACCAATGAGCATTACGCACCAAAAGGTAATTGAAACCAGTTCGAGGTATACTTTCCATTGTCATTGCCAGATACAATTGAGTCACAAAGAGTAGGTACGTATGAACCTCTTTTCAGACTTGGTTTCATTTCTTTCGTCAAGCAGATTTGTTGCTGCCTCATACAATTCTAAAGCACATAACCAGAGTGTTTGCCATCAACAACAGTTCCACACAATGTACGCTATTCCTAGTCGATGTTTTTCAGTATTTTAATTTAGCATTTCTTTCGAAGCACGCTAAACAATTTCACAGCCACCTTCAAAGTAAACCCCTTTCATCAGTTCTAATTCGTATATATAACAATTTCAAATTAACCCCAGGCTGCTGTAAAGCAGTTGTTATCTGTAGAATCTCTATTGCATCCATTAAATTGTTAACGCGCAAGCAACAATTAGTGAACAAAGACAAGGAAAAGTTAAACTCGTTCATATTTACGAGAGCGTATAAAAGTCGGTGATATCTTATCACCACCACTGTGATGGGAGGAGAGAAGGGATGCTCGCAATAACTGTTTACCTTTTCGCATTCATCTTCTACCACTTCCATATCCTCTCTACCCAGCCACCATTTTAATAAGGAAAAGAAAATAAATAAAGAAGACACTCCAACTTAAGATGTTGCGGATCGAATGTTTTGAATGAGGAGGATAACCAGGGATGGAGTCACGTTCTTGCCGTTTTTTTGTTAATTGACTTCTGTGACATTTCTCAGCGGATTTGAAAGAAACTTAATGAAACCGGAAAGAAGTTTGCACGAGGTGTCTACTCGTGTGTATGTGCACTTGTGCAGGTTCACAGTATTGCTGACAAAAGTTTCATAGCTTAGGCCCTAGTTATAGATACGTAACATGCAACCGAAAAAGTTGGAACAGTGTGAAAATGAGTTTTTTTACGTTTAGGCTGCCAGCATAAATTTGTCCCTACGAAAACAATAACAACAAATCCACCACCAATGATTGGATTCCATTAGAAAAACAAAAACAATTCCAGACAGATGAAACTGTAAAGAAATTAAATATTTTAGTGGGATGATTTGTTTTTTTTGTTGTGGAATAGACTGAGAAGTAGATCGGAAAAGTGAATAAATAATTTTTCTAGAAAATTTGAATTTTATTTTATTTTATAAAATAACTTTATAAGCAACATTTAAAGACCAAGATTGAGTTCAAGTTCCGCACTAAGACGAGCGGGAAAATAAAAATGCTGGGCTAGGAATTGTTGATTATCAAGCGGTATTAGTTATAAATCTTTGACGACGGAATAAAACTCTGTTCGGATGGGATGATTAAAACTCAGCTTTATTTTTGTCGCTGTCAGTTGACGAGTGAGTCTGATTTACCATTTCTTCTGCTGATGGCTTATATACGGAATCAGCTGTGCGTTCTGGGGTTGATGACCGTACGATCTAGTTGTGGATGTAGTTGTGTTAGAGTAATTTTGTTTGGTAATACATCATACATGAAGGTTACATAAATTCATGCCTTTTCGCATATACTCCTTCAATAATGCCCCACATCTTCGGAGTAGGTGCGTTAGAGTGCACTGCGCTGGTAGGTGCATCTCGCTCACATTCCATTCGGCCATCATGAAATTCCTTGACGGTGGTTAGAGGAGTGTAGCTACAAAACTCATGTGACGCTGACATGTGTTGGAGTGAGATCAGTGTTATTCATCTTCGTCGTGCTGCCCATATTTGACAGTTCTCGTTTTTCTGTCGCGTGGTGTCGTGGAGTTTTCTTATTTTCTTTGGTCTTAATGTTTAATTATTTTAACTATTTAATTGGTTTGTGCTGTGTGCGATAAGAGCTTGGAACTCGAAATGTTCTGCGCAACTTGTGTGCTTGATTTCCATACATTGGAGTTGGAGTACCTATTTTTTGCAAACATGGATTTTCTTCCTTTTGCGCGCGCTAGTTTTGTTGGGAAGCAACAGTTCAGCCGTTAGGTTTATACCATGTTCCCACCAACGTGATTTAGCTAAATCCACTTGATTTAGCTAAATCATCTCATAAATTACGTGATTTACCATACATTTTCGTGATTACTAATTACGTGATTTAGACGTGTTTAATTTTTAATTACGTATCTGTCATCGCAAATCCACACAAAATAAAATCGAACATACCTGCAGCGCTTTCAATTCAATTCAATGTTATTCAACAAACAAAAAAAAAAAACAACACAAATGTCAAAAATATTATCCCAAATTCAATTTTCTTCGTGTTTCGGTGTATTTTGGTATTTTTATTAAGTACAACAATAATAAATTGTTTAATTTTTGGCAGAGGTGTGATAACAAAAGAAAAACAACGAAAAAAAAAAACTACCCTCTCCGAAGTGGACGATTTCTTTCTGCTGGATGTCAAACTAAATCACGTAAAATTCGGTGGAGACGCCTTTCGTGATTTATAAATCACATGAGCTAAATCACGTTGGTGGGAACATGGTATTAAGTCGTCAAAAAAAAAAAAAAAAAGTAAGACTAAAGCTGAGGGCAATTTTAAATGTAGAAACCCACCTTTAAAACTGCAAGAATATATGACAACCAAAAGTTTGTGTAGTACTTTTACTGAGCATGTTGAGATTCTTTTAATTATTTAACTTCACCTTGGTCGCAGTCGCAGCCATTGGCCGCGTTCCACTGCCCGCTAGTCTTCTAGCACAAAATACCCCAGATGAAGGAACGCTCGCGTATCGGCAAAGTGACTTTTCTTCATAAATAATTTCGTGTCGCATAATTATTTCCAAACTACATTTGAAAAGAAATGGTACATGTTATAGGAACCATAATAATATCGAAATTGCTATTTTACTTACCTTATTACCAATTTCATCACAATTGCAGCTCGGCTTAGTATTTTTGTTTTTATTTTGTCGACGTTTGAACGATTTCCTTTGACAGCTGTTTTTTTTTTTTTTTTTTCTCTCAAAGCAGCGGGTAGTTTTGCGCTAGATTGAGAAATTTCCCTGAAAGGGATATTTCACAAAAAGTGCTAGACGACTAGCGCAAATGGTAAAATGTCAATTTTTTTATATGGAGTTTGACATTCATGAGCATGATGAGATGAGCAGCGGTCATCTAGCGGGCAGTGGAACGCGGCCATTAGGTCTTATTTCATTATCGTAATATTTCTGAAAATAAATAAAAATGTAAACATAACAGCTTCATTAGCCGTTAGAATGCTTCTCTAGCTAGTGTTATATGTGAGACCATAAGTTTTTCATACGAGTGCTCTGTTCAGTGAAGTCAGTCATGAATTTCGAAAAGTTTTTGGGGAGAAAAAGTAAAGTAAACGAATTATTAACTATTATTTCATCAAAAGTTTTTATTTTTGTTATTATATTACCTTAAGCTGTAAGTGGAGAATCATTTAATTCTTCTATTATAAATAACAAATTTAATTTGATGAAATAATAGTAATTCGAGCAAATTTTGGTCAGACGCAATATGTGTAGCAGAAATCCGTTGCTGGGGTTATAAGATCATCGAAGCCAGACTTTTTGGCTTACCATAAAATAATGGTTCCGCCATCTTTAATAGAGGCCTTAAGACCAAAATAATGTCAATGGATAGCGAAAGCTAATTTTCAAGCAATGGATAAGAAAGGTTAGTGGCCTTGACAACTTTTTATTTGTTATGTTGCTAAATTGGTTTACTTATTTAATTCAGATTGGATGCCAAAACTTCACAGTTTACAAACAAAACCCCCGAACAACTTCTGCTGTCGAAGCATTTAATGGTCTAACAGGTTGGAAATGGAAAAAATTGAAACTTCTTCAAGTTCGTTAAAGTTATTCGTGATGAAGAGTTATTCAAAAGTCGACGATTTGCTTTATTAACTGAAACTGGGGGCTGTACTTCTAAGAAAAGAAGAAAATATAATCTTTAAAAGAGCTCAAAACTTGAAGAAGCGAAAATGCTATTAGAACAGGGAAAACTGACAGTAACGTTGATATGGTTCCAAAAGAGGATATATTTTCAAAGATGAAGTTTCCTCCGCAGAGGAAATGTTGGAGGAAGAACCAAGTAAAGATTGTCACGTTTGCGTATGTTTGCACTGATTTGCCGGCAATTATAGTGTTACATTATTATCGTTATTTCTTTCAAAAAACTTAAAGCTATACAAAAGATAAAACAAAGTTCAATGCAAAGATATTTTAAAAGAATACAGCTTTTAGCTTAAAAGTGAAATAGTTACATACATTCTGTTGTCAGAAATCTGACAAGAGGCGAATGTACGAATCATAGTTAACAAACAAGTATTAATTTATCGATGGGGATACGATAAAATGCAGAGAGGAAAACAACTCATTAAAGATGAAAAAATATTTAGAAAAAAGAAATTCAGTAACAAAAAGACAAAAAGAAAAATTAAACCAAAGGAATCAGCAAGTCACCAATAATATCATAGTTTAAAGAAAAAAGCCAATACTTTTAAGAAAAACAACCAGTTGTTATCTTAGATTACAAGGCATTTTATTAAATAAACGGGGAGCAGTAGATAACAATATAAAAGCGCGAAAAATGCGATCTTTTTATAGTGGGTACATAGACGAAATTTCTGGTGCTAATACGTAAATTTTGATAATTGTAAACGCTTGAGGAGTTATAGCCGGAATTTTCAAAAAAATATTTTTAAACAGTACAAATGTCTTAAAGGTAGAAAAGGTACTACCTTGCAAGCACTTAAAAATGTACACTGAATGCAACCTGAAACTGTTAGCTATTGGTAATGGTTTAGCCCATTTCCGATGTCCCTATTGCAGACAGGTTGTAGTATTTACATTGAAGGTGTTCTTAAAAGTTTTTGGGGGCACATTTTCATTTGTTTAAAATATGTCAAAATTAAAAATGTACTTTGGGGCTTTATTTCATTTTTTTGGGTTCAATTTCTTTTTTTTTTTTTGTTTTTATTCCCACAAACTAAATGGGGGCTTGTTTTTTTATGAAAATTTTCCTAATTTTCATCACAAAATTTCAGCGCAGCGCTTTTTACAACAATTTTAACATCATCTTTCTTAATCAGAAAATCTAAAATTTCATAAATATGACATTTGTTGTCTTTCGTTATTGTAACTACAAGTTTCCTTTTAAAAGCAATTCCTCTGAATATAATGTTATTAGTTTTCTTAAATGCCTTCACACTTCACATTACTAGTTTCTACATTAATAGAAGGAAAATATAATTTGTTTTCGAAATTAACTGCTTCCGGGGCGTTATATGTAAATTCAGGTTGGAAAAAGTTATTGATTAAGGCACAATGAGAAAAACTTAATGATGCTTTAATTGCTAGTGTTAGTGGAATGTAAATTCTAGATGTAATGGCGTGAGCATACAGCTTATGATAGGATGTTAAGATTCGTACTTAAAGCAACACAAATACCTTAAAGGACCCAAACCCAATTTCCTTATAACACTAGGAGCATGTACAACTAAATATCACGTTTTTGATATTATTCGTTTTTTTTTTATAACTTATTTCGGATCACTTAAAAGTTGTTCATTAAAATACGTTAATAACTACATATCCACCAATTTAATAGAAACAGTCAGAAATGTATATATAGGTGTACTTTAATCTAGAAACGTTTATTTTATTTTTAATTTATTTTAAATATACACGGATACATTTTTTTTTACTGTCCTCTCTTGGCAATGGCTTTTCTTGTTTATTTAATTGTTCTCACAGCCAACAGCAAACGCTATAGAACGAGATATCTGATTGGTAGATAAAACAACCGATGCCATTGGCTGGATATTTAATTGTCAAAATACATCTGTCAGCGGACTGAGGTACTAGAACTAGAACTAGTACTACTTAACCATTTCTTTACATTGGATCATTTTATGCGTTAAGTTCAACTACCTACATTACCTACCTTCACTTTGCTAGATTACAATAGGTACATAATCTTTTGTATCAACTAAATCACCTATCATAAGAAGCACAAAATGAATAAAAGTTTTCATTTGCTTGGCACTCATTTTGAATGAACTGTTTTTTATATGGCACCTTTCAACTGGGGGACTAATGTTTTGCATTTCTGTCTCTCTATGTCCAAACATCTGCTTTCTGTAGTTAAAGGCTTCTAAAGGAAAATGTTTTTCTTTCATACGAGTGTCATATAAAATAGTTTAATATTTTAGACAGATTGTATTTGCAAACCCCATGGAAAAAGTCATGCTTATATCGCATGCTAAATTGTTAGTAACGTGGTAATGATATAATGTATTCAGAAAAGACATTTCCTTTTAACCTGTTCTTTGAATATCATATAACTCAAGGTCCTATTGATAATTAATTTTTTTTTTTCTCATCGAACTAGGTATTTCAATGTTATCAATGTTTGTCTGATGCTTAGTACGTTTAAAAATCCTACAAAATTAAATAGCAAAAAATGTTTTAACGCTGCAGTTGTTCTCTTACAGTGGATTTAAGGAGATCAGTAGGATTTGTTTCTGTCGTATTTGTCTCTGAAATACCTATGTTAAATCGAGAAGGTTCTCGAAGAAGTAGCTGAATTCAAATTATTTGATATCATTTCAAGGCAATCCAGGACTTTTCTGGTCGATGGTGGTTGAAAGCGTTCCTTGGTTACAGAATAAAGGTTTATTCTGAAAGACAAGATGTTATGAGAGTCACATTTCTTCTTATTAATAATTTAATTTTTGAAGTTTTGGCGAACAACAAATTGTATTACTGCATGAAAATGGAACCCTTCTGTAACACATTTTATTGTTCGCCAGAACTTTAGAAATCCGATACAGTACAAATCAAAACAATTTGAAAATCAGGCAAAAATGGTAAAATATTACAAAATTTGGATTTATTTGAACAAAATGTTGTTAAATTACTTATCCTATCTTCTCTTCATTTTTTTAACCCAGCTTGAAATTTAATTCTATCGCCAAAGTAGCCTAAGCTGTCTATTTTACAATAAAAAAATAAAAATATCGACTTCTTCAATTTCCGTTTTGTCCAAAACGTCGATAGAATTGAGTCCACAAACTTTAAGTACCAAGGACACTGAACTAATTAAACCCCAGGAACTATAAAGTGTTTGGGTTTCTTCCAAGTCTTTTCCAGACCATATTTAACACGGTACATTAATCACTTCACTGTTTGAACTTAAACCGGATGGTGCACTCATATTTTCACTAATATTTCCCAAATTAATAAAATCATCCATGATTATAATATTATTACATGAACTTGACACGAGCGCACACGCGCATTTGTCATAAAATCTAAAATCAAATATGCTCATCAATGAGAAAACTTTTCGTTCTAATAGCAAATTATTATTGATTTAAGAAGATTAACTCTTAATGACAAGCACTTTTAATAAGTTAGTCTTCTCAAAGCCGAATATTAATAAATTTTTCGTATTATTAACAAACAATGTGAAAATGCCACGTACAATTAATGTGATATCTCTTTGAAATTTAAAGAGAAGTCTTATGGATTTAGGAAGCTTTTCTTTTAAACGTTTATACACACGTTTTTTAATAAGATTGACTTCTTAAAACCAACAAACCAACTGTTAACAAGGTTCTCATATTATTTGTATTATTTAATACGATTTTGCACGTAAACATTATATGAAAATATGTTATTTAACAAACAATTAAACACCAAATGCAACTTTTTAAAAAACAACTTTATAATTATAAAATAACTCTATCTGCTTTACGTCTTTACGTCTTTAGTGTCTATTACCTAATGCCATACAGTATCATCCTCCCTCATGTGGTCTCGCTCTCCGCTGTTGCTGCTCTAACCGGTTGTAACAGTTATAAAAAAAATTGTCAGACAACAATCAGAAATGCAAAGCGTGCTTTCTACAACAAAAAATTTGGTACCTGTTCGTCTAGCAACGAGATATGGCTACAAATCCGAGAAATTGGTGCCGATTGTGACAAACTTAACTCGGATTTCCAAAGATCAGGAAGTGTGGAAGAGGTTCAACAAGCTCATTCGTTCTTGACTTGTCGCCTGATGATAGCAATACCCTATTCCTCAATTTATTATTTGTAGGGTACGCCAAGAAAGCTGTTGCTGAAGCTATATTAGCAATCAAATCTAACTTGATGAAATCGACCCTAAATTTGTTAAGCTTTTGCTTTCGTATATACTGCCCTTTAGAACGCTTATTTTTAACACCATCTTAACAAGGTAATTTTTCCCTTCGCAATGGAAGAAAGCTAAAGTAATTCCCATCCAAAAGAAAACGAACGGAAATTCTGTGGATTACCGACCCATTTCAATACACCCTTTCTTTTCCAAGGTCTTCGAGAAAACTAACTAATGCAGAAATATCTCTGAGGTAAAAATCTAAGTGAAAATCAGTCGGGTTTTCACACAAAAAGGAGCTGTAAGACCGCTTTATTATTGGTAATCGATGACATCAGAAAAGCTGTCGATGAAAACCATGCTACTATTCCCTCCATGCTCGATTTTTCGAAGGCCTTCGATACCGTCAACCACCAAACCCTTGGCTCCAAACTTAGAAAAGAGTTAAAATGTTCACTCCCTTCAATGAAACTCGTATTCTCCTTTCTACACGGGAAGCAGCAACGAGTGTCAGTGGTTGTGCGTTTCTCAATGTTTTTGCCAGTAAGGTGTGGGGTGCCTCAAGGCTCAATTCTGGGACCACTGCTTTTCTCACTCTATGTAAATGAACTGCCTCAGATAGTCAAGCATTGCTCAATGCACATGTTTGCTGATGATGCGCAGATTTACCTAAGTATTTCACCACAACAGGTCTTCAAGTTTACAACGCTAATAAATGCAGGTCTTCAGCGTATACTCAACTGGTCAACTAAAAATGATTTACTCCTTAACCCTCTGAAGTCGACCACAAACAAAACTGCTAATATCGAAAACTCTTCTTTTACCTTATACTACTATATTGCTCGGAGATCTTCTGCTGCCCAGATTACAATACTAGAAGAAAGCTTAATGTTGTCTATATCTAATAAGATTGCCCGATTAGTATTGATTTTAAAGAGATATGAGCATGTCTCCCCGTATGCAAAACAAAAAAGCGGTTGTACCTTCGACTGTCTACTCACATATAGAGCCATGATATCTTGCAAAGTAAACAGCTGAAATACCAGTCACATAAGCTTCGATTCCTTCAGTCGATTAGATCGTGTATGCTCAGACAAACTGTCTAATTTCCAAACGTCAGTTTTTTGTTAGCTCTGTAAGATTGTGGAATTCTCTGCCCATAAACGTTAGAAAGATTGGACTCACGAATAATTTTAAAACCTCTCCGTTAAAATATTTGGCCAGTAGAACTGTCATAAACATTTAATTTTAAACCCTTAAACTTTGTTACGTAAACACCTTTTTCAATTTGCTGTAGTATATATTTTTAAATTCTGTCTTAAACTGTAAATTTCTTGCCTTTTACTTGTATTTACCTTTTTACTGTATCTTTTTGTTTGCACATGTTTTTATAAATTAACGCTAAAGTCTTGCAAACTTTAAAAGATGCTTGGTGTCTTAAATTCTAAGCAATACTGTTATTAGTAAATAAATATAAAAATGTTATTCATAAAAAATAATAAAGATTTCTCTATGAAAGTAGCATATTCATTCGTTTTAATCAGATTTCATAGTAAAGTAGTAAAGGGTTTTCCAATAAGAGGTGTTATTTTGGTTTTCAAAGAAAAATGTCATTATTTGAGATAAATGATCGGATGTTTATTTCATAATAAAGAGGAAGGTATGCCGTTAATAATGAAAAATAACATCAGCCAAATGGAGCACGCATACAGGACCATATCCGTTTCATGAAATTTTCCATAACCAAATCGCAAAGTGGCTGCCCTATGTCCTCGATAGCCTCACGAATTTTATCTTTGAGGTCTTGAATCGACGCTGGGCTTGGCTTAGACCTTATCTTTCACGTGGCCCCAAAGGAAGAAGTCGCAACGTGTTAAATCACAAGATCTCGGTGGCCAATTGTGATCACCTCTTCGAGAGATAACACGGAAACTTTTCCCGTAAAAGATCAATGGTTTCGTTGCTTGTGTGGCACGTAGCGCCGGCCGTCTCGTTGAAAGTAAACGTTGTCCAGTTCAATACCATCCAACTCCGACCATAAAAAATAATTAATCATCTCTCGATAGCGCAATCCATTCACCGTAACTATTGATCCAACCTCATTTTCGAAAAAGTAAGGTCCAATGACCCCGCCGAGCCATAAACCGCACCACATAGTCACACGTTGAGAGATGTAGAGGCTTCTCAACAATAACTCTTGGGTGTTCCGAACCCCAGATGCTCGAATTTTTCCATCAATTTCTGTATTGCGGTCCGATAAGGTGCTTCACGACGACCAAAAAATGCTTTAGTTTTGCGAACTGTGACTGCAAGATTTTCACCATTTTTGTAGTAGATTTTAATAAATTCAATTTAATCTTTTCTTTCAGCCTTTATTTAACACAAGACTTCTGTTAAGTACTGTCTAAATCGAACTCGTATGTCAAGCGACTTACTGGCTAACAGATCGTGTGATAAGAGTCTCGAAAATGTATATAGAAAAATGTTGATGTAGAAACTTTACAGTTGGTAAAATTCAAATTGAAAGTGTTGCCGCTGTTTTCTTACAATACTGGCTTAAGAAGTTTCTTGTATAGCAATAACTTATTGTAGTTGGACAGGGATGAATATCTCCTAATAAGACAGTACATTTTACTCATCTTTTTTTTTGTTTGTTTATGCTTATTTGCGTCTTTAAATAGATTTAAAGCAAACAAAAGAAAACAGCCACGTATACTTTTCTGGCGTTTTATTGTGTATAGAAAAATGTGCTCAAAATGGCGTACTGCTGCGGCCGGCCTGGTTTTCCAACGCAGTTTAGAGTCATGCCTAGTTATTTGGCTGTATTTGAATCTTCCACTATATTGTTGTTAATCCGCGATACCAATCATCTTTTTTAGTGTCCAGGCTAAGTTTTTCGAACTCACAATAGCGAAATTTTCCATACAAAATTGCATATTGTGACCTAGGAAATATTTAGTGCGAAGGTTAAAAATGATTATTGGTGAGGCCGAATGTATATTGGAAAGTGTGCTACGTTTTTAAATTAAAATTAATATGGACTGACTTCAGGCCATTTAATCGAATCTGCCATTTTTTAGTCCATTCTAGAATACTGTTTATCGCCGTTTGAAGCTTTTTTGCCGCTATTTCGACAGTTGCTCAACATAGCAAGTACAGCTGGATCATCTGCAAATGTTGCTGTAGTAGTTTCTCCACTAACAGGCAGATCGCTAGTGAATGGTAGAGCACTGGACCTAGAACACAGCCTTGCGGTACACCAGCTTTAATTTCTCTTGATGTTGAGTACTCTGTCTCATGTTTAATTCTCTGAAGAATCGATCTGATATGTATGACTCCAGAACTGTCGAATACTGCTTCGGCAGTTGTTTTTTGTAAGTTGTGGATCAGTCCTTTATGGCATAGTTTTTCGAAAACTTGTGCTATATCAACAAATATTGTAGAGCACAGTTTTTTTATCTTCAAATGCTTTTTAGATTTTATCTATGGCTCTATTTCTAAATCCAAAATGGTCATCAACGAATATGGAAGAATGATTGTATACCGTCCCGACCTTGCTGAACAATCTCCCTCAAGACTTAAGAAATTTAAGTGTAGTCAGCGAAAGAAAAATAAATGCGTAAAACAGTATTTTCTCTTAAAAATGATAACTTAAAAAAATAATTTAATGGCAACCAATAATAGACAAATCCATTTTAAACACACTCCTGCAGATTAGCCCTATATGGCTTCGGAGGAATCAACAAAAAAAATTCATTGTATTGTATAAGCTAAATAAATAAAATGAAAATAAAATAAATAAATGTAGGTAGGTTTATATACTCGTATCTGCCTCAACATAAAAGACCGGAAAACTACCAGCTAAGTGATAGGGAGATATAAATCGTTGCTAATAAAAGGTGTCCTTTCGCTGAATGCAAACACTTTATTAAGAAAACTGCGCCCATATTTTGTAACAAATGTGATAAATTTTGACATCAAAATCATGGGATAGTTTTTTTTCCAATTTATATCGTTTTAGTGATATTAAAGAACAAGGGCCCCGATTTTATTTAGAAAAAAGAAACTTTCCGCCGGACTTATTCGTTCGTTCATATTTTCTCTTCTCAAACACACTGTAACTCCTTCTGGCTGATTGACTTTTTCCTCTCTCTAACCACACAAACAGTGAATAAATAAATTTGAATTTAAAACCTGCCAACAAGAAAACGAATCCTTTCACGTACGTGTTGTGCATAATAAATCTTGTCGCACCTTCTCCCACAAAAAAAGACATCTCACTAATCAGGACACAACCACTTCTCACACAACCACTCGCTCATCTCCACCTCAAACCACCACAACAATGCCACAGTCAGAGAATCCCTGAAATGGAACCTAATTTCTGATTTACCTCAATTTACTTGCTATTCAGAAAACTTTTCCCAGTCAAACTCAAAACTTTTATGCTTGACAAAAATACCATGAAATATTTATCGCTGTGATTAATGAAAATATTTATTAGAACGAAGAGGAAGAGGACACATCACTTCCTCTAACCCCGCACTCTGGCCACTTTGGGTAAGGAATGGGAACGAGTAGTCACGTCACGCCCTCAAGTCAGGTGCGAACCTTCTACCCCGCCGGAAATTTGGAATTTTAAATCATTACAAACAAAGGACATGCATTTTTAAGCGAATTAATTCAAAGGAACATTTTTTAATTAGTTTAAGGTGAAAAGATTTGTGGCCTCCCTCCGTCTTGGGATTTATTAACATTTTTTTCTTCTAATTTTCTTTGCTTGTTTCAGTGAAGGTGCGTACACTATGTCTTGGGTTATAAATTTTAAATCTGCTAAATTAATCCTGAGTTTACTTTTATTTTGCTCTCCTTCATCTTTGTAACAATGCCGGCGGCGGTGGCATAGAACTCTGCCGCGTTGATTGCATTAGGAATTCTCTGTTTCTTTGTGGATTAACAACTTTGGGGGCGGATGGTGTGGGGAGTGCCAATTTATTGGGAGAGTAATAATTGCATTTTGGACGATGTTTTATTGGATTCGAGTATTTTTGTGCACTTAGTGAATGAATTTCTTTAATATTTTTGAAAATTCCCAGGAAAAAATACAAAAATTGAATTGGGCTCAACCGGGATTTGAACCCGGGACCTCTCGCACCCAAAGCGAGAATCATACCCCTAGACCATTGAGCCGCACGATTTCTATGCCTCAGATTTGGAAATGCTTCGAAATGGATATTTCTGTTAAAAACTTGTAATCGCTTTCACTTTTCCACCTTCAAGCACACATACCCAATTGTGTATACGGTAACGGTACACCTGTTGGAATGAACGTAATTGACAAATGTACAAGTTGGCCTGCGATATCTGGTGGCAAAGAAAAGAACCCTATCAGACATACAGGAATCTGCCATCGGTAAGCGGTACGTGTATTTTTGGAAAGTAATTTATTTATTTTATAAATGAAAAACTATTTTAATTGATATAAATGCCTTGTCAGTCTAAAATCCAACTATTGTTTATGGAAAATAAAATAACCCCGGGTCAATAAATTATGTTTGAATCGTTTAAAAGTGTAATGAAAAATTTGTGTTGGTTTCGTGTAAAAAAAAATTTTTTTTTGGATTATATTCTTTTTTAACTGTTTAAAGTTCTTTAAATTGTTGTTAATATTATATTTATTATGCAGCATTAGGTATCTATTATTGTGCAGCTGACGCAACTAGCCGAGATTTATCTCAGACTTTCTCGATATGATAATTTTAAAAAGGTTTCTGCTGGGAAATGCTACTGCGAGCAAACGCGTGCAGTATGTTTTATTATCTCTTGCAATTGGCTTTAATATATCGCCTGCTTTCAAATGTAAACTACATATTTTAAAGAACTTAGGAAATTATTTTCCCATGCGAAGAACAATTGACCACTTTTTTTTAAAAGGAATCGAGTTTTCAACTTCTTTTGGATTTTTGTACATGGTTATACCATGTTCTCTATATGAGTTGCACTGGGGTACACCACAATGAGACGCTCGATCCAACACTTTTTCTTTATTTTCCAACACTGTAAACAATTAAGAAATTTATTTGTATGTTTTTAATTAACAAATGTATTTATTTTCCACAATATTTAAATATTTAATTTACGTATATTTTTTCGCTGATCTGTCAAACTTGTATGTCTAGTAGGGTTCAAATTATAGCCGCTAGGGTACACCCTCCATTTCTCAATAGAAGGCAATGCTTACTGGGCTACCCCTAAAAAGGCCAGATTAAAATTAGTCTTTTAGGGTTAAATATAATTGCGTTCGTGTTGGACCATATTAAGAAATTTAATTTAAAAAGCAAAAAGCTGTCAAAATTTACAGCAGGAGAGTGTATTCAACAGCAGTCCCTTAAAATGCTGTGAGTCGTATTAAATACATTTTAACTATAGTAGCAGAAGACTGCTCTGGGAGCCTATAATCTGGGAAGAAAGCCACGCTTAAGGGGAAAATCAGAGCACTCAGCTATCAAACGTTTATTAAACCCTACAGCTTATTAATTTTTATTTAATAAACTCCGATATATCATTAAACTGACATCTTTTCTGTTACCTTTCAGATACCAACCAAGGCCGGACTACTACAATAGATCATACAATTCAAACAGAGGCCCCGAAGACTATAAAGTAAGTTGAATTGGATTTAAAAATGTACTTCTCTCTTCTAGTTTAGTTTTAATTGAACCAAACGTCAGTGCTAATAAATTTCTTTTATCAAATTGCAGCGTAATCAAAAATACAACAAGAACTACACGCCTGACTGGAACAGAAGACCCAATAGGAATCAGAACTGGCACGGATCGAGATACAACAATCTGTCATGGCAGCGCAATAATCCGAATCAGAATCAATCCAATTCACAGCCAGATCAATTTCAAATAGACGGCGGATATCAAAACGATTACTTTGTGCAACAATTTCAAAGTCCCAATGGTCAGGAGTTTATAGATCAATCGCACGGCTACCCGACGAGGTTTGACAGGTTTGACAGCTTGGAGGGTGGGAATACATCGCATTATACAGGTGGCTTTGCAAACGATCTAGGACCCAGAGAAACGAACCAGGACTTCCGCTTTAGCCACGGAAATTACACTTCACAACCGAAAAAGGACAATGTGAAAAAAGGAAATCCCTTTAAAAAAATCAATCAGGTTTCTGAATCAAAGGCCAACAAGATTCATAGCCGGGAAAATCCAAACAGGCCGTCAGACAAAGAGAAAGAACCCCCCAATCAGAGCGTAGATATAAGCCAAAAGCCATCGCAAGTAAGGAACAACAGCTTGCCACGACACACACCACAAAATCAGGGTGACTTTGATAGCTCGTCAAATGTAAAGGAAGGCGGTCTGAAAGAGAGCACGGTTACCGAAACCCCACAGCCGAATAACGCCACTCATTCACCTAGAGTCAGTCTGAACCCGGAGTGTTCGGAAATAGAAAAAGAACTCCCCCAAGTGGCGAATGAGATTTTCCAACCCCCGGACGACTACGTGCAACCCGAAGACCCTCATCAGGAAACACCGTTGAAAACATCCAGCCCTGAAAACCCAAGTACACAGGAGTTGTTTCATATAATAAAGACCGAGCCGCCAGACTCAGAATTTGACCTCGCTAACTGCCTAAGTGTTAATAGTAGTGAAAGATTCCCTTCGATATCTGTCGTTCCATTGTCTAAGCTGCTGAAAAGTGAACTTTTGGACCTAAATCGAACCGAAATTGTAGCTCCAACCACACCGGCCCGGGGAAGACCCACACTTCGACCGAACTTGGTACAGCGCCGAAAGAAATCCATCACCGAGGGATCTCCGAGTGAGAATCTTGTGCAGCGCGTGGCTAATATGGACAAAGTGGGCATTAAAAATGTGATCAACAGTTCTGGAACTATATACGATGCTGCCTTGCAGATTCAAGCCCGCAAAAGGCTGCGCGAGGAGATCCGCAAGCAGCTCAAGTCGATGAACTTTAACCCGCCCGAGAACAGTGCGAACAGTGTTTTGGTTCCCGACGAAATAGTCGATTCGCTGAACATTCCCGCCGTGGTCTTGGACGAGATTCGAAAGGCATTTGGCATCGTACTCATCGAGGATAAGAATATCCTTCAAAAGCAAAGAAAGTCTTTGCCAACCACCGCTGAGGTGACACCACCCGCATCGCAACAAAAAGACCGACCGTCGAAATCTCCCGATCTGATGAGTCGATTGAAGATACTGGCGGAAACAAAGTCCCAAACGGAAAAGGTGTCTCCCGAGAGAGCTTCTAATAAGCATTCCAAGTCGAAGACCGCCGACGACGTAGTAGTACTGATCGAATCGTCCTCATCGAGTTCATCCAGTTCCAGCTCTGACAGCGACTCAGGGACAAGTTCAAGCAGCAGCAATGCGAGTTCAACGTCGTCCTACAAACGTCGGCGAAGAAAGAAACGCATCCTCGAGGCGAATGTGGTGGGGAACTTTGAGAAGCTCATCTTGCCCAATTTGACCGAAGCACAACGGCGTCGTTACAAAGAGAAATACTCCAAGTCCACAAAGGGCTCCCTGCTGTACATCCATGAGGTTTGCGTGAGTCGAGCGAAGAAAACAAACACCCCCATGGATCCCAAGGAGAAGCTCAAACTGAAACGTAATCTCAGCAGTGCCGACAATGCCGAATCGCTGGAGTTCCTAATGAAGGCGATTCTAAGTCTCTTCGAACATCAAAGGGAGAAGCGTCGCATGTCTAAGGAGAAATCGACTGCAACTGTCACAAAGAACCACAGAAATCACTGTAATCCTGTTAGTCCCACGCCGAATAAGTCAACAGATTCCACATGTAATCAGCGAAACTCTGACGACACTGAACGGGGGGTGGGTGCACAAAGTGCAAATGCTGACGCAGCGCAAGCGAGTAGTACAAAAGTGGATAAAGCTCCCCACCCATCGACTTCAGAGGGTGCGAATGATGCAAACTCAGCGCAAGGGGTGTCTGCTGATGGGCGACTTGTAGCCGTGGCCTCATATACCAACTCGAATTTGAATGGATCGACTGACAAAGGCAACTCATCGTGCTCGCCCTCCTCCAGGCTGTGGAAGTCTCCGGGTGAGAAAAAATGCATTGAACTCGAAACCTCCCCCGCAATTAGTAGTATTGGAATGCTGCCGCCACCTTTTGACGGCCACTCACTGGACTTTGATGCCATCAGTACACACAGCCCGATTGGCAATCAGGCGGTTACCAGCATTCGAGAGATTGACGTGAAACTCTTGGAATTGCACAAGCGAAAGATGTACATCGAAGAGATGATTCTCAAGCTGCAAAAGGACAAAATGGAAGTCGATTTGTTTACCATGAGACTGCAGAACGAAAAGTTCATCCTCCTAAACACGGCGCTTGCAAATGCAACCAGCACTAGCAGCATCTTCGCCGCTCCTGCCAAAATCGAAAAAAAAGCCAAACCAGTTGCAAAGAGGAAGCCATTTTCGACGCCATTTTCCGAGAAACTTCGAAATCGAAAGAAACGCTGCCAACGAGACATACTTCTGGAAGATACCGACAATGTAATCAATAAGCCAGGCCAGGAGGTTGCGGATATATCCGAGCTGATGCTTCAGCCGAGGCAGACAAGGCAAGGTATTTCGCTTTCCGAGAGTCAGACTTCGGCCAAGGAAGCAAATAAGACTGATGGTGAGGTGAAGACAGAAGAGGAGGAGTGTGTGAAGGAACTTCCTCAGGTTGACTATTCAAATGTGCCAAATGGGAATCTTGAAGGATGGAAACTGCCAATTACGCAGATCATTGTCACTGGTGAGGCGATTATTGCCGCCTCAGAGGACGGGAATATCTACAAGTTCAACATTCGAACTCGTGCCTTGGATTCGAAGTTTTCAAAACACACCGAAGCCATTACGCAGATTTTCGCCTGCCCGAGGGAGAATTTCGTCTACACCACCTCGCTGGATGGGTTTCTGAAGAAGACTTCCATTGAGGTGAGTTGCAGTTGCAGTATGTATTTTGTTACACATTATTATTTTCCGTTGTAATACCTACGTAGTACCTCCAAAGCCGTTAGGCTTTGCAAAGGTAGATAGAGACTTTCGTTGATATATTCCATTTATTCCATTTCACTGAATCCTTAATTGTATGAAGATTATTTTGAAATGGCGGACATGGAGGACATGCTTCTTGTTCGTAGGGCAGTTCATTTGAGAATCCCAGAAATGATTACCACCTTGGCGAATGTAGATGAAAGAATATAAATTACGATTCGCCAAGACACACATGCAGAAGAACAAAATTTCAAGAAACGAGGTATGCAAATTTACCGTGTGGAGGAAAATATTGTTTAAAATATGTCACAGATTACTTTTTTAAACGTTGAAACGGATTTTTCTTTTTTATAAATGCGGACATTCATGTATCTAAAGTAAGATTGACAGCTGGCTGACTTGGTAGTTCTGTTCCTTTACTTCAAAATTTTACAATTTTTTACTAACTCTGACGATTTCTTACGAATTTTAACTCAATGCCGTTCCATAAAAATTTTAAAGAGAGCGGGTAGACGAGAGCAAGATATTACCCCTCTACTGAGAATCCTATACACAATAAATTTTTTGTAGTTAGAATTAGTAAAGTTAGTCACCTGGACAGAGGATTTGAACTTAGTATTTGTTGTCTTATTTGGCTACGCGTGCATTTGATATCCTGTCACTTTTTTCTCTTCTCGAATACTTGTAGGTTGTAGCTCAGACTGAGAATGAATTATTCCGAATGACTTTCATATCAGGATGAATAACTAATATTGGTAATAAATTCTCCAAAGTCCTCGCGGTTATCTCGCATTTTGAAGACGTTTCTTTACCACTGCAATTTATGAAAATATGTGTGATTTTTCATAGATTACTACAAAATCGTTCTTTATTCCCACCACTGCCATTTTGATAGTCTTTTCCATTCTTACCACTAAAGTAAAGGAACGAAGCTGGTCAGTCACATAAACAGCTAATTTTAATTGACATCTAGGAAAGGTGGTCAACGAATCTAGTCAAGTGTTTCGTGACTGAGTACTTGACAGTTCGCATATGTGACACGGTGTCCCCACGTGCAATTTCATTTGCATAACATTTTTTATGAAATGACAGATTGCACGTGGAGATCACAAATTTCGCGAAGAAACCAATTTCATGAAAAGTATTTCACAGCTCATTTCATGGTACCTATCGATTTCATGAAATGGGCTGCCATTTCAATGCAGTTTGACACTTGTTTTTCATTTCCTCGATGGCTGAGTGGCGAATGGTCGCTTGTAGCGCTGGAACTACGTATTGGAATAAAAAGAGATAAGTATAGTCAGGCAAGAATATGGTACATGGCGAAAAGAGAAAGGATTTCATGGCCTAATGCGAGAACGCAACGAAATGCCCACCCTACATTTCTTTGCATACTGGTCGTTCTTGCAATGCTATCAAATTTGACAGATTGCTGAAAGAAATATTGCACGTGGAGACACCGTGTAATGTGCTGGCTGTTACGCGATCAATGAAACGCGGCCAACAAGTCATCTGTCAATAGAAATAAAATAAAAATTATTGCAAAAACAAACAGAACTGCAGCTATCGTGCGTTCTTCAAATGTTCTAGAATCTATACTTCTATCAGTGAATGAAACGAAGCCATTGGATACGTATGGTCTCCAATTCACTCAGTAGGTATGACTGTGTCAATATTTTAGGTGACCTTAGATTTATATAGTTCAGTATTTGGCCTAATTTTTAGGTTTCATTTCATTGTGTCAAATAATGTGCAATTCCCATTTTTGATAAATTTTATTGAACATGGTTCAAGTTATCGCTTTGTTTTTAACAAATGTGTCAAAGAATCTAATGTATGTATGACAAATACAAATGTGATTAGTCAAAGCGTTCTAAAATTTCTAAACTAGAACTAGAAGATGTTTCCCTTTTTTTAATGTGCAATAAACAAATGTAATAATTCTCAAAAAAGGAAATCGGCCAATTAAATGACAGCTGAGCTTTTGAAATTTAAGACATTGACCTATAGCAATATATTGAAGCAGGTCTTGACTGCAGAGGAGATACCGAACGTCGAAGAACTCACTGAATTTAATCACACATACATTTTTTTTTAATTTCTTAACACTGTCATAGCTCATATATTTAATTTGAAATTGAATACATATTTTCTTGTGCAGTCGTAAATAATGTTCAACACATTTTTTTTGCATTCATTTCTTTTGTAGAACTTTGGCTTGGAAATTCAATCTCTTAACCTGCAAGAGCCACTGCAGTCCATCGACATTGAGTGGGGTACTGCATATATTGGTAGCCGCTGGGGGAATATTTTTACGTACGACATTAAGGTGAGTAGAGATATGACTTTTAAATTATTTATTTATGTTGCGCATTACTGGTAACCTTTTTTAGTATATAATATTTATATTTCACAGTCATATAAATTTAAATTTGTAGCTGCAAATAGTAAGGTGCTTTCTTAGCGTTCCTTTTCTGTTCCTTCTGAATTTTTGCTCTTGTTTTTTTTTTAGCTCAGATCATGATCGCACTATGATAAAAAGTCAAAATCAATTGACCGAGCAATCTGAACAGAGCACATCGTATTATGCGAATACTGTACTAGATCGACAAAATTGTAGCCAAATAATGTTCCCACATTTATTATAAACGTACAAGTTCCGCTAAAAAGAAATGTCAATTTTTCTGCTCTCGAAATCAGCTGGCTGTCAGATTTCATTTTCCATTGGCCGCAAAAAAAGCGGAGAGTCAGAGCAGTTTTGCGAATCTCGATATCTGAGCGAGATTCACACCTACGTACACTAACACCAAAACACTTGTCTTTTGTCAAACTTTAAAGTGCGTTATTAATTACTAATTTGAAGGCAAGTCTGTGAAAAATATAGAAAAAATTACATTTGGCTGCCGCAATGGATATCAACATAAATTGAGTGGATTTCTATAAGCATAAATTACAATTTAAGAACAGCTGACTTTTCAAACACGCATTACCACAAATGCGAAGGAAGAAAAATCTCGTTTTATGTTCCATTGGGCACGAAAAATCTGAAATCTGAGAGCAAAATCCGAAAATCCCAATGGAAATCGACATTAGTTACATATTTTTAATTTCAATCCTAGTACACTGTCTCCAAGAGGACAGTGAAATGACAGCTGAGCAGAAAATTATTTGTGAAAAGTTTCACCAGCTGCTACAAAAAAACATGCAGGTGAAAAGACTGCAAATGTAATTAAATGAAGTTAATTTACACACAGTTGCTTACACGCATACATATTTATCAAATGTGACATAAACTACTGTCATTTCGTCAATGAAAACTATGGGAACGTTGGGGTTTCTGGCTTAGCGAATCTGCCAGCAGTCTGACAGAATTTGTCTCTCTTTTGGTTGGTCTACATTGATGACATGACCAATTTTTTAATTGAAGTTTACCTTTGTGTAGCAGACGCGAAATACGCTGTTAACATTTCGAATTCCATCAAAGCTCCGAACCCATCAAGGTACCTACTGGTTGTAAACAAATGTTTGGATTTGACAGTTAAAACATGGAAACATAGTACCTACTACCTTACAGCGGTACGGATTTGTGTTAGCTTTTGTTGGTAACATAATGCAGTTGACTTAGTTAATGGACGCAAAACGCATCGACATTGAAAAACTTGAATACATGCACATAAGGGTGGCATTAGTAAAAGCAATGTGGTACAATTAACTGGATAAACTATTATTTTGCTTCTAGCTAATACGATACAACTTGGAACGCTGGTTAAGTTGACAATGAATCGAATTTTCAATTGGCAAGTCAATTTCACCTGCTCTAAAAACCAAGTATCCGAACGTCCGCCATTTGTTGTCAGCTGTGACAGTTAAATTAACTATTAATAATGAAAAACACTGCAATTCGTTTCACAACACCTTCCAATGGACACAGCGTTTCTTTTCTTCGCAAATTGTTGCTGTTTTTTTTTACTATTACGGAAACCACTTAAAAAAGTTGACGTTTACACAAAACGTTGCCAGAGCTGACATATTCTAGAAGTACTCTTTATCAGTTCTTGGTTTGTTTTGCATATTTGCAACGCCCAGTTGTGAACCGAAAAATCACAATACTAAACGTATCTACTAACATTTCCTGAGCGATGACGTGTCAAATAAATTTGTGTGGGAAAAAGTGGTAATCTATTACAATTGCCTACTTTAACAAAACGAAAACTAGAGCGAATATTTTCGTTTAAGCCTAGTACTCCAACTTTTCTCTCCAAACATCAGCTAAAGTCTTAGCTAAATTTTAGCATTGAGCACGCAGTGTCAAGTCTCAAGTGTCACAGAAAACAGCTGTTCTTTGAAAATAACTTACTTCAAAAATTCAACTCTCTCTCTCTGATTTCAACCATTTCCAATTATATGTAGGTACTCCTCGTCGAGGTATTTATTCAAAAAAATCATCCTTGCTTAATTCTCCCGTTCTCCGCAACACAAAATCGCAATAGAACAACAGAACACAACGAGCTGTCTAAATTTAGCTTGAGAAACTGTCACGACGTGCGAATATTTAGCCCGAGCAGCGTTCTAAGCTTTATGATCTGATCGTGTTTTGTATAGGATTTTTCGTTTCTTCTGCAACTACTTTAATGGTTGCACGTTGTTCCCTGTTAAATTGATTAGCCCTGTTTTTTTTTGAATTTCAATCCCAGCAAAGCAAAGTAAAGTATGATTTTCAACACGCAGTTACAGCAACTACGCTGGACTTGACACTTCGAGACTCGCAATAGTTGTTGTAAGTTGTAACTGCGTGCTGAAAATCCTACTTTACTTTGGTTTGCTGAGATCGAAGCTCAAAAAAACACGCCTATTATTATTCACTTTGGTACAGTAATCGGGGACATTTAAGAATCTATTTTAGTAAATCTGACAGTTGGCTAACTTGTGGCCTAGACTTCGTAAATAATTTCATCAGTTGACATTTACGAGTATAGGTATCGGGGTAGCCGACAAATCTAATACTATGTGGCTGACGGTGACGAAAAAAAAGTGTCACAACCGACCAATTTAGTTTTGCGTTTAGTTTAGTTGTTTAGTCCAAACCAATTTCGTCGACTTGATTTTATCAATGTGGCCACTGAGAACTGTAGCAGATTTTCAAACTTGAATCGTTTACTACACACTAGAATAATATTGTACGTAACTACGTTCCATGGCATCTGTTTCACACAAAAGCTCTAATCACAATTTGCTCAATAAATAATTTATTAATGAATGAAATGAATTGCACTGGTTAAACTCTTTCTGTTGCATAAATACACCAACACAATTCAGTTAGAACCATAATAAGTTAATCCCATTTCGGTTTGTCATTGTGCCAGTCGTGATGTTTCTTGTCGCCAGCATTGTCCTTCGTTATATGCACATTCAGCACGTGGTCAGTGGCCTTTGGAAATGATCAAGAAAACGTTTGTATATACATAAATTTTTTTTTCAATTACATACCTGAGGTGGATAAGGATACGGCGGCGGTGGTGGTGGTGGCGGTGGGGGATATGGATACGGTGGTGGAAGAAACTTTCCCTTCTTCGCTAAAATCAAATTCAAAAGAGCCGCAGCTAATCCGTAATGAGGAGGATATGGTGGTGGTGGAGGTCCGAAAGCCGGAAATGGTGGTGGGAAAAATGGTGCCGGTGCGAAAGATGGCGCTAGGACCAATACCGGTGGTGGAAATGCAAACGGCGATGGGAAAGGCGAGGGAAAAGGTGACGGGAAAGCTGATGGAAAAAGTGAAGGGAAAGGAAACGGTGATGGTGCGGCGATGGCTGATAAAGGTACCACTGGTAACGGACTGGGCAAGACCCCGCCTAGACCGAATCCAAACGATGCTCTTATTAGGCCAAGAAAAACTATCTAAAATGTAGTAGATGTTTGTATTTTTAATTTAAATTCAAAGTGAAAATAAAAATCAGGTTTATACGTACGTAGATTACGAACGGCACAAATGGTTTGCGCATTGTGTATTTAAATGAAACTGATACTGAAGTTGATGACTGGCCTAAGCTTGGGTTTATATAATGCCCCAAGTCGTCACACACAGCACAAGTGCCTATACATCTGTACTTATGTTTATATACTAATATTACTGATTGATTGATAATTACTATGTGGAAAGTGAAATTGTTCCTTTATTGAAATCTCTGGAGCTAAGGTTTTTATTAACAAATGAATAATGACGTATATTTCTTTTACCGCAATACGCGTTCATTACCAACTGTGTGAACTTCATCTTCAGTGTTAAGTTTCGATTTCACTCTGGTAAGCGATCAAATTCGTACGAAGGTCAGTTTGATTCGTGGTCAATTCTTTCCAGTAAAGACACTCGCTGTCAGCTGCGAAAAGGAATCTGAAATAAGTAAAGGTTTATTGACTTTAAAACAAACTCCAATTGCAATTAGATATAGGTAGGCCTCTAAATATTTGAATTCGCGTATTGCGGACAGTAACAAAATATTATCGTCTTCGGCAATAATTGGAGATGCGGGGCATCGATCCCCGTACCTCTCACATGCTAAGCGAGCGCTCTACCATCTGAGCTACATCCCCGTTGTGACTCGGTTGCTTTTATTGACCAAACTTGTGCGTTAATCGGTGTGCACTTTATTTAAAGTGAAATTATCACACAATCGACGTACGTGACTTCAATGTCAATCCAAGCTAGGTGAACGTTAAGTTAATTTTGAAAGTAAATCCGACATATAGATTGTCAGTTAACCGTTTTAGCAAGGGGATGTAGCCGCATCTCCAAAAAGGCTTCTTGCTTTCCAAATGTTTTATTCTACTATTTTACTGGGCAATAATATATGCGCAGCTGTATAGAGTCCAAAGAACAGCGGGAATTGGAATCATTGGAGCCCTTCGATCACTGTGATTCTCAATTTTCCGTGCGTGGGTCTGCATATGAAAAATATTGCAGCTAGATAGCGCTGTTAGATTGAATGAATCTATAAATGTTGGTCTGAACGGCCTTATGGCCATACCGGCATCCTACTTTCCCTTCCTCACGGCATAGGTCGTATATCTACGGACTACATTGTACCCAAACTCAACTTCCATAAAAACTTCTCTGTTAGATTCCCCTCTAGATCAGAATGGGAGGAGAATGCGGTCGTAAATGAATTCGACATACTTATCTTCACAGATGGTTCCAAAACAAACTGTTGAGTAGGTAGGAGCATTTTCTCAGCAGAATTAAACATGCTAAAACTCTTCGCCTTCCGAACGCAAAGCCAGCGACTTTCAAGCAGAAGTATTTGCAATTAAGGAGGTGTGTACCTACTGCTCCTTAGCATAGTTACACCCAGACAAAAAATAGGCATCTTCGTCGACAGTCAGGCCGCGATTAAGGCTATCGGTTCAACTAAGTCAACGTACAAGCTTGTTGTGGAATGCAGGGAGACACTGACCAGGGCTTGTCATCGGTTTGTAATCACTCTCGTCTGAAAACATTGAGGGGAATGAAAAAGCCGATGAACTTGCCAGACGTGGCTCTGCTCTGTGCGTGTCTCATGGAGAGGATGTGTTCCCTCCGCTGGGAGCTGCTCTTCACCTCAAGGGCTGATACTAGATGGATGAACCTTAAGAACTGTGTGATTTCAAGGAAGATGTGGGCAACCTACAATGATGCCAGAACAAACAACCTCTTAGCCAGAACGCGTGTAAATGTCGCCAAACTAACGGCAATTAGTACTGGCCATTGGCCTTTAGGAACTCACGCAGCCAAGCTTGGAATCCCCCATAACACCCACTGCCGTAGCTGCGCTGACACAAACAAAAGTCAAACAGTGTTCCGTGTTCTTTGTGAGTGTCCGGCCCGGCCCTAGCCCTTTCGGCCATCCAAAGCATCCATTTCAACAAGATCATCAAAATTTCTCAACTCCACAGGCTGGTTTTGAGGTTCTTTAACATGCTTCATCCCCCTTTATTTTTAGGTTCCGTTAGTTGTGGTCTCAAAATGGCGCTCAATGCGTTATTTGTGTTATTCTCTTCCCTCGTTGATCAACGGGAATACAGCCACATAAACCAACCAACCAATTAGAGACGAATGGTATATAAAATGTTCTAAATAAAATGCGTCTAAACAAGTGTGTAGTTATGCACAGTATACCTAAATATTTTTACATCCTTTATACATACGGTGACCATACGTCCCGAAATCTATTCGAGACTTATGACCTACTTAAGTCGGACATAAGTCCCGAAAAATTAATTCGGGACTTATGTCCCACTATACATTTCCTAAATATACGCCTAGAGAAAAAATAAAAAGACCACTCCAAATGCTACAACAAATAGTCAAACCGGTTTCGTTATCTCGATGTTGTTTTTGAGTCGCGCGATTTTCTTATTTTTCTTTGATCAAATTCTCAAAAACATCGAATTCAAAAAAGGACATAGGTGCTGAGAAAAGGCATTAAATCGATGTTTTTGAGAATTGGATCTAATAAAAATAAAAAATCGCGCGACTCTAGATAACGAAACCGTAGCATTTGGAGTGGTCTTCTTATTTTTTCTCTAGGCGTATATTTAGGAAATGTATAGTGGGACATAAGTGGGACATAAACGTTAATAAAATATAAAATATTTCCAACTGTTTGTTTTATTCGGGACTTGTGTCCCATTTTCAACGATAAAAATTCGGGACTTATGTCTTCGGGACTTATGTCCCTGCGCCCTGTTTTATATCTTTGTTTGTCCCAGGTTTCGCTCTTGAAAATGTGGTCACCGTATTTATACACCATCCCGAAAATTCTTATTTATAAAACACTTTCCCATGCACACTAGTTATACAGGGCTTGTGTCGGAAAAAGTACTAAACACTATTACGTTTATCTATCCAAAAAGATGAAAAAAGAAAAATAGCAGCTTGTGAAAAATACGAATTCAATAATTCAAATTAAAATGAAATTCAATTTCAAAGCGAAAAAAAAAACAAAAGAAAGCGCTCTTAAGGACTATTCACATGAGAGCGAGCGAACGAATTGCTGAAATGCGAACAAACCACTTTTGATGCATTTATGAACAGAAAATTGTACATTTTACTATTCCAAGAGGAGGATAGTTAATTATCCCATCAAAATGTATTAAGAAAACATGTTAAAATAACGAAATTTCGAATTGCAAACTTTTTGCCGCGAACGAATACACCCTTGGCGCGAATTGTCAAAGTTTATTCACAATCCACATCATTCAATTCGCGTTCCACAAACTAACGAATAAAGCATTCGTTCGAACTTAACCTCAAACTCAAAATGTTATAGAGACAAATAACGGCGACTGTCATTGGATTCGCGGGTTTCTGCGACCAAATTAAATGTATCATGTGAATGGACTGTCAAAACTTGCGAATATTCGTTCGTTCGTAGGTAGTTGGTCGCTCTCATGTGAATGATCCTTTAGAGTTGGTAGTCCCATGAAAAGGTAGTCAAATTGTACATGCAACATAATGCATGATGTGATCTGAATCAAACACAATATTTTAATATGTTATCGAGGAAAGAATCATTAGGCGCTAAACTACCTCCAAACGTGTTTATAGCTTATACACCGTTGAGAATTTGTTATAAATAAGGTTTTTGCGTTTAGAGGCATTAGAGTGCATCACTTTATACACTCTCTATAATCCGTTTATTAATAAGGCTGTAAGAAAACCAAAATTCAATGAAGAATATAGTTATTAATGCTACCTAACGTCCCCTAACTTACTGTACGAGCAAACATGGAATCTAGTACTAAAAATGCGTTATTTTTAAGTGGCCCGTATGACACTAGAATTTTTTCTGCATTTTTCAGACTTTTAAAATGTGACTAGAGCAATACGAAGAAACTACTACGAAAATTCCCGGTAGGAGTGAGTCGTGACTCGTGAGTGCGTACACACCAACCTAATTAATGTGGAGGTGTCACAAAAAAATGCATTCAAAATTTTTTACAAAAAAAAAAAATATTTTAAGTTGCTTCCAGCTTTTTTTTGACATTTCAACATTAAGTACCTATATGGCATTTACCTTCCGTCACTTTGAAGTTTGTGGTTATAAATTCGTTTGAAAATTGAAATCGCTACACTTTTCGTAATACACATTCTGTCTCTTTTACACGAAGCTGACATTTAGACATGATTTTATGTGATAAAAATGAGGAAAAATGAGAAAAATGTTTGTCTGGGGCTTAATTTTAGTGCTAACATCGTTCTAGGCAAGGTTTACAAGAAAAGTCCATAAATATTTCCATTACCCCCTTGTAATTGGAGACTTCTCGAAAGGTAATTTAAAAACTCATTTTGCATAGACAAGAAAACACCACCAGCGCCGGAGGAGTATTCCCCTCACTCTAGCAGTCATAAGAATCGATTTTAAATTATTGCCCAGACGTGATTGTAATTCGCGGTAGGTACCTACTTTCTTTTCCGTCACGAAATCCTACCCTCCACGCCTCGTCATAACTCAGCCTTCATGAAATTAAAGCGTGAATATAGATAAATCCAGTTGTCTACTCTGTCTATGCAGCAGCTGCACTGGTTGTACTCTCCACCCTGTGGGGCGTTTCGGAAGATGCGCCGCCAATCCTTTGATGCAAAAATAATAGTCCTTGTCACCTAAAGCAGAGCAAACAAAGAAAGCATAGCAAATTCGGTTGCCAAATTAGAGTGCAAGGCAAAGCTTGCCTCCGACTTCTGAAAAGTTTTCCCCCTCACACACAAGCGCATGCGTTTGACTACGTAACTGCAAGACGAAAGTCTCATGCAGTATACACATCGATGCAATGCACACAAAAAGTAAAAAGGACTCTTCAGTAAAGGAGGACGGATTTTATGTGTACAGAAACTTGGAGCATGTCAGTTGCATAGCGCAAGAGTCTTGTCTTCCTAAGGGGAACTCTATTTTAGGCGAAGTGACTTGGAATGGTTTGAAGCTTTTCTTTGTTTGCTTTCCTATGGAATGCAACTGGAAATTGGGCTGACATTTGGTTGGTGGGAAGCTCTATGTACAAGCCAACGTTATGTAAACATTTGATTGGTGGAGAAGAACGAATAGAATTCCTTATTGGGTGTGCAGTGTGTGGAATTTTTCGTAACGTTCTAAGATAGAATGAGTAGGGAGCAATGCAAATAGTTGACGTCAGTTTTAAGAATAATGGGAAACTAAAAATGGCTGCCGTTTGGGTAGAAAGAAAGGAGTTCATTATTAGATATTGGGAAATGGCATAATCGAGGGTGGGAGTAGCGTGGATACTGTTCTTTTAAGACGAGTATGCAAACATAAAAGTAAACGCATAGGAAAAAGCGTCAAATATGACACTCCCAAATACGACCATTTTATTAAAGTCAGCACATAGAACCACAAGACATTTTTGAAGTACCTTGATGGTTCCTAGGTAGGTACTATTATACTGGTTTTTGCTTGCTGACAGCGCGAAAGTTCGCAACTGTGACAGATAAACTTTATAAAAACCATACAATAGATATTATGTAGTTTTTGATTAACTTCAAAGACAGATTCGCTTCTTGCCAAGTCAGAAGTTACACCTACGGTGATAAAGATATATAACCAAGAGAGACAGTCCATACTGCATTTGTAGACATTGTTTTGCATGATTGTTTTATTTCTTTATGCAAAACATAGAAATGAAAATGGAAAGCAAGCTAATTTAATAATTCAAACCCCAAGATGGACAACGAGACGCGCTCATCGAACACCCCCGCTGTCAAAAGAGCATTTTTCTTTTTGATTATTGGCATCTATAAACGCGAAGAAGTAAAGATTTGGCACATTAAAAAAATCTATTTATTTTATGGCGTTTTTCATTGCAGATTCAAGAGAATTGCCCCCAAAATTCAGAATTCCTCTATTCAATTCAATTTTTATTGTAGCACATTTGCAATGGTGGTAGACACCATGCACATTATATTACCGTTTGATTTGTTTTTTTTTTGTTACAACTTCTTATTTCTTTTCTAGAGTACCCAGAAACGAAGATTTTTGTGAGCCGAATCAAAATAATTCAATTAACATTTTGCACTTTAACTTTCATATTTTGTGAGCATAAAAAAACATTACAATCTGACATTTGACAAGTGTGTGGTGGTGAGATTCTTTATAAATATTCTTTTCTGTCGTGCTAAGAACTGACCTGGAAGTGCAAATTTTTCTTAAATGAAACAAAGAAGACATGAAAAGAAGCACTTCTAGATTTGCTGTTTTGACATAGAAAGGGCAATCCTAATTTTCAATCAAAAATGCCATGAAAGAACTAGATCCGTCTGTATTAGGTTTACATTGAAACGCTACAAAAACTTTTTTTAAATAAAACAAAAACTGTTTTGGATATCAATGAAATTCTTTATTCCTGTGAAAGTACGTTCGATGCCATTATGTATGGAACTCGATTTCTTTTGCATGGCCACCACGGGCGCGCGACGGTTTTCAAGCATAAATCGGCCGATACTGCTGCAATTTCACGTTCGATATTCCTACGAAGTTCATCAATCGTCGCTGGCTTGTTGGCATAGACCATTAACTTGACGTAGCCCCACAGGAAATAGTCTAACGGCGTCAAATCGCACGACCGAGGCGGCCAAGCGACTGGACCAGTTCGTGAGATAACGCACGTTCTCCAAACTTGGTTTTCTCCATGTCCTCCATGTCCTCCAAGTCCATATCATCCAACTGGGCCAAAAATATTCGGTTATCACTGAACGGTAGCAATTCCCATTCACAGTAACGTGCCGGTCTTGATCATCACGGAAGAAGTACGGCCCAATGACGCCGCCGGCCCACAAACCACACCAAACCGTAATTTTTTCGGGATGCAAAAGTGACTCATGGAGTACGTGTGGATTGCTGCCTGACCAATACTGCATATTTTGTTTATTGACGAAGCCATTCAGCCAGATCTGCTAGGACCAAACATAAATTGGACGCAGCGCTCTTAACCAGTGTTGCCGGTTTGACTGTTTTCCAGTCAAATTTGACTTGGTTTTTTCGGTTTTGACTGAAAAAAAAATCTAATCCAGCCGATTGTTTTTTTTTTTGACTGGATTTTTTCGTCTTTAAACGGAAATCAAGTCGACTGTTATTTATTTTTTTGACTCAATAATTCCTAAAAAAAAATTTCACCTCCAATGCAAACGTAGTGTAAATGAGCGCAGTGCAATAAACACACCCATTTAGTAAAATGACAGAAACAAACAGTCCGCTACCAGCGGCATCAAGCCGCAAGCCGCTAAAAGTACCATTCTGGTGCGAAGTTTTGTGCTATAGGTAAAGATGCTAGTGGAGAAAATCCATTTCAAGATCTCGCAAAGTTTGCTATTTCTGTTTTAGTTTTGCCAATTTCGAATGCCGAAATGAAATGGCAAACCTTACTGAAGAGAAATGTCAAAAGAGCGGCAAGAAATTTGGCGTCGTTTTCTGTCAGTGTCGCTCTATTTTTGTAGCGTCCCTGTTGAAAAAACCCTTTAGATTGGTCGATAATGCCACTTTTCCTATACCTACTTCACCAACATATACGAAGTATTAACTTAGTATACACATCAGTAAGGAAATTCTTGACTATAGGTTCGTCGGCTATCCCTCCACAAGAAAAAGTGCTTATGGTGACCGACCGATCTAGTCCAATCAAAACTAAGACTTCAAGTTAGACAGCTGCTGTCAGTCTTACTTTCTTGCTTGGACGCCCCTATTAACTATTTTATATTGTTTTCCATTGGGACCAAAAGAAATCATGCAACGAAGTTGATCTGCTTTTGTAAATGGATTAGTGCGTTATTTGGCAGCAATATCAGCTGTGCAAATTGCATTTGTTTTTGCAAAAATCACAAATGGATATCGACTTGAAAAACGTTTCCCCTATGTGCCAATACAAATGGAGTATTTTTGGTGATTCATTGTCTTCAGATGACGAGGAAAATTATGAAGATAATAGTTCCTCCTAAATTATATCCTTGACTATTAATGTAGGTATTTCGTTATTTTGGTTTTCACGAAACTTCGCCAATTTGTCTTGAAAGCAAATTTCTTAAAATGACGTAAAACAGCTGTGCGAAGTATATTGGTATTGTGAGAGTGTAGATCTGAAGAAATATCGAGATCAGGGTTACCTTTTGGACCCCTTGGGGTCCGATTGAACCTTTTTTCAACACTCGGACCCCAGGACCCGCCTTTTTCAAAATAGTCCAAATCGGACCCCTTTACGAAAAAACAGGACACTTTTTGACGCTTATGGACCCTTTTTCAGAGAATTTCCCTGAACAAGACATTGCTGCCACTATCAAACTGTATGTGATCCAAATTAAGCAAAGATTATATATTACCGGAAGTTGTGATCATTAACGTATTTAGATCCTAACGTTATAAATACGCAACAAGATTTTAATTATTCATTCCTTGTTTCGTCTGAGTTTTGTCGTTTTACTTCCGACCTGGAAAAAGTAATAAATTAATACAAGTTACTTGAAATTCAAGCTAAACATAAGACGTTGAAAAATTTATTTGAAAATCATAACATAGAGTAGTTTTGGAAATTGGAAATGTGGGTTCCTAACTCCGATTTAGTTCGGAAATACAGGGGCTCATTTTCAAATTGATGATTTTTTTTTTTTAGATTTATAGCAAACTGTGAAGAAAATTAATTTAAATGCTGTGTTAATTTGTATTATTTTTATTAGTTGAAAGAGATACATATAGCTATGTACAATTTATACCTACAAATAAAATATTTGTTTTGTCTCTTTTTATCAAATGGATTTAACATTATTTAATATTCTCTAAATATGCCTCCTAAGTCCTATGTCCATACATATTGTACTTGAAATTTTTTTTTAATATTCATTAAAAATGAATAAAAACCATGGGATTATGTTTCGATACTGTAGTTTTTCTTGAATTTCATACGGGACCCTTTCTGAAAGCCAGGGACACCTTTTTGGACCCCTCACAAAAATTTTCGAAGGTAACCCTGATCGAGATCTGCAGAAAGTGCTCCGAATCGAAAAAAATATTGATTTTTTGTCCCAATGGAAAACGACATTAGTTAGGTACTTATTGGAATTCGGAGAAGTTTCTGTTACTAATGTCAGAAATAAAATTCACGGACACATACATATAATCTTTCGGTTTGAACAATTTATGGACAGAATAATGAATATAATATGAACCATCTGTTGAATAGCAGAACCAAAAACACTTTTGAGCGTTGTTCATTTGGCAAGGGTTCATCATTGAAACTGTCACAACTGTCAAAGATCATTTATGTCATTTTCCATTATAGTTTCACTCGGGAATTCACGAATTGTGTAATCCAGTGGAACAAGAAAACTGCTTCTGATTGAATCCACACGAGTATTGGTGAAATTCCAAAAAAAATAATCTACGGCAGTTGTCAGCTGGCTTGTATAAAGTATACATAAATAACACTTACGTATTTTGCTTCTGCAGTAGATAGTAGTAGTAGAAGATTTATCTTCTCAGAATCAGCAGAAGAACATATTTCGTGCCAATGGAACGGTTTCAGAACTGATATTTTTTCGATTCCGAACTTTCCTTTTGCGCAATGGAAAATGACATCAGTTAACAATGGTGGAACTTGGATTGTAGCTTACAGCTGTCACATTAAATTGAAAAATTATTAAAAACTCAAAATAATGTTTTCGTAGTTACATTTAGGTACCTCTTACATGCTAAGCGAGCGCTATACCATCTGAGCTACATCCCGTAGTAAAATGGTGCACTCTGCATTATTTTTAAAATGAACTTACCGTTAACCTTATTGACATTGATATTGAAGTCACGTCTGTCATGTATGTGCGTTTATTCTGATACTTTCACCTCATACAATAAAGTTCATTGATCAAGCGAAAAGTTTGGTCAATAAGTGCAACCAAATCACGTCGGGGATGTATCTGAGATGGTAGAGCGCTCGTTTAGCATGTGAGAGGTACGGGGATCGATGCCCCGCATCTCCAAAGAGTCCTTTTTTGTCCTTAGCACTATAGGTATCCTATATCTAAATTTTGTTTTGTTCTATTTTTTTTTTTTTAGAAAAACAACTTATCGGAGACGCTCCTGTGTTCGTCGGAAAGTTCCATAATCGCAATCAAAGCAACCAAAGAGGGTCCTCGAAAGATACTCATAGTCTCGTCAAAAGGAAATCAAATACACTTCCGTGATGCCATGTCCGGATTGTTGCTCAGATCTCTGGATGTTCCAGATAATCTGCATATATACAGCATTCTTCTAGACGGTGGATGCATCTATTGCGGAACGCAACGAAATGAAATTCATCAATACAATTTTACGGTGCGTTTCACAAGTCTGCCACAAATTGCCAGTATGTACCTAATTGATTAACTTTCCAGACCGGCGGACGCATAGCAATATTTCATTGTGGCAATGGTGCCGTTTCTATGAAACTGTACAAGGAAAAGTATATTTTTGTCGGATGCTACGATGGTTTTGTATATGTCTTGGACAAGATGACAGGATGCCAGATTGGACGATTTCCAGGATCTGGCAAAATGATTCTAGCTCTGGAAATCGCTGGCGATAAGGTTTGCTATTTGAAAAGTAATGACTTTGGCGAAAAGAAATACTAATCCTCTCGTTTACAGCTCATCACATCCGCTAAGGACAACACAATGCAAATTATCGATATACCCAAGTATATCGTTACCAAGGATAAAAGCTAAAGTTCATTGAATAATTTATTAATAAAGTGCATAGTATTTTTATTAACTTTTTATTAAGTTTTCAGCGCTTGCTGCTTTTTTTATTTTTGTTTCTAATAAAAAAATATACATTTACATGTATTTCTTGCAGAGGGCAATTTTTTTTTTAAAGTAATAAACTTTGAAGGTATTTTGTTGCGACCGACTTGACGTATATTATTCCTCCGGTAGTCTGTCCGAAAGTTCCGAGCTGTTAAAAAAGACTGATCATTACCGTTTGCTGGTATAGAAACGGAAAAACCACGTACATTTATGATGTCAATAAAAAGGTAGGTACAACTTACATGAAGGAATTGGACAGAACATCACAATTGACTGTCAAGGCCTGTTCATATGGGAGCCAGCTACTATTTTCGAACGAACGAATATGTATTCTTAAGTTTTGACAGTCCATCCACATGACGAATTAGGTCTGTTCCTTTACTTTTACATCATACGAATTTTTACTTATTCTTAGGAATTTTTACTCATTGCAGTTCACTAACTTGAAAAATTCGTAAAATATATTACCCCTCCACTGAGATCAGTATAGATATGCAATTTCACACCAAGCCCAAAACCGGGTTTTCGCCAAAACACACGAAAACTTCATCGAAAACAGAAGTTTTCCCATACAATTTTCAGTTTTCAAAACGAGTCGTTTGCACTCGTTTTCCACGAAACCGACTTCCAATCGTTGGGTTGTTGGAACAAACATACCTTTGGCAATGGCCAGCAAATTCAGCAAAATGGCTGACTGAACGAATGTCACAACGCACAAATTAAAATCATTTTACACAATTAATTGATGGGCTAATATTGTTTTTAAATGCACTAAATTAATTTTGTTTGTTAATAAATGCGATCGAAATTTGTAACCACAAAAGTGTGAACCGAAAATTAACGACTAGTGTCTCACAGCTGATTGAAACGTCAAACGAAAACGAGTTGGTGGTCGGTGTGAGTGCGTCTACGAGTTTTTTGGGGCTTGGAGTGAAAAGCATATTACGAATTTTTACTCAGCAAATTTCTTGGTGTAAGAAGTGGTAAGCTGTCAGTCACCTAACAATTAACAGCTGATTTGAGGTTTGTTATCCCATTCGGCATACGCGTGCATTTGTTTTGATTTTTTGTGTTTAAAATTGTATGAACAGGCGGCAAAATAATATTGAATGTTCCCCTCATGATTATTTTCGATTTCGATTCTGACCACGAAATTTTTTCTTGATGTAAAAAACAGCGTCCCTTTTTCCTCTTCTTGAATGCTTTTAGCACAGATAAGTAATATACAGATGTCTCAAGCCAATGTAAAAAAATGCTGTACTTTTTGCGTTCGTCCAACAAAGATCGTCCAACAAATCGATGGTGAAAACAAAAACCCACCACACCTCATTCGAAAAGTGGTTGATTTTTTGTTTCAATGAATGCTACTTTTAGATTAGTTGAATTATGACCGCACGCAGGAAGGCATGTGTGCAGCGTGACACTGAACAGTGGGTTAAAGGGTAAGGAAAGAAAGGATACAAGGTAAAAGGAAAGCGGAAGGACAAATGTCGTCTTTCGTTCTTTGGTTTTGTCAATCCCTTATGGTTATGATTGTGCGCCGGCGGGGGGTGTGCAGTAAGGAAATATTCGGTGATGTAATGCATGATGGTTTTTGTTGGGAAGAGCAGCCGATTTGGTTTTGGATTCGTTTTGCTGCAAAAGTATCTCTGCGATATGAACAATTTATTTCCATTTGGGCTGGGGATACAATTTTAATTTTCTTGTTTGGGTAGGTAGGTACAAATGCATTCACATTATTTTTAGGGTTTTCGTTATGCAATGCTCGATAAAAGAAACAGTTTATAAAATATAAAAAAGGAATGGTGTTAAATAAAATTCGCTTTTGGGCAGTGCATACATATCAATAACAATGTGAGTTTTTATAAGTTGAAGCAATTGAACTGTTGCAAGTTCTGGCTAGAGAGTTTTAAAAACTCTTACACTTTACAAGAATTTCGACTTCAAAGCAAAGCGTAGCAGGTGCAGGAGTTCGTATTAAACCGATATCTTTACATAGATATTTATATGTAAGGTTTTAGAGTTTTGTTTTCTAATTTCCACTAGCAGTTATAGACCGAATATGCCGATGGACGTGTGTGGGGGTGCAAATGAAGTGGGAGTTTTTGATTGTGTAAATCTCCAAGTGGTTGGAATTATCTTAAGGTCCATAATCAATTATGATTGAAAGAAAGAAGAAGTGGAAAATATTTGCTAAAAAATACGATTTTTGCAGTTGTTATTAGATTTTTATTGGCAGTACGGTGTTGAGTTTTATAAAAATAGGTATACGGAGACAGATGGGGATTTGGGTAATAATTTTGAGAAATAATTAAGAAACCGATTTAATTGATTTTTTTTGAGAAAAAGTACAAAAGTATCTTATTTAGGATACCTTCTTATTTAATCTTAAAGCTAAGTATCCTGCTCGCGCTAAATTTTATCTCCCATACAAAAATGTCTACAAAGATAAAATTTAGCGAGGCAGTTTAGCAAACCACGCTAAATTCCTAACTTCATATAGATGGGCCGATGAAAAGTCTCCACTCATTTAGCTCGCGAAATAAATGTCCGGCACATTAAATCGAAGATAAATTTTGACAGAAGAAACGGAAGAAAAAGTTTTTTGTGTGTTTGCGTGAGAAATAAAAGGAAACGCAGATCCAAAACAGAAAAATTGTTTTGCGAGATATCAGAATAGAGAATCATTTGGCCTCGAATGTTTTTCGGGTAATATAATAATTGTTCCACAACGGTAAAGAGATTTTGGAAAGTTTCAGGACACATAGCTTCAAATAATCTTAGATGGTATATGATATAATACCATAATATATGGTGTTTTGCTGATCGGTCTTTTGTTTTTCTTTTTTGCAAATATGGATTCGCGCGGCACGAAGGATAGTTTTGTCTTCTACTTGCTACTGTAGAAATTGGTTCAGTGATGCAGCAATGATAACATCTTCTTCAATTTTTGTTGTATGCATTGTTTTAAATATTGCGATGCTTTTGAAGTTTGAATTTAAAATAACGTGTATAATTTGAATCACGTTTACCGACAATCTGTCATGAACTTATGGCTTTTGTCCCATCTACGAGTATATATCATATTTAAAAATTTAGCTACCATTTATCTTTGCTGTGGAGAAACAGAGTGGAGACTAGGGACGCTAAAATTTAGCGCGAGCAGGATACTTAGCTTAAATATGGATTTTGATCAAAATCGTTTGAACGGTTTTTGTAAAATTTTGCAGACCAAACTGTACCTACCTACCTACCAAATATTGCAATGTTTAGTTTGAGAAATACTATTGCTTATCAATTTAGCTTAAAATCCAGTATAAGTTATTATTCAGGATGTTGTATAAGCGTTATATGGTTTTTAAGGTTTAACCGAAATCGAAAATGTAGTTTTCGAGATATGAGTAATTTCTAAAACTAACGTTTTCGGTGATTCGAATTGAAAATTAAGGACACAATAATTTTGAAAACATCAATTTGACTCTAAGTTTCCATTTTGGTCAAAATCGATATTGCCGTTTTCAGGTAAACTAAACAAAACTAAATTTTCAAAAAATTACTATTTTCAAAAATTCATTGAACGATACCTAATATAGAGAAAAACTGAGTTTGCTATTAAGTTATAAATGACCACATTACCTTAGAAATTATTTTTTGTTACAATCGTATAGAGCGTTTTCGGGATATGTTGAAATTTCAAAAGTACCGTTGTTCGAATTTTTAGCCAAAAACTGGGTACGCAGTCATGGTAACTTCACCTACCTAAGCTTACCTAAATATCAATTTTGGTTGAAATCGTTGGAGCCGTTTTCGATCAAATCAAACTGGTACGGGAAGTACCATTAATATTGAGATTACCTTGAAAAAAAAAAACGCTCCCGTACTTAAGCCCAAAAACTTCAAATCCGAGGTTTGAATGTAATCCGGGAAGCCGTTTAGGCTGTAGGCCTGTGGAAGGACGGACAGACAGACAGACCGGACAGAATTTTGCGACCCACTTTTTTGAGTTCCTCTATCATCGCAATATCAGAATTGATTTTATCTCGAGTTCGAAATTTTGTAGGTAGGTACATATGTCATCTATACAGACAATCTACGTATTTCCTACAACAAGAACTTGAAAACGCTGAATTCTTGTTTCGTTATCCCACTTTATTTATTAACAGGGAAGAAACCCTAACAGTGGTCAGTTTAATGTTATTGTTCCTACCTAATAGGGTACCTATTAATTAATTAATTAATTGTTTTCAAAAGAAAATTATAAAAGTCTAGAATTTGACATTAATTTGTATCGAATAGAATGAAAACCCTAAAAATAATGTGAATGCATACCTACCCCAACAAGAACATTAAAATTGTATCCCCAAATCAAAATGTTCATATCGCAAAGAGATACTTTTTCAGCAAAACGAATCCAAAACCAAATCGGCTGTTCTTCCCAACAAAAACCATCAAGCATTACATCACCGAATATTTCCTCACTGCTCAGCCCCCGCCGGCGCACAATCATAAGGCATTGACAATACGAAAGAACGAAATTATTCCTTCCGCTTTCCTTTTACCTTTTATCCTTCCTTACCCTTTAACCCACTGTTCAGTGTGGAATTAAATATACCTGCCCCATAAAGCATCACGCTGCGCACATGCCTTTCTGCGTGCGGTCATAATTCAACTAAAAGTAGCATTCATTGAAAAAAAAATCAACCACTTTTCGAATGAGGTGTGGTGGGTTTTTGTTTTCACCATCGATTTGTTGGACGATCTTTGTTGGACGAACGCAAAAAGTACAGCATTTTTTTACATTGGCGTGAGACATCTGTATATTACTTATCTGTGCTTTTAGTTTAATCAGTTAAACTCTTTTACATACTCGGATTCATCAAAAAGAAGCTCCGAATCACTTTGATAGCTAATTTTGTTAGTAAATAAGCAAATTCTTCGAGCTTATCAAATATTTTAACCACTTTTCGTACAACTTTTTTGAATATTTGAATTATGTATCTGTCATATTTCATAGGTTACTACAAAAGCGTTCCCTTACTTTTTCGTAAGTGTCTCTCTGTGGGAGAATCTATCCCCACCAATTTTAATGAAGATCATTAACTCTTCCCTCCAGTCCGGAACATTCCCGCATAATTGGAAGGAATCTATTGTTATACCGGTAGAAAAAGTCAGCAATACGATTAACTGCGAAGAGTTTCGTCCTATAAACATGCTACCATTCTTCGAGAAAATAATGGAACGTTTCGTTGCTGACCAATTACAAGATTACGTGGAAAGCAAGAAATTATTAGCCGTAGAACAGTCTGGGTTTAGAGGACGACATTCCTGTGAGTCAGCCATAAATTGGGTAATCTTTGATTGGAAGAAGGAGGTTGATATTGGTAACTCTGTGATAGCAGTACCTATTCTTAGACTTAAAGCGGGCGTTTGAAACCATTGACAGAGGTATTTTAGTGCAAAAATTAGAAATACAGAGCCCTACTATGTAACTCGATTCTAAAGTAAAACTGTTCGAATTCGCAAAATCGCTACTCTGTAATTCTATAAGTAAGTTATGGAAACGAAAATCGAGCATCCCTAGTACTGCCAACCATATTTTCGTTTTCTTGGTACAAAATTGGTACTACCTTTTCCGAAAGTTCATGTCAAATTCGTTCGAATTCGTAAATAATCATTCTACATCAAATGTGTTTGCGAGAGATCGATTTAAGAAGATATATTTTTCTCAGAATGTAAGTAAATAAAAGATATAGATTAATAACTCATGAATATTTCATAAACATAGTAACATGTATGTATAATGTTTGTTTTTTTTTTGTACCAGGGAATCATTTCATTGTTATTGATTTTCATTCAAAAATCCGAAAATATGTGGACTAATTTGTCCAAAGATTTGAATGCTGAAGGTAACCTCAGCACGGTGCAGCTGGATGGAAAAAAATAAACAAAACAAAGTTTCAACACTGACAAATTTATTTATTTAATTTTTTGTTTCATTAGGTTCGGGCTGATTTTAAAGTAGGGACATACCAAAGGCAAGTTGAGAAAAAATGAAATGAATTCGTTCTGTTGCAATATTATTCGACAAGTACATGAAGCCATTTTTCGAAAGGCGGTAGTTTTTAAAAAAAGCTGAAATAAAGTTATTTTATTCGATTCGAAATGTCTTGAAATAAATACTCAATAGAAAAACCTTTTTTCGCTTAGCCTTCGTTCAACTTGTTGGTTTTTTCCTGATTTCCTTCGGACTCCAACGAAATTGCGACACTGTCCATGTTTATTTATTATTATTTTATTGTTTCACGATAATTTTTTTGGGATATTCCAAACAAACTGCGAGACTCGTTTGGGTTATGTCAACCATAATGCGAGAATCGTTCGAAAATCGCAAATTTGTGGGCAAATAGTTTGGCATTACCGGCATTCGATTCTACTTTCATAGAGAGTACCATTTAATAGTAGAATCGCAAATATCTTTCGAATAGAATCAATAGTAGAATCGAGTTTCATAGTAGGGCCCCTGGGTGTAAGAGGCGTGGAACTTCAATGGTTTAAGTCATACTTGACAGGAAAAACACAGCGGACAAAAATAAATAATGATGTTTTATCAAAGTCGATTGGTGTTGATTTGGGGGTACCCCAAGGATCAGTTTTGGGTGTAATTCTCTTTTTAATATATATAAATAACATTAAGAGCTGTAAACGTTTTTGTAAAGTTATTTTGTTTGCGTATGACACTCTTATATATATTTGTGGGAAAAACATTGAGGAACTTTGCAACAAGTTAAATGCGGATCTCTAAGGTGTAAATAATTGGCTTAAGATGAACAAATTGAAATTAAATTTAAAGAAGTCTAAGTGTATGAAATTCAGTCTGGAAGGGCAAATTGAAGTACGAATGGATGGCGATATCGTTGAATGTGTGGAAAATATTAAGTATCTCGGAATAATTTAGGACAGTAAACTAAATTTTAAGAAGCATGCTGAAATTATTTGTGGAAAAGTTGCTCAGAAAATAGGATATTTAGTTAGAATAAGATCGGTACTGACAACCCAAAGTGCAATTTTAATATATAATTGTTTGATTTTGCCGCATCTAAACTATTGTTCTACTCTTTTGTATGCCAATCAACAGGGAATCAAAGATCGACTTCAGCGTTTACAAAACAAAGCGATGAGAACGATTCTGAGACGCAACAGGTATACACCGATACAATACATGTTGGATGCTCTAAATTGGATGGATGTTGAACAGAGTTTAACCTTCAATGCAATGATATTTATTTTTAAAATTATGAACGGGATGCTACCTGAATACCTGCAGTCAAACATTGTTCGAGTCGGTGATGTCCAGCGGTATAATTTGAGGAATTCTGATAATTTAAGACCAATCAGATGCAATTTAACCAGTACGCAGAACACGCTTATGTACAAGGGCTTACTTTATTTCAACAACTTACCAAATGAATTAAAGACAGGGGGCCTATTCCAGAAAGCGCGGCGGATCGCTTTTAATAGCGGATTTGAATTTTTGTATTTCCAAAAGCGATTCGCTTTCCATTCGACCATATGAAAAGCGAAAGCACTTTTCAACGCCATTTTACCATTGCATTGAAAGCGATAGGTGTTTAGGTGACGGATTGCTGGCGGATTGTTTTGCGGACCGAATAAAAATGTAAATATTCAATAAAAACAAGAAGTTTAAAATTGCTGAAACATTCATTGTGTCATATTAATTGAACTCATTTTATATTTTTTTAATAAAGGAGTCAAAAACATACTTTCGTTCAACAATTTCAATTTGCTGCACTTGTTGAATTTTTAAATGAGAACAGTGGATTAGCGAAGGCTGATATTATTTTGTGTTTCTATTAAGAGCCGGAGTATAATGCAAGAAAAAAAAAAACAACACAAGCTAGGACGGGAAACAGCCGTCAAATATTTGGAAAAATAAATGGAAAATTGGAAGTCAGAATGGAAATAACTGGAAAGCACTGGAAAGATAATTTACGCCCCGTTCGCATTTGAGAATAAGCAAAAGCGAACACGGGCGAAATTAAGGTATCGCTTTTGATACGATCCGCCGCGTATTTGGGAATAACCCCCCAGAGCAAAGAATTTTTGTATTCAAGCAAAAGCTTATAGACTTCATAAAAAGTAATTGCTAAATTGTTTTTTTTTTTTCTTTTGTTTATTGAAGATAATCTCGCTATTAAAACTACTTTCTATTCGTTAACTATAACTGTTATATATGTAAACTTAAAAGTTCAACGAACTAATAAACATTATTATTATTATTATTTTGACAGTTTTTTCCATTCTTACTACAAAAGTAAAGGAACAACCATATATGTATTGCCATTGTGAAACGGGTCATGGAAGATCGACCTGCGAGTGAAGGTGGGTGGTGGGCGATGTTATCGATTGAATTCACTAAGGGAAAAGGTTTGTTCGACCGAGTGATCGTCGACGCCACAAACTGCCACAAAATATTAACAAATAATGGATTAAAAGTTAATACTAAAGAGACATAGCTTATAGGTTATTATAGCGCTAGCTACCAGGGCTTTCGGATAGGCGAGCTACAATTATTTGTCTATTAAATCTAATGAGTATGGGAGGGAATAAACTGTTTTGATTGATGTTTTGATATTGGATTGGGAGGGGAGGGCAAGAAGTTGGGATAGTTGGGAGTTAGGGGATATACTGTTGAGATTGGTTTGAATTGTGGTGCATTCGTAGGTTCTTTGTGAATAGATATCCGTGGGTTAAAAATGAGTGACCTTAACGAAGTCGAATGAACGGCTTGGTCATACTTTTGTGTGTATATTCGGATTATTTTTGTAATGCATGATCGTAGGCTCGAATATGTTTTTTGATGTCACTTTTATTCAGTGTTGGACATGAGAAAAGTGCTTAATTAACCGCATGCTTTGCTGCCGCATCAGCGTCTTCATTTCCCTTTATTTCTGCGTGTGCGGGGACCTATACGAGTTTGATCTTTCCATTGGTTTTAACTAATTTGTCCCGAATGCTTACGATAATAAGCGTGTTGTTGTTCCTGTTGTTAATAGCAGGTTAATAGCCTTCAAAGTTTAGAGGCTATCGGTGCATATTATAGTTTTCTATTTGGCTGCTAGTTGTAAGGCCCGTAGGATAGCCGTAGCTTCTGCAGAGAACACGGATGCGCAAATTTGGGTAGTAAACATTTTTATAAGGTGATTCCGTTCCCATCGAACACTGCAAATGAAACGCCAGAGGCGGACTGTCGTCTGTGTGCATGAATCTCCAGTTGTTTGCTCACTCAACAGTCAGAGTAATATAAACTAGAGTAATAATGAATTTGACAGCTCCTCTTACTGAAGATTTATTTCAATAATTGTAAATGTAAATATTTATCATAATATTAATACGTGAACATCGAAACACTTCCGTACACTTTTTTTTAGTATTTTTTCTGGTATCAGTAGAATGAAACTTATGTTATTTGAAATGTACCTACTGTGCGATAGATGTGCACAAACAAAAAAAATGGGTTTATGTCGCCATTAAGGCTGGTAAAATTAAGTTATGAAATCAAAAGAAAGTTAGTACATATTAAGCAGATACGCGATTACAGCATGGTAATAAAAGCAGTCGATGCTCGTCGTCCAGGATCAAGCCATGATGCCCTTATCTGGAGCATGAGCAAGGCTCGGGATTATATTCAAAGAAGATATCAAAGTGGAGAGCGTTCATCCTGGCTTTTGGGAGATGCTAGCTATGCATTAGAGCCTTTCCTTTTGACGCCCTATAGAGATTCCGAAGCAGGTACCTTGCAGCACGCATTCAACCGGAAACATTCCTCTGCTCGCAACGTAATTGAGAGGACAATTGGGGGTATAAAAAACCGTTTTAGGTGCTTGGCTCGTTCTCTCAAATATCAGCCAAACAAAGTGGTACAAATAATCAATGTTTGTTGCGCGTTGCACAACATTTGCAGACACTTTAAGCTACAAAATGAAGAAGAAAGTTTTTGAGGTGGGGAGCAAGTGAAATTGAAGAAGACGACGAATTTACAGAAGAAGCTGCAAATTTCAACGAAGCCATTCAAATTAGAAACCATATTGCGAATGGTATACTCTTTATTTGAACATTTTATAAAAGAAATAACAAAAACCTCAGTTTAGTACAAATGATAGATAAATATATAACTACGTAAGATCATACCTCACAAACAGAAAATTCTGCATCAAATTGAAGAACGTTTACTCTCGAAATTACCCATTACACAATGGAATACCTCAAGGCTCACCGCTCTCGGTAGTACTATTTATAATCGCTTTTGATTACTTAAACACTATATTATCAAAGCACAAACTGCTTGACCACTGCATGTATGCTGATGATATCTATATATTATCTAAAACGAAAGATATAAATAGAAGCAAACTTGCGTTTGAACTCGTCATCGAAGACATATTAAAATGGTCAAAAAAATCAGGTGCCAAATTATCGATCCAAAAATGCAAACTGCTTCATATCTGTCGAAAACAAAATTGCCCACCATTTAACATCAATGTAAATAACATACTAATAGAAAATGTCAGTAATTTAAGAATTCTAGGATTAGTCTTTAATAATAAGTACTCATGGAAACAACACTGCCTAGATCTTAAGAAATCCCTAGCTGCAAGAACTAATATTGTACGATATTTAGCCAGTAAAAAAAGTAATATCCATGCAAACATACCACCATCACCAAAATGTTAGTTTTAAGCAAAATCGACTATGGTTTATATATATATGGGCACTGCCCAAAATCAACATTAAAAATTTTAAAACCAATATACCACCAAGCAGCTATAGACGAAGTATTGACGCTTTTCCCACAACTCCCATTAAAAACATCCTAGCAGAAGCCGGACTACCGACCATTGAGGAACGAACCGACCTCACAATATTAAAACTATCGGTGAAACTTGTTTTCTCCAAAAACTCAATAATCGACCAAGACGTAAAGAGAGTTATAAATCAGAAAACTAGAAAACGGATACCATCTGCCATCGCTACTTCCCTCGAAAAAGCAACTCAGCTAAATCTTCCAGCCAAACAAAAAAATACTTCTTCGCCACGCTACCCCCCATGGTTAATCAACTCGGATTCCCTTATCCTGACTCTAGCCAACTATAAAAAAACGAACACCAGCAATACAGTTTACCATCAGCTCTTCACCAGCATCGTATCAAAATTAAAATCAGACGGATGTAATCTAATTTTCACTGATGGCTCAAAAACAATAAATAACACTGCATTTGCTGTGACTACCGAAAATGGATCCATTGTTTGCATTGGTAACCAACCTGATTTCGCCTCAATATTCACAGCAGAAGCTTTCGCCATCTTTCAGGCTACAAAAACAGCAATGAATCAACGAGGTAAATACATCATATGCTCCGACAGCATATCCGTCCTTAAAGCTCAGTACGCAGATGACCCGAAACGGAAAATCCCATACAAAAGTGACACAACGAAATCATGAACGAAAAATTTCGCTCTCCTTTTCGTTTTGCAGTACGCAGCTGGTACGCAGATGCTGCGAAATGATGGCGGAAAAGTGGTTAGTTGTAGTAGATTGCTTGGTACAATTCACCACTCTCTTTTCGCACACGTTTATTGTCCGGGACATTATTTGCTTGCGAAAATTTGACATTTGTACTCCAGTGTTGCCAGATTTTATAAGAGGTATGGAGGCAAGTTGGAAAATGTTGGCGCCAAAAATACCTAAACTCATTGGCAGACTTATTGAATTGTTTAAGGACGACGATTAATGAAACATAGGCGGTCATAGCACAAATTCAGACAGATGGAACAGTAAAGAAATTAAATATTTCAGTGGAATGATTTGTTTATTTTTTTTGTGGAATTAACTAAGAAGTTGATCGGAAAAAATTGTTCATGGAAAAATTTCTAAAATCTTTTTCTAGAAAATTTAAAGGTAATTTGCCAATTTTGTTTTGATAAACTTACTTTACATTTCATAAGCCATTTGAAGACCAAGAATGAGTTCAGCCATCACGTTTAAGTGGTCAAAAAAAGCAAAAGAAAATGTTTACGGTTTCGTCATGCGAAAAGAATACGTTTGTTATTGAAGTAGGTACCTATGTATTTTTTTTTTCGCCAAAAAACCACGAAACTTTAAAGTAAATATTCTAAATTAGGACAATTACCAAATGAACATTTTAAGGAGCCAGCGAAAAGTTCGAGTATCCAATTCGGTGATAAATTAACAGTCATGGTAACACTGCTACTTGTGTAGCAGCTGATGGAACCCTCCACAAATTATTTTCCGCTGCCTTTTCGCAGACGTTTCGTTGTCCTTTTGGAGACCACCGGAAAATTTCGTTTCGGATCATCTGCATACTACGCTTAACGCAATAAAAAACCCCAAAAACAACACGGAACTAATATCAAAAATCAGATATCATCTTATAAAATCGCCAAATAACATCAAGCTGATGTGGACTCCTGGACATGTCGGGATCCTAGGAAACGAAAATGCGGATACCGCAGCTAGTTCCGCCAAAAACGCTCCGATATACAGCTTCAACGTCTACACCAGGCTTGACTTGATAAAATTGATTCAAGTTACCACAAAAACACGTGTAAAATACGACTGGAACCTATACCACCAGGGGCGGATGGGCCATATAACGCACCGGGAAATTTCCCGGTGGGCCGGCTGTTCAGAGGTCCGCAGGGCCGGTGGCTGAAAGTACATCTGCGTGATCTACCAATCTATTTTCATAAACATTTGTAATTGCCCATACAAGTACCTACCTAATCAGCAAAAAATGGAGTTTTTATATTTTTCCTTCCTATAGGTATCTACTGCCCATAAAAAATCTCAAACTTCTATCACGGACAAATATACCTACAAATGTTTTATCCAAATGCGAAGTAGTGGGACATGAAAACGAAAAAGCACAACAAAAAATGAAAAAACAGAAACCCTAAAATCGTTTTTTATTGCCTTTATTTCCTACTTTTAAAACAACAACGTTATAAGTTGCTTACGTGTGATACAAAACAAGGACAATCGTTTTGTTGTTGTTCTGTTTATCTTAACTTGCGACTTGGCTTTGTGGGTGCATGGCTGTGCGTCTGTGCCGATGGCTGGCTCGTTAATTAAGGGTGCATTTGTCATCGTTGTTTCAGCAAGGATCGTTTCGTATCCATGCGAAAATGGTTTCGTTTTTGTAGTCCTTTGATGCACAGATAATCACGTCTATCACAGAATCCGTCGTATTCAGAATTTTGTACGAACCCCGAAAGAACTATCATAGAATCCGTCGGAAAGTAAATGTTTGCTAGGAATTTCGGAATTCATATCCATCAATTTCCCCTACGACTAAATTCGTAGCAAAAAATTTCCCCTACTACGGATTCTATGATAGTTCTTTCGGGGTTCGCAGCAAAATTCCGAATACGACGGATTCTGTGATAGACCAGAATAAACATACGGCAACGGAATCATTCGGTCACATAAATTTAACATGAAACTGTGTAAGAGCAGGATTTATTAAGTGCTTTGTGGTTTGCGTAAGGTAATTAAAATAACAAAATTAGTAAAAATAATATTATGGTTTAAGTTTATCCATTACTATAGGTACACAATAAATCATTAAAAAATGGACAAATAAAAACTGAAAGGAAGAGCGGAGAAGTTACGCCAAAAGAGAAAGAAGGCAATGGAAGCTGAGGCACACAACTCAAAAAAAATTAAATTAATGATTGAAAAACTATAGCCTCTTCTTCTATTATTAGTCAACCGCAATCATCTCAAGAATTATCGGAAAAATCCTTTCGTTTCCTGAATTTGTAAGTTCTCAAGTTGAAACAAGAATACAAAACGAAGGTGAAAACCAAGCGTCCACGTCTACTGCTTGTTCTTGTAACGAATCCAACGAAGAAAAATCAAGCTTTCAATCCGCAATTAATATTACTGATAGTCACTATGATAGTTATTTGAAAAATCCAAATTTGTACGACATTAATTTTTTTTTTTTTTTTTTTTTTTTTCATCCAAGACAACCAGGAAAAAATTTGTGTAGGACCAATGCTCTATTTAATTTCAAACGCAAAATGCGTAACACCCTGTAATGTATATTTTAGCCATATCCAGAAATTAAAAAAGGGCCGACAAATAATATTTCCCGGGCCGCTAGGATGTTGCCCATCCGCCCCTGTATACCACCACCACTATAAAAAAGTAAACCCAGAGAAAATCAACCCAGTATACCCCACTGTCATCCCTAAACAAAAACTTTCCAACTTTATACGACTAAGACTCGGACATACAGCTGCTTCTCATCAGTACCTTCTCACCAAAAGCAACCCACCAATTTGTTCCACCTGCAACACCACCCTGGACATAAAACACATTTTAGAAAATTGCTCTGTTTCTAAAGCTATATTCAATAACCTCTTTAAAAATAACTCTATATACGAAATACTAAAAAATCCCACTACTTCTAATATCGAAAAAATAACCAATTTCATAACAAAAGCAAATATTTCAATCTAATATAAGTATACCATAGAGCCAATAGTCTCTGCAGCTAGGCTCGTTAATTTTTAATATTACCATGTAATTTTAATTACCTGTTAATAAATTATAATAATAATAATAATAAAAAATAATTTTTAAAAATGCAAGTCTTTTGGCTTTTGCGTTTAGCTTCTATTAATGTCGAGCTTCATTTCTTTTAATTCTAATTTCCTTTTTTGAAGCGAATATAGCTTTTTTACGGACGGTCGGTGGGTCACGCATATAAATTATTCAAAAAGATGGGGAGTAAACCGAAAAAAATCGTCACCGTAGCGTTAACTTCCCCCTCCATGGCGCACTTGGAAGATGAAAACTCTAGAACGGCTCCACCGATTTGGATGATTTTTGTTTTGTGTTGTTCGTCTTGATTCAGGGATGGTTTAGGAAAAAAGAAAAGTCGAAAAATTCTTAAATATATGTGTGTAGAGAGCGAAAGAGGAACAGAGAGAGTAATCTAAACTAACTGGCACTATGAAAAATTAAAATGAATTGAACGGCTCCACCGATTTGGATGATTTTTGTTTTGTGTTGTTCGTCTTGATTCAGGGATGGTTTAGGAAAAAAGAAAAGTCGAAAAATTCTTAAATATATGTGTGTAGAGAGCGAAAGAGGAACAGAGAGAGTAATCTGAACTAACTGGCACTATGAAAAATTAAAATGAATTTTAAATAGGCCGAAACGTAACATGGGCCAATACTTTACGTCCAATGATTCGCTTCTTTCGGCCGTCCCACGACAGCTCGATTTTTTTTTATTAGAATTTCTTCTTGATGCAATTTCTCCATTTGGATATTGTGCCTCTGTGCTTCCTCATTTTTTGCTTCCAAAATATTTTGTATATTGTCCACAGATTTTTTGAGCTTTCTTATAGTGTGCTCGATGTCTTTTGCTGCACGAGCGTGTTTATTTGCAGCCGCCAAAATACCATCCATTGTTTCACCGATTTTTTCGATTACTTCGTTTTGTTTGAACATGAAATCGTTTAGGTTTTCGCTCACTGAGGGTTGAATTTTCCTTTTTCTACCGGTTGCATTATTTGTTGGCTCGCTGACTTCTTGCAGTAATTCCTGGAACATGCTGGAGGAATATTCGTGTTCATCAGTTTCTATTTCGTCTACGCCGAAATCCCGCGTGTTTGAAACTCCCTGAACCACTACATAAATTCCACATATTTTGGCTATGGTATCCTCCTTGTTGAACGGTCCTCCTCCGGTTGATATATCTTCGGCTTTATTGTGAGCTAGTTTCTTCCTAATAAAAGCCTTCCAATCCGTCCAACCCTAAAAAAAGAAGAACAAAACTTAAATTTTTAGGAAAATTAATTGTTTTTATCTTCTTCCACCCTGTCACATCCTTCTGGGGTGGACCATGGCTACTGAGATCGTTTTTTAGCTCGTTCCACAGAGCTTCCGCAACAACACGATCACCTTTCATGAACCCTCTGGAAAGGTCCTTATGATTTGACATAAATCTAATAAATATTGCATCCTGTGAAATATTCTTATGTTTGCCCCCGTATAAAATATATTTTTAATGAAATAAACTTTCAAAATCTATAAAATTTATTTTTTACTTACATTTTGGATTGCGTCTTTTCGTTTTCACTATTTCACATCGAATGACCAGGTCGATTTGAAATCACTTGAAAATCGACAAAATCGAATTGTGAAACACAACAATTTCACTTCGCTCGATTCGGAAAAATTTTAAATCGAAATCGGTTACAGTGAAATTTAGAACACAAAAATCTATTTTCGATCGATTTAAATTTCATTTCGAGTGAAAGTGAAATGTGGAACCTAGCTGTATACTTCCCTCTTCACTAGTCGCTCTATTTCTTTGTTTAAGAATGTTATTTTTATTTGACTTTAAATAAATAAACTACTTTTTCTTGTATAAAAAAAAACTTACATCATCTAACGCATTTGTTTGTATCTTTCATAATAATTACTAACTACCGTTTGTCGTATAAAGTAAAGGGTATACATGTAAAAATAAAATGGACGATCAAAAACTATTTAGCAGCAACACTCAGATTTTGTATCGGTATTACCATGTTGAAGGGGTATTTCAGCAAGTCAGCAACTGAAGGCCTCTGCTTTGGATTGTGCTGCAAACACTTTGTTGCCATCTGCAGAGGAAAGAATGTTATTAGGCAACTCCAGTTGTAATATTTTGTCAAGCGGATAGCTTACTTGCACCAACATAACCGGGTAATAGGGCGGAATGGCTGGATATTGAATTTCAGTCGATGGGCTAGAGATGGCATTTACCTTGGCGTAAATATTCTTAATGTGTCCGAATGGAGTCTTCTGATAGAGCAGCAAGTACAAAATACACCCCAACGACCATACGTCTGATTTTGTTGAGATCTGGAGGTTGTTTGGACAAGATTTCGCAATTAATATTTGGAAAATAAACAAACGATTTGTGCATCGGGATAAGTATGAGCAAACGTTGAAGGAATGCTTTTTGGTAAATGGTCTTCCATTTGAGGATACCACATCGACGTGAAAAGTAAAACTCTAAATCAACTAACCTTGATTTTTGGTTGATTTTTTCCCATCGGACTGTTGCCGGTGGAAGTATCTATCAAAGCCTCTGGACTGATGTAGTTGAATGTGCCTGCTTGGGAGAACTTTATGATACTTGTCGAGTCAATGGATATATTGCTAGCTATGCCAAAGTCTATTAACTTCAGTCTACCATGAACCATTAAAAAATTGGCGGGCTTCAGATCCGAATGGATGACGCCTGAAAAAGAGCTACTACAGTAAGGTTAATTTGAGGAGTTTTTCGGTCACCACTTACCATTCTGGTGAATATAGTTGACCGACTGAAGCATTTGATACCAAAAGTTCATCAGCACATACAGCGGCAGGTTGGATTTATATGTCTGGAGGATCTTATGCAAGTCGGAGTCGCCCTTCTCCATCACCATGTAAAGTTTCGATTCTTTAGCGAGCAGTTCACTAGGAAAATTGGATATAACAATGATTTGCACTCGAGTACGGAGGCACTACTTACTATTCATACAACGAAACCACACAAATGTTGCCCTGGAGTTTTGCCAGTAATTTTGTCTCGTTAAGGTAGCCCTCAACGACTGCAGCGTCTCCTCGGAGGTCTACTATCTGGAAGGGGGCATTTGTTATTTGTTTAAAGTGAACAAGTAATTGACATCATACTTTGAGGGCGCAATCCTTTCCGGAATCCTTTCGATTGGCCAGATAAACACTACTTGAGCCACCGCACCCCAGTTTCTGTTTAATTGTATACTCCGATCCATTGATCATCACTACGTTATCCTTTGGTTTTGGCTTCGGTTGTTGCTCAGAATTCTTCAGCTCGGATTCTTGTGCACTGAACGCTCCGCTAAGGGATTTCTTTGACTTTACATCGGCATTGCTCTTGCTCGGTGAATTTGGTGGTTTTTCCCCAGTGCCAGGCGTTCCACTCTCATTGATGGTATCACATAAAGAGAGCGTAAGGCTGTCGTTCGATATGCAAGCAATGGACGTACGCGCCACTGCCATTGGAGTCTGGAAAAGGACCTTCTGCGAACGAAATTCATTGGCAATAGCACTGCGAGTTTTCTGAGATTGAGAGGAACAAAACTCTCGCGGCCTTCGTGCAATCGACCACGAACGAATCTGTGGAGTTACGAACTGAGCCTCTGTGTCTTTAAGTGGTGTTTCCAACTCCACCACCCCTGCTGATGGTATTGCCTCTGGCGGGTTATCACTTATTGAAACTTTGTTTTCTTGAATCGACTTTAGCGGAAGAAGGCATTTCTGCGGTCGCTGAACTTGGACTGGTTTTGGTGGGCTTTTCTCCATATGCTTCGCTGAGTTCTCATCTAAATTCATCTTGTCAAAGTGCAAGAGAAGTGAATCGTCCCCATCTTGCGGTATAGGGTTTTTTTCCTTCTTCGGTGAATTATCATCTCCTTCGCTTTTACCGGGACTCATTATAAACGAGTCATTCAGGATGGCACAGTTTAACCTTTGGAGAAAACCCATTAGATTAACTTTTTCCAAAACGATCGCTTTCAACATACCTATCATGTTTGCCCTCGTCTTCGTCTGAATCTGATTCCAATGGTGGCAGCTCGGACACTCTCTTTGGTCTACAGACAAACAAATTATATAAATAGATGAAATTTCGATTTGGAAACTTACACTCGTCGATGTTCAAAGGCATCACGACCCCGAGATAGTGAACAGTTTTCTTTGTTTTCGTTTTGATTTCTGGAAGTGAAAGAAGGGTTCTTTTTGCTGAGATTTTCCTTTTCTTCGTCATTTGCCGTCCTTTTTTGGGGTGTTTTATGCTCATCTTCTGAATCTGGCTCTAATGGGGGTAGGTCTTTAACTCTTTTCGGCAGAAAAGACATTAGATATATTACGGAAAAACCAAAGTTCAAACTAAATTGTTTCAAATAAACAAACAATTATTCAAAAATTGGTTTGACAGTTTACTGATTTTGGGTTACACATGAAGTTGTATGTAGTTTTAATTATATATATTTGTGGACTAGTTACATTTTGGTATAGGTACCTAATTACCATTTTAATTTTTTAATATGCGTAACGTAAGGGGAATAATATTATTTAGACGAAAAATTAACAATTTTTATTGTTATTATTCGCCTTTTAAAAATATGTTATAACTCACCAATAGTATAATAATAGTAAAATTTGTTTTTCCCGAACTCTTATCACATTCCCCCACGGTTGGCAGCATTTATTTTATATATTTTCTATGTTTTTGTATGTCACACGGATTGTTGATTGCTATTACCGCTATTACACCGATAGGAAAACAAAATGGGAAATTTGAAAAAATTTGAGGATGCCAGTGGCAAGAGGATTGCGGGGGGTCTCAGTATTGTCACTGGTTTGAACGATTTCCTTTGACAAGTGTTTTTTTTTTCTTTATGTAGCGGGTATTTTTGCGATAAATTGAGAAATTTTGCTGAAATGCGCAAATGGTGAAATGTAATTTTTTTTTTTTTTGAAGCTTGACATGCAACTAGAGTCATCTAGCGGTCAGTGGAACGCGACCATTGACTTTCCCTGTTTCAATCCCAAGTAACAATTTGACTTCGGTAAGGTTCAAATTTGTAATTTCTGTAGGCAACCATTTCGATAGGGTCTCTATAGTATTTGTTTACCGAAGTAGACCGATTTCGAAGCAATTGTTTCCAAAATAACTTCTGTACGTCCTTTGCGAAGCATACACGCAGGCTTTATAGAGGGATGTGAAATTAAGTTTCGTTAAGATCTCTATAAGACCTCTAAAAAGGAGTGAGGAGATGATGGAAAGTGTATTGCTTCGGTAAAGCTTGTGGTTGGAAGTAGAAGCTTCGTTAGAGCTTCTCACAGAAGGCATTATAGAAGCAATGAAATGTCATGCAATTAACGACTTGCGATTGGAAGTCTTAACGAAATTCTAAAATGTATCAAGTAGTTGAGATTTACCACTGCAACATTATTATGACGAATTAGCCTAGGGGTAGTGTATTGGAGTACTACGCAGCAGGACTCATGTTCGATTCTCAGTGCGACCCGTTGTAAGTAAAATATAAATTATATACGGGGGGAGTATTCACTGAACGAAAATTGCAAAGAGTCAATTATAGTAGATAGATGATGTTTATTAATACGAAAAACAAAATAAGAAATTGAAAAAGTTGAAGAATAAAAAAAAAAAATTATTTTTCTTTTCATATTTTGTGCTTTTGTAAAGCTTCTATAAGGTTTCTATAAGGTTTCTATAAAGTTTCTATAAGGCCTCTATAAGGTTTCGGTAGTGACCTACCTGTATAAAGTGCGCCAAATTTGTTTCTTATAGGTCTTATGCAGTTAATATTGCGGGAGGGGAAATAGCTTCGATAGCGCCTTACCGAAGTAAAATTGTTACTTGGGAATAAGACACCCACGTTTAATCATGTCGTTTTCCATTGGTTTCACTCGGGGATCCACTCATTCTGTAATGGAACTAGAAAACTGCTTCTGATTCAATCCACTAGATAGAGTATAGGACCATTCACATGAGCGCGAACTGCGAACAAATCAATTTATCTGTATTTATGAATTGAAAATTGCTATTTGTTTTACCACAAAAGCATTATATTCAATTAATATAACACCTGATCTAAAAAACACCGAGATTTGATTGATAAAAATAACGTAATTTACAATTACAGCAATTCTCCCACGAATTGAAAATTCTTGCCGCGAACTGCCACAATTTATTCACAATCCACAAACCTGCGAATGAAAAATTCGCTCGAACTTAACCTTCTACAATACAAATGATTCGCGGGCACCTGCGACTAAAAAAAGTTTTCATGTAAATGAAGTGTCAGAATCTACGAATATTCGCCAGTTCGCTCTCATGTGAAAGGTCCTTATTGGTGAAACAAAAAAAAAATAATATGCGGCAGCTGTCAGCTGACTTGTATAAAATACACAAACTACACATGTGTGAGTGTTTCTTGAGCGGATTCTCACTTTAAATCGAGAAGCGAAATTCTCTCCTCAGAATCACTAGAAGAGTATTTTTGTGCCAATGAAACGGTTTTTAAAGTGATTATTTCGATTCCGGCGACTCTCCCACTCCCGGACTCTTTTTGCTCAATGGAAAACGACAACAAAAGCAACAAAAGCCGTGTTTTATTATCAGCGTGATCTGATCCGAATCAGATCACGAAAATAAAACAATACGGATCATAGACGAGTTGTGGCAACAGTTGCTTTCAAAAGACGACCATGCTACCAGCCATATTGCAAACATTCTGTACAACGACATTTCAGTTGCTTGTCGGGGGTGTTGCCATATCAATCCAATTAATAATTTTTAATTTTTGAAGGTGAGAGTTTTTTAAGAACTTATTTAAAGTGTTTACAATCAGTTCGAAATATAATGAAAACCGCAGTTTACACATCTGGTCCGCTTAGATTGGAATAATTTTTAGACAAAGCATTATACTTTTCATAATAATACCATAATTCTCTCTCTGCACACACACAAAATACGTTTGATTGTTAAGCTAAGTATCCTGCTCGCGCTAAATTTTAGCGTCCCTAATAGTCTCCACTCCGTTTCTCCACAGCAAAGATAAATGGTAGCTAAATCTTTAAATGTGATATAGATGGGACAAAAGACATAAGTTCATGACAGAATGTCGGTAAACGTGATTCAAATTATACACGTTATTTTAAATTCAAACTTCAAAAGCATCGCAATATTTAAAACAATGCATACAACAAAAATTTAAGATGATGTTATCATTGCTGCATCAGCTGAAACAATTTCTATAGTAGCAAGTAAAAGACAAGACTTTCCAAAATCTCTTTACCGTCGTGAAACAATTATTATTACCCGAAAAACATTCGAGGCCAAATGATTCTCTATTCTGATATAAATAAATATCTCCATATCTCGCAAAACAATATCTCTGCTTTGGATTTGCGTTTCCTTTTGTTTCTCACGCAAATATTCTTTGCGTTTTCCTATAAAAAAATAGCAAACGCACAGCAAACTTTTTATTCCGTTTCTTCTGTCAACATTTATCTTCGATTTAATGTACCGGACATTTATTTCGCGAGCTAAATGAGTGGAGACTTTTCATCGGCCCATCTACATGAAGTTAAGAATTTAGCGTGCGAACAGGATACTGCTTTGCTAAACTGCCTCGCTAAATTTTATCTTTGTAGACATTTTTGTATGGGAGATAAAATTTAGCGCGAGCAGGATACTTAGCTTTAAAATAAAATCGGAACTTCACGTAAATTTAAAGCTGTATGTCCAAAAAACTCGGCGAAAACAGTTGCAGTTATAAAATAGTTTAAATTTATGCCGCCTGCTAGTTTACATTTTTCATTAGATATTCCGAGATTTTCTTGACATTTGTACCTGATTTGTACTTAATGTAAAAACAAAAAAACAACTATCACCTTTCTGCCGGAAAACTTGTGAAACAATAATAATTTACGAACTGCGACAGCGACACATTTCATAAACATTTTTTGTTAAACATTTACTTAAAAAATTATGGAATATTTCGCTGGGCTTTGTCATACCTTTACAGAATTAAAAAGCAGAATTCCCAAGGGCGCGAAATTTATTGGATGTAAAAAAATGCTAATTGATTTTTTGTGCTATGAAGAGTATTGAATTTTTTAGTCTGGCAACGTGACTGTGTGGCTAACTTTTACAGGCACACCAACATTCAAGAAAGAAACAAACAGCGCCAAACAGCGCTGCGAGCAATAGTAGAAATAATTTTCAGATCATGGTTCATGATCTCGATGAGAAGCAGGATCATATGCTGTTGTTGTAAGTGCATGTAAATCGATGATCTATATAGATCATGGCTGATAATAAAACACGGCTAATAAAACACGGCTAAAAGTACCTAGATAAGAGTGCATCCTGCCTTATTTTAACCTAGCTAAACGCTTAATGACTGAACACACCCTTTGAACTGCTACTTCTGCCTTTGGAAATGTCATTATTTAACAATAAAAAAAAAGTTAAATAAAAACAAAGAATTCTTCAATTTGCGTTTTTTATTTGTATTTCCCCCAGGTCGTATAGTTTTATTCATTTGCCTGCATCACCGATATCAGATTTGCAATCGCTTTTATTTTGCTTATCTAAATGAATAACGTTTGATTTCGTTTGGTTTACCATATTATGGTCAGTTTGGGACACAACTTCCATATGAACACGGTGAGTGCAGCTGCTCTTGCTTGTTCTTGGTTCTTGCAATTATTATTAAAAGAATTTTTTTTTTAAATATTTTAAGGGTGCACAATACATGGGCGATACAACTGGAAACACAAATGAGGCTGGTCAAGCCTCAACCGACAACGATCGTCAGCAGCTGCTCGATCCAGTTTTGTCGGCAAATTCCGACAATACTTTTACGCCCTTAAAAACAGTACCGGCGTTTAGGTAACTCAATTTCTTATCTATACATGTTAATGCAGACAAATTCATCATTTCAATCATCATTGCATTATCATTCCTTTTAAATTGAGTCATGTTCCTACGAGTATTGCGACGTATGAAACTGAATAATATGTAAAACCGATTACACTGGAAGCAAAAAGTTTTAAACCATCAAGTTTTTAATTGAATTATAAGTACACTCCTGCGAAATAAGGTCAACTCTGCAGGTATTGTTCTTTTTTTAAATACTTTGGTGAATGCGACTTTGAATGGCTAACAAAGACGTCTTTATTGGTTTCCTTTGGCATAGCTATACTTGTGATAATTGCTTTGCAAAACTGCAGGCATAAATATTTTTGTACGTAATTTTGGACAAGTTGGCTAAATGCCACAAATATTTTCTTCACTGAAGTAAAATTCTCTTACTGAGTGATTTTTTACCAAGTAAACAAAAAAATTGAAACAAATTGAGAAAGCGCCTAATTATGTCTGCAGTTATAATTATCCTCTTGTTATGTCCCAGCAACTTTGAGTTGTCAAAGATCTCATCTGAAAGAAGTTAACGATTCTTTAACTAGTGCGCCTTCGTTTGAAACATATAAAGACATCATCAAGCTGCCTACTAGAATGTTATCAGTTGATACTTCGATTAGATTGCAGATTAGCCCAAACAATGCTGTTCAACAATTGCGACTCAAAATTACAATATTTTTCGAACAGTAACTTACAGTCTATTGCTACCACTTGCGATGGCATTGCCCCTAAAATTATCTATTTCATTACAATCCCCAGCATTCATCTGCTTATCTCTACGGTTATTTCATTCACGGGAGTGATGCTGGCGTCTGCTTGGCCGCCAGAGAAACGATGCGAAGCCTATTTTATAATGCTCTACTTGCGTGCCACCTTCTGGGTGATAACATACGTAAGTTGGTTGCGAAGTATTCATACAACCCTATTTATCAACCGTTTTTTCCGACTGTAGCTATTCGATCACTTTATCAAATATCAACACGAAGCGTTGCGTCTCAATGGTTATCATGATTTTCATCGTTCCACTGCCGTGCACAAGGGCGTGCCCCTAAGTGTTGTCTCGCTTTGGAATACAGCTATACTGACGGTGCAAACGCTGATTCAACACTACTATGGTGATCACTTTGGTGAGCATTGCGCTCAAGGATTCCTCTCGCCAATTGTATATATTACTGCGTTCAATGTTTTGGAAACTGGGGTCTTGGCGTGCATCCATGGATCGTATATCGGTAAGAAATCATGTTGTTGGCTTTGTGTGAAATGAAATTCGCAAATTGGTGCTTATAGCGCGGGTAACAAAGTTCAATAAGGCCGCTTCGCCCCCGGACGCATTGAGTGGCAGCAATCCTACTGGAGGGTCTTTGGGACTTATACAACCAGGTGGCAATACAGCCGAACTTTTGGAGAAACAAGTAAGTTCTTTGTGTTTAAAGCGAATGCTAAATTTTCATGCAAATGTTTACAGGCTGATCTCATAAGTTATCTAAAGGATCACAACTTGAAACTCAATCAAAAGCTAATGCAGTTGAATGCCCAAGTTCGAACAGTTCGGATGGACTGAGTGGGAGGGGGAGTCGAGGACAATAAGGTTTTTTTTTGTGGGGACTTACTAACTCATTTTTAGTTTAACGAGTATTGTACTATGAGCTACATCTACGTAAAGTGTACCTCTTCTTAGTTTTTTACAATTTGCGAAATAAATCTAGTACTATTTTTATTAAGAGGTGTAGTTGCGTTTGAATTAGCAAATGATTTTACGGTAGCGATAAGTTATTGTCGCGAGCTTTTGGCACAACATTCCCAGCAAATATGAGACGTAAAATATACTAGACGAAAGAAGAATGAGATCTGCTACAGAGAACAGCAGCCGCGTCTGTATGGATGCGGTTTTGTAATTCATTGGAATAAGTTTATGCAATGAACGCAAGCGACTAATTGAGGTTCAATTTCCGAAAACAAGCACAAGTTTGGCGAGCAGTCATATACCTACCACTAAATCTGAACTAGTCAGGAATTGGCGCACAATGCTCGAGGCATTCGCAGAACCGTGTCAGATTATGTTGGGTACCTGGGCATTGTGATGCTGAAGGTAATGAAAAGGCCGACGCTCTGGCCAAGGAAGGAGCGGAGCTCCCACTTAATACAATGATTGAGGGCGTAAGACCACCTATGGCCGTGGCTAAAAGGACTGTTTTCGAAAAATAAAACCCATTTAGCAGCCACAAGATGGTCACAACTAGAAGGTCACAGGGTCTCAAAGGCACTGTAGCCCATTTTAAATGGGGAAAAGTCTGTGCACTTGTTCCGTAACTCTGAGAACGATAATCGTTTTAGCGATAGTTAGTCAACGATCTCGTCATTTATTTGCTTCACGTAACTCTACTACTATCGTGTCGTCCATCGTTTATTTTACACAAAGTTTGAGAGCTTTCGGTATCTCCCAGAAGCTCACAAACTATAGTTGGAATCTGGATGGAATTATCACTTGACGTCATCGCAATTTTCATAAGTGACATTTTTTGTTAAAGGATTTCCGTTTTTGTGTTTGGTGCCGGGGAATTAATTGGTTCTCAAATTGGGAGATTGTAGGTTAGGCGGCAACCGTCTGGCAGGTTTATTGTATTCAATACCATTAAAAATGCTTCTTTTGATAAACGAAAGCGTTGAAAAAAACTACGAGGATTTAAAGTTTATTTTATTTATTGATTTTATTTATACGGACAAAATGAAGTTTGTAATGAATGTAGGTACCTACTTATGTTTCCGATTGTAAGAGATTAGGGTCGGATGCGTCTCTTAATTGTCTCCGTCTTCGTATAATTTGCAATTTTATAAGGTGTTCATTTTCATTTTGAAGCAATATAAAATTGTCAATTTTTCACCATAAAATTCATGAAAAGGATTAGGTTAGGTTAGGTTGGGAGGGCAGTTTTGCAACCGATGCAAATTTCACCCAGAAGCCATGAGAGGCCCATTGTGAGTACCCTGTTTGTACATGCAAGGACATGTGGCTAACAAAACCACTTCGATCTGTTGAGGAATAGTTTTATGTCCGATAGAGGTATCCCTGCCAAGTCGTCCAAACTTTTGAAGAACCTAGCTCCCATACAGGATGAGCGGCGTTCCTGTAAAGCTGGGCAGTGGCATAGAAGATGTTCCACGGACTCTATTTCCTCTTCGTCTCTACAGCTTCTGCAGAAGTCATTTGCAAAAAGTCCTAGCCTTTTAGCCATGTTTCCTATGATGCAGTGTCCGGTTAAAACGCCGACGAGCATCCGGATTTGGCTTCTATTAAGGGAGATTAGGAACTTTGATCTTTTGGTGTCAATCACAGGCCACAGACTTCGGGTTATGACGCAACCGATGGTGTTGCTCCATTGTTCCTTAGCCAGTTGTGTGGTGACGCCTTCAATAAAAGTCTTAGCAGTGTTGAAAGGCGGTAACACCTCTCCGTCCGCTAGTTGAGGGTTCATATCAGAGCCGTATCTGGCCAGTTCGTCCGCCTTTTCATTCCCTTCCACTCCAACGTGTCCCGGAACCCAGCAGAGTAGAATTGAGTGATGACTTATAGCCCTGAGCGCCACGAGGCAATCTGTAACACATTTCGCATTTATAAGATTGGAGCCGATAGCTTTAAGTGCTGCTTGACTGTCCACACAGATGGTTATTTCCATTGCTGGTAGTCCCATCGATAAGATAGTCTGTGCTGCTTTTTTAACCGCATATATCTCAGCTTGGAAGACACTGCAGTGATCGGTCAGTCGGTACGACTGGCTAATAGCAAGCCTTTCTGAGAATATGCCGGCTCCTGTTCCATTTTCTGTTTTTGAACCATCCGTATAGACGGCTATACCTTTAATGATGGTACTGGGTGATTTCCAGTCCTGCCTTTTGGGTATAGTGATTCTAAAATTTTTCTCGACGTCATATCTGGGTTTCTCGTAATCGGTGAGTGACATGAGTCCCTTCCGATCGAAGATTTCAAGTATGCTTGAGTGTCCGCAGTAACCAGGCTTCCAAGTTTTGTTCTCTCTTAATCTGAGAGCGGCTTTGGCTGCCACGTTCATAGTGAATAGCTCAATGGGTTGCAGGTTCAATAGCGTTTCCAGACCTAATTGTGGTGTGGATTTAATTGCGCCTGTTATTCCCAAACAAGCAATTCTCTGCACCTTGTTCAGGTTCTTAAGATGGGATTTGGTTTTAATTTAACCGCCTCCCACCAGACTACTGAGCCGTAGGTAAGAATGGGTCTCACAATCGCGGTGTACATGCAGTGCACAATGTTTGGCTGCAAGCCCCAGTTTTTCCCAAAGGTTTTCCTACATGCATAAAAGGCATTAAGTCCTTTCTTCATTCTTTCTTCAGTATTCCGTTTCCAGTTAAGTTTGGAGGTGAATATCACGCCCAGGTACTCTGTCGATTATTGAGTTACGTGAAGCAAATTTTGTATCGTCGAAACGATGTCGTCCAGACGATAGTGGTTTTCAATGTTAGGTGATGCAAAGCTATCGTCGAAACGATATCGTCAGGCGATTAATGAGTTACGGAATGAGTGCCTTGAAGAATTCATTAATCTCAGTAGAACAAAGTTAAGATTAACGGTAGGAATACTCGCTGGACATTGCCTTCTAAGGAAGCATGCCATGAGACTAGGACTAGCTACCTCGGACATATGCAGGTACTGTGACTGTGAGGATCTACAATTCACGGAAGACATCTCCCACATTCTATGCGAGTGTCAAATAATCGCTCGGAGTAGAAGGAAGCACCTTGGCAGGTACTTCTTTAATCACTTAGAGGAGTTTGGTTCCTCAAACAATATTGAGACCATTACTAAATTCTGTAGGGAAATTGATTGCTTGGGCGATTTAATTTAGGTTTTTAAGCGAAACGGTTTCCTGGGGATGGCGATGGGCCCACTATGGTGCATGGTCTTTTGTTAAGATCTCACAACCCCACTCAACCTAACCTAACCTAACCTTGGCGAGCTTACTTAGGTGGCGCTACAGTCCGGGGTGGACCTGGGCCTTGGCGAGCATGGCACCAAATATTATTCCATTGCACGGTGGACAAATTGTTGCTCCTTTGTCCCAAAAATGAAAACTCACCCAAACGAAGATACGCCTTGTTTTGCCAATTATTTTTATTTTTTACATCAAGGTGAGATTGCCTCAGGCTCAGATCTACATTCATGTACTAGCTCTTTGGTTTAATAAATGACGGTACTAATGGCCTACTTGATTCTGACAATTGGTCATATCATAACGAACATCGCAGCTTTACTTCCATGATCACTATTCTGTGCTTTTGTACAAGGTTTTTCTCAGTCGGTTTCTGTACGTTATGTGTTGCTTCTGACACATATTTGTTGATCTATTGACCTTTGTTATATTAGGTCTGTTCCCTTACAATAATGCATTCGAATACATTCGAATACTTTAGTCAAACTTCGTTCACTTCTAACCAACTTTTGCGTAAGGGAACGAAGTTTGACTGATGTATTCGAATGCAATATCGTAAGGGAACAGACCTATTTTATGCAGTTGTAACTCCCTTTTTTCTACGATCGCATGCGGTTTTTGTTTTGTTTGTTTTTCTTCTTAGAAATCCGCCGTCCGATTTTGCTCGTAGCGTTCGGGGTAGATCAAGCTTTATACGGCTCTTGTTTTGATGCGTTTGCTACGCGTTTAGTGATAGCGGCAAAGCAAAATAAAGAACAATCGCGGCATATGTAATGGAGTGTTGACACTGGGCTCTGCGCTGGCTGTTGCCGCTGTCGTACTGATTTAAAGACATCGGGATATGCGATAGGCAAAGATTCTGAGTTTCTGTCGCGGTTGTAGCTGTTTGTTTATTTATTATCATCAGCATTCGTCCATTGGCTACGATAAGCTCCTTGTTTATGGTTTTTGAGTACAGGGGGTTTGCCCAGTATCGGTAGCAATGTAATAGATGGTTTGTTCTAGTTTGTCCACTCGAAAAGTCACGTTACCTCGTTAATTTTGAAACGTGAAAACCTAGTTATTGTTCGGGCATGACCTGAATTCGACAGCAGCAAGATACCACAGTGTATACCTCGTCACATACGACTGGGTCATCGCCGCCCAATAATCACAATCGCTGGTATGAGACACGGCAACCAACCATCGTTTGGATTGAGCCGTCGTCCACTGGCAATGGACTTGGACACCCTACACCTCGCGCTCGCGCTGAAGCTAATGGCCCATTACTGTGGGGATAGACACCACAGCGACACTGGCAGTGGGCGTGCGAGAGATAAGGAAATGGATCGCCGCACACTGCTGTTTGGCTAGCAAATGGATATCTCGCCCCTGGACATGGTACGGAGTACTGGACACCATCGGACTATGGAATTTCGGCAGACAATAGCTAAGCGTGTTGCGTCCATTTTACCAGCAAACGCGGTGACCCTTTAAAGCCGCGACTCTCCGTGAAAGTGTACATCGTCGGGACATGGGCTTACATCCGTACGAGATCCAACTGACCCAGAAAAATTGCTCTTTAGAGTTACAGAATACTAACCGACTTGTTTTTCCGTTGGCCCAAATTGAGCCAAGTATATGACTTTATGTTCCAGCTGGGGGGCTAAATAAATAGCGCCTACGTGCCACACAGTAGACGCCAAGATTTGACTCCGCTACCGACCGATGCACTTAAAACCAACATAATCAATGCCATCGGTCAAATTCTGCAAAGACTCCCAAGCGGACAGTCTATTGTATGTATGTATGTAAGTATTTATTTAGTATATATAACTATTAAGTTCAATTTACAATTTATAAGAGTTCATATTCAAATTACAAAATATTGGTTAAAATGTGGTTTGACAACAATTTTTTGAATACTCTTAATACATTTTCATTTTTAATTTCATTTGGTAGTTCATTAAATAGTTTAAGTCCTTTGTGCATAATCATATTTGTAGTTCTGACTTCTCTATAAAATTGCAAATGAAAATCTGAATTTAACCTCAAATTATAAGGCTGTACAAGTACATCCTGGACATACTGCAAATTTGATGAAAGATAATTTGGCAATAGGCCGGCGTGTTTCATCTTATATACAAATATTAGCTCGTTGAAGTGAATCCGTTGGTTGATATTCATCCATCGCAGACACGATAACATCCATTGGATTGGCGTATACCGATTGCATTTAAGAACGATTCGCATAGCTTTATTTTGCAATATTTGAAGTCTTCTTAAGCTTTCAACATTCCCCATGAATAGGATTGTAGAGCAGAACTCAAAATGAGGTTTTACGATGGTGTTGTATAATGTTAATCGCACACATTGTTGTTGTTATTTCGAATCCGTCTTATAAAACCAAGTTTTTTGGAAATTTTTTTCGTTATGTAGTCTACGTGATTTTTAAATTTTAATTTATTGTCCAAAATTATACCGAGATACTTTATTTCACGCACCTGTTCGATAACTTCTCCATTTATATTTAAATTTAAGTTAATCGCATTATTAAACAACATGCATTTAGTTTTGTTTACATTAAGTTTAAGTTTGTTCATTTCTAACCATTTACGTAAATTATTTAAGTCGTACTCGAGGTTGTTTAGCAGCACACTTATATCTTTTCCACTCACAAATAATAAGGCGTCGTCTGCAAATAGCGATATCTTACAATATTTAAGTTTTCTATCTATTTCGTTTATGTACAACAAAAACAACAAAGGGCCAAAAATAGTGCCCTGAGGTACACCAAACGTCGTAAGTGCTATTGATGAGAGTTCACTACCTATTTTAGTACATTGTGTTCTATCGCTCAAGTAAGATTTAAACCACTTCAGTTCCTTATCTTTAACATCATATTTACATAACTTTTGCACCAAGATTTTACACACTCCTGCACCAGTTCCTTCATCCGTTCTTGATCCATCTGTATACCATTTTACAGTGTGCTGGCTCAGTCCGTAAATCGTGGATTCATTGCTCCAATTTTTCTTAGTGCTGAGCTTCGTTATGAAATTCTTCTCAAAATTGAATTTCCTGATGCTGTCATCTCTGGGTATAGCTAGAAGTGGAAGTTTTTCGAGCCATACATTATTATTCTTTTGAACTAATGCACTTCTCCCTTCCGATTCCTTCTTTTGCCATCCGTAGAATTGTTTTATATGCCGTATCCTCAACCATGAGATGTAGAGGAGTTAGCTCTAAGAGTACCTCCATGGCTGAAGTTGGGCATGTACGCATTGCTCCGGTAATGCATAGGCACGCTAATCTTTGCACTTTACTAAGAGTGTCTATTGTTGTGACTGGACTGGTTCGTTTTGCCCATGCTACAGCTCCGTATGTGATCATAGGCCTCACAATTGCAATGTACATACATCGCAGGATACTTCGGTTACATCCCCACGACTTTCCTGCTAAGCTCTTGCATATCATAAGAGCGCGTGTTGCCTTCTTAGAAATCTCTTCCGTATGCTTACGCCAAATGAGTTTACTATCTAGGTGTACTCCTAGGTATTTTACTTCGTTGACTGGAATCAGTGTTGTGCCTGATAATCGAATTGTTTTCAGTCCCTGAAGTTTTCTCTTCCTTGTGAATGGCACTATAGTTCTTTTTGTCGGATTGATGTTTAGTCCCGCTGTATGGCACCATTCTTGGGTTGCTCTTAGTCCCATCTGTATGATATCACAAAGAGTGCCCTCAAACTTTCCCCTGGCAATCAATACTATGTCATCGGCATATGCCTGACAGTTAATGCCAATGCTGGTTAGTTTCTCCAATAGTTCGTCCACAACTAGACTCCACATTAAGGGTGATAGTACCCCTCCTTGTGGACATCCTCTAGTTGTGTTTACTTTGATAGTTCCGGTTGATGTTTGAGTCTCTGCTGATCTTGTGCTCAGTAGTTCACACATCCACCTGGATATTGTGTTGTTTACTCCTTTTCTATCCAGGGATCGTCTGATGGCCTCATGGGAGGTATTATCAAACGCCCCTTCAATGTCGAGAAAGGCGCACAATACCGTCTCTTTTGAGTTTAGAGCACTTTCAATCACTTCCGTTAGCTGATATAAGGCGGTCTCTGTTGATCTGCCCGCTCTATATGCATGCTGCCGATAGTGAAGGGGGGATGTCGTTAGTACTTCCTCCCTTAGATAGTTGTCAACTGCCTTTTCTGTAGTCTTTAGAAGGAACGACGTTAGGCTAATGGGTCTGTATCACCCCTATCGGGAATAATACCATGTTCCCACCAACGTGATTTAGCTAAATCCACTTGATTTAGCTAAATCATCTCATAAATTACGTGATTTACCATACATTTTCGTGATTACTAATTACGTGATTTAGACGTGTTTAATTTTTAATTACGTATCTGCCATCGCAAATCCACACAAAATATAATCGAACATACCTGCAGCGGTTTCAATCCAATTCAATGTTATTCAACAAACAAAAAAAAAACAACACAAATGTCAAAAATATTATCCCAAATTCAATTTTCTTCGTGTGTCGGTGTATTTTGGTATTTTTATTAAGTATACAACAATCATAAACTGTTTTATTTTTGGCAGAGGTGTGATAACAAAAGAAAAACAACGAAAAAAAAAACTACCCTCTCCGAAGTGGACGAATTCTTTCTGCTGGATGTCAAACTAAATCACGTAAAATTCGGTGGAGACGCCTTTCGTGATTTATAAATCATATGAGCTAAGATTTCCCCGGCAATGTTCCCTTGTCAGCAATCTAATTTACATTGCCGACAAGGGAACATTCCCGGGGAAATATTTTTCCCGATAGGGGTGTATGACTTTGGGTGAGATGGGTCTTTTTTCCCCACTTTAGGTATGAACACAACCCTCGCCCGTCTCCACTGCGTTGGTATATAGCCCAAAGCAATGCTACTTTTTGTTATTTTGATCAGGTGTGGTTGGATTACATCCCACCCTTTCTGTAGTTGAGCGGGTATGATACCGTCCACCCCTGGTGCCTTGAAGGGTTGAAAGGAACTAATGGCCCATTTCAGTCTCCCCCTAGAGCAGATGGCTGATGTAATTTTAACTAAAACTGATTAGTGATACAAAAAAAAAAGATGGTCCAGTTCCAGCACAAGGCAAACTCGCCGATTTAAATAAAACACACAATTTTGTATTGTATATCTCTATAACCTACGGTTTCCTTTTATTTTCATTTAAATATTTTTCATTTGTTTTATTCTCATAAAGCATTTTTATCGTTTTTTTTCTGTTTATTTTTGTTATCTTACCGAACTCTGGTGTGTCTGTGTATGTGTATATATATGCATGATTAACACATAGTAAATCTGAATCTGGATTTCTTAAACTTACTTAAGAGGTTGTTTTCTTTTTAATTTGAGACTTTAAGTTTTTACTCATGTTTTTTTCATTCATATTTATTTTCATTTCCTAATATCGTTGTTACATCAAATAATATATATTTATAATAATAATGTAGACAAAAATAATATATAATAATTGTAAATCAGAAAAAAAAGAAGATAATTAAACATAACCAAAATAAATTTCTTTTCTTTTAAATAAATTGCAAGTTTTACACGTATCATATCATTTTGTTTAACAAAGGAAAGGAAACATAAAACATAATATTTTATATTCTCTATATATCTATATAAGTTGTTGCACAAGAAAGACGAGAAATTATAAAGAGAGAAGAAGAAAACTACAAATACATTGTACGAGTATAGAGTAGAAGAAAAATTTGTAACAATAAAATCGAAAAAAAAAAAATGCAAAAATTATAAACACAAAACAAACAAAAAAAAATTGTTTAATAATAATAAAAAATATACTTTAATTATAATAAATGGAATTGTTTCTTTTTTGTTGTTGCTGTTGTTGGTTATTCTGACATGTGTGTAAGTGTGTGTCTGTGTATGTATATAGAAATAAAGAAAATAACTCTTGGAATATAATTGATAATATTGTTCTGTTACGCAATTGGTTTTTCTTAAGAGACAAATTATGAAATATAGTTGATAGTTGATACCTGTCCAGATTTCTGAGGGTTTTATTCGTTTCATTAGTTAACAGTTGTGTGTTTTGTTTATTGTTTATCGTTTGCCTATGAAATGTGTTTTATTTTATTTATTTATTGTTTAAATTCTAACATTTTCTCTCCTAATTTGACACTATATCATTCAGTTCCTTTATTTATTTATTTATTTATTTGTTATATAGTTATATCCCATTTATACCTTTTCGCTTCGAGAAAACGCACAAAAAAGAGAATATTTTAAATAAATCTTTTTGTTTTCTCTTCTAAATATCATTGGTTTGCAGCAAGAGGTTCTCTTGTCGCTTTCCCCTTTTATTTTTTTAATACACATTTCTTTTTAAATTGCACAGCAAAACACAAGTGTTTTGTTTTTTTTTATTATTAAAATGTCATCTTGGATTTAGTCCCCTTTTTTGTAGTCGTATATAAATTCTGTAGAAAAACAAAAATTGGGTCTTTTCGTTAAATCATTCGAAAAAAAAGAAGAAGTTAAATAAAACAGTAAATAGTACACAATGAATAAGGATTTTTTGTTGTTATTCTCTACTGTTTATCGCATCGTATTTTCGTATATATTTGTTTTGCTTCGCTTTTACTTTTTTTTTTTTGTTTTGTTTTGTTTTAAATTGCGTTCTACGTACATGTGTGTTTAATATGCTTTGTTGGTTGTTCCACAATCGATTGTTGTTGTTTAGCGTTTGTTTTTCTCTCATATTCTTTTTGTTTCTTAAATTATTAAATGTATATTATATAAAAATAGATTCATTATGAATTAAAGTTATGTATAAGTGATTTTTATTTTTATTTGTTATTTCATGTTGTTGTTTTTTTTTTTTTTAATTTGAACGCACAAATGCTGTTGTTTGTTTTACTAGACGTTGGCTAGATGTACTTAGAGATGTTATGTTCTGGTAAGTAGTCTAGGGTTTGTGGGAAAGCAAGAACAATTTTTAATCAGCTTAAATGAAAATTATAATAGTACTACAAAATGTAATAGATTGTTGTTGGTTTCAGTTAGTGTTTGTGGTCTAGGAACACATAGCTGTCCGTAGTGGTGTTATGTTTCATGAAACAACAGGTTGGGCGTATCCGATTTAGGGAGTATCCATGGCTCTTACCATCTGGTATAACGGGCTAGCTATGCCAGCTGTATTATCTGATGGAAGAGATTCGTTATCCAACTTTTGCGGATGGGTAGCTGTAAGTTGTTGGTTTTGTTGTTGTTGTTGTTGTTGTTTTTTTAGATGTACAAAGTCATATTCTAATAATATATTAATTAGAAAATGATTTAAGTGGATTTATTTCATTACGTTGAATTCTGGAAGGCAATCATAATCTCCATTTGTATCTGATGATGTTATTCAACATTAAATGTCCTGCAAATGGAAATTAGTTGGTGTAAGTATAATTATATAAATAGTATAGTGCAGATTTTGGTTAAATATATGCAAATAAAAAGAAACAGGAAATTTCACGAGCTACCTATACAGTGAGATTTAACTGCGCAAAAGGATTATTTATTATAGAGAGCTATGGAAAGAGCTGTCAGTAGTGAGTTTGCTGGTATTAAACCGCGGCGAAGATGGGTCTGGCTGTTAATGAGGGCAGCAATGCAGTCATCGAGAAACAACTGGCAACAACCAAAGTTGCAAAGTTTTACGAATTACGAATTCGAAAGTAGTTAAAGACTTTCGGCCTTAAATCATCAACGATTAGTTGACTGCCAGCTTTAATACAAATGTACAGCATTAGTGAAAATTTACGAATAAACAATAAGAACTCCAACATTGACATACAATATTATGGACTGCTAGTGAAATGAGAGCTCCATACAATCTCTGCCAAAAAAATTACGACAACATAAGGTCGTATACGTTGATGTATGCGAATACATTAGTCAAACATCGTTCCCTTACGCAAAAGTTGGTTACTAGTGACCGAAGTTTGGCTTAATTTGACTAATGCATTCGAATGCATTATTTTAAGGGAACAGAAATAAAAAAGCGTTCTTGGTTCGAAGCGATTACAAAGTGTACCAAAATGCCCATCATCTTGGACTTCTTCTTAGAATGCTAGAGAATACTAGTAGTTAGAAGTGGCGGTCCAGCTTTGAACCCAAGTGGCACTGTGATGTGCCTTTTTGTTACCACGACTCGTGTTTAGTTTGTGATGTTTATTACACAGCGTCTCCACGAGACATAATTTCAGTCAAGACTTCAGTCACGACAACAATATGTCTCGTGTAGACCGCGATTTTGTGGACATGACAGAAATCCAGACTTTTCAGTCAGACTTTTTTTCCTGCCATCTCTGCAGACAGATCTTCTGACTGAAATTTGACATTTGAAGTCTAGACCAGAGTTTGACAGCAAAAAAATCATTTTTTTTGTAATTCTCGGGAATACATGTGGCGCGGTTACAATTATGGCTGATTTTCGACTTTCGCAAAGTGAAGAAATATGGCGTCAAAGTATGTTGGACCTTTAAGGATATGTTTTCTGACTATTGATCCCAATGTATGAGCAAAGTCCCAGAATTTGTCAAAATTCTTGGCAATTTTGAACCAATCGCTTCCTGTGGACGGCATCTGAAAGTCCATAATTTAAAATTTGTATTTCCATACATAAATATCCGATGCATTGTCCCACAAAACATCTTTTAACAAATGCGCTTCTAAATCGCGTAGTTCTAGCTTCTGAAGAAACAGATTTACCCACAATCTGTGTTTTTTTTTTGTTTTCGGCTAACATCTGGTTTTCCAATTTTTCTAGGTCGTTTAATGCTTTCAAAGCGAGATCCACCTTCACTTGTTTCTTCGTTGATGGCATCTTGTGAAATGAAATGTCATAACACAATTTGCCCAACCAAAGCAATGCAAATATGGTGGACAAGACTTCTGACTTATAAGTCTGACATAATTCAGACTCGTGGAGACGCGGTGTTAAGGGTGTGAAGCATTCGGTGCCTATATCCAACCTGCGGAGTTGAGGAAACGGATTATGTCTAATATCCCTTTACCCGAAATGTCGCAAAGTTGTCGAAAAAAGGTTGGTTTAGTGTGCGCAATCTGGCTCTTGCTAGTGCCGGACATTTGCAGAGAAAATGGAAGATAGTTTCTTTCTCATGTGTGTTCCCGCAACTGCGGAAGTGAGTGTTGTGTGGGATCTCCAATTGGCCAATGCCCCGTGATTATTGCCGTGATTCTAGCTACATCTGGGCGGGTAATATTTAGCAGGTTCCTTGTTCTATTTAGGTTATATGCGGGCCATATCTTCCTTGATATGACGCAGTTGGTCAACACCATCCATTGGAGATTGGCTTTCTGCAGGAAATGTGAATAAATTTGTCCTTTGACGTTTGACCACTCCTAGTGGAACGTGAACTCTTGCTGCGAGTGAGCTGTTGAAAGCTGAACCCCGCCTGGCCAGCTCATCTGTTGGAAATACACACATATTATGCAATACCAATTTGTATATATTTTAAGGAATACATTTTTCTGCACAGTTTTACAAATTTTCAATATTTTGGATAAATTCATAACTCTGGGATGTACTGGAGGCGCCAAATCAATAGAAATGCTGCAGGATCGGATGGAACTCTCTCCGAATGTACAAATATAGGACAGTGGAGCTATTAAATAAACTTACTCATCTTTGTTCAACTTATAAGACGAGATGCATTCGAAGCTTTTTTTTTCTTCAATGTATTTAAAAAAATATATATACATATTTAAATTCCTCATACTAATGATGAAGCCCTTAAAACCTACTTTATTTCTGCTTCTTATTGTAAACATAGCAAGTTTTCGGAGCACAAGTAATTAAATAACCACGGCTTACAAAGTTGAAAGGAAAATCTGCTTAGACAAACATCCGAGAGTGTAACTGTCTTGAAAGAGCTTCTCAATCGGCCGTTTGGAATCGGCATAAAATTGTAGATCCCTTCCATTCGTTCCAAAAAATTAAAAACTCACTCAAAAACGAATGGCTGCGAGAAGCTAGGCTAAGGGTCCCTAGGTACAGACCTATTATTAGATGCCTGAGAAGAGAAATGGTTCTGACATGTGTTTTAGATTTATTTGAGTTTTTGTTAAGGATGACTGAATAGTTTTAACCCCACTAACTGGAGCGGGAGATGATTTGGTAGAGTGCATACACCAACTCGTCTCCAAGATTTGGTTAGAGGAAAGTATGCCAAGAAAGGAGACCCTCTAAACTGCGCCAACTATAGAGGCATCAGTCTTCTTAACATCGCGTATAAGATCCTTTCTGCCGTACTGTGTGATCGCCTGAAACCATATGTCAACGAACTGATAGGACCCTATCAGTGCGGCTTTAGGCCCGGTAAGTCCACAACAGACCAAATATTCACACTACGGCAGATCCTGGAGAAAACCCAAGAAGTCCAGATCGATACTCACCATCTTTTTATCGATTTTAAGGCCGCATATGGCAGCATTTATAGAGACGAGCTATTCAGAGCCATGTCTAGTTTTGACATCCCTGCCAAACTCGTCCGATTGTGCAGAATGACGATGGAGAACGCTCGCTGCTCCATAAAGGTCGGAAACAATCTCACCGAGACATTTGGTGTCAAAAAAGGATTTAGACAAGGTGACGCGCTGTCATGTGACTTTTTTAATATAATTCTTGAGAAGATTGTGCGAAACTCACAAGCCAACACCAGAGGCACAATTTTCCAGAAGTCTGTGCAACTACTTGCATACGCTGACGACATCGACATCATTGGCAGTATCAGTACACAGGAAATTAGTTCTGGTTTACGGATCCGGCTCCTGAACTGTATAATTTGCTTATCATCGAATTTTGCTGATCATCGAATTCCAAAATGAATTCCGCATTGAAGCAATTGCCGCATTGTGTGTGAAGCCGTGTAAGCGATGTCTTCACATACACAAATGGTGAGACTGATATGTAAAACAAATAATGGCACCAAGCGATACCCAAGTACATTGATCCAAACAAGAAGAATATGCATTGAAGTCAACCAGTATCCCGCCAGCTGGCTAATAATGCGTGTATTGTGATCCAGTGGAATGTCACTCGACCTCCTTCTGAATAGATCAATAGCATGTCCATCAAAGATACACAACGGTAAAGAAGTCGAGGATATTTAGCAAAATTTAACCAGCCGCTCGACATAACGACGACTTCGGACATCGATAAGAGTGTAAAACACGACAAGGAGGAGGTGCTAGGCATACACGATATACACCCTCAGATGGAGATAACATTTACATTCGTAAGTCTACTCTATTTCTGTAAGCTAACAACTACTACAAAAGACATTGCACGAAAACTCACTTGTTGTTCTCCATTAGAATGTTTTAATAAATTAATTTCCTCCTCCTTGGAACGAACGATACTTCGCCAGTTATCATCCTGTTCGCGGGCACGAGCCTCCAGCTCCAATAAAGTATTACCCTTAGATCATAGCAAGAAAAACATAAACAAAAAAATAAAATAAACAAAATATAACCAAGATTAGTAAATACAAAAAAAAAACTAAACTAAACAAAAAACACCTGCCACACAAAGTTACACGAGTAGTTATGAAATTTGCAGAAACTCCTGCTAGTTACTTACAGTTTTCGTAACGAGTTTGGTCAACTCTTCTGAATTCGCCCGCAATTGAGCATTTTGTGATTTCAGTTTCAGTATTTCAGCTTTGTCAGCGTCCACGTCGCCGCTGGTGCTAACACTACTGCTATTATTAATACTACTACTATTTGTGGTATCTTCACTACTATTTGAGTTATTATGATTATGTGAAGAATGATTACTACTACTGTTGCTATTTGTTGTTGATGGTGGCGGATTGGTGGTGTTGGTGCTGGTGGTATTGGTGGCGGTAGTTGCACTATTTTTACTAATAGATTGTTTCACTTGTGTCGCGAGGACTTGTTCGATCCACTGATCGAACGACAGTGAAAGTGCTGAGCCGGCATTTGTTTTCACCGCATCCGGATACAGACGCTCTAATATTTCGCGGATGTGTTTCTGATCCTTGGCCGGATCTGATTGCTGAAGTGTTACTTTCTGTTGTTGCTGCTGCTGCTGCTGCGAAAGTAATAGAGCTTGTTGTTCCTTTTGCTGCTGCTGCTGTTGCTGTGGGCGACAAAAACAAAATGCAATTAAAAATGTGTCATCAATTGAAGTAAATCGCTTTATTCATTTGTCCCAGAAAGTTGAAAACAAAATAAAACATAACACTTACAACTAAACTGTTGCTAACTTGTTTCTTTGCTGTTTCAGCAGCTTGTAAAGCCTCAACCAACTTCCAGTTTTTTGTTCGCAAATCCTACGAGACAAAACATAACACAGTTGCGGTTGGTTTTTCTTGCATTGCATATAAGTTTATAAAAAAAACAACATTTATGTGTGTGTACGTGTGTAAGGTAAAGTTGCACGTTACATGAAATGAAGTATAGTGCGTGTGGGTTTTGTTTTGAAACTGACTGGATTACGACATCTAAGGTAGAACAAGAGTTTTAGAAATGTAATGAATTCGCAGTAAACTGGAAGTGTGGTGTAACATCATCTGCGTTGTTTATTGATACAGACATACAATCCGAATATAGCAACAGCTGTTTACAGGCAAAGCATGCTTTATATAAATTGTTAGGAAACACATTGATACATTGGAAAAGACAGGCTGTTGAAGTGAATTGAAGAAGCGTTAGAAGAATAGAAAACATTTGGCAATAACGCGTGATTTATTTACGTGGTATTCTACGTCCTTATACAATTCCTAGTCCTAATAGTGTACTCTCAGCGACACTTTTTATCACCCGAGTACTTGGAAAGCAGAATGCATTATTATCTACAAGTAAAATTCAAGCGGCCTTACTAATAATCAATCACTAATGTCGACAACTAGTTAGATGTCAGCTTTAGTAAAAATGTGCAGCTTTTGTGAAATGGTACCAATAAGCATTTGTTGTCAATGCAGAATTCAAATTTCACAATTTGTTTTCGTGAAAAACAAGGTCAATGGTCTCTTTCACAAGGAGGATTTTATTCTAAAAGAAGGAATACATAAATTGCAATTAAATTTGCCCAACACATATCTTTCCAATGCCCTTTGAGACTTATTATAAGCAAAAAACAAAATAGGAAATGCACAAAATATCCGCTGATCTGTCAAATATCACATGTAAATCAGTAATGCCCTATCGTTCGATCGGACACAATTTTCAGTACTTTTATGGTACGCTTTCCATTGTTTTCTAATACTACCTCGCGATTTCTTTATGAGTGCATTTGTGTCGTAAAAAAATCCCTTTCAAATTATTCAATAAACAAAGCACAGTTTATTTGAATGGTTTCATTTATTCGTAGGCTGACGATGCAAATCAAAACTTATTAGTGGTCTAAACATCACAATTGCATTTCAGAATGAATAAAAATCGCACGTAGGAAGCGTGTTAAGAACTTATCGTTTCCGGGTTTGAAAATAAATACAATTTAACCTATAAAAAATTGTATGGCTTATATATTACTTAGGTTAGGTTAGGAAACTTAGAAACCGACAAAAGTTGAAATTAGAACTGAAAAATATAAAACTCATATTCTCGTACTACCTGTTAGGCTGTACTTGCACCCGCAGAAGTTAATAAACTTGTTATTTTGCATGTATTTTGCTGAGTTCTGATAATTCTTTTTTTATAACTATATTTTCCGCGAAGGGAACCTTTTCACGCCAACCATTGTTTCATTAGAGATCCTCATTCTCGGTAAACAAACTCCTTTTGCAAAGAGCTTGAAAAGGGTTTGGTTGCCAAAAATATCTACCTGTGTCGCCTAAGGTATACTGAGAATTGTTGCAAAAAGGTACCTACAAGCCGTCCAAACTTTGGTAAGAAGATATTTTATTCTGTTTGCGACGACTGTCAAGAACGTCTTGGAATTATCCCAAACTTATATAAAATTTATTTTTTATTAAGCAACTAACTAGGAAAACCAATCAAAAAGCAACAGAAAGAAAAACACAGAGATAGTTATACCTATGCTTCACGTGTTTAGAAATAAAACAAAAACGCAATATTTTTCAATATTTTGCATACATTTGTACAAATTTGTGTGTGATAGACTTAAAAACCATTTGCATTGTTGTATTACAACGAATAAAATTAGAAAGCATTCACAATTTACTAAAATTAATTAATAATTGTAAACGCTCAGGCTGAACAACATCGTATTAAATTCTCTCCTATTTCGAAATTTTGGATGGTTGGGCAACACTTGTCTTCAAAATGACATAAGGGAGGATTTATTTAGCTAATGTCCGAGATAAACATGGCTTTCTCAACACTAACATTTAACCCTACAGTTAGCGATAGTCTGGCAACTATATTTGTTTATTGGTAAAGGGATTTTGGAAAGTGTGGAGTCTTTTCGTAAAGTGCCAGACTAAAGTTGGTTATTGTTAAGGCCGAAGGAAACAGTGACCTACAAGTGGGGACCACTTTACAAGACAGTAGAGATCATATACCTAACTCATCATATCACACAACCGATCATCTATGAAGGTATGGCTGATTTGTTCGGTTGAAGTTTTCCATGACGTACTACGCTTCCACTGACTAAACATGCAACTATATAAAGTAGGGACCAACCAGAAAAGTAACTTCATGCGAGTAGAAGCCAATCGTAACCAATTATAATATTTGGCGTCTTTTATTTTGCCCCATGATCTAGGTTAGGTTACATAGATCATGATCATTGATAGTTATGGCTTACAACGAAACCAACTGTTGTTGTAAACCATGGAATAAAAACCGCCTATTACGTTCCATAGTCTAGTGACATGTGAGATGAAAGACAACCAATCTCTAATCAAAGACGAAAATACAAATTATTTAACATCGACTGCGATAAGAACGTAACCAAACGCTGGATAAGAGGCGATTCTGATTCACCCAAACCACTTTTGAGGGCAGGTTTCTTAAAAATAAGTGTAAAAAGAGTGCTCAGAGACTGACAGGCTTCGATTTTATTTCTATTTGCCATTGAAAAAGCCAACATTGACGAATGCAACAGAACGTCACGGTAGACAGCTTATAACTTGGAGGTAGTTAGGGACTTTGTCAAACTCTGCTGTGCTTTTTATTTGGAAAATGACTTCACAGCAGATATCAAGAGTTACACTACTTGCCAACAGCTGTGACGTTGGCCTAAGAAGGCAACTGATTAGAAAGGCATTGTCGATAAATAAATACTAATCTTATTGATAAAATTGGTGCAGTTCTGTTCGACTAATAATGAATTTAACTGCATGTCCTTAAATGCAAAAATCGTATAAACTGGTGCATTTTTCACAGGCCTATAGAGGATACACAGGCCTACAATCTCCACTTTGTTTCAACTCTATGTTTCTATAAATTCCGGAAAAAATTGGACAAGAGTAATTTATTTTTTCGTTTCGTTTCGCTTATTACTTTGTAAAGGTTTGCGCTCGAGAATACTGGGAGTATTTAAACATAGTAAAGATCTCCTCAGTCGCTTCGAACTTAAAAGAACTTAAAAGGCTGCGAGTGATTTCGGTCCCTTTTGCGTTGACGGCCTTTGAAGAAGGAGATTTAACAGCGAGTTCAGTGACATCGACCTGGTCAGAAAAGTACGCATCAGTCGCCTAAAATGGCTTGGACATGAAGAGCGAATGTACACCAGCGCTCTAGCACGAAATCTTCAATTCCAACCCAGAGGGACAACGCAGGAGAGAAAGATCGCGCAGGTGCAAGGGGACTTCGACCAACTAAGAGTGCGCAATTGGAGGCAGTTAGCCAAAGATCGCCGTAACTGAATATGCGCTTTGGTTGACGACCAGGTCCACTTTGGACTGTAGCACCTCTTAAGTAAGTATTGAGTAAAGCTAATGTTAGCGTGCTTTCATTTTAGCCGTTTCCTTGTATGAGTAGGGCTTAACTAATCATTTGGACTGTCTTAGACCAGGGACATTTTCCCAGTGGTTAAGACAAAGTTGTTAATCCCATTCAATAATTAGTATTAGTACAGTAGCCCAATTGACTTTTAAAGAGAACAGATTCGGAACCAGCCCTAGCCAGTTTGTCCAATACCCTGATGACAAAGTTTGACCTTTTTGAGGTTTGATAGGTATCGTACTTTATTGTTTTCGAGTACATGGTATTAGACGCAAGAGCTTGCAAGGTTGCTTGACTGTCGGAGAAGATTTCGATGATGGCGCCTTTAATACCCTTTTGGTTTTTAGATCGACACAAATTTCGATAGCAGGGATTTCCGCTTGAAAAAAATGTAGGACACATCACATGGGTTTCGAGACTTTGACCAGCTCCACCAGCTCCAACAACGGATCCCATTTTTGATCCGTCAGTGTGCCAGACTATACTTTTTAGGTCCATTATCGGAACACCATTGGCCCACATGAAACGGTCTAGTAATTCTGCCTCGAATAATTTCACAAAACTGTATTCCCTAATCATAGTGTCAGGGACGGAGGAGAATATGTTCATCATTGGGATGAGCTTAAGTATTTTCAGGTTAGAACTGATTTGAACTCATATTCTAGCTGCAGTTTGATCGCGTATCTAGTTGATATGGGAACTATGAAGCTTCACTACTATCGAATCGTTCTGTGCCTCTGTTCAGTAAGGCATTGTTCTATTTGCTACTACTACAACTCCAATATAAAAGATTGTACAAAGTGACATCGTCCTAGCGCTAGCCCTTGTACTTTTTACAAGCAAGATCAGCTTCCTTCTTCAGTTGCGTTCACTCTGCAGAAAGGAAGGTGGATAACCAAAGTCTTCTATTGGCTTAAGAAAAAGAAAAGTGAACACTTTTTGGGGTTACTCGAATGGCATTTAATGTAAAGAGTGCCAGAGTGTTATCTAGGCCGGACGTGATAGTGGTCATTATTGCTGTTTTGTGCATGTGACTTCTATCTATGTCTCCCTCCTGTCTCGTGGAGAGAACCGGGGGCAGTTTATCCTCAGATGAGGGGAGGGTGGCCGAAGCAGCCATCCCTCCGTCTGTAATCATCAGAAAACTGTTTGAAGAAGTGAGACTGGGGATAACCATAGGACGATATGTCTTCGGATGTGCGACGGGTGACGGAAACAGTGAGCCCCTCGCTTTTAATCCTCCGACATCTCGTCGAAATGACGTGAACCGATATATAATACCGGTGATGGTTGTATATCGGCCCTTACGGTATGTACCTTACTAAGGTCCTAATAAGGTTGGTCAAGGATGACCGGTGGACATTATGCCTTCGGATATGCGGGTGATGACCGTATCGGTTAGACCCTCGCTTTGTCCTCTGGCAACTTGTCAAGAAGGGGCGGATGTTGCAAAAAGCATGATAGATAGTGGTGATTGTAGCAATCGACCTGTTTACTACGCATGATTGCAGAGTGTTTCGACTTGGTCAAGAAAGGTGAGTTTGACCGACTGACGGTTTGTTTTGGATATAGTGAAGGGTGACCGAAACAGTCTACCTCTCGATTATAATTTTCAAAACAACCCGTCTGAGAGATGGGCTGAGTATTTATTGAAGATCATTCAAGCCATTTGGCCTTTGTTATGAATTTGCTGATGCAGCGTAGGTATGTCTGTGTGTACGAGACAAGTCACTGAGGTCTTCGAAGAAGAATTCCCATAAGTTGCATTTTCGCAACTTCGCAAGAGCTGGGCATGTGCAAAGTAGAAGAAGAACGGTTTCTTCTTCCTCCTCATCCATGCAGCAAACATCATTTTAGGGTGCTCCCAAACTGCGAGCGTGCCTACCTATACCAAACAGTGTCCTGTTAATGCACCCACTACGGAGCTGAGTCTGTTTCTACTTATAGAGAGAAGTCTCTTAGTCCTTTTAGCCTCTAATTTGAGCCAGATTTTTTTGGATGTGACGCAGGTATCTATACTGTTTCATCTGTTATTTGCGACCATTATTGCCCTTTTAAATAGGGAGAATTTGATCGATTGCATAGGAGCGTACGGTTCACTGTTGTTGGTTGAGTGAAGGCCGCTTCCTTGTGTGGCTAGTTCGTCCGCTTTACAGTTGCCCGGAATGTCGCTGTGGCCTGGAACCCAGCACAGGGTTACTGAACATCTGTCCGCAATCGCGTTAAGAGATTCCCGGCATTGTTTTACCAACTTTGATCTGGTTGTTGGTGTATTCAGGACTTTTATGGCTGCCTGACTGTCTATGTACACTGGGCAGTTAAAGCTTGATGTTCGGTGCTACAGGCTTTGCCATCTATTTGAATCTGGATAGGACAAATTTATTATGAACATGGCGGCACGGTTGACATGTCATTTACACCAACAAATTAGTGCAGATACAGTGTTTTTGCATATGTGCGTGAAGTATTATTTTCAAGGGAATACTCGGTAGCTTATCCTCGTTCCATTACTAAGTGATTTCTCTACTGAATGGTCTAACGCTTCTCACAAAGTAAAAGAAAAAATACCACATAACACAACATACACATGCAATTAGAAAATAAAAATAAAAACAAATCCCAACTCACATTATTCCTCTCCTTTTGCTCCTGAATCTGCTTAATCAGATCATCCTCCTTGCTGGCCAGCTGCTTCAGAGACACCTCGTACTCGGCCAATTTTTTGTCCTTCTCCTCGAGGGCGGTCTGAAGAACATCCAAAGTATTCTGCAAATCGCTCTGCTCCTTGTTCTTCTCATCAGCTCGGTTGCTGATGCCACCCAACTCTTCGGTGAGCTCCTGCTTTTGCAATTTCAATGTATCGATTTCCTGTTGCTTGTCGCCCAATTCGTTGCGTGCCATATCGAGCTCAGACTGTGTCGAATCCAATGCGTTCTGCAAGTTGCGAAGTTCGACTTTGTTGGTCTCGTGCTCGCCCTCGGTGGTCTTGGCCTTCTCCAGTGCATAGCGCTGCTTATTGATAAGCACTTCAACGTCATCCAGCTTCTGTTCGAGAACGTGAATCTGATTGACTTGGGTCTGGATGATCTCGTTCGACTTTAGTTTGGTGTCTTCCACTTCCTGGTGCGAGGCATTAACCAAGCATTTCAATTCATTGATGCATTGGTCCTTGTGGACCAGTTCGGCTTTTAATTCGTTTATGGCCTGCTCCTTGTGAACGAGTTCCGCCTGCAATATTGCTGAACGTTCATTTTCGCGTTGCAACTGTAGTAGGACATCCTGTGAGCCGGCCTGCTTTTCCAGGCGCAGCTTGTTTTGGAACTGCTGGCGCTCCAATGTGAACTTGTCGTTGAGTGTTTGCATTTCTTGGTTCACTGCGCTTATCTCGGTCTTCTTGCTTTGGATCTCCTCGATGTAGCTCTTCACGGTGGCATTCATCTGGGCGCGTTCGGCATTGATTTCGGTGCGCAATTCACGAAGTTTAGCTTGGAGGCCAACCGATGCCTCTTGCTCTTCGTGCAGGGCCTTCTCCTTCTCTTCCAGTTGCTTCTTTAGCTTTTGAACGATGTCATCGCTCCATTCCGAGTGCGAAGCTGGCATATCTTGCTGCTTATTCAACAGATAGTCGATGAGTATCTGAATTTCGCTGCGATTAAGCTCGGCGCGACCAAAAAGATTCATCAACAAATTCACACCGATGATGTCGTTGTCATTGATCTTGTCCAAGGCGACGTTGTCCTTGTCGCTCTTCTTTTTGTTCTGCTGCTTCAGTTTGTTGCTCTGGTTTTTGGGTGATCCAGTACGCGCCGGCTTCTCGTCCATTTGTTTCAGTTCCTTGGCAACACTGAGCACTTCGACTAACTGCTCTGGTGCCTCCTTCTTCGATTGGTTCTTGTTTGACTTCTTCGTATCCTTGGACTTCTTTGCTTCGGCGTTTTCCTGTTTCTTTACCTCGATCACATCCTTGGATGGTTTGGCTTCAACTTGATTCACAGCAGGTTCCTCTTCAGCTGCCACTTCCTTCACAAGCACGGCCTGTTCATTTTTATTCGCCAAAATACCGGCACTCTTGGTGTTTGCATTCTTGCGCTGCTTATTGGACTTGTTCGACTTTTGATTGTTGCTGTCGCCACTGAAGCGTCTCTGTCCCACAGAGCTGGCATTATCTGAGTCAACGACTTCAGCTTCTGCAGCAAACTCCACATGTGTTGGCTGAACCGTCTTCTTACTAGACTGCTGCTCTTCGGGATGGACGCCGTCTTCAATCGATAGATTCTCTGACTGGGCATCACTGTCATCGACTTCAGTCGCATTGTCCTCGGCCTTCTTTTGCTGCCTCTGTCGTTTTTCCTTTTTCAACTCCTTTTTGGTGGGCAACTTGGCGCGCGCTTGCTTCTTTGCCAACTTGGCGGGCCCGTAGATTTTCTCCGTCATGGCTTTCTTCTCGGCGACAATCTCCTCGAATGTTTTCCGGCGGAAGAACTTATTTATGAACAAGAGCGAGAACAGAGATGCCAGAAACACACATGCGATTATGATCAATATATGAAAATCCATTTTCGCATTATTTTCTTCTATGGGACAATTTTTGTGAACCACCAAGCTCTAGGCGACTACTTCTGCTATCTGAAACAAGAGAGAGAGAGAGGAGTAGATTATTGAATTATTTATGCTCATGTTTTGGGGAGTACAATAAAAATCAATCAGGTCGATTTCCGTTCGTACATTTAATGTGATTTGAATGTCGTTTGGGCTGGGGCGCAATAATCACTTTAAACAACCACAACCAGCTGGCTTTTGTTTATTCTATTTTATTCTATTTTGGATATTCAAGGCAGGTAAAGAAAAATCCCCAATCGATACGATAAGAAATACAAAACTTTGTCCATGGTGGACGACCGGTGTGGCTATGTCTATTCGAAACAAGCGATAAGATAAGGTTGAAGTTAGATTTTCCAATCGATAGAATGACTTAAAATAGAAGTGAAGATATCAGGTGCCTCGCTGACGAATTTCTTGGATTAGGGCATTTGGATACATTTGAGATAACCTACTAAATGATTTCTTGGACTGACTCTGATATGTGGAAAATCTGCGTGTGCCGAAACGTCTAGTGTGATATGAAACACGTGTACATATTTAACCCTGTCTGCTATAATACTTATCAAGTATGCACAACAAGTGCAAGTCTGACAATGATGACGATTGAAATCACTTCCCATATTCATCCACGTGATGTGCGAGGACAGCTGTCTATATCCAAACTGCTACAGTGATGGTTCCTATAGGATGGTGACAACAGGTTTGAATCAGAAACAGAAACAAGGACAAAGTATATGCAGTCGTTGCTCAATTTACTTACTATAAGCAACTCGGTACTCTCGACAAGTTCCTCAATAAAATTTGAAATAATCCGTCAAGAACAGAGAACTCAGATTGGACTCAGTGTGTACCTAAACTCAGACTGTAACTCAGGCTTGTAAAAGTTATTAAAGAACTACAACCTGACGCATTCACCGAGTTCATATCGTTTTCTCACAATTCCAGAACCTATATAAGTGGTACAGTTGATACAGTTTGAACTTCGTGAACCAGAGATGAACCACAGCTAGACGCGTCAACTCCGCACCTACTCAAAGTCTACCATCAAAATTCAAGTTCTCTTGCGATGACCACTATAATGGACGTTGAAGGTGCCTTCGATAAAATATGCTTTGAAAATCTGAAACAAGCATTGGAAAAAGTAGGGTTAATCCACTAGTGGTAAGATGGGTGGACAATATGTTGAATACAAGGGCCATAAATATTCAGACGGGAACCTCAAAGCTCAGAGGAAGGGTTAGCAGAGGTTGCCCACAAGGAGGTGTTCTCTCACCTACACTGTGGAATATCACTGTGGACTCTCTTCTCGATAGACTTGAGGCGACTGGCAGTCACACAGTGGGATATGCCGATGACATAGCAATAATGGCCAGAGGCAAATTCATAGACGTCACCGCAGATATCATGAGGAATGCACTCAAGAGTGGTTGAGCGGTGGTGTTTGGAACAAGGGCTCTCCATTAATGCGGGAAAAACAGATCTAATAGTCTTCACTAAGAAGAGGAAAAATCTAGAGTTTCGGCCCTTAACACTTTTCGGATCGGAACTAACAACGACCACGAAGGTCAACTATCTGGGAGTCTATCTAGATACTAAACTTACTTGGAACTACCACGTTGAGGAGAAGGTCAGAAAGGCAAAAAGGGTATTACATCAGTGCCAACGTGTATGTGGACAGAGGTGGGAACTCTCGCCTAGGTCAGCATACTGGATGTATACGATGATAACTAGGCCCATTATCACATAATGCCTCAGTTGTATGGTGGGCGAAAGCTTCCCAGAAAACTGTGAGGAAGCACCTGGATAGTGTTCAACGCTTGACATGCATAGGAATTACAGGTGCGATACGGACAACACCAACAAGCGCATTGGAAGTGATCCTGGGGATCTTACCGCTTGACTTATTTATTAAGAAAACAGCGGCCGTAAATGGCACAATCGTGGTACCATCTATGGACATAGGAAGATCCTGGAACTTGTCAAAAACGAGATTAGGGAGCTGAACATGCCTATGGATGGGATTACAAGGGTGCGTGTTATGGAAAGGAATCACAAAACTCGTATTGAGGACGGATTACTTCCAGAAAAAAGGAGCGGTGAAATAGTGATTTTCACAGATGGATCCATGATGGATGCCGGAGCGGGTGCCGGTATCTTTTCAGAAGAGCTGGAACTAGCCCGTCACGTTAGCCCCGGGAAACACACTTCCGTATACCAGGCTGAGATGATTGCATTGCTGCATGCGTTGGACTACTTGCTTGAGAGTCAGGTGGAGGGAAGAAATATCCTTATAGCACTGGACAATCAAGCGGTGATCAGACGCGTGGAACAAACAGACTTTACAACATCATTGGCACTGGAATGTGCATCTCAATAAGTGTGCAGCTCAATAAGTGTTCATCTAAAAATGAAGTAACACTGACTTGGGTACGAGGACACATACGGATCGAAGGCAACGAAAAGGCGGAATCGGTTGCAAAACAGGGGTCAGCTGAAAAGTTGCCGGGACCAGAACCATTCTCTTCAATTGGCATAGAAATGGTTGAACAGCTGATTCACAAATGGATCACGGCAGAACACCTGAATAGATGGTTAACTGTGGAACAATGTAGACAGGCTAAAATGGCAACTAAGCGGCCGACCTGCTCCACTCAAAGAAGGTTTCTAAGCATTGAAATGGGTGGTGGCTTTGTCTACAGGACATGGTAATTTCGGGTATCACTTAAGAGATGGGCCTTAGAGAGGATGATGCCTGCAAACTATGCCTGGAGGAATCTGAGACAGCGGCACATATACTGTGTCAATGTCCAGCTTTGGCTGGCAGAAGAAAGAAGATCTTGGGACATCTTTAGGTTGAGACCCGGTCGATGAAACAGATCTCACAAGAGGCCCTAGAAGCCGGATCAACTGAGGAAGAGATCTCGAAGGAGGAGGAAGAGAATCTTTTGGCTCAACCCTCAAATGAGATAGCCGGAGGAGAAAAGGCGAAGAGGAAGAAGGTGCCCCCAGGTCTGCTAAGGAAAAGGGAATACCTTAAGGCCAAGCATATCTATGGCATTCTCGTCGCCAAAGACCAAGGCTCCCTTACAGAGAAGGAGCGAGACTCCTTGGAATGGGCCAAGGAGACTATTGCGAAAGACGCTACTACGAGGCCTGAGCCTAAAAGACCGTCTAACGCAATAGGGCTGACAAGCAAGTCAGGCTCAAAAACACCGCATGGCGCAAAACGGCCGAGGGACGATGTCGCTAAGACAGACCCCAAAGCCAACCGTAGCTCCTCAGGTAAAAAGGTGCCAAAGACGGAACACCGAGAGACCGACAATAAGCCGGGCCCGAGTGGATTCCAGAGGAAACCTATCGCTGAGAGGCTGCAAAACAAAGAGCTAGCCTCGAAGAGGTTGAGGTCGCCAGAGGACGCCCCCAACATCCCGAAGAAGGCAAAGCGGCATGAAACACAGGCGGGTAGCCCCAAAAGGACACCTACGTGGGGAACTAGCCCAAGCGGGAGATACAGCGAGGTAACCAGGAACCCGCTTCAGTTAGCTGTGGTGGACTCCAGGAAACCGAGCGGCCAGTACTCTGCGGAATGTGGCAAGATAATTGAGAACGCTCTAGGCGTTGCGATTATCTCCCACATCCGAGCCAAGACCGGTGCAAAGGCCCCCGCTTACGGTAAGATCAGATGATTCAAGGGCATCACTTACATCGATTGCAAGGACCAGGCATCAAACGACTTTGCTAAGGCCACACTAAACGGCGCACAACTATGGGAGGGGTCCATGCTTAAGGCCGTACCCATAGAGGAAGTCCCCGTAGAGGCAAAGGGCAGAGTATCTATCCCGGAGATAGGGGTGAAACGTGATGAGATCCTCAGCGTGTTACAGGCACAAAACCCCCAGATTCCGATGAGGGATTGGGACATTGTGTCCGAGGAAGGTAGTCCAAATCAACCTCCATCCTCGAGGAGGAGCAGCTGGATCGTTCCCTAATTCAAGAACCATGGATCAATAATGATCAGGTGATGGGATTAGGGTCGAATAAATACGACATACTTTATGTCAAAAATAAAGGTAAGCACAGGTGATCTGACGGTGGTGGAGATCAGAGGCCAGGGTGAGAGCTGTAGAGTTGCGCCTGTGTACATGCCAAGCGATGACGTCACATCAGTCCCCCCCGAACCGGTAAAGGCACTAGTAGCGGCTTCAGAACAAGTTTTCTCTTTCAACAGGTCACACTGGATGGTTCCCGTAACTGGACACAATGGACCCAACTGATGGTCTAAGTGAAGCTGTGGCAAACTGCCACAAGAGCAACATTTTAACTACCTACCTACATGGTAGTCTGATTCGATTATCTCTCAAAATATATACCTATATATATAAGTTCGCTTCATAAAACATTCGGCTCGTTGCGACGGTTGTAATGAGCGCTCTTGCCAGCTCACCATTTGACTATTTATGAAGAAAAGTTATCAACTCGTATCAATTTAGCGTCGATATCAAAACTTTTACAACGGCAAGCGACGATAACCCAATTTTTTTGGCCGTAAATTGATCGTTTGGTTATTGGCGATATGTGGTTTCAACAGGACGGTGCAAAGCACCAAAGCCATTTAGCATTGTTACGAACAATTTGAATTGGCACGACGAATGAAATGATGTCACTTTAGCGCTAGCTTTGGTTCCCCAAAAGGGGAAACCAAAAAAACACACAACTGAGTCACTCGTCAGTCAAACAAAAATAGAAATTCTCCGAAAATGATCGCTGTTTTGAAATGCCTCGCATTAACATCCACTTTTGCATTCATTTGCATGGATTTGTGTTCAAATTTGAGTGGTGGTTATTGAATATGAAAAAGTAACAGTGTAACAATTCAGCTTCAAGGTACGTCCGCAGTTTATGCACGCTGTGCAACGTACACCACACATCACTCAACTTTATTCGAACTCTTTGGCATACAAAATAAAATCTTTATTATTTCAACAGATAAGCCTGACACCGAGGCAACACTCGTAATCGGTCAACACTCAGCAAATATCGCCAACGCTTCAATAATGTCAAGAAGATGATACCAACACCTTTTAGAAACAAAAATTGTTATCAGAGCCAGGGCAAATAAAGTTAAGCCGTGTCGGCTTAGTGAACATCCACACATACCTTGAACTTTGAAAGATTACGATTTAAAAAATGCTGACGACTAAATTGAAAGCGAGTCAGTTTGCTTGATATCTAATCTCGCGTTTCTTGGAAAAAAAAAATGATTTGTATCATTTTTAGCTTGTTATCTGTGGCGAGAGATTTAAAAGGTCAAAAGCGAATCTTCTCGATGCAAGGCAAGTGCAAAGTTAAAATAATTTCGTTGAAAATTGAATTATGCTTATTTCGCAAGAATGGAGGTGGTACACAAAGTCGCTTTAGAGTTCCTGGAGAACGGCCCCCACACGCTCCATGGCGGGTATTAAACGAGACGGAAAACAACAATCGTTAGAATTTCAGTTTCCACGGAATTCTTAAAACTGGAAAACGTTGCATAATACAAAAAAGATTCTCTATCAAAAACATTGCATGCGCTCTACCTCTTATCAGTTACTAGCATTGCGCCCATGTTTAGAATGATTTTAACTGCTTAGCTTACATTTTTTGTAATTAACGAAGTGCAGTTTCGAATCCCGCAAAAACCCAATTTCCAACTCAGGGTTTTTTCACTGCGCCACCTCTCGCGAACGTCTGACAAACATCCGAGAGTATAACTGTCTTGAAAGAGCTTCTCGGTTAGCCGTTTGGAATCGGCATAAAATTGTAGATCCCTTCCATTCGTTCCAAAAATGAAAACTCACACAAAACGAATGGTTGGGAGAAGTTAGGCCTAGGGTCCCTACGGGCCTGTTGTGCCAAAAATTGTATATATATTATCTTTGTATATACATTCCTATAGTAGCGCCAATCCAGTAGTACCAGTAGCCTAATAGGTGTCGCTACTCATACCAAATCGAGAAATAAATTACTGAGAGCTTTGAGCCATTGATAGTTTTATTCCTTATAAAAAAGCTTTCCTTCATTCATTAGAAAATTTTTTGTCGTTGGGCTTCGATTTGTATTTGTTGTGTGAATTTCTTACAAATTTAAAATATTAAAAATGTTTTGTCAATTCACAATTGGACGCATTTCTAACCAAGCAATATCAAATCCTAGAATCAGTTTCTGATATTAGGGATTCAAATCTTAAGGCTCAAAGACCACCTCAAAATCAGCAAATTGTGTATTTCACACTAAAACGAATAATTTCAACTGTCGTTTATGCAGATCCCCTCATCCACTTCATTTCTGTTCACTATTCCCACGGTTAACGGCTGTCGAAGTCAAATCACTTGTAAGCTATGTCGGCAACGACATCACACACTCTTACATACTGAAGAATTCGGATCGCAAATGGATGTTAAGCAAAGTTGCATCTTAAGCACATTGCTCTTCATCTTGTTTAGAAATGATATAGTTGAGGAAGTATAGAAGGAGGGATTAAACTTGGTGGTGTGCGGATACCAGCGTTAAAGTTTGCGGATAGGTATAGTGTTTTTGTCGGAGACAGTAAATGGCATGCAGCTAGTTATCAATCGTCTTGAAAGTTACTGCAATCAATGGAATTTGACTGTAAACCCATCGAAATCAAAGATGATGATTTTTAGAAATGGTGGTGGAAGATATACTCTCGCAACGAAAAATGGTCCTATCAGGGTGTACGCGTTGAAGTAGTGAAAGAGTATAAATACTTGGGTGTGATAATTACATCTAACCTAAGTGTGAGTATGAAAAAGCACCTCGAGGCTTATCTAGCAGTAGCTAAAATAGCCGTTTCATCAGTTTGGGGGATGCATCGACAGCAAGTATATCGAGCAAACTGGTATCTTGGAAGGCATTAATCGATATCTTTTATCTTGATAACAAATTATCTCTTCGTCCTCTTCGCGATCCTGGATCGGAGGCTAGTTTTATCTACAAAGATGCACAGTGCAGGCTACGACTTCCTGAAGGCCCATTCAGGCCAACATTTCAGGTATGAGCTCTGTCGTTCATTACCACAACTTCATTAAAACTATGCTCTTTAGTCTTGAGTTCGAGGCACATAGAGTCGTTTAACGCCGTCGTTAATGCTATTGTTTTAAAACGTCTTACAGGTAATCTACCATTTTTCGATATTAGTTACCCTTCCACCTTAGAGACACAGGAATCTCAATTTTAACTTCGATGGAAGGGCTATCCGGTCACCAAAGAGAATTCCCTCCATCGCTCATGCTCAAACACCCATGCAAAGAATGAAATGCACCTGATCTTTGGAATCCACCAAAGACTAAAGTCATCGTAAATTAGTTCGAAAAGCAAACACAAGTACAATTTAGTGTTTGCAGTTAGGTAATAATAATAGTTCAAAAGAATATAATGTATGGCTCGAAAAACTTCCACTTCTAGCTATACCCAGAGATGATAGCATCAGGAAATTCAGTTTTGAGAAGAATTTCATAACGAAGCTCAGCAATAAGAAAAAATGGAGCAATGAATCCACGATTTACGGACTGAGCCAGCACACTGTAAAATGGTATACAGATGGATCAAGAACGGATGAAGGAACTGGTGCAGGAGTGCTTGGGCCAGGAACTAAACACTACGAATCCATGGGCAAATGTACCAGCATATTCCAAGCTGAAATATGTGCGATAGATAGGTGCGTTCGAATCATCCTCAAGAAAAATTACAAAAACTGTAATATAGCAGTGATGTCAGACAGTCAAGCTGCCATCAAGGCACTTGACGCCTATATCATAAAGTCAAAGCTTGTATGGGAATGCTTGCAAAAGCTTAACAAAATAGGTAGAAACAACAGAGTAACCATTTGCTGGATACCGGGTCACATCGGCATCGAGGGCAACGAGGCTGCAGATGCTCTGGCAAGACAGGGCGCGGCGGAGCCCTTCATAGGACCTGAACCATTCTGCGGCATAGGGGAACACACCCTACGAGAAGAAATGGAAAAGGAAAAAAGAACCGCAGCTTTCAAAAATACCCAAGGCCTGAGGCAGGCTAAGAAACTTATAGGGAATTACAACCTAAAAAGATTCAAAGCATGTATCGGTCTAGGCAAAAACAACCTAAGAATCCTTACAGGTCTCCTAACGGGACACTGTAGGCTTAAAGAACATATGAGGAAACTGGGCTTATCGGAAGAGGGTCTCTGCAGATTCTGCGATGAGAGCGCTGAAACCCCAGACCACATTCTGGAATCCTGTGGGGCACTAACCCACAAGAGGATTAAACATCTGGGCAAGTACCAGCTAACAGATAAGGATATACAAACCATAGACCCACTACTCATTCTCAGATTCATAAGAGAAACTGGTCTGGATGAAGTGCTCTAAAGTTTAAATTCTTGCCAAGGCAAAGACAGAGCAAACCCTCAAATACGGTTCTTAATGGAATTGTGATGCGATGGCGCTCTGGAAAAGGGCACGAACCTTTCCAAGGTATAAGCAGGGGGCACAATAGACCACAAGGTCGCAGTGCACTAGACCCTCTCTACTATTATTATTGCAGTTAGGTAAATACAAAACATAATATAGGAGTAGCGTCTGCATCTTGCAATTGAATATCTACCTACATGTTTATGTTTTATGCACCTACACAATAGGCTCCTTAAGATAAAAAGCCGCAGTGCCAGAGCCCCTCGAAGGCTCTCCCGCTTCATAAACTACCTACTTCTATAGTAGCTGAAAATACTACATTGCTATGTTGACGTATTTAGACAATTTGCAAACAAATCTTAGATAGTGATCGGGGAGGAAAAATTAAATATGGCAACCAGTCCAAAATATACAAATTATTTTTTTTGACAAAATCTATAATAAATAGTAGATACGCCAGACTTTCGTTTTCATCGGATCAAACAGCAAAAATATTACTGTTGTTTTGTTTATCACATCAATTTCGTTCGTTCAAATATAGCTTTTGTTTTGACGAAACACCGATAAAAACTTAAAGCTCCGTCTAAATCAATTAAGGGCACAAACCAGTTTTCATTATTGAACGATTGAAGCGCCAAAGCTTCCGTGGGATACTGGTACAACATTTTTATTAGATTTCTTGGCGCTACTATAGGAATGTATATACAAAGATATTATATAGTTCAATTCTACAAAAAAAAACTGAATTAAGCGCTTCATTCCTCAAATGACACCAAAATTCAACGTGTTTCGATTGATCCAGAAACTTTTGACTGATCAAAACTTGGTTTGATAACATTTCATTCGACAATTACTGCCACCGCCCAAACCAACTTTGCCTAGCTTTTTGTTGGGAATAGGCCAATAAAGCCCACATCTTCGCAGAATCTGAATACTGTCCACGCAATGTTTCCCATCTCACAAAACACAATCGAGGAGATACTGTCAAATGTTCAACATTAAATTGATAAGAAATATCGTGTTAGCGCAAAACAGGGGCCGATTTATCACATCCGTGAGCGAGAGAGAGATAATAATAATAATAATAATAATAATAGTTGGCGCAACAGGTCTGTAGGGACCCAGGGCCTAGCTTCTCGCAACCATTCGTTTTGTGTGAGTTTTTAATTTTTAGAACGAATGGAAGGGATCTACAATTTTATGCCGGTTCCAAACGGGCAGATTGAGAAGCTCTTTCATGACAGTTATACTCTCGGATGTTTGTCAGACGTTCGCGAGAGGTGGCGCAGTGAAAAAACCCCGAGTTGGAATTTGGGTTTTTGCGGGATTCGAACCTCGAGACATGCGTCATTGAATTTTGTGGATTTTACAAGTAAAAAAAAAAAACCCTGTCACGTATTACTCAATAGCGGATGCGGTAATTCAACCACAGAACTATGCGTTTGCAAAATGTCACCGAATAAAGAGTGCACCGAAAGACTTCCCCCTCCAAGCAAAATACTCTAGTGCGGTGTTAGCAAGTCAAACACACAGAAATGATGCAGATTAGTTAAAAATCTGACAATAATTGACACATTTGTCAGCTATGTTTAACGTTTAAAGTCCAAATTTATAGTTGTCCGTCAGATTTTAAGCTCAAATGAAAGCCCAGATATAAAAATCGGCAGCATATTCGCACTGGAAGACGTAATTTATCAGCTTTTTGGACTTGACACTTCTGCGCACAAAACCACGCATTGACTTGACAAATTAGAATTAATTTCGAAAACACATTTAAAATGATTGACATTCGCATCGCGCAACCGGCGTCACAAAAGCAAAATCAGTTGCTGTTTTATTTATACCCTTCGTCTGCTTATACAACGTACAAACAGATAAATATTAAAATTTATCCGATCATACTGCTGACGAATGTACATTGTGCAGTTCCAATTTACAAGTCTAAAATATTCTTGAAAAAGACGAAACAACGTTTACTTGTGTGCCTGTACTCCGACACAGAAAAACACGACTTGAATGCTTCGTCTGTGGTTAATATATGAGAATTATTGATGGTGACTCAGTCGACTTGTCCATCTGTATGGTCAAATATAAAAAAAAACAAATACACTTTAAAAATAAAAACAAATATAATAACCAACCGAGAATATTGTTCACCAACTAAAATAAAACAACAAAAGGCAGTATTTTTTATATCATAAACCAAACGATGATGGAACGTCTCTGTAAGGTTAAGTTACTACCTCTGCGAATGGAATTTGCAAACGTTGCAGCTTCCAACCAAGCTTGACATCATGGCATCCGATGTATAGGTACGCTAGTGAAATTCACTCGTCAGATAGAGCAATAACCTTGACGCGATCAAAGAGAGAAACAACATGTGTTGTGTATGTGGGGGGAAAGTCGTCTGAGAATTTCTTTTTGTTTTTTCCTTCTATTTTTTTATTTTATTTTTTGTTTCAACGGATGAGAAGAATAAAAAACAAATTATAGAGTTTTTGCGTCACTGATACATGAATTTTAATTACTTTACGGTTTTAAGAGCAGAAAATATGTTCATAAGACGGCCGGCGTGGCATGGTTCAGATTTCAAGGTAGAAAGGTAATGAAAACGAATGGAACTGTTTATTTTTACTAAGAAATTTAGACAGCATTGACAGGGACGAGCTATACAGAGCAATGTGTAGTTAGAATGTACGCTGCTACATTAAATACGTAAAAGTATTTACACAAGACGAAGCGCTGTCATGTGACTTCTTCAACATCGTTCTTTAGAGAATAGTGTAAAACTCACACGCCACCATCAGAGATATGATCTTTACAAAGCCCGTCCAATTAATCGAGTTGACATTGACATAATCGTCAGAACGCAGCCTGGTGTCAATGTTACGTCCGTTAGTATTGAGACTGAGACGGCGAAGATGGGTTTGGCGGCCAATGAGGACAAGACCAAGTATATATGCTAAGGACACCCAACACCGACGTCTGGGGCGGAGCGTGATCATAAACTGATATCACTTTGAGGTGTTTAGAGACTCTATCTACCTATGCTCCGCTATGAACTCAGACAATGACACCAGCTCTTAGGTCAAACGTAGAATTTATCGACAGCCAGGCGGCTATAAAAGCAGTATCTGCTATCGAAATAAAATCAAAGCTAGTTCGCCGCTGACGTGAAGAGCTTAAGGTTCTCTGCTCGCAGCACACCACGCGTCTCCGCTGGGTCCCTGGACACAGTGACAAAACCGGCAATGAGATGGCTGATAAATTGGCAAGAAATGGTTCTGCTATGGATCAAGATCGGGCGATGAATTCAATCAAACTACCACTCTGTAATCTCAGAGAGAGGGTGGAAAATAAGACCCGGATGAAAGCCAACAACAGGTGGAAAGAACTAACTACCTGCGAAATACCACGGAAGTTATGGCCGGAATACAATCCAAGTCGGACTATCAAGCTTTGGCGATTTGATAGAACGTCGATGTATAAACTGGTAGGGGCCCTAACGGGTCACAACTTCCTAAGATACCACACAGTGAAACTTAAACTCAAGAATGACGATATATGCAGGGGTTGCGGCGACGAGGAGGTACACGAGGACACACCTCACTTCCTCTGTCAATGCCCAGGTCTCTGTCACTTGAGGAATAGGACACTTGGAAGATACTACTTCCATGATTTACATGAACTTTCAGATATATAGTTATCCAATCTTTACAGGATCATAAACGCATCAGGATGGCTGGACAAAGTCGAGTAACCAAGAGGAAACAATATAGCCAAAAACACCGGCTAACCCCCCAATAAGGGCATCACAATGGGTCCACATGGACCTAAGTGGCAGAACCCGTTCTGACGCACCCACCCATAAACCTAACCTAACCTAAACGTAGAATTGCCAATCCGTCTCTTTTGACTAAAAACAAAAAGGCAATTGATTAGCAAAGCGCTCGAGTAACTAAAGTGATTTATAAGACCCTAATCGTTCCAGTTCTGGTCGATGGCGCAGAGGCTTGCACACTATTTTGAGAGCAAAGTTCTTCGTAATTGTTTGTCCCGTCTGCATAAACGGTGAATGGAGGAGGATATGCAGCGAACTGTACGATCTGTAAGGACTGTACAGCGACGTCAACCTTTGCTAGAAGAGTGAGGTTGGAATGCTCTTCGATTCCACACCCGAGTGACGGCGCAATAGAGAAAGACCATGACTCAGGTGGTGCAGTGGAACTTAACCAACGTAGTGTGCGGAAATTGGAGACAGCTGGCTAGAGACGCTTGTTGGTTGAGCACCAAGTCCAGGACGGATTGTAGCGCCATCTTAAGATAGTAAGTTAGAAGGTGATTTGTATTATTTATTATTTGAGAGGGGTTATTGTACTGCGACCTTTTGATCTATTGTACCCCCTGCTTACGCCTCAGAGTGGTTCATTCCCTCAAAAGAGTTCCCCTCATAGTGTAATTCCTTTCGTAATCATTTTAGAGGTTTTAGTACTCTTCTTTCTCCTTGGCGGAAGAAATCAGTCCTATAGCACTCTTTCCAGTCCAGTTTCCTTTAAGAATCTAAGGATAAGAGCTGGCTCTACTGACTGTATTTCCTCATCAGATAGTTGGTACTTGCCCAAATATTTCAGTCTTTTGTGGGTCAGTGCCACACATGATCCCAGCAAGTGTTCTGGAATTTCACTGGACTCATCGCAGAATCTGCAGAGACCTTCTTCAGATATACCCAGTTTCCTGAGGTTTTCTCCTTGAGTCTACAGTGCCCCGTTAGGATACGAAGGTTCTTTTTTGCTCATGCCGATGCAAGCTTGGAATCTTTTCCGGTTGTCCCAGAAGTTTCTTGGCCTGCCTCATGCCCTGAGTGTTATGCCAGGTTCTTGCCCTGTTTTCTTTTTCTAGTTTCCTAAATTCTTCTTTGAGGGTGTGATCCCCTATTTCGCAGAATGGTTCAGGACCTATGAAAGTTTCTGATGCTCTCTTCCTTGCTAGGGAGTCGGCTATTTCATTCCCCTCTATTCCTACGTGGCCAGGCACCCAGCAGAGGGTTATATTGTTTCTCCTACCAAGTTCATTAAGTTTTTGTAGGCATTCCCATACAAGTTTGGATTTAATGATGTAGGAATTGAGTTTCATAATAGCAACTTGGTTGTCTGACGTTATAGCTATATCACAGTTGACTCTGTTTCTGTCGAGGTTGATTTGGACACACCTGTCTATGGCATAGATTTCAGCCTGAAAGATGCTGGTACTTTTGCCCATTGGTTCAGAATATTTGGTTGCAGGCCCAAAAACTCCCGCCCCAGTTCCCTCATCAGTTCTCGACCCATCTGTGTAGCACTTTGTTGTGTGATTGCTCAGTCTGTGAATCGTGGATTCATTGCTCCAGTTCTTCTTATTGCTGAGCTTAGTAACAAAGGTCTTTTGAAAATCAAATCTTTTGATGATGTCGTCTCTAGGAAAGGCCAATAGTGGTTGTTTTTTTAGTATGGTACACTTTCCTCTTCCTATTCCTTCCTTGGCCATTCTTAGGATCGTTTTACTTGCACATTCCTCAACCATAAGGTGCAATGGAGTCAGTTCCAATAGCACTTCCATAGCTGTGGTTGGGCAAGTTCTCATAGCCCCTGTAATACATAGGCACGCCAGTCTTTGCACTTTATTGAGTGTCTTCCTTGTGGTGGAAGGACTGGTTCCTTTTGCCCATGCAATCGCTCCATACGTGATCATTGGTCTCACAATAGCAATATACATCCATCTGAGGATGGTCGGGCTACATCCCCAGGATTTGCCAGCTAAGCTTCGGCAAATCATTAAAGCACGCGTTGCTTTCCTGGTTATCTCTTCTGTGTGTTTTTTCCAGACGAGTTTACTGTCTAAGGCGATTTGTAGCAGAACTATGTAATTTTTGCATGTTTCAAAATATCTGAAAATACTGAAAACTTTAAACTAATTCATCCAGATATCGTTATGGAATTAAAAAAGGACGAAATACTTGGAATCACCATGCCAGACAACTGTCTACCCAAATACAACTTCAGACGTAACTTCAAAGTTACATTCCCGAATCGGCAGAACTGGGAACAGAATAAACACACATTTTTCAACGATTCTCATGTATGGTACACAGATGGATCGAAAACAGATGAAGGAGTTGGCGCTGGAGTATACGGTTCATCTACAAAAGCATGAACATTAATGTAACTCTGTATTTCAAGCGAAAGTCTTTGCAATAGAACTATGTCTCGGAGGAAATCTTAAAAAAAATCCATAACAAACAAGAACATATAAATAATATTCTCTCTGATAGCAAAGCTGCGTTCCTAGACATTAATAGCTATGAAATAACATCAAAACTATTATGAGATTGCTTACAACTACTCACATCGCTAGCCAGCACTAACAGAATACATCTCATTTGGGTGCCAGGACACGTGGGCAATGAAATAGCAGACATACTAGCCAGAAAAGGATCAGCATCGACCTTCATGATGCCAAGACCCATCAGCACTGCTAAATTCTACATTAAAACCTGGCTGAAAAACAAAACCAATCATTACTAGACTAACATTGTAGGTAACATGTTCATGCCAATTATCTCCCTTACTCGAAACAAATTACTCCTAAAGCTGAATAGGATTCGTATAGTCAATGGGTTCCGCACTAGACATTGTCAAGTCAAAAAATACCTCATGACTATGGGAATAACACAAAGATAATACTTGCAGACTATGGAGGACTGTGTCACTGTGAATGTCTAATCAGACTGCGTCAACACCATCTAGGAAAACCTTACCTTGAGGCAGAGGCCATATCTGACAGCCCACTTAATTATCTACTGGTAATGGAGGTAATCACAATAGGTCCACTTGTGGCCGCAGTGATATGGCAACTTGATTCCACCTCCCCCAATTAATCTAATCTAATCTAATGTTTCTCAAAATAGAATGTCGCAATTCTATTTCCGATCAGATGTCTTGCTTAACTGTGACAATTGTGTAGTGGCAGCCATTTCTTAAACAGCGAGCAACTTCTCTCCAGTTAAAGAGTATTAGGTATTACTCATATGAGCGAAAATAAGTTGGCGTGGGATTCACTCTAAGTCATCCAAAGGAAATTCCCACAGGGCTATAAGGCAGCCATCGGGTTTAACCATCTTATTGGACCTTCCCAGAGGGCGCTCTTTTAATGAAACATATTCCGTGGCACATCTTGCAATCTCGAGTTGAAAACATTCGATTAATCTGATCAAACCATGAAGCGTTCTAACTGATAGAAGTAGCTCCTCCTCAATTTTAGTGCCCTGGTTAAATTTTTCGAACTCAAAATCTTTCATTCAAACTTGCATATTGTGACCTACAAAATATATAAGGTGAAGGTTAAAAATGATTATTAGTAAAGGAACATTCACATCAGCACGAGCTGCGAACAAATCAAATTAACTGTATTTATAAATTAAAAATTGCTATTTTTTCAGCACAAAAGCTTTATAATTAGTTAATCTAACAACTAGTTAAAAAAAAAAAACTGTTCAACTGATTAAAATAGCTGAATAATATACAATTACAGCAATTTTTCCGCGAATCGAAAATTCTTACCGCCAACTGACACACTTTATTCACAATCAACATAAAACAGTCGCGATCTACAAACCTACAAATGAAAAATTCGTTCAAACTTAACCTTCAACAATGAAACTGATTCGCGGGTACCTGCGACTAAAAAAATTGTTCATGAGAAATGTCAGAATTTACGAATTTTCCCATGTTCGCAGTTCGCAATCCGCTCTCATGTGAATAGTCCTTCAGGCCCATAAAGGGTGTTTTTTTTTAGAGTTTTTTTTTAGGTTGGCATTTCAACATAAATAGACTGACGCCTGAACAACGCTTCCAAATTGTGCAAAATTAATTTGGAAATCATGGTTCTGTTCGAAATACGTATCGAGCACTACGTCAATTTTCATAGGCAAATTTTGTTTAGCGATGAAGCTCACTTTTGGTTGAATGGATACGTCAATAAACAAAACTGCCGTATTTGGAGTGATGATAATCCTCAAGCGTATGTTGAGACACCGTTAATAATAATAATAATAGTTGGCGCAACAGGTCTGTAGGGACCCAGGGCCTAGCTTCTCGCAATCATTCGTTTTGTGTGAGTTTTTAATTTTTGGAACGAATGTAAGGGATCTACAATTTTATGCCGATTCCAAACGGCTAATTGAGAAGCTCTTTCAAGACAGTTATACTCTCGGATGTTTTCAGACGTTCGCGGGAGGTGGCGCAGTGAAAAACCCTGAGTTGGGATTTGGGTTTTTGCGGGATTCGAACCTGGACCCCTCGCTTAGTAGTCCAACACACTAACCACTAAGCCACTGCGACCACGAGACACCGTTACATCCACAAAAAATGACTCTTTGGTGTGGTTTATGGGTTTTGTTTAACTGGCTTTATACCATGATGGTAAGACCCATGATCTCGTACGCGGCAATCGTTTGGTGGCCAAAAGTACTTGAACGAACCACGGCAAACAAGCTTCAGAAGCTTCAAAGGATTGACTGTCTCGGTATCACAGGTGCAATGCGCACTTGTCCTACAACAGCACTTGAAGCCATTATTGGGCTCTCACCCTTGCAGTATTTCATTATGAAGACTGCAGCTAGAATACAGGTTTAGTTCAGTTAACCATGTGGGACATCTGAAAATACTTAACCTAATCCCAAACTTGAACAAGTTCTGCTCACTCCCAGACACTATGGTTAGGAAGTACAGTTTCGGGAAGCTATACGAGGTAGAAATACTTGAACGTGCCTCATGGACCAATGGAGTTCCGACACTTAACCCAAAAAGCTTAGTATGGTACACCGACGGATCAAAAATGGATTCCGGAGTTGGAGCTGGTGTCTTTGGACCCAACACCAAAATATCGATACCCATGGGAATGAGTCCCACGGTTTTGCAGGCGGAAATCCATGCGATAGAAATTTGCGCTGATTTAATATCAAAAAATGGTATGAAAGGCGCAATCATCCAAATATTCTCAGACAGTCAGGCAGCCTTAAAAGCTTTGGCGTCCAATACAATGGACTCCAAAACAGTTAAATGCTGTCACGATGCTCTGCAAGCCCTAGCCAAACACAACAAGGTAAGGCTCGGCTGGGTGCCGGGTCATCGGGGTATTGCAGGCAACGAACAGGCAGATAAACTAGCTAGAGCTGGTTCCGAATCTCTATTCTGTGGACCAGAACCCTACTGCACAGTCAATTGGACTTCTGCGCTTAGACAAATTAACGATTGGGAAAAACAACTTCGTCTCGAACACTGGGAACATGTCCCAGGTTTAAGACAATCCAAACGTTTAATTAGGCCATACTCATACAAAGAAATCCTTGGACTCAGCAAGGATAATATAAGAAAGCTTGCAGGCTTCCTCACAGGTTATTGTGGCCTCAGATATCACCTCAACAAAATGAACCTATGTCCGGAAACAGATTGCAGACTCTGTCTGGAGGATGTCAAATCCTCTGAGCACATCTTCTGTGACTGCCCGGCTCTTCGTTGGTTAAGAAAACGTGTCTTTAACCGAGAGACTCGCTCGCCAGCAGACATAGCGCACTCTGCTACTAAGGACTTATTGACCTTCATCGGGGAGGTCACTAGTCTCTTAGAATAACATATCCCCAATTGATATAATAGATCTTTTAGGTAGCAATGTCAGCCTACTGGGCGTGGGAACATATATATATAAAAAAAAAAAAAAATGGGTTGGTTTAATAATTGGTCCGTAAACATCTTTAAAAACGATGCTGGCCAGAACGTTACAGTCAATGGTATAGAGCTATGATTAATGACTCTTTCGTTCATCAATTGAAAAACCATGATGTGCAGGAGCTGTGGTTTCAACAAGACCGCGCAACACGTCACATAGCTCGTGCCACAATTAATTTATTGAAGGAAACGTTTGGCAACCGCATAGTTTCACGTTGCAGACCCGTGAATTGGCCTCCAAGATCGTGCGATTTAACGCCGCTTGACTATTTTCTGTGGGGATATGTGAAGTCGCTAGTTTACGCCGATAAGCCCGAAACGATTGACCAATTGGAAGACAACATTCGCCGCGTTATTGCCGAAATATGACTACAAATGTTGGAAAAAGTCATCGAAAATTGGACCTCCAGATTAGACTACGTCCAAACCAGCCGTGGCGGTAATATGCCACAAATCATATTCACCCCTATCGGGAATATTATTTCCCCCGGAATGTTTCCTATTCAGCAATCTTATTTACATTGCTGACAAGGGAAACATTTCCATCGGAACTTATTTGCGATAGCCCTAATTTAAATTATAATGCCAGAAGATTTTCTTTCGAATAAAGTAAATTTCATGTCAGAAAATCATCTTTGTTTCATTCCATTTTAAAATTTTATACCTGGAAAAAATATTGCATTTGTATACCTCTAAAAAAACAAACACCTTTCAGTAGTAGATCTACAGAATTACATGAGCATTGCCATGGCGAACAAAATGATGCGACGACTTATAAGATTTCCTTAGTGATACCCGACCTAAATGCGAAGTTAGGCAACGGCGAAGGTATGGTACGCTAACGAGGAGCTAGCCCAGGCATATTATAATACGTGTCCCGTGTCTCCAATGATATGGCGAAGCTTAGAGCTCAAATACAAAGACACCTTAAATGATTTAGCTGAGTTCGAGGAATTCGCAATGGTAACAGACTGTCAAATATATTGTCGATAGATGGCAAGAGCGCAGCTTAAACGTTTTATTGGTAGATAGATGTGAGAGGTGGCAGATATATATTTTTTTTTAAGAACATTCCGTAATGAAATGAAATCGTGGAATACAGCGTATTTGGGATTCACTTCGCATGCTCGGTTTACTTTCACTTTCCTTATACTGAAATCCGCCAGGAGAGACTTCCTTATCGACAGGTATTTTCAGTCAAAGTTGATCGGCAAATCAGCTGTTTTGCATTAAATGGCAACAGAGATAGAGCAAAGCAATTTAAAATGTGTTTTAGTATAGGTAAGTAGTATAGGCTTGCATTTGAGTATAATAAACAATGTGGAAAGAGCATCCAACGACAGGAAAATGCGTGCATATATGAGCAGCCATAATGGAACTTCCGGATTCGACGCGAGTTTTCTCAAGCACAATATTAGCCGTGTTTTTTTGAGCTTCAATTCTCAGCAAAGCAAAGTAAAGTAGGATTTTGAGCACGCAATTACAACAACTATTGAGAGTCTTGAAGTGTCATATATACCTAGCGTAGTTGTTGTAATTAGCGTGCGGAAAATTCTACTTTACTGAGATCGAAGCTCAAAAAAACACGACTATTGTTATTAAAGTTTATTTATCGCTCAAAGTTACTAAGGCCCATTTTATTCACTCGAAGTTGAACACAACTCGAGGAGTTTTCCATATAAAAATCCCCAAGTTGTGTTCAACTTCGAGTGAATAAAACGGGCCTAAGTGCTTTCGTTTAAATAAAGCAACATTTTCATATACATTTGATGCTTTGAACTTACGCACAACAAACGATAGGATACGCAATGGATTAGCTGCGTATTTGAAATGTCAAAGTTTGTATTGGAAGTTTCACTTCGATTCGTTTGGTGTTAAACGTATTCACTTTGCCGACTGGTGAATTTTTCCCTTCGAATGTATTCTACGATGCCAAGTATTGAATTTGAGTGAAACGTTCCGCACGGCGTTCTCCACGATAGGGGTGATTGATCTCGCTTTTTTCCGAGGCTACTGTGGATTAATTTAAACACTTTTGTTTGCTGTCAATCAATATGTGAACTATAAAAACACGCCAAACAGCCGCCTTAAATTTTTTTCAATACCTTAATGTACACCCAAACATATGCGGATTAATTGCCAAGCCACAGTTGAGCCTCAGGTGAATTATTTACTTTTTGCGACACATTTGGAGTACATTCAAAGGTGTATTTTACATAAATTAAGGCCAAGAAAAGAATACGAAAAGCCAAAAAAGTTTATTTAGAACGGAATTAACTAAATAAATTCAAAGTCTGTCGCTTAGGCATTCATTAGAGCGGAAGCCCAATGTCAGTAACATTTTTTTGATGTTTTCTTGTTCTTGGCTGTCATCATTACTTTGTTGTCAATAATTTGCACAATTGTTTTTGTGTGCTGGAGGCAAACGTGGTGTATGTTCAAGTATCGACAAAAATGTCTGTTCTCCATTTATAATGGTAAAAAAAAAAAAAAAAAAAAAATATATTAATTTCATGGTAAACAAGAGAAAGTACACAGAAAATGTTTTTGCTGAACAAACACTTGCGTTAAGTATACTAGGTAAAGTACTGGTACTCGTGCACAGGACTTGAGTTTAATTTCACATTTTCACCATGCGATACGCCACTGATTGATAAACACACGGCACAACGAGAGAGTCCAACAGCGAGATGTGTAGTACTCGCATTTGTCGAATATACAGAAATGCAATTCGAATTATCTAACGACGACGCTGTTGTCGTCATGAACCTATAATGCGACGACAGGCAAGCACAGTCTCGAACACACACAATAATTAATCAATTTAGCCCAATGTTCTTCTCTGGTCGCGGTTTTGTTTCACAAACTATGACTTTAAATGGGTTACAGTGCTATTAACCTGAATTGCAATTTATTTACCCTGTTGCGTTGCGTTTTATGCAAGGTGCCGCGCGGGGAGTGCACATTTTTGTTGCTTGTTCTTCGCGTTCTGTGTTGTAAGTTATAGTTGCTAAATTTATTTGTGATTACATCTACACAGTTGAGTTTTATTAGATTACACACTTGAATGTCCTTTCGAAAGAATGTCACGAACTGTAAAGTGGAACTAAAGACTAAAGGCTAATTCCAGGATAACAATTACAAATGTGTAATGTGTGTTTGACTGCGAATAAGCTTTGAGTGGGGCGCACTTGTTGCTGAATATGATACTGCCAATGTCCTATGGCTGACGACACATGGGAGAGCGATTTAAACATGGAATGAGAATGAGTTTTTCAAACACATACCCAGTGCCGAGCCAGGATTTGGTTTCGGGGGCTTGCTCCCAAATCTTACGAGGAGTTCTTTAAACAAAAAAACTATATAGGTACATTCCAATTCACTAATTTTTATTTGTCTTTAAATGGTATGTACTCCCTCTCCCTCTCATATAGGGCACCTCTGTAAGGAGGATAATTGTTGGACATCTAGTGGCCAGGAGACTCTTGACCTGCTCCTCAGAACACACTTTCCGGGATGCACAATCCCAGGAAGGCTGCAACACAGTTCTGATGGCAGCCTCTCCTCACTTCCGATTGAAGAACTGGCTATCATCAGTGACTGCACTAGCACGAATAGAATAACATGGGCTCTTCAATCCTTCCAACCGTACAAGTCGGCGGGACCGGACGGAATTATACCTGCCATGCTACAAAGAAGCAGTAAAAGGACCGTCCCATGGCTGCAGGCAATCTTTCGTGGTTGTCTGACACTCGGACTTGTTCCTGATTGCCGGAAAGAGGTGAGGGTGGTCTTTATTTCCAAAGCAGGGAAACCCAGTCACTCCACACCCAAGGATTACAGACCAATTAGCCTCTCATCTTTTCTTTTGAAAACACTAGAAAGGTTATTGGACCTGCACCTCAGGAACACTCTGGAAACAAGCGGTGCTCTGTGTAGTGCACAACACGCAGATGTCAAGGGCAGATACGTGGAAACAGCGCTACATGAAGTAACGAAAACAATCGAGAAATCCCTAGGTAACAAGGAATTTACGTTGGCGGCCTTTCTGGATATAGAAGGTGCATTCAACAACCTGAATACAAGAACCATTACATCCTCACTTGAGGAGTCAGGTTCATGACAGTTTCTGACAAACTGGGTTAAGACTATCTGCTTAACTGCAGAGTTATTAACAGCAGCCTAGGGGACTGTGCGATTAAGAAAAGTACTAATCGTGAAACACCACAAGGGGGAGTCCTATCTCCTCTACTGTGGAACATCTCGATTAACAAAATACTTACATCCCTTGTCAACAGAGGTATCAAGATAGTCGCCTACGCGGATGATATAGTAGTACTAATAACAGGAAAATACCTTTCCACCATTGGAGACATTATGGAATCTGCGTTATCAGAACTATCCACATGGACGGAACACAACGGTCTTTCGGTTAATCCGAAAAAGACCGTACTCATTCTGTTCACCAGGAAATATATGGTACCAAAATGGGACCCACCGAAGCTTAAAGGTGTCCGACTTAATCTTTCAACCGAGGCCAAGAACCTGGGCGTGATATTCACCTCCAAACTTAACTGGAAACGGAATACTGAAGAAAGAATGAAGAAAGGACTTAATGCCTTTTATGCATGTAGGAAAACCTTTGGGAAAAACTGGGGCTTGCAGCCGAACATTGTGCACTGGATGTACACCGCGATTGTGAGACCCATTAACCAAATCCCATCTTAAGAACCTGAACAAAGTGCAGAGAATTGCTTGTTTGGGAATAACAGGCGCAATTAAATCCACACCACAATTAGGTCTGGAAACGCTATTGAACCTGCAACCCATTGAGCTATTCACTATGAACGTGGCAGCCAAAGCCGCTCTCAGATTAAGAGAGAACAAAACTTGGAAGCCTGGTTACTGCGGATACTCAAGCATACTTGAAATCTTCGATCGGAAGGGACTCATGTCACTCACCGATTACGAGAAACCCAGATATGACTTCGAGAAAAACTTTAGAATCACTATACCCAAAAAGGCAGGACTGGAAATCACCCAGTACCATCATTAAAGGTATAGCCGTCTATACGGATGGTTCAAAAACTGAAAATGGAACAGGAGCCGGAAAATTCTCAGAAAGGCTTGCTATTAGCCAGTCGTACCGACTGACCGATCACTGCAGTGTCTTCCAAGCTGAGATATATGCGGTTAAAAAAGCAGCACAGACTATCTTATCGATGGGACTAGCAGCAATGGAAATAACCATCTGTGTGGACAGTCAAGCAGCACTCAAAGCTATCGGCTCCAATCTTATAAATGCGAAATGTGTTACAGATTGCCTCGTGGCGCTCAGGGCTATAAGTCATCACTCAATTCTACTCTGCTGGGTTCCGGGACACGTTGGGGTGGAAGGGAATGAAAAGGCGGACGAATTGGCCAGATACGGCTCTGATATGAACCCTCAACTTGCGGACGGAGAGGTGTTACCGCCTTTCAACACTGCTAAGACTTTTATTAAAGGCGTCACCACACAACTGGCTAAGGAACAATGGAGCAACACCATCGGTTGCGTCATAACCCGAAGTCTGTGGCCTGTGGTTGACACCAAATGATCAAAGTTCCTAGTCTCCCTTAATAGAAGCCAAATCCGGATGCTCGTCGGCTTTTTAACCGGACACTGCATCATAGGAAACATGGCTAAAAGGCTAGGACTTTTTGCAAATGACTTCTGCAGAAGCTGTAGAGACGAGGAGGAAATAGAGTCCGTGGAACATCTTCTTTGCCACTGCCCAGCTTTACAGGAACGCCGCTCATCCTGTATGGGAGCTAGGTTCTTCGAAAGTCTGGACGACTTGGCAGGGGTACCTCTATCAGACATAAAACTATTCCTCAATTGATCGAAGTGGTTTTGTTAGCCACATGTCCTTGCATGTACAAACAGGGTACTCACAATGGGCCTTCATGGCTTCTGGGTGAAATTTGCATCGGTTGCAAAACTGCCCTCCCAACCTAACCTAACCTAACCTAATGGTATGTACTTAAACGAACATACTTAAATTATTTTTTTACACACATTTTTTTTAAAAGCAAACGATTATATTTATTTATTTTGACATGAGATCAATCACCTTATCTGGATCCACATTTATATCCGAATGAACAGATATCATAGCATGTGAACTGTTTTAATCCTTTTCATAGTTGAAAAGCTTCTTTCAACACTAGCTGTGGTCACTGTAAGCGTGGCCAAACCTACCGCAAAAAGTTTATACCTCTAAAGTAAGTCTTGTCACTTTGGTAGAAGGATAACTCAACTACAGAAAAACCTGGTAGCAGAGCTTGAAACGATGGTAGAACGTCTTCGTTGACCATGAATCTGTCCGTAAGATTTCGTATTAACGATTCTATGCAAGGACTCAGTATAGACGCTCTAAAATAGCCTTCAGTGGTTTCTGGATTGGAATGCAATGTGTTTTAATGAAGTTCTTGGAGCTCTTAATTGAACTTCAAATAGGTCTTCGGCAAGTTGGGATGCGGATTGAAAAGCATCTCTGAAGAAATTGTCGGCATTTTCTCTGATTTCATCATCATCACCCCAGAACTTCTTTTGTGCGGTCGATTGCAGAAACGAAATCTAACGATTTGTTCTGTATGAAAACTGATAAGGGCAGCGTTAAACTGAATAGTTCTTAGGATACAATCGGTCTTACTAGGAAATCACTTTTTATGGACCGCTGCCAAAAGTGTTGATGCTTTCGAAGACATCGCCCATGTTCTGCTCATTATTTCTTCAAGACTTAGGTTAGGTTAGAGTGGCAGGCCGCCTCAAGTGCAGCCACACTTAGGCCAAATTAGGCCCATTGTGTTACCACATGATCGATATCGACTCCTTATCTACCCGTTGAACCAGCCGGAGCTAAGAATGAAGCGATGGAGGCAGTCGATACCTATGTTTGCGAGTTCGCTGAGATTGTCGAAGAAATATTCTCCGAGGTATAGTTTTCTACGGAGTGACAGTGCTGGACACGTACAGAGAAGGTGCAGAATAGTCTCCTCCTCCTCCTCGTCCATACAGCTTCTGCAGAAATAATTTGAAGGGAGGCCTAATCTGAGAGCATGTCTCCCTATGATGCAGTGTCCCGTGATGACACCTACTAGAGTGCTTATTCTGGGTCTTTTCAGTGTAGTAAGACTTTTTGAGCGCTTGGAATCCAGCTGAGGCCAGATCTGTTTCCAGGTGTGGCACGTTAAGCAGCTAGGCAACCTGCGATTAGTGGCGCTTAATGCGTTTTTTTTTTAATTAGGAGCTTGCAAGTAGCAAGAGGCATATTGAGACTCCTCTTTTCTGGTAGAGTCGACATAGTAGTGCCTTGTCTGGTGAGCTCATCGGCGATGCAATTGCCTGGAATGTCTCTATGGCCCGGCACCCATATAAGGTGAATTTTGAATTGTTTCGCCATCTCGTTCAGAGATAGTCGGCAATTGAGGGCAGTTGTTGAATTGAAGACGACAGAATCCAGGGATTTAATCGCGGCTTGACTGTCGGTAAAGATGGTGAGATATAAATTAATTCGTAATTTCATGTGTTGGCATAAGTATTTTGACAAGAAAATAAAACTAAGAAAACATTGTTTAAACTTAACAAAAGTACAGAAATGAAGACTAAGTTAGTAAAATGTATATCCTCCTTTGGCTTCAATAACTTTTTGAAGGCGCCTTGGTACCGAATCCACTAAATTTTGTAGAATCTCTGGAGATATCTCTTCCTAAAGAGAAGTGATCTCCGAAATTGTCTCCTCCCTTGTTTTCTTTAACGAAACTGTTCTTTTGCGTTTCAAAAGAGACCAGACGTTTTCTATAATATTTAAAGCCGGACTTTGAGGTGACCAGTCCAAAGTGTTAACTCTAACATCTTTCAAAAATGTAGAAATCTTTCGCGCTTTGTTTCACGGGGCGTTATCCTGTTGCAGGATAAATGATTCCCCAATAAGCCTTTCTCCAGAAGTAAAGGCATTATCATTTAGGATCATTAAATATTGGTTTTGGTTCATCGAGCCGGTGATAGGAACCAAGTCAACCAGTCCATTATACGCCACACATCCCCAGAACATGACAGAGCCTCCGCCATGGCTCACTTTTTGACAAACGGGTAGTTTCTTTTGCCCAACTACCTTTGGCAATCTTACAACAAATCTGTTTTTTGAAGAGTTATACTCAAAGGATCTTTCATCTGTCCATAAAACGCTTCTCCAAAACTCCTTTGGCTTGTGCAGATGTTCCTTTGCGAAGGCCAGTCTTTTAAGCTTGTTTGCCTTCGATATATATGGCACTTCCTAGCTTTAACTGTCTTAAAATCTCCTTGCTTCAATCGTCGTCGGACAGTGCGCTCACTGATTGGGTTCTTGGCAGTCAAATTCCATTGATCTGCAGTAGATTGAGGCTTCAGAAAAATGTTTTTATCAAATTCCCGTAGAAGGACTCGGTCTTGAGCGGGCGTTGTTTTGCGCTTAGCTCCTGATCTCATTAAGTTGCTTATGTCGTCATGTTTTTTAAACTTATTAATTTGATAGTGCACAGTTTGACGCGACACATTAAACTCTTTTGCAATGTCTTTTACTGCCGTTCCACCGTTAAACTTTGCTACCTTCGAAGATCTGGTAACGAAACTCAACTCTGCCTTTTTACCTATGGTTTATAACACCTTGTTTTTTTATGAGCGTTTATGATCAGTTAAAGTTAAATACAAAAGTTGTTTGGGTTTAACGTGCTCAAAAGTGCGAACATATTTACTAAAAGGTTCCGTCAAAATACTTATGCCGCGCAAAAATTTGATGTCTCCATGAATTCTTATCAGCAGAAAGAGAATGGAAAAGGTAAACGTTACAAAATTTGGCATGCATAGAGCTAAAAATAGATTCTTTCTTTTGTGCATCATTTTCGCCCCGTTATTTAACGATAGTAAGCTAAGCTTCATTCAATAGCCAGAAAATGGTTTCGTCAAAATACTTATGCCGACTAGTGTATTTAGAATAGATGAGTGACCAGTTTGGCGACTGGTCCACAACTGAATTGCTTTCTTCCGAGTGGCTGCATTTGCTGCCACTTATTTGCAATAGATGTCTAGCGGTAGCAAGTGGAACATTACGTCCATGGCCGCTGTTGGAGTGGTTCTAAGGGCTCCACTTATGCATATGCATGCCGTTCTTTGGACGCGGCTAAGGTGATTATCATGGATGGCCTTTTCGAGGGCAGTCCACCATACAATAACGCCATAAGTGAGTATAGGTCTGATAACGGATACATATAGCCAATATGTAATTCGAGGCTGGAGTCCCCATCTGCTGCCAATGGCTTTTTTACAGCAGTACAGAGTTGTGGTGGCTTTCTGAACTCTCCGTAGGATATTGGGTTTCCAGCTCAATTTGCTGTCTCAAACTAGGCCTAAATAGCTAGCCGTATTGGTTAGCACCAGGAGTGTGCCGTCTAGTTTTGGGGGTACAAAATTGGGAATTTTCTATTTTCTTGTGACTTATTGAGATGCATTTGAAGAGCTCTTAAAAGGAAATAACACTGTCATGTCTTTCAATGAATCTTGTTTCACAAAGGCGTACAAGTCGAGTTTTTCGGCTCTCTGTTGCGTGTTTTTTAATGATATTTTTTAAAGTTAAATTTGCATTTGAATGGTTGCGGAAGACATTATCTATTTCATTATTTTTTTTTTTTTAAACCTTCTGACTATGCCTAAGCATTAAAGGCACGTCGACCAATAAGATCTATTATGCCATAGGGCCAGAATATTGTTCAGTCTAGCATGCTCTCCACTTTCCTAATAAAGTTAATTAAACTGCTAGCAGATGACTTCTTCATCTCTTCAGGGCTGAGAAGCTCCCTGTAGAAGATTATTCTTCTGATTCCACATAGGGCTGGACATACACATATTATGTGCTCAGCTGTTTCGTCTTCTTCAAGACATAACCGACAGAGTGAGGAGTCAGTTAAATTTATTTTATTTAGGTGATATCGTAGGTGGTGATGTCCTGTGAGGAAACCAGTGAGATTTTTGATATCATGCCTGTTTAGATTTAAAATTTTATTGGCATCTTTATTGAACGGCTGTATAGCACGCTTGGCCTGTCTTAGACCTGGGATGCTCTCCCAGTATGAAATACATTTTGTGTGTTCCCATCTTTTGATGGCTAGAGTTATAGACGATTTGGGAGCATAACAGAAGGGTTCATGTCCTGTGAAAGGAGTTGCAGAGCCCAACCTGGCCATTTCGTCGGCTTTCTCGTCCGTGAATATATGGATGTGAATACCTTTAATACCAGTGTTGTATATCATGTGACTAGCACACTCTTGGATGGCTTGGAGCTCAGCCTGGAACACGCTTGGATTAGCCCCCATCGGTATTAAGACATTATGGTTAGGTCCGTGGAACCCAGCTCCCACTCCTGTTTCCATTTTGGAACCATCCGTATACCACTTTAGGCCATTTTGGCAAGTAGGTGGGCTATTACTCGCCCATGCTTCTCTACTTGGGATCTCTGTAGAGAACCGCTTATCGAAACATAAGGTCTTTGGGAGGCGGTCTGTTACCGCGCAGATCATGTCAAGTTCTGGAATTTCTGAGAACAATTCGTTTAACTCAGGACGTTCACTGAGGCTTGTTTCTTTCATTTGGATCAAACTTGCCGAACTGCGGATCGCCACTTTGTTTATGTAAATTTGGAGAGGTGTTAGTCCTATCAAGGCTTCTATAGCCGCAGTAGGACAGGTTCGCATGGCTCCGGATATACCGAGACATGCAAGTCGTTGTACCCTATTTAGCTTAGCAATTGCGGTCTTTTGTTTTGTTTTAGTCCACCATACTACAGAAGCGTATGTAACGATGGGCCTGATCATCATTGTGTAAATCCATTGGGTTATCTTTGGAGAGATACCCCAAGTTTTGCCATACATGCGACGGCATGCCCATAAAGCGTTTGTTGCTTTTGTGATTTTGTTTATAATGTGGGAGTTCCAATTTAGTGTTTTGTCCAGGATTACTCCCATATACTTAACTTCATTGGAATACTCAATGATCGTATCATTTATTGAAATTTGACCTAAGTTTATATTTCTTCTTTTGGTAAAGGGAACTATGACAGCCTTACTGGGGTTAATGGATAAACCTTCTTTGGTACACCAGTCTAGGACTATCTTAAGGGCACTTTGCATACTTCTTATAATTTTGTTTTCATCTTTGCCCGTAATGATGATGACCAAGTCATCGGCGTAACCTATTGTGTCAAAGCCTAAGTTGCTTAATTTGTAAAGCAGTTCGTCAATGACAAGTGACCACAAAAGGGGTGACAGAACACCTCCTTGTGGGCAGCCTTTTATTGCTGATACTGATACTGAGATTGGTCCTGACGAAGCAGTTATTTTGCGACCTTCTAGCATCGCTCTGACCCATTTGATGGTAGGTTGGTCTATGTTCCTATGGTACAGAGCATTTGATATGGAGTCATATCCAGTGTTGTCAAAAGCACCCTCAATGTCCAGGAAGGCGCACAGTGCGATTTCTTTGCCTTTGTGGGCATTTATTTCACTAACTGCACCAGGGCGATTGCGAATTGCAGGAGTTGACATGGCATTAGACAGAGCCTGGTTCAAGCGATGGCTTGCACAGTGTACATATCTATCGTTTCAATACTATTGCCTATTCAAACGTTTTCGTGTGCACGAATGATTTGCCCTATGTTACACATGCAAATTTCTTCGTGCAAACGAAAACGTTTCGCCTTACAGAAAGCCGACCCAGATATCGAGATTCGCAAAACTGCTCTGACTCTCAAAAAAGTGCTTTTTCTGTCCCAATGGAAAACGACATAAGTGTAAGTGCTGCCAATTATCAATCATTTTTAAGTGATCGCTTTACACAGAACAAAGAAGAGTTAATAATCAAATACGACAATCCAAAAAGTTACAATCAACCATCACCTAAGCTGATTCCAGCAACGTTGTTTAGAATCTTTCTTGCGAGAAAAGCAAGCCACATACAGCACATTTCGTTTCGTGTCCTTATTCCTGAACGATGGGCGAATAGAGAGATGGGCGAACAGAAAGATACACAAGCAATACGGGGAATGTAACCCTTAGAAAAAACAAAATGCAAAGGAGACCAGCCAGACAACAAAATCTAAATTTTTAGATAAACTTGATTGCTAAAAATAAGTAAACCAATCTAAGCAGATCTAACCACAATCTTAAGCAATGTCCCTGGGGTGTGCTTGATGAGCATTATTCAGGAAACAGCTAAAATTCAAACAATGAGTTCAATGCGGGTAAAACCTTTTGACGCTCGATTATTTTTTGGCGATTCATAAGGAGATTTAATGCAACAGATCTGCACTCATACATTTTTTTACATACAGACATGTCACAACGTAAACTCAATTCAAACATCACCATTGCAGAGGTGCAAAATGATATGCAGTGAGCTTGAGGAATTTCCAAAAAATTCCACTGACGTCTGTAAAATCCGCATCGCACTTGAATACAAAATGATCACCATCAGAGTCAGACACGTAACACAATCACACAGAGAGCAACCACAGTAACGACGAACGATCGTTCCGTAGAGTGAAAAGAAGAAAATAACTTCCAACAACAACAACAAATCAATTTTGTTGCAAAAGCCATCTACTATCTGAAGAATTTTATTGACTTCTATCCGGTTTTTGCTGCCTTTCTTCGTGTGTTACTTTACTCGATTCCTCTTCTTGGCGTTTTTCGTTGTTTGTCGTATTGAAAAAAGAAAAGAAAAAAATTTTAACCGGCTCAGAATGTCGGCATTCGCATGAACCTCCCAATATAACCTTTCATGTAGGAGTGTGTATTGGTACAGGTACTACCAGTTGGCACTTGGCAGTATTGTTGTAGGTACATCAATGGCAGCAGAAATTTACAAAATGTGTACACGTCACATCTTTTCGTTCAATTTAAAAATTATGTCTTGTGTAGGTATGGGAAGAAGGTGATTCTATTAAAATTTCACTTACTTTGAAGGCAATTTGAAGACGAACAACTTCGACCACTTATCGGCGACAAGGCCGAGCAAAATCCACCGACTGAACGCAGCTGGATTTATCTCTACTAAAATGTGAAGTAAAATCGAGAGAGCCTGTTTTTTTTTACTATTATTGTATTAAAACACTTTCATTGATAAGAGGAAACACATTTAATGCAAAAACAAAATAGGATGTTGGCTACAAAAACAATTACACAACAACAAACACGCGACAACAACTGCGACAAGCGACAAGAGATAATAGGTAGATTAGAAAATTTCAAAATTAGAAATATAAAAACCACCACGTATGCTCTGAGAATGCTGGAATTTGTGTGAAATGATGTGACAACCGGCTTTTACTGATTCAGCGAGACATCATCATCACCCCGGTTGGGTTGGGATTGGGATGTGTATCGTCGTCGTCGTCGTCGTCGTCGTAGTTAGTCGTCGATGGCGTTGTCGTTTGGAATGGTGTAAAAGAGAGAGAGAAGAGAGTCAAAGTCACCGAAACAATAGCCATAGCCACAGCAGCAGCGACAGCAATCAATTAAACAATTACTTTTACAATGAAAACTCAACCAATGAATGTGTGATGTTGGAAGCCGGCTAAGGTCATCAACCGGAAGATGAGTAAGTGTAGTGAAAAAAGAAAGTCGCCGCACACACAGAGACCTAGATTCTTGTTCGCTTCCCAGGCCATGGTACACACGTCGTCCTAAATACGCACAGCAGCAATAATGAATGTGCAATTTCGTGTAATAATAATCATTACACAGCGCAGCAAGATGAGTGTGTACATAAATGTGGCTGCCGTCTGGTATATAGGCCACGACAGACACTATCTCTGGTCCGGCTGCCACTGCACTACACAGTTGGTCATAATATGCAAAATGTATGTCTCTGCAACTGGCCGAAGAACAAAAGAAATGTGAAATACGCTCATCGTTGTCAACGTTGCAGCTACTGCAAAATGATGTACAATTAATAATTTGTTGATTGGGGATACGTATAGGCGGTGCAAGTTGGGGCTTCCTTGAGTGACAGCCACCACAAGAGAGAGCTCACACACAAAATTGATGATGTCACTAAAAATAACTAGGAATTTTTAGCTCGGTTGTGTGAAAATTTCCTCCTCTCCGGCGGCGTTCCATTTTTTTTTTAATGTCTGATTTTTGATTTAAAAAAAAAAATCTATTTACACAAACTACGTGGCCAATTGTTATTGCAGTTCGCAGAAAAATATCAAATACACACCATTTCCTTGAAAAACTATTGGAAATCATTCAGAAATTTCGATAGAGATGGAGAAGAAAAGTAAAAAAAAGGATTTTTTCCGTGGCAAGTTTTGACGTTTCACCTTAGGTCTAGTGGCGCTGGTCAAAACCGCCATTGCGATCCACGGATCAAACGAGAAAAAAGAAGTCGTCGTAGCCGATTTGATTTTTTTCGGTGAAATTATGATGAAAATATGGATTATGTGGGGATGAGGAGATAGAGAATTTTATTAAAAAGTATTTAAAACTTACAAATGCCTTTAAATTGAAGAATATTTCACTGGAAATTTTTATTATAATCTCACTGACATGCAGGGAAACTAGATTACACTTCAATCAAAATTGTCCAACTACCCGACACACACGCCAAAAAAATACCATCCTCAAATGGGTGTTGTTAGTTCAGTGGCGTCAATTGGTTCCAACAAGACTATTGTGAATTGCAAAGGGAATGTGTGGATTTCCGATGCCCGGTTTTTAACCAATTAGAATGGGCATGTTCGGTAGGTTGTTTGATGGTAAATTTATCTGAAAAGAGCACCAAATCTATCGTGTTATACATAATTTAAATGTTTAAATTATATAAGTCTGAACTGGTGGACATTATTACGAATTCCGGCGAAAGAATTGCATCCGATTCTCCAAAATCCGTACAAAAGGCCAAATGAAAACATCGGCAAGCAGTTAATGAGAATATATTATAGAAAAAGACTAAGCAAACCTAGGGAACGATTTTAATGTTACAAACTTACGCGATCGCACTATGCGAGCTCAGGTTATATCTTACCGATTTTTCCAGTTCGGCACATTTCACTGAGTCTGAATTAAGGACCATTCACATGAGCGCGAACTGCGAATAGGCGAACTGCGAACAAATCAATTTATCTGTTTGAATGAATTGAAAATTGCTATTTGTTTTACCACAAAAGCATTATATTCAATTAATATAACACCTAACCTAAAAAAAAAACCGAGACTTGATTGATTAAAATAACGAAATTAACAATTACAGAAATTCTCCCGCGAATTGAAAATTCTTGCCGCGAACTGTCACACTTTATTCACAATCCACATAAAACAGTCGCGATTCACAAACTTGCGAATGAAAAATTCGCTCGAACTTAACCTTCAACAATACAAATGATTCGCGGGTACCTACCTGCGACTAAAAAAGTTTTCATGTAAATGAAGTGTCAGAATCTACGAATATTCGCCAGTTCGTGGTTCGCAATTCGCTCTCATGTGAATGGTCCTTTACAGGAGCTTAAAGAAAGCATTTCAATTCAGTCGAAGTGCGTTTGGTTTTTCAATCATGTAGGGTCGGTTCCTATTGATGTTTCATATTCCCTTAAATCTCATCAAGTCTGCTCTTATTTTCAGAGACAAGCTATTTGTCGACTAGCTCTTGAGCGTATAGTTTTATTACAGAAAAGATGGCCTTTTGTGATGGAAATACGGTAAAGCTCATTTCGCGAACACAGCTTTACATAAAGAATTCAATATGACAAATAAAAAAAGAAATGTCATTGACAAATTCCTTTTTGTGTCACCCTTTAGTTGAACGTCACTTTTGTGAAAAACTTTTATTTGTACCTATTTTTATTTTGGAATGAAAATAATTATTGCTATTTCTGATTTTGCTTAAACATTTTAATGTAACCGGTTTACAGAAGAACCACAATGATCGAAATCAAAGCTAAACTTATAAGAGCAGACTCTGCCATTTACGCGGCTGGTGAAAAAGTTGAATGTCTTATTGAGTTCACCAACAAAACTAAAGGAAATGAAAGCGAAGCATTTGGGTAAAGCTGCATTTTCTGTTTGAAGGGTTTCACAGTCTAATTTGTTAAACTACTTCACCAGTGACCACTTCGAAAACTTAGCTTGGGCTTCTGTGCAAATTCACTGCTACCGCAAGACTACTTTCTCCCGGGACTCGGCGAACTCTATTACAGACCTAACCGAAATGATTGGCAAGACTGCATTAGATGCAGTTACTCAGACTCCTGGCGAAATAATTGTTGCAACAAAACCGAAAATTCTCTTTTGCGACTTGAAACTGAGACCAGCGGAGAGTAAAATTTGTAAGGCTTCGTAGTAGAATAGGCGACATTCATTACAGTGATACTTTTAGACTTCTTCAACGACTTTGTACCGCGAGAAGGTCCGCCCACTTATCGCGGACACGACATAAAGTATTTCTATAAAATCACCATTGCCACGCAGAGGGTCAAGTCAAAGGTGCAAACGTTGACAGTGCCAATACGAGTACTACCTATCCCCGTGATTCCAAGGCCAGAAGAACTCCTTGGTACCGAAACAAACGAAGAGTTGACTCCAACAAACCCGTTTCTGGAGAAACGTGAAGTCACCGAACTAGAAGTGTCGTGGCATCATTTGAAGGTAGTTATCTTGGCATAGATTTGTTTAATGGATTAGAAACCAGTTTTTCGCTCTAGAACGTAACAGCACGGAGATCCCCGAAGTTCTTTCGCATCACCAACAAACGCGGCTACATTGGTATCTTTTGTTTATTCAAAACTGCATACAAACTTGGTGAAGATATCGTGGGAAGTTTGGATTTTGCCAATTGCGAAGTACGCTGCGTACAATTCTCAGTAAAGTTGCAGTCTGAAGAGATTGTCTTGAGGAAAACTGCTCAAACCAAGGACGATGCCGACACAATGTCTGTTAATTCATCATCCGATACAAGCAGTATCGCTGTTGAGGGATTAAAGACAGCAGTAGTTGAGGACTTGACTGGGAAAATCACTACATATGCGACCAGTCATCAAGTTTGCTATTCCATGCTGCAGACGCAGTTAATCATACCCATTCCGCTGCATGCAGCACCATCTTTTCGAACAGATTTGGTCGATGTTAGGTGGCGATTGCATTTCGAGTTCGTCAGCAGCACGATGATGAGTATAGGGAAGCCAAATGCTGAGAGTGGAGAGCTGACAGCGCCGCAGGAAATTCCAGTGGAGACGATGATTTGGAATCTGCCGATTACTGTTTACTCGGCCAATCCGCTGCAGATATATTCACCAAGTCCTACTTATAGTTTGTTGATAAAGTGAAATAAATAAACGTGCAATTTAGGGGAGAAAATTATTCAGTCTCTTAATTAGTACGGATTTCCTGGAATTTTACCTATATTCTCTCACTTAATGGAAACTGCTCACTGCATGTGCACGAACCAGCATTTGTGAGTAGCTTTGACGTTCGACAGACAGTCGTACCTAATAAGCAGAAACTACGTCCAAAACTAGGAACCAATAAAATACAAAACAGACTTGAGAGTATATGCTATCGCATTTGTCCAATCACAATTTATTACTCTCATCTAAAGGGAAATTCGAAATGAGTCTTCTAAAATCCAACTTTACCCAGCTTAGTGTCAGTCTTTGGATAGGCCGTTAGATCCTGAACAGATACAATTGTCTCGTTTATCAACGTTTGTAGCTTACGTAAACTTTGGATTTGCAACAAACGAAGTATCCGAACAGCATAGTCTAAAGCAGGGTCATCTGTAACAACATCGTTTCCTTGGGAAAACGGGAAAGGTGTCCCAGTAATTGGAGCACGTTTTCTAACTTCCGGTGCTAGACGATCATGAACTATTCGAACAACGGCTTCAAATTGTATCAAATGATTTGGGTGATGGGCCACTTGGAGCTTCTTAGCCATCGCTCGAACACCATTTATAAAGTCCTTCTGTTGAACTATGAATAGGAGAGAAATATATCTTAGTTGGTTTCAGTTAATAAAATCAACCACCTACAATCAATATTGTCGAAATAGTTTTCGGCCTTCATACTGGGTGCAACCGATTTATTTTCGTGTTCTAGAGTCTCTTTTGAAGTAAAACCCTGAAAACTTTCTGGTGCATCGAGAAATTCTAGCCGCACGGCATAGCTGAGCAGCCAGGAGAGATCTTCCACAGGCGAATCAAACTTCGGAATACCCACATCTTTTTTATATTGTTGGTAGGCTTTCTCCCATACTGGAATATTATCGACAGCACGCAAACCAACACGATCTTCTATTTTGTATTGTCGAATTTTCTGGTCTTCCAACCAGAGAACAGTGCTAGCGAAAACTTTGCGATCTGCAAGTTTGATTAAATAGATATCCTTTTAACATGTAAGTAAACAAATGTTTGTCCTACCTTTTATATCTACGGACGCTGGATTTGGATGTTCCAATGCCTCTAATTTCATTTTAAGCATTTTGTTTGCTTCTAATTGCTTAATGAGAATTAAAATTTGTTTTTCGCCGGTGACAAAGTGAAGAATTTTTGACTTCTGAGAACATCCAAGACGCCCTGTCAAAATTAGATGGATTTTTTTAACTAGCTCTAGTACAACACCAGATGCAGTAGCGCTACCTTACCGAGACTACAGTCACTGCAAAAATAGTGCTACGAATCTCCAATTTACTAGTATGTACGTCTATTCGCGTACTTTCTTGAGCCAAAAACTAAAAATTCGCCAACTTTGTTCTTGTTTTGGTTGTAACACATTAGCGACCATTTGAGCCGATCCAATGCATGTCAAACAGTTTTCTGCACACCTGTTTTACTTGCAGCGCTGCATTCTGCGCTGCGTTCAGAATTTCTGCATATATGTGTTTTGGGCATAACTTACTTTTTTGCATCATATAGTAGGTTCTGGGAGGACATTCGACCACCACCGAATTTTCATTATTTTCACAGGTTTGATTTTTAAGGTGGATTTTATTTTATTTTTTTTGTCCACTTTGTGCATTTGACATATTTATCAATACTTTCCGCCAGAGACAATACTATCGTCTGTCTATAATAATAATAATAATAGTTGGCGCAACAGGTCTGTAGGGACCCAGGGCCTAGCTTCTCGCAACCATTCGTTTTGTGTGAGCTTTTAATTTTTGGAACGAATGGAAGGGATCTACAATTTTATGCCGGTTCCAAACGGGCCGATTGAGAAGCTCCTTCATGACAGTTATACTCTCGGATGTTTGTCAGACGTTCAGGTAAGATTAGACTGTATGCCAAGTGGTCATAAAATGCCAATTTCTGACAGTTCTCCTGTCAAAATATGGTCATACAGTGTAATGGGCATATCTCATATGCTCTAATGACCTGAATGCCACAAACGACCAGGCTGATTTTGACAGATAAAAATGCCAAAATAGCATATAGTGTAATGGGACAATAAGCACGAATGCCAGCATAAAGCCCTATATGCCCATATGCACTTTCTTGAAATTTCGTTATGGCATTGCTGGCATTTTTTATTTTTGATGGAACAAGTATTATTTTGTTGTCATCGGTGTTTGATGAGTTCGTAGGATTGGGATTTGTTTTCTTTATCTTTTTTTGTGGATTATTGAATCTATATCATTTGCGTAAATTATTTAATTGTCTTCATCGCAATTTTTTTAAGTTTAATTAGTGGTCTTGTTCTTGTCCCTCATTGTGGTTGTGTATATACTTTTTTCCTGTTGTGAAATTTTGTTTGTGTAAAAATTGTTTGCTTTCTGTTTGTTTTGTGCTAAATAAATTTCCAACTTCAACTTTTTTGATTTGTTTTTCTCTACATCATTACCCTTCTACAACATTGGGTAATAAATAACAAATGCCTTAAATGACAATCGAGGCAAATATGACCGTATTGGTAATTTTAGTCATATAGTCTAATATAGAGTTTTGATAATTGTGGCATTTTGTTTATTTGACAGCTAATCTGGTCATTTGACTTTTGGCATTCATATGCTTAATTGGCATACAGTCTAATCTTAGCTTTCGCGAGAGGTGGCGCAGTGAAAAAAACCCTGAGTTGGAATTTGGGTTTTTGCGGGATTCGAACCTGGACCCCTCGCTTAGTAGTCCAACACACTAACCACTAAGCCACTGCGATCGTCTGTCTATGCTCTCCGCTTTCCGGTTGAAATTCTGTGAGCTATTTCGAGCCAAGAGAGGAACATATCGTTAGTTTCTTGTTATTTTGATTGTTTTCTCTTTTCTGTCATTTTTGATGAGAATGCGTGTAGGTATAGAGTTCGTGCTATTGCGATCGAGTTATATCGATTGCCTTCTCGAAATATGCTCGAAATCAGATCAAAATAACCTGGCTTGCTGCATTCGTAAACCATAACGACTAGAGCCGAGTTTTTTTGAGCTTCGATCTAAGCAAAGCAAAGCAAATTAGGATTTTCAGCACGCAATTACAACAACTACATTCCAATTGACATTTCGGGACTCGCAATAGTTGTTGTAATTAGCGTGCTGAAAAGCCTACTTTACTTTGCTTTGCTGAGATCGAAGCTCAAAAAAACTCGGCTTAGGTATGTACCAAAAATTTGTCAAAAAAAAAGGGAAACCTATATTACCGATGAAAAGAAGACAACAATCTACTACGCTAGTTAACAGCTGATTTTGACATCTATGTGTGACGAACGGCACATTTATGTTGATTATTATTATGAAATTCTCATTTTTTTAAATACATAATATAAATTTGTATTCACCAAAAATATGTTAAATAAAACAGAAAGTCAACCCAAGGATTGTTTAGAATGTAGACTTGTCAGTGGTTTCGGAATAATTGCTATTGGTTGTTATATCTTCTCGCAGGCACACAAAAGAAAGAAAGTAGAAGGAAACTTGATGAAAATACTTTCCGCTGGTATAAACAAAAATCCATTCTACACAATATTGCATAGAACATATCTAACTAAAGTTTATTCTTACAGGAGCTGTTTCGGCGGGCATAGCCAGACTTTTCAATTTGCCATTCATTAAAAGATCTAATAAAGGTTGATCCTAAAAATTAATTGTAAAAATAAACACAGCTTCTTTATGATTATCGCTTTTTGTATTTAAGGGACATGAAAGAGTAGTCTTAACATTTAGGGGCTTATATTTGTACATAGAATCAGTTATGATACATATTCTACTCCTCGTCGTTCTCTTCCTCCGATGAATCTTCGTCCGCAGCTTCATCGCTTTCATCTTCTTCATCCCAATGTTTTACCTTTTTGTTAGTCATAAAGTCATCCCTGAAAATGAAAATTTGAGTTTTCAAACCCCAATTCTAAATTAAATCGTTTCGATCTTACTGTAGCACACTCCATCCTTTCTTAGTTCTATCCCCTTGGTCTTCATCTTCATCCTCTGATTTAACTGGATTGTCAACAGTCTCAGACTTTGCACGCTTACCACCCATCAGCACATCCAAGAACTTCTTCTTGTCGATGTTGTTCAGGACAGCGTCCTTTTTCGAGTCGAGTGGACCTGCCTCCTTCAGTTGCTGTTCAATGTCTTTTTGTTGCAGTCGAACAGCATTGAAAAGTTGAACAACTCCTCGAGTGGCAATCTTTCGAAGCGAACGTTCTCTCTCAAAGTCTTGTGTGGTTGGCTTTACTCTCAATGCCAATGTCTGATTTTTTAGTTTCTTTGCCTGCTGATCAAGTTCATCGGTGTCGGGCTTCTCCTCCTTGATTTCACCATCAATTTCGAAGCTGATTGCATCTGTCGCATCTTTGTTTTTCGGTGTGACTTTCTTTGCCTTTGATAGAACAATTGTTTTTTTAGTTTTCGGCTTTTTTGTACTGAGGACTTTTGCTATGGAATCTGCCCATGCTGCGTTGCCTGCGGTTGATTCAGTCTCACTGTCGTTTTCTTCTTCCGAAGAGGATGTTTCAATAGGTTCGGCAGGTTTTTCTGCACGGGGAGCTTTAATAAACAAATAATATGGAAGGATTGTATGTTTAATTATATATGAACCACTGACCTGATTGAATTTTGCGCTTAAGGGCTTTTGTTGCCATTTTTAAATTAAAAGAACTCTACAAAAATTAATAACAAAATTTGTGTGACATTTATTTATTTTTGACAACTAATTGCACGTGTGGTATGTTTACATTTTATTTGCAAATTGTAGTAGTTTTCATTTTTATGTCGGTAATGTCGGTTTTTTTGTTTTAAGGGCGGTAGCGTATCTTACGAAAAAGTTAAGAGAGAAAAACAATACACCGATTGCATTAAAAAATCATGATTCTTAACAGTTGGAATATAATGATATGGCTAAATGGATCCCAATATGTTAATTAAAGGCACTAGTTCAATTAATTCCAATCTTTTACTGAACTAAACCGATCCAGAAACTAATTTGCAAATGCAGAATCCTTTACTTATTGCTTTCAGAATATTGATCTCAAACCTTAAATTCGCATTGGAACACTTGATGATTTAATCTTTCGTTCTCTATCCGATAATCATATTTTTGTGCTATCAAACTTTTTCTAGTTATGAAATAGTACGGCTGTGTGAAGGATTAAAGGATTGCATGGGAGGAATTTAGTTTAAAATGCAAGGTTAACCTCAAAGCTGCCTTTTTAATAATCTTGGATAACTAACCTTGGTAAAGCTATATTAGAAGGTAATTTTGTGGTTACGGTTGAATTGCAACCGAAGGAGGAACGGTGTAGATACGTCGTTTAAAAGCATACGGTGCATATAGTTTTTTCTTACATACAAAACGCTAAACATCAGCTTGGTATTATACCTAATACTTAAGTCGAAATATTTCCCGATTCGCGCACGACGCACGAATAAAAGCTGCAGCAAAATTATCGTGTGACCGCTTAAACCGCATTTACATAATCACGCACGCGCAATTTTGCAACAAAACCGAAAAGAGAGATCCGTTTATCCGCAGTCAATACTATTAAAGGCGTAAGAATGAGATCACAAATCAGACGCCTACGGTGTCATGGATGCTATACCCATAATTATAGATACGTAAAACGGAAATAGACACAGGTTCCGCTCACCAACATTTTTGCAATTGCTTGAAAACATTAATATTTCTGATTTGGAATATGTGAAATGAGATTGGTTATTAGTTTCAGTAAAATAAACCAACAATTCATCAATCAGTTACACGAAAAAAATAAATAATTGTCCGTTCATCATTTCCGGAAGCCATATTGTTTTATAGAAATGCGGAATTTCTTTAGTCGACGCTATAAAAATATCAACATGCAGAGCTTTCCTATAATTCCTATCACGCAAACAAGATGGCTAACCTAAATACGTGTCACGTTTTTTTGCGTGTTAGGTAATGCTGTCCCTTTCGGTCACACGGCTATTTAGTATTTAGCATCCCTTTAATTTTGCGTGATAGGAATGTGTGACCATGTAAATGCAGCATTAATTGCAAATGTAAAGGGACTGAAATCTGAAAGTTAATCTACAAATGATTAAAATGAGAATCAGAAGAAAGAAATACCTAGTCAGATATTTGTCAGACACACCTATGGTTTTGTTGTGATTTTCCACGGGTTGAACTTGACAACCATTCTTATGTGGCATTCGATTGGGCTTCTTCAGAATTGCTCTCAGATTTCAGATTTCGAAAGCCTAAACGTCACTTGCTCTTTGTGTCGATTTGAATATGTGAAGTCTTCGGCACTGTTCTAAGCGATCTTCATTCAGTGGTTAAATGTTATATTAAAACATTAGAAATATCCGTCTCGACTGATTTCTAAATATTTATATACATAAATAATCTACAAAAATAGATTTATTCTATGCTGCCTTATTTCTGAAGAATACCTCATATAATAAGCGTATGTTAACGGAAGCGACTGTCAAGTTGTTTCGTCGGTTACTTTCGTATGTTATCAGCTGACTATTCGGTTTTCTTACGAAAAATTCAAGTTGAAGATATCGCTCTTACACAAATGAAAGAATGGTCAAAAACATTTCGGGGGGAAAATACTGATGTACGTATTAATTGCAATTTGGTATAACCACGTATAACACTTAAACATAAGAACATATCGCTTATAAGAAACGCGTGTTGGAACACCGTAGACTTTTTTCAAGTGTTCCAATTGCATTGCTCTCTCATCAAGAAGTGTTGTTTCTTAATCAAATCTGGCGGCGCTTTTGAACTTTAATTAACCTGTAACGGCAGTCGCTGTTAAATAAATACAGTTTTAAGTGGTATATTAAAGACTTTTTGAAGTGAATCAAGAAAATGTGTTTGTGCACGTTGTCTGTATTTATTTACGAAACCAACAATTATTTATATCTATTTTGTATACCTACAGAAACGGATAGTAGGTCTATCTGTCTTAGACAACAAGAAACTATTATGGAGAATCGGAGAATTCTATGATCTGTCCAAAAAGAATGAGTTCACAAATCAGACGCCTAAATCGGATGTTCTACCCATAGTTATATAGAAATAAAAACAAACGGAAATAAACACAAGTCCCGGCTTTTAACATTTCTGCAATCACTTGAAAACGTTTCCATTTCTGATATAAAGCATTTAATATGAGAGTTGTAATTATTACTTTCAGTAAATTAAACAAGCCATTCATCAATCAGTTGAACATAATAAATAAATGATTATCCGTTCATCACTTTCGGAAGCCATTTTGTTTTAAAAGAAATCTAATGTCGTTTTCCATTGGGATTGGGACCACCACAAATCTTTTTCAGATCTCAGATTTTACGTGGCGAATGGAACATGCAACGAAATTGATCTGCTTTTGTAAATGGATTAGTGTGTTATATGACAGCAATATCAGCTGTTCAAATTGCATTTGTTTTTGCAAAAATCCCAAATGGATATCGCCTTGAAAAATGTTTCCCCTATTGCACATACAAATGGAGTATTTTTGGTGATTCGTAGTCTTCAGATGACGAGGAAAACTATTAAGATAATATTTCCTCCTGAATTATATCCATGGCTTTCGTTATTTTGGTTTTCACGAAACTACCCCCATTTGTCTTCAAAACAAACTTCTTAAAATGACGTCAAACAGCTGTGCAAAGTATAGATTGGTATTGAGAGAGTGTGTGTAGATCTGAAAAAATATCGAGATCTGCAAAAAGTGCTCCGAATCGAAAAAAAGATTGATTTTTGGTCCCAATGGAAAACGACATAAATTTCGTTAACCATCGCTGTAAAAATGTCAACATCCTGAACTTTCACATAATTCCTACCACAATCAAGATGGCCGACCAAAATACGTGTCACGTATTTTTGTGTGTTAGGAAAACCTGTCCCTCTTAGGCCCATTTTATTTACTCGAAGTTGAACACAACTCGGGGAGTTTTCCATACAAAAATACCCAAGTTGTGTTCAACTTCGAGTGAATAAAATGGGCCTTAGTCAGACGGCTGACGACTGAGCATATACATTGAATCTTCCTCGTTAAGAATGTGTGATGCAGCATAAAAGTCAAGTAAAATAGCTATTGAGACTGGGGAGTGATTTTAGTTTTGTCAATTACAAATCAGTTTTTGAAGCAGCTGCCTGGTGAAATAGTAACGTTTAAAGTTAATTTTGAGTCTGTACGACGTGAAAAATTTGAACCTAATAAAGAATTCGATTTCATGTGTCAAGAATAAGTTATTCATTTGAAAATTCAACCGTTTTATGAGTGCTGCCAGACTTTTTATTTTTGACAGTTGTTCCCACAAGTAATAGTTTGACTTCGGTTAGGTTAAAATTTATAATGTCTGTGGGCAACTGCTTCGATAGAGCTTCCATAGTATTTGTTAATCGTAGTTGAGCCATTTCGAAGTAATTGTTTCATTAACAACTCAACTTCTGCAAGACCATTACGAAGCATATAAACAAGCTTTATAGAGGGATATGAAATAAAGTTTCGGTAAGATCTCTTTCAGACTTCTGGAAATGTGTGAGGAGATTTGTACAAAGTTAATTGTTTCGATAAAGCTTGTTGTTCGAAGTTCGAAGCGCTGTCAAAAAGTTTGTTTCGAGGTCGTGACAGGAGGCATTATAATAGAAGCATTGAAATGTCATACAGTTATTCGCCTTTTAACAATATAATAACTATAACCAATGGCATTCTTACTTTACTTTTGGTGGCGCTTACAGTCCGGGGTGGACCACGGCCTCAACTAACAAGCCCCTCCAGCCAGCTCGGTCCCTCGCTAGCTGCCTCCAGTTACGCACACCAAGTTGGTTGAGGTCGTACTCCAATTGTGCGCGCCACCTAAGGTGGGGTCTTCCTCTGCTGCGTTGTCCCTCAGGGGTGGATTCGAAGACTCGTCGGGCTGGTGCGTTGTTGTCCATACGCTCCACGTGCCCCAGCCATCTCAGCCGTTGTATTTTCAGCTTTTTGACTAGGTCAGCGTCGCTGTATAGCCCGTATAGTTCGTCGTTGAATCTTCTTCTCCACACTCCATCGTCACAAACTGGACCGAATATCACTCGAAGAATCTTTCCCTCAAAGCATCCCAGAAGGTTTTCATCCGCTTTTGACAAGGTCCATGCTTCTGCACCATACAGCAGGACCGGGATGATTAAGGTCTTATATAGTACCTCCTTGGTTCTATGAGAGAGGGCTTTACTTCTTAGATGCCTTCTTAGCCCGAAGAAACAGCGATTGGCAAGAGTGATTCTTCGCTTGATCTCTGCGCTGATGTCATTTTGCGAAGTGATAGTGGAGCCCAGGTATACAAAGTCTTTAACTACTTCGAAGTTGTATCTGTCCATCGTGACGTTTTGTCCGAGTCGCCGATGTTGAGAGTCCTTTCTCGTTGATAGCATATACTTCGTTTTGTCCTCATTAACAGCCAGACCCATCTTCGCCGCCTCCGTTTCGATACTTGCAAAAGCGCCACTGACAGCTCGCCGCGTTCTCCCAATGATGTCAATGTCATCAGCATAGGCAAGTAGTTGAACGGACTTTTGAAAAATTGTACCTCTGGTGTTGGCTTGTGAGTTTCGTACAATTGCTTCAAGAACGATGTTAAAGAATGTACATGATAGCGCGTCGCCTTGTCTCAGACCTTTTTCGACATCAAATGAATCGGTGGTGTTCTTGCCGACTTTGACGGAGCAGCGAGATTTCTCCATCGTCATCCTGCACAAACGGACGAGTTTGGCGGGGATGCCAAAACTTGACATGGCTTTGTATAGTTCGTCCCTATATACGCTATCATATGCGACTTTAAAGTCGATAAATAGATGGTGTGTATCGATCTGAAATTCCTGGGTTTTTTCTAAGATCTGTCGGAGTGTGAAAATTTGGTCGATGGTTGACTTTCCTGGCCTAAAACCACACTGATATGGGCCGATCAGGTTGTTGGCAAAAGGTTTTAGGCGTTCACACAGTACAGCCGACAGGATCTTATACGCGACATTCAGGAGACTTATTCCTCTGTAGTTGGCGCAGTTCAGAGTATCTCCTTTCTTGTGGATGGGGCACACGATGCTGAGGTTCCATTCATCGGGCATGCTTTCATCCGACCATATTTTACAGATGAGTTGGTGCATGCTCCTTACCAAGCCATCTCCAGCTGCTTTGAAAAGCTCGGCCGGAAGACCATCCGCTCCAGCAGCTTTGTTGGACTTAAGTTTGGATATTGCTATCCTCACTTCGTGTAGGTCGGGTGGACGGAAGTTTTGGCTATCATCGTCCAAGCTGAACAGATCATTCTGCCTGAAAGCGGGTTGTTGGCTGTCTCCGCCGTTTAACAGTCTGCAGAAGTGTTCTTTCCAAATCCTCAGCACCGACTGTGAATCTACTACTGTATTCCCATGCTCATCTCTGCAGGCTTCTGTTCGGGCCTTGTATCCTTGGGTGGATCGTTTTACCCTTTGGTAGAACTTTCGAACATTGCCTCTGCAGTATCGTCCCTCAATTGATTCGACCGCTCGCTTCTCGTGCTCTTTCTTTTTCCTTCTGAGAAGACGGTGTTCCTCCCTTCTTTTTTGCCCGTAGAGCTCGCGGGCAGCTCTCTCAGCCGCTCTGGTTCTTGTCTGCAGCATTAGTTGGTAGGCCTCGTTCTTGGCTGCATGTGCCTGGCGGCATTCCTCATCGAACCAAGGGTTTCGTTGTGGTCGCCTAGTGAAACCCAGCACTTCGGTGGCGGCAGTCCTGATAGCACGCTGGCAGTGCTGCCACTGGTCCTCTGTGCTTGATTCTGGTGAAGCTGAGGGTGAACTTGCTGAGAGGTTTAGGGATACGCGGTCGGCAAAGGTTTTGGCGGTCTCTTGCGATAGTAGCCTTGCAACGTCAAATCTTCTCACAGTATCCTCTCGGTGTTGTGGAGTATTGGATATCCGCATCCGTACTTTGGCTACTACCAAGTAATGGTCCGAGTCTATGTTGGCCGCTCGGAACGTTCGGACATCCAAGATACTGGAGGCATGTCTGGCGTCGATCGCAACATGATCGATTTGGTTGACGGTTTGTTGATCTGGAGACCGCCAAGTCCCTTTGTGTATGTTGAGGTGTGGGAATCGTGTGCTGGCAATGATGATATTTCGCCCCGCCGCAAAGTCGATTAGCCTGAGTCCGTTTCCGGAGGTGTTGTCGTGCAGGCTGTGCTTTCCGACTGTAGAGCCAAAGATGCCCTCCTTTCCGATTTTGGCGTTAAAGTCGCCAAGAACTATCTTGACGTCGTACTTCGGGCACTTATCATACGTCTTCTCAAGAAGATCGTAGAATGCTTCTTTGGCCGTATCGTCTTTCTCCTCCGTCGGGGCGTGAGCACAGATCAGCGTAATATTTTTAAATTTGGCCCTGATGCGGATTGTAACTAGGCGGTCGCTAATATTGCGAAATCCCAAGACTTCTTGCCTAAGTCTTCCTCTAATCACAAATCCACATCCAAATAGCCGCTGACTCTGCTCTCTGCGGCACTCGCCGTAGTAGATGTCACAGTTTTTCATCCTTCTTGTGCCTTCTCCATCCCATCGCACTTCCTGGATGGCTGTGATTTCGGCTTTGTACCTATCCAGGGTCTCCACTAGTTGTTCGGCTGCACGCGGTCTGTTTAAGGTCCGGACATTCCACGTGCAGATCCGAAGTTCGTTGTCCTTAATTCGTTTGCAGGGGTCGTCAACATTTGGATCATCCATATCCGAGGCTTGTAGTCGTTTCGGAACTAAATTTTTTTTTCCGTGGTAGGGAAGTTACCCCGACGCACAACCCCCACCCTGGAGGGCCAGGCCCTTTGTTTAACCCCTTGGACAAAAGGAGCCGGATATTCCGGAGTCAGTAACCCACTTCGGGGATATGAGTGCTGCCGTTGGCCCGTAAAGGGTTCATCCGCCACCATCTCTATTTCAACACCCTGACTAGTGCTGAAAATTCCTTACTGACCTTAGCTCCAAATACGTCAGAGTAGCTCATGTAAGGTATCTGCCATCTTGACTGTTGGCACCACCGTTGATCCAACCTTGTGGATTCATCCGCTGTATGTCCTCTTTCTGAGGGGCTCATGTAAGACCTCTGAGACTCGATCAGGCAGTCATTCCGACAGAGCATTATAGTGTTGCTATTTTCTTCGTGCTCAACACTCGCGCTTATAAGTTTAGCAAGTCAAGCCCGGGTGGGCGAGACCAGTATCCGGTGGCTACCACGGGGAGGTAAAATAAGCACAATTGATGTGTACGAAACAGTTGCAACAGCTGGGCATCGCCAAGTTGATGCCAATCAGTGTCTACCCTATTCATACAACACCCAACCACCACCAATGGCATTCAGCAATGTAAAAATGTGGTATTCCCGAACTCTTGCACATCTCCCCACGGTTGGTCGCGGTTGGCAGCATTTATTTCTTCGTTTGATTAACTATTAACCTGTATATTTTTAATTATTGGTGAATAAATAATAATAATAATAATAATATTTATTCTCTTTTTTTGTATGTTTTTGCATGTCACACGGATTCTATTAGTTGACGTAACACCGCTAGGAAAACAATTTTTTTTTATAATTAACACGCGCTAAAGAGGTTATGACTACTCATGGTGTAGTTTGAAGTACACAGCGCGGGCGTTAAGGAAATTGGGATAGAGAAGATAGGAGATTCCGATGCACATTGGTCTTAAATGTCTGCAAATTGCACTGAGGGGGAAAGACCGAGCTGGGCAAGGCATTCCACATTCTTGTTGTACGGCTTATGAAAGAATCTCTATATTTCACAGTACGACCGAAAATAGGCTGAAGGGTAAACTGATGGGCATTCCTGGCTTGGCGAGTATTGCGGTTGAATTGTTGAAGGGGTGGAATGCAGCTGGCAATTTCATTTGAGCACTGTTTGTAAAAATAGCGATAAAACAATGAGAGACTTGCTACATTTCTGCGATGTTCGAGCGAATTTATAGAATTCGCTATATTTATGTCTCCAATGAGTTTTAAGGCACGATTTTGTATCCTATCCAGGAGGTGCAGTGAGGTTTTAGCTTAGGGGCACCAGACCAGATATGAGAGTTGTACTCAAGTTTGGGGCGAATGAACGCCTTGTATATGGTAGCCAGATCAGAAGGGGTAAAATATTTCTTGCACCTTTTAAGGAAACCTAGACATTTCGCAGCGTTCTTGGCGACTTCGTATATGTGGTCATTCCAACGAAGTTTGTCATGGACACACATACCGAGAATGGAAAGTCTTTCGGTTTCGGCGATGCAAGTGCCATTCATGGATAATGTCTGAGGATTCTGGTTTCGCTTTAATGACAACAGACAGCATTGTGTTTTGGGAGCATTAAATTCCACTCTATTGGCTAAACCCCATTTTATAATGCTGTCGAGATCGGAATTTAATGAGCTTAACATACGTTGCCGTTCCAGTTCTACGGCCGAAGAGCAGGGACGTGAGTCTTGGAATGAATATGAGAAGCTGAGGGTGCTGTCATCGGCGAAGGAGTGGATTGGATTAGAAGTTACAGACAGGAGATCATTTATGAAAATGAGAAAGAGAGTCGGAGACAAAACGGAGCCTTGGGGAACACCAGCATTTATATGGTGAATTTCAGACTTGAAGCCATCCAATACAACTTGAATTGAACGGCCAGAGAGGTAGTTTCTAATCCATTGAAGAAGAGATCGACGCATCGATCCCATATGCACGCATTTTCGATAAAAGAGCTTGGTGCCAAACTCTGTCAAATGCCTTTGAAATATCAAGCGCAACAATCTTTGTTTCTCCAGAGTGATGTAGAGATTGGTAATTGGTTCCACTTTTCGGTGAGATAAGCCATCAAATCACCAGTGGATCTGTTGCCACGAAAACCATACTGCCGGTCATTAATGAGTTTTCTTGATTCAAGATATTTCATGAGCTGACGATTTATCAGCGTTTCCATGACCTAGTTTAAAAATTAAAAATTAGGGGGCCAGCTGCAAGAGGATTGTGAGTTGGGGGTTTCATTGTCTCTGCTACCAATGCTACAGCATTATGACGAATAAGCTTAGGTATGGTGTATTGGACTACTTCGCAGCAGGACCCATGTTCGATTCACAGTGTGACCCATTGTATAAGTGAAATGCGAATTATAACGAGCACGTAAATGTAAACTGCGCATGAAAATTTCAAAACAGGATAACAAAATTCCCGGTTAAGATTTGGGGCCGACAGAAAAAGTATACGTTTTTTAAGTGTAAGAGCCATTGTGGAATATTTTTCCCTCAGCGAATATACTACAGATTGTCTTCCTTTCAGAAATGATTCAGTGATGCGAAATGTTCTTGGCTATGAGTATAATATTATAAATTGTTTTCCTACACAAACCAATGAACTTCCTGTTCAAATACCTAATAATCAAGTAAGCCCTTTTTGAGTACATTTTATCATAAGTGCAAATAAATTACACCAACTTGTAAACAAATTATAAAACTAACCGTGATTCAATTGATTGAATTTCAAAAACGAAACGAAACAATTACAGAAGATAAGATAAGGCGAACGCTTTCAAGTACCTTACACTTCTCCATATAAATGCAGAGTAAAAACGTTCAGTTTTTATTCTAGTCATTCCCTCGTAACTGTAGCAATAATTACCAGTCGCCCAATTCGTTTAAACAAAGAGAATAAAAAATGTTTGCAATACCCCAGCACTGCCCTAGCTTTTACGGATCCGTTCTTAGTGTCGTTGTTGTGTTATTTTTTGGATACTTGGCAGGTGTTCACAGTCATGGTATGATGCTGGAGCCGGTGAACAGGGCATCACTGTGGCGGTTTGATCGGACTGCACCCAAGGACTACAATGACAATCAAGGCTTCTGTGGAGGATTTTATGTAAGTCGTAAAGGGTGTGTCTTCGGAGCTCCTGTTAAATGGTTATCTTTCGCTTTTAGACACAATGGTCAGTGTATGGTGGAAAATGCGGTTTCTGTGGAGATAAATACGGCGACAAGACGCCAAGAGCCCATGAAAACGGAGGAATCTACGGCCGGGGTGTGATTGTGCGAAACTACACTGCTGGCGAGACTGCGGAAATAAGTGTAAGGGTCACTACAAATCACAAAGGCTACTTCCTGTTTCATTTGTGCAACATCGACTCAAGTCCAGAATCAGAGGAATGTTTCGAAAAGGAACCATTGCTGTTAAGGGAAGGCGGTTTCGAATACCATTTACCAAACTACAGGCCGGGCATGTTCAACACCACAGTGGTCATTCCCTCCGATGTGATTTGTCATCACTGTGTACTCAGATGGACATATATAGCTGGTGAGTAAAAGGCATCCATATTTATTTCGCTTGCTCTTGAGATCGTTTTCATAAACGATAATAGGCTTTTCACACCAAGCCCAAAACCGCGTTTTCTTCGAAAACTCGTCGATGCATTCACACCGACCACTGACTAGTTTTCGTTTGACGTTTCAATCAGCTGTAAGACACTATAGTCGTTAAACTTCAGTGCAAACTTTTGTGGTTACAAATTTCGATCGTATTAATTAACAAACAAAATGAATTTAGTGCATTTAGAAGCAATATTAGCTCATCAATTAATTGTGGAAAAGGATTTTAATTTGTGAGTTGTGACATTTGTTCGGTCAGCCATTTTGCTGAATATTGCAAAAGGTGTATGTTTGTTCCAACAACCCAACGATTGGAAGTCGTTTTCGTGGTGTTTTCGGGAAAAACGAATGCAAACGACTCGTTTTGAAAACTGAAATATGTATGGGAAACCTTCTGTTTTCGATGAAGTTTACGTGCGTGTTTTGGCGAAAACCCCGTTTTCGGCTTGGTATGAAAAGCATATAAGATTGGAAGAAAATGTTTCGAGCTGCATTGCAATGAACCACATTTGCTCGATACTAATAGTAGCTTTATTTTCGAGCAGCGAACTCTTGGGGGATATGTGCCGATGGGAGTGGTGGCGTTGGTTGTGGTCCACAGGAACAGTTCAAGGGATGTGCAGATATTGCGATTTTGCCTCCGCATCATGCGCTCTACAATGATATACCTCTATGAGTTAGCGAGTTTGAAATGTTGTTCAAATGTATATATCTACATAATTGTGGTAATTTTAAGTTTACATTACATCAGAATTTTTTGAAAATTGTAAATAGCCTTTTATACAATGTATATACATAAATGAAAAATAAAAAACTAAAACGATTGCTTTTTAACATTACGTAGGAGAAGAACGTAATAAAAAAAAATCGCTTTGCAAATACCTATGGTAAGAGTAGGTACTTGAGAGCTTCCTGGTAGCGATAACTGTAATTGTATTTAACTCTTAAATAATTATAAATTAGTCACTGAAGTATTTTTGATAGCTTTTATTTCCTATTACTTCGGTAGCCGCTATTGCTTGACCAACCAACTTATATTTTTCCATGCTGCTAAGTTTGCAATGGAACTGTTATGAAAGATTAACAAGTGACTGCCAATTACAATAACTCAATCATTAAGCCCGTATGACACTACATTTTTCTCTCATTTTTTCCTCATTTTTATAGCATTAAATCATGTTCAAATGTCAGCTTCGTGTAAAAGAGACAAAATGTGTATTATGAAAGGGGTAACAATTGTTTTGCAAAGCAACCACAAATTTTCGGACAAATTTATAACCGCAAAATTCAAAGTGACGGGAGGCCAGGGATCCCAGATTAAAGAAAAAAAACATCCCAGTTGTTTAACATGAAACGATATTTTTTTTCCTTTTCCAAAAATATGTTTTTTTCCCGAAAAACAAAAACCCTTATTAAAGTTTAATTTTAACTGTTTTGAAATGTATTGCAGCTTAAAAACATTACCCACTATACCCTATATTTAAATTGTATTTTTCTCTAAACTTATTGAATTCGCCATAACGGCCTATGGGCCACACTCTCTCTATGTAATGACTGTTTGTTGCCGTTGTCTTTATGCAACCAGTGCATTCGAAAAATTGAATGGCTTTTTTGCTATCGACAGCCATTAAGCAGATATCTTCCTCTGCAATAAAATTAATTTTATAACGTGGTTTTACATCAACGCTATTTTATTCCCAAAATTCGCGCCGTGTCTTTTCATTAACATTTTATGATTTATTTAAATATCTTAGAACTAAGCAAACAAAAAAATAATATTGTAGATAGAGTTCTTGACCAATTTAGTGTTTATGTGTAATTCGTGGAAATGGTTATTCCGTCGGCTTTTTTGGTCATAGGCGTGTGAATGAAACTATCAATTAGTTCATTGTTTTCCCGACGTTTCGGCAGGAATTGCTGCCTTCTTCAGGGTATCTTTATTGTGAAACATTTATAATTATTAGAAAATACAAGAGAGGAGATAGCGTGGAACTTACAATATTTAAAAAAAGTTATAACTGCTAAAACAAAGAACAATGATATTAGCTTTAGCACAACGATTAAAACAAAAAAATGGATAAAAAACAAATTTATAAACAATAAAATTATTGACACACTTAGGGTGTAGCACTTCAGTTGAAGTTTAGTCTAGTATTAGGTTTTTCCGTCGACTAGAGAGCTATATATAGCAGATATATTTTGGATGTCCTGTTTTCTGTTCATGTTATTCCTGTTGTTAATTATGTGTAGCGTTTCAAGAGTATACCGTTTCGAGGTATGTCTCTCCGTCTGGAGCACAGTTGCGTTGTCAAAGTCTGGGTTGAGGTTAGCCTGAATGGAATGGTTGGTCGGGAAAACAATGAACTAATTGATAGTTTCATTCACACGCCTACCTATGACCAAAAAAGCTGACGGAATAACCATTTCCACGAATTACAAAAAAATAATAGAAATAATACGAATAGGAATTATATTGTTTTCCCAAAAAAAAAAACCTTTTGTTAGAAAAAATCGACAAAATTTCCGAATATCCCTCCAATCTGGGATCACTGCTGGAGGCAAATGTGTAAATGTCAAAAAAAAAAGCTGCCAGCAGCTTAAAAAAATGTAAATTGAATACATTTTCAATGCATTTTTTTTGACATATCCACATTAATTAGGCTGGTGTGTACGCATTCACTCCTTTCGGGAATTTGCGTAGTAATTTTTCGTCCTACTCTAGTTTCATTTTTTAAGTCTGAAAAATTCAGAAAAAAATGTAGTAGGTATCATACGGGCTTGATGCTGAATTACTTACTTTTTTTGTACTTGTGTTATCAATGCCGAATCAGAACGAGTTAATACTTTAAAAATTTACACAATATATGCGAAATAAATGCACAAAAAAATTTGTTTTCATTTTTTGGTTTTGTTTACAATTCGACCACATGGCGAATGATATTTGATGAAAAAATAAATTTACGTAAGCTCTTTAGGGGCTCTAACTCTAACTTTAAACGCAAATTTCGCGTTTAACTTACCTAGGTATGTCGATTTCGATTTGACAAACGAATATACCTAAATCTTTTTGAAAAAAAAAAAAAAATAATAATATTTTTTTTGATCGAGATTGTTTTTCATTTTGTATTGGCAAAAAAAAACATTTTATTTTTGATCTCAGATCACTGGCGGTTATGAATTATTTATCGTTGGAATTACGTAGGTACTACTTTTTTCTTTAGCTGAATTGTTAGTTTTACGAATATGGGAACGGGTTTTATATTAAATTATTTCGAACTGCGTTATTAGAAATGTGTGAAAATCAATTGGAATGGATTTCCAGAGCAAGTGAAAAAGTTTTTTTTTGCTGCCAAATAATAAGTAGCAGGTATACTATACCTACCTAGGTATATATGAACAAGCTATGAACAAGAACAAATAAAAGTCCGATTTCATTTTTGATATGGCAACAGAAGTTTGAAATCTCAGATCAAAATCGGAAAAGCCAAATCGAAAACACGCAATCACATTTTAATGCGACATTTTTCAGGGTGCGTAAAGATACGCAGACTCTATGTTGGGTTGGCTGCTAAATACTGAAAAATCTGAAAAAGAAGTTCAACAAGTTCTTAAATGCACGAATTATTAAATACAGACAATGTAATCAAAAGATTATAAGGCATAAACACCCGCTGCGGTACTAATAATCATTTTTAGTGTCCTTAAGGTGGCGCTACAGTCCGGGGTGGACCTGGGCCTCAACCAACAAGCGTCTCCAGCCAGCACGATCTTTGGCCAGCTGTCTCCAGTTTCGCACGCTAAGTTGGTTTAGTGTCCAGGCTAAATTTTTCGAACTCACAATGGCGAAATTTTCCATACAAAATTGTATATTGTGACCAAGAAAATATGGCGCAGGGTCATAAGTCCACAGGCCAAAAGTCCACAATGGACTTTTGACCCATCTATGTGGGTTATAAGTCCACAATTGATTCGTGGACTTATAACCCACCCAAATGAGCCAAAAGTTCACAATAATTTGGGCCATAGGTTCACAATTTTAAAATGGAAGTAGGCCATAAGTCCACAATTATCCATATGACAAAAAGAGTTGTTTTAACAACTCAAAAAGTATGGGAATGTTTTGATAGATGCCGTGAAATAAGACCAACTTCTAAAAATGTACCTTATTTCGCTCTTAAATAGTGTAATAAGGATAACTTCCAACAGTTGGTCTTATTTCACTCCCACAAAGTGCAATAATGCCAACAAAATTTGAGTAATAAGAAGAACCTTGCACCCACCCCGTAATCCATCAGTAAACCTAAGCAGGGGGGTTGCAGGGGGGCAGCATGCCCCCCCATACAGAATTCATAGTTTGAAAGCTGAAGAAGTGTGTCTTGTGGTTTTTGAAGGCAAACACCGCAAATGAGGTCATTACTAGAATTTTTAGCTTCGCTTTCAAGCTCGTTGTCCTCTTCTTCACCTTCTTCATCCGTGAGACATAAGACCACAATCAGTGAGTCAAAAATTCACAAGAATTTTGTGTGAACTTTTGGCTCCCCTGGATGGGTTATAAGTCCACAATTGATTTGTGGACTTATAACCCACCTAAGTGGGTCAAAAGTCCATTGTGGACTTTTGGCCTGTGGACTTATGACCCTGCGCCGAAAATATTTAGTGTGAAGGTTAAAAATTATTATTAGTAAGGCCCCCGGACTTGAACACCCTGACCCTGAGGTCAAAGCAGACAACGATGCAAACCATACCTATACCTACGAGGCTACGCGCTACGAGTAGGTATGAAATGAACCCGTTACAGTCAGAATTTATGTAAAATAGATTTAAGAAAACGAACTTTGTATACCGTTGGGCCCCTGTTGTTGATCCAACGCATTTAAATGTTAAATATTTACCACCTTTTGTTACCTAGCAATCTAGCATAAAATCATTAAGTGTACTTAGGTAAGAATTTAAGTGTACCGACGACGTACAAAAGATTAATAAAAGCAAATGACAGCGAAAAGGTAGATACGTAGGTATACCTAATTCAAGCAATTATTTTCGTTTTAACTTCATATTCCAAAAAAAATTACCTACCTACCCATCATAATATTTATAAATAATCATCATCCCATTCAATGTTCCAGCCATTGCATTACAATTTACAATGGACACGACCACGAGTGTACCCTCAGTGTTGTTATGGATATTTTTTGAGAATCGTATATTTTCTCGGTTCAAAATCGTATCTGTCGTATTTTGCAATTGTACGGGTACAAAAAATGCGTATAAGAGCGTAGAGGTCATAGTTTGAATGTTATTATGTTCTGCTCGTGAGAAATCTGACAGTTTGAACTTAAATCTCCATTATTAGTTTTGTAACTACTCCTATGTTTTAGGAAAATGTAGCCTTAAAAGTATTTACCAATATTATTAATTATACCTTCTTAGGGGTTTACACCCTTAAACAAGTTATTGGTTATTTCCCTACCTACCTTCCTATGATAAGCGGCTTAAGAATTTATGTCCCTTAATGAAAGTAAATGCTTCTAACCAATTTTATTTATCAACCAATCTGCAATGTTAAAAATTAAAGCAACCAAAGGGTATTTAAAGATCTCGAGAAAACATATTACAAGTTAGCATTGAAGGCCTTCGTTATAGCTTAAGCGTTAAGCCACGCGTAAAATGCAACCGAAAAAAGTTGGAACAGTGTGAAAATAATTTTTTTTTTACGTTTAGGCGGTCATAGCCTAATATGCTTTTCACACCAAGCCCAAAACCGCGTTTTCGTTAAATTTCTGTGCAAGCATTTGCGGTTACAAATTTCGTCGCATTAATTAAAAAACAAAATGAATTTAGTGCATTTCAAAATAACATTAGCCCATCAATTAATTGTGGAAAATGATTTTAAGTTGTGAGTTATAACATTTGTTCGGCCAGCCATTTTGCTGAATATTGCAAAACGTGTGTTTGTTCCAACAACCCAACGATTGGAAGTCGTTTTCGTGGAAAACGAGTGCAAACGACTCGATGAAGTTTTCGTGTGTTTTGGCGAAAACCCGGTTTTGGGCTCGATGTGAAAAGCATATAATTCTGCCAGAAAAATGTTTGTTACGAAAATAATTACAACAAATTCTAATTTGGGAAACGAAATATTACAGTGGAATGATCTGGTTTTTTGTTGTGGCTGAAAAGTAGATAGGAAAAAGTTTTTTGTACGGAAAAATGTACCTATAATTAATAATTAATAATAATTACTTTTCCTAAAAATCTAACATAATTTGTTTATTTTTTTTGATAAACTAAATTTATAATTCATTAGCAACATTTTAAGATAAACAGAGTTGAACCATTAGGATTAACTGCTCTAAAAAAGCAAAAAAATATAACTAGTTATAACTAGGATAAAAATCTGTCAGACACATGTTTCTCTTCGAAAACAATTACAAAAAAATAACTAACACTGATTGGATTACATCAGAAAAAAGAAAATCTCAGGGATGGAACATAAAGAAATAAAATGTTGAATTAAAAATGAATTTTTTGTTATTTTTTTTTTTTGTGAAATTGATCGGAAAAGTTTTTCGTAGAAAATTTGAAAATTATATGGTAAACTAACATTTTGAATTATTCATAAGCAACATTTTAGGGCCAAGATTTTGTTAAACCATTAAGTTTAAGAGGTCAAAAAGAGCAAATGAAAATGTGTACTGTTCCGTTTTACGTATGGCTATAACTAGGGCGCAACGCAAAAACACTGGAGTACGTTCGATAATGGATGCTTGCTAATTGCAAAGGTATGTTTTGGCAATGTAAAGTCACATACTTTGAAATTTGTTTTTAGGTTCTGTTTCTGAAACTGGTTGGATCTTATCTATCGACTCGTATTTCGGTCTACCCATCGTATTTATGTTTGTATAATATCGGAAAAAATCGTTAAAATATTTACGAAATCGTCGAAATTAGGTCGAAAATGAACAAAAATCGGAACGTCGTATTACCCTTCGGAAATCGTCACTTTTACGATAAATACGATCACATAACAACGCTGGTCATAGGTCAGATGCTCCTCCATTTCCATTTCATATAATTTCAGTACCTACTCAATTCCAATTTCCATACGCTTAGCTTTGCTTATCCAACAAAGCCACACCCATTCCCTGACGAACACTACAGTAACAACAGTACTTCTCCCTCCCCTTCTGAAAAATAAACCCATGCATATTTTCCCATTCCATATCCATTCATATTCCATTTTTTTTTTTTTTTAGCGACGAAATCCATTGAACTTCAAAAAGGCGGGAAAATGTGAAATCACATCGCACAAGCTAACTGCTATGAACTGCTTGCTGAAATTCCTGTTTGCCTGATACATTTTCGGCTTTGCGACTGAAATACGACAGCGAAAGCGTGCACCGCTGGCGTCTGTCGGCGCATTGCGATTCATTTTCATTCCGACAAAAGAAACGACGATTGAATTGACGACGTGATGCGGTCTAGCATAGCACGCGGCAGCGGCACATCTTCGTCACAATTACAAAGTCACCGCACGACAAGAGCGAGCGATGCCCGCAGGCCTGCACCAGGGCAAAGAAGAAAGATGTGACGATGTGGGAACATAACAGACAAAACACCCTTGCGACACCGAAATCCAACAAATCGGACGGAAGAAATCGTCAGAAAGGATTTTACCGACGGAATTATTGGAACTTCAAGTCCGCTGAACAACTGGGAGCTCAGCAAAACTAGCAAGCGAAATCGGCGTGTTTCGAATTTTTCTTCCATCACTATAGAATTTCATTCGATGTTGGTGTGAGTATGGAAAAGAGGCGTATATGGAAAGTTACTGCAAGTGCAACTGAGCTAACCGTGTGTTAAATAGAGACAGAATGTTATTGAAGCCAATTCAGTTCATTCGACGTACAGTACAGCCAGTAAAAAGAGATTCAAAAGATTGAGAAATATTTAGTCACTTCATCAGTAGGTATATTTAAACGCAATTAAGTCTGTAGATGTGGAAAAATTATCTGTGCCTAAAATGGAAAACATCTTAAGTCGACTTAAGTTGTTTTAGCTATTTAACGTTTTTTGAATATTGTTTTCCTTTTCCTTACTCTATTTTTTAAGCCAAACCAGGTGAACAAATTTCAAATAGTAAGGAAATTATAACTGTTTCAAAATAGCTTGTGCCATATACTGTAGTGCATCCTTTAGAATTTAGGATTGCTCTCCTGAAAAGTGTACAAAATTGACGTAAGATGTTTTACCTTTTCGGCACAATGTAAACAATTTACGAAATAAAACAAACTGTGTAGATAAGTATAACTAGAAAATCTGGATTTGGAATCTGTTCGCCAACAGATTTGTTGTAATTGTTGGAAATCCTGTCGAATTTTGTTTCTTGATTATTTAATTGAACAAATAGGATAGGACCTATTGAAAAGTTATTTCTTTCGGTCATTTTTTACATTTACTTATACACTATTTATTGATATAGTAAGGGCGAACGAAATGTAGGTACATACTTTTAATTTACGAAAAGCGAGGGAACACATTTCTCCCTATCGCAAAAAAGGAAGGCGAAGGATATCTTGGTTTTTGAGGGACTGTCTGAAATTAAATCCAACAAATAAAATTTAAAACATTGATGTATGGTACTGATGAAATCTTTACATTTATGATTAGATGAACCTCTTGGGGTGGCAAACTAAACGTTAAGCTGTGTACATAGTTTGAAAGTCTGACGTCTAATATGTACTTAACCAAATTGAACACTTCGTACACCAAAATAAATTTATAGCCCCCGTCTATACTAATTATTATGAAATAATCACAATTCAGCCGTTAAAAAAAAACAATTGTGTTCTCAAAAATCTTACATTAAAAATTATACGCTGAATAGATGACCTGCATAGCATATGACTATATACAAAAACGGGGAAAAATACAGGCTCGGATGAAACCCAGCATTGCTTACAATTATGGAATTGAAGCGTCTAGTTCTGGGTTCTGGCAATTAGTCAAACTCTGTTCCCGTACAGGTACACAAAATGTTTGGATTAAAAAACTATAAAAATAAATCAAAACACCTCCCCTGGCTGACAAAGAGCTGTCAAATAAATTAAACAGCAAGTTTACCTGTCTTTTTTTATGTAGGTAGCATGAAAAAATAATACCTAGCATTAATAAATTTTTAATTTAGATTTGCTGTTTCTATTTGATATTTGAGTATTACTGTCAAGAAAAAATCACGGTTTTTAAATTGTGACAAAGAAAATATGTTCGTCTAGGTAGGTACATAGCTAATAAATTGGTCAAAGATGTAGGTACGGGAACATCTTCAGTAAATGGTGACTATAAGAACTGATACAGAAAGCTCTGACGCACATTTTGGCATCCGCTTATCGTTAAACAGAAGGTTTCGAAAATTCCTTTATGCATTAACCTCTAACTTTCTCCTTCCCTCATATCTGCTTGTTTCTAACACGAAGTAGGTACGTTGGATTCTTAACCAAGTTTCCTTCTGGGGAACTTGAAAGGACCGCATTCAGATACCTTTTCAGATATTTATCATCATACATGAGAAACTTGGATGAAGTTTGCTAGGAAGAACTAAGCTTATGGTATTTTGGCACAAAGGGTCATGTTTGAAAAACCTGTGGCTATCTTTGGCTATCAAATAGCGTCCGAACATATAACTCCTTCTTCTTCTTTTTAAAGTATTGCGAATTTCGAATATGGAAACATAAGTGATACCATTGTATATAAATCTAATAGTACTCTCATCAGAGGAAATCGACACTAGCGCCTCTATAGAGCAGTGGCCCGATTACTTTATTTTCCTATCATTGACGGCAACCATAGTTTTGCACTTACCACAGACACCAATTACTGTCACTGAGAATAGAAAAAGGCAAGAGAGAACCAAACGAAATAGTAAACACAATGAACCACCCCTATAAGCTACAAATGACAGGATTTGTTATTAGATCTAAAAAAAGAGAAGAACACAGAAGCACTTCTGTTCGCTTCGCATGAATGTACCTGCTGCGTATACTCGTATAGTTGTGTGTGTACGCATAAAGTGCAACACAATTTTCTGGATTGTGCGAACAAATAGATATGAGATAATTTGTGTATCATCTCATCTCGTTTGCATGTACAAATTATTTATTTTCTTCTTTCGATCTTTGCTTGTTGGTGATATTTTTTTGATGTATGTTTTTTATGGATGTTTGTGTGTCACAGAGCTCGTTGCCTAAAAAATTCCTAACTTTAACAATTTTTGGGTTGTCTGATTATTAGGGTAATTGGGCGAAAATATAAATTTTTTGGATGTTTAAAGTAGGTATGCCAATAAAAGGATTTCCACGCCCTTTCCGCTGGAAACTAAGTTGTTCTTGCAATACTAAATATAAAGAGTGGACATAGGCAAAAATTGATTTAAAAGCATTACGGAAGCAAAGTTACCACAAGTGTTTTGCCTTTTATTTTAAAGTAAAGCTATTAATTTACATTTAGAAGTTTCTTATAAGTTTCGCATAATTGAAAAATTGAATATGTTTTAAAGAGTAAAGTAACAATTAGAAAAGACACTGGTGTGCTTGTTTTAATTAAAATACAATTATTATTATTTTAAAGTGCATACGCCCTAAGTTTTAAATAAAAATGCCTGTTAGAGATGCCTACACTCATTGCCTCAGCGTAAAAAAAACGTTTTCCTTATCATTTTTTCAAGTTCCAAATGACCACCGAAAGGAAATTTGGTTAAAACATTCTCGGAACACACATTTTGAAAAAAAAAAAAACTGCCTATTTTTGCGAGAAACATTTTTACCCAAAAGATATAATAACAAAGGGGACACGAAAATGCCTTACTAAAAATGCAAATCCAATGTCAGCTATAGCTGTGTGTAAATGTACTGACACTCTAATTGGTGACCCGTGCTTTGGGGTTATTAATTTTAGGGAAAGTGCAGGTATTTTAAAAGTTGCTACTGTGATAGAAGAAATTCAAAATGATTTACCTCCATTATTAGTAAATAAAACCTCTTCACCAATTACATTTATAAGGGATTATAGTTTACCTCTAAATATTAATGATGGTAATGAGGCCTCTTCCTCGCAGTTTCCATCTCCCCATAGACAAACAAATAACAAAACATTAGAAGCAAATAGCATTAAGACGACTATAGGTATCTCGTTTTTTATTTGATACCCCAAAAAGATTAAAGGAAAATAGAGAATACAATTTGCAAAAGAATCCAAAAGCTCTGATGTAAGCACGTTTGTCAATATGAAACTATTTCACAAGCCTTAGGCACATTTTCACGACGAAGAAAAGGATATTTGCTTAAAATGTTTTTATAAATCTCCATCGCTTTGTACCCATATGCTAGATACGAAATTTTTTCAAATGCACTCCATGTTGTTCTTAACCGGAGGACAGTATGGTGCAATTTTATTAATCTTTTACTGAGAAACATAATTACCCTTTACGTTTAAAGTTTTTCCTCAAAAATTATGAAAAACTGGAAGATTGCAGAAAAACTAGGTTTGTGCGCTTTATTTTTTCGGAATAGGTTAGGTAAACGTAGGCATATAGGTAGATCACAGATTAAGATCACGAAAATCTTCCGGATATCCTCGGATAATTATTAGCTTCCGATTGGGTTGAGCGTTGATAATGACCTATATGAGATTAAATGCAAAAATTATGTCCTGGTACTGGTACATTATGTAGCTACAAAACCAGAAGAATAATAATCTAAGTACATTACATATCCACCTTTCAACAAACGGGCCTATGCAGCAAAACCCAAAGCAAAGAAACGTGGCTTATTTCAAAGAAATAATGAAATGTAGCAACGTTTCGGAAATGTACCAATCACCATTTCGGCGAAAAATATAGAAAAATGAAAGATATCTCATCTTGTCTTGCCAACCTACAGCTGCAGCCAACCATTAACCAACACAATCACGATCATATCTCATAAACCTCACGGGTGTGACGAACGATTCTGTTCCAGTCACATCACATATCACAGAGACACAGACCCACAAAGGAACCCAAAACAAGTAGGCACGCGTACGACACGACACACGAGGTACCACGACAAGAGTGTATGTGTGTTTTTTTTGTCGTTCTCCGTCCTTTCGCTCACTCAAAACAATTCTTCTCTGAGAAAAGGTTATTCTTTTGCTAACCATGCGACCATACGCCCTCTACAGAGCAGAGGCCCAAATAAAAAAATTCGTCTGATGAGAGTACTATTAGATTTATATACAATGGTGATACCCACCATCAGCGTTGCCGCTGAAAATTTTCAAAAAGGGGACAAAAAAAGGGGCCCGAGCCGAAAAAAGGGGACTCTACTCAAAATAATAAAGAACCATTCACATGAGCGCGAACTGCGAATAGGCGAACTGCGAACAAATCAATTTATCTGTGTTTGTAAAATGAAAATTGCTATTTTTTTTACCACAAAAGCATTATATTCAATTATTATAACACCTCATCTAAAAAAAACCGAGACTTGATTGATTGAAATAACGAAATTTACAATTACAGCAATTCTCCCGCGAATTGAAAATTCTTGCCGCGAACTGTCACACTTTATTCACAATCCACATAAAACAGTCGCGATCCACAAACCTGCGAATGAAAAATTCGCTCGAACTTAACCTTCAACAATACAAATGATTCGCGGGTACCTGCGACTAAAAAAAAGTTTTCATGTGAATGAAATGCCAGAATCTACGAATATTCGCCAGTTCGTGGTTCGCAATTCGCTCTCATGTGAATGGTCCTTAAGATAGCAAAAAAAAAAAAAAGAAGGAAACAGAGCAAAAAAGGCATTTATTTTTACCAAAAAAAATATTTATTTATTTCGAAACACTTTTTTTCATATGTTTACGTCCTTTTTCGTTCAATAAATAATAAAATCTTAATTAAAATAAAAAGGGGCCATTTTGATCATTTTTCAAAAAGTTGGGGCCAAGGGTCCCGAAGCTCAAAAAGGGGCCAAACGTCAACTCTGCCCACCATACCTACATGTTTGAATTTAAGGCACTTTACATGTATCACCTGATATTTCCAGATGATGCAAACGAATGAATACAAATTGACTAGTTTGCTGGGTGGTATCTACTTATTTTAAGCAGCAAGTATATGTTAGGTAGTTTACGCTCTATCGGTCCTAGATCGTCTTTATATGTAAGAGGGGGCAACATTAGCCAATCACACACATGCTGGAAAACATGGCCTTGAATAATCGAATGTTTTAATACAATAAACCCCATTTTGGACTCTATATATTTCTGTAATATAGATCCCTTTAACGTTTTACAAAGCAAATCAATCTTTACGAATGAAGTGTCAAAAGAGAGGGATTGTCCCTGAGCAAAATATTATTCACTTAACTATTTACTATTCACAAGACATTAAGACAATTTAGGATGCACTGCAACAAAAGTACACCTGATGGATTGAGTATACCATTATTTTATTTAAAAAACATCATTTGGTTGTGTGACGCTATAGGTATTTCTCTCGTGGTTCATATTCAATTTCAGCTGATAACCTGCTGTTAACATAAACCACATGACTAACAATTACGGTTACTCTGCTGAGTAATAGACCAACTTTATTCTCCATCTCTCACTTTCGCTACGACGAAATAAATAGTTATCCAACAATAACATGTAAATAAAAATAACCAAGCGGTTCCCTGATGGAGAACGAACATTTTATTGGAATACTTTGCATCATATACAATTCACTTACATTTATATAATTATAATATTAAGTTACAATTTTTCACATAAATGAACTTACTAGGTTTGCTTTCATAATAATAATGTTCTTTACTGTTATCTTCTAACAAAAACACACGACAGAGAGAACAACATCTGTGTCTTTAGTATTTCTTGTTTTCATTTCCACTAATAAAGATAATACCGAATATATACTTGAGGAAAATAATATATGTTTTGCAAAAGAACAAAACCAAAATAGTACTACACTAGTTTTATTTAAACAAATAGGTACAACAAAAACAAAACGAAAGAGAAAAATAAAAGTATAAAACTGCAAGTTAACCGTATGATACAGTGAACAGAACATGATTTATACGGACGAGTCTTTAGTTGTTCTTGGCGAATAAATCAATTTTTAGAGAACGGAATGAATATGCATTTTACAATTTTTTCATGTCACACATTTATATAATTAATATATTTAAGGTTCTTATAATATGTACACAGAAAGATATTCATTGACTTCATTTGTTGAACGAATATTTTCTCGTTTTTTTTTATTTTTTTTTGGCGAAAGATAATAACTTTTAACGTGAAGAGAAATGAGGAAAGAAATATGGAAAACAAAAATAAAACTTTACTCCTTGTCACCCATTTTCACTTTGGAAGTCATGTAGATTCCAACAATGAGTCCGAACAAGCCTATGGCTGAGCCAAAGATCTCGACAATCAGAATCTTCACAAACAATGCAGAGTTGGCTGCATCAGCAAGGGCAGCGCCAGAGCCGACAACACCTACAGCAATACCGCAGAACAGATTTACCAAACCAACGGCAAGACCAGCTCCAAACATCACATAACCAGCTGTCCAGTTGTTGTTCATCACAGTTTGGCTCTGAAGGGCAATGGACGACTGGTATTGATCTAATAGACCCGACAGGACAATAGCCGTGATAAGGCCGTAGATGGCGACAGCTTCACAGAAGATAACCGAGATAAGATTTTTCGTCTTGATGCGAGGAGCCTTGACACCAGCACCTACAATACTTGTACCAGTGGTGTGTATGCCCAGGGCGGCACCAACCACAGATAGAGATACTGCCAATCCAATTCCGAGACATGCCCACATATAGGGGGAGGTTGAGCCCAGGAACCAGCCGACACTTACACGTTCGCCCTTGCCCGTAAGGACATGATAAAGGATGAGAACGGTGGCAGCGGAAACAAACAGATAGGCAAATGTTTGTCCAACTACGCTTCTAATTGAGGCCATTATGATTGTGCTATAATGTGGGCGGATGGAAATTTTCAAATTAGTAGATTTAATTTGGAGTAATATTCACTGGAAAATTTGCACTTACAAAATCTGAAAAGAATTCTTGTGACAGGTGATCCCGATCGAAAAACTTTCTGCCTATCACATGACAGATTCACGATAGCAGCGGGCTCAAGTGGAGGGTGAAGGAAGCTAGTTGATTAGGTAAATTTTGGTTTGTAGTGTATCGAGCAGGTATGTGATTGAGGCAGTTGATTTCCTTTTTTTGCTTTGATTTGCGTCTTATTTTATAAGAATGGTAATCACGAAAAAATTAGCACCTACAGAAGAAAAAGAAGTAGGTAACTTTCAGTAATAATGAGAAATATTTTTTCCCGTTTTCTGCTAGCTAAGCTTCTTAAGATATCAAGAACGGAATGTATTAAGTGGAATTTTAGTAGTCATCAAATAAATTAACACAGAATTGTGATATTAAGGCTGGTACGCTGATCGAGTGAAGTGAAATTTTCACTCCTCTCCAAAAAGTTCTGTGAAATAGAGAGTGAAATATTTTGTTGGAGATTTTAGTTGGAGAAATTTATGCAGGGTGACTGCGAGTTAAAAAAAATTTGTTTGTGGCAGTTCAAGAAAACAGCTGGAAGAAACAAATTGGAAACTTCACTTTTTGTGAATCATGTGATACCTACAGTAAAATGTATTGACCTATTGGAAGACATTCATCCGTGATCGAACACAACAACAATAAGTTATTGCCATAAAACCAAATTCTGCAACCAGTATGGACCTACGGGCACCAGTTGTGGCCTTGTGGGTATGACCGCTCCAAACGTATTTCTAAAAAATTAAGGTCTTTCAAAAATATTACAAAGGAACAAAGTCATATTCAATGCACAACGATGATCTAGATATTGAATCAGTATAGAAAGAAGTCGAACAAGTTCCTTAAATGCACTACGCTTCTCAACCATGTTAGCTTATAGAAACAACCGAATTTATAAATACAGGCAGTGTAATCAGGAGATTAAGGCGGACATGTTGATCTATAAAAATTAGCTAAGTCAATATATTTTCTAACAAAAAAGTTCAGAAATTCTACAAACGAGGGATCTTTCGATAAGTCGAACGGCTAGGCGCACGCGCAATCACATTCGGTTGGCAAAAGTCAGTGCTCTCGGGAGGTGTTTGTCGAAGCATCTCTCGCGTACCTACTATAGCTCTCGAAACTCGAATGACTTTCGATGATTTTCCCTTCCAGCGAACCTCCAAACACACAAAAAAAAATGTTTCGCATTTTGATCATATGCCAATTTCAATAGTTTTCAATTTGGCAAATAATGTCTGATTTGTAAAATAAAAAGGACAGTCGTCAAATTTAAACAATTATTTCCCTATATAATGCTCAAAAAATAGCTTAAAAGTGTAAATTTGTTACCCTACCCAATAATCAGACGTGTTTCAAAGAATTTGTCGGTAAAGCAAGCCAAAGCCAAAAATATCTCTAACACACAATTCCAACAACAATGACTTTTTTTAAACCAATTTCATGAAATGTATTGCTCAGCTCATTTCATGGTATCGAGTTTGACACTTGAATGGTCGCTTATCGCTGAAACCAGGCTGAAACTACTACGTATTTGATATATGAAATGCCCACCTTACATTTTATTGCATACTGTCGTTCTTGCAATGCAATCAAATTTTACAGTTTGCTGGTGGAGACACCGTGTAGAGTAGGATTTTCAGCACGCAATTACAATAATTCAGAACTCACAGTCACAGTAATCCCACTGTACTTTGCTTTGCAAAGACCAAAACTCAAAAAAACTCTCCTAACATGAGGTGTGTTTCTTGAGCTTATAACCAAAACATTTTTCATATGTCAAACCTTAAAATCTGCTTTAAATGTGTTACCTATGTTACGTTTTTATAGACAACAAGTCTGCGAAAAATAGATAAAAATTTATGTCGTTTTCCATTGGGACAGAAAAAGCACATTTTTTGAGAGTCAGAGCAGTTTTTTTACTCTCAAAATCAGCTGGCAGTCAGATTACATGTTCCATTGGCCGCGAGATTCGCACCTACTTACACTAACATCAAAACATTTGTCTTTTGTCAAACTTTAAAGTGTGTTATTAATTACTAATTTGAAGGCAAGTCTGTGAAAAATAGAAAAAAAATACATTTGGCTGCCGCAATGGATATCAACATAAATTGAGTGGATTTCTATAAGCATAAATTGCAACTTAAGAACAACTGACTTTTCAAACACTCACTACCACAAATGCGAAGGAAGAAAAATCTCGTTTTATGTTCCATTGGGCACGAAAAATCTGAAATCTGACAGCAAAATCCGAAAATCCCAATGGAAAACGACATTACTTTTAAATGACCGTTCAGCGACAATCAAGATTTTTGAAATGGTTTTGAATGCTTTCAATGCCAATGGAAATGTCACTGCCACTGGAAAAATGACTTCCATTTGATTCCGTCAAATCTCTTTTGTTTTGGTATACGATTATTATTTATTATTCTTCTAAACAAAACAACCACATAATTAATGCTGTTGTAATTTTTCTAATTTCATTGTGAATTGAGCAAAACTAACATGGACAGTATAAAAGGTAATACACTTCACATATATAACTCATCTAACTAGCTCACATCAGTCCCATTTCCCAATGTCCGGCAGCACCAGCTTCAAAGCGATCGCCTACAAAAATTATCACTGATGTATCCAAAGCCAAACCCAAACCGTATAATATTGTCACAGTGGGAAATAAGTCAGCTATCCCGAACGAAACCGCGACTTCGAACATTGTACACTCGAACACATCCTCTTGTGCATCGTCTGAAGCCAAGCCATGTTCTTCAGCATCAGTTATCCTAAACGCCATTGATGAATTGCGTGTGTTAATAGCATCAAATATTAGTGAAACGGAGTATCTTCGGAACGAAATTCGGTCGCTTAAAAGCTCAAATTTAGGCGACAAATCTGTAACTCCAAGTTTTCCACCACTCAAGGAACTTCCTTGCAGTACTGTCGAGGATTTTAACCTCTTTGAAGCCAAAATTAGAGATGACTCCAAGGTGTTGAAGTCCTTGGTAATTTGCATAGATCCTTATGTTTTTTTTGTTATGTTACCGATTGTAATGTGAACATAGGAATACTCCCTGGCCAGAGAAACCGATCAGTCTTTAAAAAAATATATTCGCGCCTGCCTTAAGTCAATTTTGACAGACTCTGTAGCAAAGGAATATACATGGCATGGCAAGAATCAGAACATACCAGTTCAAGACTTTCGCGTAATATTTGTAGTAGAAGGTATTGTAGAACTGCAGGAGATTTATGATGTTGAATCAAAAAATTTTTATTATTTATTACAGAATGTGCAAGAAAGAAGTTTCCATCAGCAAAGACAGTGGATATCATCAAAGTTATTAAAACTTGGTTCCTTTATGCGAAAGACCGCTTGCGAAAGGCGGGCCTCGAATGAGGTTCCACCTTGTGTTCGTATGTATAGTTGTATGTGATGTATAATAGTTTTTATTTTTATTCAAAGTACTCAGTAAGTGTATAATATGATGTTCAGCTAGTAAGTTGTTAAGTAAAATTAAAGGTGACTTCCAAAGCCGAAGATCTACCATATCTACTGCAATTTAAATCAGTCTAGGTACATGTCTGAAAGAAGTCTTCGCATCTATTAAGTGGGTGCGGTAACTTAATGGAAACCAATTTACTTAAAGAGGCCTGATGCCCGACCCTGCCAAAGGCCTTTGTCTTTAAACGGAGCAATATGCGACTTTTGGCTGAGTCCTTAGCTTGTTTCCAAATTTGATGTCGTTAAGTTAATCTCTATGCAGTCATATAACAGATATCGGATAAACGATCCGTTGCCATCCATTAGCGAAATGAAAACAAATAAACATCTCTCTCACTGGTGACAATCGAAAAAAAAAAAATCTCCGTGTTTATTTCTAACTACGTACAATTCTATGGTTTGCTTGTTTTGATTTTATTTATTCAGTTTTGTTGTAAAATGAAGCAGGTCGCAGCGACTGAAGTGAGGTTTTACAAGGCACACGATCTACGCAATTAAGTTCAGTCGCCTTCGGTGTCGTCATCGTCATCATAATCGAAATCGCCATAGTATCTGTTGGAGACTGTTAACTGCAATTGAAAGAATATGAATGGTGTGTTGTTTTTACTTCAATGCATTTGTATAGTTGACGTACTTTTTGGTAGAAGCCCTTCCAGGCGGCAAACGTTCCCATGACAACTAGAGCCACAATGCCCGCAATGATCTTTGTCTTTTTCTCCGTTTCCAGGAAATCACGTTCCGTGGGAGTAAGCATTGGATCGTTGGTAGTTGATTTGGCTGCTTTTGCCGAGTTGAAGGTTTCCTGTTTAAAGACGTCTTTTGATATTCGATTGATGAAATTCACCAAATTCTGGCAGCTCTTGATGTGATACTGTAGTGGATTATTTGGCAGAGAAATGCTGTACAACACCGAAAGGTACGAATAGACTATTGCATCGAATTCACTGTAGAAATCTCCGAAGAACCAGACTTTCTTGCCCAGTTTCTTGGCAAGCATATTAACGCACTTTTTCGCATTGGCAACGAGCTGTAAAGATATTATATTTCTGTTAGGTTTTTTTTTGCACACTCGAAGACCTAAGAGGTCCATTGTGAATCCACCGTTATTACTGAGACTAATTGACCAAAAACCCCTCAAGATACTGAGGGTCTTGTGAGTCCGTTGGATTTCCTAACGAGTTAAGGGAGATATCATACAGGAGTCTGATATATTTATCGTGAGTGCGATAAACCTGCCTCTCCTACAATGAAGTATTGATTTGTTTGCTTTTCTCATTTTATTTCCGAACATATTAATTCGATCAGACATGACAACTTGTCAACGGAAGATTAGTACTGAGCTAGAATTTGGACCAATCTTGTAAAAAATGTATACGATGGCATCATTATGATTTCAACTGCACCACCACATTTCCATTTGTCCAAATAGATTCAACTAGTGTTACTTTATGGAACAGAACATACGTCTACAAGTCGACTTTGTGCATAGCAAATAAGTTCAGATCAAGCAGCCTTAGTACCTATGTTCCTAATCGATAATACTTACATAATCTGTTTCATGTGTTTCAACCTTGTCGTGCAAATCGAATCCGCCCAAAATGCTAACAATACTGTGCGCCTCTCTATGATAAGTTCCAGGGAAGTAAAAATTAAATGGAAAAGGTGTCCTCTTCGCGTACAGGGCACGCGTATGATCAATATTGTTTGTCTCGCCAAACATAAAATAATTGAAGTACGCATGCAAATTATTGAAAACTAAATTTGTGTATGCGACGGAAAGGAATTTCTGTTTGGGTGTTAAATTGGCATCGACTGGGTAGCCCTGTTTTAAAGGAAAACAAATAATATAATCATTGTGACTATTTATAGATGACAATGTTGTTGAACCTCTTTGTCAAGCAGATCTTTTATTTGCCGGTATCCGACGAATTTTTTGTTTCCTATCTGCAGATAGGGTAATTTCCCACCCCCAGACCGTAATGGATTGCTGTTGGTCTCGATTTTGACCGGGCATCGTGTGAACTTTATTAAGCACTGGAATGGGTTAAGAGATAACCGATTAGTGATGCAACTTTTTGGATGATTTGAAGAAACTTACCAGTGCTCGTAGGCATTCGAAATCAACCGATGGAAGACCCCATTCACCCTTGTAAACGTAGAGTATGGCTCCTAAGCGCATTTTTGGGCTTTACTTTTCGACTAGAAGACGTGTAGTAACTATGCAAATATTGCTTCTTTTATTGAATACACAATTTCATTTTCACAGTAATGGGTTTTGGATTTGCATGGGAAGACTATTTTGGAGGTTATAGCTTTTGTCAGAATCAGCTGTCGGTTGACATTTAACATAGAAAATAAAGTCTACTATGATTTTTGTTCGTTCAATTATTTTCTACCTAAATGCGAGCTTACATTAGGCATAGTTAATCTTCGTTATATAACCATCCTATTAATAAACAGTTAAGCCCGTATGACACTACATTTTATTTTGCATTTTTCAGACTTTTAAAATGAAACTAGAGCAGTACGAAAAATGACAACGAAAATTCACGGAAGGAGTGAGGGCTTTAAGGGCTTTCATTGTTCACAACTATGATAATCAAGCAAAACAAACATTTTTTTCCGCTTCTTCTCCTTCCTTCTCTTGATTAATACAACTTTGAAGACGTGTGTAGATAAGTATGGTGAGCAATGTAGATACCTACCTTATGTCAGATTAGATTAGCGTGATAGAAGTACATTTTTCCATGCAAAGAAACACATCTTTTTATAAAAAAAAAATACTAAACCTTATCCATCCTTCGTCATATTCTTGCTTCAAAAAACAACTGAAAATATAGAATCTTATAATGCAGTAGTTGTACAAGAAATAGATTACAGTGACATACCAAAGATAAACACACTAATGATAACAAGTATTAAGCTTTTCATACAGAGCCGAAAACCGGTTTTTCGTGAAAACTCTCGAAAACTTCTACCAAAACAGAATTTTTCCATACATATATTTCAGTTTTCAAAACGAGTCGTTTAAAGCTGGTTTTGGGCTTGGTGTGAAAAGCTTAAGGGCTTTCATTGTTCACATAACTATAATAATCAAGCAAAGCAAACATTTTTGTCCGCTTATACATGTGAGCAAAAGAAAATTTCTTGTACACTGCATTTTTTAGTGTGTTGGCAATGCCGCCAAACGATACTCGCACAGCAGAAAAAGCGCCGCCATTTAATCCAATTGAATGAGGCAGAAAAAATTAATAAGAACGCAACAAACACGCACTCAAGAAGGAGAAAAACTAAAAGTAAAAATATTATTTCAGTAAATTCATTATACCTTTTTTTATGCATTATATTCCTTCCTTTGCAGGAAATTTGTAATTCTTCCTACCCTTTGATTTAAAATAAATGAATTGGGAAATTGACAAATTGAATAAACTTCTTTGAGAGTGATAAATACATAGGTTGCTTAGAAGCAACAAATTTACAAATTTCTTTTACTACTAAAGAAAAAGCAACATGTCTCAACTAGGAGAAACACCCCAAAGCAGGCCACGCAGGAGTCGCCGACTAGAACAAAGGAACCGCATTATCGACATGAATGCCTGCAGCTGCACAGTTTGTCGAAAGCCAGATAGTGGCAATATGGTGCAATGTGACCAATGCAATATGTGGTATCATTTTGCATGTGTAAATGTTAGCTCTGCCGTTGAGTCTGAAGACTGGATCTGTGGCAACTGTGAACGGACAAATGCCGTAAGTCAACAATCGCCAAAGAAGACCCATTCCAAGAAGACAAAATCAACTGCACGTTCATCACACGCCAGGTTGGAACTTCAGAAATTGGAAGAATCAAGGACCTTACAACTTAAACGCGATGAAGAGGCAAGATTCTTACAGGCGCAACGCGACGAAGAGGTAAGGAAGCGCGATGAAAAACAGTGTCAACTGCAAGCAAAACGTGACGAGGAATATTTAAAGCAAAAGTATGCAGTTCTGGAAGACCAAGAAGATTTGGAATCTTGCTCTGAGGAAAGCTGTCACCAGCAGGTTAGTGAATGGATAGTGAAGAGCCGTACCCAACAGGTATATGAAGCGGAACAGCAACAAGTATATGCAGCCTACAATACGGCAACCGCACTAAAGGCAAATATACCCAATTACCATACGGAGGCAGTAGCTCACATTTCACAATCAAATGCACAACCGATTCCACAACCGACTATACCGAATCTGGCTTACTTAGGCACAACTGTCTCGAACCCACAGTGTAAAAGCAAACCATTTCCGAACGATTGCGATGCCTTTAAGCCGCATGTCAATAAGATCCAAAATGAAGACAACAAGGGCTTAGGCAATGCTGTCCAAACAAATACTTACCAATCGGAAATTACACCTTTAACCAATCGTCAGCTGGCGGCCCGTCAATCAGTTTCCAAGGAACTTCCATTCTTTCATGGAAATAGCGAGGAATGGCCGCTCTTCGTTAGCGTCTTTGAAGGAAGCACTCAAATGTGTGGTCTCTCGAATGACGAGAATTTGCTGAGATTGCAAAAATGCTTAAAGGGACGAGCACTCGAGGCAGTACGCAGCAGGCTATTGTTACCATCGAACGTCCCAAGCATAATGTCTACATTGCGCATGTTATACGGACGCCCCGATATGATAATCCAAACACTTTTACAAAAGATTCGTGCAGAGCCAATGCCTCGTGTAGAAAAGTTGGAATCAGTGATTGCATTTGCACTTGCGGTGCAGAATTTGCACTCTACAATGGAGGCTTGTCAACAATACGATCATTTAGCTAATCCGATGCTTTTACAAGAACTCGTCGACAAATTGCCTGCACAGTTGAAAATTAACTGGGCCGACCACAAGAAAGGTTTATCCAGTGTGAATTTTTCAGTGTTCAACGAGTGGTTGTATCAGTTGGCAGAGACTTTAAGTGGCGTCATGCCTACTGCCATTTTTTGTGCTGAGAACAAAATAGACAAACGAAAAAATGAGAAGGGTCATGTACATGCACACGCTGAAGAAGGTCAAGACGTACCATCAACCAGAAATCGGCAGTGCCCAATCTGCAAGCAATCTTGTAACTCAGTGGAGAACTGTAGACAATTTCGAAACATGAATCGTAATGAAAGATGGGATGCAGTTAAGCAGCATCGACTTTGTCGCAAGTGCCTCACTTCACACTTTAGAACCCCATGTCGTGTAAATAGCTTATGCGGAATCAGTGGTTGTACGTACAGGCATCACCATCTCTTGCACAAGACCAACAATGAACTGAATGCAGCAGCGGCACCATTTAGACCGCCCCCTAACCAGATTGCCCGTACGGAACCTTCACAAATACATGAAGCTGAGGTTGTGAGAGGCATTGAACATAATTGCAATTGCACACACGGATCATCCCAGGCAATCAAATATCGTGTTGTACCTGTTATTCTACATAGCAACGACGTAAAATTAGCTACATATGCATTTTTAGATGACGGGTCATCACTTACGATGATGGAAAGTTCACTTGCAGCTGAGTTAAAATTGAAAGGCGAACCCAAGCCACTTCACCTTAGGTGGACTGGGAATGCGGAGCGATACGAACACGACTCGCAAATAGTATCAGTCGAGATTTCAAGCAGTATCAATCCAAATAAGAGGTACCCAGTTCCAGTCGTCAGAACAGTGAAGTCGTTAAACCTTCCCCAACAGTCGCTAGATGTCAAAGAAATGAGTGCTAAGTATCCTCACCTGCGGAGCTACCCCATTGAATCATACGAGCAAGCAGTTCCTCGAATACTTATTGGACTTGACAACTTGAATCTCGCGATTCCGCTCAAAGTTATTGAAGGGGCAGAAGGTGATCCCGTAGCAACAAAAACACGTTTGGGCTGGGTTGCTTATGGACCATCATCATACGAGACAAAAGATCCAGGAGAATCATTCGGCACTCAGACCTTTCACAATTGTTACGAATGTGGATGTAGCAAAGGCAATGACAATGAATTGCATACCTTAATGAAAGACTATTTCTCTTTGGACAGCCTAGGAGTAATCAATCCGGTCAAGTTGGTCAAATCGGCAGAGGAGGAACGCGCATGTGAGATCCTAGAAACACAAACTATCAGGATAGGAAATCGTTTCCAGACTAGCTTACTTTGGAAATATGACGACGTTCAACTACCTAATAATCTTCCAATGGCTATGCGTAGGTACGACTGCTTACGAAAAAAACTGACTCGCGAAAGAGAATTAGCTGGAAACCTTAAAGGTCAATTCGAAGATTACTTGGTAAAAGGCTATATTCGTAAGTTGTCCGAAGAAGAAATAAATTTAAATCATCCTCGCAAATGGTACCTTCCAATATTTGCTGTCACAAATCAAAATAAGCCGGGAAAAATAAGAATTGTCTGGGATGCTGCTGCTAAAACAAACGGAATATCTTTAAATTCAACTCTGCTTAAAGGGCCTGATCAGCTTGTTTCGCTTCTCTCCGTTCTGTACCGATTCCAGGAAAGACGAATCGCTATATGCGCCGACATTCGCGAGATGTTCCACCGAATTTTGGTAAAGAGTGAGGACCAACAAGCTCAGCGTTTTCTTTGGAGTCAAGACCTCAGTGAAGTACCAGATATCTACGTGATGGGTGTTTTAACGTTTGGAGCCACTTGCTCCCCAAGCTGTGCCCAATTTGCAAAAAATAAAAATGCACAAGAATTCGCCGCGGAGTATCCTAGAGCTGTCACCTCAATTCTTCAAAGTCACTATGTGGATGACCTACTTGACAGCGTAGACACCGAGGAGGAAGCAGTTAAACTCGCCCAAGAAGTCAAGCTAATTCATAAAAATGGCGGATTTGAGATCCGCAACTGGATATCCAATTCCTCCAAAGTCATCGAAGCTCTCGGGGAAAAACGTCCGGATGAGAAACGAGCTCTGAGCACCAGTCCAGACGATTCTGCAGAAAAGGTTTTGGGGATGTGGTGGTGCACTTCGTCCGACAGCTTTACGTTTGCACTATCATCAAAAGCATCCATGAATGAGCTGTTAACTGGAGACATTCAACCCACTAAAAGGCAGGTCTTGCGTGTGCTGATGACAATATTCGATCCTCTTGGGCTGATTGCGAATTTTTTGGTCTATATTAAAATTCTCATGCAGGAAATATGGCGATCTAAATTGGAATGGGATGAGCAGATTACGACCGAACTGTACGAAAAGTGGCGTTTATGGGTAAAACACCTGAGGAATATCAACCAAGTACAAATTCGACGATGCTATGGTAATAAAATCAAATTTGGTGGACACGATACGGCGCAATTACATGTGTTCGTGGACGCAAGCATTAATGCTTATGCCGCCGTCGCTTTCATCAGGATCACCAAAGGAGACCATATTGAATGCAGAATAATAGCAGCAAAAACTCGTGTCGCACCCATTTCCTTGATTTCAATTCCTCGCCTTGAGCTTGAAGCAGCAAGACTTGGAGTAAGATTGGCAAGTAGTATTAAAGTGGGCCATACTATACAATTCAACGACGAATTTTACTGGTCGGATTCTAAGACGGTCCTTTCATGGATTCAATCTGATAGCCGAAAATATCGCCAATTTGTCGGTTTTAGAGTTAGTGAGATCCTGGAAATGACCAAAATGAATCAGTGGCGATACGTTCCAACAAAGCTGAATGTCGCCGATGACGCAACAAAATGGCAAAAAGTTCCGGACTTCGCTCCTTCCAACCGTTGGTATGTGGGTCCGTCATTTCTTATGGAGTCTGAAGAAAAGTGGCCGCCAATGCTGAAAGATCTACATCAAACTTCAGAAGAACTCAAACCCTCCATCTTATTCCATCACTTGGTAAGGAATGCTACTTTATTGGAACCTGAACGTTTCTCTAACTGGAACCGCCTCCTTCGCACACAACTAGCTGTTTCCCGTTTTGTTTATAACATCAGCGCCAAACGCAAAGGCATCTCAAGACGGAGCGAGGGATATTTCACCAAAGAAGAATATTTGGAGGCGGGAAATAGCTTATACAGACATGCACAATACGATTCATATCGAGACGAGATAGCAGATTTGAGATACAACAGCGATTTACCTGTAGGCGAAAGAAAAACATTAGATAAATCAAGTACGATTCGGCAGCTTTCACCTTACCTAGATCATGATGAGGTCTTGCGAATTCGTGGACGGATCGATGCAGCTACTGGGGCAAGCAGCTATTTATGTAAGACGACCGATAATATTACCCAAAGGACATTGTATTACAGGACTGGTAATAAAGCACTATCACGAGATGTATCACCACTGCAACCACGAGACTGTGATTAACGAGATCCGTCAAAAATTTTGGATTCCGAATTTGCGAGTTGCAGTCAAATCCGAGCGTAGGAAGTGTCAGTATTGCAAAAACCAACTAGCTGCACCCCAACCACCAGAAATGGGCGATCTTCCTTCAGCGCGACTGTCATCATTCACTCGTGCATTTACATATATCGGCATCGACTATTTTGGTCCAATGAGTGTCACTATTGGAAGACGCACCGAGAAGCGCTGGGGTGTTCTAATAACGTGCATGACAACCCGTGCGGTACACATTGAAGTGGCCAATAGCCTGACATCCGATTCTTGTATTCTTGCCATCAGACGTTTTATCGCCAGACGTGGAATTCCATGCGAAATTCGATGCGACAATGGTACCAATTTTCATGGGGCAGAAAGAGAACTTCGCGAAGTACTGACACCACAGTTGCAAACGACACTGGCAAACGAATTCTCAAGCCCAATTACGAAATGGGTTTTTAATCCACCGGCCTCACCGCACATGGGCGGCAGTTGGGAGCGACTCGTGCAATCTGTGAAGAAGATACTATACCGGACGCTTCCAACGCGTAATCCTTCCGACGAGTTGCTCCATAGCATGTTAGTGGAGGTAGAGCGCATAATCAACTGCCGACCACTTACATACATATCAGTCGAAAGTAATGATGATGAAGTGCTGACCCCCAACCACTTTCTGTTGGGTTCATCCAACGGAGAAAAGCCTGACGGAATCGAGTGTGATGATGGCATCATACTCAAAAAGAACTGGTTAAAGTCGCAACAATTCGCCAACATATTTTGGAAACGCTGGATAAGGGAGTATCTTCCTCACTTAACTCGACGAACCAAGTGGTACCAGCCGGTGAAACCAATTGAAATAGGTGACATAGTAATAATTGTTGATGACGCCAGCCCGAGAAATACATGGCCCAAAGGTAGAGTTATAAGTACAACTTGCGGTAAGGATGGACAGGTTCGACGAGCAACTGTCCAAACTGCGACATCTATTTACGAGCGGCCAGCAGTAAAATTGGCTGTTCTCGACGTTAGAAGGTAAGTCGACCCGCTTAACCGAGAGTCGTCATACCGGAGGGGAGATTGTTGGCAATGCCGCCAAACGATACTCGCACAGCAGAAAAAGCGCCGCCATTTAATCCAATTGAATGAGGCAGAAAAAATTAATAAGAACGCAACAAACACGCACTCAAGAAGGAGAAAAACTAAAAGTAAAAATATTATTTCAGTAAATTCATTATACCTTTTTTTATGCATTATATTCCTTCCTTTGCAGGAAATTTGTAATTCTTCCTACCCTTTGATTTAAAATAAATGAATTGGGAAATTGACAAATTGAATAAACTTCTTTGAGAGTGATAAATACATAGGTTGCTTAGAAGCAACAAGTGACTGCGGTGCTATCGACACGTCTTTCGGGACACGGCTACGTAACGAAATGTCTAAGTTTATTCGCGTAAAGTAGGAGTATATTGCTCGCTAAAGTAGGAGTATATCGTTCGCTTCGCAATCAAAAAGGACTCTAAGCTCAGGATTAGATCCTGTACGTTTTAAGGCCTAACTATTTTTAATGAAAATACCATTACGTTACGTTAAATACGCCAGAAGACAGACAAACGTCAGTCAGTACAAAAATAACGTGAGAATAGTCACTTCGACTTTAGTCCTGTTAGAAATCTTCAATAAACAAATTTCCTTTTTAAACATTTATAACAAAAACTCTGTATTTATTTCTTTCTTTCTTTTTACTTTTCCCGATGCTAATCCGAATATGCTCTTTTTACGTTGTCTGTCTCGTTCTCCTTTTTCACTCTAACAGTCCTTGTCGGGAAAACACACGAAAACTTCATCGAAAGCAGTTTTCCCATACATATTTCAGTTTTCAAAACGAGTCGCTTGCACTCGTTTTCCACGAAAACAGCACGAAAACAACTTCCTCCACCTTTTGCAATATCCAGCAAACTCAGCAAAATGGCCGAACAAATGCCACAACTCACAAATAAAAATCATTTTCCACAATTAATTGATGGGCTAATATTATTTTGAAATGCACTAAATTCATTTTGTTTTTTAATTAATGCGATCAAAATTTGTAACCACAAAAGTTTGCACCTTTATAAATGTAGAGCTGAAACTAAAAATACTTGTTGGTAAGGCCCATGAGGTACAGCTTTCCTTTGCTGATATAGGTAAAAGAAAAAAAAAAATATTATATCTAGGTACCTACATTAGTTATTACAGCAAAATGTTCCGAAAAGCCTGCTCGGATTCTCAGCCGGACATACCTTTTAAGAAATGTACCAAACAAATTTCCCACCGCCTTTCCAGAACAATTTTCTAACCAAAACCGAACACACCCAGTAATATCCCAAAATTCCTATACAAACACTACCAAACAATCCCAACAACACCAAACTGACACCACTTATTTGTGTAATGAAAATAAAAAAAAAGACGATTTTGTCAAAATGGCGGCAAGTAATGTGTAAGGTGTTTTCTTCGACAAATGAATTTTTTCAAGTAAAAGTGACAATATATGTGAATTTGTAGCAAAATAATTGCAATAAATAGTTAAACTATAATTTGCACTAACAGTGATGTGTAGAGAGTGTAATTTATTCCTAAAAATCGAGTAGAAAAGTGGTTAAAAAAGAAAAAAAATATTTAACTCGTCTCCCGTGTGTGTTGTGTGTAGAGTTTTGTAAAAGTCGAAACGCAAGTGTTATAAGTACTCCTCCTCGTTTCCATCGTCGTCGTCGTGGTTTTTGTGTAATCGTACAGAAAAGTGAAGAAAAATTTCAAATTCCCCCAAAAAAAAAAAAAAGAAGAAATTGTGTACACGAACGGGAGTCTCATCTGAATTCGTCTTTGAAAGTTTCCAGCACATCCAATTGAAGGAGCACCCGTTGGACGCACTCTTGGATATTGCATAAAATCCCTCGAAGGTGAGTTATTTTCGCAAGTTTTTCCTCCTCTAGTGGTTGGTGTGTGCATTAAATTATTGAAATACATGGGCGCACCTATTTTTTTTCCACTCGCTCTAAACGAACTCAAACAATTTTCGTTCGATGTCGCACGGAGCTCTCATTTTTGACCAGAATCATTTTGCAAAAATTTTACCAGCAATTTCTGGATTTATTTTTAAATACACTTTCGGACCACACTACCTATTAGGCGCCCCAGCGGTTGTGGTGGTGGTGTATGCATTTTGTTTTTGTATTTTTTGGGTCATGGCTGTGTGCTGGCTAGTGGACCGCTGCTGTGCCTGGCTACGCTGAATTCAAGTGAGTGAACGTGTGTACTGAATTGGGAAAGGTGGATGGGGACGGGGAGGCAGAAGACAAACTGCTGCTTATACGCATTTTCTTTTTGGGGAATTTCTTCACCTTCGCCAAGAAGAAGGTGAAGAAGAAGAAGAGATGCCACAACGTCAAGTAAGATGAATAATTCAGATTACGTTTCCATCGTTGTTTTTTTTTTTAGCGTCGCTTTTGATGCGTTGATTCGCTTTTAAGAAGGAGTAAATACGTATACATGATGCGAAGGAAAATTCTTCGAAGACACAGTAAAGAAAAGTCACGGAACTGGTATCAAGGTCCTTTTGTAAAAGGGGAGTGTCTTCAGAAAGAGAGAGAGAACAGAGATTCTGTGTATGTGTATTTTTCAATATTTTTCCTATGACTGTGCGATTCATTATCCTCGGGGTATGTCCTTGGGCGGAATTTTAGAGGGTAGATTGGATTGGGACGTCTGTAACGGCGACGTAGTACTTGGGAGGAATTTAGATGGGTTGGGGATTAATAGGTTTTCAAAATGGTCCAACATGGATGTAGTTTCCGAATAGTCGGGACGTTAGTAGATGATATAAATTTTATTACGATGGCTTAAATTATACCTCAAGGTCACAGATGACTTGACCATTGAGATAGAGTTATGCTGTTTCAGGGGTCAAAGCATTGATGTGGCCTTGTCCTTTCCAACTTGGGCCAGGGATTTAAGCAACTATTCTTTCGCGCATTACGGCTCAATCGCTGGATGTAGCCGAGTTCATGTAGTAGTAGTCATTCGTCTTTTTCATCGATTGCATCGACATCTGGGTGCAGGTCATTGATGTTCGATTGTCGAAACAACAGAAATTACATCTTGAGGAAAAAACATACAGAAGAGATAACCAGGAAAGCAACGCGTGCTTTAATGATTTGCCGGAGCTAGCTGGCAAATCCTGGGGATGTAGCCCGACCATCCTCAGATGGATGTATATTGCTATTGTGAAACCAATGATCACGTATGGAGCGATTGCATGGGCAAAAAGAAGCAGTCTTTCCACCACAGGGAAGACACTCAATAAAGTGCCAAGACTGGCGTGCCTATGTATTACAGGGGCTATGAGAACTTGCCCAACCGCAGCTATGGAAGTGCTATTGGAATTAACTCCATTGCACCTTATGGTTGAGGAATGTGCAAGTAAAACGATCCTAAGAATGGCCAAGGAATGAATAGGAAGAGGAAAGTGCATCACACTGAGACAGTTTGACGTACTACTCAAAAAACAACCACTATTGGCCTTTCCTAGAGACGACATCATCAAAAGATTTGATTTTCAAAAGAACTTTGTTACTAAGCTCAGCAATAAGAAGAACTGGAGCAATGAATCTACAATTCACAGACTGAGCAATCACACAACAAAGTGGTACACAGATGGGTCGAGAACTGATGAGGAAACTGGGGCGGGAGTTTTTGGGCCCGGAACCAAATATTCCGAACCAATGGGCAAAAGTACCAGCATTTTTCAGGCTGAAATCTATGCCATAGACAGGTGTGTCCCAATTAACCTCGACAGAAACAGAGTCAACTGTGATATAGCTATAATGTCAGACAGCCAAGCTGCTATTATGGCACTTAACTCCTACATCATTAAATCCAAACTTGTATGGGAATGCCTACAAAAACTTAATGAACTTGGTAGGAGAAACAATATAACCCTCTGGTGGGTGCCTGGCCACGTAGGAATAGAGGGGAATGAAATAGCCGACTCCCTAGCAAGGAAGGGAGCATCAGAAACTTTCATAGGTCCTGAACCATTCTGCGGAATAGGGGATCACACCCTCAAAGAAGAATTTAGGAAACTAGAGAAAGAAAACAGGGCAAGAACCTGGCATAACACTCAGGGCATGAGGCAGGCCAAGAAACTTCTGCGACAGTACAACCGGAAAAGATTCCAAGCTTGCATCGGCATGAGCAAAAATAACCTTCGTATCCTAACGGGCTTCCTAACGGGGCACTGTAGACTCAAGGAACACCTCAGGAAACTGGGTATATCTGAAGAAGGTCTCTGCAGATTCTGCGATGAGTCCAGTGAAATCCCAGAACACTTGCTGGGATCATGTGGGGCACTGACCCACAAAAGACTGAAATACTTGGGCAAGTACAAACTATCTGATGAGGAAAAACAGTCACTAGAGCCAGCTCTCATCCTTAGATTCTTAAAGGAAACTGGACTGGAGAGAGTGCTATAGGACTGATTTCTTCCGCCAACGAGAAAGAAGAGTACTAAAACCTCTAAAATGATTTCGAAAGGAATTATACTATGAGGGGAACTCTTTTGAGGGAATAAACCACTCTGAGGCGTAAGCAGGGGGTACAATAGATCAAAAGGTCGCAGTATAATAACCCCTCTCAAATAATAAATAATACATCTTGAGGTTCTCTCCATTGCGCCACCTATCGTGATCGTCCCGACAAACATTTAAATGTAACGGGTGATTTTTTAAGAGGTTTAGAACTTTTAAAAAAAAAAAAAAACAAAAAATTCGAAAAAATGAATGAAATATTTATTTGAATCGATAGTTTGAACCTTGCAATTTAATGTTTAAAGATAATTTCATGCAAATGTTGACCGCGGCTGCGTCTCAGGTAGCCCATCCGCTGAGTCCAATTTTGGCATACTCTTTCATACATATCGGCCGGTATCTCACGAATGAATGCATGGATGTTGGCTTCCAGTGCGTCAATCGAAGCGGGCTTGTCCCTATACACATTAGCCTTGACATACCCCCACAAAAAATAATCTAATGGTGTCAAATCGCACGATCTAGGCGGCTAATTGACCGGCCCGAAACGCGAAATTAACTGTTCACCAAACTCGCCTCGCAATTGCGCCATTGTTTCGCGTGCTGTGTGGCATGTGGCACCGTCTTGTTGAAACCACATATCATGCAAGTCAAGAACTTCCATTTCGGGCAAAAAAAAGTTTGTTATAATCGCTCGGTAGCGTTCACCATTGACAGTAACGCTGCGATTCGCATCATCTTTGAAGAAATATGGCCCAATAATGCCGCCAGCCCATAAACCGCACCAAACAGTGGCTTTTTCGGGATGCATTGGTAGCTGTTGCAATGCTTCTGGCTGATCTTCACTCCAAGTGCGGCAATTTTGCTTATTTACGTACCCATTCAACCAAAAATGAGCCTCATCGCTGAACACAATTTTTCGATAAAAAAGCGGATGAACATTTCGAACCGAGCACGAATTTTGATAGTAAAATTCAATAATTTGCAAGCGTTTTTCATTTGTAAGACGATCCATGGTTAAATTGCAAACCAAACTGAAGCTGTTTGACAGTGACACAAGGTACTAAACACACGTCAGCTGTCAAAACCAGTGTTGCCAAAACCAAACCAGCTAAAAAATCACCCGTTACCTATGTGGGTACGTACCTTTGGAAAAGCTTTTCAATTCAGTCGTTCGGAATCGGCATAAATGTGAAGGACCATTCTATTTGTCCCAAAAACAAAAAAAAAAGGGATTTATTGTGCAACCATAGTGTCTGTACAGACCTGTTTTTATTTTACATCACTTGTTACACAATTCACATTTTAAGCAATAAAATTTTCGTCTTAAAACAATTTTATTATGATTACGTTTGTTTACATTGTAAAAAACTAAACAATTTAAACAAAACGTTTGTCAACCCTCTGTGACTCTGTTTCAAAACTTGTGATTGCTTGAAATCATTGCGACACTCTCATCTAGCAGTAGCTACTATATCACTTATCAGTTTCTGGGAATGACAACATTCACTTGCTACACAACTGGGTATGGGTACAACACGACCTAATGAAAGTGAAACCCAATAAAGTCACTACAATGACGACATTAATCTATAATGATATAGAAAATGTCGTCCCTGCTTTTCATACGTGCACCATTCTTAGTCTTCCGGTGTTTGTTGCTTAAGTCTCCCATCACAGGTTCCCCTTTCCCAGGCTGTAATTCAATTCCCTTGAAGCCGATTTCAGATTTAATTTAAGGGTGACTCTCATTAAAAAAGGATTATAACCTGGTAACCGCAAGCGTTCTTCTTCCTTTCATCTCGAATAACATCTATTCTTAGTGGCAATACAGCTCGCATTTCTGTCGATGTGTAACAAAACCGGAATTGTGTTAATCTTTTGAAAAACTACGCCGACAACGCTACACAAGAGACAGCATCCCTTTGTCAGGCGGCGAACTAAGAGGGGTTGAACAAACACTTGCGCATTCATAATTGTTTATTTACGGGTTTTGTTAATATATGCACAGGCCAGGCACACTGTCAAAAACTTGTTCTGAAATTAGGGTACATACTTTCATTTGTCCTTTGAAATGGCTTAAGAACAGGGCAATTGTCACAAGGGCAATGGAATATATTTGTCGTTCAACGGTCTATGGATTGAATGTTGAGCACAGGCGTTGTCGGAAAGGAATTTCATTTATTTTCTGGAATTCTGAAAGTCACACTCTTGGGAAATGGGAAATGTAATTCATCAAAACCTCACGTCAAAGTATCCAATGAGATTTGTGTGGACATGATTGATGTAGTAGTTGGAAACATGTGCGAGGCGAGTATATATAACAGGTGACAGTCGCTGGCTGTCCAATCAATTAACACTTCAGATAACCGATACCCAAGTCCGCGCATTTAAATGTTATCTCATTTTATTTTTTTTCGTGACTTGGTATTAGGACAAATTTGTGAGTTTGCGGAATCGTTTCAACCCAGTTGAAAATGTGTGAACGACTTAAACATTAAGTGGTTCTAATTAAGCAACACGGTGTAGCCTGTTCAAAGATTTTGCACTAATAGCATTAGGAAAGCAGTTCGTTTACGTGGTCCTTAACCAAATTGATTGGGTGTGGTTTTTGTACTGATGGAGTGATGGCGCATCAATCAACAGAGGTACCCAAATGTGAATTGCTCGGTGACTGGAGTGGTTCAACTTGTTCCGGGTGTATTTTTAAGCAAACCCTGGGGTCGAATCGCGTCCTGGATCGCGTGAACGGATTGGCAATCGTACGAACAGCAATTACGTGATTCGTCATACGAACGAACGTATTCAGTGAGATTGTGTCACACGAATGCTCACGGAACGTAATTTTCCCACCTAGGGTCTACCTTTTGAATGGAAGCTTGTGGTTTTTGTTTTTTTTATGCTCACCATTTCATTTAATCAGAACTCAAGTCATAAAATTGTGTTACGGTTGCGCACTCTTGTACCATTCAACACTGAATTGTGGAATTGCTCGTCTTCTGCGAGTGGTTTCCCTAATCTATTACCAGGGAAAGAACCCACAAACGCCATATCATTTTCAAGATCTGCAGTCATAACCAAATGCAAATAGGTAAAACAAGAGAGTGGACATGTTTTAAGGTTTCGTTCTCTAAGTGCGCCTGATCTATGGGTCTACATTTGGAGTGGCGGAATATAATCTCTACTAGCTTCATAATATTGCTACAATCAAGCACAGAATCTATCGCCACAGTGTGGTTGTTGTTGCCTTTTTGATTCCGAAGACAGACCAGGAAGTTCATCCATATCATGTTGAGTCAGCCGTCCGCATTTACGAGCCATCTGTTTCGCGTGTCAAGTGATTGGAGTTCGTTCATTGAGGTTGCAGTTCCCTACGGTGCTCATGAAGCTAACTGAATGGCAAATTTGGACCTTCTACCGCTTCGAAAGGGATCATTCCATCGATATTGTGTCGGTCGATGATGATTTCTAAGAACCTCACTTAAAACCATTGGAGATGTAATGTTGGATAGCCTATGAGAGGTGCCGCTGTTATAGATCTTGAATCTTTGAGAGACCGTGATGTTTTTCTTAACCGATCTTTGGACGTTTTAAAGCTAAGTCACTGCTGTTCTTTGTCCCATTGACCTCAGTTCTAGAGACACGGCATTTTGGCTGTTACAGTATATTTTTGAAGGGAAATTTTTCTGGTGTGTATATTTTTGTCTGCAGCGATATTTTAGAACTCGTTTTTGTATTTTTTCCTAGAAACTGTGGTTAACTGTGACTTCTATGCAATAAGCACGTTTGTGTCCAACTTTTTGCCAGATCTTCCGCTTAAAGAACTAACTTGCTCCCTCCTCACACTGTGTGGTGTAGTTTAGTACTAAGTAAAGATGTAATAATTGAAAAAAATCTGATGAGTCCAGACTCCAGAGTCCAGATGAAGGCCAGAGTGTTATCTAGGCCGGACATGCTAGTGGAAATTATTGCTGTCTTGTGCGTGTGACTTTTGTCTTCGTCTGTCCTCCTACGTCTCGTAGAGAGAATCGGGGCAGTTTATCCTCGGATAAGGGAAGGGTGACCGAAATATTCTTCCCTCCGCTTGTAATCCTCTGACAACTCCTTGAAGGAGTGACACTGAGGATGACTATTGGAAGATGTGTCTTCGGATGTACGACGGGTGATTTGGTGGAGATGTAATAATTGAAAAAAAATCTGATGAAAACCAACCTAGTCTGGGGAGTTCTTCTACAGGATTAGCTCGCCAGCTCTGAGTAGTCTTGGAAAGGAAACCTGTTAAGGAAATGACATACAGGTTCTTTTTCGTTAATATTATTGCATTCTTCTACAGAAAGTGGGCATCTCTTACTGCATGAGTTACTAATACAACTAGGTTCAGGTTACAGTGCGATCCGGCACAGTAATTTAGGGTTCTATAAAGCAAGCAACATAAAACATAACGCCAAAGAAATCATACTCCGTAATACCTGAAAAAAAGCAGATGACTTAACTTCGCCAGGGTACAAAACATCGTGTCGAAGTAAAATATCTGTTAAGGAATTTCGATTCGAGGGAAAATGAGATCTCGGTGTTGGATCCAAAACCAAAGAGGGTACAGCGTCTGGTACATGAATGTATGTTTACTTCAGCGAGTTGGACATGCAGTGTGTTAGAAGTAATCTATATCCAGCAAGAATATATCCATTAATAGTCAGTAGGTAAAAGAAGCGGAGCAAGGCACCTCGGCAAGTACTTCTCTAGCTAGGAAGGTTCTTCTTTAAAAACTTGAAGGATGTGTAGTCAACACCGTTCCATATTGTCATCACTCATCATCTTTTCTAAATTACAATTTACATAAGAGTGATTTGCGAAGAAGCGAATATTCGTAGTTTCTGACACTGCATTCACATGAAAACTGTTTTTTTTTTATGCCCGATACCTGCGATTCAATTTAATTTTTAAAGGTTAATTTCGAACGAGTTTTTCATAAGTGGGCTTGTGGATCCCGACTCTATTATGTGGATTGTGAATAAAGTCTGACAGTTCGATACAAGAGTTATCAAATGGCGGGAAAATTGGTGTAATTGAAAATTTCCCTATTTAAATCAATTAAGACTCAGTTTTTTTTTTTGTCGATTAGATGTAGAATTATTAAATAAATGCTGGTTGGTAGAACAAGTACCAATTTTCTATTCATACAAACAATTCGTTGTCTGTCTCCATGATTATTTAGCTCAACATTTTGTCTTTTTGTTTTCGACACAAAATCCACATTATTCTGTAACAAATTTCTTGTATATACCTACCCTATTCAAACCGCACCGAAAACTCGTCTATGCATTTACACCGAACACCAAGTTGTTTTCGTTTGACGTTTCAATCAGCTGTGAGACACTAGTCGTAAAATTTCTGTGTAAACTGTTTTGGTTACAGACTTCGATCGCATTAATTAACAAATAAAATTAATTTCAAACATTTAAAAATAATACAACCCCTTCAACTAAGTGTGGAAAATGATTTTTAGTTGTGAGTTGTGACATTTGTTCGGTCAGCTGTTCTGCTGAATATTGCAAAAAGTTTGTTTGTTTAAACATCCCAACGATTGGAAGTGCTTTTCGTGGTATTTTCGTGGAAAACGAATTTAAACAATTCGTTTTGAAAAGTGAAATATATATGGGAAAACTTCTATTTTGATTGTTTTCGCCAAAACCCGATTTTCGGCTCGTTTTAAATATGGTAGGTATTACGGACGAGGTAATTCGACCACCGAAACTACTGCTTCTAGTTGTAGGTTCGTTCGTGTACTTCCAATATAGAAAAATGAAAAACGTCAAATCTCAAAAATCTAGAGAGAAATGTCTAAATTTCAAGAGAAGTAGGTACCTGACCGGTTTTCTTACAAAAAGTTTGAAATGACATTTTGACATTTGATTAGGTTCTCTTTAATTTTTTATAAGCTAAATGCGTATTAAACTTACCATTTTGAATGCGCTGATATGTTCCTTGGAGAACATTCAATTATAACCTCTTCCTCCGACATTGTTCAAAACGAAAATAAATAAAGTTTTACTTGCCAAACTTTTGAGCTGTCACTTAGTTATCGGTTTTCATTTTCAATTTTTTAACTAAGCTTAGTACGCTGCTCGAGCTAAATCGCTCCTATACAAAATTCTCTCTTGAGAAAATGTTGCGCCTCATTAAATAGGCATGCACGCTAAATTTTGACAGATACACAATGTATGTACATTCTGAAACAAAATTTCGATTTTTTAGCTCGAGCAGCGTACCATTTTTGTAGGCTTAGTGGTTAGTGTGTTGGACTACTAAGCGAGGGGTTCAGGTTCGAATCCCGCAAAAACCCAATTTCCAACTCAGGGTTTTTTCACTGCGCCACCTCTCGCGAACGTCCGAGAGTATAACTGTCATGAAAGAGCTTCTCAATTAGCCGTTTGGAATCGGCATAAAATTGTAGATCCCTTCCATTCGTTCCAACACAAAACGAATGGTTGCGAGAAGCTAGGCCTAGGGTCCCTACGGACCTGTTGCGCCAAAATTATATTATATATATATATATACCATTTAGCTAAATGGGCTCGCTTAAATTTAGCTCAGCAAAGTTTTGGAATAAAAACGAATAAAAAAGTGTAACAAAATGGCAACCATCTTGGATTTCTCCATAGAATGCTAGAGACACCTATTGGGTGTTGGTAGATTTGCTAAGGAAAACTATTAAAATTCAAACTGTTGCCGAGTGTCTGCAATAGATGTCGCATAAAAAAAAAATGTGGTTCAAATTTTGAATAGTAGATGTAACCAAAAAAAATTGAACAAAAAATCCTATTGTAATGCATTTTTTGCCCCATAAATTGCACAATTTTTGTATACTGATGGAGAGGGAGTTTGCTTTTGGAAATATAATGCAATATCTCTTTAACATGTTTTTTTTTGTAGGACGAAATGTATTACAAGCTTTTTCTGTCTTCAAAAAGTTTTAAATGAATTACTCATACTAATGATGAAGCCCATACAAACCTACTTTATTTCTTCTTATGCTCCAATTTATTCCGCTGTGAACCAAAGCGCTAGCGCTAATGTTGGAACCAACGCGAAGTTGGCTACTAGCAGTCCATACAATAATAAACCTATGCTGCCAGTCATAGCCAGGGTTGTCAGGTTTTTAAAATCGAAATCGCCAATCTTAAATTTAAAATCGCCAAAAATCGCCAAATTTATAAATCTCCGTCGCCATAAATCGCCAAATTAAAAGTATTGTAAAATGTAATAAAACTAAGCAATTAATTATTTAAACACAAAAAATAACACATTTATTAAAAAAGAAAACGAAAACAACTTATTTGACACAAACTTCAGCTAATATTGTTAATAAAACAAAAACAACATAAAAAACAAAAGATCAGTCTAGTATTACTCATCTATTTCATCCTGAAAACCATCTTCCTAAATATTAACATTAAAATGCCAAAAGCATTTCAACAGATAAGGCTCAAAATTATTGCAGCAAATCGAATGAATGCGTACTCATTATTGATAGATAAATTATTCTATCTTGAAATTGTTCCCACTCTCGTTGGTTAAAAATCCGCTGTTTTTTTTTTTTGCTTTTGTAGGTACTCATTTTATTGTTTGATTTTATTTTTTACACAATCAATGGCCAAGTTTGGAAATTTATTGTGACAGAATCTTTTAGTTTGACACGTGGCATTATTTACTTCTAATAATTCAAAAACTCATTTGAAAATCGGAAATCGATAATTTTTTCTGAAGCCGATACCTTTCGGTTTTTAACTTTCTCCATTACGTAAGAGAAAGATATTGGTTTCGTACAAAATTTCGAACTCGAGATTTTAATCAATTCTGATATTACGATGATAGAGGAACTCAAAAAAGTGGGTCACAAAATTCTGTCCGGTCTGTCCGTCTGTTCGTCTGTCCGTCCTTCCACGGGCCTACAGCCTAAACGGCTTTCCGGATTACGTTCAAACCTCGGATTTGGAGTTGGAGTAACCTCAATATTAATGGTACTTCCCATACAACATTTTCGTACAAGTTTGATTTGATCGAAAACGGCTCTAAGGATTTCAACCAAAATTGATATTTAAGCTTAAGTAGGTGAGGTTGCCATGACTGCGTACCCAGATTTTGGCTAAAAATTCGAAGAAAGGTACTTTTGAAATTTCGACATATCTCGAAAAGGCTCTATACGATAATTGTAACAAAAATTAATTTCTAAGGTAATGTGGTCATTTATAACTTAATAGCAAACTCAGTTTTTCTCTACATTACCGTACAATGGATTTTTGAAAAACAATAATTCTTTAAAATTTAGTTTTTTTCAGTTTACTGGAAAACGGCGATAACGATTTTGACCAAAATGCAGCGTTAAATAGATGTTTTCAAAACTACCCTATCCTCAATTTTCGATTTTCTGCACACTCTTAAAGTCAGTTAGACTCGCATTAAACGAGAAAGTTTTGTGCGACCCAGTCGTGCACTATATTTTTTCTTGGAATTAGTGGGAAATAGAAATACATTAAGATTTTAATTCGAAAATGAAAAATCGCCAAAAATCGCACGTTTTTTGGGTATGTCGCCAAACTGATTTTCGTATCGCCAAATGAGACTTGAAATCGCCCATTTGGCGATAAATCGCCACATCTGACAACCCTGGTCATAGCTACCTTGGACGTTGACTTCTTTCCCGCGGATAAAGTGGTTATATCGGGGAAAAAATAAAAACACTCACTTGGCACCACTTTCCGTGTTATTCTATTTTAAGAACTCGTCAGGAATGTGCGTCTAAATGCGTCGTTGAGCGCCAAAGTCGTCGCTCGTCGTCTAAATCTTTTTAAAAGTGCACCCTACAAGCAGAGTTGTGTTTGATTCGATCCGCACACACACGAAACGTGTTATCAACTCGGAAATTTAGTTGAGCAAGTTCCTTTTCATTATTTTTTTCACATTCCCATTCTTCTTTGCCACTCCACTTTGTGAAGAAGGAATGTGTGTTTCGTGTTTTTTTTTATAAAACTTCCTTTGTACCGTCCTTGACGATCTAGATTCCCATTCCGGCCCGTCGTCGTGTCGTAGTCGTCGCCAGAGCGCAGTTCTTCGTTTTTGACATGAATGAGTGGTGTGATTCTTTCGCAAGCAAATATATATAAATGGAATTCGAATGAAGAGGAGTGGAATATTTTTCGTCGTTTTTTTTTTGTATAAGGAATGCATTTTGCCGGAAATAAACACAACAAAGAGTGGTGGAAGAGACAACACAACAGCTAGTTATAAAAAGCCAAAGTTCAACCACATTTCAGCAGTAGGTACATATATCTAGTTGTAGTTATGGGAGAGCCCACTTTCGTTTGTTTGTCACGTATGCAGGATGAAACAAAGAAACGAAATCAACCTATGAATTTGGCGGCTGCTTGTTGTTGTTTTCTTTGGCGCAACATTGCACTTTGTATGGAATTTTTGTGAAATTTCTTAAAACCAGCAGCACCTATCGTAGGTTGCATGTGTTATGGCAACAAATTGCAAATTTTTTTTTTTAACATTTTCATTTTCAGACCTATACTCTCTGACTGGCTGAGTGCTTCTGCAATGACAGGCAAACAAAGTGTTGCTAAATTTTGCGATACGACCGACGGTGGTAATAGATGAGCAAATATTTGCTCATTCATGTGTGTTTTAAATGTTGATAGTTACTGTTAGTATATTGGGGGTAGAAAGTAAAAGCACAAGTGTGTGGATGCCCATTTTGTATAGCTACTCTTACACACGATTTCATCATTCGAATTGTGTCCTTCGGTGACTGATAATTGAATATGAAGTACATGCAACTGTGTGTACCTGTTTGAAGGCTCTGGTGGTTAGGTGAGAGAACGACGTAATGTCGAGATTGGAAAAATAATTGCGGTAAGTCGCCTGACTGTCAAAAAGAAGCACTTTTGACTTCTGGTTTTTTCTATTGGTTATATTACCTACGATTTTTTTCAATTCTCATGTCAGGACACTTCGTTTTTTGACTGAAGTGCATTGAAATCTTTGCCCGGAAAAGTTTTAGGAACACTTTTTAGATACCTAAAGCCTTGTCTGGTCTGCTCGTAAATCCTTTGTTAACCTAAGCTTAAAACAACTTAATATCACGCAATGTATCTTACAAGGAGAACATCCTAAATATTATGAATGTACCTTGTTGACTGTCCCAAGTGGCGGCTATGTCCCGACGAAGATAACAGCTGAACATTTAAATCTGTGCCTATGTAAATAGAGCGGCGTGGGTTAGCAATAGCCCACCAAACTGTCAAAAAGGCATAAGGTGGTATACGGATGATTCCAAAATGGACTCAGGGGTCGGAGCCGGCATTTTCGGACCAAACCAAAATGTCTTAATACCGCAATGGGAAAAAGACCAAGCGTATTTCAAGCAGAGCTCCATGCTATAAAGGAATGCGCAAGCCTAATCTACAACTCAGGCATCAAAGGCGCAAACATTCATATATTCAAGGATAGTCAAGCATCTCTTAGCTCACCCACCATTAAGGCCCGTTTGCTGATACTACTCATAGCGATTTAAGTTCTACTTAAATACCTTATGGGCTACTTTTTCCATGTCATAAACTGTCACATAAGATTTTAAGTGGAACTTAAATCGCTATGAGTAGTATCAGCAAACGGGCCTAAGACTCCAAATCAGTTTTACACTGCTTCAATACCCTCCAAACACTATGCACCAGAAATAAAACCAAAATATGGTGGGTTTCTGGCCATAAGGGAATTGAAGGAAACGAAAAAGCAGACGAATTGGCCAGAAAAGGTTCAGAAACACCTTTCATAGGACCTGAACCCTACTGTGCAATCTCTAAATCAGCGGCAAATCTTGCTATAAAAAGCTGGGAACACAATAGCTGTATTTCACATTGGGAGAGCATCCCAGGTCTAAGACAGGCCAAAAAAGTTAGTAAACCTTCGAAAACAATGCCAAAAAGATTCTAAATTTATACGTAGGCGCGATATACATAAAAAACCTAGTTGGCTACCTAACAGGGCACCAAGGTTTACGATATCACCTAAACAAAATATGTACATGTAGCCGACTCCTCGGAGTGCCGCCTATGTCTTGAAGAAGACGAAACTACTGAGCATATTTTATGCGAATGCCCAGCCCTTTGTGGTATTAGAAGGAATTTCTTCTTCAGGGAAAATATAAGTCCAGAAGAAGTAAAGACATCCTCCGCTGAAAACATCATCCGCTACATTAGGAAGGTAGAAACTCTAATAGCCTAAACCAACTCTTCTGATCCTATGGCACAATAGATCTACTCAGGTCTACGTGCCTCTTATCGCAATGGCGAGTCAGAATTAAAAAAATAAATAAATATTCAATCTTTTGGGGAGTAAGATAAAATATACCTTCGCCAGAGAGCTGCATTATCATAATTAAAAAAATAACGAAAGTAAAAAAACCCTGGACAGTCTAAATATTGCTTTCGCTCTTATAATGATCAAATAGAGACAGACGCTTAAAAACCCCACTTCCCTCTCCGAATACGTAAAGAAATCTTTAAATAGAAAAAGGAGCACAAGAAATAAAACCGCACACTAAGGAATAAGAATAGAGAAGATTTAATTAAAAATTACGTTTGGAGTAATTCACATTTCGAACAGAGTTGCCTGAGTAAAGGGCATTGCCAGTATTAATTATAAGTTCAAGTCTTCTTTACAATAATACAGCACTGAAGTCTGCTAGCACAACTTAAGCATTGTACTCCGGACAGACACTTTCCAGGTTGTCAACTCTTACGCAGGGGGTGCATTTGTACAACTCGATTGATATAAAGGGTTTTTCAATAAGTGCGCTAAAAAAATTTGTTTAAATAAAACAAAAACGGTTTTGGATATCAATGAAATTCTTTATCCCTGTGAAAGAACATTCGATGTATGGAACTCGATTTCTTTTGCATGCCCACCACGGGCACGCTTGCAGAAGTCCAGACGCTGAACCCTATTTTCGACGGTTTTCGAGGATAAATCGGCCGATACTGCTGCAATTTCACGTTCGATATTCGTACGAAGTTCATCAATCGTCGCTGGCTGGTTGGCATAGACCATAGACTTGACGTAGCCCCACAGGAAATAGTCTAACGGCGTCAAATCGCACGACCGAGGCGGCCAAGCGACTGGACCATTTCGTGAGATCACACGTTCTCCAAACTTGGTTTCCAATAAAATGATTGTGACATTAGCTGTGTGGATTGTGGCGCCGTCCTGTTGCAACCACATGTCCTCCAAGTCCATATCATCTGATTGGGGCCAAAAATATTCGGTTATCATTGAACGGTAGCGATTCCCATTCACAGTAACGTGCCGGTCCTGATCATCACGGAAGAAGTACGGCCCAATGACCCCGCCGGCCCATAAACCTCACCAAACCGTAATTTTTTTGGGATGCAATGATGACTCATGGAGTACATGTGGATTGCTGCCTGACCAATACCGCATATTCAGCCAGAAATGAGCCTCATCGCTGAAGAACGTAGAGCTCTTAACGTTGAGGCCACTGACTCCGAATTTCGGTAGCAAATTTTAATAATTTCGACTCGTTGGCTCGTATATCTATCCATCATGCCATCCAAATGGCAATCCTTACTGAAGTGAAAATGTCAAAAGAGCGGCAAGAAATTCGGCGTCGTTTGCTGTCCCTGTTGCTCTACTTTTGTAGCGTCCCTTTTGAAAAACCCTTTATATATCTCGTCTCAATTTAACGCCAACAGATAGTTCAAATTTCAATGAGATTTATTTGAATGGAATCCAAATCAGTAGAGAGCGATATGCATAGGATAAACAATGTTTTTCGATTTGTTTTCCGGCGCTAAAACAAACAACGAAGACGGCAACATACAGCTGACCGTACGAAAAACAGGCAAATTCGAGATTAAGCCAGGAGACTTCCAACGATTGACCTTGCGATTTATTGAATGTCATCGCAAAAGCCAATCGAACAGGGAACTAAATCCGCTTGAATCGGAATGGAAGATCAAATGGAATAATTGGAATTCGTGCGATAAGGACTTCCTCTTCTTTGAATTGCCATGGATGATAGTCACTTGAATTACATTGGTCATCAGTTTCTCGACGGACAACAGCGTACCGTTGCACAATTTCGGCTGATTCAGATTCCGCAACACGATTATGATCGATCCCACCTTCAGCTGTAAATTATGCGGCGGAGTTCCTGGTACATCAAGCGAGTTCGAAAATTCCGTCGGTCGCTTCATCTTCGTCGGTCACGCTGTCAACGGATTTGTACGAATGCAGTTCTCCAGCGATTTGACTTTGAATAATGAAATTCAAGCTATCGACGCACGTTCTTATTCTTCGCTGCTAGTATTGCACGTTCACTAATCCTATCGAGATTTTAATAATTTTGTGCAGTTCTGGGGAACACTATGGTGATGAGTTCTTTCTTTGACGATGTGAATTCGGAAACATTTGCCAGGAACGATATCAATCCAGTCGAAAAATCAACAGGAATTTGGTGATTACCAAGTTCCAGCAGTTGTCTCGAGAATTCAGCAGAAGATGGGTCGTTCTGCAATACGACTCTCATGTTCGTATGGTCAATTTCAACTTCTTGACATGCAGCCACAAAGGCGACGATTTCAGGCATGCATTAAGCTCATCGGCAGTACCTAGTCGATTTCGGGATGATGGGAAGCGTTTGACGAAAATCTCCGGTGAGCAATATCATAGCCTCACCAAATTGTCTCGACTCATTTCGTAGATCTTTCGTCGTTCGGTCAACTGCCTCCAAAAACTCGTCATCCCGAATTCTTGGTCATTGTGCACGTTGGCTTGTCAACCGTGAGAAGATTCATCGGCAGGCTTCAAAGCTGAATGTGCAGTTCGACCGCCTTCCAACAATGTGTCAGCAATGGCCAGCTCATCTCGATTATAGTCTTGCTCGCGATTGAAAGCATCGTGCATGGAATGATTTGGCACTGGTATTCCCAATGTAACAGCAAATTGCCGCACATGAGCACGCACATGTCACAATTATCCGAGCTTCACAACGAATTTTCCACCTTTACCGTCCTAAATCCAAATCATGCGATAAAATGCAAAATTTTGTCCAATAAAAAATCCAATTTTTTGCGTTTCCGGAATTTTCCGAGTTTTCCACTAAGCATTTTCTATTTTTCCATTCGAAAAGCCATTCGGGAACAATCGCACATAAAATTCCATACAAATATTCAATTTTCGATTTTTCCAATTTTCCCGAGGGTTTTTCCAAAATTTTCTTTCGTAAAACCCTTCTCCTGGCAATTACGAACAACTGAAAAAATAAATTGAGCCCAATTCGCCCAGCCGTTCTCAATTGATGAATTACTATACATTTTTCACACCATTTTCATTAGATAAACACAGCACCAGAAAGTCGACAAGGGGCAACAAGAATCCGGTAATTGTTGTTTGTTGTAATTTCTAACCAATTAATTTCATGCCTTCAACGTAATGCAAATGTATTATGCACCTATTCCTCGTGACATTTATCTCTATAACGATCTAACATTCAAATTGCCTATACACTTTTAAAGCAACTTAAAAAGGGGGCTGAACCGAGTTTGCTTCAGCTATTAATAAAATGATTAAACGGCAGATAGAGCCTGTCAATTGTCTTCGCGTTATAGGTTAGGTTGGGATTCGGAGGATTTTATGCACTTTTCGAAAAGCGCTCGTAAAATATAATCATCAAATGAAAATTGACAGAACGTGTTTATTTCTGTTGAAAAACAAGAAAATCTTTCCAAACCGACATCATTGACAGTTCGAAACTGTCAGTTAATTAAACTGGCTATTTGATTTCGTTATTCCTCCATAAATAAAGTTAATGCGGGGCTACAAAACAAATTAACCCTCAATTAACCCAAACAATTCTATCTGGCGACACTACTTGTTCGGGGAGCAAAAAAAAAAAAATAATACAAACTCTAACCCCCCACATTCCAGCTATCCACACAACACACTTGTATCAAACTCGACAGAAGAGGAAAGTGGTTTGGGTGCTGCTACTGCACACACGCTGTTTTAATACAGCGACTACACAACTATGCCTGATGCGCCTCTGTCGGCGAAGAGGTACATTTCAAGTTTGGTTCAGTCAGTCAGTCAGTGGTTAGACGTTAATCGTAAATGTCGATGGATCCCCTCTGCTGTACCACACGTTAGTTTATTCATGAACTCTCAGACGACGACTTCGCGGGACGGTTTATTAACCGTATCAACAATTAAAGTGTTAAATTCGACTCTTAATCGATTTGTTTGTTGTATATCTTTCGGTTGGTGAAGACAATTCGACGCGAAGCGCCATTTATGTCTGTGCGCGCAGTGAAAGTGACAAGAATCCACAAATTTATTCGCTAGAATGTTAAATAACCGCCACTTATGGTTACAGTAGAATTTATTCCACCTTGTGAGTGACAGTCCAGCAAAAGTCGCGTCATCCAAGTGTATATGTGCATATTTTTGAATCCAAAGTTACTGTTCGTGCGCTGCGTATATTGTTTGTGTTCAATGGTGTTCGATGAAAGCGTAGCTTTAAATCTCCTGGATATGCATATGCTACTGAAATGAAACGATAAACTTTCTCTGCAAACAAATAATAGTTAATTATTGCGGCTAGTCGTTATATTCGCAGATCGTAGTGACAGTGAGTGCGTTTAATTTCTCACAGAAAAAGTAATTGCAGTGAGCGAGCGTTTGCTCGAAAATGCGCTAACGTGTCATACATATTTCAATGTGGCACACAAAAATGCGTGTTCCATTTGACAGTTGACATTAAATCTTGCGTATGCCCGAAATATCACAATAAATCGGATTAAAGCTCACCAACCTCTTGGTCTCGGTTGAACAAATTGTTTTCCCATTCTCAGCTGGAAATTAAAGGAGAACAAGAACACTTTTGTGTGTGCGGCGATGCGAATTAAGAACGTATTTTTGTTTGTAAATGCGCGCAATCTAAATTTGGAATGTCGCGCAATTGTTTAACGACGTCAACGAGAGACGAAATTTAATTTCCTGTGTCCTCCGCACACAGTTAATAGGTTAATTTGCGTGTTGATATTGTACTGTTGTTGCGTGTTTTGTGGAGGCCAAAAGCCGTATATGCATTGTGTACGTTGAGCAATTACTTACTTGATTTGAATTATTAATGAAACGAGGCGAGGATTTGATTACATTGTTTAATTGAAAATAAGAAAAAATAAAACATAAAGTGGAAACTCGGGAGGAATTTCAAAATTATATTACCCCCAAGGGGTTGGTCTTTTTTTTGAGAGAGAGAGATGATGTCATGGGTCCTTTTTGAGTGGTTGTTGGTGTTTTTTTTTTGAATTTCATTTAAAATGAGAAATTCAAGCAAAGCAAAGCACTTGTGACTTTTGAGTGTCAAGTGAATGACTGCTCTTTGAATGGCGCAGACTATTTATAGTTTGAATATGGAAGGGTACAAAATTCTCTCTAAAGTGCTGAAGCATTTTAGGGTGATCCTTATCCCATCGAATATTCTCTTCCACCGGATGGGTTAGGTTGATTCAAATCGTGGGGAAAATTGTACATGAGAGGCTAAAAATTATGCTTAGTCGTTAAAGAGGAAATTCATTTACAACGACAACGGAGATACAGAGGCTAAGAACTGCCAGCAGATCTGAAGCTCTTTTCTTCAAATATTTTCAATTTTCCTAGTCACATACTATCATCCGTAGAAGAACGGGAAAACTCTAACTCAAAGCACTAAAATCCAGCAATTCGCATTTTATTCGCTTCGAGTTCCTTGGACGAAGATTTCGTTCGCCGCCTTGGTCATAATCATAACGGCGAGAGTTACGGAGGAATCGCCAGCGACTTGTCAAAACTAAATTTATCCCAATTGGAATACTTAATCCAAATTTGCAGGGACTAAAATCGTGGGGAAAGTCAAACGTGAGGCTAAAATGAGGCTTAGTCTTTAAAGAGCTGGTTTTGTTAGTAACGACAACGGAGATACAGAGATTTGTAGCTCTACTCTTAAATTATTTTCAATTTTCCTAGTCGCAGGTATTGTCTGCCATCTTCCGTAGAAGAACGGAAAACAATTCCTAACACTCTTAAACGCAGCAATCCCCGATTCGCATTAAAATTCGCTTTAAGTTCCCTGGACGAAGATTTTGTTCGCCGTTCATCTGAAAAATGCAGGGCAATCATTCCGTGCCATTTCTTTTCAGACGATTAAGAGTTTGGCAACGTAATCCAGTTTATTTTCCACAATTGTAATAAACGCTGATGAGTCAAACACATTTGGGCAGAATGTAACTATAATATTACTATGGTCATTAAAATTTCAAAAACAATATCGTCCATACGATTACTGTTGTACGGGATCTATCTACAACAAGCCAATGCATTTACATCGCGTGTAATAGTTGACGTTGCAGCCAAAGTTGACGGAAGAATCGCCAGCGACTTTCCAAAAAAACACGCGGAAGAACAAAATGCGAATGTCAAAAGACAACAAATGCTAATAGGAAACGTTATGCAAATTAACAAATGTGTTTCTGGTGGTAACAAGGAATTTATGAAATATTTGGTCAGAGCTTAGTTTTTTTTCTGTAGAACCAGTGGAACGGAGAAGCTTACAAATTTTCGCTGTAAAAGTGCCAAACAAATGATAAAATTATCCGCAACACATTTAGTTGCACATTTTCATCAAGGTTGTCGTCCTCTTTTTACCTGTCAGATATCACATGCTGTAACTAGTAAGAGTGAGATGGCCACATCCACACAGAACATATAGCAACGGTAGCCTGAGCTTAATTTACCCGACAGTAGCGGTTTATAAGATATATGATGACCTAGTCTCAAGTGGCAACTAACCCAAAAGGCCCAAATGAATAGGCTAGTCTAGCCTAGTCGTCTCTACGTTAATCGGCATTTAGCACAGTTGTAAAGATGCGTCAGCTCCGTCGATGTCTTTCTGATTCTGATGCATACGACGTTGATTAGTTGTGAGTGATTTTTATCAGAAACCTGACCGTTCATCTGTCAACTTTCCTATAGCTTTTCGGGCAATAAAAAGTTGTGCAAAGACGGATGCTGTGAAATGTTTTCAGTTTAAAAGAAAGTTTTTTTTTTGCAGAACATTCTGAAAAAAGACCTACTTGCCAAAAAGTAGGGATAGATAGAACCGCTTTATTATTGGTTGGTATCGAAGCTTTAAGGCTGTTGAATCTACGCTGTTTGCGTGGACAGAATTGAGAACTCCTCATTCTGTAGCGTGTAGCTTGTCGCCTTTTGGGAGCAGGCAATTAATAGCGCCTTCCTTATTTTACAAAAACTGCAGCAGCTTTAGTCCTAAACTAAACTCCTTAGCTTAATCATAACTTAGGGAAACTAGAGAAGCGATGACTTTTTTGCATTAAGTAGATGAAATGTCCCGTGGATGGGTTGATCTATAGTTTTAGCTATGTGGTACGCTGCTCGAGCTAAAAAAAATCAAACTTTTGTTTCAGAATGTATATCGTTGCCATTTAATCTGGCGGCACATTTTCTCAAGGTAAATTTTGACAGATCTTTGTGTTCTGTTGGGTTTTTGTATTGCGGAGAACGGTAGAAGTAAGCAAGGATGAGCTTTATTAATAATTACCTCGACGAGGAGTACCTACCTAGAATCGGAAATAGTTTGAACTAGAGAGAGTTGAATTTTTGAATTAATTTATTTAAAAAAAAAACTGCCTAACCACAGCGCTCTTTATGTCAAAATTTAGCTAGGACTTTAGCTGATGCTTGGAGAGAAAAGTTTGAGACCAGATAAAATTTAGTTTAGCTCGAAAAGCGTATCTACTAAGCTTAAATGCAAAAATACAAAATTTCATTGTCACTTCAAAAAGACGGTTTTAAACAGTCACGGATAGATGGCTCCTAACAAAAAGCCATAACTAAATGTCACCATTTGAACTCTTGTCGGGGTACTAACAGCCTTTGTGTGTACTATGATCCTTGTGTCAGTGTATTGACATCATTGATGTTTTTAAAATAGTTTCCCTTGAAGACCCCCAGAAGACAATTTTTGTCCGCAACCATACCTCAAAGTTGAATGTCGCTTATTTATAATTTCCTCTAGTTTCAAGAGTATTTCAAAGCAAATCAGTTAAAAAGCCGCCTAATAGTGTTCAAAACACGTCGACCCACACCACAACAACACTCACCTGACAGATCAAATCCATTCTTAGCTTTTGACTGAAACCTGAATATTAGAAAGAGACCCAAGCAAAACTACCACTTCCCAGTGAAAAGTGTTCAGTGAAAAAAAAAAAAAAAAATAAGGAAAAACCTTTAGCAACTGCGCAATGCCACTCCTGGCAACATCCATCATCTGTGCAAACATTATTCACCATCACTGACTACGCCAAATATAATGGTGACAACAATAAAGATAACCTGTGACGGAGTATTCATCCAATCGAATTCATATCTATCCCCGACGACGAGTGTTGTCAAGTCGCAGATCACCATCCCCTCCGGTAGCAGTGGCGGCAAAGAGAAACCCCCAGCAAAAGCCACCGCAATTCGCCTGTTGTCACCCAAGCCAAAGAGCAAGCGTTATGATCTCAACGACGTTTACCTTTGCAAGCAGATCGTGTCAAAATCATCTCCAACATCCATCTACTCAAAGACTTTGCTAAAGATTTGCCGCAGCACGAGTTGTCTGACTACCAAAGAGCAGCAGAATCTTCAGCAACAGCAGCAGCAGCATCAGTTTGCCGCATCTCGAAACAAGTCTCTGACTCATCACAGACACAAGCGGCGTAGCCAAAAGTTATGCCATGAACTTTTCAATGCAAAAGAGCACGTCGATTCGTCGACTAACAGCAATGATGTGAAAAAGTCAAAAAGTTGCACGGAGTTGAAGCGAAAATCATTTCCATCGAGAAAATTACTCGAGACTTATTATTATTGCGGCGAAACGTCGACAAATAAACAACAACCACAACAACAGCAGAAGCAGCAGTCTGCACAAAAGAAAGTCGCAGTGCTATCATTTCCTAAGAATCCGGATCTCTTGATTGATGCATCTTACGAGTGTGAAGTAGTTATTCCAAAGAAGGGAAATCATCAAGAGACAAAGCAGCAGCAGCAACGATCCAATTCTAGTGCATCAAATAGAGCAAGCTCCTCTTCGCCATCGGTTGGGAGAATACTGGAGAAAGTCTCATCAGCGTCACCCACCACCACAAATGGCAGTAGTAAGTTGATTTGCTATGTTTTCCTTGTTAACATATATATTTTTTTTAATGCGACCGAGTTTTGCGTTTTCTTTTGCTGTGCGGCTTGGGGTTGGTTTTCGTAATGGTACCTGACCGCGTGCCAAATAAAATGACAAATTTTTCCTAATAAGGGTGACCTAGTCCGTTAAATTTTGTTTGTTTTTGATTAGATTTTGTTTGCTACACAAATGTGTCAAAGTTGATATTTAATGTGTCTGAACCTCACGATCTTTGTTATGTCAAACAAAGTCGAGTCCGCGTTATATCCCCGAAATTATGCCGGTATTTCTTTAAAAATTGCAGCCAGCGCGTTGTGTGTGTTTTAAATGTAGGTCAACCGTAATATGACTATTCATGATTTTCTTAAACTAGAGTGGGAAATGAACGGCCACTCAAGTTCTCTAAAATCTTAAAATAGGTCACTAATCACTTTGAGTTTCAGTGGAATCAAGACAAGGAAGCGGCCTTCACCCAACCAACAACAGTGAACCGTACGCTCCTATGCAATCGATCAAATTCTCCCTTCTCAAAGGGCAATAATGATCGCAAATATCAGATGGAACAGCATAGATACTGCGTCACATCCAAAAAAATCTGGCCGAAATTAGAGACTTCTCTCTATAAGTAGAATCAGACTCAGCTCCGTAGTGGGTGCATTAACAGGACACTGTTTGATAGGCAGGCATGCTCGCAGAATGGGAGCACCATACAATGATTTTTGCTGGAGCTGCATGGACGAGGAGGAAGAAGAAACCGTTCTTCATCTACTTTGCACATGCCCAGCTCTTGCGAAGTTGCGAAAATGCAACTTATGGGAATTCTTCTTCGAGGACCTCAGTGACTTGTCTCGTATGGACATACGCTGTATCAGCAAATTCATTACAAAGACCAAATGGCTCGAATGATCTTCAATAAATATTCAGCGTCAGCTAACCACCGACCGCACCACCATCTCTTAGACGGGCTGTTTTTGCAAATTACAATCGAGGGGTAGACTGTTTGGGTCATCCTTTACTACATTCAAAAACAAACTGTCACTCGGTCAAACTCACCTTTCTTGACCAAGTCAAAATACCCTGCAATCATGCGTAGCAAACAGGTCGATTGTTACAATCACCACTACTACCATGCTCTTTTGCAACATCCGCCCTTTCCTGACAGGCTGCCTGAGGACAAAGCGAGTGTCTAACCGTTACGGTCACGATCCGCATATTCGAAGGCATACTGTCCACCGGTCACCCTTGACCAACCTTATTAGGACCTTAGTAAGGTACATAACGTAAGGGCGGTTATACAACCATCACCGGTTCACTGTTTCAGTCACCCGTCGCACATCCGAAAACATCTCGTCCTATGGTTATCCCCAGTCTCACTTCTTCGAGGAGTTGTCTGAGGATTACAGGCGAAGGGATGGCTGCTTCGGCTACCCTCCCCTCATCTGAGGATAAACTGCCCCCGGTTCTCTCTACGAGACATAGGAGTCATAGACAAAAGTTACACGCACAAAACAGCAACAGTGCCCATTAGAACGTCCGGTCTAGATAACACTCTGGCCGCCCCCTCCCCCCCCCCCTCCCCTTTAACTCATATGGTATCACAAAGGACCTAAATCAAATTGGTCTAAGTGTGTCTCTCTAGACAGCCATCTTACCTAACCTAACCTAACCTAAACGTTGGCTTTAAAGATAAATTACGAATTAAGAAGCAAGTGTTGCAGCGGAACTCTATGTAATACTTAACATGCATATTTAAAAGGTAAAGTAAAATAGAAGGCAGCCTTCACCAGAAAGAACTTGCACTAGCTGCCTTTCTGGACATTTAAGGTGCCTTTATTAGCGTCAGGAGAGATGCAATCAAAAGCGCCTTGGAAATGTCGAGCAACGGATCACCAAGTGGCTATGCGAAATGCTCTTGACGTGAAATATCAATTCCACTCTCGGAAACATAAGAAAATCTGTTACTATAGGGGTACCCCCCAAGGAGGGGTCATCTCTCCCCTCCTTTGGGTACTGGTCATAGGTGGTATACTTAAAGAATTAAACAATGCAGGTTTCAGAGTCATTGTATACGCTGATGACGTAGTTATCGTTGTTCAAGGAAAATTCCTAAACACGATGAGTGAACTTGAGGAAACAGCCCTCAATAGGCTCAGAATATAGACTACGAGTCAACTCGGAGAAAGCCAAACTCGTATTTTTTAGTACAAAATACAAGATACCGCCCTTCAAGTTGCCCAGACTTGACGGAGTGGAGCTTTCCCTCTCGGAGAGCGCAAAATATCTTGGCACGGTGTTAGACAGGAAACTAAACTGCAAATTTAACGTACAGGAAAGAGTCTGCAAGGCTTACAATGCTCGCTTCATATGTAGGAGGACAACAGGAAATAAATGGGGGCATGAGGCCGTCAATGTTATAGGTATTGGCTATATATAATGGTAGTAAGACCCATAATTACATATGTGGCTCTTGTCTGGTGGAAAGCCACGAATAAGAAGTATGTACGAGATATGTTGACCAGGGTACAAAGAACAGCCTGCATTGCTGTTACGGGTGCTTACGTACCACACCAACGGCTGCACTGGAAGCGTTTATGCATCTTTTACCAGTGGCCTTACAAATAAAATCAATTGCAGGTAAGAGTGCGCTACGGCTCACTAATATATGGCTCTTTAAGAACAGTAGGATAGGACACAGCACTATTTTGAAGGAATCATTCTCCGAAATCTCGGAAAAAACGGGTGAAAGCCTTTGTACACTTGATTTTGACACACCATACGATGTGTTGTACCCTAACAGAGAGGATTGGTATAGGAACTTGGTCTCGAGGGTAAATGAGACCTCGATATGACGGCTCCAAAACCAGTGAGGGCATATGGTCTGGTATTCTCCAGTGAACTGGACCTACATTTAGCCCTGAGACTTCCGGACACATGGAGTGAGTTCCAGGCAGAGATTCTGGCCGTACTCAAAGCTGCGGAGGTACTTCAGATGAGCTCGATATCCAATAAGAATATCACCATCTACATTGATAGTCAGGCTGCGCTTAAAGCGTTAGAGTCACATACCACTAAATCTGAACTAGTCAGGAATTACCGCACAATGCTCAAGGCATTTTGTTCGCAGAACCGTGTCAGATTATGTTGGGTACCTGGGCATTGTGATATTGAAGGTAATGAAAAGGCCGACGCTGTGGCCAAGGAAGGAGCGGAGCTCCCACTTAGTACTATGATTGAGGGTATAAGACCACCTACAGCCGTGGCTAGAAGGGTTGTTTTCGAAAAAAAACTTCCCATTTAACAGCCACAAGATCAAGATGGTCAGGTACTTTTTAAATCACTTTGGTTTAGTTAACTGTAACGGTTCCCTGGGGATGGCGATCTTTTGTGACGTTCTCACAACCCCACTCAACCTAACCCAAGATAAATTGCTCCCGTAGAATTCCATCACGGTCTGCCCTCGGTGTTGGAAATTCTACCTTATTCTTCTTTTGGAAAAGCGAAATCTATGACCCTTTTACAGTGTCGCGGAATGCTTACTGATACTCGCAAGTTTAAAATTTCGATTTAAAATTTTCTAAATTCTTAAGGCCTTAATCCGTCATGATCTGCAGATCGGTGAACAATAAAGTTTTAAACACTTAAAGGCGTAACCATAACACCTGACTGAGTACGATGGGTTAAAACATTTTTTTTTAGCGGAAAGGACGGGTAAAGATCACCATTGTACAGCTCATCCACGGTAATCTCATATACATCATACAAGTTAGCAACAACTGAACTTTAGGAAATGAAAATATTCGTTCGTATTTAACCTCAAAGCCGAAATGTTAGTGCTATATTTCAACCTGCGACCAAGTATTGTGTATCATCTGAATGAACTGTCAAAACTTACGAATATTCGTTAATTTGTATAAGAAGGAAGCGAAATAGGCCTTAACCCCTTAAACAAGCAAAGCTTTGAAATAGTCTGCTTATTACTTTATTCTAAACCAAATAGTGCTCCTTTTCTTATTTACTTATACAATGGTAAACTTACGAGTAAATAATATGCAACTTGGCTTTGTTACCCGTATTGACAGTTCAATAGTAAAGGGTGTTTTTTTTTTTTTTTAGAGGTATAGAACTTTGAAATGGAATAAACCAAAGAGGTTTTTTTTTAAATTGACATGAAATTTACTTTAGTAGAAAGATAATCTTCTGACATTATAATTTAAGTATGATTTCTGGAATATGACCGCCACGGCTGGTTTGGACGTAGTCTAATCTGGAGGTACACGGTAGTTTTGTTTATTGCCGTATCCATTCAACCAAAAGTGAGCTTCATCGCTAAACAAAATTCGCTTATGAAAATTTACGTACTTATTTCGAACAGAACCATGATTTTCAAAATAAATTTACACAATTTGGAAGCGTTGTTCAGGCGTCAGTTTATTCATGTTGAAATGCCAAACCAAACTAAAAATAAATCACTTGAGAGCTGACAAAATGGCCGCCAGTTTAAATAGTGTTGCCAACTTAAAGTTCTCTAAAAAACACACTTTATGACGTTTAATGACTTCCAGTGCTACCAAATTACATATTATTTGATTATTCGATTATCGCAAAAGCTATATTCTATCGACTTTCGATTCAGGAAACTCCTCTTGGTCAGTGTTCTTCCTTCCAGTAGAGTTTCAATAAATGCCAGTACCATTGATTTTGATATATTTTTTTAATTTAGTCTTTTTTTCAGTTCAACCCTCCAGGCACTATAACTAAATAATAGGCGGTCTCAATTTAAATGAATTCCCTAGAGCCTAGACAATCAACAAAGCTTATTAGTCATACAAAGCCCTATATTGGCTGTCGATGTCACAAGTCATTCCGTCACCACCCACAATATCTATCGAGAAACCATACCCCGCCTGTATAGTTGGACATTACCATATGAGTGTATGTCCATTGAAATAAATTTAAACCGATTGTGACTTGGCATGCACTGCAATAAAACTGTGCTCTGCAGAATGTTTCCAACGAAAAAAAAAAAAGAAGAAAAAATCTCAACTTGACCACGTCTCTGTCATCTGATTGCCCACTCCAGGCACGTCCTTGTGTGCACTTGTTTTGTATTATGCGCGATGAATGTTGCCTCAACAAATTAATTTCGTAAAAAAGTATGTAGGTACTTCATACGCGCATCAGATGAAGACGACTGCAGCGCAGCAGTACGGTAGTACTGTTACAAAAGCGTGAGCTAAATTACGCTGAACCATAAATAAAGAGGTCTCTGCTTCTGCAGTCGGCGTGAAATTCGAAGCTGGGATAATTTAGTTTTTTTTTTAAATTCTCTCACAAACATCACACGAAGTCATTGAATATCATTTGCATATCAATTACTTTACGAACAGCAAGCAGCTCATGTTTAGTTAGGAGATTGCCTCAATGGCTATAAATTATCATAAAAAAAAAGCACAACTGCTTAAGAAATTAATTAACTATTCGCATAGTCTCTTGCTGGTGAATCAGAAGCAGCAGACTGAGGGGTGTGTGTCCGGAGATGCGTGATTTATACAATCAATCAATTCTGAATCATCGGTATGACAGTTCCTGTGATATAATTTATTTCTTTTGTGTAAGTCAACAATTGCGTATATTACTTTGCACAGAATACAATCAAAATTATCAACATGATTGTTTTTAATGGAACGAGGAATATGATGTCAAGCATATGGTTGTAGAGTTCTTCAGTATGTCAGTGACCAGTTGTCATCATCTACGAAAAGTGGATGGAAATTGAATGTGGAGTGGGTGCGGCTGCTCAGTTAAAATGTTTTTTTATATAAAATGCCTCGGTCCTTGTTTTATTTTTTTTTTGTCACATTCCTATGAGCTATTGACAATCATTAATAAGTTCTAAACTCATTCTCGAAAATATAAAACTGTGTAAACATCTTTCTATTTTGCAGGGGGTGTACTCAGTTAACCTTACTCTTTCGGAATTGGACCCCTAGTTTAGTCGTTCTGTTCATTTGAAGCGAGTCCCTGTTTGAGTTTAGGATGACACTGAAGGATTTTCGTTCAACTAGGCGAAGATAGAGCTTATGGTTTTTACAAAACGTTTCGAGGTAAAATTCCATACTAGACTTGATTGGCAAGACGGATGGGGGAATAGTTAGGGCTATCGCAAATAAGTTCCGATGGAAATGTTTCCCTTGTCAGCGATGTAAATAAGATTGCTGAATAGGAAACATTCCGGGGGAAATATTATTCCCGATAGGGGTGAGTTTCTCGTACTTAACGATGTACATACTGAGACCGATAGACGGCTCGAAAATAAACAGAGTTTTTTTTCCTAAATCTCTAAAATATAGCCTTTCAAAAACCACAAGTAAATTGCTGCAGATCTACTAGCTTTTCGCGAAGCTTGCCTTCAAATTAGGGCTTATTGAACATTATTGAGCAATGCAAAAGGCAGAAATACTCATTGACAGCCAACCTGCCATCAGATTAGGTTTCTTTGACGTGGCTAGCACTAGTGCGCACTGAGAAGTGGCAGCTAATTTTCACACCTGTCAAAAACCCTGCACAACCCTGGAAATTCGACTATCATATCGAACGCAAAATATGCTGCCCTGAAGTCTGCAGGTTTTTTAAATTGAAAAATGCTTATCTTTATTATGTTTATTGTTAAAAATGAGTGAACTCAATTCTGATATTGTGCTTGCCATAATGCAAACGAGTTGATAAAACTGTTTGCAATATCGACGAAGCATTTAAAAATGTTTGCAGCTTCGATTTCAGCTTTTTCCCATTCCATTTTCCAATAATATAAAGTTTTAGTTCACAACGGTTGTTGTTTTCAAACAATTCCCTTTTGAATATCAGATTTTTTGAATCTATCTTATGACGATATCTCAATTCTCAACAAACGAATGACAGCAAAACTCAGCTCTCAGCACTAAATTCTTGCCCGACAAATTAACTGGGGTCAGTTTAGGGCACAGCTGGGTTGCCCTAGAAATCATGTCAAACACAGGTTTTCAGTACCAGGGCGAGTTGAGTGCTATATTGAACACATTATTGTTAATCCAGTGCTCACTACGTCAAACAAACCTATTGTCTCCTTCGTTAGCAAGACTCGCTTAATCAGTTCAATGTTAGGTTATGTTTGGTTCGCATGAAAAACACTGAATTTATGTTTTTAATTGCTTTTTTGCTTACTAAAACCCTACTAAAGTTAAAAAATTACATATGCCCCAGCACGAGCTGTTATTTCTAATGACCAAATTCTAATAATTAAAATATGCGAAACGCAAGACGAGATAGTCAAGGTGGCTACAATTGACAAGCGAATTTGATGTCGTTTTCCATTGGGATTGGGACATAAAAAGCAGTCAGATTTCATATTCCATTGGCCGCAAAAATCGATTTCTTAGCAAGATTTACACCTACTAACACTAAAACCAAAACATTTGTCACTTGTCAAACTTAAAGTGTGTTATTTTGCGTTTTTGGAGACCACAAGTCTGTGAAAAATGGAGAAAAATTTACATTAGGCCACTGCAATGGATAATAATAAAAATTGAATAGATTTTTATAAACTCGAATTACAATTTAAGAACAGCTGACTTTTAAAACACGCACTACCACAAATGCAAAGAAAGAAAAATCTCGTTTTGTATTCCATTCGGGTAAAAAAATCTGAAATCTGAGAGCAAAATCTGTAAATTCCAATGCAAAACGTCATAACAGTCGCCACTGAATTGGCGTGCGTTCATAATGGCAGTGTTCAGGCAAAGCTAGCGAAATTGATTTGGTAGCGCTTTTATGTTTATTTTCGTGCGCAAATGCATTTGCTTCGAAATCAGTTCTTCATTTAATTGAAAGTTCATATCTCCTACATGGCGCCATGGCGGATAGAGTCATTGCTTGTGACTCGGGCGGCGCAGTTACGAGCACCTCCTCCCTAACTACATCAATAAAAGGTGTTTCTGCTTGGACTACAATGGACCGGGATTGGCCTGAGTGCTCAAGAACTCAGAGTCCCCTTCAATAAAAAAAGCGCTGGAGGCGGCTAGTGCTTTTATGAGCGAATTCGCCGAAATTATCACAGAAATATTTTCCTGGATGTAGTCTTCTTCTGGTAAAGAGAGTTGGGAGGAGTTCGATATGAACGACATGGTTAGTAGCGCTTCACACTCAAATATTTACCCTAACCGAGTGCGATTTTTGCTCGGATAAAATGAGATAAAATAAACTAAGTCTCTGTTGAAAGAAAGAGCGTTCCTTCGTTGTAAAAAAAACTTTCGAGATAATAAGGTAAAACTGTTAAAAACAAAAAAACACAGTTTAACAGTTGTTTTCAACCTAGTTTCTACTGAAATGGTTAAAAATTAAGATGTGGTTAGAAAAGAAAAAGAAAAAACGTACTAGATCAAGTGAACGCAAAAACGGAAGTAAAGGTACTATCAGACGGTTTGAAGATATACATAAATTTCATTTGGTTATCGCATACACTAATTCTATACAAATCCGCACACTAATGGCATTTTTGTATTCTACAAACATTTATGGTTCAGACGGTTTGTGTATTTTGAGAAAAATATACAAATTTCATTTGCTAATTGCCATACACAAATACGGCATCCACAAATTATTTCGTGTATACAGATTTGTGGTTCAGACGGTTTGTACATTTATTCACAAATGGAGTTTGTGTATGTACTCGTAAGTATCGAAATGGTTTTTATTGCCGTGCATTGATTTTGACATTAAAAAAATAAATAAATAAATAGATATACAGTCATGATTTCAATTCGTTAAAATAAGTGTTTAAAAATCCACGAAATCCAACAACACGTCGGCGAGCAAGCGGCTTTTTTGTTGGAGAAAAAATTATAGACGGCTTTTGCTCAAAATTACTTTTAAAATTGCGAGCGGAATAGCCGCAATTGTATCAGACTTTTGTTCGAGTGACTGGCGCTCAGTTCGATCATTTGCTTGAATTGGTAACGCCGTACAGTTATGCGTACCTGCGTACCAGCATTCCTGCATCTGTGCGACTGATATTGACGCTGAGCTTTCTGGCCTCTGGCGAAAATTTCCGATGGCTAGAGTGTCTTTTTCGCATTCTACAAAACACAATCACTACCATTATTCCGGAAGTGTAAAGTTACTTTCTCAATCCAAATAATCATTTAACACTTTTTGTCAAAAGACGCCGAAAACAGCGGTCGGTTGGAAAGCTATAGCGCAGCAATTTAATGATCTGTGCGGCAGTTTCCCAAATGCATCGGCGCTGTTGACGGCAAGCACGTCGTGATGGTAGCTCCACAAAATGCGGGTATCGTCTTACCGCTTTACGTATATTTTTCAAATTCACAGAAGAGATTAGGTCAGGTTGTGTAGTGTTTTAATCGTCATCAATTAGTTTAGTGATAGATGCAATATACTTACGAAGTTCTCGTAGAGGAAATCTCATTTAACCTTTTTTTCAACTGAATTCCCAAAACCATTTGTGTATTTGCATGATGATTTGTGTATGTTCCAATTTTCGGAACATACAAATGAAATGAGATACACAAATGTAAACAAATAAGCATAAATTAATTTGTCTACCCGATCAGACGATTTGAGTTTATACACAAATTCGATTTGTATATGCTATTCACAAATGATATACAAATCGTTTGTGTATCCCATTTGATGCTATAAAATTTGTGGTTCAGACGGTTTATGTACATAATGCATAAATTTATTCACAAAATTTTGCGTATACACAAACCGTCTGATAGTACCTTAAGTTTAATGAAAAATGTGAAATGTAAAAATGACATTTAAAGCTCAGTACGCAGATGACACGAAACAGAAAATCCCATACAAAAGTGACACAACGAAATCATGAACGAAAAATTTCGCTATCCTTTTCGTTTTGCAGTACGCAGCTGGTACGCAGACGCTGCGAAATGGCGGAAAAGTGGTTCACCACTATCTTTTCGCACACGTTTATTGTCCGGGACATTATTTGCTTGCGAAAATTTGACATTTGTACTCCAGTGTTGCCAGATTTTATAAGAGGTATGGAGGCAAGTTGGAAACACCTGCCAAAAACACCTAAACTCATTGGCAGACTTATTAAATTGTTTAAGGACGACGATAAATGAAAAATAGGCGGTCATAGCACAAATTCAGACAGATGGAACAGTAAAGAAATTAAAAATTTCCTCGGAATGATTTGTTTATTTTTTTTTGTGGAATTAACTAAGTTGCTTGAACAAAGTTGTTCATACAGAAAACTTTCTAAAATCTTTTTTTTTGGAAAATTTAAAGGTAATTTGCCAATTTTTTTATTGACAAACTTACTTTATAATTCATAAGCCATTTGAAGACCAAGAATGAGTTCAGCCATCAAGTTTAAGTGGTCAAAAAAAAAAAAGCAAAAGAAAATGTTTACGGTTTCGTCATGCGTTTGTTATTGAAGCACCTACCTATGTATTTTTTTTTTCGCCAAAAAATCACGAAACTCTAAAGTAAATATTCTAAATTAGAATAATTACCAAATGAACATTTTAAGGAGCCAGCGAAAAGTTCGAGTAGGTATCCAAATCGAAGATAAATTGACAGTGATGGTAACACTGCTACTTGTGTATAGCAGCTGATGGGACCCTCCACAAATTATTTTTCGCTGCCATTTCGCAGACGTTTCGTTGTCCTTTTAGAGACCACCGGAAAATTTCGTTTCGGATCATCTGCATACTAAGCTTAACTTGTGTTGGGGATGGGGATAATTTTGTAGAATTATAGATACGAGCAATATTAACATAAAATAAATGTACTAGATTCTCAAGATTAATATCAAAAAAATACTAGTTTTATTTTTTATATTACGACCGGGAAAATTGATAAATCGGTTATTTTTAACCGAAGTTCTTTAAACAAGTTGACTCGGTTATTGAAAAGAACTAAATCTGTAGGAGCAGTAGGCGCAGTGGCTTAGTTGTCAGTGTGTTGGACGAGGGGTCCGAAAAAAAATTTGTTTTTTTTTTCCCACTGCGCCACCTCTCCGCTAACGTCTGACAAACATCCAAGAATAGAACTGTCATGAATGAGCTTCTGAATAAATAGGCCATCAAATTGTAGATCCCTTCCATACGTTCCAAAAATTAAAAACTCGCTCAGAACTATTGGTTGTGAAAAGAGGGCCTACGATTCAGCAAAAATTTCATCCAATTATTAGGTCCTTAAGTCGCCGCTCTTCATTTTGCTGAATTCTTCTTCCTAACCGATTCAAGGAACAATGTTGGTCGTGTGTAAATATCTTGGACTCCGCAAATATAAAACCACCCATATGACCAACAGTTCGAGTGCATATTGAAGATAGGGGTAAAAAAATATAAGAAAAGCAATCAATCCACGTGATTTGCGTTAATCTACTTATTGCATCCATCCAGAAGGAGGAAGCAGATTACTCATAGGTACACCATCAACCAGCCATTTGTTGCGGTTCATTGGCTTTGCCATGCCAATGTGCAAAAGTCGACTCGGAATCGAATATCATATAATGAAAATGTGAAGAAGAGCGCAAACAAAAAAGCGAAAAAAAATACGAGTATGTATATTATGAAGAAGGAAAATCAGTTCAGCTGGCTTCTTTTATACGTCTGCCTGGGCTTCCTCTCCGTTCGTATATCAAGGCGTCAAAAACCTAATGAGGAAGTCTGACGTTCGCACGTAGTAGCACGTTGTATACTTTTCCGGAAAAAAAAAAACACACATCACATACACAGATATACAGACGAGGAGAATAAGCTAGTTAAATATAGTCTGAGGAAATTTGCAAATGGAATTAGTTTCTGATTGAAGAACGTAATTGTATCTTGTAAATGAATTAGATTTCTCATCTCATATGGCTGTCAGCTCTATATAGCCATTGAAAGGCAGAAGGAAGATGTACAGTGTACACTGTACCAGGGCTAAGACAATGGAGGCACTGTAATGAGAGTGACTAATTGAAACCCACATTAGAGATGAGGACTTTCAAATCATCTTCGTTGTTGTTTTGTTTGTAATATCGTCAGAGCGACCAGATTGTGTGCCGAGTTGGCAGATTCTTTGTGATGAGAAACGCCCACGATGTTGTAGATTCTGTTGACACAGTCATATAGTGGCCCAATGAATCATGAGATGAACGAGTTTGTTTCTACGGACTACGATTTTTTTTTATTTAGCTAGCAAATGTGATTGCCTTTCGTGAACGTGGTGTGGACCCTATTTAAAAAGCTGCGTTCTACACTTGTTTGACAGAATTTTACGGCTTTTTTTCCCCCAAATATTTGCAGAGGTTATGACTTGAATTACGGTCCGGAAGTTGACATCCATTCTGAGATTTAATTTTCATTTCATTTAATTTTCAGGACTAGTGAGGTAGGTAATGAACCTTTTATAGGCCAACGGCAGCCCATTCTCCCGCATCTCCCTTGAGTTCTTATGAAGTAAATCAAACCAATAATTGCGCAAAAAACTGCCGCCACCAATGTGCTGGATTTTACTCAGTTCAAGTTGCATCGATGGATTCTGGTGGAGGAGATTTAACGGCTAACCATACGGGCTATATAGATATATAGTTCAGCGGGTCAAAAGGCTTCAAAAAGTCCTCTCCAACTTTATATGGTGTCATTCACAAACTGTGTAAGAGCGCTTAGATTCCAGAACACGATTGCCAACGCACACTCCTACATCATTTAACAATGAGCCGCATATACGAGTACACACAGTCATAGACAATTTTCGGTCCGTAGAGACTCATTCTATTCCAAGGGTACAAAGTTCTGTAAAATATCTCTGGTGCATTGATTTATATCCTCTAAATAATACCTACTTTTTCTTTTCAAGTGCTATAATCGGCGCGTGTTAAAGCGATGACGCCGACATATCTGTCACAATCGTCACTCATCAAAGCCCATCGGTGAGGAAACTTTTCGTAAAAAAAAATTGTGTTGCTGTCCAAACAGTCCGAAAAATTATACCCACACATTGTATGCAAACGAAAGTGCTATTAATCAGATTGTGTGTGAACTGTCATGCGAAAACGCATACATTACAAAGCAATAGCGACACGGCTTAATTTTTAAATTAATATGTGTCACTCCATGTTAAACGAGCGGATCCACTGATTCGGATACGACTCCACATCCCGGCAGTTTGTGTTTGTAAACATTTTTCGTTTTCCCCGTCTTGTTGGTTCGCCTTTTCGGACGCAGAGAAAGTGACTTTGCAACTTTCTGCATGCTCAATCGCAACATTTGCGTTCCCGCTGCAATAAATTAACGTAAAACTCATGCGATTTCAGCCCAAGACACGTTTGTTAATGCAACTTTAATCCGCTTAATGTTCGCCTTGCAAAATTAACTTTCCTTATTACGATTTGCAATCGCGCTCATAAATCGTATCGACTTTCATTGAGCGATAAAGCAGTCTAGATAAGATTTCAACTCCCACCTGATAAGACGAACATTCGCAGTGGCAAATAAAACTAATGTTCTCTGTTATGCACTTTGCAATGTTTGAGTTTTTTCCCATAGACATAATTACATTTGCGCTTTGATCAGTTGGGAGTTAAATATTGGAAACAAAAACCCGCTGCTCCATGGGAATGTTGGCGATGGTAACACAAACACAAACAGACTTGTGTCGCTTTTGCGATGAACTAGTTCACGTTGCGTGATCAACTGGGCAAATGAAAAAAGGAACGCCACCGTATATTGTGAATGAGACAATGCGTCAATAATACAGCTAGAATATTGTAAAAAGGAATCATACAGCTGTGTACCTATTTGATGATGGCAAAAACTATACAAAAACAAGTCACGTATAGCATAGGTCTAAATGGAACACACTTGTCAGTCAGAAAATGTGTTCGTTCTATTGCGATGCAGCTCTAACTTATTTAAAGAAAATTCCTCATGTCAGTCATTTTTAAGCACTCTTCTCTGGCGATATACACTTAACACTGCAACGGTCTCTAAGGACGTGTTCATTAACCACAAATCACAGGGAAGACCTATTGCAACTTTGCAGAAACAAATACAAAGGATTTGTCATGATCACGACGAAGATAAGAAAGTTTTTTTTAGAGGTATAGAACTTTAGGTTGGCAACACCACTAGTCTACGCCGATAAGCCCGAAAAGGTTGACCACTTGGAGGACAACATTCGCCGCGTTATTGCCGATATACGGCCACAATTGTTGGAAAAAGTCATCAAAATTTGGATTAGACTACGTCTGAGCCAGCCGTGGCGGTCATATGCCAGAAATCATATTTCAATTCGAATGTCAGAAGATTATCTTTCAAATAGAGTAAACTTCTTGTCAATTTAAAAAAATCATCTTCGATTTATTCCATTTAAAAGTTTTATACCTCTAAAAAAAACACCCTTTACTATTCGATGTTTCTTTCATCCTGAATGCAGACCCAGCCCGCCACATTCCCATAGTTTTCCGAGATAAACATTTACTGAAAAGTACGCATTCGACTTATTTGAACCCCATCCAACTCAAGCTCAGTGTTCAGTTCGAGTCTGAGCTCATTTTCTCTACAAAATCACCATTGATCTAAAATTAGCCAAGAAATTCCAAAATATATATCCAGTTCGAACTCTTAAGACTGGTATCTAGTTCAATCGAAATTTAATTATCTATACAGAAATCCGTCTCACCTAAAAATTAGCAAGCGAAAGAAAAAATAATTCCCTAGAGGGCATTCCGTTCACGCGCATAGTCGGTCGAGGACAAATTTACTCTCACCACAGTAGTTTCCACACTAATTTGTCGCGCAATTCATCTATCGATTTATGTATTTATTTTAAGATGTAAATTGGACGGGTTTAGTCTTTAGTGTCTTAACATTTGGAATATTTGTAGGACAATGATTATGAATAGTATGATTTCTTTTTTTATCGTTAAACGTTAGGCAAAACTGCATAGGCTTAAAGTATTACACATAAATTCGTTCTAAAATTACACTCCACCTCAACTAAAGGGCTAAACGCATTTTGCTCCTATAAATTTATTTGTATTGTACATTTATTTCAAGCTAAATTTTAGCCTGACCTCTTTTTTATAAAGAAACTTAAAATTCCACTTAACTGAACACATTAGACAAACAATACACAGAAACTCATTTAAAATTTCGTTGGAATTTTTCAATTTTGTCCACAGCTATTTTGTATTCTGAAATTGAAACTCTATGCTAAGTCTAGAAGCAGTCCTAGGTTAATCAGGTGAACAGTTTATTCCTTTTTTTAGTTGACATTTTGAAAGAAGAAAAAACTAACCTGAAAAATACAATTGACGTTTATAAAGAGGAACTAAGTAGACTTTTTTCCATTATATAACAGACGTAGCAAAAGAAACGTCACTGATAAATTTTGTTTTATAAGTCTACACAAATCTACTACAATTTTGAGATTGTGTTTATCATTGTAAGTTGGTCTTAATTCGTCGTTCGGGTTTCCAAAACTGAGTTTATATTTATGGTTAAGTTTTCGGGCCATAACCAAGTGTAGCCTGCAGTCGAACTACTACTTACATTCGTAAATACGCAATAAGTGATTGAAAATGAGTCAAGCTTCCAGTATCGCTAAAGTGGTACTCCATCATTTATGATCGACATATTTTTTATTTGACAAATGTGAACCTCAAGTGAAGGGACTTCCTTACACTTAAATATGCAAATCGTCTGCAGATATACCTACTGTTGTTTTGATATTATACTGCTTAGATAAAGATGTATGAATCTAATGTGATACTTTTTTTGGTCTCAGATAAATTTTTAAGTTCGTTTGGTACAAAAAAAAATCTTTCTTTTTCAGATTTCTGAGCACTTTTGCGAATCTAGATATTTTCTCAGATTTACCAATACATGTGCGTTGGAGTTTGACACATGGTGGATTTTTTTACATTTTATTGAATTATTTCTCCAGCAAAGAAAGGCATTGCATCGGGTGAATCAATTTTTGTAAATTATTTATGTGTAAATATTTAGAAATCCATCGGGACGGATATTTCTAATGTTTTAATACAAAGTGTAACAAGTGAATGGAAATCGCTTAGAATAGTGTCGAAGACTATTTAAATCGCTCGAATATCAGCACAAAAAAGAACAAGTGACGTTTTTATGTTCGATTAGGCACAAGTAATCTGAAATCTGAGAGCAAATCTGAAGAAGCCCATTCGAGTACCACATAAAAGATTCAAAATCGTTTTTTTCCATCTGTTAGCCACTTCAATTAAATGTAATAGATTTTGTCTTTGTCAAAGTTTAGTATAATTGTGACATCTGATAATTCAATTTAACTGATATTTTAAGTTTAAGGGCATGAAAATTCAAAACGATTCTCATAGTTATAACAAGTTCCAAGCCTGAAAGAACTTAAGTCATCGTGTGAACGACGTCTTTCCCGAAGTTTAAACGACCATTATAGTCTATCAGCCTTATTTATAAACTCACCGTAGAGTCTGCTCATCTCTACACACCCTCTAAAATGCCCTTACGCAGGAGAATGTGAATGATAAAGATTTGTCGAACTTAAGCAACGTTGGTTTAGGACTGCGTAAGTTAAACGCAAAAACTTGCATTTAGAGCCCGTGTAGAGCTTACGTAAATGTGTTTTTGCATCAAATGTCATTTGGTCATGGTTGAATTGTAAACGAAACCAAAAAGTGAAATTAAATTTTGTTTGTTCATTCATTTCGCATGTTGTGCAAATTTCTGCCAAACCAATTTCGATTGCATATGCAACTATAAAATGTAAATTATATTTAATCAATAAAAATATATAAACTAATTCTGCGTTTGTGATATTATTTGTGGGGAATGTCTTAGGATGTCTGTGAATAGGTCTACCTACGTCCAGGTATTACATTTGGTGGAATTGGACGAGGAATTTAGATATAGGAAGACACATAGATATATAATTGCAGGTTGATATTTCAGCAGTCCTTCGAAGACAGTTCGGAATTGTGGCATATAATTTGACTTTGTATTGTATAAACTGATTTCACTTGTGAAGCTAATCAGAGCTGATGTCAGTTTCAGAGCAAAAAGTAATAGATTTCAGTGTTTTCTGTAATAGTTTACAGAATTTTTTACCTTTCTAGACACGAACCTCGTTTAGTACCACGGAAAAATGTTTATAAATAACAATTTTAGAAAAGCCAAGTGCAGTCTGCGTAAATCTTTACGCGATGTTTAACTAAACAACAACGTCGTAAAGGAATCTAGTAAATACGGCTGTATATTCAGAACGATGTCACTAATTGAAAGATTTGATCACTTTTATGACAAATGGACTAGATTATTCTTTGAAGTCCTTGGGTTAAGTACTACAGAGTTGCTTTTAGATTTATGCATATCGTTTTGATGAAGATCGTCTCAACAGTAACGTGATTTAAACACGCATGTGTATTGACATAATCGGGCTGTCAAAACATAATTTCAGTACTAGGTTCTGAACAATACTGAGAACCTCAGCTCGTAATTCTCTTGTCGCTGGTACCCTCAATTTTTTTTTCGAATTTCCCATTTTGTTTTCCTAGCGGTGTCAAATAAAAAAAAATAAAAAATAAATGCTGCTAGTTCGGGAATGCCACATTTTTCCATTGCTGAATGCCATTGGTTAGTTATTCTTATATATTGTTAAAAGGCGAATAATTCGATTTGTTTTGTTAATAAAAAAATGTCTACGGGAAATGTTTTGCATATATATGAAACATATTAGGACAAACATGTACATGAACATCGATTTCAAGTATACCTATATTTTTCTTAAATAACTGATGAAAGTTTTGTCAAAATGTTTTTATTTTCATACAACTATTCTGCATTGACAGTTTTTCATAAATATCTTAAGCAAATGTATACTTATTCCTACAAAAAAACAACTATCCACTCGGTACTAATAATTTCAAATTTAACCAATAAAATTCTATGAGCGCTGACATCAACTTTGCTGACAACTTAGGTGGTATATGAAAGGTGAAGTTACGTGACATTTTTGTCAATACGAATTTCTATGTAACAATAGGTCTGTTCCTTTACTTTTAAATCTTACGAATTTTTACGAATTCTTACGAATTTTTACTCAATGCCGTTCCTTAACTCGAAAAATTGGTAAAAGAGAGCGTCGTCGAGAGAGCAAGATGTTACTCTTCCACTGAGAATCTTACGAATTTTCACTCAACAAATTTCTTGGTGTAATAAATTTGAAGGGCTGTCAGTTACCAAACAATTAACAGCTGATTTGAAATTTCTTGTCATATTTTACATTCGATTGAATTTGCAAAATAAATATTGAATGTTCTCCCGGAACATTCCATCGTATTGAAAATGGTAAGTACCTGGATATTAGAGAATATGAAATAAAAATCATTTCGAGCTTTACTTTAAGATCCACAATACAGATATCAAATAACACAGGAGGTTATGCAGAGTCAGGGAGAAGATTTTGAGAAAATCACGGTCTCACAATCGCAGTCGTCGGAAAACGAGGAACAAAGAAGTTCTATTAATTCCGAGTAACTTTCATCAGATGAAAAAACAAATATTGGTAATAAATTAGATAATTCTTCTTGTTTATAAGACATTTTTGACTTTTCTTTACCACTGCAATGTATGGAATTATTTATCTGTCATATCTGTCATTTTTCATAGTTTACTACAAAAGTGTTCCATAACTTTTTCGTAAGTGTCTCTCTATCTGTGAGAGAATTTATCCCTACCACTGCCATTTTAATTGTCTTTTCCATTCTTACTACAAAAGTAAGGGAACAGACCTAATACGTTCATCGACTTCTGATTCTGACAATCGGTTCCATAGAGAATTTCCAACAACGTCAGAGTCAAATAAAAAAAAAAAAGAAATAGCAAGTGACAGTTAAAAAACGTTTAGGAAAACTAGGATGATCGCGAAATGCTCTTTTGCCCTCATTTAGTTTTCCATAATGAACTGTAAAATATTAGTTAATGAACAACTTTAATTTAAGGCTTAATTAGGCACATCACGTATTATGCGTGTAATTGTTTAAAACAGGTACACAATTTCTGTTTTGTTGTTGCCTCTGAGATTAGGGATCTCACGTTTTGAACCAAAAAATGGCCGTTAAAATCGGGTATGGTATTGTTCACCCTTTTTTGTCGGGCATACATACGAGTAGAGCAACTATTTACCTTTAAAAAGCTGATCAAGCATGCAGTTCGTATCACAATCGCAATTACTTCAAAAACAAATATCGTAAAGCCACACACTAGTTACGAGCGCATTGAAAAAGGAAACAAATGCGAATTACCTCACTCAACTTGTCGGACATTTGTATAAACAAAATACAAATGTGTACACATGTTTTTTTACAAACCAACAACAGAACCACCTGATGCTTTGCACATTTATTTGAACAAATTTTTCCACTCGCAGTCGCACTCTATATTTACGTTTATTGAATCAAAACTAAATAATAATTTCAAATGCACACTCAATAATATGCGTCACTAACGAGCAGTACAGCGTTCAGCCGAGTAATTTGCATTCACCCCCTTCGGTTACTATTTTCATCAGTAGGTATATGTGTACAGAGAGTGTTTGTTGTGTTTACCAATCGGATTTACAGCGACTTGATATAGAACCCTCCCCTCCCAGTATTGTATATGGGCAGAGACAGAATTTGAATATAACAACACCGAAAAAAAAACTACAGCAATAACGACGACAACAGCAACGAAATTCACTGTCAAGGTCGACCGCATTAAACGAACAATATTTCGACATTGTCGTTGACTGTTTCATTTAACACGAGTATGGTAGGTATATCATGCCTGCGCTATCTGTCATTAACGACACAAGTGCCACAAGCCGCAGGCACTTGCTACGAGTGTTTCTGTTGCTGTTTTTGTCGTTTCGTATACATTTTCATGGAACCTCCGCGTTTATGTGTACCATTTAGAATAGGTAGGTAGTCGTCGCTGGAGAGCATCTCAAGTAGATGCTAATGTATGGTATTCGTTTAGTCGTTTAGATACGACTGCAAGACTATATGCGGGCAGAAGAGTAATCTCAAATGACTCATTCTCGACAGTCGGGCAGCACAACAATGCTATACACGGCAAACGATTCGAATTACTCACTGACAAGGCAAGGCAATTACGGTTTGCCAACTTCCTTCCTCAAGCCATCAGCGACGGGGGCACTGTGGGAAGTTCTATACCTAAAAGTTACACAATTAAGTTGACATTGAAGCCGCCGTCGCCGTCGCACAGTGTCACATCAGCGCCGGGGGTATAGGTGGGAAGACTACAAATATGTACGTATGTTGACAATCAACAGAGATCGACTACGATCTACATACAGATGCGATAAAGCGAAAATGTAAACAAGGAATATTTTCAAAAGCCCACGACGAATATACGACTTCAAGCTCGACTTGGCGAAGTTTATTGTTGGCCGCGTAGTTTATTGTTTCCCCCAAAATCCATTGAAAACGATGAGACCCGTGGAAATTTATTGTTAATTCCGACAAAAATTAAACCTCAGGTTACAACACATTTGTGGTGTAGTGTGGCTGTAGCCTTGTGGTTTTTGGATTGAAATAACATAAAATTGCCATTTTTGGGAGTAGTAAAACGAGTTCGCTTACTCGTCGCTTTGCGTAAGTTGAACTCGAGAAAAAACTGGTATTCATATTCATTCATAGTTTTTGTTTTTATTTGTTTGTTTGTTTGTTTTTTTTTCGAAATGGAATGCAAAACAATGACCGATTGTCATATAAAAGTTGAACACGGCACACTTGTCTTACCACTCTGGTTGATTATTTTGACTTTCTGAATTTTCTTGTTTGGATAATCTATCATCTTGTCAAACAAGAGTCCAGAGCGGTTCTATTGTTTGCTTTGAATGAGTAAATTTCGAAATAAACTGTTGCATGTGACTCAGTGTCAAGGTTACTATATAAACAACGAAATTTTTGCGTTTGATTTCGCTAATGCTTGCTCAATTAGACGACGAAATGGTGTTAAACTAGCTTGGGCTTACTTTCGCTAAACTATTGTTATGTAGATTTTATAGTTTTGATTAATTTCTATTGATTGATTCAAAGCGTCCCGTTTAAGTTTAATAGAGCTATTTTTTATTTCCATTTAAAAGTGGTCTGTGAAGTGAAGAAATGAACCCTTAGGCTTTTCAATTAAAATCCAATTTTTACTATTTCAATTTAATGATTGGGTTTTGGGTTTTTGCGCCCATGTAAATGCCACTGACCGCTAGCGAGACATTGACGTAAGAGTGTTTGTATAGAAACTACATGTGAAATGTAAATTACCTACAAAAGAATTAGACCAACATCAGCATTATCTCCTTAGTTAGACTTTTCTTTACGTCGTCGTATAGATCCACCTCACTATTTTTCTTTAAGGAGGACCTTTATCAACTTTATCGGACTGATCGTTGCTCTGCCAATAGTATTTTTCGAAATGGCGGTGGTGTTGCCATTATGGTTAATAAATGTATCAAGTCTGATCATTTATTTCCAAATGAATTCTTGGATTTGGAATTAGTTTCTGTTAAATTGACCTTAGCTGATTCATCGTGCATTTGTATTGTTGCTGTCTACATTCTCTCTGGGTCATCTCCGTTCGTATATGAAAGGTATTCTTGTGCTCTTGTCCAGATTGCGGATGGTAAAATTTTTATATTTGGTGATTTTAATCTAACCTATACAAATTGGTATGTGGATACAGAATCTCCTTCGTGTTGTAATCCATCAGAACAACTATTTTTAGAAAATGTATTGAGTGTGGGCCTCTACCAAATCAATGGATTATATTATAATGAACACCAGCGCTTCCTTGATCTAATTTTTACTGACTGTCCTGATATATGTAGTGTTGTTCCCGCTGACGAATGGTTACTACCGAAAGTACCTCACCATAGTGCAATATGTTGTAACTACGTGCAATTTCACTGCTCTAAAATTTTTGCTGATGAGCAACATGGATTTCGTCCCAAAAAATCAACTGTAACTAATTTAATAGAGTTTACTTCCCATGTCAACGAAAGCTTGATTAACGGGTTACAAACAGATGTTTTTTATTCTGATTTTAGTAAAGCATTCGACAAAGTTAATCATGTAATCCTGTTAAAAAAACTTGAACTTTATGGATTCCTGCATTGGATTTTGAAATGGATTTGTTGTCTAAAAATGTTGTCGTCTATTCTGGTGTCCCTCAAGGCAGCCACTTTGGTCCACTCCTGTTCCTGTTATTTATCAACGCTCTATGTCCTCTTATTACATATTCCAAAATGTTGCTATTTGCGGATGACTGCAAGCTGTACTATTCATATGGTAGCCAACAAGGTTATATATTTTTACAACATGACATTGACGCTATGCAGGATTGGTGTAGAAGAAATATGCAACTTAATCTTAAGAAGTGTAAAAGCATGACCTTCACGAGATGCCAAAATTCAACTGCGCCAATTTATTTTATCAATGAGGAAGCTGTTGAAATTGTTGATTGCTTTAATGACCTTGGTGTGGTTTTTGACAGGAAGCTCAATTTCAATCTGCATTTGGATTCCATTGTTAGCAAGGCAAGAAGCCGATTGGGACTTATAAAACGTTTCTCAAAAGAATTTAAGGATACCTATATAACCAAAATTCTATACTGTTCTCTCGTCCGACCTGTTTTGGAATACTGTAGTCCTGTTTGGTGTCCGACTTATGAATCTGGAATCTCAAGAATTTGCCTTGGAACCCCGAGAATCGTCTTCCACCCTACATAAGCCGATTAAAGTTGCTGAATCTTCAGACTTTGGAAAAGCGAAGAGAGATAGCCAATGTTATATTCCTGTTTTGCGTTCTGACTGGTAATGTCAACTCCACATATGTTGTCAATTCCATTAACATCAATACCAGACCGAGGACAACAAGGAACCCTAATTTTTTATATCAAAGGACATCTCGATGTAACTATGGGAGTAATGGCCCCATCAATAACCTGACGAGGGATTTTAATGAGTACAATCATGTGATTGATTTCAATCTATCAAAATTAAATTTTAAAAAAATATTGAAAGAAATGTAAAATAATAATAAGCTTTTTAAATTAAATCTGTTTCATTATTGATTAACTGTGAGATTATGTATAGTAGTTGTAATAAATAAACTTTAAATATACATAGGAACACAATGCCATCCATTGTTGAAAGCCCGTAATGTCAGAGAGTGCATTCCGAATCAATAAGGCAAGTACCTACTACCATGAATTTACTATAGGTACAAAAATGTTTCAATCTACAAGTGGATTTCCAATGCGTACTTTTTTCGTAAGTACTAAAAACTGTTCCATGGTCACTGTTTAGACTAAAAAACAAACCTAACCACCGCATATCCACAATCCGCGCACTCGAACAATCTATTGCCGAAAGCTCTGACAATCTGTAACGACTTCTCTTACAAAACATCTATGAAATTGTGACATTCGTAAACATGTTGATAGGTAATTTGACTCGGAGTGCCTCTCGTTGTCATTTCCTGAATTATTCAAGTTCGCCTTACGTAAACATTTTGTTAGATCTTGTGAAAACTAACAGCCCAGTTCTATCAGTTGAACAATGTGCTCAATGGAAAGAATTCAAAGTACCTACGGCAGCGGCGCTTTTTCCCCTTAAACAATTTTAGGAATAAACTCTACCAAAAGCGATTTTCTGTTACAATCAAGTGCTGCGTATATAGGTAGGTACTTGACGCAATATCTATCGAGGCATTGAAATGAATACGATTAGTAAAAGGAAAATAACACGGCTGGTGTTTAATTATATAGTACCAGGTACCACCCCTGTTTTGCTATTCATATTTGGAACGTGGCGCATTAATTAATCATTCGTTACCAGCGCAAGTGACCTGCTTTATATTCTGTGCAGGGATAGAGCCAGGTAATGCCCCTTGTTTGCAAATCACGCTACAACGTAGTCATAAGTCCGTAATCTGTTGTCCAGTTGACACGGCATTTTCTTGAGGAAACCTATAAAAAAATTGTCTGTCCATCAAAACACTTACTGACCTTGCCTTTTGTTTCGTTCCAGATGTGGATGTAATCGGCAAATCGACGGTGCAACGTCATCAAATCGATCGCTGCACAACAGTGATTGATTTATCGGAGAAATTTAATGCTCCTCGCATTGATTTCACATTTAAAAAGCCCAAAGACAAATCACTCACAACCGATCAACAGCTACACCGCGCAGAAGAAGAGGCTAAGGAAAGCCCTAAAGCTGGCGCTATTATGAATAGTCACGCGACAGCAACGCAGGCACTTAATTTGCAATCGAGCGCCGGTCAGACATCAGTTGTTGGTCATCATCGTGGATTCTCGCAGCCATCGGTTGTAGCCAATTCAGCCGGAGATCCATGGTTCCTACAATCGACTGGTCACCAAATGCCCCCAACAGCGCCTATCCGACACAATAAACGTCCAGCACCGCAACCAGGTACTGGCAACAGTTGTATTGCAGCAGGAATCGGTGTTACCAGTGGTTTACTGCAACAGCAGCAACAACTAAGCCAATCCCAACCGCATATTGTACCACCGACAATTCCACCCCATCAAAATAACGTGGTAGTAAAAAATTCAGTTTACTTTGTTGAAATTCTAATAAAACTGTATCTTGTTTTTTTTTTGCTTGCACAGAATCAGCATATTCATGTCTCCTCGCACGCTTTAAATAGTCATAACTTAATAACCGCCGCCGTCGCCAATCATTCGCCCAAGTCGCCAAACCAAGGTTCTGTCGGTCTGACAGCAGTCAGTGCGGCCGTAGTCGGCCAACAACAACAGCAACAGCAGCAGCTACAACATATGCTCGGGCAGCCGACACATGCGATGGTCACATCGAGTTCGGCCTGCCAAGCTCAGCTTTTAACACACTCGTCCAACAACAATCTGATGTCGTCGTCATTAAATGCTGCTCAACTGCAGAACCATATGAGTCCTGCGGCTGCTGTTGCCGCAGCAGTTGTCAATTCCGGTGCTGGTCATGCAGTGAAACTACATCCTGGTGCAGGTGTTGGTGTGTGCGCAGAAACGCTCATGATGCATCCGAATTTGCGACAACAGCAGCAGCAGCAACAACAACAACAACAATTACAACAGCATCATCCAACGCAACAATCCGCAATGTCTCTATCTGCGACACAGTGTCCCCCAGTGATGCACGTTGCCGTGGGCGGTGGCGTCAGCAGCGGCGGTGTCATGTCAACGTCGTTGCACAACTTTGATGCGAACGGTACTGCGTGGAACAGTACCTCATCCCTATCACCCACCATATCGAATTCATCCTCTGCCGTCAATCATCAAACGATACAACAGCAGCAACAGCAACAGCAACAACAACAGCAGCTACAGCTACAGTTACTGCCACAACAGCAACAACAGGGACTACTGCAACAGCAATTGATGCACAACCAGCATCAGCACCGGAAATGCGAAGTGAAATTAAATGCAATGCCGTAAGTGTTGGTTACTATTATATTTGGTTTCTTGTTTCATCTATGCGAATAATGAGGTGGGTTGTAAGCTTCTTCTTTTTGCAATGGATGCGAGTGCGTATAATAGACTCTTCTCTTGTTTCCGGCTTTATGGGGAAAATTGTAACGCATCTGAATCATAGAGACGCCGATGTTGTGGAGGCGGCTAATGGATGAGAGGACGGAACTCCGGACTTGGAAATTAACTCATTCATTTTGCATCTCTTCTTTGATATGGTTTCGCTTTGGAATATTCAATTGTCACTTGTCACTGGTTTTTGGGGTCAACGTCTTACGAAATTCGATTGTAACACTGGCTAGAAACAGAAACAAATAAGTTGGAGTTTTGCGAACTATGTATGAGTTCAATGAGGTCTATTGTGCTCGCGCAACGTATATAGAATTCGAAGGCATACTTTACTTACTTACTTATGTCCTATATCCCCTTGTGGGTCCTAGGGCCTCTACAACGCCTACGCGCCATCGTGTGCGGTTCCTGGCAATGTGCCTCAGCTCTCCCCAACTCTTTCCCAGTTGCCGTGCTTCCTTCTCGACTGTTCTACGCCATGTACTTCTAGGACCGCCGCGTCGCCTGCCATCCTGAGTAAGCGGATTCCATTGCATCGCGTGGTTAGCTATGGACCTGTCACCTTTTCGGAAAGTGCGACCAATCCATTGCCACTTTCGTCGTTGAATGGTTCTGCCAGTAGGTTCACGACCGGTTCTCTCATAACGCTGTTCGTTCGAGATACGGTTCGGCCAGAAAATCCTTAATATGTTACGCAGGCACCTATTAACGAACGTTTGCAGCTTTCTTGTGATAGTATTGGTCACTATCCAAGTACCACATCCATATAGCAGCACGGATTCAACGTTGGAACGAAACAGTCGTAGCTGGGTGTTTAAGCTAATTGCATTGCTTAGCCAAATTTTAGATAGCATCCCAAACGCAGACTTCGCTTTACCTATTCGGCTGGCTATATCCAGTTCGGTTCCGCCATCGGTTGAGACAATACTCTCAAGGTATTGGAAACTCTCCACTCTCTCAACCGTTTGTCCAGCAATGCATATACGGGTATGAGTTGATGAGTTCGGTCCCAGGCTGATCATTTTTGTTTTTGCCGAGTTAATCTTCAGCCCAACGACGTCGGACGTCTGCTTCCCTCTCCACACTTGCTGTCATTTGATGAAGGTCCATTATTCTGTGCGATAGTAGGCATACATCGTCAGCGTAGTCAAGGTGTTTAAGTTCAGATGTAAGAGTCCATCGAATTCCTCCATTACCCATCGACAAAGCCGCATTTAGCACATCGCTGATCACCAATAAAAACAATATTGGTGAAAGAATGCAGCCTTGCCGAACCCCACTTTGGACTTGGAATTCCTCAGACAGCTTTCCTCTGTGCAGAACGTGACATGTGGAGCCATCGTACGTAGCCTTAATAATTGCTATAAGTTTATATGGAATACCTCTCCTGCGCAAGGCACGCCAAATAAATTCCCGGTTGACACTATCAAACGCCTTTTCGAAATCGATGAACAGCAGGTGGAGTGGCGATCGATATTCAACGCACTGCTCGATGATGATCCGCAGGGTGTTGATGTGGTCGACACAGGAGGATCCAGAGCGGAAACCTGCTTGTTCGGCGTCGAGTGTGTCTTCAAGGTTTTTCTTTTATTCGTTCTGGTATAATTCTAGCTATTGTCTTAGCCACAGCAGGGCAGCACGCAGATGCTTCTCCAGTTTTCGCACTGCATTAGGTTGCCTTTTTTAGGGAGCTTGACGATCATACCCTTCTTCCACTCATCAGGAAAACTCTCGGCCTCCCAGGTTCTCTCAACAAGTGGGAGCAATAGCTCAGCCGATGCAGTTGGCGCAGCTCGAAAAAGCTCTGCGGGTATGCCATCAAGTCCTACCGCCTTATTGGTTTTCAGTGCTTTGATCGCAGTAATGATCTCTTCCTTACTGGGGGTATTGATGCTAATCCGGGCATTTCTTTCATTTGACTCCACAGTCAGATTTGGGTGCATATTGCTGGCGAATACTCGGTTCAGAACCAAAGCAAAATGCTCCTTCCATCTCTTGAGCTGATCCTCATCCGATACGAGCAACGAACCGTCTAGGCCTTTCACTGGGTGTTGCGTAGACTTTCGGCCACCTATTAGCTCTTTGGTGATTCTGTAAACGGTTCTGCTGTCGCACCTAGCTGCTGCTTCTGTAGCCAGCGCATTGATGTAATTGCGCTTGTCACGTCGCACGCCACGCTGTACATCTCTCATCTTCATTCGATAAATGAACTCTAGCTCGATTCTCCCTGCTGCTGGAGTTGCTTCGATTCGAGCTCTAAGTTGTTTACGTTCGTCGATCCTTCTCCAGGTATCCTCGGAAAGCCACGCCCTGTGTCTTCCCTGCGAAGGCATACGTTCTGGATTGGAAAAACTAATTCGTTCGTCTATAAATTGCGCTGTTTTCATCGTAGGTATTTGAAAGCACCCTCGGTATCCAGGAGAATCCTCCTTTCATTATACCGGTTATGACTGTCCTGTAATGAAGAAATTAGAACGAACTATCTCGTGGGCTTATAGAATTTGCAATAGATGAAGAGACAGTAGTTTCAAGTAAATTCAGGAACCCAAGACTCACCAATTGGGACACTTGCCTCAGAGGCTGTTTGAAATGGCCAAATCCTGAATGATCAAAAAATAGGAACACCAGCCGAAATCGATGCATTCACAGAGAATTTAAACAAAATTCTAAGTAAGGCATATCATAAAGCCTGTCCTTTACGGACAATCAAGAAACGGAATTCTTCTTCGTGGTGGTCCAAAGACCTCCTTGAAATTAGAAGGAAAGTCAGACGCCTGTTCAATTTAGCCAAACGCACCAATTCCCAGTCAGACTGGGACTTATACAAAGCCGGTCAACGGAAATTCAAGGCTGCTGTCACTAGTGCTAAACGTACAGCCTGGCATACCTTTTGCAATGAAATAGAAGATACCAGGGAATCAGCTAGACTTAGGCAAATCCTATCGAAAGAACCTGCAGTTCCAGGTTATCTTAAAGACAATATGGGCAACTGGACACAGTCTTCAGAAGAGACATTAAGTCTGCTTCTAAAAACAACCGTTCAGTCTGCACCAAGTACTGCAACTACAGCAGCAACAGTTCCAGCTGGTATAATAACCGAGGAAAAACTTAACTGGGCGATTGAAACTTTCTCCCCTTTTAAGTCTCCTGGGCTGGACGGGATTTTTCCAATCATGCTCCAGAAAGCCAGGTCAATTGTTATACCAGCTCTGATGAGGCTCTTCACGCGCTGCCTCGAAAGTGGTAACATTCCCAGGGCATGGCGTGAAGTAAAGGTTGTCTTCATTCCGAAGGCAGGAAAGTCCAGCCATACGACTGCTAAGGATTTCAGGCCCATAAGTGTAACTTCATTCATCCTGAGTTGGAGTCAATCCACAGAAGACTGAACTAGTTTTGTTCAGTAGCAAAAGGGTGATTCCAAACTTCGATCCTCCATCTATTGAGGGTATACACCTTATGGTTGCCGAGAGTGCCAAATATCTGGGTATAATCTTAGATAGGAAGCTTAATTGGAAACTAAATGTCAATGAAAGAGTAAAAAAAGCAGCAAATGCTTTTTACGCATGCAACCGAATCTTCGGCAAAAGGTGGGGACCAAACCCCAAAATAATTCTGTGGATGTATACGGCTGTTGTGCGTCCAATACTCACGTACGGTAGCTTAGTCTGGTGGCAAGCCACAAACAAAGCTTCGAATCTCAAATTAATGACCAAAATACAAAGACTAGCATGTATAGGAACAACCGGGGCAATAAGGACGACTACTACTGCTGGAATGGAGGCTATCCTCAACTTGTTACCTCTAGATCTATACATGAAAGAATCTGCAGCCAAAAGTGCCCTCAGGATCAGCCAAACAAAAAGCTGGAAACCCTACACAACGGGACACACGCAGATTCTGAATAAATATGTGGGAGATGCGGTCATTTCTGACTACTTGTCTCCCCTTCTTGACTTCGACATACCATTCTCCTGCTATTTCCCCAGCAGGGAGGAATGGAACACAGATGAACCCACAAAAGGAAAATCGATATCCATCTACACAGATGGCTCTAAGATGGACCGTGGAACAGGTGCTGGAATTTTCTCTGAAGAGTTAAATATACACCACTCAATCAGATTACCTGAGAACAGTAGTGTCTTTCAGGCGGAGGTTCTGGCAATCGCTGAAGCTGCCCATATGGTGTCAATGTTAACAATACCAAATAATGATATTACCATATTCATTGACAGTCAGGCGGCTATAAAAGCAGTATCTGCTATCGAAATAAAATCGAAGCTAGTTCACCGCTGCCGTGAAGAGCTTAAGGTTCTCTGCTCGCAGCACACCACGCGTCTCTGCTGGGTCCCTGGACACAGTGACAAAACCGGCAATGAGATGGCTGATGAATTGGCAAGAAATGGTTCTGCTATGGATCAAGATCGGGCGATTAATTCAATCAAACCACGACTTTGTAATCTCAGAGAGAGGGTGGAAAATAAGACCCGGATGAAAGCCAACAACAGGTGGAAAGAACTAACTACCTGCGAAATACCACGGAAGTTATGGCCGGAATACAATCCAAGTCGGACTATCAAGCTTTTGCGATTTGATAGAACGTCGATGTATAAACTGGTAGGAGACCTAACGGGTCACAACTTCCTAAGATACCACACAATGAAATTAAAACTCAAGAATGACGATATATTCAGGGGTTGCGGCGACGAGGAGGTACACGAGGACACACCTCACTTCCGCTGTCAATGCCCCAGTCTCCGTCACTTGAGGAACAGAACACTTGGAAGATACTACTTCCATGATATACATGAACTTTCAGATATATCTTTATCTAAGCTTTACAGGTTCATAAACGCATCAGGATGGCTGGACAAAGTCGAGTAACCAAGAGGAAACACTATAGCCAACAACACCGGCTAACCCCCCAATAAGGGCATCACAATGGGTCCACATGAACCTAGGTGGGGTGCGGCAGGACTCGTTCTAACGCACCCTCCCATAAACCTAACCTAACCTAACCTATCTCGTGGGCTTTTCACTTGCTCCAGTGACTGGATGTGACCACTTAAAAAACACACAAATAAATTGGTATCTACCCTACCTTCGGAAAGTGTGGGAATAGTATCCTTGGTGTTTGGGTTTAGTACTTGAATGGGTCGGAACTGCTTATTTTTACTTTTATTTAGTTTCGAATAGGTCCCTATCTCTATAGCTGTACAACCGAGCTCTGTCGAATTCTTTCCCAATTGCCGTGACTCCTCTCCAACTATTCCGTAGCTGGACTTATATTTTTTGGTCGGTTAGTTGTAGACCAACTCTAAACATCTTTCGATTCTCCCGGAGTCTATCTCGTGGATGACCTATGCGATATCTTCAAGAAAGCCGACTACCTTCTATTCCGTGTGGCGGCGTTTTTCGAAGAATTTCACAGCAAAGGTCCAAGGGCAGATGCTCTTGGTACTGATTGTTTTATTTAACGTCATCATCATTTCGTTTAAGCCTTTAAATAGTTTGAGCCTGACCAGTTAATGGTCGACCGTTTATATATCTTCCTTTTGCAACGTTTCACGCTAGTTGAGCATATTTGAGACAGTTGAAGTGCCCCTCTCAAACCTCCCATAACCTAACTTTTTAAAACATCCTCTTAAAGTGCAGTTTCCCTCAAAGCTATCACAGAAAATATATTTATCATACTCCCAAACCAAATGTTCGGATTATTACAGACGTTGTGGCTCCGTCGCCTACCGATTAACCCTTGGGGTTTATATTCCATTAAAGATGAAAAGTGTCAACGCCGATGACCTTCAGGATTGTTTCGTTGTAATCATCCCCAATAAAGATTACACTGAGTGCCATTTACAGCTAACCACACCGATTATGTCCGCAGCTTAATTTGCTTGCAAATCAAATAGGCACACATTCATTTAAAGCCAATTATTCCCCCCAAAACAAAAGCACAACCATTAACCTCACCTGATAACGCTACACTTTAATAATTAAAAACGCAATCTAAAAAAAAAAAGAGAGGGAAAAGATAAATCATATCTAAACCCATACACGCAATGTGGTTCTTATCACCTGTACAAGCAAAGAAAACAGGAAAAGCACCTCTTATCAAGTTGGCAATTTGTGCCTGTAACCAGAGGCGAATAAAAGTTAATTTCCTTTGTTTTCACCCACAATTGTTGGCAACATGAGGGTCTGGTGGCTGTGGAAACGTTCGCGACTAGGCGGTTTGAGGTTTTCTCCCACAGGACACTCATATTTTGAACATTAACTAATAATTCATTTCCTTCTTGCAGTTGGTTCCATGGAAGTATTTCTCGGGACGAAGCTGAACACTTGCTGCAACCTCGCGACGATGGCTTATTCTTGGTGCGAGAGTCTACCAATTTCCCAGGCGACTATACGCTCTGCGTGTGCTTTCAGGGCAAGGTGGAACACTATCGAGTGAAATATTTAGAAAATAAACTAACTATAGACGATGAGGAGTACTTTGAGAATCTTGGCCAACTTGTAGCGGTAAGCTAGTCGAGTAGACACCGAAAAATTGATGATGTGGTAGAGCTGAATTTTGTCTCTCTCTCTCTATCTCTCTACAGCACTATGAGAAAGACGCCGATGGCCTGTGTACGCAGCTTATCAAATGTCTATCCAAGAAAGGCCGGCAAGAGTTCTGCATAAATTCAAAGGACTTTGCCGACAAGGGCTGGGTAATTCCTGAGTCTGATTTGCAGCTACGCGAGAGCATAGGAAAAGGTGAATTCGGCGACGTGATGTTGGGTATACTGCGTAACGAGAAGGTCGCTGTGAAAATGCTGAAAGACGATGGAGCGGCACAGAAATTCTTAGCCGAGGCATCTGTTATGACGTGAGTTTCGATTTGTCTTTGCTTCGGGGGATGGGATTTGATGTTGGATTGTGTATTTCTAGAACGTTGGAGCATGAAAACCTGGTTAAATTTATCGGATTGGTTTTCACCAGCAAACACATCTACCTGGTAACCGAGTACATGAGCAAAGGATCACTGGTTGATTACTTGAGGTCGCGGGGACGGCAGCACATTACGAAAAAGGATCAAATCAACTTTGCCTAGTAAGTATTTCATTTTTAGATTTAGAACGCCAGACAGATGAACTTGATTGATTTCCAAATCTCTCAAAATCTATTACCTTTGTATATACATTTGTATAGTAGCGCCAATCCAGTAGTACCAGTAACCTATAGGAATGTATAATATACAAAGCTATTACGCGGCGTTTGACTGGGGTTTATCCGTACTTTGTCTAGAGATTAGGGCGGGTAATTTGGCCCGATGGTTTTAGATTGCGACTGCCCCTTATCGTCGGAAGAAAATTTAAAACCACGTCTGCATTGGTGGTGCGTTTGTGTGTTTTCAGAGTGAATCTGCAAAAAATCAGTGACTTAACTGACAGCTGACAAATTCGGATGGAAAAGAGAGTCGTGGTATCGTGTTTCCAATGGAGTGAAATAAGCACTAAGTCATAATTTGCGAAGGCATCCGTAGATACGACCAATGACTACGTTGGTGTGATTGTAACCAGACAGATTACGATTTATTGAATATCCTAGAATAGTGGATGATTCTACAGCTTTGATTTTGTTGCTATTTAGATTGCAGGATTTAAGCCATTCGCAACTGACCAGGTGTAGATGCGCTTCAGATCATCATTGACGAGAGAAGCTAGTTCGTTAAGGTTGGGGTATGGTTTTGCTAGATGTAATTGAACGTCGTCTGCATACAAATGTACTGTAGCATGATTGCACACAGCGGTAGGTCATTAATAAATGTGCAAAAAAGAATCGATCCCAATATTGAGCCCTGGGGTGCACCTTGCTTGATTTTCATTAGGGACGAACAACTTTCACCAGAAATGACCCTTTGCGACCTGTCCGAAAGAAAACTGTTTATCAATTTCACAGAACCATCACTGAAGCCGAAATAGTTCTTAAGCTTCCAACACAGAATTTTGTGATTTACTTTATCAAAGGCCTTCGAGAAATCAAGCAAACAAAGAAATGAAACGTAGCCCCTGTCGAAATCTTGTCTTATTTCTTCGAGTAAATTGACCATGGCTGTTGAACAGCTGTGGGTAGCTCTAAAACCTGACTGTTGAGAACTCAATAACTTATGGATGGACAGGTGCGTTGTGATTTGCTTTGCGATAATTTTCTCGAAAACCTTAGATAAGCAAGGTAGAATGCTGATCGGTCTATAGTCGGAAGAAGACGTGGGATTAGTTTTCTTTGCGATAGGCAAAACTCTTGCACTTTTCCAGACCTGAGGAAAAGTCGATGCTATTATGCACCAGTTTATTACATGAGTGAGGTGGGAGACAATTTGCGGTAAGATGAGTTTTATGAAGCGTATAGGTAGGCCGTCTTCACCAATTGAATCTGACTTGATAGATGCAACGTGTTGAACAAGAAGAAAGCATAACGCATTTAAGGACAGCATTGATTACGTTTACTTACGAACGCCGAAGTTAAATTATCATAAAATCAACCTTCTACAACTGTGCTACTCGAGCCCTCGTGGTTTAACATAGTTTATGAGATCTTGCTTTGTCTTAGCTACCCACATCGAAGCTGCAAATTTGTGCATTAGTCTAGACTCTAGAAACAGTCCAAAGTTCAATGGATATAAACAAACTCAATAAACTTGAAACTAATCCACCAAGCTTAAGTCACCGATGGCGATTAATAGTGTTATTATATTACGCCACAAATTTGTGATTTGCTATCTTGCTGTTCACTGTGCGTCGAATAACAAAACTTCTCTTTTCAGTGACACCTCGTCTGGCATGGAGTATTTGGAAGCAAAAAAGGTTGTTCACAGGGACTTGGCAGCTAGAAATGTTTTAATTTCTGAAAACTGTGTCGCTAAAGTATCCGATTTCGGATTGGCTCGAGAGGAGTGCTATAACTTGGAAGTGGGCAAGCTTCCAATCAAATGGACTGCACCAGAAGCTCTAAAAAATGGAGTAAGTTGAAACAAAGTAAACAAGTTTACCAATAAAATCACTAATTTGTGGTATTAATTTTCTTTTTTTTTTAGCGATTTTCAAACAAATCCGACATGTGGAGCTTCGGGATTCTGTTGTGGGAAATCTATTCTTTCGGACGTGTACCCTATCCACGAATTGTGAGTATTATATTCTGATTACAAAGGGTTTCTGTTTTTAGTATTACGATCATTGAAAACTGGCTTGCAGAATAGAAAGGGTGATGTTGTATATTTTGGAAGAAACACCGGATTGAAGATTGATAACTTGGCTTTGCCTTCAAGGCCTATCCTTCTGATATGGGGAGGAAAGGGAGGAAAACTCCTTTCATTGATTGCAAGTAAACCCCGGGATACTTAAACTCCTGCACCCATTTTAATGGGACTTCCAGTTTTCAGATAACAATTCATATTTTATTTCGTATGACACATATCCATAGTTACAACTTGATGACAGGTGTACAGTCAAAACAAGCTTATATTTACATTAATAATAATAATAATAGTAGAGAGGGTCTAGTGCACTGCGACCTTGTGGTCTATTGTGCCCCCTGCTTATACCTTGGAAAGGTTCGTGCCCTTTTCCAGAGCGCCATCGCATCACAATTCCATTAAGAACCGTGTTTGGGGGTTTGCTCTGTCTTTGCTTTGGCGAGAATATAAACTTTAGAGCACTTCATCCAGCCCAGTTTCTCTTATGAATCTGAGAATGAGTAGTGGGCCTATGGTTTGTATATCCTTATCTATTAGCTAGTACTTGCCCAGATGTTTAATCCTCTTGTGGGCTAGTGCTCCACAGGATTCCAGAATGTGGTCTGGGGTTTCAGCGCTCTCATCGCAGTTATATTTACATTACTATACACAATATGAGGTCGTCGAAAAAAGGTTGGTTCAGTGTCCGCAATCTGGCTCTTGCTAGTGTCGGACATTTGCAGAGGAAATTGGAGAGAGTTTCTTTCTCATTTGTATATCCGCAACTGCGGCAATAAGGGTTTTGTGGGATCCCAAGTTTGGCCGCACGGCTGCCAATTGGCCAATGCCCCGTTATTATTGACGTGACTCTGGCAAATATCTGGGCGGGTTCTATGTAGCAGGTTTCTTGTTCTATTTTGATCGTATCGTATCTTCCTTGATATGACGCAATTGGTCAACACCCTCTTTTGGAGACTGGCTTTCTGCAGGAAATGTGAATGAATGAATTTGCCGCGAGTGAGCTGATCGCCGCACTCCTGCACCAGCTTGGAGGATATTGTAGCCGAACTGATGGCTTTGGTGGCGGCTTGGTTATCAATAAGGATGGCAATGTTTTGTTTGTGCGTTGTGTCAAGCCCTAGATGCGCGCATCTCGGATAGCCAGTAATTCGCTGGCAAAATCCGGCAAACGATATGATTCTGATATATTCGGTGATTCTGAGTAGACCCCGGCCTCCACACCACAGTTCATCTTAGATCCGTCAGTTTATATGTCCGTGTCGAAACCCTGCACTACTTCGTTCCTCTTCCACTGAGCTCTGGAAGGGAAGCTTACCTGGGAGCTTGTTGTGGTGTGATGTAGTCGGTTTGAAACGGGACCGTGGCGTTTGGTAACGAGTCCAGAATGTTGCTGTAACCATGCGGCCTTGCACTCCAGCACCCAGACTTACCCGAGTCTTATGGCGCGCATAGTGCAGTATCTTTGGTGTGTAGATCGAGAGGTAAAAGATACAGGAGCGAGGTAAGGGTATACGATGGGGACGACCTCATTGCACCCTTGGGGCCTGTAGTAGCTGTTTTTTTTTAGTTTTGTAGTGTGAGTGAACCATATGTCCGAATTGGACGCACTACGGCCGTATACATCCATAACGTCATCTTTCGTTGAAGTCCCCATTTCTTTCCAAAGGTTTTGCTGCAGGCGTAGAAGGCAATACGCGCCTTCCTTACCCTATGTTCGATTGCATTGCTGCATGCGTTGGACTACTTGCTTGAGGGTCAGGTGGAGGGAAGAAATATCCTTATAGCACTGGACAATCAGGAGGTGATCAGATGCATGGAACAAGCAAACATTACAACATCATTGGCACTGGAATGTGTACTCAAGCTCAATAAGTGTTCATCTAAAAATGAAGTAACACTGACTTGGCTACGAGGACACATAGGGATCGAAGGCAACGAAAAGGCGGACTCCCTTGCAAAACAGGGGTCAGATGAAAAGTTGCTGGGACCAGAACCATTCTCTTCAATTGGTAGAGGAATGGTTGAACAACTGATTTACAACTGGATCACGGCAGAACATCTGAGAAGATGGTCAACCATGGAACAATGTAGACAGTCTAAAATGGCAATTAAATGACCGACCTGCTCCACTCAAAGAAGGGTTCTAAGCATGAGTCGAGGAACACTGAAATGGGTGGTGACTTTATCTACAGGACATGGTAATTTCGGGTATCACTTAAGGAAGATGGGCCTTAGAGAGGACGATACCTGCAAACTATGCCTGGAGGAATCCGAGACAGCGGCACATATACTGTGTCAATGTCCGGCATTGGCTGGCAGAAGAATGAAGATATTGGGACATCATTGGGTGGAGACCCGGTCGATGAAACAGATCTCACATAAACAGATGCCAGCGTTAACACTAGGAATCGAACCCAGGGAAGAACTCTGGAGAAACCCAGAGAGTCTATCTGGCTAAGATTTATAGTGGCAGAGAGACGAAAAGAGATCCGTCAATGGTGGTCTGATTCGAACATCTCTCAAATATATATATATATACCCTATGTTCGATGTTTTGTTTCCAGTTAAGTTTTAAGATGGAGGATAGTGTGAGTGGTTGACCATTTAGACGTGGTAGGGTAAAAACGGGTATTTTGGTTTTGGTAGTGAACAGCATCAGTTCTGTTCTGCGTGGCTGTTGCCTAGTGCTGCCTCAAGGGTTCTTGTTCTGAGAATATAGACTATCGGTTGACTCATAACTTCCTCTATGACCATCCCAATCAGAGATTCTAGAATTGATTCAGTGTGTACGTTGTTAAAAGCTCCCTCTATCTCTAAAAAGTAGGTATAAGGATCTTTCGATTGTATTAGTATGGTACGTGGTACGAAATTGATTAAGTCATCAGCGAAGAGTGGAACGTTTCCACCACGACTGCGTTGTAATACAAATAATACGACAAAACTAACCTCTGATATAGGTTTAATGTCGTCGTCGTTAACCCGAAAACAGCTTATTTTATTTGTTTGTCAAAGTATCTAATGACTCGCAGGCAAGAAGCGCCATTTAAACAACACCTTCGGAGTTTACGAACTCGGTCGAAGGCCTTATGCAAATCTACAACATATATGTAGACAGGTCCATACTCTCTCGCCTCCACAGGTATCTTTCTGAGAGTGCATAGGTGGTCGGTAGTGCTTTGGACGAAAACATTGTTGCTTATCTCCAAACCTTGATTCGAACTCTGAAAAGAGACTTTCCAGGGGAACTCATCGATGATATACGCCTCTAATTTTTGAAGCGTAGCATAATCACTTCACTTTGATAGTCTTCAGAATTTTCGCCGCATTTCCAGACCACGTAAATGACGCACCATAGTCATTGGGAACGTTCGGATAGCTAGTTTATGTAAAACGTCAACTAGATTGGTCGGGACTATGAATCCGAACGCGTTGACTAAGCACCTTGCATTGTTTTTGTATTGTCACGGTCAGCGTAACCTTTCTTTGCTTTTACCCTTTTTTAAAAGGAAAACAAATTGTTATTTTGAAATAAGTACATTTAAACCGTGTTACATGGTTGGTTATCACAACACTATTCTAGTCTTATGCGAACTAATGGTTGTTAAATAACGTGCGAAAATTCTGAATTACCATAGTAGCCTTAGAAATGACTCCTTTTTCTCTCACCGGGCCTTTTTGACTCTTCAGAATTCTGCAACGGCTTACCCTCCATAAACGTCTACTGCAAAAACTATACACGTGACCACTTTGGACCAATAAAAACTGAAACACATCTGGTCAGACAGATGTCAGACTTACTAAACAGCGCTTGCTCATTTTTTGTCCGAATTTCGTTCACTTTTATGGTAATTTTAACTTTTAGTATTTATTTTCCAATTCCCACTGATCAAAGCCCTAAACTGGCCTATTAGTCAGCCTCCGTGCACATAGCCGCGTCTAAAATACTTTTCAAGTTTTTCGCTGCTCTGTGTACCTTTACGAAAAGCCGACTGAATTCTCTTTTTCTGATCAGTGATCAGTTACTAAATCTTGGACGTTTGAAAGCAAACCGTTGTTTCACCACAAGAAACACTTCACTTTACTTCATTCCGCATGCGGGCAACTACCTCCTCTATGCGGTATTCCATATTCTTCATATTCCACCCTTCACCACGAGCCTGATTCTAATTCTTCGTCACATTCACTTCATTTAAACAACAACCAATTTCAACAACTACTTAATAAATCAATTTTCCAATAATTTTTCAGCCACTTGCCGATGTTGTGAAACACGTCGAGGTGGGTTACAAAATGGAAGCACCCGAAGGATGTCCCCCCGAAATCTATGAAATGATGCGCCAAGCATGGGATCTGAACCCAATCAAGAGGCCAACATTTGCCGAGCTAAAAGTTAAATTGCTACATTTGAAAAACACAACAACGTGAAATGTGTAACCCATCATCATAACTCATCCGATGATGATGATGTCGAAGTCATGTATTATTTCTAAGAAAACCAACCTAAACACTAACTAAATGTGAAGATGAAGCAAGGAAAGGGCACTCGCCATCCGCAAAATTGATAACAATAAATACCGAGATAACATTAATTATAAATAAACAAAACAAAACGATAATCAAACGTACTAATGATAATAGTGCAAGGATATATCTCTATATACATTATATAAACATAAATTACTACGATTGCTAAGTATTATTTATTTGTTCATTTTTCTTTTTAACTGTTTTTGTTTTGTCGCATTTTTTATTTTTATTTTTTCCCATTTGTCTTGTGAAAGCCGAAAATGAAATCGAACCGCGCACTTATCCTTGTTCTTAGTTTGTTTCGCCTTTTGTATGTGTAAAATTCAAGCAAATTAAATATATTTATATTTATTAACTAAAAATAAACAAAAACTCCACACACACACACCATACTCTCGTCCATTCTGGAAACGTTATTCTATCTCTACTCTCTTAAGAATTAAATTAAACTGCACACTCCAGCGCAACAATTGAAATAATTCAATAAAATTTTACTTTAGCAATGATTTAGTTAAATTATATATAAAACTCTCTTGAGGTTTTGAATTTAAATAAGAAACAATAAACGAAACTCATTGGAAAGACGGAAGGACAGAAGAGAAACATATTTTCTGTCAACGCTGTAAATAATAAAAGATGAAAGAAAACAAAATGTAAATTGAAATTAAATCGGTGATAGTGGAATAATATTGATTTATTTTTTATGTTTAAGTGTCTTTTTTTTATATATACATACTTTAGTTTTTAATTTTTAAACTATTTTAATGTACATTTTAGTGTATTTTAGTGTATGGCTATAAAGAAAACAAGAAACAAACAATGATTTGTGTAAAGGACGCATAACAATAATTTCTCTACTTAATCTCTTCCTCTGATGCACACACACACACACACACACACACAAACCCATCCATGCAGCACAAACAACTACACTTTAAGCGTTTAACGTGATTTTTATGTAAATTTTAACAAAAGAAAAAACAAAACAGAGAAATAGAATTCTTTAATTTTATGTATTGAAATATATATGGTTTTGAATAATTGTGAGCGATTAGTCTTGGCATAGAAATTGTTGGCTTTACTCAAATTTTGATAGCGCGGGGTAGATCTGCAGATCCCCAGTTTCCCCATTCCCAGTTGACACTTTTTTCTGCTTGTCCTTGGTGTATTGATTTTTGGGTGTGAGTAGTCTTAAAAACGACAACTAATGGAATAGTATTTCATTCATTTACAAAATTGTCTCATCCTGCGACCGGAAACGTTGTTTGTTTCTGGTTGTCCAGACCAAGCGCCCTACCTTCGATGATTTGGTTTTTGAAACGAAAGTTGGGTTTCCTTGTCGGTTTGAAAGGAGTATTATTTGCCATTCTGCCAAAGTGTTCGATGTTTTTTTTAGTTTTTTCTAGGTTTATTCACGTCTGCATCCAGCATTAGGGTTTTTTCACTGCGCCACCTCTCGCGAACGTCTGACAAACATCCGAGAGTATAACTGTCTTGAAAGAGCTTCTCAATTGGCCGTTTGGAATCGGCATTAAATTGTTGATCCCTTCCATTCGTTCTAAAAATTAAAAACTCACACAAAACGAATGGTTGCGAAAAGCTAGGCCCAGGGTCCTTACAGATCTGTTGCGCCAACTATTATTATTATCCAGCATTGGCAGCCATCAAGAAGAACTGGCAGATTAAGGATTCTGTAGAGCGTACATGTCGTCCCTTGAGTCAGGAGTTTTCTGCTGTCCTTCAGTCGGAGTAATGGCCACTATTTCGACTTGATTTAATGATGTCAATATTGTCCGCATGCCCTAGTTTGCTTAAGATGTAGCCTTCCGTGTTGACATCTGCCCTGCGCACCATCCGCTCTAGAACGTGATTAAGAAAATTCAATGATGGTGCATTGAATGATAACCCATTTCGGAAGACCTACTCCCAAGTATTGCAGTGTCTTCCAGCGTTACATGACATCTCGACGATGAATCCTATCATATATGGCTTTAAAGTCAAGGAAAAGGTGAGTCTTGCAAGTTTCTTAGGCCTTTTCTAGATTCTCTTAAGGAAAAAGTATTGTACAATTAATCTTCCAGACGGAAAACCACAGTAAAGAGTGTCGATTAGTGCAGAGAGTCATCAACTTTCACACAGTACGTCGCAAAAGCAACTTGACGCGAAACTTTATTTGAATTTTTTTTCTGGGCGGTGTCTTTTTTTGACCTCGCAGCAAAGAATAGATCTCGCAACGAAGAATACATTTATTTGTTATAATTATTGTGGTGTAGCTGGATGCACATTTAGTATCTTATATAAAGTCTCATTTATATGTGAACGGAGTTGCTTTCTTAAGCCGAACAAACAGTGATTGGCAAGGGTTATTTTATTATTTGTTTGAACTACGCATCGGTAGATTTACAGAGTTTACAACGTGGCTTAAGAAGATAAAGTCATTAACTGCCTTAAGTCTGTCAACTGTCTGGATTTAATTTGTTTTTCAAATCAAGCCAATTGCGCTATTCCTATCCTCCATTTTGTTGGCACATTTTCGAATCTTCACAAATGGTAGATGAAAGCTATTGCAATTGATATCCAGTTCACTGAATTTCTTTGCTCAACGTGAAGGTGATTTTGTGATACTATAATTTAAGAATTGCGGAAGGTATGGGATAGGTAGGCGCAGTGGCTTAGTGGTTAGTGTGTTGAACTACTAAGCGAATTCACTGCGCCACATCTCGCGAACGTCTGACAAACATCCGAGTGTATAACTGTCTTGAAAGAGCTTCTCAATTGGCCGTTTAGAATCGGCATAGAATTGTGATCCCTTCCATTCGTTCCAAAAATTAAAAAACTCACACAAAACGAATGGTTGTGAGAAGCTAGGCCATGGGTCCCTACAGACCTGTTGCGCCAACTATTTATTTTTCTTTTAATTTAAGAAGATGGTGAGTACTCGTATCAACATGATAGGTTTCTGCAAGCGTTGGTCCTGGGGGCCCTACTCTGTATTTCGTTCCGAAAGTGAAAATTTTCGAAAACGAATATTTCGTACTCTCTATTTCTAAAGTGGAAAGAAATTTACTACTTTTGGAATGACAATTCCGAAAGTGGAATTTTCGTACCTGGTAACTCGTTTATGAATGTCGAAAGCATTCGAAAACGGAAAATTTGTTTCTACAACCAATGTGATGACGGAAATGACGACGAATGTCTTTAAATGTATGTTTTTTATAGAAAAACTTAGTTTTAATAACAATTCAAGCAAATAAATTTAATTATAGTGAATCTTCGAGCAGAAAAATGGACACAAAACAGAATTTTTGAATTAAATATTCACGTTCATACGAGAGACTCCATACATGTGAATCATGTGCTGCACCACCGTACTTTGCATTTCCTGCCCGTATGAACAATTTCATGGTCGCATATCTATAATTTGTAAAGGCACTTTCATTGTTTTAAGAAATCATGAAGATTATGTTTTTTCTTACGTTTTATTTCACTCATTTTAAATTTTAGGTATATGTTTTGGACACAATACTTTTACTATCGCACTGCAGACATTTGCAACAGCACTTGATATTGTTTGTTGTGCTAGTTTCAAGATAGTTGGAACTGCAGTTGATCTTAAAGGAGCAGAGTTCATCTTAAAACATACAAAAAAGCGTTCTTCGAAAGGAGAAAGTTCTAAAATAATAAACAATAGTTAAATAGTGAAATGAATCTTTGCCACCAATACCTAAAATTTTACATTTTATCACACATTTTCATTATATTTGATTTGTCCCGTATAATTTTTCGTTCAATTCGTTCTTTATTATTTTCTGCATCCATCCAAAGTGCAACCGAATCCATTTTTTTGTTTTATTTTTCTTTCAAAATCGCAATTTTGTCTTATCCGCCTTGTTTGTTATTTGTTTTGAATTCTTGATTTGGCAGATTTCATGAGAACTAATGAAATTCTAGAACGTAGAATTGTTGCTGTCACTGTCAGCAACATTTTAAGATTACTTGTATAGTCTGTGACTCTAGCCCGAAGGTTATGATTTATGACTTATCTGCGCCGGTTTTTTGTTCAAGTTTGTTTGGTTCGTATCGTTGCGACAACATTCGAAAAGCACCACTTTTTTAGAAACTGTTGACGAAGTGTTTCTCATGTTTCTTCGTTCTTCAGGATCGCGTTCCATGATACGTAAATCACATTGAATTGTTATTGCCTATACACTTTAGACAGCCACCATCTGAGTGGGTCAGGCTACAACGCACAAAACGATCCTCTTCAACAAAGCGCATGTCAGTCGAGCTCAAAAGTCACCGATTAATTTTGGACTTATTTATTTTATTTTTCAAGCATTATTCTCGATTGAATATACAACGAAAAACAACTTTAAAATTACACCAACCAGCGTTCCCAGCGCCATCAAGTGTCAGCAATCAGTTTATTATGAAAGTAATAATTGGACCTGGGATTTTTCTGGCAGACATTTCGCTTTTTCAGGCATTACGCTTCATAAGGCAAGTAATAATTGGACCTGGGATTTTTGTGGCAGACATTTCGCTCTTCTCAGACCTATCATACGCTTCATAAGGCAACTTACTGTATTTCTTATGTTTGATTGTGTTATTTTATGAATCTCATAATACATCTATTTATAAAACTTCAAAACATGTTTTGTTTTATCATTTTCGCTGCATGCCTCTCCACTGTAAACATAACAAAATAGCACACTTAGCTTAATGTCTAAAAAATAAAAAAAAACTCTATTACCTACATACTACATACAAACAAATTTGAGCCACCTAATTAGTTTTTTTTTATTAGTTTCCTATACAAAATCAACGTTACCCATGTTCAATTTGAATTAAAAAAACAAAACAAAAAACTCCATAAACTTGAAAGAAATATTATACACTTTTTGTTTTTCTTTACTATTAAGTATTAAACAGTTTTAATAAAATTTAAACATTTTCGTTTTAATAAACACAAAACAATGCATTTTATTTTTCGTTTCGACTTTCATTTTGATAAACTTTTCCTAAAAACTACGCCCAATCGAACACAACTCCGCATTAAGTGCAGTTTAGATTAGTGACAACATTTTTAATTTGTAGATTACGACTTTCTTTTACCAACGTCGCACATTTTTATACACGTTTACAGATTTTTTATTTAAAAATGAAATCAATAGACTCAAGGGATACAAAACAAATAACCATAAATAGTTTTCTTTTGTATTCGCAAAAAAAAAAATAATAAATAATTATCTAAAGAGTAATAATGAAAATTAAATATAGAGTAAGTTGCTTGAGAATTTAAATAATACCAATATTATTAGTTAATAAAGTGCGCTTGAATGTAATGTAAAGTAAAGTAAAGAAGAAAAAAATGTAAAATACTGAGTAAAAAATCAACCAAAAGTAAAATTTAATAAATAATGAAATAATTAACCATATCCAGGATAGGATGACCGATGACCTTCTGTGGTGGGTTAGAAGATGGAGGTTATGTGAATAAAGAAAAAGTTATAAATTTCCACAGTGGGAAGCATCAAATCCACAAATAAATCGAAAAGTTCGGAACGAAAGTTTTAAGGAAGTACGCCATTTTTGTTTGTGATGCGTATGAAAAAAAAAAAAAACAAATAACGAAATACCTTAGGCCAATTCGCGTACTCTCCCGAGCCAAACACTAATATCGTTTTCCATTGGGCAAAAAGAAGCGTCCGGGAGAGTCCGGAATCGAAAAAAACCTTCTGAAACTGTTCCATTGGCACAAAAAATACTCTTCTGGTGATAGGTTAGGTTAGGTTGGGAGGGCGGTTTTGCAACCGATGCAAATTTCACCCAGAGGCCATGAAGGCCCATTGTGAGTACCCTGTTTGTACATGCAAGGACATGTGGCTAACAAAACCACTTCGATCTATTGAGGAATAGTTTTATGTCTGATAGAGGTACCCCTGCCAAGTCGTCCAGACTTTCGAAGAACCTAGCTCCCATACAGGATGAGCGGCGTTCCTGTAAAGCTGGGCAGTGGCATAGAAGATGTTCCACGGACTCTATATCCTCCTCGTCTCTACAGCTTCTACAGAAGTCATTTGCAAAAAGTCCTAGCCTTTTAGCCATGTTTCCTATGGTGCAGTGTCCGGTTAAAACGCCGACGAGCATCCGGATTTGGCTTCTATTAAGGGAGATTAGGAACTTTGATCATTTGGTGTCAACCACAGGCCACAGACTTCGGGTTATGACGCAACCGATGGTGTTGCTCCATTGTACCTTAGCCAGATGTGTGATGACGCCTTCAATAAAAGTCTTAGCAGTGTTGAAAGGCGGTAACACCCCTCCGTCCGCAAGTTGAGGGTTCATATCAGAGCCGTATCTGGGCAATTCGTCCGCCTTTTCATTCCCTTCCACCCCAACGTGTCCCGGAACCCAGCAGAGTAGAATTGAGTGATGACGTATAGCCCTGAGCGCCACGAGGCAATCTGTAACACATTTCGCATTAATAAGATTGGAGCCGATAGCTTTGAGTGCTGCTTGACTGTCCACACAGATGGTTATTTCCATTGCTGGTAGTCCCATCGATAAGATAGTCTGTGCTGCTTTTTTAACCGCATATATCTCAGCTTGGAAGACACTGCAGTGATCGGTCAATCGGTACGACTGGCTAATAGCAAGCCTTTCTGAGAATATGCCGGCTCCTGTTCCATTTTCTGTTTTTGAACCATCCGTGTAGACGGCTATACCTTTAATGATGGTACTGGGTGATTTCCAGTCCTGCCTTTTGGGTATAGTGATTCTAAAGTTTTTTTCGAAGTCATACCTGGGTTTCTCGTAATCGGTGAGTGACATGAGTCCCTTCCGATCGAAGATTTCAAGTATGCTTGAGTGTCCGCAGTAACCAGGCTTCCAAGTTTTGTTCTCTCTTAATCTGAGAGCGGCTTTGGCTGCCACGTTCATAGTGAATAGCTCAATGGGTTGCAGGTTCAATAGCGTTTCCAGACCTAATTGTGGTGTGGATTAAATTGCGCCTGTTATTCCCAAACAAGCAATTCTCTGCACCTTGTTCAGGTTCTTAAGATGGGATTTGGTTTTAACCGCCTCCCACCAGACTACTGAGCCGTAGGTAAGAATGGGTCTCACAATCGCGGTGTACATCCAGTGCACAATGTTCGGCTGCAAGCCCCAGTTTTTCCCAAAGGTTTTCCTACATGCATAAAAGGCATTAAGTCCTTTCTTCATTCTTTCTTCAGTATTCCGTTTCCAGTTAAGTTTGGAGGTGAATATCACGCCCAGGTACTTGGCCTCGGTTGAAAGATTAAGTCGGACACCTTTAAGCTTCGGTGGGTACCATTTTGGTACCTTATATTTCCTGGTGAACAGAATGAGTTCGGTCTTTTTCGGATTAACCGAAAGACCGTTGTGTTCCGTCCATGTGGATAGTTCTGATAACGCAGATTCCATAATATCTCCAATGGTGGAAAGGTATTTTCCTGTTATTAGTACTACTATATTATCCGCGTAGGCGACTATCTTGATACCTCTGTTGACAAGGGATGAAAGTATTTTGTTAATCGAGATGTTCCACAGTAGAGGAGATAGGACTCCCCCTTGTGGTGTTCCACGATTAGTGCTTTTCTTTAATCGCACAGTCCCCTAGGCTGCTGTTAATACTTCTGCTGTTAAGCATAGTCTTAACCCAGTTTGTCAGAAACTGTGATGAACCTGACTCCTCAAGTGAGAATGTAATGGTTCTTGTATTCAGGTTGTTGAATGCACCTTCTATGTCCAGAAAGGCCGCCAACGTAAATTCCTTGTTACCTAGGGATTTCTTGATTGTTTTCGTTACTTCATGTAGCGCTGTTTCCACGTATCTGCCCATGACCATATGCGTGTTGTGCACTACACAGAGCACCGCTTGTTTCGAGAGTGTTCCTGAGGTGCAGGTCCAATAACCTTTCTAGTGTTTTCAAAAGAAAAGATGAGAGGCTAATTGGTCTGTAATCCTTGGGTGTGGAGTGACTGGGTTTCCCTGCTTTGGGAATAAAGACCACCCTCACCTCTTTTCAGCAATCAGGAACAAGTCCGAGTGTCAGACAACCACGAAAGATTGCCTGCAGCCATGGGACGGTCCTTTTACTGCTTCTTTGTAGCATGGCAGGTATAATTCCGTCCGGTCCCGCCGACTTGTACGGTTGGAAGGATTGAAGAGCCCATGTTATTCTATTCGTGCTAGTGCAGTCACTGATGATAGCCAGTTCTTCAACCGGAAGTGAGGAGAGGCTGCCATCAGAACTGTGTAGCAGCGTTCCTGGGATTGTGCATCCCGGAAAGTGTGTTCTGAGGAGCAGGTCAAGAGTCTCCTGGCCACTAGATGTCCAACAATTATCCTCCTTACAGAGGTGCCCTATATCCTATATGAGAGGGAGTTTTGGCAAGAACTCTCCGGAGTCTTGCCGCTTCTGTGGTGGATTCTATGTCGGAGCAGTAGTTTGCCCAGGACTCTCGTTTGGCTGCTCTGGTGATTCTTAGGAGAGAATTTCGCTTCTGGATTTGAAGTCAGAATCCACTCAAGAAGCACTCACACAAGTGTAGTTCGTGTATTTTATACAAGTCGACTGACAGCTGCCGTAGATTATTTTTTGGCATTTCTTGTGGATTCAATCAGAAGTCGTTTTCTAGTTCCATTGGACATGGACTACAGAATGAGTGGATCCCCGAGTGAAACCAATGGGAAATGACATTGCCAAGTTTGTTAAAAATTTGTGAGATACCTAACGTTTTATAAACATAACCAGTTAACTAGCCCAGGAAGTAGTCGTGGCTGTAACTGATTTTTTGGACTTTGGAGCAAAATTCACTCGAAATAATTTCTTTTGCCATGGCTGTACCAGTAAACCAAACTAGCCACATCGATGTCTTTTTGGTTACCGGGTAATCATGAAAACGAAGTAAAGCAGGAGATACCATGATTCAGACAACACATCGACCAATTAACGCTTTTCTTTGTCGTATATCATTCGTGAGTCTCTTTAAAGGCAATAGGTACCTCGAGAATTTTTTAAAAATGCTCCCATTGTGTCCAAAAAATTATCAAGCGAATCTTCCACGACAACCTTATGGACATACAATCCGCGAACGTAGCTTTTGGAATCATTCTATAAGAAGAGCAAATCTAGAAGTGCTCTTTCTATGTTTCCTGTGTTAGATTGAGAAAAAAGGGAACTTCCAGGTCAATTCATAGAGAAGTGCCGGGATATTTTTAAAGAATTGCCCTGAAAACCCAACAACCCACAGTTCATACAAGAAAAATGTCAGATTGAATTGCTTTTTGTGTGCTAGAAACAATTTTTGCGCTATGTGATCCGAAAATACGCAATTATGCGTTGAAAATGTAAACTTACCTAAAGAAAAAATACGTGTATTGATTTGGCCTATTAAAACATTCATATTTACTGTGGAAATAAAAATAAAAAGTAGCAACGAAGAATCCCATCACCCGATACATGTTTCGCGGGAGATGACGACGCTGTGAATGTCGACGATTCGCCAAAAACCCAAGCGGACGATCATAAAAGCTTATGCGAGTGTACAGGAAGATCTTAACAACTTAATAGGGAACGATTTGCAAATTCGTTGTTCAACTACAACATTAAAAGTCGATTGATGTATTTTCTGTAGTTTTTTTTTGCACTTATCAATAACGACAAAAAATTAGTAAAAAAAACCGCTTTTAGCGAGATGAAACTAGAAGAACATCCAACCGAAATGAACGTCAATTCACACAGCAAAATACAGCAGCTCAATCCACTATATCACAAATGTGACTGTGAAGTTTTTTCATTGTGCATTCGTCAACTTTGCTTTCCCTCTTGCAATTATGGTGTATCTGTTACTAATAACTTTAAAAGACTTCCTAAATCCGATGAACTGTGACATAGGTGTTCGATTTCTTTAGCACGCGCTAGGCTTTTAAGAACTTCAACTGCGCACTTCGACTTAAAACACTCATCGACAAGTTTTAATAAAAACTTTTTTCAACATAACTTTACTTCGCCCACCGCAGAGTTTATATAGATTGAAATCACCTTTATTACATTTATAATGTCAAGTTGTTCCTTTATATTAAAAAATAAATTGTTAAATTGGCTAAAAACCACCCAGAATTAAATATTTCTATTCTATTAAGTATATTAAGTATTTCTCTATGATTCGTATATATGTCAATATTAGTTGATTTATTTGTACATTAAAAAAAAAAAACTTAAAATCAATTGTTTTCCATTAGTGATTTGAAGCAAAGTCGAATTAAAAGGAAAGGTAAAGAAATCGTTATTGACAAAACAAACAAAAGTTATTTTAAAGTTACATTTGAAAATAAAACAATCATAGTAAAATTAAATTTTACGACAAAATTAATACTTAACCTGTAATGTGGTCGTTTGAAATTATAAATTAAAATTTAACAAACAAGAATAAAACAAAAGAACGTAATATGAGAATGGTGAAATATGTTTATGTATCAATAACTAAATTTATTTGTAGTATACACACATCAATGAGTGTTAAAGCTTGCTACTCTTATTCATTCGTATTCGTATATTATAATAAATTTATTAATTGAAGAAAGTAAATCAAATCGTAATGAGCATAAAATCTAATAAAAACCAAAAAAGAGAATACTCATTTAAAATGGAGTTTTATTACAAACAAGAACGCTTTATGTACATCGGAAGGAGGATGTCCACATGACGGAAGAACAGGATTTAGCATTATGTTTATTTATTTGGATCTACGACAAAAAGTTATCAACAGATCTTGAAAGAAAGAAAAAAGAAATAAAGTACAATAATATTTAACTTAATGCTAACAATGTGAGTTCCTTAAATTTAGATCTAGGTAATGCAATGTCAAGCTGATCATATACAAAATTAAACAATCTACAACTGAAAGTAACAGGCTCATTGGCCCCATATAGAGTGGAGTGATGAACTTCTAATAACAAAGTTCTGAATCTAAGAACCCTTTGGGGGGCGTAAATACAAATAAGGGAAAGTAAGATATTACAGTCAATAGAAGAGCAGAGTAAATCTCTAACAAACATTACACGATGCAATTTACGGCGAACTTCGAGGGTATCAAAACCCAACAGCAAACATTTAGAGCGGTAAGAATAGTGAACGTTGACATTTAGAAAAAAAAACGACGTAGAGCATAACGCAAAAAGGTTTTTTGAACTCTTTCTATCCTATTGATATTTTTCAGAGAAAATGGGTTCCAAACAACAGTACAATATTCCAGACATGGACGAACCATGCTTATATAAATAGCCTTGAGAGTATAAGGATTCTTGAAATCAGATAATTTCTTTTCAGAAATCCTAGAGCCGAGTTAGCTTTTGACATTAATTTCAAAGGATCAAAGGTGAGTTTACTATCAAAAACAACACCAAGATCCTTAAATTCCACTACAACATTTATTGTTTGGTCTCCAAGACGATAAGCGGGAGTTAGCGTATTATGTATTCTGTTATACGACATGGTGGCACATTTGTCCATATTAAGATGCAAATCGTTCAGCTTACACCATTCAAAAAAATAATCCAAATCTCTCTGGAACAGAAGACAGTCACTGAAATTAGAGATAGTCGTAAAAAACTTTATATCATCCGCATACAAAAGACAATGACAGAAATTGAAAATTCTCGGCAAATCATTAATAAAAATGAGAAAAAGGATTGGCCCAAGATGACTTCCTTCCGGGACACCAGATACAACGCTAATTTCAAAAGAAACTAATTGCCCTATTGAAACGAGTTGTTTCCTACCAAACAGATATGACTTAAACCATGAAAGTAATGGGCCGAAAAATCCATAACACTCAAGCTTTTTTAGAAGAATATGCAGGTTAATTCTACTAAAGGCTTTCACGCTTACATGCACTTGCTTGTGATTCTCAATGGAACTTAGGCAATAATTAGTAAACTGAACCAGGTTAGAACAAGTCGAACGACCCTTCCAAAATCCGTGCTGAGAATAACTTATAAAGCTACTTAAAATGAATACCATCCGATCTTTCACTAGGCGGTCCAAAAGTTTAGGTATAATAGACATTTTAGAGACTGGACTATAATTCGAAATTTGGTCTTTTTTACCACTCTTATAAATTGGAGTTATAAGCGAGAATTTCCAGCTTTCAATAAATATCCCACTAGCCAATGACTGATCGAAAATATGTAGCAGGGGGTAACTGAGAGAAACAGCACAAGATTTTAAAACAATCGGGTAAAAACCCAAGCAATCTGGAATTTTGCTGTCCTTCAAATCCTGTAATGCCAACAATAATTCCGATCTAGTAAGTACCATAGAACTAGAGGCTGTAAAATCATGTAATGAACCAAAATAATCCTCATTGAAGGGAATGAGGCAGGAGGAATCATAAATACTTTGAAAAAACGACGCGAACATACTCAAAATATCTTTGGGATTACTGGATGATTTGCCTTGAAAATTCATGGTTGATGGAAAACCGATATTGGCACGTTTGGAATTTATGAACGCCGAAAAACACTTTGGGTTGGACTTTAGATTCCTTTCCAAGCGTTGAATGTAATTGTTCGAGAGGAACCTAGAAAGAAAAATAAATTCTTTCCTCAGCCGAGCAAATAATTCATAGTCCGGTAGAGATTTACTCCTTTTGAAGCTTATATGAGCTCTGTTTTTGGCATTTTTAAGATTGAGTAATAGCTGGTTATACCATGGTGGATGGGAATTTACTCGTTTCCGCACTCTAGGCACCAAATTATTTAAAACATTAAAAAAAATCATAGAGAAAGCGTTAAAGTTTTCTGCCACTGTGTTATACCGAAGTTCATCACCCCAGTTCACTGTCTCAAACTGATCACTCATCATTTTCAGGTTGTAACTATTAAATTTAAAAATAAATTTACTCGAATCGCTAAACAACATTTGATTATTATAAACGTAAGATTTGATTAAAATATTAATAGCGTTATGTGACAAAGAATTTCTTAACAAAGATAAGCAAGGATCAACCGAAACACACATCTCTTCGGAAGCAAAGAGAAGATCTAACAAATTATTAAAAGAATTACGAACATTACTAAATTGGCAAAGATCTAATGACAGGAGAAAATTAAGTGGGCTAATGTCAGATGTAGAAGAAAATCCGCTTCAGTCTTGTCAAACGCTTATTTCGATAGAAATGCAAATGACACACGACCAGGCTGACAGGCACATGCGTTTTTAGTGTGCTACTACTTGACCAAAATGCAAATGTCAGCTTTGCTGTTCATTAAAACGTTATTTTTAATTTTCTCCATTACGTAGTAAGAGAAAGATATTGTTTTCGTACAAAAGTTGGAACTCGAGATTTTAATCAATTCTGATATTACGATGACGGAGGAACTCAAAAAAGTGGGTCGCAAAATTCTGTCCGGTCTGTCCGGCTGTCCGTCCTTCCACGGGCCTACAGCCTAAACGGCTTCCCGGATTACGTTAAAACTTCGGGTTTAGAGTTTTTGGGCTTACAGTTCGGGAGGTGTATTTTTTTTTGTTGCAAGGTAACCTCAATATAAATAGTACTTCCCATATAAATTTTTCGTACCAGTTTAATTTGATCGAAAACGGCTCTAACGATTTCAACCAAAATTGTTATTTAAGTTTAAGTAGGTGAGGTTACCATGACTGCGTACCCAGTTTTTGGCTAAAAAATCGAAAACGGTACTTTTGAAGTTTGGATATATCTCGAAAACGCTCTACACGATTGTAACAAAAATTGATTTCTAAGGTAATGTGGCCATTTATAGCTTAATAGCAAACTCAGTTTTTCTCTATATTATCGTACAATGGATTTTTGAAAAAAGTATTTTTTTTTAAATTCAGTTTTTGCAGTTTAAACCGGAAAACGGCGATAACGATTTTGACCAAAATGCAAACTTAGAGTCAAATGGATGTTTGCAAAACTATTATGTACTCCATTTTCGATTTGCTGAAGACTCTGAAAATCAGTCAGACTCGCACTAAACGAGAAAATTTCGTGCTATTCAGTCGTGCACTTTATTTATTGTTGACTGTGGTAAGACTGCAACAAAAATAAAAATATTTATTTATTACACCAGAGTAAATATCGAGACCTGCAAAATTTGATACAAATCAAAAGAAACATATATCTTTGTTTGCACAATGGATGAACAGAGGTTTAGATCAAACGCAAAACAATTTTTTTTATCCGAATTGAACATTGAATTAGCGGAAAGTCCAGAACCTCGTACGCTCATACCCAGTTGCTTATTGGGCCTTAGTATGTCACAACAGGTAATTTAAATGGAACATTTCGCCATTGTGAGTTTGAAAATCTTGCCTGGAGACTAAATGTGCCGTAAGTCGGAAAAATGTATATTTAAAATTCTATCAATACCCAGTACCCACAAGAATGAAGAAATTATTGTTAATTAAAAAACTGTGAACCTTTCTTGAATAAATTTTAGAACGCAATAAATGCAGCCATTTTATTTCATAAGTGATAAAAGATGAAGGAAACAAAGAACACAAAAATAAAAGCAGAGTTGCCAGTAAATTACATATTTCATTGAATTGACATATTCTTGATGTCATTACCAGATATAATATAGAATGATCTTCAACAGAAATGACACTCCACTCGAATGTGACTGGTATTCGGGAATTTAACAAAACCTTTCCTTATTATAACTATTTCTGGTTTCAAGCTGACTTTGACACCATTATCGGGCTTTATATAGATTTAACTTTATTGACAGCTCAATCGTTAGTATAAAATTCATCGAATACGGAATGTGGTTTGTAAAATCGATACAGATGTCAAAAACATTAAAATTAAAATAAAGCAGCCATTTAACCAAACGAACAAAACTGTTAACGACAAATATTTTCTTGTACCTACAGCTTTAAATCCTAACAAGTTCATTTGATAAGATGCATAGGTGCCACACTATTAACAATCATTTTAAGTATACAGCTTACATTTCAAAAACTCGCAATGGCTTTTATTTTCATACATCTAAAATAACTTGTTGACTTGTTGTGGTAAAGGTAAAAGAACTATTTAAGGCTTTTAAATTTTAATACAAGTTACGGACATAGACAAATCATACAAGGTCGCTGAACTACTTTAAAGACTCGAATAAAATAGAACATATCTCTACAATTTTCCGCGCAAGAGGAGAGTTATTGCCACTAAACTTCGTGCCACATAGAGAAGACCTTCCGATTTTATGCTCATTGTGTAATATGTCGCATAGGGAAAATATCATCCACTTTATTTGTCCCATTTTCCGCGATATCAGAAGGTCCTGCTTTGGGAAAGTTACCCTCTGTCAACCGAAGAAGTCCAGGAACAACTAAACGGGTCCAATTGGAAAGCTCTTACATTACATTGTGAAACAACTTTAGTTTCCGGAAAAGAATTATGGAGGAAGATTTTTAAATTAAATGTAAATATTATGTTGATACTCTTTGGCAGACGGCTTTTAGCCATGTCATTTAAGATAGATTAAAAAAAAAGGAACAAATTCTTATGTCGTTTTCCATTGGTTTCACTCGGGGATCCACTCATTCTGAAGTCCAATGGAACAAGAAAACTGCTTCTGATTGAATCCACAAATGTTTGGTGAAATGCCAAGAAATAACCTACGGCAGCCGTCAGTTGACTTGTATAAAATACACAAACTACACCTGTGTGAGTGCTTCTTGAGTGGATTCTGGCTTCAAATCCAGAAGCGAAATTCTCTCCTCAGAATCACCAGAAGAGTATTTTTTGTGCCAATGGAATAGTTTCAGAAGTGATTTTTTCGATTCGACTCTCCCGGAAGCTTCTTTTTACCCAATGGAAAACGACATTAGGGGTACCTACCACCTACCTATCTAAATTTTCAAAATTTAACTGTCTAAAAAATGTCCGTTCACGTCCGCAACATTTCTACGCAACATTTCTTATCGCTCCTCCCTATTCACATCTTCATCTCACACGTAAGAGAACCACTTTTGTTTGTCATTTGTACGAGTGTCAAAAATAACAAAAAAGCCGACCAAAATCCAAATGACACCCCATCACAAATCTCACAACAACTTTGGCCGCAAACTTTTTTATATTCCCACACAAAATGTATGATATCAATCACAAAACCATTTTTGTGCTTGACCATACGCAATATTTTAGCATATCAAGCGAAGATATCATCGATTTGGACTTCCTAAAAGGCAAAACAACCGCCGATGTCGCCTTGCCCCAGTTCAGCAAAAGCCTATGGACAAGTTCGGTGGAGGCCTCAGTGGAGTACTGTCGTATAGTATGGGATCTCTTTCCAAAGGGGAAACTGGTATAAACAAAACACCAAATCGAGGAAGTGAAATAAAATTTCTATGACCATTTCGCTTTCAGATTCGTTTCATAGTGAGTGATACCGCCGCGCATATAGTCAACACCTGGGGCCTTAACACTCAAAACATGTCACACGTTCTTAACGCAATGGCCATGGTCGGTGTACCGCAACGAAATACACCACAATCGTCGGACTTTTCTGTCATACATGGCCTGCGAGCGGCGATAGAGGCACTTGCCGAACCAACTCTGCATCAGAAGGACGTTCAGGCTGCCTTGGGTGAGAGTCCAAAAGTACCAAACAAGGGTAGGGTAATTTGTATAACATCAGCTCGCGATAATCCAAGCATGAAAAGTTTGGAAGACATATTTCATACGGTGCTGATGCAACAGAATACCGTGGCCACTGCACAAAACAAATTCCTACACATCGATCATTGCCATTTGGTGATAATCAATGTGGTCCCGTTGAGCATGGAGTCGTTGGTCACAAATAGAGCTCTGCGGGACGTTTCTACAGCATTGTCGACAGAAATACACTCGACCAGTGCGCCGTGCATATCGAATAAGCTCACTCACTTGATTTTGTCGCATTATAATTTGGCAAGCACGACTGTGACTGGTATTCCAATGAAGGTAGGGATACAAAGAATGCACATGAAACATTGACTTAAACTTTTGTTTACAGGAGGAGCAGAATGCGAACTCTAGTGCCAACTATGATGTGGAAATTCTTCACGCGAAGAACGCCCATACGATCATCTGTGGGTCAGAAGCCCTTTTGCCTACCAGCGTAAAGGAAGGAGCCGAATATAATACTGTCACGCTAAAGTGGTGTACTCCACGAGGATGTGGCGCTTCTGATATGCAACCGTGCTTGGCTATGCATCGAGTGACACCCGTCGATGTGACATCGCGTCCTAGTTCTTGTTTGATTAACTTTCTTTTGAATGGAAGATCAGTCCTCTTGGAGATGCCAAGGTAGGAACAAGTTTTCTCCAGTCCATCCAATGCTACATAATTTTATTTTATTTTGTAGAAAAATTGGCGGCAAGTTGACGAGTCATTTGCTTTCCGCTCGTGGAGGTGAAATATTTATTCACGCGCTGCAGATTACACGTTCTTGTCTAGAGGATCTGCCGTCGATATCCGAGGGAGCGGGTGGTCGCGTGACCGATTACCGGGTCAGCGATTTTGGTGCATTTATTCGTGCCCATCGATTCTATCCAATGAAAGCGATACCCGAGCACCCGCCCGATGAAAACTTGGCACGAGCGCGTACAAAGATGTTCCGCCGTTCTAGGTATTTCCCGCTTACGCTGAGCACAACAATAGCCTACAATGTACGATACCTGGAGTTTCTGCTAAAGAAAATCGCCAAGGAGGAGCTAGATGAAAGCGAGGTGATACAGTGCAAGCAGACGATTTTCAATGTGTTGGGCTCGGCGTCCAGGGGGGAAGCCTTGCCCTTGCCGAATATGGGAAATAGGTTGGCTTCTAGTGCCATTCCATTATTTCTTTTCATTTGCATCCTATTCTTATGTTTCAGACTGAAAGGGACGAAAAAGGATGACCAGTACAAACTGCTTTGGTCTGAGCTGGAACTTCTCATACAGTGTAGCGGGGATTCACCTCAGCACAAGTCAATACTGCAGTGCCTGCAGGAATGTCGCTCCAGAGGCGGGGAAACTGGAACTAAATCCGATTCTGAAAGCAGTCGTAAGTATATCTTCCGCTTAATTTTGCACTTGTTACTCTTGGGTTGTTTATAGGAGATGCCACGCGAAATATCATTCGGTCGACAACGGATTCTCCTCTCTCACCGCCACATAGTATTGAGGGAAATTTTCTGAGCAAAGCGAAAAGGAATTTGTCTTCGAATGGGCATCGGTAAGTGGTATCTTTCCAGATTAAAGCTCTTATAACTTTGTTCGTATTTTTAGGTCGCTCTTGGATATATTCTCATCCGCGGAGAAGAGTCAAAATCAGAAACGCTTAGACTTTACTGGCCGCCTGTGCACACCACCCGGCCAGGTAGCGAAGTTATATCCAGATCTGGGGATGAAAGATACAGCGATTAAGGACGAGCCCGTGTCAAAGTGATCTGCCGGATGGCGTCGGAATGTGTGTTTATTATCGTTTTTTGTATTTTTATGTTGTAATTTTTTAATGTTACATAACTTAAAGATTGTGTTCTGCAGCAACATCTGCGAGGAAGTTTCGAAATGATGCATTTTTCTTTAAGGTTCCACGTCAGCGAAAACAAATTAAAGGAAAGTAAAAATGTAACCCTAGGTCTACGCATTATTAGTACCAGATTAGATGAGTACCATGGCAGATCTACAGAAGTTCCATCTTGAGTGGCCTATGTCTCAGAATCGGTTTCAGAAGAGATTTTACTGATTCCCGGATGTCCCATTTTGTTTAATGGATAACAACACAATTCGATGAGTTACAATTTTGTTTTGTTTTCATTGACCTGTCTGCCACTGCTTCCAAAATACTTGCAGATGCGCATCAATGTTCTTCCAACGATCAATGTAGCCTTGCTTGCCTATGGTTAAGCCTAGTTCAGGAACTGTGAAAAAAGTCTCTCCTATCAGGAAGTGTGCCGGTGTTGGTGCCTGAAAGTTTTCAAGGTCTTCTCTAAGGGGACATAAAAGTCTCGAATTTAGACACACTTTTACTGGTTATCGATTAAGTGAGTTTGTTGCTAGAACGTCCGCGATATCTTTCCAATCCTGAATTCCACTTTTCATGAATCGTCGTTATTATGCATCAGCTCCCACGAAGTTCGTGCCACAGTCGCTGTACATCTGAGCGCAAACCCGACGCGCTCGGCAAATCGTTGAAAGGCGGCGAGAAACTCTTGGGTGGTCAAGTCGGTGACGGCTTCCAGGTGCATCGCTTTGGTTGCTAGGCAAATAAAAATGTCCAAGTAACCTTTATGACACTTAGCTCCGCGACCTTTCCACCCTCGAATACTTATCGGCCCTGCATAGTCGATGCCGGTGTGAGTGATGAGTTTCGACACTATTGTCGTTTTCCATTGGTTTCACTCGGGGATCCACTCATTCTGTAGTCCAATGGAACAAGAAAACTGCTTCTGATTGAATCCACAGGAGTATTGGTGAAATGCCAAAAAATAATCTACGGCAGCCGTCAGTTGACTTGTATAAAATACACAAACTACACTTGTGTGAGTGCTTCTTGAGTGGATTCTGACTTCAAATCCAGAAGCGAAATTCTCTCCTCAGAATCACCAGAAGAGTATTTTTTGTGCCAATGGAACGGTTTCAGAAGTGATTTTTTCGATTCCGGACTCTCCCGGACGCTTCTTTTTGCCCAATGGAAAACGACATATGACTCGAGGTGCTGGCAGTTCTCCCATTAACTGCTTAGCTGTCCGGCTCCGAAATCTATAGCAGGTGGTGCAGCTGTTGATATATTTCTTAACCGTTCTCTTTAGCTGAAAGATCCAATACTTTTGTCGTAGTTGGGTCATCATTAATTGTACTCCTCCATGCAATGTATTTATTTGTGAAAAGCGTATGATAAGCAGAGAGATTGTGGTTTGGATCTAGTATAACAGGATGCTGTTGATCTATGTATGCTTGCATGTGATAGTCTGGTCCTTCGAGCCGGAAGGACTCAATGAAAATGTCTGCCAATTACAATGGCTTGACCATTTAAATATATATTCAATGGCAGTGAGACATATGGCAAGAAATATATCGTAGTTGCAATGCAGAAATTATAATAGGACTGTTTTATTGAACATCTATCTCAGTTGACACCCGAAGTGTCAATTGGAATGTAGTTGTTGTAATTGCGTGCTAAAAATCCTACTTTGCTTTGCTTTGCTGAGATCGAAGCTCAAAAATACTCGGCTTATATTGAGCAAAAGCAACGAACACAATTTCCCAAGTTTCAAACAGTTTTAAATAAATATAAATTTAAAACTGATTAGACAATTACGAAGAAAAGACATTTTTTCACTTTATTTACTCAGCTGTACCAAGTTTCAATTAAATGAGAAAAGTTCATGCATCTTGATTTGTTAATCTTTTATAAACAATTTAAAGGCATCTTGCCTTTTTTTTTAATTTTTAGTGCAAACCAGGCGGTTTTCTTCTTAAAAGCAACGAGTCCTACCTACAAATCGATTTTGAAATCAAATCTTGCATGTTTCTCTGAACACAGCCCAAATCAACCAACATCCACCGCGGTAGATAGGTACCTATGTCATTTCGGAAAAACCAAAACAACTATCTGTCAAAGTTGTTGCACGTGCGTTTATTGTTGAACATTTAGCTCGTTTTAATTTTTGTCTCATATTTATCTCTCGAAAATGGTTAAAACTAAGAAAAAAACTCAACCAACTAAGGTAAAAATACATTTACCAACTAATTTACTATTATTTACTGACCTTTTGTTATCCGTAGCCAGTGAAGAAAGTTCAAATGGACGATAGTGCCGATGAAAGCAATGAAGAAGAGGATCTCCACTACGATTCGATGATAGAAAACGGCACAAGCGAGGATTCCGATGAAGAATCCGACCATCAGAATGGGGACGAGAGTGACGATGGGTTTTCTGAAGAAGAGGAACCAGCGCCGACTGCCGCTGCACCAGCAAAACGAAAGCAGAATGCTATGGAGAGTGCTTCCACACAAAAGCGACATAAAGTAGATCAAAATCCCGAACTATTCAAGCAACCAACTGTGGAGGAACTGAACCAGTTAAACGAGACGAAGAACCTCTTCCACTCGAATCTGTTTCGAATGCAAGTTCAAGAGTTGCTCGGCGAACTAAAGGTTAAAGAAAAGTACACAAAATATGTGAACACATGGCTTGAAACATTCAGCTCTTTCGTGATGAAACTGAAATCCGAAAAGGTGAAAAATGATTCAGACAACTTAAGTTGGTTGAAGCAAAGCGGCCTTAAAATGCCGCTGGCCGTTTATAAGCTGAATCAAAAGAGTTTCTCATTTCAATTCATCAAACCATTTGAAGAGCCCTACGTAATGGGCTCCTTCAAACACAAAACAATGTTCGGTCCAAAACTAACGGTTGATGTTTGCGTTGTGATGCCTGGTGATTGTCTCCAAAAGGACGACTACTTGAATCTAGTCTACGATCAAAAGAGGGCACTTTACTTGTCATTCATTGCAACGAAGATGTCTGAATCGAATACGGAAAAGGCTGAACTCAGCTTCAACTACTTCAACAACAATCCACTGAAGCCAGTTCTTGAGATCACTCCATCGGGGAGTGTTGGCAAAAAGTTAACACTGAGACTGTTTGTTGGTGTGGGAGAGTCGACATTCAAACTGAATCGTTTCGTTCCGTGGAACAGCAATATCCGTGGAAGCCTTTTTGGAGAGATGAATTCACAAGACAGCCTGCCTTTGGCGACTCCCAACTACAACGCAAACATTTTGTTCGACATCGTAATGAAAAGGAATCTGGTGGCTTTGCAGGAAACTCTTGAGGCCAATAAAAACCTTCAAGAGGGACTGATCCTGCTCAAAGTGTGGCTGCGACAAAGGAATTTGGACGTCGGCTTCGCTGGCTTTGGAAGTCACGTCATGTCAGCGTTTGTTGTCTATTTATTTAGGCAGCGTAAGTTGCATTCCGCGATGAGCAGCTATCAAGTGGCCAGGCAGGTGTGGAATCATTTGGGTGAGTTAAGTCAATCAGCGTTTCAAGGTTATGTTGAATTCTCCTTTTGCAGCCCTGAGTACGTGGGACGAAGATGGCAAGGGTATTACACTTTGCAATGATTTTAAAGTGGCAAATCAACCGACCTTGCAACAGTTCTCCACCAGCTACGATGTCGTGTTTGTTGATTTCACTGGATTTTGTAACATCTGCGCCAATCTGTCTCTGGATGTGTTCCGCAGGGTAAAGGCAGAGGCCAAGCGAGCCGTGGATATCCTCAACAACATGAAAGTTAACAGTTTTCAGCTGATTTTCATGACCAACTGCCCGGTTTATACCCAGTTTGATCATATTTTGAAGTAAGTTTATGTAAGCCATTCAAAAAACCGGTTGGGGAACACCTGTTTTACATTCCAGAGAAAAAAAACCAAACCCTCTTCATCCATTTAGCTTATCTTACTTTCTTGTTTCCTTTTCTAGAATTTCCGGTAAATCAGTCATAGCCAAAGTGCTGGAAAAGCCTACGTCACGTGCACACCGGCATAATTTTGCAGGTTATTGGTTCCCGCAAATGCTGAAAATGACAACAAAGTACGTAGATCTCTATGAGTCTTTATCCCATTTAATAATTCCCAATCAACAGTCTTCTTCGCAAGGGTCTCTCTGACCGCATATTCCACATTGTTCCAATTGAAACACCATCCGCTGCGTGGAAAATCAATGAACCGCCTAAGGAGATTCAGAAGAATTTTCGACTTGGAATCATCCTGAACCCCGAGCAAGCTTATGAGGTTCTCGACAAAGGACCGCAAGCGAATGACGATGGTGCAGAGAGCTTCCGAGAATTCTGGGGAGACAAGTCCGAGCTTCGTCGCTTCCAAGACGGCAGCATTACTGAGGCTTGCGTTTGGTCAGCGAGCGGTGAATCTTTCGCCCAGAAGCGCCTTATCGTTCGACGGATAGTTGAACATCTGCTCAATCATCACTTTGCAGTGACACCTGAAGAGATCAAATATTTGGCAGGAGACTTGGATGTCGCGTACAAATTGAATCGAATTTTCAAAGTCGAAAAGCTCAAGGCGGATGTAAATCAGGAAACAGATGCAGAGTCAACCGCCCTGGAGGTGATAAAAAGCTTTGATGATCTTGGCCAGAAATTGAGGATGCTGGATGGACTGCCGTTGGATATCACATCGATACAGGGAACGTCCTCTGTGTTTAGGTATTGCGACCCAGTACCGATTCTACCCGACGCAAGGGGCAACAAGATGGGTCTGATGAGCAGAACAGTAAGCCATGGAGTCATTCAATTGGGTAGGGTATCCGTCATTTAACCCTGTTAAATGTCTCACTCTATTGCTTACATTTCTAGGAATGAGCGGCAAATGGCCAAGTGAAGTGTCGGCATTGCGGGCGCTTAAAATCGCATTTTACGTGAAAATAGCCGAGGCGCTTACGGAGAAACATAAATTCCGGACGATATTCCGTTTCGATGGTGTTTTCGTCAGTAAGGACGGATTTGTGTTTCGTGTGGAAATCGCACATCCAAAGGAGATTGCGCTTTTGAAGAAGGAAGTCAACGAAAAGGGCATCACTCAGTACAAGGACACTCCTGAGAGTATAGCTCTGGAGAAGCAACACGTCTTGCTACCGAAGATGACAAGTGCTCTGCACGGACTGTATCAGTTGCATTCGAGCTTTGGACCGACCGTGATGATTGCCAAACGATGGCTGTACTCGCAGTTAATCGATGACGGCCTTTGGCCCGACGAGTGTACAGAGCTGCTGATTGCCAGTCAATACATGAAGATGGGTGCGCAAGCCAACACATGCCAGCCGCAGACGGGATTCTTTAGATTTCTGCACCTGCTGGCGAACACTGATTGGCAAACGGAAATGGCGGTCCTGAACTTCAACGATGAGTTGGATGGTAAGTGGAGACCAACGCATTATATCTCACTGAAGAAATTCAAACAAAAACTTTGCATTTCCAGAGCAAAGCATATCCGACCTGGAAAATCGTTTCAACACTGAACGCGATTCATTCCCTCCGCTGCTGATCGTCACTTCGTACGACGAAAAGCGATACGGAATTTGGAGTACAGATTCACCAATCGCTCCCGTTTTGGCGCGCGTGCAACTTTTAGCCAAACACGCACTCACAGTTATCGAATCAAGAGTCCTCGGTATCTCAGCAACGATCAAGGCAAACAACCTATTTACTGCATCAAAGGATGGATATGATCTTCTGATACGTTTGAAACCCGAACATGTACCTAACTGCTTGGCAAATGAATTTCCATCGGCATTCTCCAAATGGACTACACCCAATTTCCGACAGTCTCCAAGCGAGCACAATTTCCTCAAAAGTGCGATTACAGATCTGAGAGTAAGTTTACGGCTAACATGCTCTAAAAATTGTACTAACTAATTCTTGCACTTTCAGGAAGCCTTTTCAGAGTTCTGCCTCTTTTTCTACAATCCCTGTGGCGGCAGAGACATTGTTGCCATTTGGAAACCCGACGTATTCAGCGAAAGAGAATTCAAAGTTGCAACTATGAATGGATGTGGCCTGACTGGTGAAGGAAACAAAGTCAAATGCAACAAGAACGCACTGATAGAGGATATTAAAATTGTTTTGGATGGCATGTATTTGTCGATAGAGGAGTTGAATAAATAGGACAACTACACACCCATAGTGTCTTCAATCATTTTTCGAATTTTCAGCATCTGCCTCGCACTAAGTGATCCTTCAATATGGTCTGTGCTGGTATCTGTTTCCATTGTGTTGCAGCCTTGATGGGTCACGTATCGTGGCGGGCAATTACAGCAGCATGGTTGGTTGCAACAGCATTGCAAGGTTTGACGAGGTGACAAGTCGCTTGTTGATGTAGCCTTAGAATATGTGAAGGGGTACTGAATTTTAAATATTAATTAGCTAGGGCATAATTCCATGCACCTAACATAAGTAAAGGTTTAAGTTTTTATAATAAAAAAAAAATACTTACTGCGGGTGAAGTTGAGTTGCAAGAATTGGCCCATGCAATTTGTTGTTCAATTGAAGCTGTGGTCGCCGTTGGCATGGTGGTTGGAATCGGTTGCCTATTTCATTCATTAATAATGCAGAACGATATACAAATTATTTGAACTCACCCACAACACTTTGCAAGCATTTCCTGCAACTGTCGAGATGTAGCTTCGCCTTGGTTTTGTGTGTGAAATCTTGCTGCGCTTAGAATCGCATCTCTTAACGCAATTTCCTGTCCAAGTACAGCTTGAACTGGAATAAGTTCACCTACAACAAACACAAGGAACAGCTATTGGGAGTTTACTAAAAATGCGAAAAATATCAACCATTTGGACCAAGTCTATGGTACGATATAAAGCGAACATCCTCAATTTTTCGGATATCCTGTTGGGTTATTATAAAGCATTCGTTGCCCAATACAACTGGAACTGCAAATGAAAAGAAATTCAAGCACTCGAAACGCTTAGAATGATTGTTGGATGATACCATGGACTGGTTTCTGTACTTCTTCAGTGACTTGCATTAGTTTCTTTCCTCCAGATGGAGTTGCTTCAGTTCCGTAGTTCATTGTTGTTGGGTGGAAATTTTAGGAGAAAAATAAATAAATTCCAAAGTTGTGATGTTTTGTGAAAAATTTTGAATTTTGAGTGAATGCCAATGGAATGATTTAGTTCAAAGCTCATTTTGTTTGTTTGCGCGATTAAAGTATTTACTGGAAATCACAATGAAAGCAAAAGTACACAGAACGTCCGGATTCAAGACAAAACTAAAATCGTTTTTACACCAAAAAGATACTGCTCGATGAATCCACTCCAGGATCACATAGGTACCTATATATATATGCAATTTATTTATCTTGTAACTGCCAGCTCCCATTTTCACTTGCGCTAATTGGCAAAGTCCGCTAAACTCTTTCGAATGAGAATTTCTTATGTTGTGGTTCGGGTGCATACAATTTAGTCATACGAAGTAAACGAATTTTGCTTAACCTTACTTTTGTATTGAGCACCTTTGTGGGACATGAACGCATTTAATACTTTCACACAATTGTTAAATGAAAAAGATATCTACGCTTCTACAATAATGAAATTAGTATTTCAAAAAAATAAACATTTTTCTAGTTAAAATTCTTTTTCACAAGACCACGACGTGATTAAAATGTGCCAATGCAGGTCACTCAAAACGCGACTACTTAGAACTACTACATTAATAAGCTCGCTTGCACAGGAGCCATCCTATTCCCTTAAATTCGCACGAGTTGTGTTCCCTTACATTGGCTTAGTCCGTGGGAGTGAAGTTCGCTTGCACCGGTAACACAGCCTTATGCAAAAAAATATTACGTATACGCCCCCGTAGCTCGCTTGTCAGATGTAATCTTTTTTCTGCTTCTGCAGCGGTCAAGGTCGATTTTTTTTTTGAATTAAATATTAAAAGAGAAGGGCAGTTAGAGATTTTTTTCATGGTGATGGCGCCAGTCGTATCGGTGAGTATGTCAGTTTGGCAGCAGCAGACTCTTCAAAATTTTGTTTGGGATTAAACTAGGACAGTCATCCATTGAATACGTCAGGAAGTGTCGAAATCTTGGTATAGTTTTCAATGATACTCTTTCCTGGACAGACAACCTCCATAATTTAATTTAACGTAGTGTAAAATGTTGAAATAAGGGTGAATCTTTATAGCTTGGCTAATGCGAGCAGCTTGTTTGTGAATGCAACTACAGAACACAACGAAAGTCAAAGTCTTGAAGCAGAGCAAAGAAAACGGTTGTTAATGCACTAACAAGACAGCTCACCAGTCACCACAGTTAAAGAAAAGTGCATAGACCGAACTTCAGACTGAAACACATATAAATATGGGCGACCAACCTGTGCTCTGTGCATCACTCCGAATTATGTTATTTATTGGAGTCACAGTCAATTCATGATTAAAGTGACAGAACCGCTAATCTAATATATCAACTGCCAGTGTCCACTTCCTCGAGATTCAACTTTTAATGCATTTAAGTCACAGGATAAACTTAAACTTATCGATTCATATTTATATAAGAAAACAACAGAAAAGGAGCAACAAAAAACAAAGTCAATAGGAAATGCACCTAATCGTCAAAAAGAAATATGGACTTGTTCTTTTTTGTACCTATTCTTTTAGAAATGACAATCTACTCGGATCGGAATGTGCATTTTTGTGTGAAGTGAACTATTTTTGGGCTGTTATTCGTACGAATTTGACTCGAGCAAACGGAGACACACGAACAATCTCGGGCTTCCAAATACTATGGCTGCGAGTTAGTCATACGAATGTGCGTGTAGTTCCAAAGTCCGAAAACAATCTCAGTTTGTTGGGCTTTTGAAACACTTTATTTTTTTTTTCTCCGAGGTAGGTGGAGATCTTCTGGAAGACACTATGAGAACACTCGGGGCGTGCTCATAGTAGTGTGAGATTTTTACTGACTAAAACTACCTCCATAAATTTCTTTTGTACTGCAACTAAGTTATGACTTATCAAGCAATTTTTTTATCACGAAGTTTTACACGTTTGGCAGGCAAAATTCCGGCGAGAGTTCCTGCTCGTTCCGCAATTTTAACGCGGTTGAAAATTATCGGGCTAAGTCCAAAGGTTTAGTCCGTTGTAGACGCCGCAATAAATTTGTTTCATCGAGAATTTCACGGACCGAGTTATTAATATGTCCTAATAATCGATTTCTATGCTTTCGAGCGCATATTTTCGTTTCGTCCTTAACGGTGGGAATTCCGAGATCTCTATGAAGATCTTCATTTCTAATGTACCACGGTGCACTGACGAATGATCTTAGCACTTTGTTTTGAAAAGTTTGTAGAAAGTTTAGATTTGTTTCGCTGGTACAGCCCCATAACTGTATACCATATGTCCATACAGGCTTCATCACTTGCTTATATAATAAAAGCTTGTTCTCGAGGGTAAGGTTGGAATGTTTTCCGAGTAACCAATAAAGTTCTCTATATTTGATTTTAAGTTCTTCGCATTTTTTCTTTACATGCGGTTTCCATTTTAATTTGGTGTCGAGAGTCATTCCGAGATATTTGGCCTCGTTTGCGAACGAAACTTGTACCGTATTTATAAATACAGGCAAGTTATTTGTTCTTTTGTATGAAAAATCCATGTTAAGAGCGATCCTCCATGATTTTGTCCATTCATAGACCCGGTTAAGCGCGCCTTGTAATACTTTGTATTACAATTTGAAGGTGAAAATCGTATTGAGCACTCAATTCGTATATCTTTCTGTGGTGTTGAATGTAGCGTGGAACCTTAAATGGTGAAGTGTAAGCAACCCATTAGTCACGTAACAAGTTCCACTTGCAATTGCAGACTTGGTTCTGTCAAATAAGTGTAAGTCTCCAACTGAGCTAATTCTAGAACCAGCCGGAATGTTTGGAATACCTAAGTACACTAGAAAGTTCTCGATAGATTGTGGAGCGGATATAAAAGGGAGATTTGAGAACAGGGAAGTACAGTTGATTTTTTAACAGTGTAAGGCTCGATTCGATAGGGATTTCATCATTTTCCTGGTGAGTTTTCTAAAACTTAAGTACGTGAATCCGTTTTTTTTCCACTTCGGTCTATGCGAAAAATAAGGGTTCCAACCGCTAAACCGGCAGAAATACAAAATTCTGAAGATTGGTCCTCAGCGAAAGTTAAGTACAACGACTAATGTCACCTCCTCCGAGTCAGTCTGACATTATGCCAGCGTTTGATAAAGTGCTAGTTAGATCGGTTTTGCTTTCTTCTATCAATTTGGGGAGATATCTCGGAAATCGTGTCCTTAGGGCCCGATTATAGGTATAATATCCGGGTTTATTGGTGAGTACTTAGCTAGGTAGGTACTAACAATTCTAAGAACAAGGAACGTCACTTTTACTTCGGTTAGCTGTTGGTTGGTCTCGTTTGGGAAAATTGTTACCAATTGTTTGTGCCCGAAGCTTTGTTCTTCCTCCAAGGAATGCAAGTTTATGGAGAAGTACCTAATAAACTATTTTTACAAATATTTAAATTAATGTTTTCTTAAAGGTCACACGGTTTAATTTTGGCAACATGTCACAATTCGCTCACCGGAATGAAATATAACAAAAAAGAAAAGGAACTCGTTGAACCATTTGAAAAATGTGTACTTATTCTAGGCGGGAATATTCAAATAACAGTAGAACAAAGCACAAATTTAAAATTAAGACCAAGATTTGTACGGCTTTTATTGCAGAAACTAACTAAAAATTTCAATTCTTTTGCGTCTCACATCTATTTAAATGCTATACCTACAAGACCAAAATAAAATGGAATCAAATAAAAAAACAGTTACAAATGAGAATTTGAACGATTTGACAACCATCTGTCAGCAATAACCAACTAGCCCAAAAAAATTTTTTGGGCTAATATTTGCAGGTTTTTTTTATGGAGGGGAAATGTTTTGTTTTCTCTTTTTGGCTCTCTTCTGCCCAACTTTTGCGTAAGGGAACGAAGTTTGACTAAATTTGGCTAATGTGTTCGATTGCATTATTGTAAGGGAACAGATCTAATGTATCAAAACGACATCAACGTTGTCACAAGCAAGCGGTGGCAAAAATGTGATAGTCACCTTACGTGGAGCAAAAACATGAGTTTTGACTCGACTTAAGCGATTCCACCCCTAAGTAAACCCTTTTGCATACAAATTCAGTTCCTTAAATAAAAAAAAGTTGTAATTTTATGAGTTTTTCCCTTTTTTTTTAAATTTTATGGAGAGTCCACAACGGTTAATTGAGAAGCCCTTTCATGTTTCTTATATGCTTTTCACACTAAGCCCAAAACCGATGCATTCAAACCGACCACCAACTCGTTTTCGTTTGACGTTTCAATCAGCTGTGAGCCACTAGTCGTTAAACTTCGGTTCAAACTTTTGTGGTTACAAATTTAGATCGCATTAATTAACAAACAAAATGAACATTAGCCCATCAATTAATTGTGGAATATGATTTTAAGTTGTGAGTTGTAACATTTGTTCGGTCACCCATTTTGCTGAATAATGATAGAGGTGTGTTTGTTCCAACAACACAACGATTGGACGTCAAAACGACTCGTTTTGAAAACTGAAATTTGTATGGGAAAAATTCTGTTTTCGATGAAGTTTTTGTGTGTTTTGGCGAAAAGCCAGTTTTGTGCTCGGTGTGAAAAGCAGTGGAATAAAACCTTAAGATGGAATTTGTTATATTTTTTTCGGGGATCCCATGCCCTCGATTAGTAGTCCAAAACACTAACCACTAAGCCACTGAACAACAGTTCAGTGTGCGCGTCAAAGTGACTTTTACGACCAAGCTGTAGGAATCGATTGTTTAGTCCTTCGGTGATCACTTTTTTTTTTATGATTATCATGATGCCTGTGAGGCGTTACTGAATTAACACCTAGTATCGAAACCAATAACTCGTATCCAAACGTCCTAAGTTTCCTATCGGAACGAAAAAAAAATTCAAATAAAAACACAATTTTTTAAAATATTTTTTTTTTCTGTTTTTATTGTTGTTTTCTTGTTTTAATTTGTTTGCTTTTTGAATGCATTCCTTCAAAAAGGATCATTTTACACAGGTTTAAGTTCTTCTTCTTAATTCATTTCGTCTTCCACATATTTTCATTAATTATTTTTTTAAGTTTACTTCCTTTTTGTTTACCGTTTACTCTTATTTATTAAGTTAATTGTGTACGCCATTTTTTCTGCTTTTTTTAAATAACTTTCATTTAATATTTAGTTCACTTTTCTTTTAAAAATAACGCAATAAAAATAATTATATTACAAGTATTATATAGTGTTACTGAAAGTCTCCTTGACTTCTCTTTTTTTTTGTTTACTCGTGGTAAGTTTATGTTTTTTTTTTTTTTTTGTATAATAATAATAAAACTGCCTGTCGCTTTTGAGTGTATATATATGAATGTCTATATATAAGAGAGAGAGAGAGAGAAAGAGTTTACACCATTTAAATTCAATGTTTTTTTATGATTTTCAGTTTTTCTTTTTATTAAGTATAAATCAACTCACAATAAGATTTTCTTTTTGTCTTATTCAACAAAAGAGAAATATAAAAAAAAACAAATGATAGTATTTCTTGTTGTTGTTTTGTCGTAGGTGTAGGTATTACTGATGTATAATGTATGCTATGTTAAAATTTATTTTTATTTTTATTTTTTTCTTAAAAATCTGCGATTTTATTTCTGTTGATAATATTTATCGAATTTTACATGTTGATTAAATTATTCACAATGGTTTTTTGTTTCTCTATACAAGTTTCTTTTAAATTTATTTTCTTTTTATATTTATATCTTAAATTAATGCAAAAAAAAAATTGATTTAAGTAAAACATTAGCATATTTTTTGTTTTTGTTTTTAATCTGATTTCTATATAATATATATATTTGTTTAATATAATTCACAATATATATGAAATAGTTTTCAATGATGATGGTGGTGGTGGACAAATTGAAACGGGACGTGGGATATTGTTTAAAAACAAATGTATATATAAAACAAAACAAGAAACGATAAAATGGAGTCTTGCAAAAAGGAGGGAGGGGGGAAGAGCTGTTTGTGAGGGACTTGTGGGAGGGTGGGTGTATCAGTAAAAGATTTATTAATAATAAATACTCGTAGTAGGTAGTTATTATATTTATATTTGCTTTTCTTTTCATTAAAATAAATATTTTTTTTTTTGCTTTTAGAGTTTTATTTATTGCAGCAAAATGCATATTCTTTCACTTGGTGTTGGTAATGTGTGTTGCTCGATATTTTGTTTGTTTTGATTTTTGACATTTTACCTACGCGCGCGCTTTTCTGATGGTTTTCTTGTTGTATTTTGTGTTTTTTTTTTTTTTTTTGTTCTTATTTTTTTATTTTAACTAATTTATCTTTCATAATAATAATTAATAATAATTATAGTAAATAAATCAATAGATAATAATAATAGTAATAATAATAATTAATTATATTTAAATTACAACGGAAGTGTCGGCGTATTTGTAGTTGGTGTTGGCGTCAATATCGACGCGGATGGAGGATATCGCAACGTGTGTTGTGACGTTGCTTGCTGTATATAATCCTGGCTAGGATTATTTAATACACTATCCCTTGAATTTGAATGTGACGTTGCACGAAGCAGTGTGACCGCCTCACGCTCTGGACTACATTGGACACCATCTAGTCATTTTTGACGCGATGATTTCTTCTTCTTTCTTTTAAAGAAGCAACAACATCTGGAAAGACACATAAACCACCTTTTAAAATTGCTTGTATGGATAACAATTTGGATCGGAATAAATGGTAATGCCAGGGAGATGTATTTAATAAATAGGTTGCAATAATAATTGTTTTCTCAAATACTACAAAGCAAGTAAAACTTTGTTTTGTGGTTTGAGAATAATGTGCTACAACATTAATTACAAAAAAAGATAGACCCATTTGTCTTCTACCACCGAATTCGCACTGATTTTTCCCCACATTCATTTGGTTTCATACAAAACAACAATAGAAAAGTACACGCGTCGTTGTGGTCAGTTTGGTTGATTCTCTGGTTTGGTTAGGTTAGGTTCATGGGCTGGCCTGGCGTAATCCATACCCGTCTGGGAAATAACTTGTCCCTTACCCGTTTCATCAATACCTATATGTGTTGTAATTGATTGCTTACAGATAGCTGCCATCCGATGAGTAGTCGATTTCAATCAAGGGGTCAACGCAGAAGAAAATCACTTTACCTTAGTGGCAATAGTGGAGAGGAACTCTAACCAGCTTGGAGTAGGAAACTGAGCCGAGAAAGCCAAAGATTGCCCTATCGGGAGAGGCGCACGTTTGACAAATGATGTTAAGATTCCATTTATCAGACATACTTTCTCACGAAAAAATATTGGAGATAAGTTTGTCTATGCTCTTAGCCATGTCGTTCTCGGCCGATAAGCAACCTTGAGGGAATCGAGTTTCTACAAATATCCTTACTTGACTTTGGTCGCGTCGGTCAGGTCGTCGACAGTGGAGTTTGGGTCGTTTTCGCTGCAATGTAACTCTATTAGAAGTTTTCTGTTCGGTTCTTTTTGCCTTGAAACGATTTTTAAACTTTTGCTAAATCTTTTAACATTGCTCCTGGTGAAGGACCTATTTCATTGTTCCGTGCTTCTGTAGTTATTCTTTTATCTTCGGAAAAGTCGATGTACTTTGGGTTGGGGTTGGTCGGGCAAACCAGTACATTAGCTGCAGCGTTTGTGTTAGCTTCTCGGCGTCATAGATGTCACCGACCTTTGACACACGACACTGGCTGCATAAAACTTCTGAATGGCTTTAGGTTACATAATAGACTAAAGTTGTGGCAGTTTGCTGCGAATGAAACCGTTCGCTGTTAAATTTAATCACAATGTTTGCCGTTGTTGGGGGATATATATTCGCAGACATACGTTGCCTGTAACTAGATGGTGGCCCCAACTAATGCTGGCCACTCGGAATGTTCGTTCATCATAATTATGTAATAGACTTTTTTTTTTTTTTTTTTTGTCGGAGGTTGTTACTATCCGATGGAGCACTCAGACACAACTACTGGTCCATTGTACTGCCAAAACGGACACCTTACATTAATGTACTTAGTTTTCCCGTCTTTCGAAGAAAGATTAGAAGGAGCTTCAGTGATGAAGAGCTTAGATGTTCGGCACTCACCACATCAGCCCCAAAGATCCGCCACCTGTTGCGAGCAAAGGCAGAACAATTACAGAGGAAGTGTTCAGGGGTATCGTCGTCCTCTCCACACGCAGGACAGATGGTGGTGTCGCTTAAGCCCAACATATTCAAATGTTTGGCAAAAGCTTGGTGGCCCGAAAGGACACCCACAAGCAGTCTGCAGTCAATTCTCCTGAGAGACAGAAGGAAAGACGCAGAAGTTCACGAGAAACCCAAGTATCAATGGATGACCTAGCTGCAGATGCGGACAGACCCAACGCCGGCTCAGGTCCTGAGAGAGCTTCTTCTGATCCCAGCCTGGCAAGCTCATCAGCGATCTCATTTCCATGGATGCCAGTGTGACCTGGGACCCAAACAAGATTCACTGTGTTTAGCCTACCGACTAGGTTCAGAGATAGCTTGAGTTCAAGCACTAATTTAGACGAGGTAAGAGGGTTGAGCAGTGCTTTTAATGCAGCTTGGCTATCGCTGCAAACGCATATGCTTCTAGCCCTCCACCTGTTTGTCACAATATAGCGCATGGCCATGAGGATAGCGAAAATCTCCGCTTGGAAGACAGACGCATAGTTACCTAATGGGTAGTGTAGTCTAATGTTCTCGCTTTCCACAAAGACCCCAGAACCAGATCCTTGTTCGGTCCTGGAGCCGTCCGTGAATATACGATGGCATTCTTTTCCTGGCTCAGAGTCTGGCCGAAGCCATTCCGTCGCCTGAGGAAAGTTGACTTGGTAGTTTTGTCGCAGTAGGATTTCTGGTGTCATTGCGTCAGAGGGCATATCCATAAGACAGGAGTCAAAGGATAATTCTCGCACAAGTTCTTCAAAACTCCAATGCGCGTGGTACCAAAAACCACCTCTCTTTAATCGAGCGATGGTTTTCAGCGTACACCCTATGATAAAAATATCAAGAGGGGGGAGGTTCATCATAGCATCTAGAGCAGAGCCCGGAGTGCTAGGGAAGGCCCCTGTGCATCCAAGACAGACCGTTCTTTGAAGTTTGGCAAAAGAGGCAGTAACACGTTTCCGCGAAAGCCTGTTCCACCATACAACCGATGCATATGAGAGAAGTGGTCTTACCATTGCCGTATAGATCCAAAGGACCCTTTTAGGAGATAAGCCCCATGTCTTGCCAAAAGCGCCTTTGCACTGCCAGAAAGTTGACAGTGCTTTATCGGTTTTTGATTCAACATGCTTGGACCAAAGAAGCTTACCATCGAGGATTACTTCCAGATATTTGACTTCATTGGAGATCGGGATAGTGATGCCTTTTATAGCACAAGCTGAGTCAGACCAGTGACATTCCTCCTTCTCGTGAAGAGAACAACCGTAGTTTTAAGAGGATTTACTGAAAGCCCATTACTTCATTAATCATCGATTAAGCCCAAGGATCTCTGCGCCTGAGAGCAGACAGTCCCTAGGTCGGAATCGACAGACAGAACGGCGACATCATCCGCGTAGGCCTGTGTGTAGGTTCCAGGAAGATTGAGAGCCGTTAGCAGAGAGTCAACTACCATACACCATAAAAGGGGAGACAGAACACCACCTTGAGGGCAGCCCCTGTTTACCCCTGTCATGACACATTTGCCACAGTCCGCCTCGGCAATCAGCGTCCTGTTCATTAGCATTGCTTTAATCCACAACACCAATGTTTCATCTACACCATGATGTCTCGCTGCATTGCACATACTATCAAAAGTCGCATTGTCAAAAGCACCCTCAATATCGACGAAGATACCCAACGCGTACTCCTTCCGATCAAGAGCACTCTCGGTAATAGACTAGTCTCTATAGTAATAGTGACTTATGTCGACAGCAACATGTTTAATTTGGTAAACGCTTTGATGATGAGCTGGTTTTCCGATATAGGGTCGTTAAGAGCAGAGCCAACCTTCGTTGATGTGAGACGAAGGGAAGTGATCGATGTTACCCTGTGCAGTAGTCAGATAATTGACAGAGTATCAAATTAAATTGGAGGGTAATGGATCAGGCTACAATGTCGGATCACAGAGCCATTTCATTTGATGTTCGCTATGGATCTAAAAGAAAAAAAGATCGGAAATACATCAGGACTCCGAAGAACACGGATAGGACAAAATACCTTGAAGTGTTGGAGGAAAAACTGAATGTAACGACATTTGGAATACCGAAAAACACTTGGCACGATGAATCACAGCTGAAGCATCTGCAATCAGTTGTTGAAGATGCGTACCGAGTCCGAGTGGCTTGCACACCTACTTTAGTGGAAAAACAAGATCCTGCGCCTTGGTGGTGCCGGGAACTTGAGAAACTAAAGAAGGCTGTGAGGAAGGCCTTCAAACACGCCATGAGGAAGGGGGAACCCGAAGCATGGGATGACTATAAGGCGAAAAAGAAAGAGCTTAATGTCACTCTGCGACGACGTAAAAGGGAATCATACTCCTCAAGTATGAGGAGTACATCTGAAGTCAGTAGACTACAAAAGATTGTCTCGAGAGATCCAGTTTCCAAGATCGGACTCATTCGTAATAGAGCGGGGGAGATGGTGGAAACACTGGATCACACAAATGAGGTCCTTATGGAGGTACACTTTCCAGGAAGCTATAAGTCAGATCAGCCCTGGGCTCCAAGGAAACAAGGAGCGAACAGGATGGATAGGATGGAAGCAGAACGGATCGTAACACCAGAGGCGGTCAAGGGTGCAATAGCAACATTTGCTAGCCCGTCACGTTAGCCTCGGGAAACACACTTCTGTATACCAGGCTGAGATGATTGCATTGCTGCATGCGTTGGACTACTTGCTTGAGTGTCAGGTGGAGGGAAGAAATATCCTTATAGCACTGGACAATCAAGCGGTGATCAGACGCATGGAACAAACAGACATTACAACATCATTGGCACTGGAATGTGTACTCAAGCTCAATAAGTGTTCATCTAAAAATTAAGTAACACTGACTTGGGTACGAGGACACATCGAAGGCAACGAAAAGGTGGACTCCCTTGCAAAACAGGGGTCAACTGAAAAGTTGCTGGGACCAGAACCATTCGCTTCAATTGGTAGAGGAATGGTTGAACAGCTGATTCACAAATGGATCACGGCAGAACATCTGAGAAGATGGTCCACCATGGAACAATGTAGACAGTCTAAAATGGCAATTAAATGGCCGACCTGCTCCACTCAAAGAAGGGTTCTAAGAATGAGTCGAGGAACACTGAAATGGGTGGTGGCTTTATCTACAGGACATGGTAATTTCGGGTATCACTTAAGGAAGATGGGCCTAAGAGAGGATGATACTTGCAAACTATGCCTGGAGGAATCTGAGACAGCGGCACATAATACTGTGTCAATGTCCGGCATTGGCTGGCAGAAGAATGAAGATATTGGGGCATCACTGGGTGGAGACCCAGTCGATGAAACAGATCTCACATAAACAGATGCTAGCGTTAACACTAGGTATCGAACCCAGGGAAGAACTCTGGAGAAATCCAGAGAGTCTATCTGGCTGAGATTTATAGTGGCAGAGAGACGAAAAGAGACCCGTCAATGGTGGTCTGATTCGAACATCTCTCAAATATATATGTATAGGGTCGTTAAGGGTATGCTTTTGATTGCTCGTGATTTGTTGAGGAGTTCAGTTCCATCGTCTGTTTCTTCTGTGAATCCTTGGGTGTACCTATATCATGCTTGCCGCAACTTGTAAGACTTCTTGTCATATCTGCGGCTCGCAACAAATGCAAGTTTATTGTGGCAGTGAATTACTGCCGTTTATCGTTTCCAACATGCCATATTGAACCGCATTTTCTGCATTCTTGTAATATTAGTTTAACGGCGGCTTACAATTGTCTCTAATTGTTCGATTTATTTATTTGCCAATGTTGACTTTAATGTCCTAAGAAGCTATTTGAACTTTGAATTCTGGGAAGATATCTACAGTTCTAGTGATCCATCAATCGCTTTCGATTTATTTCTTAACAAATTACAAGTCCATATTTCTAGCTGCCAGCAAATATTAAGAAAGACGAATAATAAATGCATTTGCCTCAAGCCATGGATGAATCCATCACTTCTTAAAAAAATTCAAAAGAAAAATAAGTTGAGTGTTTTTGTTAAAAAGCATTCGAATAATTTAAGACTTAAAAAATTTTATGTGAAGGTTTGTAATAAGCTTAAGGAGGAAATATCTATGTGTCGAGATAATTACTATCGCAACAAATTATCAATGAGTGTTGGTAACTCGAAAAAGGAATGGCGTGTTGTCTATGAGATTCTTGGCAGAAAAGCTCAAGATAGAAACATTGTTTTAAATATCAACAATTCACCTATTTCCGATTCTATTGGAGTTGCGAATTTGTTTAACGATTTTTTGTGTAATATTAGTTCTTTTCAGGACACTATTAATAACAACAACGAGTCAGCAAACATGCCCGTCTTTGAAGGAGCAATACGTCATCCTGAAAGTTTTTTTTGTGAACCTTTTACTGCTTTAGAGATCTATAAAATAATTCGTTCCCTCAAAACATCAAAGTCTTCTTCCTTTGACAATATGTCAAGCTATTTGTTAAAAAAAAAAAAAAAATATAGCTTTTCATATCTCTGATGTGCTGTGTTTTATTTTCAATAAAAGTCTCGAACTAGGCGTTTTTCCACAATCCCTAAAAACAGCAGTAGTGATCCCACTCCACAAAAAAGGTGATACTACAGTTTTAAACAATTATCGTCCTACTTCTCTGTTGTCGGTTTTTTCAAAGGTTTTTGAGAAAGGTGTTATCGTATCTTGATAGATAGAATACATTTCTTTAGCGATTATCAGTTTGGATTTAGAAGTGGAAGGTCTACTGAGTCCGCACTGCTAAGATTAACTGGTGAATTATACAACAGCTTAAATTCTTCTGAAATACCGGCTTCATTGTTTATTGATATCACTAAAGCTTTTGATATGGTGGATCATTCGATATTATTAAATAAACTTTACCGTATAGGATTTAGAGGCTACATGTACAAATGGTTTGCTTCTTACTTAAAAAACCGTAGACAAATGGTTAGAATCAATAATAGTTACAGCTCCCAGAAAACTATAGCACTCGGTGTTCCACAAGGCTCTGTTTTGGGTCCTATATTGTTCTTAATTTATGTTAATTCATTATTTGAGCAACCTTTTAAAGGTAAAATCACAGCGTTTGCTGATGATACTGCTCTATCGTACTCAAGTAGAAGCTTGCTTAATATATGTTGTGACGTAAATTATGATCTAGACTTCTCCTAAGTGATGGTTTTTTAAGCACAAATTAATTATCAGCGACAAAACAAAGTTTATGTTGTTTAACTTGAAGGGATATGCTGCTGATAATTTGCCATTCTTTTACCATTCTACTAATTTTTATAATTTGTCATCGTGCTTCAATAAATGCTTTAAAATTGAGTGTGTTGATAACTTTAAATACTTAGGTATCATATTGGACAGCAAACTGAGCTGGTATAGTCACTCAATTTATCTTAAACGTTACTTTAACAAAGTGGTGAGACAATTATATCATCTTAGTCTTTATTGTAATCAACCATTACTGAAACTTGTATATAATGGACTTTTAAAGTCAAAGCTACAATATGGGATAAGTTGTTGGGGTGGTGCCTATTTTAACAAAACTAAACCATTACTTATAAGCCAAAAACATGCCGTTAGAATCATATGCAGGGTGAATCGCAGAACTCCGAGTTTTGATTTGTTTAAGAATCATGGAATTCTTCCGTTAAGGCATCTTTACTGTTACAAAGTACTTAAAATTTTCTTTGATAATTCGGGTTTTTACGCTGTCAGAAATAATGAAAACTATAATTTGCGAGTAAATGCCAGACATTTTGTAACTACTCTTACAAATAATAGAGCCCATTTTGCACGATTCTACTATGCTACCGCACCTCGTCTCTTCAATTCGCTTCCAGATTCTGTCAGACGCGAGAGAGTGAAAAATGTATTTTTGAAGTTTATTAAAAATTGGATTATGTCCTTTGATTATTCAGCCATAAATGGTTTCTTTATGAACTTTATCTTGCTCATTAAATGTCATAGTATTTTCTATCTCTCCCACTTAATCTCTTTTGAAATACAAATTTTTTGCTTTTTGATTTGTGATTCCCCATCAATAATCAATAACTAATAAACAAATTTGGTAATTTCCGTCCTACATTCGACACTTGTCATTGAACAACTGATTGTAGTAACTTTTTTATACTCCCTTTTATTTTATAATGAGTAAAGTAAAACAATTTAATTTGTATAAAACTGTATGAATACTAAAAAAAAAAAAAAAAAAAAAACGTCCATGTAGACTGTTTTTGCAAAAAAGCATTTGCCACCTTGTGAGGTTTTCAGATGTGAAAAGTTACATTTTATAATCTAGACCTCAAGTGAAAGGTTCTAATGGTTTACAAATACAAGTTTGCCTATCCAAAGAAACTCTAAAAATATACACAAACTAATTATTAGAAAGGTAAAACATCTCCCTTGCCCAACCGTTGTTGTTTCAAACTGTTATTATACTCACTTTGTTTCGTCCACAAGTTCAACCTCTGGCTGCTGTGTGATAGGAGTATTTGAGTGTCCGGCCGTGGGATCGTCTGTGTTTAATTCGCCATTCGTCGAACTCACAACCTGTAAAACAAGAGAACATCAAGTCGTTTCAAAACGAAAACAAGCTGAATACAAAAATACAAGAAAAAAAAAAAATATATGTTGAGAAAACTGTTATACAATAGAAGAATTTCTTTTGAATTTTAATGTAAAAATACAAAAAATTAAAGAAAGACAAGTAAAAACAACAGTTTCACTAGACAAAATAATTAAAAACGTATAATAGAGAAACATTTAAGCCGTTTGGTTGGTTTAGTGGCATTTTGTTGTTGTTGTTGTTTTGAAACTGTTCACATTCCATTTGAAAGTGAGAAAAAGAAACACAAGACAAATATATTGCAGTGGTGTGTAGTAAAATCTAAGATATTTGCGATGAGAACAACAAATGAAAATACTTATAGACTGAAATTAAAAAAACCAAATTATTTTGCCACGGTACACACAGAAGAGACACCGAACAGACAGATTTTTGTTTGTTTAACATTAAGTACATACGGATTGATTATGCTCTACAACTTCCGCTATATAGTAATTTCTTATAAGATATGAGGTAAACTTTTAAATTGAATTTAAACTGTACATTTGCTGTCTTAATTTGTTATTCGTTCGTTTGTTTGGGGTTCTCTTTGGGTTTCGTTTCGTCTTCATCTGCTTTATCGCTTTTTTCGTAGTACGGATCAAAAGGTTTATCATCCTCGTCGGAACTTGAGTCTTCAGGATGTTTCTGCAAGTTTTGATTTGGATTTTTTGTTTTTCTGTGATAAGTTGTAGAATATTCGATTGAAAGATTCCTTTTTTTTTTTTTTTTGTATGGAGAGAGAGAGATGTAGAGCTACAAACTGGCATTCAACTAGCAATATGCTTGGTAAAAAAATAAATAAACTTCATCCACTCGAATAATGGCAAGATTTTCAGCAGACAACAGCAGTCTAGTGGAAGTCCATATGAGGTTAGTTCACACATACTTAAAAGTACTACAAAGCATAAAAACCATACAAATTATAAGCAAAGAAAACACGTCTAAGCAGAGCTATGATAATTTAAGATGTATACATATCCTCCATTCAACATAAACTTTAAATTGACAAGCTTTTTGCATTCGAAACCAAACAATGTCAAGAGCTCACTTTATTTCGCATCCTTATATGCAATCGATTGAATAGTTTTGTAAAACAAAGTTTACGTCCTCTGTTGCACATTGAATGGCTGCGTCAAACCAAATGCTCTTCAAGGATATTTTATTTTATTTTACAGAATACAAGAAAGGTCATGCTTTTGGAGTTTTCGTTTGAAACACTGGTTGAAAATGTGGTGACAAGATTAAAACAACTTGATGTACATAAATGGGTCAAATGGGTCAAAGAAAAACGAATGCTCCGCCTTTAAGCTAAGGCGGTAACGATTTCTTTCTGAATACTGTAAGTAGTTGCAGTCTCAATGGTATTTTTAATGGCAATGATGTCGAAATAGGGTCATTTATTTAAATTAGATTTTCCTTGGTAAACATAACCACGTGGAGGTTATTTTAAAGATCTGAGGTCAGTTGGAAACTATGAGTATCACATTAAGATATACTGACAACAGCGCCATTGCCAGGAAAGTCCCGTTCACCATAAGAAAAATAGGGACAGAGCTTCAATGATTTTTCAAGAGATATGTTAACAAATTGCCACATGCAGTAAGAGTCTTGGAAAGTATTTTTAAGAATGGTTCAACTAATAAAAATAATGCTTCAATGTGATGTCAACGAATTTCGTAGGACGATATTTCTTAATCTGTGATCAAATTGACTCATCTTTAAGAGAGACAATTGCGTCACGCGTTGCGCATTAACTAATCTTGGGTGAATAGAATTAGAGTAGTTTAATTTGGAAAGCATTTCATTAAAAGACTTTTTTCTCTGGAGTTTTGCAAAAATGTCTGTCTGTGCCAAATATTCACATGCTTTTAGCGGTCCTAATCAAGACTTTCCTTAATTTACGGCCGAGATTGAAGCCTAAATGTACGCAAGTCTGGCTGTTTACGGCGCGTCTTTCATAGAGAAAAAAAAAAGTAAAACAAGAAAAGCTCTTTTCATAAATTTAAGGAACTAAGAAGAAGACTGCTCTGTTGTATGTCATATCTTATGCGATAGGGACCACATTTTTAGAAGGCGAAAGAACAGTGCACTTGGCAATAAATTTGTCCTTAAAAATAATTGCAAAGATCAGTGCCCCCTGTTAGCAGTATTAGAATTAGTTTTGCCTACGGCTCACTTGATAAAACGTGCAAGTACATTTTATGGCGAGGGCATTTTGACACATTTAACAGCTTCTGTTTCTGATTGAGATTAATTGCTGATTCAATTTGTTATAGAATTCCAAAAAAAGGGTTGAAAAATAAAAAGGCCAACTGTTTCTAACAACGTTATAATAATTTATGACTTATTAGCGCCAAAGTACAAAAAATCGCCGCAAAATATATTTTTTGGGATCTCAGATGTCATTATTTGCCAAGAATTGGATTCAGAAGCATTCAGCGGTAGATGCATTCAAGGTTTTGTGGTGATTTTCTTGTGACTTCATTGTCACCAACAGCTATAGACTTTATAATCTTCAAGGTTGCATTTTTTGCAATGAGCATTCAGCCTAGATGAATTTGTGATAAGAGCGCTTGAACACATTAACAACTACACCTTCATAAGCCCGTCGCTGAAAAATTTCCATCTGCGCGGTGTGTTTGCCGAAAACTTTTAATAAACATTGGCCGCGTTCCACTGAAACGCTCGCGCAGCGGCAGCGGCTAAGTGACATTTGACTTGTTGGCATCCAAAACATATTTTACTTACCTTATAAATTACCAATTTTATCACAATTGCAGCTCGGCTTCGTATTTTTGCTTTTATTTTGTAGACGTTTGAACGATTTCCTTTGACAGCTGTTTTTTTTCTCTCAAAGCAGCGGGTAGTTCTGCGCTAGATTGAGAAATTTCCCTGAAAGGGATATTTCACAAAAAGTGCTGGACGACTAGCGCAAATGGTAAAATGTCAATTTTTTTTTATATGGAGTTTGACATGCCGCTGCTCATCTAGCGGGCAGTGGAACGCGGCCATTAACACCCCTATTGCGAGTGTCACAAATTGAACGGTTAACGATACTTATCAAACAAATCTAATCGTTGGTATTGTGATGGTCAATTATCAATGAATGATTGACAGTCATCAACTCGTACTAAATTTTCATTTTGAATGGAGCCAAAGTGGTATTGCTATTGTCAATTGTGATCAATTTTTTGATAAATGTCAATTGTCTAGTCAGTTGGATAATTGTGGACGACAAAATTAGGACGCTGCAAAAGAAAAATTCAAGTTTTCTGTAAAACTGTAGCATATGCCTTTATTTAAATTTTTTGGTTTTAAATTGTAAGCAACAAAAGACAAATGGAGCGATTGGTTCAATTATTGATTGAAAACGCGAACATTGCAAAAGGAATTTGTTCCAAAATCATCTTGCAACAAATATGGAACATTCCAAAAGCTCATTTGAAAATTTCCAAAAAAAAAAAAAACAAGGGATTGTTCTACATCGTCAAAAAAACAATTCTACGGAACTCATTTTCGGTAGAAATTATCAAATTCAATTGCTTGCTCTAGACTCTAGAGTCTAGACAATTGTCAAATATAATGCCACATTCACAACAGTCAATACACAATACCAAAATCTGTTTTGATTGACAAATTAGTCCATCGTCAATTGATTGATAATTGACACTAGCAATAGGGGTGTTTGCTTTGTTAGTGAAGGTTAAGATTAGAATAAGGTGAGCAAACATCCTAAAAGCCTGCAAATCATTTGTGATAAAAAGGTCTGATCTGTTAAATTTGGTGGATGTCTTGACATTTTGTTGGTTAGGGCTCTTTAGGATTAATACCCGTTGTGAGTATCAAGTCTGAACAAATGATTCCGTGCTAAGGATTCTATTTTACTTTTCAGACCTTATATCTGTCAGAGTTTGCTCTTTTCATACTAGACCATTTCGGACTATAATGCGGATATATTCTGCTAAGTTATGAGCTGTCATGTGTACAAGTGGTCGCCTTCGAATACCGAGGAAGAGAAAACTGAATATGTGTACATGGGGGGTGAAACGAAAATGGTTTGGGGTAGCCTTTAGTAGTCTGAACAATTTACACTCACTCCATAAGTCACTAATTCACACCTTAAAAACAGCATTTGCTTTAGACTTATTCTAGCTAACCCCCAAAAGATCAGGGGCGAATTTACAAAAAGAATTGTTTTAAATCCAGAGCCTTTATTAATCATTTTAGGACTTTGTAATTAGACAGTGATTCCCTATTTACAATATAATAAACATTATGTCAACAAGGCTCGTGAATAATATTACACTTAGCTATGCAAATGAAACAATAAAGGTCTGTCTGCTATAAAACAACCATAAAATCGAAGTAAAATGAACAGTGATTCGTTATGCAGGTTTAATGAGTTGTGATTGTCCAAATAGGTGTTTTATTGCAATGATACAACCCAAGCTCTAATCATCACACAAAAAGTGCTGTAGATACTACCTAAATAAATTCCATTACAAAAAGTGATAGCAATCGAATAAAAATTGTTAGCAAAAAACATCACACACTGTACCTACTACTACTATTTTTAATAAATAAATTCAAGACATTCCTCTATGGTTACTTGTTGCACTATATATAAAACTTTATACGGTGAATTCGATACTTGCAGTTTTTTCTATTGTATTTTTATGATTTGCATATTTGCCTAAACAATAATTGTATTTTGCATATTGTTATTGGAGTGAAATGGAATGAATCAATCAGATTACTATTTTTTATCAAACGTTTTTCTTGTTAAAATCACAAAATCGCACACAACGACTCTACATATTTCTTGTACTGGTGCGGGGTGGTGGTGGTTTATTTTGATTTGTGGTAAATTTATTATTTGAAACAATTTTTTGCTTTTCGATTATAGTTTGCAATTTTTTTTTATTGATTTTGTTGGTTATTTATCTACTAAATACCTTGAATTTATGTAGAGCAAATCAAGAGAAAACATTAGGATTGAAAAGGCCAAAAATATAACAGTCTGCAATTATTGTACAGTGAAGAGAGACAAACAAATCAAAAAGGGAAAGAAAATATTGTTTATAATACATTTTGTGTAGGTATTTTTTTTGTTTTTATTTTTTTTATGTTTAACATCTATTTTTGATAAATTTTAAACAGTTTGTGTATATACATTTTAGTTTTGACTTTGTGACTAAATAATAATAGTTGTGTGGTGCAGTTATAAATTGTTTTATATATGTACAATTATGTTTACAGCTGGAGTAATTTTAATTTACAAACATTGAAGTGGAATAGGGTAGCCTAAAGGGTCAACCATAATTAAATTGAGTGGGCTTGGGTTTGTGGGGAAAATATGGACGGCCTGAAGTTCTGTCAAGCACCTAAAATGTGTCACTAACTCTTTTATGGTTAAGACGTTTACTTTTCTAATGTAAAGATTGGCTTAAGTTGGATTGCCCACGTGCAATCCTGTTATGGTACTCCCTTAAGCTTTGCGGGCTTAGCTTACATATTTCGAAAAAAAGATTGAATATAGAAAAAAAAGTAGGACCTTTTGATTCGAAGGCCTTTCATTGTCCTAATATGTACAAATGCGTCTGGTCTGGTTGTTACGGTTTTATGGGAATAGGGCTTGCACTGATTGGTACCTACCTGACGATCATCAATGTTGTGACTGTAACACTCACAGAATAATGCGTTGAAAAGCACCTACCTACCAGATCCAAACCCGCATGTTAAAACTAATCGGATACGTGAATGACGTGAATTCTAAAAATTTGCTAGAATATCGCAGAAATGTGACAAAAGACTGATTGCTCTATCGATTCTTTAAGAAACAGTTCAACAACAATTCAACTGTAATACCTGCCATGATAGAAACCCATTAGTTGGCTCTTCAAAAACTGTTCAGCCAATATAGACTCTTTTAGAAGTCTCTACGTTTACACCAAAGTGGAATGCCTTACCCAGATCTGTCTTTCCTTCACAGTTCAAAACTATACACACTTAAAACAAATGTGCAACGAACTCCCCTGTATTTTCGATAAAAGTTCCTTTGATGCTTGTCCTACGATCATCACACTACACATTTACCTATTTAGCGCGTGTTTATTTAAACAAAAAAAGACAAATATTAATTACTTCCTGTCGGTTATTATTCCAGTGGAAAAATCAAACAGAACCATTAAACTAAACTAAAGTTTTACACGAACAGATCTTTTGAACTGTCAAATGTCTGAGAAATCTTAATTGAAATGATAATTCGTCGCACAGGGCTGCAAGTTTAAATATATTAAATAAAGGAAAAATATTGTAGTGGAATCACAGTCGGTGCTGAGGACATGGAAAAACCATTTCTGCAGACTGTCAGACGGCGAAGACGACTTAAATTCTGCTGTCAGGTAGAATGAACTATTCAACCTGTGCGATGAAAGCTTAGACTTCCGTCCATCTGACCAAAATGAAGTGAGGATAGCAATATCCAAGCTGAAGTCCAACTAAACTGCCGGACCAGACGGCTTGCCTGCCGAGCTTTTCAAGGCAGATGGAGATGATTTGGTAGAGTGCATATACCAAGTCGTCTCCAAGATTTGGTTAGAGGAAAGTATGCCTGATGAATGAAACCTCAGCATTGTTTGCACGATCCACAAGTTAAGAGACCCTAATATGAATGCATTTATAGAGACGAGCTATAAAGAGCCATGTCTAATTTGGCATCCCTGCCAAACTTGGCAGATTTTTGTCAGATTGTGCAGAATGACGAAGGAGAACGCTCGCTGCTCCATAAAGGTCGGAAACAATCTCACCGATACCTTTGGTGAAAAAAGGTTTCATGTGACTTTTTCAATATAATTCTTGAGAAGATTGTGCGAAACTCACAAGCCAACATCAGAGCCACAATTTTCCAGAAGTCTGTGCAACTATTTGCATACGCTGACGACATCGACATCATTGGCAGAACACGGCGAGCTGTCACTGGTGCGTTTGCAAGTACCAGTACAGAAGCGGCAAAAATGGGTGTAGTTGTGAATGAGGGCAAAACAAAATATATGCTGTCAACAAGAAGGGACACACAACATCGACGAACCGGTCAGAACGTCACGACAGGCAGCTATAATTTTGAGGTAGTTAGGGATTTTGTCTACCTCGGCTCCGCTATAAATTGTAAGAACATCACATCAGAAATCAATCGAAGAATTACACTTGCCAACCGCTGTTTCTTTGGTCTAAGAAGGCAATTGATTAGTAAGGCCTTGTCGAGAAATACTAAGGAGACTATATAAGACCCTCGTCATCGAAGTCCTACTTTATGGTGCAGATGCATGGACGCTATCAAAAGAGGATGAAGATCTCCTTGGTCGTTTCGAACGCAAAATTCTTCGAGCGATTTTTGGTCCCGTTTGCGTTGACGGGCTCTGGAGGAGGAGATAAAACATTGAACTATACGAGCTATACAGCGACATCTTTCTAGTCAGAAAAGTACTCATCACTCGTCTAAGATGGCTGGGACATGTAGAGCGTATGGACACCAACGCTCCGGCCCGAAGAGACTTCGATTCCAACCCGGCGGGACAACGCAGTAGAGGAAGACCTCGCCTTAGGTAGCGCACGCAAGTGGAAGGGACCTCAACCAACTTGGAGAGCTCAACTGGTGGCAGTTAGCCAAAGATCGCGCTAACTGGAGAGGCATATTGGTTGAGGACCAGGTCCACCCCGGACGGCAGCGTCACGTAAGTAAGTAAGTAAGTGACTTAAGGAATGTCGATAGTCAATTAAGTTGCATTTTGGGACCTGCGACGACTCTTGTAAGTAAATGTCAGAATATTTGCACCAAGAACACTACTTTAGGAGAAACCGATTGGAAGTCAGGCTGTGTGCGTTTAACGAAACCAAACCAACTAAGTTTTCGTCACTTGTTCTTTAAGGCTGTTACTTTCATTTAACTTTTTACTAACTCTTACCATTTTTTACAAATTCCTACTCAATGCCGTTCCTTAACTCGAAAAATTCGTAAAAGTGAGCACCATCAAGAAAGCAAAACATTTCTGACGAATTTCTATTCAAAAACATTCTTGGTGTAAGAATTGGAAAAGCTGTCAGTGACCTGACTGTTGATTTGAAATTTGTTTTCCCATTTGGAATACGCGTGCATATGGTTTTTAAATATATGCTTGGAGTTCCTGTGTATTAAAATGGTATCAGGCGGCTAAATAAAATTGAATGTTCACCTCAAGTTTCTTTTCAAAAGTGGCAACGAAATTCTTCCTCGCTGTCATTTTTCATATTGCTGCGAAAGCGTTAACTTTTTCTTAAGTGGCTCCCTCTGAGAGGGAATCATACCCAGCACTGCCATTTTGACAGTCTTTTCGATTCTTAATACAAAAGTAAAGGAACAATCCTTTTTAGTTAGTTTGCCCTCCTTGAACTGTTCCAACTGTCAATGATTGGGTTAATTTAGTTAATAGCGTCGAAACTTGGAATGCATCCTATATTTGCCTGGACTAAATTTCATCTTAAAGTAAAATCTTAAGTAAGGTGAACGTCATATATGTAATCGAAATGTCAACCTAGTATTCAGTGAGGAAATTCGTTTCTAGATTTTATAAATTTAGGCGTCCATATTTCAAACATTCCAAGCCCAATGTAGTTTCCTTAAAATATTTATGGCTACCCTACGACAGGAACTTAACCCCACTGTAAAATGTTCAACCCTCAAACATTGATTCGAAATGAAACAAAGCCCATTGTGTAGGTGTGCGTGTGTTTGGGAGAGGGTTACTGTTTGTTATTTTCTAGCTGATTAATTTTCATGTCTAAACATTAAAGTTATTCACAAGAACAGGCACTCAAAAACAAGTCAATAGTTAGTTTATACAGAATATGTTGTTAAATATTTATTTATATATATATTTTTTGGATTTAATTTCAATCGCTATTTTCGTTCTCAATTATTAATAGAAAAAAAAAATCATATATAGAGTTTACAACAAAAACAAGGCAGAACACAGAAGAAAAAAATCAAAAGACACACAAATGCATACAAGGACTTACCTGTACAGAACCATGCCTATCGGCTGGTGTTAGATTGCCAAGCGTGGCACCTGGTTTCGGTACATCAGGCCATGCAGCAACGCCTCCTTTGGCATTTGTCTGAAGAATTATTTTTGTTGATGTGATTATGATATTCGAATTCTTGTGTTTAATAGTTTTTTTTTTTTTTAATTTTTTAATATTGCTTAAAACACGTTTAAATTTTGTTTGTTAAATTTTCTCTTTTGTTAAATGAGTTAAGCACGTTAGTTTCGCAAAAGATGTCAGTGGTGTTTTGTTAGTTGAACAAAATAAAAATATTAACTAATACATTTGTTTAGCATGTTATATAAATAGTACACACGAATGCAATACAGCAGAAAACAAAAAAAATATATATATTTATATTTATGTGTAGAGAAAAAGGTTTGGAGGGGACAAACGGTAGTATGGTGGAGAGCTCTAAGCTCCAACACAAGCCAACTATAACAAAAAGCTCTATCAAGAGGATTACACATTTGCTTTTCAAGGATTTGGAGGGACATTTGTGGTATATTGGGAGTGAGGTCGATGAACGGGTCGACGGAAACACTAGCATTTCTAAGATGATATCGACGACGAAGTTGTTTGCAGTGACTGATTTTTGAACAGCAAAAATTACGAACAAATTTGTTGCTGGTTTTATTCTAACCTCCATAACTAAATATTCTTCATCATCATCCATATCATATTCATCGGAGTTCTTGTTTGTTTGTTTAGGTGGGATTTTTTTTTGTTAATTTGTCGCAAGTTGTTATCGAGTGTGTGTGTTTTTTTTTTGTTTTTTAGTCGAAATAAATTGTGGGTTTGTTTTGGTTTTAAGTAAAAATAAAAAATAAATATTTAAAAAAGTAAATTAGAGTACACATTGGAAAATCGTTGTAAGGACAGCAAGGAAATAATGTAATAAGAACATTATGCGGTAAACTGCAGTGGATTGCATATTCGTTTAAGCGTAGTACGCAGATGTTGAGAAACGAAATATCCCATACAAAAGTGACACAACGAAAATGAACGATGAACGAAAAATGTCGCTCTCGAAATGATATCGGAAAAGTGGATAGTTGTAGGTAGTAGATTGCTTGGTACAATTATCCACTCTCTTTTCGCACACGTTTATTGTCCGGGACATTATTTGGTTGCGAAAAGTTGACAATTGTACTGCAGTCTTGCCAGCTTTTATTAGGGGCATGGAGCCAAAAATACCTAAACTCAAATGAAGACCAAAAATGGACTTTCTAATTCATTGGCACACTTATTCTGATTAAATTGTTTTTAAAGACGTAAATGATAAATTAAAAATAGGCGGTCATAGCGAAAATTCCGACAGATGGAACAGTAAAGAAATTAAATCACCCCTATCGTGGAATACGGCGTATTTGAGAATCACTTCGCATGCTCGATTCAATTTCACTTTCCATATACACCGTGAAATCCGCCGGGAGAGACTTCCTTATCGACAGGTATTTTCATTCAAAGTTGGTTCGAAAATAAGCTGTGTTGCATTTAATGACAGTAGAGATAGAGCAAATTAAAAATAAATTAAAAATGTAGGCTCCTATTTGAGTAGATGATATTAATTACCAACGTGGAAAGAGCATTATACGACAATAAAATGCGTGCATATTAAGAGGAACTGCAAAACTGGACATCATGGAACTTTCGGATTCGACTTGAGTTTTCGGTAATACAATTGTTATTCCAATTGATTGTAAAGTTTATTTATCTCTCAGGATTACTAAGGCCCATTTTACTCGAAGTTGAACACAACTTGGGGAGTTTTCCATATAAAAATCCCCAATAAAAGGGGTTAAGTGTTTTCGTTTAACTAAACCAACATTTTCATGTTTTTGATGTTCCGAACTTACAAAATTTTTGCAAAATCACAGCGAAACCGCAAAATAAACGATAGAATACGCAACGAACTACTTGCGTATTTGAAATGTCAAAGTTTGTATGGGAAATTTCAATTCGATCGTTTTCTACGATGGTGTTAAACGCATTCACTTTACCGACAGGTGAGTATTGAGGCGGAAGCGTCGAAAACTGGTTTGGCGGTCAATTAGGGCAAGACAAAGTACATGCAAGGACACCCAACACCGACGTCTTGGTCAAAATATCTCTATAGACAGATATAACTTTGAGGCGGTAAAGGACTTTGTCTACCTAGGATCCGCCATGAACTCAGACAATGACACTAGCGCTGAGATTCATCGAAGAATAACTCTTGCCAATAGCTGTTCCTTTGGGCTAAGAAAGCAATCGAGTAGCTAAGCCCTCTCTCGAACAACTAAAGTGACCCTTTATAAGACTTTAATCATCCCAGTCCTACTTTATGGTGCAGAGGCATGGACTCTATCAAAAGCGGATGAGGTTACTCTTGGTTGCTTCGAGAGGAAAATTCTTCGAGTAATTTTCGGTCCCGTCTATATACAGTGGGTGATCAAATTATTATGGCCACCTTTAAAAAAATACTTATTTTTGAGAATTTAATGCAACGAAGATATTATTGCCACAAGCGCAGGAATGGTTTCCAAGCAGTTATGTAGCATGACTCTTCACCCTGTTCCAGAGCAGAAAGAGTAACTCCATTTTTGGTGGAACATTATGTGGAGGTCCTCGAATGGCCTTGAATCTCCCCAGTTCTTTACCCAATAGAAAATCTTTGGGAGCTAATGAAACGAGAAATAGACAAAGAAAAAGTTACAAATAAGCCACAGTTAAAGAACGCTTAATTGAAGTATGTCACAAGAGGGAAAATATTAAAAATATTTACTCGTATTGTAAGAAAGGCAATAAAACTATGCCCAAAAGAGTAGAGGGGGTTATTGCTGCAATAGGACGAGTAACAAAATATATTTTTTTAATTTTTTCTGTGGCATTTTTCTAATAAATATAAGTTTTTTCTATGTTTATAAATCGTTTCCAATATATAAAAATAAATAAAGACTGAAAAATAAAAACATATAAGTTATTTGAGGTTACTTTTCAAAAAATCATATTTTTTCTAGTGGCCGTAATAATTTGATCACCCACGACGGTGAATGGAGGAGGAGATACAACGACGAACTGTACGGGCTGTACAGCGACATCGACCTAGCCAGAAGAGTGAAGGTCAAACGACTGCGGGGATGGGTCATGTAGAGCGAATGGATGTGAATGCTCCGGCCCGGAAGATCCTCGAGTCCACACCCGAGGAACGGCAAGTGGAAGGGGACCTTAACCAACTTTGCGTGCGAAACTGGAGACAGCTGGCCAAAAATCGTGCTGGCTGGAGACGCTTGTTGGTTGAGGCCCAGGTCCACCCCGGACTGTAGCGCCACCTTAAGTAAGTAAGTAGCTATTAAGAGAGCGTCCCACTTATTAAGCATTCGTCTCAGAAGCGTTCGTCACTATCCACTTCGTACAAATATAAAGAAAAAATCCACAATTCATCAGTGAATACAAAGTCCTAATCAAGCAACGAAATAGGTAGAGCTTCAAAACTGACGACCTAGCATCACTTGTGATTTGCTCACTAAATTCACACGAATCAGAAGGGTGAATTCAATATACGATTGTACTCGCACCCAACCATTAACTCGAGCACAATCTCGCGTAAACCAACCGCACAGGTAACTGACTCCTGGATAGCTCCCTCTTAAGTCAACGAATCGACACACAAAAAACCCCTGGATCCACTTTATTCCGAATCAATTTCAATATACTCTCAGCATTTCATTCCAATAGCTTATTCCATTCTACTCTATTCATCTGCAGGAAGCAGATAACACCCCCAATCTCGAAAAAGATTAAGCACACAAGTAGAACCGACAGTGCACAAGTCAAACTTTATTCCCTTCAATGTTGAGCATCGCTATTCGAAGAACATTCACCTCCAGTGGGATGCTAATATCTGTATACCGTTGGCAAAACTTTAATTAAAACATCATTCCGGATCTCATCCACAACTAGCAATCACGTGCACAGTTCTCATTTCGCAAACACTAATCCTTGCTGTCATTACATAAGATTTTCGTCGCACAAAGTGTGTAGCATTAGTAATTTCTTTTAAACAACTTATTATTATTATTGACAAAGTGTGTGTGCAGATCTTATAAATTACCTTAGCTGTTACATTATGACGATCCTTATTTGGTGAAATGATGACTTCATGACCAGTTTGAAGAGATCCAACAGGTGTCGACTAAAAACAAGAAAATGAAGTTAAAAAACAAAAGTGAGTACAGATGAAGTTTGTTTTTCTTTCGAGCAAATGAAGTTTGTTATTTAAAGAAAACAAAAAATATTACATCACTATACAAATACATCCGTAGCAATAAGTTCTATGTAAAACAAGAAGAAGCTCAAAGCATACATTGTAATCATCTTCCTAGCAGAATATTGCTACGCGCATTTAAATCAAATTACAAATGAAACAAAGTTAACAATAAAAACAAAGATACAAACAATTAAATCGAAATGAAAAAGAAACGTTCCGAAAGTATACCTGTTCCGATTTATTCTTGGCTAAATGGGACGGAGGTGCATTTTTGATTGCCTTCATTGCCTCCATTTGTTGTTGTGTCTTTGTTAGTTTTTTTTTTATACATATATGTATTTTTATTTTATTTTTGTAATTAGTATGATTTTGTGTAAGTTTTGTTGTTGAATTAGTTCAACGGAAGTATAAGGTTAAAAACAAATGCAAACATGCAGCGTAACAACAATAAACCAAATAAATAGACAAAAAAAAACAAAGAAAACAATTAATTTGTTGGTATTTTCCATAAAAAAAAGAGTTTGTTTCAGTATGTTATAAAAACAATAAAATAAAAATGTCTCTAACAAAAATTAGATAAAAGAATAAAAATACTTAAAACATAAAATATATATTTTAAATTTGATTTGCTGAGTTTTGCATCAGTTTGGGGTTTTTTTTTTTTTTGTTTTATTTTGCAACTTGACATGTAAGCCCTTTCAGAGACTTCTCTTGCTGACCACCTTCAAGGTATTTAGTGAGTTTTTGCGCATAAAATTCAAATCAAAAGGAGTTTCTGTTTTGTTTTGTGGATGCAATTTCTGGGAATGATCACTTTCAGTTGGGTGGTCACTTACCATCGTCTTCCCTGTCCAGTCGAATTCACCATCATCCACGTAACCCTTACGCTCAAATAAGTCTTGAAACAGTCTTCGCAAGAAATCATAGTCGGGTGTTTCAAAAAAATCTAATCGCCGCACATACCTCAGATATGTTGCGAACTCCTCTGGATGACCATCGCAAAGCGCCTGAAAAATGAAAAAAAGGAAAAAAGGAAAACGGTGATAAAATATTTGATACAAATTTATCGATTGTTTTATAAGTTATCTTCTTTGGGTGAAAGCAACAAGCACGAGGCTGTCTGTCTTTTTTATTACCTGATATCCATGGGTCTTTTAAACCTGCATTTAAAATGATATACGTATCACAACACTTGTCAACAATTTCGATTTAGCATTTGATAAATGGATATATTTTGTTGCTGTTGAAAGCATTTTGTGAAACGTAGACGGTGTTGGACAAGGGGGTGTGGCACTAGCCATCCAACAAAAGCATTTGAAGCTCTATATATGCCTTGGATCGCTTGCATTCAAAAAATATATACAACACCAAGCGTGAGGAATATGGATAAGATTGAACTCAATTTTGCTTGTATAAAACTGAGGGCTTCGAAGATGCTATCACGTTCGTCATTATTGGTCTGTTGGGAAGGTTTTCAAAACTTAAAAGGGTTTCTGATTTAGATCAGATTCCTTTAACTGATTTGTTTGAGTACTTGAAATCTGACTTGAAGTGAATCTGCACATTCAATTGTTCCAACGTCAACTGAGCGATGACAACTACGCCAACAATTTATTGTCGAAAACAACAGATAGATTGACAACCGTAATGCTTTTTTCTTGTTGCTTACAAAGTCTTTGTCGATCTGTCGATTATTCTTAGGCTTTTTTTCATTTCTTTTTTTTTTATCTAAATGGCTTCATGTAATTTGGGAACATTCTTCTTTAAGAACGATGCTAGTTTAGACCGTTTATTCCATTTTAAGTAGCGGAATCTTTTTACGAGTGCTGCCATTTGTTTGCTGGGTAAATAGAGATACCCCTGGAACTCAGTTAAATCCTGGTCATATCAATTATAGTCTCTATGTCAAACTGAGATCTGTTCGGAACGGAAAATTCTCCGATTCTATACGATTCATAGCATTTTTGCTGTGAGCTATTCTTCGGGACAACTATTCGGAGAATTGTTCCGACATTTTGTAACGCATATCGGCGAATAACGTTGAAGTGCACTTTCTTGTTAAATTTTTGACAGCTAGGTTCCGATATACTCCGAGAGAAATTGGTTGCGGATATGTTTTTAAAATCAAAATAAAAAGTGGCTCAAAGCCAGTGTGGTTTAACAGAAGAATAATAAATCTTAATAATAAGAAAAATAAGGTTTATAAGCAATTTCGCAAAGCTGACAATGATCGAGATCTTTACAAACAATATAGAATATTGCAAAAAAATTTTGATATCTACTCTAAATAAATTCCTTTATAATCAGTACTTATTGTCTGTTGAATGTGATTTGAAATCGAATAGTAAAAGTTTTTGGAAATTCATAAACGCTAAAAAACAATCAAATGGCATTCCTAATTTAATGCGTCACGATGGCATATCATCTTCCGATCTTTTAGTAATAGGTAATATGTTTGCTAAACATTTTCAATCCGTTTATTTAGATACCTCTCCGAATATACCTCTCGGTAACCAACTAAGTAACTCTGATAGTTATTTTAGCTTTGGTAGTTTAGTCCTTTCAACTTTAGAAATTGAACAAGTGTTAACTAAGATTAAAGTTGACACACGACTTGATATGGATGGAATTGCTCCTATTATTTTACAGAGGTGTGCGAAAGTCTTTGCTGTACCTTTAAAAATAATTTTCAATCGTTCGCTTGAAAGTGGAGAGTTTTTAGAAAAGTGGAAGCGCTCTATAATTACACCAATTTATAAATCAGGAAGTAGACAGGAAGTTTCTAACTACCGCCCTATTTGTAAAATTACTACAATTCCAAAAATTTTTGAAAAACTGATCTATATAAAACTAACTCAACTTCTTAAAAGTACGATTTCTCCCCGTCAACATGGTTTTGTTGCTGGTAGATCTACTAGCACAAACCTTACAATTTTTTCAAATTACATATTAAATGGACTTGAGAAAGGGTATCAATTTGATGTTGTGTATACAGACTTCTCCAAAGCATTTGATCGTGTTAATCATGATATCTTACTAATGAAGTTAAATAAAATAGGATTTCACTCTAACTTATTAAGCTGGATAAAGACATACTTAAAGGGTCGTATTCAGTAAGTTCGTATAAATAACAATCTATCTTCACCAATCAATGTTACCTCGGGTGTGCCGCAAGGAAGCCATCTTGGCCCCCTCTTTTTCTTGATATTTATCAATGACATTCCCAAAGTATTTTTAAATTGTGAGTGCCTTATGTATGCGGACGACTTGAAAATCTATAGGTGTATCAAAACTGAGCATGATTGTATGTTATTACAAGAAGATCTTGAGAGATTATCAAATTGGTGTTTGATTAACTCCTTACACCTCAATATTGAAAAATGTCAAAGTTTAACGTTTTGTCGAAATCGATCATGTATTAACTTTTCTTATAGAATAAATGGGACATTTCTTTCAATGATAACCTATAAAAAAGACCTAGGTGTAATTTTTGACCAAAAACTTGATTTCTTAAAACATATAGATTTTTTAGTCGCCAAAGGTAATTCGATGTTGGGTTTCATTCTGCGTAATTCAAAGGAATTCTCTGATCCACACACTTTGAAATGTCTATTTTTTGCATTTGTTAGATCCACTCTTGAATATTGTAGTACAATTTGGAGTCCTGTATATGAGGTTCACTCTTTTCGAATCGAAAAAATACAAAAACGTTTTACAAGGGTATTAATGAAAAGACTTCACTGGGACATTGATATGCCTTCATATGGAACAAGGTGCAAATTATTTGGAATCTTGCCTCTTAACATTCGTAGAAAGTTCTCTGAGGTTATGTTCATTCGTGACGTATTGACTCATCATATTGATTGTTCTGATATCTTAGGCTTAATTAATCTCAATGTGCCTGCGAGGTTGCTTAGAAACCAATCGTTTTTTAAGATTCCATATCACAGAACAAATTATGCTGCCAATGAACCATTGTGTAGGTGCTTAAGAGAAGCCAATACAGTTTGCGATATGATCGATTTTAGTCTAAGTAGATTTTCATTTAAAAATAATTTGCTATTAATCCTAAGCAACTCTAATGGTGGCAATGTTTAATTTTTATTTTATTTTATATTATATATTATATTCATGTAATCACTAAAGTATTATAACTTTGTTTGATGAAATAAACTAAACTAAACTAAACTAAACTAAACTAAACGATATCCTCCGAGTACAATGAGTCTCGGAATTTATTCACGATTTGCAGTAAAGTGTTAAATAAAATAATTGTAAACAATACAACAACGCATTTGTTTGTATTTATTGCCTAAATTTGTGTTTCCAGTGCAAAATCTAGCGAAAAACCAAGCACCAAACAATACGAGGATGTGAAATCAATGCGTCATTGCATTTCAATTATTTTTTCCTAGAACGGATACCTCGAATGCGATTTGCTGTTCCGACAGAGTATGCGCTGCGGATCATTTTCCGTTCCGACGGATATCTCGCTAGGGCCGATTATGTCTGTTTAGTACGCAAAAAATAATACAAATGTCTAAAGCTAAAGCGCAAATATACGACTCAATAAATTTCCAGTGCAGCTCTCTTTCGACAACCAGTTTTACGCCAACTTTGTGAACTGGTACAATCTAACTTGAAGCTATTGGGTCATATTTTATAATCTTGTTTGCGGCGCACTTTTTTCGAGAGCTGTATAAGCTGATAAGCAAGTTTCAAAGATTTACTTTGATGAAGTTAACATTTATTCCGTTTAATGTAAAATCTATTTAAATGAGACTTCAACTAAGTTATTGTTTATGCTCTGTGTTGAGAGTACGCCTAATGCGTTGTATCGTTTAGAATAAGTTATGAGTTTCAAAATTGTACTGTTCGCAATGACCCAAAGAATATCCCCGAATAACCCCGAAAGAACTATCACAGAATCCGTCGTATTCGGAATTTTGCTACGAATTTAGTCGTAGGGGAAATTGTTTGCTACGAATTTCGAAACATTTCTTCTACGACGGATTCTATGACAGTTCTTTCGGGGTTCGTAGCAAAATTCCGAATACGACGGATTCTGTGAACTGTGATACACGTGATTAACTGAAGTTGAAAACAATTGTGCAAGTGACTGATACACGGAACTGCCTCTATTGATTGTGTTTTAACAGCAATGATTCTGGTGCAATGTTTGTTTAACAAATAGTAGTTTACCTTTTTTAAGTGTTTTTATGGCCATTATTCATTATTCACTTTCGTTCAACTTGCCGATAACTCCGAGGCTATCGGAGTTGATTTGAAAGAGAGAGTTGAGTGGCAAGTTAAAAAATGTTTTTATTGACTACTTTAATTCTCAACTTTTCAGTTGAAATTCAAAAGTTGGCGTAGTACTGTCTGTTTCAGAAATATACCTGAGATATTTGTGACAGATGACACCAAATATGTCAGTTCGGCCGTCACTTTTGTCATAGACAAAGCATAGTTAATGGCCGCGTTCCACTGCCCGCTAGATGAGCAGCGGCATGTCAAACTCCATATAAAAAAAATTGACATTTTACCAATTGCGCTAGTCGTCTAGCACTTTTTGTGAAATATCCCTTTCAGGGAAATTTCTCAATCTAGCGCAAAACTACCCGCTGCTTTGAGAGAAAAAAAAAAACAGCTGTCAAAGGAAATCGTTCAAACGTCTACAAAATAAAAACAAAAATACGAAGCCGAGCTGCAGATAAAATTGGTAATAAGGTAAGTGAAATAGGAATTCCGATATTATGGTTTCTATAACATGTACCATTTCTTTTTAAATGTATTTTGGAAATAATTATGCGGGACGAAATTATTTATGAAGAAAAGTCACTTTGCCGCTGCCGCTGCGCGAGCGTTTCTTCATCTGGGATATTTTGTGCTAGAAGACTAGCGGGCAGTGGAACGCGGCCAATGATCTTCGTTTTAGGGAGTAGATATTGGACTGCATGTAACATTTTAATTTATGGGGGGGAATTTCGCTCTTGCGAAAAAGTCACTAGTTGTTTGCAGAAGCTCCCGCAAGATTGCCAATTGCTTTGGACACTCGTTTCAACAATCAATTTACGCCAATTGAATTGATCCAAGTCCATAGCAGCGCAGCCACGATTAATGACTGGGTTATTGGTCGGAATTCACTTGGTCTTTGCTACGGGTCATAATTCACGCGATCTTATGAAGAACAAAACAACGAAACTCAAAAAATATATGCAATAAGTTCTAACTCGTCCATGGTACACAATCCGCGATACCAATAATCATTTTTAGTGTGCAGGCTAAGTTTTTCGAACTCACAATAGCGAAATTTTCCATACAAAATTGCATATTGGGTCGTATGAATAAAAACTAGCATTTGCTTTGAGCAAAAGGTTGTAGCAAAGTAAAAGCCCTTAGCAAATGCTTTGAATCGGTATGAATAAAAACCTAGTTTGCTAAAGTTCGAAAATAGCATTTACTTCGCTGTACGTGTACGAGGGGAGTTCAATATATTCGCGGTATGGGGGGGATACTCCAAAGATGTGAAAAAAATATTTCGTGATTTTAGTAGCCCCGTTATTCAAGTGTTTTACTGTAAAATTTCATTTGGCTGTGATTATAAGTTTGCTTTGTATTTTGCGTTGAACAAAGGTGAAATGGCTGGTGTCGCGATGATCACTAAAATTGAGAACCGCGCTGTGATAAAATTTCTTACTAAACAAGGAAAAAGTAAAAATAATATTCACGAAGAGATGGTGGCTGTTTTTCGAGATTCTGTGCCTTCGTCGTCAACTGTTCAAAAGTGATCAAGTTTATTTCAAAGGGGCAGGGAGAGCATTGAAGACGACTCTCGCTCAGGCTGCCCACTAACTGACTGCACTGGAGAAAACATTACACTAGTCGAGAAACTTGTACTTGAGGATGCCCGCGTAAAGGTTAAAACGATAGCTGCGAAGATTAACCTTTCTATTGGTACCATACACACCATTCTTTATGACCGTCTAAATCTTTCAAAAGTCAGTGCAAGATGTGTGCCTCGAATGCTCACTTCGCTCACAATGCTCAGGTGCAGACATCACGGATTTCTAAGGCTACTGTACGGGATTGTGGTTTCGAAGAGATTCAACATCCAGCCTATAGTTCGGACCTTGCCCCTAGTGATTATTTTTTGTCTTCAGATTTAAAAAAAACCTTCGTGGTAAGCGATTTACCGATGATGAGGAGCTCAAAACTGCAATAAATGAACATTTTGGAGAGAAGGATGAAAACTATTTTTTTGAAGGTATAGAAAAGTTAATTTCAAGATGTAATAAATGCATTAATGTATGAGGAGATTATATTGAAAAATAAAAATATTTTTAATTTAATTCGTGTTTTCCTTCATGTCGATACCGCGAATATATTGAACTCCCCTCGTACTTGCCTTGCAATTTCTGTCAAACTTGACAAGTGACAACTGTCTGGTGGTTTGTTTATTTTGAATTTATTTTCAAATTTTTTGGGAAAATTGTCAAAAGTGAACAAAACTTAAAAGAAAAACAAGAACACCAAGATCTTCTCCAACACCAACCTAAATACATTTTTCACTTGTTATTAAGCCATGAATTTTGAAATGTTTACCTGAAACCCCGGATCTCCTAAATAGGTACCTTAGGAAAGATTTAATTTTCTGGATATTTGAAAGAGCACCACCACGCGTCTCAAATCTATCATTTAAGAAAGTATTAGCCAAAATGTCGACATTTTCACGCGTGAAACGGAACAATTGCTTAAAGTTATTGTCGTCACCAATTCTTCTTTGTTTATACTGTTTTTTATTAGCACGAACGTTAACAACAAGATGTAAAACAGGTATAATGTGAAAACTTATCGCATCCATGTTTGGTCTGGTTTTCCTGCACGAACAAAACTTAATTTATAAACAGATAAAAATTCTCAACGCTTAGATTTGTCTTATGTTAAAAAGTTGCGTACAAAATATTTAGCAAAAGGTCGAGTCAACTAAATAGCAGACTCAGAATTTGCATAGCATTTGCTTTGTCTGACAAGTTTTATTCATACCGATCTGAGTAAAAGGTCAGTGCCGCCGCTTTTCGAACATGTCAAAAGTGGGAACTAACTCAAATTGGTTTTTATTCATACGAAACGTAGCAAATGCTTCGCTTTTGACATTTATCTTGAGTAAAAGCAATTGCTACGTTTTATTCATACGACCCATTGTGACCTAGGAAATATTTAGTGTGAAGATTAAAAATGATTATTGGTAAGGCCCAATATCTTTTCCATACGCACGGCAAGGAATTCTTTATGAGATGTAGCTCCATCATTGTCTTCCGCTTTGAAAGACGAAATCGATATGAAGTCGCAGGTCGTCCCATTTTTCGAGTCCAACACGTGATAGCATCTTATGTCGTTTTCCATTGGGACCACCACAAATCTTTTTCAGATCTCAGATTTTACTGGGCAAATGGAACATGCAACGAAATTGATCTGCTTTTGTAAATGGATTAGTGCGTTATTTGACAACAATATCAGCTGTTCAAATATCAAATTGCATTTGTTTTTGCAGAAATCACAAATGGATATCGACTTGAAAAATGTTTCCCCTATTGTACATACAAATAGAGTATTTTTGGGGACTTGTAGTCTTTAGATGACGAGGAAAACTATGAAGATAATAGTTCCTCTTAAATTATATCCATGGCTATTAAATATATTTCGTTATTTTGGTTTTCACGAAACTACCCCCATTTGTCTTCAAAGCAAACTTCTTAAAATGACGTAGAACAGCTGTGCAAAGTATATTGGAATTGTGAGAGTGTGTGTAGATCTGAAAAAATATCGAGATCTGCAAAAAGTGCTCTGAATCGAAAAAAAGATTGATTTTTGGTCCCAATGGAAAACCACATTATACTGCCGACTTTCACAGACCAAATTGCGCTCTTCAAAAACAGAAATGAGCAAAAAAAAAAAAAGATCTGACATTTGGTGGTTGAAATGGTAGTGATGCGATTACATGAGAACACAAGCGCTCTCACTCTAGCCTCTCACTACCAACTCCTACTCTCACCTCCGCGTTGGTGACTATCGGGTGCCTAGCACCTCGACTGGAGATAGGGTATCCAACCCCTGTGGAAGGTCGTTGGTGGCAGCAGACGAGAGAGGGGGAAGGAGAGTGTCTTCTCACTTAGGCACTCCCTCCTGTTTCAGGCGGCAGCGGATGAATTCCCTAGACGGAATCAACGGTGGCGTCTACAGTTCCAGTTAGGTCGAACTACTAAGTGTTATCCCTATATGAGCTGCTTCAACTTACTTGGATACCAGGTCTATAGGGACTTCCAATACTGAGCCAGGGTGTTGGAAAGAGTTGGTGGCGGATGAGCCCTTTATGGGTCAACGGCAGCGCTCATATCCCAGAATGGGCTACTGACATCGGATTATCCGGCCCGCTGTCCTAGGGTTAAAACAAGGGCCTGGCCCTCCAGGTTGGGGGTTGTGCCGTCGGGGTAACTTCCCGACCACGGAAAAAAACACTAGTTATGAGAGAGACACAACCAGCCTCGGATAATGGTACTCCTCAAATGGCAACAAGACCCGGAACGTCAATGGACTACGACATGAGAGTATGTACCTGGAATGTACGAACGCTCTACACCCCAGGTGCTACTCAAAAACTTGAGTCTGTCCTCACGCGGTACAAGGCAGATATTACCGCGATCCAGGAGATACGATGGATAGGATCAGGCATGATGAAAAGAAAAAATTGCGACATCTATTACAGCTGCCATAAGAGATTGCATGTATTAGGATGCGGATTCGTCGTGGGAAATCGGCTAAGGACAAAAGTTATTGACTTTAGGCCGATAAGTGATCGCCTAGCTGTGATCCGCATCAAAGCTACCTTCCAAAACATAAGCCTAATATGTGCACACGCCCCTACCGACGAGGCTGAAGACCCCATAAAAGAGGAGTTTTATGACCTCCTGGATGGAGCCTACGGAGCCTGTCCGGAGTATGACGTTAAAGTTGTGCTCGGGGACTTCAATGCCAAAATCGGTCAGGAAAACATCTTTGGCGGGTTAGTCGGTAAGCACAGAATCCACGAAACGACAACAGACAACGGCTACCGACTAATTGACTTTGCAGCAGCTCGTAATACGGTGATAAGTAGCACTAGGTTTCCAAGGCTAAGGATCCACACAGCAACCTGGCGCTCTCCAGACGGTCGAACCGCCAACCAAATCGACCATGTGCTAATCGATGCGAGGCACGCATCCAACATCCTCGGCGTGCACACATTCCGAGGGGCAAACGTCGACTCTGACCATTTCCTTGTTGCAGCTAGATTCAGAGCTCGACTGTCCAACGAGAAGAAGCTGCGGGCCGCCCAGAAGAAGAAATTTGACGTTGGACGCCTTAGCACACCTGGAGTAGCCAGAGCCTACAGAGAGCGCCTGAGCATGAAACTCTCCACTATGCACTCGCCTTCCACAGACGCCAACAATCAGTGGTGCCAGTCTCGCGACATCATCAAGGAGGTAGCCGAAACCACTGTAGGGTACCAGCCACCCCAGAGAAAGAGCCCGTGGTATGATGATGAATGCGTGTACAGGAAAAAGGTGACAGAAGATGCACACAAGAAAATGCTGCAGCGCAAAACAAGGGCAGCTAGGGAAGAGTATCGAGCCAGGAGAAGGGAGGAGAAAAAGATCCTGCGTAGAAAGAAGAGAGCCTACGCAGTATCCCAGCTCAAGGAGATCGAAGAGTCTCGTGATCGCAACAACATCCGGAGGTTCCATAAGAAAGCCAAGCAACTGGCTGCTGGCTTCAAAACCGGAACACAGGCTCTTCGAGACAGCGAAGGAAACCTAGTCACCGAAGCGCAGGGAATAGTAGATGTATTTAAGCAGCATTTCCAGCAGTTGCTTAATGGGCATCATGTTGAGAGAGTGGTAGGGCAAGAAGATAACCCGCGTCCAGCCAATGAAGAACCTATTCCACCACCCAGTATAGAAGAGGTTGGCTTAGCTATAAAAAAGCTTAAGAACAACAAAGCCGCAGGCTCGGATGGCTTGCCAGCGGAGCTCTTTTAATACGGAGGTGATGTTTTGGTAGGGCGCATGCACCAAATCATCAACCAAGTATGGATGGAAGAGAACATGCCCGATGACTGGACTATCAGCTCCATATGCCCCATCTACAAAAAAGGCGATCCTATGTCTTGCAAGAACTATCGAGGCATATCCCTGCTAAATGTCGCGTATAAGATCCTATCCAACGTACTGTGTGAACGTCTTAAACCGTTCTGCAACACACTAATCGGCACGTACCAGTGTGGCTTCCGGCCCGGCAGATCGACTATAGACCAAATTGAGGCAAATCCTGGAAAAGACCAACGAATTTCAAGTCGAGACACACCATCTATTCATCGACTTCAAGGCCGCGTATGATAGTATACATCGTCAGGAGCTGTATATGGCGATGGCCGAATTCGGAATCCCGTCAAAATTGATTCAGTTGTGTCGCGTGACACTCGAAAACACGCGTTGCAACGTGCAATTTGGAAACAGCTCCTCCGAACTATTCCAAACATGCACCGGATTTCGGCAAGGGGACGCGCTATCATGCGACTTCTTCAATCTCGTACTGGAGCAGATAGTGCGTAGGGCAGGTGTCAACACGGAAGGCACTATCTTCAACAGATCCGTCCAGCTGCTGGGGTATGCGGACGATATTGACATCATCGGTCGGTCACAGCGCTCCGTGATAGAAGCTTTCACGGCGATTGAAGAACAGGCGAAATCTGTTGGTCTTGAAGTAAACGAGGACAAGACTAAGTACATGCTATCAACAAACAAACAAACATCTGTCCACCGCCTAGGACAAAACGTCACTGTTGATAGCAACAATTTCGAGGTAGTTAAGGAGTTCATCTACCTCGGAGTAAACATGAACTCCACGAATGACATCCTAGTGGAGATCCGGCGGAGAATTACCCTAGGAAACCGCTGCTGCTTCGGTTTGGCAAAACAATTGGGTTCAAAACTCCTAACTCGAAGGACGAAATGTACGCTCTACAAAACACTCATCCTGCCAGTTCTGCTTTATGGCGCCGAGTGCTGGACGATAAGCAGGAAGGGAGAGCTGATATTGGGTTCCTTTGAAAGAAAAATTCTTCGTCGGATTTTTTGTCCTGTGTGCGAGGAGGGCGAATGGAGGAGAAGATACAACCGCGAACTCTATGAGCTGTACCAAGATGTGGATGTAGTCCAAAAAGCCAAAATACGTCGACTACATTGGCTCGGCCACATCGAGCGAATGGACAATAATGCTCCAGCTAAGAGGATCTTCGAATCCCAGCCCCCAGGTTCGAGAAGACAAGGAAGACCGAACCTCCGTTTCAAAGACCAAGCCATCGCGGATGCCAGAGCGCTTGGTCTGGACAATTGGAAGCAGCGTGCCCGGGATCGTAGAGGATGGAAGGCTGCAGTGTCTCAGGCAGAGACTCTCCACGGGTCGGGAGCCCGTTAAGTAAGTAAAGTAAGACATTTGACGTAAAAATCCCAAGTTTGCTCTACAACTTCCACTATTTCGGGGAGTTGAGAGAACCCAAAGTTGATTAGATTCCGGTTTTTTCAACTTCGGAATATCCTAGTTTTCTCAAGTTAAAAACAAAAATCACTTACATCCAATAGATCAACTGTTTATAAGGGAGATTCTATTTAGTAACTATCTTCTTTACATTCACCTCCTATTGTTGCTTTCTTATTTAAAAATAACTTATATACAATAATAGTTCGGACAGATGTGGATTTACTCAAGCCGATAGCTGACTTAGGCCCATTTTATTCACTCTAAGTTGAACACAACTTGGAGATTTTTATATGAAAAAATTCCCAAGTTGTGTTGAGTAAAACGGGCCTTAATATGACGATCCGAGATTAGCTCGGTCAAAAGTTGCTTAACCAACAAAAAGACGTGAAAGATAGAGCTAAGCTGGATTAAATCAAGCCACAAACAAATCATGTACTTACCTCAATAGGCGTTGCACGTTTAGTATCACCAATTTTCTGATACCTCTCCTTAAGTGTATCAGCCTTAAGACCTTGCCACGGCAGTGAACCTCTTAAAAAGTACATAAACATATGACCTAACGCTTCTAAATCATCACGTCTGGATTGCTCCCTGCCCATGTGTGTGTTTATTGACATGTAACGTGCAGTGCCCGTTAATGATTTATGTTCCCGATATGGTATATGTCTATTTGTATCTAAATCAATATATTCTTTGGCCAAACCGAAATCTGCAAAACAAAATAAAGCACATTATTCAATTGTAAATTTAAGTTAATATTTCTAAATTTTTGTATACAGTATATTATTTCCTCTAGGTGTTTCCGTAAAAAAATATAGATAAAAACACTTTGCCAAGATACACACAGATTATTAGGCTATTGCCTTATTCACCAAGGAAGGTTTAGTTCAGGGAGTTTTGTTTTAAAGAGAAGTTTGTTTAGTTTTATAAATGTCTAAAATGAGTGCTGCCCAACACTAGGTCTGTTCCCTTACGATAATGCACTCGAATTGAATACATTAGTCAAACTTGGTTCACTTCTACCCAACTTTTGCTAAGGGAACGAGGTAGGTAGGTAGGTAGAAGTCCCGCTTGGAACCCAAGTAGCACCGTGATGTGCCTTTTTGTTACCACGACTCGTGTTACCTAGTTTGTGATGTTTGTTAAGGGTGCGAAGCATTCGGTGCCTATATCCAGCCTGTGGAGTTGAGGAACCGTATTATGTCTGATATCCCTATACCCGAAATGTCGCTAAGGTTGTCGAAAAAAGGTTGGTTCAGTGTGCGTAGTCTGGCTCTCGCTAGTGCCGGACATTTGCAGAGGAAATGGAAGAGAGTTTCTTTCTCATGTGTATTCCCGCAACTGCGGCAGTGAGTGTTGTGTGGGATCCCGAGCTTGGCCGCATGGTCTCCAATTGGCCAATGCCCCGAAGTTACTAATGTATTCGATTCGAATGCATTATCGTTATTATTATTATTGAAATATATCGTGCGAGGTCTTCTTCTTCTTTTATTCTGGAAGCTGCTATTAACAGCAACACTTTACCTCCTCCTGGAGCATAGGGCGACAACCAGGTCCTTCCACCTCTCTCTGTTTGCAGCTCAATACCTCAGCTTTGTCCACGATCACAAATCCTGGGACTGAGCTTCCGTCACGAAAGTTGAGCTACATGTTGTTCTATGCCTACCAACTCGCCTTACACCTTGAGGGTTCCATTGGAAGCACTTCTTTGCTATGTTGTCGTCTGGTTTCCTCAGTGTATGGCCAAACCAGCGAAATCTTCTCAGCTTGATGTCAATATTCACTTTTGTTTGTCCAGTCCTAAGCCACAATTTATTGTTGGAAATCTTTTTTGGCCACTGGATCCTTAGGATGTAACGCAGACAACGATTAGCGAAAGCTTGTAGCGTGCTCGAGATGTTGGCGGAGCATTTCCACGTCTCATATGAGTATAGCAAAACTGATTTTACATTGGACTCAAACTTTTAACTTAGTGCGAAGCAATATTTTGCTGGAGTTCCACACTGGAGAAAGGACACATAACTACCCAAATAGTCTAAATGCATGACCACCTCTATGATCTCCTGGCTAAGGATAACCTGCATTTGTTGGTTTCGGCAAGTGAGCATAATTTTTGTAGTCCAAATGGGTTAACTTATCAAACGGGTTCCATTGGATCCCAAGTCTCTCGTTTGTACCCACCGTGGCAGTCATTACCTACATCATCAATCGCAAGTAAGAACAAGATCGGTGACAGTAAATCTCCTTGTCTAACTCCTTGACGCACTTCGAATGGATCGGAAAGCGGTCCACTGTGCAAAACGAGACACCTTGCGTTGTTGTATGACTCTTTAATAATAGCAACAATTTTTTCACTGCTCGAGTGCGAATATGTATTTGTCCCATGGAGTCTTCTACGCTCTAGAGCACAGGTGGAGACATAACGCAATCCGGAAAGGTAGAGCTCGCCGCGAATTGTGCAGCCAGTAGATTTGCTTTATCTAAAGAGCTGACAGCTGGGGTGTCCTTGAAAACGAGTGTAGGGATTGACGACTTGGTGGAGTTCCTAATGTTTTCCACGACCAAAATTGTTTACTACCAATGAAGTATTTTTTGTCGCAACTTTTTATCGTGGGAAAACTTTGCACGCCGTAGCTTGGAGTTGCAGTCATTACGGACTCGTCGAAACTTTTTCCGGTTTTCCATCGGTTGGATTTGCCTTATAAGCCCAAAAACTTAACTCCCTCAACCTGATAGCCTCCTTGCAGCTCGAGTCGCACCAAGCATTCTCCTTTGGTTTGATACTTTTTATTCTGTTGGGAATAAAGGATCTCATACCCAGGAGAATGATGTTTGTTATCATTTCAGCAGCGGCATCAACGTCACTATCGAGGAAGCATAGTGACCAGTTAAAACTCCTAAAAAAGAAGTTGAGGCCGTCCCAATTGGCTATCTCATATTACCATACAGTATTTTTAGGAGCTGGTTCTTTAACTGAGTGGTTAGTGTATGAGAATTTTGCTGAAATGACAGAATTCCGACGAACGTAGAGGCGCCGTTACGTTAATAGAGCACTTATCAGGATGAAAAGTGAGAAACAAGTCCAAGGTGTTGGCGACATTATCTGAAACATTCGGAATCCGTGTAGGTTCGTTTACAAACTGAGTCAAGTTGTTAATATCAGCAAAAATTTTAACATACCTTCCTTCAACTGTTGTCTAACCAGAATGGCCAAGTCACTCGGAATTGTGTCTATTGAAATCGCCTGCAATGACAATTTCAGTATGAGGATACTGGGAAACAATTCCGAAGATGGAGTTAGACAGCTCATCGAACTCGTTAAAAGTTGATGAACACATGAACAGTCAATGCTTGGACTTCTATGAAACAAGATTGTATTAACTGCTTTCGGACATTGAAATTAAACCATTTGTAGCTAAATTCCGCATTGGAGCAATGGTTATACTGTGATGGAACTTCGTAAACGATGTCGTCACGATAAATGGCGAGCCCGCGATGAAACTAGAATAGTGGCACCAAGCGATACCAGGGTAGATCAAAATCAGAAGAAATCGAATTTGGATCAATCTGTGTCTCGCTTGGAAAACCTGGTCTGAATTGGAAAACATGGACATATGCAACGAAGAGATTCATTCTCAAGCCTCGAATGTTGCAAAAATCAACCATTACCATCGTTAAGAACCATTTTTGGTCGAATGGCAAAAAGTTAAATGGATTTGTCACTTCAATTCAATACATAAACTATTTTTGTTTAGTCATTGTAGTAGACATTTCAAAATTAGTCAATTCAATTCAATTTCAATTTTATTTGGCAAGGTACAAATAAGAACAAAAGTCTTTTATAGTACAAAAAAGCTCACAAGAATATGCATATTAAATTAATTTTGTAAAATTAGGAGCAATTAAATTAAATTAATAGTTTAAAAAAAATCTTAAGTTAAATTGAAAGATATAAGAAATACAGAGGGAGGAGTTAAATAGGCATGAAAGTGGGACATGAACGGGAGAGAGAAAGCTGAAACGAAAGATGAAATAAAAAGAAAACTATAAGAATAGATTACAATGACGAGAAGTGTGCAAATAAAGCACTTTTAAATTGCTGGGTTCCTATTACTTGCTTGATGGTTGTAGGCAGTGAATTCCACAGTCTGGACACATGAACAAAAAAGAGGCGGGTAGTTGTGATGTTTTAAAAGTGAAGGTAAATGGCAAAAAGCTAACATTTTTCTGCGTTTATAGATTTAATGACCTATCTTTGGCGAATAATTTGTTTTTTGAGGAATTAGAAAATCTATTTTAAAGCGGGTCTTCTAATGATATAATTTTATTAGGTGACATCAATATTGATATATCACAAAATTCTATTCATGCAGATAATTATATTTTTTTACTGTCATCTTATGGCTTAGAGTCATGTATAAACAAGCCAACTCGCATTTCAGATTCTAGTAGCACTTGCACTGATAGTTTATCAAATAACTTCGTTAAAAAAATAGCTTTCAATACTTGCGATATTTTATGTCTTATTTATAATAAGAGTAGGTATTTCTAATTGTATTTTTCCAGATGGGTTAAAACAAGCCGAAGTAATACCTTTGTTTAAGAAGGGTGATAAATCATTAATAAATAATTATAGGCCGATTTCCCTATCTACTCTCGGTATTTTCAAAAAGTAAAGTTTCTAGAAAGAAACAAATTCTTTAGTGAATCACAGTCTGGATTTCGTTCTGGCTTTTCAACTGAAGCTGCCCTCTTAAATTTCTGCACTAATATATACAATGGCATTAATAACAGGAAATTAACTGCGGCTCTCTTTATCGACATAACAAAAGCGTTTGATACCGTCGATCACACAATACTACTGGACAAACTCTACAATTGTGGTTTTAGAGGCATAATGCATAATTGGTTTCGTTCCTACCTATCCGATAGAGGACAAAGAGTTAAGATTAATGGAGAATTAGCTCCTTGAGAAGCGTCTCTTTGGGTGTTCCTCAGGGCTCTGTGCTTGGTCCAATATTTTTTTTAATCTTTATTAACTCGCTGTTTTTACAAAAATACCGTTGCAATGTAAATGCGTTTGCTGATGACATGGCATGTGCTTTTCAAAGTGACTCTGCTTTGGATCTTTCTGCAGATATTAATCATGACTTGGAAGTCTTGAGCCATTGGTTTGAAATGCATAAAATGGTAATTAGCGATAAAACCAAAATTATGTTTTTTAATGTTTCGGGTAAGGAGGTAGACTAAGGATCTTTCTCTTTCCATTGTGCAAACTGTGAGAAATAACGGGTGATTTTTTAGCTGGTTTGGTTTTGGCAACACTGGTTTTGACAGCTGACGTGTGTTTAGTACCTTGTGTCACTGTCAAACAGCTTCAGTTTGATTTGCAATTTAACCATGGATCGTCTTACAAATGAACAACGCTTGCAAATTATTGAATTTTACTATCAAAATTCGTGCTCGGTTCGAAATGTTCATCGCGCGCTGCTTCCATTTTTTTATCGAAAAATTGTGTTCAGCGATGAGGCTCATTTTTGGTTGAATGGGTACGTAAATAAGCAAAATTGCCGCATTTGGAGTGAAGATCAGCCAGAAGCATTGCAACAGCTACCAATGCATCCCGAAAAAGCCACTGTTTGGTGCGGTTTATGTTCCGGCGGCATTATTGGGCCATATTTCTTCAAAGATGATGCGAATCGCAGCGTTACTGTCAATGGTGAACGCTACCGAGCGATGATAACAAACTTTTTTTTGCCCGAAATGGAAGTTCTTGACTTGCATGATATGTGGTTTCAACAAGACGGTGCCACATGCCACACAGCACGCGAAGCAATGGCGCAATTGCGAGGCGAGTTTGGTGAACAGTTAATTTCACGTTTCGGGCCGGTCAATTGGCCGCCTAGATCGTGCGATTTGACACCATTAGATTATTTTTTGTGGGGGTATGTCAAGGCTAATGTGTATAGGGACAAGCCCGCTTCGATTGACGCACTGGAAGCCAACATCCATGCATTCATTCGTGAGATATCGGCCGATATGTGTGAAAGAGTATGCCAAAATTGGACTCAGCGGATGGGCTACCTGAGACGCAGCCGCGGTCAACATTTGCATGAAATTATCTTTAAACATTAAATTGCAAGGTTCAAACTATCGATTCAAATAAATATTTCATTCATTTTTTCGAATTTTTTGTGTTTTTTTTTTTAAAAAAGGTCTAAACCTCTTAAAAAATCATAGTAGAGTAATCTGTAGCTCATCAGTGTACCCACAGACATTTTTTGAATCACTTTGGTGCTCCGTGAAATGTTTTGATATGGAGTGTGTCAAGTCATACAAGTACCTAGGGGTGCTGGTTGATTGGAAGATGGGTTGGTCTGCTCATACGGAGGCAATCAAAAAGGATCTTAGGGCCGCTAAAAGGCAAATGTTCTTTTTAAAATCTTATTGCTCACGAGAACTTCTTACTTGTATCTATTATGGTTTAGTGCACTCTAAGCTTGAATATGGCATAGTTTCATGGGGTGATACTCATAGCAATAAAATTAATTTCCCAAAAACATATTATTCGCCTTGTTTGTAATAAAAGTCGTCGACATGAGAGTTTAATACTTTTCAAAAGCACCAAAGTCCTACCTCTAAAGCATTTGTATTTTTATAAGGTATTAAAGATTTTTTTCTCTAGATCTGGCTATTTATTGAACCGTTGCTCTTCTAGCTATAACCTTAGAGTAAACTATCAACATCTCGCTGTAGTACCACATCACCATTCGCAATTTTTTTTTAAATTTTTATACGTCAGTTGCTCCAAGACTTTTTAATAATCTACCTAGTAGTATCAGAATTATTAGAAATGAATCCACTTTTCTCAAAGAAGTAAAATGTTGGCTCTTTGGTTTAAATTATAAAAATGTAAATGAATTACTATGGGTAACTACTATATTAGATGCTTGTTTTTCTTTATTTTTGCACTCAAAAATTTTTTTTTTATCACTATTTCATTGTAAAAATATAAATAACTCTAAATTTGTAACAAATATACTGTACAATTCTTGTCGTAACCCCACCTTATAATAATAATAATAATAATAATAGTTGGCGCAACAGGTCTGTAGGGACCCTAGGCCTAGCTTCTCGCAACCATTCGTTTTGTGTGAGTTTTTCATTTTTGGAACGAATGGAAGGGATCTACAATTTTATGCCGATTCCAAACGGCTAATTGAGAAGCTCTTTCAAGACAGTTATACTCTCGGATGTTTGTCAGACGTTCGCGAGAGGTGGCGCAGTGAAAAAAACCCAGAGTTGGAATTTGGGTTTTTGCGGGATTCGAACCTAGGACCCCTCGCTTAGTAGTCCAACACACTAACCACTAAGCCACTGCGCCTACCGTAACCCCACCTTACTACTTTTAAATGAATGTTGTATTGTTATTTTAATGTTACTCCAGCTGCTTTCGCCTCTAGTTCCTTATGAACTATAGATTGCAGTTTCTTTATTCATTCATTTTGTTAATTTGTATTTTTCGTAGGTTTATTATTTGTTTATATGTATGCACACATTTTGTATTAGTAAAGATATAAAATATAAAGATAAAACATAAAGAAAAGATTAATATTAACTGGCTCTTTTTTGGATTTAAAATCAGTCCATTATCTGCAGATTATGATATTTGAACGCAAACACCTTTACGACACACTGTATACAAAAACAAAATCTAATACAAAATTGCAACTTACCAATTATGTGAATAATTTTTTCTCGTCTTGTTGATGTTCTACCAATTAAAAAATTCTCTGGCTTAACATCTCTATAAATTAAGTGTCGACTATGAACATATTCGATCCGGTGGAGCTACAATAAATCAACAAGTTAGTACATTTCTTTGTAAATTTTAAGAAAATAATTTTATTCAAAATAAAAACTGTGTATATTTATTTTGTGTATTCAATTTTTAGTTAATAAAAGCAAATAAGTAATATTGTAAAAATAATTATCATGCTTTGAAATGATTTATTTGTTTCTATTTTATATATTTATAAAAAAAATCTATAGCAGTGTCTCAACTAGCGATAATGAGCATGAATGATTTGAAGTACTTTTGCCTGGATACACATGTTAAAGGTAAAATTTAAAATTATAAGAAAAATCGAAAGAAAAAAAAAAAAATAGTATAAAAATAAAAATACTACAATAGATCGACTCTCGAGGCGAGTGCTATCCTTGAATGGAACAAGCGAAAAAACAAAAAAATGCTTGTCGCATTGACTGATGACATTGCATTGATATCCTCTCTCTCGACAACGACCTCTTTTATATACATGAGTGAGGAGTGGGTTCCTTTTTTTTTGTTGCTGAAAACGAGAGCGGTCCTTAAAAAGATGTTCCCTAAGCACCGGGTGGGAGATGAAAAAGAATTTAAAGTCAGTGTGATATATATATTTTTTTGTTTTTTATGAAGAGGGGGAGAAACAAGTAATCTGGACGATTGCCAAACGTTCTTAGCTGGTGAAAGTGGAAGGAGAAATACAAAATACATACAGACGATAGGGATGGAGAATGGCAGGATATTCTTATTTGATAGTCGTTGTGGTATTTGTTCAATGTGCTTGGCAGCTTTTCCAAATGAGATTGGGGTGAAATATTGAGCTTCAATGTGGGATTCGTGTCGCAGACAATGGATGTGGACGAATGAATGGGTGTTGGGTGTGTGTAGTTAGGATGCATTTTAACATTGTCTGGATTGATGGAAAAAAAAATGGTGGATATACGTATATTATATTGACGGGCACTCACTACGTGTTTTATTTTCTTTGCAATTGATTTTGGGTTGCAGAGTTGTCGAAGGGAATTGATAAATTAAAAGATAGCACATGCCCTGGAGACTTTCTGGCTCCTTGAAGAAAGCACCGAGTATTTTAAATCACGAAATAAATTAGGAATAAATTTATTGTGGTTTGTAAGGTTTGTGCAAGTTAAAATCAATCGGTGTTACGTCCATGTCCAGCTTTGAGTTTTAGCAACGCGCGTTAAGGGAAGCGATTCGCCAAAAAGCATGCGGAAGAACAAAATGCGAACTACAAGCAACGTGCCACTTGAAAGCTAAATTACATGCTGTTTGCACCGCTACAAATGTAACAAATTTGCATCTAACAGAGGATTGATAAAAGACTTTTTAGTTGTGAGCACAGGATAAGTTGCTTCAAGAAGTGCACTCAGTAAAAATTTCGAGGTTAGATACTCAGACAGCACCAACAGCTCCTTATAGAGTTTCTGTCCCATCTATCTATCAATAAAGGATGTATTACAAACAATTCTCTGGGAATAGAAAAGCCTGCCAACAATATACTGGGCGAAAGTTCTTCTTAAAATTGTATCTCTGAGGAAACTTTACAACTCCTTCAGAATGGATCGAATAGAACCGGAAATACCAAATAGCAGTCTGTAACTGGTTATAAAACCTTTAAAGCAAAAAACACTACGTGAAGGCCTTGAATCAGTTTTAAAAATATAAAAAGTCAGATTTAGATCTGTTAAATGCAAGTAAAAATAAGAAAATCAGCATTCTGTCGTATTTTCAGGTTCATACAGTCATCTTAGTAGCAAAGGAATGTTGTTTCTAGGGCATAAAGTTCCCTAATCAAAGTGTTATCAGAGGAAAGGTGACATTGCGTAGCACCACAACGGATTCTATGATAGTTATTTCGGGGTTCGTCGCAAAATTCCCAACACGACAGAGTCTGTGATAGACGTGAATATATAAGTCCACATGATGAAAACTAAGCAAAAGCCATAGCCCAACCTTTAACCGAAGCTACGAAAACCCTGGAACTCTCTGAATTTCTTCGAAAGGCTGAACTCGATTAGTTTTGGTCGGGTTTCGGGTCACAGTGAAGTCACGGGAAATAATATCTCCAACAAGCTTAAATAACCCTACGTTAGGTCTTGAAAGCATTCCATGTAGGTAAGACCGTCCACTGACGATTGGATTTTATAGCGACGAAATCTTTCGAAGCATGATTCTTTAAAAAGTCGAAAATAGTCCTCCCCAAAGTCTGCAAAATTTGTTGTACTATTCTTACTCAATCTTGGATCTACTGATGGATCCATTTTAGTTGCAGGAAGTTTTAGAGCCCCGGATAAAATTCCTTCTACAGAGCTCACCGGAAAACGAACAATAAGACGCATCTGCAACTTCGTAAATGTGGTGATGATCGCGTCGCAAACTTTAACAAAATTCGTCATCTGTTGCTAGTCCTTTCTGGGATGAGAGAGATAGAAAAGTTACAATAATTTGCAAGATGAAAAACAAGACCTGGTACCCCATTTGACATGTTGGCTATTCGAGATAATATGTCAGAGTAGTCTCCTGTTTTATAAAATTTTAGCTGTCATTTATGGCGCATAAAATGGCTGTGTCGTATGGAAATGCCACGCCCCTTTGTAGTAGTTCGTCGACATTTTTCCTAACACAACAAATGTAGGAAATGAAGCAAACTATAAGCATTTTCTATGGCTTGGGTACATACAGTTTTGAGTAGGTTTGTTGTATGAGGAGTGCCACGCCCCCTAATTAAGAACCCTCTGTGGTGATTGCTTTCTTTTTGTTTAAGTTTAAAGTGGTATTTCAGTGGTCAGAGTACAAAGTCGCAGGAATAGCCAGTAGTAAGATAAAATGAATTAGGAGTATGCCAAGGCCAACATCGAAGCTAAAGACCAATAAGACTGTTGGGCTTGAGAGGAAAGCCGCCGAGATTTTTAGAGCAGATGGTGATGCCTTGGCGGAGAGCTTGCGTCAACTCATTTCTAGGGATTGATCAGATAAGTAGTTAATGAAACTAATCACAACATCATTTAAAAAGCTTTGATGTTCATAAAGGCTTAAGACAAGGCGACGCTCTGTCACTTCTTTAAAATTTAAAATAAAAAAAACTGTGCTAAACTCAAAGGCCATACCCATACCCAATAAACTATCTTTCAAAAGTCTATTCAGTCACTAATATTTCGACGTAGAACACAGCTTTCTAACTGTGGTGCGTTTTTGGCTATAAAAAACAGAAAGGGCTGCAATTGGTTTAGCATCAGTAAGCAACTTCATAATCAAGTATGTATAATGCTCTAAACAAAAAGACACACTCAAATCAGTGAATTGGACAGAACGTTTTAATAGATAGTTAAAATTTGAGTCAGTAAGCTACTTTGCCGATTCCAAATCTGCTGTGAAAGGGAAGTTTCTTCAGAAATCAAACGAGGACTTGCTTTTACTTAGGGCTAAGAAGGCAATTTCTTAAACACATCCCTCTTATAAACAGATAAGGAGACTAAAATAATAATAATAATAGTTGGCGCAACAGGTCTGTATGGACCCAGGGCCTAGCTTCCCGCAACCATTCGTTTTGTGGGAGTTTTTAATTTGGAACGAATGCAAGGGATCTACAATTTTATGCCGTTTCCAAACGGGCCATTAAGAAGCTCTTTCAAGACAGTTTTACTCTCGGATGTGGCGCAGTCAAAAAACCCTGAGTTGGAAAATAAGGAGGCTATGTTGGAAATATAAATATCTGTCGAAAAGGTCCATATAGACCCCTTGGTCCATATAGAACCCTGGGTCCTATCTTCGCATAATCATTTCCATGAGCTTTAATTTTTGGAACGTATTGAACGTTCTCTGTATAAGATCTTTATCCCAGTTATGATCTAGCGATTGCCGTTTCGAGTCAAATTTTCTTCGAAAAATACTTCGTTCCTTTTGCGGTGGATTCTTGAGAAGACGGTTCAACCCCAAGCTATGTGAGCTGTTGAGCGACATCAAAGTACTCAAAAAACTGCGAATTGGCAGTTTCAGGTGCGGCTTGTCGTAGAGTCTTCGATTTGAATTCTGCCTCTAAATGTTATAATCGAGGAGATTTGTATAGAACGACATCGCCTCTCTAAAGTGGCAAGGACAAGTAGAAGGTGATCCCAATCAACTGTAGGCCAGTTGGCTAGAACCCGGTTTAAGTGGAGAGGGTTTTAACTTGAGCCTTTAGATCCTGCAGAACTAAACCGCACGGGAAAGTAAGAAACAATTTTGGTGCCACCATTTGAAAAATTTACTGCTATTCGATGGCAATATAAGCTCCCAATATTTGAAATATAGCTGTAGCAATGTTTTTAAACGATTTTTCTACTGATCCCGAACAGTTCTCTTCACATCGATCGGGGTAAGATCTTCACTACTATTTTAAGAGTTCTAAGATTACAAAATTATTTGTAAGCACCCGCAAGCTCGGCAACTTCCCTCAACCACTTGGCTGGCTAGCCACCGATATCAAAAGTATCACAAAAAAATCTGACAAAATAACTATCGACTGTTCAATTTTTGCCATGACTACATAATTGGAATGTCAGGGTCTAGATAAATATTTTTTTACATCCGTTTCGGATCATAATAACGATAAGATTAGTCGTGCTGACAAACTTTCCACACAATCAACCCGAGAGATAGTAAAAATTGTTCGGGGACACGCCCAGTTATATCACTGATGACAGTTAATTGTACAATATTGGGCCTGAGGGGTTATGCAACTACTATTTCTGTTTCAAGTTGAACTAAAAATCGAAATGTAACTAAAAAAAATAAATCACAATATTTATGCCACGCTATATCCACCACAAGAAATCCAAACCTACATACTATTTTATAAAAACAAAATAAATAAATGCACAAGCTTTAAAACTCTCTAAAAAAAAATCGCCTACAAATAGAAATAAAAAAAAATAAACACTTGGCTATATATATATTTTCAAAGCAAATGCATTCCAGAAATATTAACGCATGAAAATGAACATGAAAACTCAAAAAAAAATATATGTAAAAAGCGCTTTAAGCCATAACTAAACAAACAAACAAGAAAAAGCTAAGTTAGTATACTAATTTCACTTAATAATAATAATAAAAAAAAAATCATAGATACAGAGTAGTTAAATGAAAAATTATCTCTTTTTATTATTTTTTTATTTAGTTTTGTATAATTTTTATGTTTTTTTTTTTTTTTTTTTTTTCTTATTTTCTTATAATGTACTTACTAATTGTATAGCTATCAGTAGTACGGTCTTCAGAGTGAATCGTCTGCCGCATATATCAAATAAATCTTCAAGTGATGGACCAAGCAATTCCATAACAAGTGCATTGTATTTGCCGCATGGTCCGAAGTAATATACTTCGGGGACACCCTCTGCTGTGTGTCATGTTTAGGTGTGTTTTTTTGTGTTTGTGTGTGTGTTTATTTTATTTTACATTTTTATGTATTGTTTTTTGGTTTGGTAGTAGTAATTCGCATTTAAGGAGAATATCGTGTGTACCGTTGGTAGATTTAATTTTTTTGGCGCGCAAAGTTTTGTTTTTTTTTATTTTTATTTTGAATTTACCCACGAATTTGAAAAAGAAGAAGAGAAGAAGAAAAGAACATTAAAACAAAACAATAAACAAAAATAAAATAATTGAAAGGAAAATCAAGAGAAATTAGTAACAATAACTGAATTCCATGACAAGGAGTTTTTCTTTATGTATTTAATTTTTTTTTTCTACCTTTCTTTCTGTCTGTGGTCTAAAAGGGAGGGATATACATATTGTTTGGGATGGATTTAAACTTTCACGTGGGGCGGAGGAAGTGGAGACGAATTTGTTGTTCTCTGTCCCAGTTGGAAGTTTGAAAATAGAAATTCTCGAAGCATATTTAATTGTAAGAGGTGTGTGTGTGTGACAAAACTTTTCTATATATTATTTATTTTCTTTTGCTTTCAGCGCTCGCGAGCCACGGTTGTTATTTTATTTTATAACTTAACCAAAAAATAAAAATGAAAAGAAAACAACTATATTAATTAGATACACTTTTTCTGTAGAGATACAAACGTGCACAGGTTGTGGTGGTGGTGGTAGGATTATTATTATTTTTTGTAATTAAAAACAAACAAATGCATTTTGTGGTTACTTTGTTTTTGAAATAATTTTCAAGCTGGTGTCAACGATGCTCTCCTTAAAGTGGAATGATTTTGTGTAGATAGAGAGATTAAACAGAGTGGGCGGACAAGGGGAAAGGGAATGCCAAAATGACGTTTCAACAAAACAAAACAAGTACATGTACATTCTAATCACAGAGAAACAAAAGACGATAGAGAACATGAGGAAAACAAACAACGCACTACGAAAACAAACAAAATAATAACATATAAAAACAAACGAAACAAATTAAATAAAACAGTATGGCTTAATATAGTTAAGTATAAAATGCAACAATAAATTCAACAAACTAGACAAAAACTCTTATAAGGAAAGTAAAATTAAGAACAGTTCATATTCACGAACAGAGCTGCTGTGGTTATGAGTGTTTTCGATTCATTTTTCGATTTTTTTGATTAAGTTGATGAAGAAAACAATTAACAGAACAGATTTGAATGCAGAAACAAAACTAAAAAGTACTAAGGAATACACGTAGTTGTAGTTAGAAAGGAACCGCACACACTAACAAAAACGTCTACAATTAGTAAATTGTTTAAGACAAAATAAAATACGTAATTTGAATGTATGAGACATTCTTTCCTGCTGTATATATAAAAATAGTGTGATTGGTTTAACCTTGATTGAAAATTTTTATTATTTTTTGCTTGCTATCAGCTGTTGAGACACTTAACGTAATAAAAGAGATAAAAGTTTTGGGTGTGCACATTACTCATGGAGTTACTCATTTTTTTTTGTTTTTAATTTTCTATTAATTCAGGCGACTCACAGTGGCTGGTGGGGAAGTTTGGGTTTTTTTTAAGGACCTTCTTTTAAATGTTTTACCTTAGAGATCAGTGGCGAACTCTTGTAAACGGATAATGGAACTGATCCGAGGGAGTGTTCGGTATATAACGCTCACCAAAGGCTTTTACTATCACAACTGATCTGTTTTTTTTTATAAACCTTTTGGTTTGGCGACCTTAAAAAAAAAAGGTTTTAACGAAGCTAAAACAAGCCTTGGATGTGGATGGTCCAAATGTTGACGGCGCTAGCAAACAAATAAACACGCGACAAACTGTGGATATATACGTGGAGTGATGAAACCTTTAACCAATCGTGGCAGAGGTCCCGACTTTCCAGCCACCCAAAAAGTGGGAAGAGATGGGGAAAAGTCCAGAGACGTGCAAAATTATGTGAGCTACTAATGGGAGTGCTGAGCTAGGACAGCGTCTACTTGAATGCGGATTTATTAGATTAGAGAAAGACTTAGTAAAAAAGTTTTCGGCTTCCGTAATGTGAGCCCAAACCTGTTTAAAATCAGTTCGAGGGTTGACTTTTAAAGCTGACTAAACCTAACATTAAAGAATGACGACAACGCAGCCAATGAAGATTTTGCGACAATTTCAGTTCAACAAGTGCTCGAAGTAGAACATGGAGATTGTTTTTCGTGAGTTCAAAGTTGTAGGAAAAGAAAGGCAGGGCATCAAGTTCTCTCTCAGCTATGTCCACATCACGTATGAGATTAAGAATCTAAATACTGACAGATCTAGAAAAATCGCACGAATTGCCAACCAATACGTCATATCTTTAAAAGACGCCTACCTAGGGACGAATTATAAAAAGCATAAAATGCCGAAATTAATCTGTCAAAATGGGTCTGTTTAGAAGCCTTTTTTCTACTAACTGACAGGTCGTATTCACAATCGAAACATTTATAAACGTGTTTCGCAAATTAACAAAAATACCATTTGATTTAACTCAGAAAACTGACAGCTGTCGCTTGGTTAGAATTAGCAATACTTCTCTTAAGAACTCCAGAAGAGCCAATGAAGGCGTTCAAGTATCTAGCTTAGTAAGTCTGACAGTTGTCTGGCTAGACGTTTCTCGGTTTTGATTGGCTGAAATCTGTCATATGAGCAGCTGTTTCAGTTAACGTTTATGGAGGGTGATCGAGATTAAACTTTTATCATTTCATTTAGTAGGTTCCGCTTACTATTTTGCTTATTTATGTACCAATTATCATTTCAGTTCAGTTACCCAACAATGTAATATTTCGCTATTGGCATTCCATTTCATTTTCTGAATTTGATCTGTCACTTTATAAGACTAATTTTTTTTTTTTTTTTCTCTTCTATTCTAACCACGATCCGATCAACACGGAATTCTTTAGATTACCTATTTTATAAGTTAAATTAAAGATTTCCTTTAAATAAATTACCAGTTGGACACAAAGTTCCAGAGGGGTAACAGGCGAATCTAGTCAAGAAACTCGTAGCTGAGTACTAAGTTGACAGTTCGCATATGTGGCTGGCGTAGGAAAAGTGACTTTCCCGACCAATCTAATTTTTGGGTTTAGGTTACATCTTATCCAGACCAAATCTAGTCGACTTAAGATAACTAGATTCTTGAATGTGTCAAATGGCAGATATTTCTGACACTTCATTGAAGTGACATATTTGATTGAAATATACCAATTCAAAAAGTGATTAGTTAACTACAAATCATGTCCGGCTTTGGGATGTTGGGACATCATTGCGTCGAGAACCAGTCGATGAAACAAATCTCACATAAACAGATGCTAGTGTTAACACTAGGAATCAAACCCAGGGAAGAACTCTGGATAAATCAAGAGAGTCTATCTGGGTAAGATTTATAGTGGCAGAGAGACAAAAAATATCCGCCAATGGTATTTTGTGGTTAGGTTTGGCCAATTTTTTTAATGTCTGATTTGTGGAACGCGTTACAATTGCAAAAACAAATTCTGACAGTTTGCAGAAAATTTCTACTTTGATACTTGTTTTGTGCTTTTGATTTTATCCATTTTAACTGCAAGACCGAAAGAGTCTGTTATAGTTATCTTATGAAAATCTTTTTGATTTGCAAACCGATCTCCTGATCGCTGATAAAAAACTGAACGCGGGTTACTGCTTAAGCGTTTCGAAGATGAAGTGACATTTTTTGAGATTTGCCTTTTTTTCCTACGGATGAAGGTGAAGGTCCTATTTGAAAACTTAAATTTCTGTCTCATGTAGACATCTCTAATGCCGCTATATTATGATTTATGTAGCAAAAGATCAAGGTGTTATATGCAACCACTTAGTGGAAGAAGGTTTTTTAACACTTTAGGCCTTTATTTGCAAATGCCGATTAAGTCCTTCGTCTTCTTAACGCTTCTCTAAGCGCAACTTTTAGATTGTAACGATTGTACGATTAATTAAACATTAAGGCTTTATTATTACGTATTAGTTTTGACTAGTGAAAGGTACCAGTTCGACTATATGCAATTATTTACTTCTCAGTGTATATTAAAATGAGAACCAAGATTGCACCGGATTAATCTGGGTTAAGCAACATTACATTTTCAACATTTGACAAGACTTGAACGAATTTTTGTCCATAATCAAAAATAGCCTGTATACTCGTAGGAAAATCAAGGGTACACTAATGAATAGTACCTAACAGAAACGAACAAAATTTCGGGCTACGATAAGCTCATGATTATAATTAAACTTTGACATATAAATGTTTTGTCCTAAAGTAATAATTTGTTCTGTTGCCAATTAGTTGGACACATTTGGAAGCCTAGTCTTCGTCAGTGAATTTGTTTTGTCTCCGCTGTATTTGCTCTGAACGCAAAAACCAGATTGGTGTTTAACCTCACTTTTACTACGTCAAAGTCGTTCAAATTGAAATGTCAATTGAATACTGAGTAGGCAAATTCTTGACTAGATTTGTTGGTTTCAGTTATGTAGACGTTTACTTAAAAATCTGTTCACATCAAACCTATAAAAAAGACAGTGAAACAAAACTTCAGCCAGCTGTCAGAATTAGAAAACCTGGATTTTGAACGAAGATATTTATTACGGCTTGTAATTTGTAGTATATCAGTCTGTGTAGGATCAAGTTTACACAACAAACAAATTAGCGTCAACTATTATTTGTATGATTTAAATGTCATAAAATAAGAGTGACGTGGTACCACTCCCTACTGTCACAAATACGAGCTCCGAAGTTTTCTCCTTTTTTGTTGCAAGATATATTTTTTTTCTGTATAAAATCATTTCGGGAACCACAGTTTCGCCTACAACATCCTCTGGCAGAAAACCGCTTTCCACGTTACCACAGTGAACCCACCCTTACATATCGCATATTATAAAAGTGAGTAACATTAAAATCTCGTGAGTAAAGTGCACAAAAAAAAATTGCTTGTTTTTCATAAATTTAACAAGAAAAAACTAAAATAAACAAAAAAAAAAAAAAAGTGTAAATTAAAAAAAAAAAAGAAAAGCAAAATAAATAAAACTTACTAGTTGCTTAGCTATCATCAGAACAGTCTTAAGGGAAAATTTACGGGAACAAATATTGAAGAGATCTTCTAATGATAGTCCCAATAATTCTAATACCATGGCATTGTAACGGCCACCACATGTGCCCAGATGATAGACACGTGGTATACCCTCTGGAGAATTATCTTCAAAAAGAGGAACAGTTTCAAAAAAAAAATGTTTTAAAATTTTTAATTGCATTTCTTTGTAGATCTGATGGTCGTTATTTATCCCCGAAGAATATGCTTGAGAAATTCTATTTTTTTTGTATTAGTAGGGAGTATACTAAGGGATTTAATTATTATAATTTTTTTTTTTTTTCTTGTTTGAAAAGGGATGTAGATTTAGGGGAATTTTTTTCTTTTGCAAACAAAAGGTAAATCACTAATGAAGTGTTTTTACCAAGTGTTTTTTTTTTAAATAAAAATGCATAGTTTAGAGCGGTCTTTTAAAAATTAAGTGGTTAGACATTTGTTTGTTAGACGGAGGAATATTTGCTGCAAACATTTTGTGACGAAAGGTAGGTGTAATTTGTTCCACGATTGAAATGTATTTGTGTAGACCCAATCAAGTGCGGGAACAGTCTAAACGAAGATAAACGCTTTTAATATATTCTTCCGTCAAATGTCAAATTTATGATCTTCCTCGTGTCATCCCATAAGCAGTTAGTTGATAACAATTCATGGAGATTTGATTTAGTTTCCATTCAGGCACATTTTCAGTCTTCCCAATCATTACATGTATACGTCATTTTCCCGAAACAAATGTCTAACCACCAGTTAATAAAAAAATTAATCCCGCTCCATTTATGTTTCCATAACACACAAAACGTACTGTCGACCTTCCTCTAGTTCCTTTCTTTACAAAATACGAGTATGGAAATAAGTAAATTGTTTTTCAAAAGGGAAACAATGAAACAGATAATGACTTACCATGTGATCCTAGTAATTTATAAAACCTATACTCTAAATGTAGTTGCGGAGCCTTTGATTTCATAGGCTCCATTTTTATTGCTACGTGTTCATTGTTGTAAAGATTTTTTCCTGTAAATAAATAAAAGAAAATATTTATTAGTTCTGACTTGTTAGGAGATAAACAATTGTGTTTTGAGTTGAATTTGGAAAACAAAACGCATGCACATGTTAGATGTGTGCAAATGTTTGGACGATAGATGGCGGTGTGTCGATCGCTTAATGATGGTCGACGATGGAAGAAGGCATCGATGGTGGAAGAAGGCATCATTAAAGTGTGTGGATTAAGGGTGAAAGGAGTTCAATATTTTATTCGCCACCATCAGAATTATATTTGCATTTCGAATGTATGAATTAGTCAATTATTTATTGGTAGACTGAACCATTTACATTTACTTAATCTTAAGAAATCAAATATATGATTAGAAAAATTTATTTCGTACTTTAGTTAAATTTTCTGCACGTTTATTTCATACGATACCAAAGGACTAGAGTTTGGAAAGAACGCTTTTTGATCCCTTCCGTCTCTTCCGCCAATACGAAAAAAACATACTAAAACTACTAAAACAAATATAAACGTAAACAAGTGGGAAATAATTCCTAAATTGAGGACAATTTAATCGCGAACCATACCGCCACTTAACGCCACAGTGTTGCCAGACCTTTTCTGTGAAAATTCCCACCCTGAAATTACAAATTTTTTCTTTCATCACATTCATTTTTCAGAAATAACCTGCAGCTGCCACAACCTTTCCTTTTTAATTTTTACCTAATAAAGCCGAGTTACGTTTAAGTACGTCACTTTGTTTTTCCAATTGCTGACTGAATGATTTTTGGTCAGTCGAGAGCTTTGGCCATAAACTAAGTATTAAATAGACCGTCAACTCAGCCAACTTAAGAGTGTTTGCCTACAAGCTGTTTTCGGTGTTTCTATAATTATGTGTGCAATGTTAAAACGTAAATGAGCCCCTGTGAACCCAGGTAGGGGTTTTGGGGGTTGAATAGCACACACTTTTTCTTGCTTTATTTTTGCAAGACTCTTTTGTGTGTTGCAGAATATAAAACACAAATCAAGTTTGGACTTAAGTATTATAAAAAGGGTGTTTTTATTTTTTTAGAGGAATACAACTTTAAGTTGGCAACACTATTTTAACTGGCGGCCATTTTGCCAGCTGTCAACTGATTTATTTTTAGTTTGGTTTGGCATTTCAACATGAATAGACTGGCGCCTGAACAACGCTTCCAAATTGTGCAAAATTAATTTGGAAATCATGGTTCTGTTCGAAATACGTATCGCGACGTCAAATTTTATATTGAAATCGTTCAATGATCAGTGAAATAATAAAAGTGGATTTAAAGAAAAGTTTTAATCCGAATTAAGTTATTTTTTTCGTTAAAAGATTCCACAATTGATTAGCTTTAATTTGGTTCCAACTAAAGCCAATATTGTTTGATCGTCTTAAAATCGTAAATCAAAATTTTCAATGATGAATTTCAATGAATGCTATAACTGGGGCATTGTTCCAAGTATGATACAATGGTTATCTTATATACCATGATGTTAGACCCATTATTTCGTACGCGGCAATCGTATGGTGGCCAAAAGTACGGCAAACAAGTTTCAGAAGCTTCAAAGGATTGTCTGTCTCGGTATCACAGGTGCAATGCGCATTTGTGCAACAACAGCACTTGAAGCCATTATTGGGCTCTCACCCTTGCAGTACTTTATTATGAAGACTGCAGCTAGATGCACCATTAAACTGCAGCTAGAACATAGGTTTAAATCAGTTAACCATGTGGGACATCTGAAAATACTTAACCTAACCCCAAACTTGGACATGTTCTGCTCCGTTCCGGACACTATGGTTATGGAGTACAGTTTCGGGAAATTATACGAGGTAGAAATACTCGAATTGACTGGACCAATGGTGTCCTGACACTTAGCCCTAAAAGCTTAGTGTGGTACACCGACGGATCAAAAACGGATTCCGGAGTTGGAGCTGGTGTCTTTGGACCCAACACCAAAATCTCGATACCCATGGGAATGTGTCTCACAGTTTTTCAGGCGGAAATCCATGCGATCGAAATGTGTGCTGATCTAATATCCAAAAAAGGTAAGAAAGGCGCAATCATTAAAATCTTCTCAGGCAGTCAGGCAGCTTTACAAGCTTTGGCGTCCAATACAATAGACTCCAAAACAGTTAAGTGCTGTCACGATGCTCTGCAAGCCCTAGCCAAACACAACACGGTAAGGCTTGGCTGGGTGCCGGATCATCAGGGTACTGCAGGCAACAAATATACAGACAAACTAGCTAGGGCTGGTTCCGAATCTTTTCTCCGTGGTCCAGAACCCTACTGCACAGTCAATTGGACTACTGCGCTAAAGCAAATTAACGATTGGGAAAAACAAAACTTCGTCTTGAATACTAGGAACATGTCCCTGGTCTAGAACAATCCAAACGATTAATTAAGCCTTACTTCTCCAAGGAAATCCTTACACTCAGTCACTCAGTAAGGAAAATATAAGGAAGCTAACGGGCTTCCTAACAGGTCATTGTGGTCTTAGATATCACCTCAACAAAATGAACCTCTATGCGGAAACAAAATGCAGATTCTGTTTGTAGGATGTCGATTCCTCTAAACACATCTTCTGTGACTGCACCATTTACTATACATTTAGGCCCATTTTATTCACTCGAAGTTGAGCACAACTTCCCAAGTTGTGTTCAACTTCGAGTTAATAAAACGGGCCTTACTATACTATAATGCGTACAGTAAAGCTCCCTCTAGCGGAGTCGACCGTATTATTGCAAAATCAGGGGCTGAATACGTCATAGAATTTTGTGGATTTTACAAGAAAACAATAACAAATTTAGTCACGTATTACTCAATCATGGATGCGGGAATTCAACCCCAGACCAATACATGCAGTGTACACATTTTGTCGTGCACACATTCAATTTGACTCTTTCGCAATCGGACCACTGAATGAATGGAAATGCAGTTTTCTTTGGTTCTTATTTCGACACATATTTTATAAAAAAAAAAAATTATATAACCTAAAACACGAATAAATCCAGATATAGTTTGAGTTCCAATTCCCATTAATCGCCCACCGGGGATGTAAATAAGGACATTTCCTGATCGGTTTAGAATATTTACCACACCCAGGTCGATTTAACCGGCCTAGATAAAATGAGACTTGGCATACATTTTTCGACGATTAGTACGACACAAGTCGACAAGATTATCAACTTTTGAGTCTCAGAAAATCATGCAGGGAGCTCAGAGCTTACTAGAATTCAAAACTGTGCCCCAAGCAAATCGCCACCTGGGCCCCTCAACGAAATGAAAAACTTCCACAAGCCCATCATAAGCTCATTTCAATTTCCAAAAAAAAAATCATGATTTATTGAGTATTGATGATAATCCTCTATAAGCATACTACCACCGAGCAAAAACAGACTATCACTTGGACAAACAAAGACGTATAGACAGAGAACACCATGCCTCCAAAGCAAACAGAACAAAAAAAAAAATGCATTCCTTTTTACGAACCTGATCCACCACCCGAACTAAAAAAGCACATACGGCGACCTGTCAAACAGAGATAGATAAATATAGATATATAGAGACACATGTATATTGGCCAGATACGGTTCTTTATGGTGATATGAATGCGCCAATACAAATATATATGACGGTAGACTGGATTAAATGAGAATAAATGTGTGTAAGCAGTTCATAAAATTCAGATCAAATATTATGATACCACACGCCATGAGCAATACAGTGCAGCGCAGCGCATATTCCCCGCTTCCCATCCCCAACCACTCACAATGGTGGTAATAAAAGAAAACTTTTCGTTTTCGCTGTTGTTTGTTTTTTTTTATTATTATTTTTTCAATTGAGGAATAAAACAAAATATTGCCTGCCAGGCAGTCTACAATTCATACAATGTGTGTGCAGCAGAACTGACAGAGATGCGAAAATGCATCTAAGGCTGGCGTGACGTCCCAGCTATACTCTCGTATCAAAGTGAGATAAATTAACGCAGCAACTAATTGAAATGTAATTGTGTCAATGACTTGTTTGTACGATGCTCAAGTAGAATATTGTCGTCTCGTCTAATGATGGTTGGCGTTCAAATGGAAATAGAACAAGTAAATAAATTTCATTTCGATAGCCTGTGGTGGTTTGTTTTTTTATTTGTTTGTCTAGCCACAGGAAATAGGTTTTGCATAACGGCTTATGCGTTTCTATTGTGAATGATTTATACGTTTGGTTGGGATGGCGCTGAAATATTAATTTGACTGGAGAGGAATTCCTGGTAGTTCGCTATTTTATAAAATATTTTATTTCAACGTGAAACTAATTACCCCACTCAATGAACTGAATGAACTAAAATACTTCAGAAAATTTAGTTTTAGTTTTAATACGAACTATAATTTTCTGCGCGTTTATTTCATACGATATAGAAAATGGATAGAGTTCGACCAGAAAGAATTTTTGATCCACTCCGTCTCTTCCGTCAATACGAAAAAAATCATACTAAAACAAAGGACACGTGAACAAGTGGGAAATAATTCCTAAATCGAGGACAATTTAATCGCGAGCCATACCGCCCGTTAACGCCACTACCGCCACAGTGTTGTCAGACCTTTTTTATGAAAATTCCCACCCTGGAAGTACAAATTTATCTTTTATCACATACATTTGACTATGTCTTTGTTAAGAAAATCTCTTATAATTATTAACATTTTATTTTACTTCCTTCTAAATTATTTGTAAAGTCACTTCACTGTTAACGCATCTATTACATTCTAATACATTCATATTTTGTATTCACTTGACGTTTCTCCTTCTGTCAATAAAGTTTAGAGTTTAATTTAAAACCGAAGCGATCGGTCATCTCTGTGTTCTCTCTCAACCAAAAAAAGGTGAGTTTTATAATTTCAAAGTACGCCGGAAACTAAAAGAACATTCTTCTTCTTTAGTTTAAGGCGAAAGTGAGATAACTATAAAAATTACTATAAGATCAATTTAGTCCAAATGTAACCACTGAAAATCCCCAACAGATGGCACTGGTTCTTTTTTTTTGTTTTTGTCGAACATCGATGGAGAAACAATTTCTTTCTTGTTCAACAAAATTTTTGTTGGTTTTCTTTTTTTAATAGGTAGGTAGTTAGAAATCTGAGAACCTATAGTTGATAAAATAGAAGAAAATCCCCTTTTGGATATTAATCTCATATGGCAGTTATGTCAAACAACAATATGAGTTTTTAAAATTGGAAGCTCGCAGTACCGGACAATTGTCACAAGAGAGTTACTGTACTATTTCATAAGCTTTTACACTTTACAAGCGCAGTGGGAGTTTTTGATTTTGACCTATTAGGACATGTTTTTATTTTTTACTGGAATATGGTTAAAGCTGTCAATGATAGGAAGTATTGTTCGTGATAGACCGATATCTTCACATAGATATATATTTAAGAATTCAGGCATTTGTTTCTGAATTTTCATTAGTAGTTACTGAATATCCCGATGTTCGCGTGTGGGTGATTTTTTCTGATTGTGTAAGTCCCAAATGGATGCCGTTATCTTAAGGTGCATATTCAATATTGTTGAAAAAATACGAAGTGGGTTTTATTTGATAAAAAAAAATGTTTGCTTAGCTGTTGTTGTCTTTTTACTGGATTAGGTGATAAAAAAATATACTCGTAAATATCTATGTGAAAATCGGGGTTTTTGTAGTAATTTCTGAGAAATAATTAAAAACTGACTTATTAGAATTTTTCGAGAAAAACTAATAAGTAGGTTATCTTATAATTGTAAATATTATCTTTAATTAGTATTGTGATCAAAATCGTTAGAGCGGTTTTTGTAAAATTATACAGACAAAACAGTAACAAATATTGAAATATTTAGTTTGAAAAATTCTATTGCATAACAATTACTATTTAACTGACAACTGAGCATTAAATATTGTTCTTGGTCTTTGAAAGTTTTGTAAGAAATCGAAATTGGGGTTTTCGAAATATGAGCAGTTTTGAAAATCTGCGTTTTCGATGATTCTACTTGAAAATTAAGGACACATTAATGTTGGTAGCATACATTTTACTCCAAGTATTTATATTGGTCAAATCGTAACCGCCGTTTCCGGTAAACTAAAGAAAACTTAATTTTGAAAAAATCCTCTTTTTTCAAAATCTATTGTACGATAATATAGACAAAAACTGAGTTTGCTTTGACGTTAGAAAATACCATATTACCTTAGAAATACATTTTTGGTGCAATCTTAAGGACCGTTTTCGAGATACAGTGTCAGAACATGTTTTTTAAATATATAACTAAATTTTTAAGTTTCTCCATTACGCAGTAAGAGAGAGATATTTTTTTCGTACAAAACTTCGACCTCGAGATGGTAATCAATTCAGACATTACGATGATAGAGGAACTCAAAAAAGTGGGTCGCAAAATTCTGTCTGTCTGTCCGCCTAAACGGCTGCCCGGATTTCGTTCAAACGTCGGATTTGGAGTTTGTGGGCTTGCAGTTCGGGGAGGTTTTTTTTTTGCAAGGTAACCTCAATATTAATGGTACTTCCCATACAAAATGTTCGTACCAGTTTGATTTGTTTGAAAACGGCTCTAACGATTTTAACCAAAAATTATATTTAAGCTTAAGTAGGTGAAGTTACTTTGACTGCATACCTAGTTTTTGGTTAAAAATTCGAATAACGGTACTTTTGAAATTTCGACATACATATCTCGAAAACGGTCTATACGATTGTAATAAAAATTAATTTCTACTGTACAGTAGTCATTTACAACTTAATAGCAAACTCAGTTTTTCTCTATATTTTCGTACAATGGATTTTTGAAAATAGTCACTTTTAAAAATGTAGTTTTGCTTAGTTTACCTGAAAACGGCAGTAACGACTTTGACCGAAATGCAAACTTAGAGCCAAATTGATATTTTCAAAATTATTTGGTCCTTAATTTCAATCAATTGGAATCACCGAAAACGCTAATTTTAAAAATTGCTCATATCTCGAAAATCTCATTTTCGATTTCGATAAAACTTTAAAAACGAAGTGATGCTTACAATCCGAACAATGACTTATAATCGGTTTTCAGCTTATTAGTTAAGCAATGGTATTTTTCAAACTTAATATTGCAATAATTGGTAATGTTTTGTGTTCAAAATTTTACAAAAACCGCTATAACGATTTTGATTAAAATACATATCAAGGATAATAAAATAACACTAATTAAGATCCCATACTTAGATTTTCTCAAAAAAAATTTAATAAACAAGTTTTGTAATTATTTCTCAAGAATTACTACCCAAAAGCTGGGGTCGAATCGCGTCGCCCGTGAACGAGCATTACGAGACGGAATTTGTTTTTGTTTCACATGTAAAATCAACGTATAGCTCGTTCACGGAAGTGGCGATTCGACCCCAGATCTGTGTTCATATATTTTTTAAAAACTCAATACCGCACTTCCATTTAAAATGCATTAATAGCGACGCAAATCTTATTTTCAGCAAAATAATAAGCACTTCTTTTTTCCTCAAAAACATTATTATTATTATTATAATTTATTAATTAGTAAATAAATTACAAAATTAAAATGGGGTAGCACTAGCTGCGAGGGCTCAAAAATATTGAATATGCACCTTAAGATAATTCCAGCCACTTGGAGCCTCAGACAATCAGAAACTCTCTCACTTCATTTGCACTCGCACACACGTCCATCGGCATATACGGTTTATAGGTAACTGCTAACGCAAATTCAAAAACAAATCTACAAAATCTTACATATATTTCCATGTAGAAATATCAGTCTAATGCGAGCTGTACTTTCAATCATAACCACCTTAAACCAGAGTTTTATATTTAAGTCAAAATTGAAGACATGCCCTAGCAGATCAGAAAATAGAAACTCCGACTATACACAACACGTTGGTTTTATCCAGCATCGATTCTAAGATCTTTACCTACCTATCTAATAAAATAAGAAAACAACCAACCGAACTTTTCGATCAACCAGAAAGTTTCGTTCGACCCAGCCAAGCACTTAATTTTTTTCCGTTCTCTTACTGCTGTCAACTGTCATTGTGTTCGGTCGTTGACACCATTTACAGCTAAAATGTAACTTGTTTTACTTGGTTTAAAACATGTTTCGCAATTTTAAGCTGGCTTATTTTTTAGTCGACCCTTAATAACAAAGGTGGCTGTCGAAGCACGCTGCTAAAGTTCTCCTCAGAAATCAACACCATCTATCGGATTTTAGCGAAACTAACTGAGGCACTGATCGGCGTAAGTCATTTCGACTTGTAAAGCGTTTTGGACATCAGTTCAGCCCGCGGACTGTAGAATGCAAAAGTACACAAGTTGGATACTCGAGCAAGGGGAGTTTTGGTTTTAAAGTCGATTGAAAGCGTTTTTACTAGAAGCAACCACGTACACAATTTCTACATTCAACACGCGCCTTTCACCTTGCGCATGGGCGAATAACGGAAGAAAGTTCTAAATCAACAAGTTGTCATTCAATTTCTGCTCCCCATCCATAAATCGAGCTCGCTTAATACATCACTTCAACACGTTCAATTTCCCTAATGGAATGTCCATGTTTACTTGCGGCTCTCCAATTAGCGATGAAAGGAAATAAATTCAAAAGTGCAGCGCAACAACACCCAGAAACTAATCCGTGAAACGAGAATAACTTGTCATACCTGTCCCTCTCTGGATCGGCAACTAGACCAGGCATAAATCAACCCAGGCAACGCAGCTATACAGCTATCTAAACGATTTGCCTCTGGGGAATAGGCGAGTGAGAGGCCAGTGCGGAAATAACTCGCCGGGATCTTGTCTTGTTGGAGGTACTACACGAGTATAGATCTCTTTCATCTCTCTTTCTCCGTGTTGACACAAAATTCCAATCGGGTCGTCTTTTATTATTTCTCAAATATCCGTGGGGCCCCAAATCAAACAGACAGCCATCATATTCGAAACGGAAAATATTTCCCCCTGTGACGCAATGTATCTCCTTGCCATCCAACGATTGTGATTGTGACATTTTATGAATTTCATAAACAAAATCTAACAAGAAGAACGTCTTCGAGTCTCTTCATGCATTCACATCCGTTTCTGCCACAACGATGTCGATTCAAAGGAGAATGAACCCGTCAACCGAACTATTGTAGATTGTAGTATGCTCGTTGCTCGTGTATAGAGTTAACAACTATTCTGCATCTGGTGGGAGGGAGTTCTTTATTTTGATTACATCATGAATTACTTTTGCAATCAAAAAAGAAAAAAAAAAAAAAAATGAAAAGGAACAAGATTAAACTACAAACAGACAGCAAGAAGAAGACGAAAAAGAGAATACTCGTACGACAAGCGAATGTATCCGCCGCAAGATATTTTTACAGCGGCACAAGTCCTTGGATACATTTGGGGTAATGTTCTACTTAAACATGGATAACCACCACGATGCACGATGGCAACGATGGAACAACACCGGTGATGGTGTATATTGTACTCGTATATAGCCACGAAGTTGTATTATGTTCGCTTTCCTGGTGCGGGCAGTTGGATAAAACGAAAGGAAACATCAGTAGACATTTGTGACCCAATTTTGTTTCCTTTTTATTCAGGTTTTTGTCGTTTCCTTGGAGGTATATGCTTTTTTTTTTCTGCTTCATCCAGACGATAGTCTCTAATTTATATTTATTCTACAACTTTTGATTGATGTTGCTTTCTCTAAGCTGGATAGGAGCTAGACTTTGTTTTGTTCTTTTTTTAATTAAAGGTAGGTAATAAAAACAAGTTAGAACGAAGTGGTGGTGCGGGTCAATAAAATGGGTCACAACTTTACGGTTTCAAAAAATGTTCTCGCACAGATATACGAGTAGCAGCGCGCCGAGATGACTGTACATAAGTTGGGGCTGGAGTGGGCTTACAGTTCGCGGCGGTTTTTTTTTTTTTGTTTGCAAAATAACCTCAATATTAATGGTAGATGGTACTTCAAATATTAAGTTTTCGTACCAGCTGGATTTGTTCGAAAACGGCTCTAACGATTTCGACCAAAAATGGATATTTGAGCTTAAGTGGTTACTTTGACTGCATACCTAGTTTTTGGCTAAAAAAAAATCGAATACCTAACGATACTTTTGAAATTTTGACATACATATCTCGAAAACGGTCCATACGATTATAATAAAAATTCATTCCTAAGGTAAAATGGTCATTTCTAACTTCAACTCATTTTTTCTCAATATCATCTACCAAAGGATTTTCGAAAAAAGTAATTTTTTAAAAATCTTGTTTTTTCGTTTCAATAAAAACTGTACCAAGGATTTTGACCAAAACGTATTGACAAATGTACAAGTTGGCCTGCGATATCTGGTGGCAAAGAAATGAACCCTATCAGACATACAGGAATCTATCATCGGTAAGCGGTACGTGTGTTTTTGCGAAAGTAATTTATTTATTTTATAAATGAAAAACTATTTTAATTGATATAAACGCCTTGTCAGTCTAAAACCCAAGTATTGTTTATGGAAAATAAAATAACCCCGGGTCAATAAATTATGTTTGAATCGTTTAAAAGTGGAATGAAAAATTTGTGTTGGTTTCGTGTAAACAATTTGTTTTTTTTTTTTTTGGATTACTCTTTTTTAACTGTTTAAAGTTCTTTAAATTGTTGTTAATATTCTATTTATTGTGCAGCATTAGGTATCTATTATTGTGCAGCTGACGCAACTACCAGAGATTTATCTCAGACTTTCTCGATGTGATAATTTTGGAAGGTTTCTGCTGGGAAATGCTACTTCGAGCAAACGCGTGCAGTATGTTTTATTATCTCTTGCAATTGGCTTTAATATATCGCCTTCTTTAAAATGTAAACTACATATTTTAAAGAACTGAGGAAATTATTTTCCCATGCGAAGAACAATTTACCACTTTTTTTTACAAGGAATCGAGTTTTAAACTTCATTTGGATTTTTGTACATGGTTATACCATGTTCTCTATATGAGTTGCACTGGGGTACACCACAATGAGACACTCGATCCAACACTTTCTTTATTTTCCAACACTGTAAACTATTTAGAAATTTATTTGTATGTTTTTAATTAACAAATGTATTTATTTGCCACAATATTTAAATATTTAATCTCGCTTAGCTTCTTTTACGTATATTTTTTCGCTGATCTGTCAAACTTGTATGTCTAGTAGGGTTCAAATTATAGCCGCTAGAGTACACCCTCCATTTCTCAATAGTTAGAACAAAATTGATGTTGTCAAAACTCTTTCGACCTTATTTTTCAATTCAAATCACCGAAAACGTCAATTTTAGAAACAACTCATATCTCGAAAACACCATTTTCGATTTGGATAAAACTTTAAAAACCAAGTAATGCTTATATCCCGAACAATATCTGATGCTCAATTGTCAGCTAAATAGTTAAGCAATAGTAATTTTTAAGTTAAACCTTGAAAAATTTGTTACTGTTTTGTTGCATAATTTTAGAAAAACTGTTCTAACGATTTTGATCAAAATACGTATTAAAGATAATATCAGTCATCTAAATAAGATCCCGTACTTAGTTTCTTTCAAAATATTCGAAGAAAAAAAATATATATTTTTGTAATCTATATACAAAAAATTGTTGCAAGTGTGTTGTGACTTTATAACTCACGATTCACGAATGGTCAAACCGAATTCGAGTAAATTTTTAGGGTTTGTTCGTATGGTCGTGTAGATGGTTCATCTAAAGTTTGCACGAAATCGGTCGACGTGTTCGTGAATTATGACTTTTCATGTCAACATGTGATTTTGTTCATATAAAAAAACAACAACAAATACAAATAATTCTTCAATTATTGAGACCGGCTGGACCGATTAGGCTCAAATTTTTTTTCAGTTGTTCGTAATTGTCGGGAGGTTTTTACGAAAAAAAAATTGTGGGAAAACCCTTAAGAAAAGTCGGGAATTTGGAAATCTCGAAAATTGATTTTTTCGCATGATTTGACGTAAGGGTGGAAAATTCGTTGTGAAGCTTGGACAATTTCGGTCATAAGAAGATCCTCGACTCAACGAAGCAGGGAAAGTCGGGAAATTGGAAAAATCGAAAATTGAAATTTAGTATGGAATCTTATGTGCGATTGTTCCAAATGGATTTTTAAATGAAAAAATAGAAAATTCTTAGTGGAAAACTAGGAAAATTCCAGAAACGCAAAAAAATTGGATTTTTTATTGGACGAAATTTTGAATTTTATCGCATGATTTGGATTTTGGACGGTAAAGATGGAAAATTCGCTGTGAAGCTTGGAAAATTTCGGGTAATTGTGACATGTGCGTGCTCATGTGCGGCAATTTGCTGTTGACATTGGGAATACGAGTGCCAAATCATTATATGCACGATGCTTTCAATCGCGAGCAAGACTATAATCAAGATGAGCTAGCCATTGCCGCCACATTGTTGGAAGGCGGTCGAACTGCACATTCAGCTTTGAAGCTGCCGATGAATCCTCTCACGGTTGACAACGTGCACAATGACCAAGAATTCGGGATGAATGCACAATGTCACATAAACTACCCTTGCTACGTTCGCCGACGACACAGCTATCCTAGCAGTAGGTAATACAATCGAAGAAGCGACTACAAAACTGCAAGCCGCAGTGAATAAGGTAAATGAATGGACAAGGAACTGGCGGATCGCCCTCAACGAAACTAAATCTATTCACGTGAATTTCACCTATAAGAAAACTAATGACTTGCCAATTTTTCTAAACTTGGCCCGAATACCATTTGCAAACGAGGCCAAATACCTGGGAATGACACTCGACGCAAAGTTGAAATGGAGTTCGCACGTGAAAATGAAACGTAAAGAACTCGATACCAAATATAGAGAAATGTACTGGTTACTCGGAAATTATTCCCAGCTCAGTACTGAGAACAAACTGCTTTTATACAAGCAAGTGCTAAAGCCGGTGTGGACCTACGGTATACAACTTTGGGGTTGTACCAAGAAAACAAATGTCAATATTCTACAAACTTTTAATTATAAAGTTCTTAGAGAAATTGTACAAGCACCATGGTATATTAGAAACGATGATATCCATAGGGATCTCGGAATTCCAACAATCGAAGCTGAAACTAGAAGCTTAGCGAGAAAGCATAGAAACCGACTAATCGGACATATCAACAATACAGTCCGACAAATCTTGGACGAGAGCAATTTATTGCGCCGACTACAAAGAACGAAACCGTTCGACTTGGCAAGATAAGATTAACCGCGTTTAATTTGCGGAACACGCAGGATCTTTCATTGGAAAGTAACCTGTCAAATGTTTTTATTTAATGATAGAAAAATTGCTTGATAAGTTATATCTTAGTTGCAGTATCTAACAATCTTTAGAAGGGTGGTGTTTTTAGTCAGTAAAAATCTGAGAACGCACTTGCTATTCTCATAGTGTCTTTGGTAGATTTTCACCTACCCTCGGATAAAAAAAAATTAAAATAAAAAAATAAACGATTTTTGTAGGCAGTGGACCGAACGATGAAGAACTTAATGCATGCCTGAAATTGTTGCCATTGTAGCTGCTTGTCAAGAAGTTGAAATTGACCACGAGAGTCGCATTGCAGAACGACCCATCGGCTGCTGAATTCTCGAGACAACTGCTGGCGCTTAGCAACAACCATATTCCTGTTGATATTTCGACTGGATTGATATCGTTCCCTGCAACATTTTTGCGAGTTCACATCGTGGAAGGAGGAAATCACCACCAAAGTGTACCCCGGCACTGCACAAAATTATAAAAATCTCGATTGGATTAGTGAACGGGCAATACTAGCAGCGAAGAATAAGAACTCACTGGAGAACTGCATTCGTACAAATCCGTTGACAGCGTGACCGACGAAGATGAAGCGACTGACGGAATTTTCGAACTCGCTTGATGTGCCAGGAACTCCGCTGCATAATTTACAGCTGAAGGTGGGATCGATCATAATCGTGTTGCGGAATCTGAATCATCCGAAATTGTGCAACGGTACGCGGTTTTTCGTCGAAAAACTGATGAAAATGTGATTCAAGTGACGATCATCAAGGGCAAATTCAAAGAAGAGGAAGTCCTTATCCCACTAATTCCAATTATTACATTTGATCTTCCATTCCGATTCAAGCGGATTCAGTTCCCCGTTCGATTGGCTTTTGCGATGACAGTCAATAGATCGCAAGGCCAATTGTTGGAAGTCTCCTGGTTTAATCTTGAATTTCCTTGTTTTTCGTACGGTCAGCTGTATGTTGCCGTCTTCGTTGTTTCTTTTTGAGTAGGAAAACAAATCGAAAAACATTGTTTATCATATCGCTCTCAACTGATTTCGATTCCATTCAAATAAATCACACTGAAATTTGAACTATCTGTTGGCGTTAAATTGGAACGAGACGAAGTTCGCTGGGTCCGCTAGTATTACATAAAAAAGAAAACAGAGTTATTATGCAACGAATATTAGACTGCAGACATTTCAATTGCATACTCTTGGGCAGCCGTTTACACTGAATAGCACTGGGTTGTGTTTCTTTTCCATTGCATACTCTCAGTTGTGCAGCTGATTTAACACGACCGATTACAGAATTTTGTTCTCAAATTTTACTGCATACACCCCCTAACTCTTGAAAGTCATTGTCACATTTACCGAAGGCGTTTAAAAATTCCACAGGATGTGGCTTAAATTTTTACGCTTCAAAAATCATTCATCAATAATGTTCTCGAATCGCAAAGAACCGCAAAACGAAATTCAATTGCAGTGGACACAACGAAGATTTTCGAAAATGTCCACAGGGAAACGATTCAAAAAAATTTCAGACTCATTTTTATATTTAAACCTATTTATAAATAAATATGCCAACACAAGCTAATATAAAGAAAAGGCTATAAAGCATTGAAAGGCAATTCCAAACAACGTGAAGATGATCTAAATAAATTGTATTTTTTAATTCATTCCACTTGTCCAATTGTGCAAATTGAAAAACAAACCATACGAGTCAATAAGACGCATAAAATAAGCCTATGACAGCTTGTACAAGCACACGACAAAGTCGGCAAAAACCGCCCGTAAAAATAGAATAAATTCTATTTATAACTTATACACAAAGAAATAAAATAAAATAAACAAAAATAGAAAACTCTTATAGGGATACCGCCTAGTTGCTATCAGAGTTCTTTTTACATCTATACTTATGAATATTTTCCTTGAGTATAGTACACGTATACGAGTATATTGTGTGAGGCATTGTACAACTTTGAACTAAATTCGTTCGCAAAGTGTATGAATATAATTTTTTTCGACACGCCATCCACTGGATGGGTTTCTGAGGTCAAGAAAAGTGAAAATGTAACGTCGCCTTTCTGATTTGTGGGATTCTTTGGTTCTGCACAGTTGACGTCATTTATGCGTTTAAACACAAAGTACCTATAATGCCACTTTAGGTGTACAGTACATTGTAGCTATAGATTGAAAATGGAAGCCATACATACTCAAAAGTGGATTATTACAAATTAGCGCCGCGCTTTTGGCGGATTTAATTTTATTTCCACTTGTGCGTTGTAAGCTATTTTGGGATTGTCAATACAAATTCAAGAAACGAAACAAGTGGTGGGAAAGATTATTTTTATTTTTTTACTTTTACAGGTTTCAATTTTATTTATATGTTGTTTACGAGAAGTGATGTTCGTAGGTGGGGGAGTGAGTTTGCCCCCATTTGATGGCGTATTTCAGTTGAGAGTTGTACGTAAACCGCTATGGAAATAGAAAACATTGAAAGGCCAAATAAAAATCCTTATCCATTTCATAACTTATCTTGCATAGCACACGACAACTTGTTGCGAGCGAAAGCAACAATTGACGTCATTTGGAGGTCTATATGACAGTCCAAACTAGAGTTATATCTGTCCCAACGTGACACCAGAATCAGACAATGACGTCGATTAGATATGAACGGGAATTTCAGTGTTTTTTTTTTTTCAAGTTCATTGATTACAACTATTATAGAAGGAAACTTAAGATAAGCCTTTGACTGGGTTTTAGTTAGAACGTTAGTAAAACATGCTCTTGTCTCGTTTTTCTTACGCCAATGTCACAAGTGGAATAGATTTCCAACAAATTCCAATAAAAGCGATATCATTTTTAACAGGTATAAAATAGAGCCACTGAAATTTGCGACATTTTATATTTCACTTAGTTAAAATTCCAACTCCAACCGATTCCTCTTCGAAAGAATGTCTTAAAAACTAGTACAATATTAATTAAGTGGAACAGTGTGATACATTCCGTCAATGGTAAAAATATAGCGGAGAAACGTTTTCCATTCGACTTTGTCTCATTTTATTGGAGCAAAAATTGTCACAAACTGGTGAAATGTCCTACGAACTTATTGTTCATCGTAAGAATGTCTTGAAAAACTAGTACAATATGACTTAATTTAGTGGAACAGTGTAATATACTCCGACTATAGTTGAAATGTAGCGGAAAAACGTATTCCACTCGATTTTGCGTCATTTTATTGAAGAAAAATTGTCACAAACTAGTGAAATGTCCTTCGAACTAATTCCTCTTCATAAGTCTTAAAAACTAGTACAATACGACTTAATTTAGTGGAACGGTGTAATATACTCCGTCTATAGTGAAAATTTAGCGGAGAAACTTGTTCCACTCGATTTTGCGTCATTTTATTAAAGAAAAATTGTCACAAACTGGTGAAATGTCATTCGAACTAATTCCTCTTCGTAAGAATGTCTTAAAAACTAGTACAATACGACTTAATTTAGTGGGACAGTGTAATATACTCCGTCTACAGTGAAAATTTTGCGGAGAAACTTGTTCCACTCGATTTGGCGTCATTTTATTGAAGAAAAATTGTCACAAACTGGTGAAATGTCCTTCGAACTAATTCCTCTTCGTAAGAATGTCTTGAAAACTAGTACAATACGACTTAATTTAGTGGAACAGTGTAATATACTCCGTCTATAGTGAAAATTTAGCGGAGAAACGTGTTCCACTCGATTTTGCGTCATTTTATTGAAGAAAAATTGTCACAAACTGGTGAAATGTCCTTCGAACTAATTCCTCTTCATAAGTCTTAAAGACTAGTACAATATGACTTCATTTAGTGGAACAGTATGATATATTCCGTCTGTAGTGAAAATATAGCGGAGAAACGTGTTCCACTCGATTTTGTGTCATTTTGCTAAAGAAACATTGTCAGAAACTGGTGAAATATCCTACCAACTTATTGTTCTTCGTAAGAATGTATTGAAAAACTAGTACAATATGACTTCATTTAGTGGAACAGTGTGATATATTCCATCTATAGTGGAAATGTAGCGGAGAATCGTGTTCCACTCGATTTTGTGTCATTTTATTAAAGAAACATTGTCAAAAACTTATGAAATGTCCTTCGAACTAATTCCTCTTCGTAAGAATGTCTTGAAAACTAGTACAATACAATTTTATTTAGAGGAACTATGTCATTTATTTCACCTATTGTGAAAAATATTTGGAAATATTCCCAGAAAGTGTCGCACAAACTGGTGAAATACGCTTTCAACTGAATGCTCTCTGCAGGATTGTCTTGAAACGAGAACAATATGATTTTACTTAGTGGTACAATAAGCTCAGAAGTCAGATGGCAGAGAGGGTTCTAGAAAATGGAAGATTTTTTCTTTTATAGCCCATCTACCAAAAAATAAGGCAGTCTTGCAGAGCATCGAATCTGGAGCCGTGTGCGATCACCATGTTCCTGATGTTCATTCATTTTGAAAAGGGTATTCAAATGTGTCAACAAGGAGCTTCGTGCTATCGAGATGCACGCTCGATAAACTACGAGTATTAGCTAGTTTTAAAGCAACGTCTGACTAGTCTAAGTGTCACTTTTTACAAACAGAAATACTGTGATTTCTGTTCCGACAGGAACTCGTTCTTATGACAGTTGTACTTACCGATGCTCTATTGACAAACATCGAAAGAGATCGATAGACTCTTACCCTCCAACATCTCTATTAAGGTGGCGACTTAGCCAAGAGTAATCCAACGTAAGCCAACATGCAATTCCATTGAATTGGAGGCATATTTCAACACTTTGATCAAACCGAGGAATATAGGGTATAGGAATAGTAAATGTGAAAGTAATTATGGTTAGCTGCCAAAAATGGAATGTCAGCCGAAGTAGAGACCCACAAGAAACAGATAACAATGAAAGCAAGTAGATATATTTGCCAATTCGATCCGAACTACAATTAAGAGAGCCCACAAACAACACTTTCCATTCACTTCCGTATTTCCCATAGAACACTCTCCAGAGTTACCTAACAAAACCGTTGACGCAAAAGCAAGTCTGCCACATGTTGGCCAATTAAGACCCACCAATCTGACAGAAACAGAACTGCCAAACTGTTGCGTCAGACGCGAACCCAACCTACGACTGTTAACTGTCACAAAAGCGTTTTCTGCCAATTTATTTTGAAAATTGGTAATAAAATATGGCTGTACACCAGAGCCAGACCGCATGATTCATTTCATATTTATTTATTCCTTTTCATTGGAGCTGCTGGATACGGTGTTTTGCGGTTTCTTTATCTGCCTTCTGGTAGCTCCTATCGTACTAGATACGAGTACATAGCCATTTCTTTCGACTCGATTCGTTTTGTGTAAAACACCGGCACCTTGCATACAACACAGTAAAGATACAAAAGAAATCCAACACCACGGATAAACTCTCGACATAAACTGGTGCTCAAGTTTGTGCACGTCGTAACACGTCGGCCGATTGAATGTCTTGCTAATGCGGCACTGTTTCGTTTCGTTTCGTCGTGTGCCTCCTCTTCTCCTGCTGTCATCGTAGGACAGAGTACGAAGAAAGAAAAAAAAAAAAAAAACCTTGCAAACTATGACTCCTTTCAGAGGTTTTAATTTTTTTCTTCTTCAAGTTTTTATGCATGCTAACTCTTATCCCGGATTTGGATTTTAATTCTCCATGTGGAAAACACACGCATGTCCTAAAAAACCACAGCCCCTCTGTATTAGTTGGAGCTGTTCCTTTAGCAGTCAGTTCTTTGTGTCATTTGCATCCACTTGTTGTAAGGCTAGGCTTTAAATACGAATAAAAAAGAGAGCAAGCACAAGTTCTCTGTAAAGTCTGCAAGACTCCTCTTTGTTAAGTCAAGTATGAGTGAGTTGTGCAGAGTTGCCGATGTGTATGTAACGTAATTTCTGCGTGATTACACGCAAACGTGACTTTCAAACACAGCCAGCGCGGCTAGCAAAAATGAAACACGAAAAAAGTAAAAACTCACTTTCGTAACAATGACTACTGCCGGCAGTTGCAAGTTGATTTTTTTTTTTATACTTTTTGCATTTTTATGCAGTCTGGCATGAACACAAAAAACAAGAAGAAGAAGAGGAGAAAATAAAAAAATAAAAAACGCCCGGAAATGGGCTATTACACGATGGACGAAAGTACAGTGCTTAAGCGATTGTAGTGGCTCTAGTAATAGTGCAGTAGTTGCTGCTGATGTTGGTAACGTGCTTAGAAACCTTAATGTGGTGTAGTTAGTTTTACAACAGGTCCTTTTGTGTATATATGCGCCTTTGATCACTTGCTAATAATGACGAGCGACGGAGACGGGTTTTGTGTTGGCAGCCCCTTATACAGATAAGTGAAACGGAGAAGCAATTAGCACGTCTGACAGGGATGTGCTTTTGACAGGCCTTTCGAAAGTCACCGTCTGTATTACCGGTGGGTCAGGTGTTGGGCAAGTTCTCTATTTTAAGTACCTAAGTGAAATGTCAAAGACTTTTTGTAATTTAATTAAAAGTATATGTCATTGACTGCATTCTAAGTTAAAAATGGAATTTGGAAATGGTTGATGGTACCTTTACCTATACCTAGCAGAAAAAAGTAATTCTTTCATCTGTCCCAATGTAAATGACAGTTTTCAGACTGTCACTGAGTTTTATTTGACAAGCACAACTAAAAGTGAGAACTTTTCTGAGATTTTTGCACAAAATTTCACTTCTAAACCAAAGTCCTAAAAATCTGTGACTCTACGCTTAAAAGTCGGAGCAGAGCATGAACTGTCAAAAAAATAGGTCCGTGTTTTAGACACATCAGAGCTCTGAATTTATGTTTCATTTTTTGCTCAGCACATGTTCAGAGCACAGAATGAATAATTTGATTAGTGGGCCTTGAAATTTAGGCACAGTATATTTTGACAGCTGCTAACCATTTTTGATTGCTGATCAGAAATGCGAATGCTCGTAAAGATAAACGAAGTAGATTACGAAAAAATTTAGTATACTAGCGAACCCACTGCAGCGCCATCTGCCGGACTGATTTGCGAATCTCTAAACCATCCAGGGCGCCACCCAAACGCATACAAAAAAATTCATTCAAAGCGGTCCAGCCGTTTAGGAGGAGTTCAGTGACATACACACGTACAGTAGAATTAAATATATTTTATTAGTATAAAGTGTTGCACATTCAAGAAAAGTAACATTTCAGTCATTAAGCTAGCGCTTAAATGTTTCTACAAAGAAATCACATCGCTCGCTCTGGACACGTTCAGTTAAGTGAATGCTCAAATTATTTAAGCTCTGTTCAGTGCTCTACTATGAATGAGACAGAAAAATGCTTTTTGAAAGACATTACATTGTTGTAAGTCAAGTACAAGCATTTAAAATCTGTAAAAGATCAAGTTTTCGGAATAGTATGAGCTTACTTTCGGGCAAGAATCTTTAGAAAATACGTATTCTACCTCAACTCTTTGAGCTTTATCTGAAGTGTCCAGGGGCCAAACTACAGCATAGTTGAGCGAGCAATACGTCACTAAATTTTGTGACAAATTTAGTCACGTATTACTCGATCACGGATGCGGAAATTCAACCCCAGATTTATATTTTTTGAAATTAGTGCGCCGGATTTAACAGGCGACGAAACTGAATTGATCTTGTTCGTTTGAAATATTTTTTTTTTAAACAGCTGAGAACGTGTATCATAAGTCTATGTACATGGTGAAAATGACAACCGTCAGTTAGTGCAAATCAGCTGTCAGCTGTAAAATTATTTCTCGATGAAAAGTTTTAAGCAATTCAAAAAACAAAACCATCAAAGCATTGAATTTATTCCGAGTGGATTTCCCCGAATCGCAGCCGATTCTTGCATCGGAATCGCCTGGCACTCGCAGACGAACTTATGGGCGAACGAAATATTTCTTCGGAAAAATCAAAGCGAACCAAGTGCTAAACGACCAAATTATTTGATCCCTGTCAGGTAGAGCAAGCATTTACTTTATATCCAGTCCGATTTTGACAGTTTTTCCGACTTTTCGAAGTAGAATGCAATGAACGTTAATAATTTTTCGGTCTGTAGTTCACGGTCTGTATGCAGCAGAAATCAGATTGGCAGCTTGGAATATTTGGAAAAGTGTTACCTCCTTCTAGCATTCTTTTTTTATTTGATTTTGACTAAGAACTAGTTGAACAATAACAAGCTGTGGGCAGTGAAGTCAGAAAAAATACATTTTGGTTAAAAAAAAAAAAAACTCACAAAAAGTAGGCGTGGCAATGAACGGTATAGCTTATAGCCCTCGGAGTTTAAAGAAACATTTAAGAAACTATTTCCTCGATATCTGTATCTACAGTTCTCTGTATGTCGACCGGTAAAAGGCTTTAAAACCAACTCATTTTTATTGCTATTTTATTAAAATTGGATAGAAGTACAAAATTGTAATAATTTTTCATTTTTTTTTAAAAACTTTATTTAAGGAAAGTGATCTAATTGTTGGCTAAAATAAATAATATTTAATACTCACAGAACTTGAAAGCATTCAAAATATTTAAAAACAATTTTCATTTTTTTTCAAAATTTGTTAACGACTACTTCTTGAACATACCCGCAAAAATCGACGTACCAACATCAGAATTCAATAATATATGCATGAATTTTTCATGGTTCTCCTCCATCCTTTTTTAGTTTTATATAAATCGGTTGTCTGTTCATTTACAACAGAAATTGTCTGTTTAAAATAGGTTAGGTTGAGTAGGGTTGTGAGATCCGTCACAAAATCCCAGGCACCATAGCCGGCCAATCGCCATCCTCAGGGAAAAGGTTTTACAAACCTAAACCACTTCGTCCAAACACTGAATTCCCTTAAAGAATTTACATTTGGTCTCAATTTTGTTTGAGAAACCAACCTCCTCCAAGTTATTAAAGAAATACCTGTCGATGTGATTTCTTCTACTCCGAGCAATTGCTTGACATTCCCATATAGAGAGAGGGAAACGGCTGTGTAAAATAAATAAGCAAATGGTGCAACAAGCAACAGGTTCCAGCTCCTCTTTCTATTCAGTGGCAGTGTTGCCATTTGAGCCCTATTTTTTGAAAAATTGTCAAAATGGCCTCTTATTAAGTTTGTAAGATTTTATTTTATTAATGTCTAAGAAAATCTCTGTATTTTAATGGCAAATAAATAAATAAATAAAAATATTCTCTATTGAACGAAAAAGAAGGCAAACATATGAACACATTTGAATATATTTGTATTTTGTTAAAAATAAATGTCTAAATGATCTGTTTTCGTTTTTATTTGTTTGCTATATTATTTTTTTATGTGAAGGCTCCCCCTTTTTCCGCTCGGGCCCTTTTTGAAATTGCATAAAGTGTTTTGCAAGAATGGAAGGGACCTACAGTTTTAAAAAATTCTGATTTGAAAAGACTTTTAGGAAATTGGATGTTGACAAACGTTAGAAAAAATTGAAAAAACATAAACATAAAATCGTCTGCCTTCGGGGGGTTTCCCCGATAGAAGCTCATTTGTGTAGCCCACTAAGTATTGACCTTAACACGTTCGCGGACAAGACGGCATATGCCGTCCAATTTTGCCATTTTTGCTGGGACAAAGCGGGATATGCCGTCCAACTTTGTTGTACCTACTCTATATGGCAAAGCGGCAACTGCCGTCAAGTTTTTCATTGAAAAACAAAACTTTTTGTGAAATGTCCCAGCTCACCGCTGGACGATGATCTCAGCGAAAAAAACATAACAAAAGTTATGATTGGTGCATTTTGCAACACCGCTTGCGATTTCAACTTTCCGCGAACGTGTTAAAGGGGAGCTGATTGCACTTGTTTGAAATTTGATCGGGATAAACGACGAAAGAACAGAATATACCTAATGCATAGGCATAGGACGTCGATTGTGATAGCTGTGAGTCACCAATCAGCACTCATCACTCACTAGTCAGTTAAATTGGTCGTCTGCCTCTTGACGATAATATAATAACAACGATTTAAAATTCACCAAAAGTGCAGCCGACACTAAATAATTTTAAATACATTTCGAATTGGCGAATTGACGAACACACAAAATATAACTGGTGACTGTCACTCACTTAGAAAATATTTTATTTTCCCATTTTGTCACTGGCAGGTCGCACTGATTCCATATCCCATGGCAGATCGTAGGCTCCCTCCCGCAGGGTTCTCAAAAAGTTTTCAAAAACCAACAGAAATCCAATCAGATCGCATTATAAATCACACATACTCCCACAAAGCGATTACAAAACAACATCTCTCCGACCAATCATCATTAAAATTTATTCGTTTCAATAAATTTGTTGCTGTTGTTGGAACAAGCAGCTGCTTTGCTTTTTTAAAAATTTTTTTTTCTCGTCCCATATTAATCGCTCACAGACAGCCCATTAAATCGATCATCGATTGTATTACTCAAACTCGAGAGTATCTATGACTCTCGCGACGGCTATACTCGCAGTCTCACACGTATATTATTTTTAAATAGACAAAAAAAAAAAAAAAAAAAAACAACCTCTCATGGTTGCGTATATGCTGCTCACCATAGAATTAGAGTATCGGTCAGATGAGAGTGTAGGCTGTGGGATAGGTAAGGTAGAGGCTGCTTTAAACTGGTTGTGGATGTGGTCATGGTGGACGCAGTATCGTCGTCATCCGACTACGAAACGCGTTAAATGACTCACCCGGTCAGGCACACCGAGGGCACGAAGCGAAGCTGGTTTTCTGTTATAATTATTTGTTTCTATATCTTTTCGCTGTATATCGGACGGATCTATGAAGCTACAGAGAAGTGTATCTCAATGAATAGGGAGTAATTAAGAATGGCATGTGCTGTTTTATCCCCCCACCCCTATTACACCGACGCGACGATTGGTATTGAATTCAACACGGAGGGGGAGGGTAATTAATTTCACAAATGAAAAAGAAAAAAATTCCCCAATGATACATACACTCAAGTGAAGACAAAGTAAATCAATCTACCGATTGGCTAAAAAATCTCCCGCCGCAAGCCGCAACGATGTATAGAGAAAAAGAAAACCACCTTGGCTCGCTTTTATGTACACACTTTGTCCTTGTCTCCCATTTTCGACACGCTTCCCTTGTGGAAATTACGAAAGCGGCTAAGCGCGCTACATATACGAGTAAGAGCAGCACAACGAAATTAGAAACTAAAACACAAAGAGATTACCAGGAAAAAGCTACATCATCATTATCATCGTTCCTGTCAGTAACTGTAACAGTTGCTATTCAGCGCGCCAGGTAACCACGTCTTCCAAACAACACCACTATACCATCGCCGTCGCCGCCGACTAAATTGCGCCTAATAAAACCTAGCATTATTGACACGTAGTCAATATGGCATTTAAAAGTGAGACGTTAATCCAATTTTTTTACATGCACATTTTCTAACACTACATTATTTATTTGATAATTGAAAGGTATTAAATTTAAGCATCTTGAACAAGTAAGGCTTTGGAGTTTTGCTACATTTAATTCTGGAAGGTTTCGTTGTCACCATCTAGCTAGACTGTTAAGATATTTTTGAAGAAACAAGCAATCTTCCGCACTTTGAATAGAGTGAACGATTTTCAAGTCGTCAGCGAATAAAAGACAAGTAGAATTTCGAATAAAATTTGTTTTATCGTTAACAAAAAGAACGAAAAGTGGGGGACCAATGTGGCTTCCTTGTGGAACACCCGATGTTGCATAAATAGGCTCTGAAAGACAACCACCAATTTTAACGTGTTGAATTCGGTCTCGTAGGTACGACGTTATACAGTCTAACACCAGGGGAGTCAAAACCAATACATTTTAGTTTGTGGATCAACACAACATGATTTACCCTATCAAAAGCTTTAGCAAAATCGGTCAAAATGATATCGGTCTGAAAACCAAGTTCAAAGTTATTTACAATTTTTTCGCATAATAATGCTGAGTTTATGGCTGTCGATTTGCCTTGGACAAAGACGTGTTGAGAGTCGGATACAATTTCTTTAACAAAGAAGTTTCATTTATCACACACAATCTTTTCAAAAATCTTTGGAATGGCTGAGAGCTTACATATAGGCCTATAATTTGTAACTTCTCGCTAGGAACCAGCCTTAAAAATAGGTGATATATAAGACACTTTCGGACCACGCGTTCGTGAGTTATGACTTTTCACGTCAACATGTGATTTTGACAATACCAAAAAAAAAAAAAAAAAAAAAAAAAAAACTAATAGGTACGAGTAATTTATTCATCAATTGAGACCGGCAGGACCGATTAGGCTTAAATTTTATTTCAGTTGTTCGTAATTGTAGTTTTCACGAAATTACGTTCCGTTTACTGAATAATTTTAAAGGGATTTTATTACGACACAAATGCACTCATAATTCAATCGTGAAGTAGTATTAGACGACAACAGAAAGAGTACTATAAAAAGTAGCGAAAATTGTGTCCGATCGAACAATAGGGCATTACTGATTTTGCGTATGATATTTGACAGATCAGCGTATATTTTCTGCATTTCTTATTTTGTGTTTTCTTTTTTGCTTATAGCAAGTTTCAAAAAGAATTTGAAAGATAAAAGTTACGCAAATGTATTTGCAATTTATGTATTCCTTTATTTTAGAATAAAATTCTCGTTGTGAAAGAAACCATTGAGCTTGTTTTTCATGAAAACAAATTATGAAATTTGAATTCTGCGATGACAAATAATGTAATAGATTATAAGAAAGTTGTTGCACCAGTAAATGTGGAGGTCTAATTGTTTATTGGTATCGTTTCATAAATGTTGTAAATTTTTACTAAAGCTGGCAGCTAACTAGTTGTCGACATTAGTGATTGATTGTTAGTAAGGCCGATTGAAATTGTATTTTGTTACAACAATAGGATCAGCATTTCCTATGTTTAACGGAACGGAACTTAAGCTGACTTCGTTTATTTTTGACACTAGCTTAAGCCCACTTAATTCAATTGCAAAGTTTGGTGAGATCGTCTAAAAATAAATAAAATAAATAGTTGGCGCTACAGGTCGTAGGGACCCTAGGCCTAGCTTCTCACAACCATTCGTTTTGTGTGAGTTTTCATTTTTGGAACGAATGGAAGGGATCTACAATTTTATGCCGATTCCAAACGGCTAATTGAGAAGCTCTTTCATGACAGTTATACTCTCGGATGTTTGTCAGACGTTCGCGAGAGGCGGCGCAGCGGAAAAAAACCCTAAGTTGGAATTTGGGTTTTCGTGGGATTCGAACCTGAGCCCCTCGCTTAGTAGTCCAACACACTAACCACTAAGCCACTGCGCCTGCATAGTGAGATCGTCTGGGAGGTACAAAAAAAAAATAGGAACTCAAAGTCGACTTATAATTAAGGGACTGGCGTCTGGATGATGATTAAGCTTATATGTGCTTTCGGTTTATGACGTTTTTGTGTTCCACTTTCCCATAGAATCAACTTGCGATTAAAATAAAAATGTTGATGACACCTGGCTTAAGTCAATGTGCGTATACACTGGAATTTTATTTTGCGTGACTCTAATTCGGAGCCCATTCCTATTTAAGTTTTTGACTGTACTCAAGTGGAATTCAGTTCATTTTTGACAGTAGCAGCCCACATAATAATGTGTTGATTACTTCTATATATGATGTATAGTGTAACGGACTGAACGAAAATGTAAGTTAAGCAAACGTTAACGTAACAAATATATAAAATAAAAATAACTACCGCGCAAGTGGCTGTCGCTAGGTCTATTTTGACAGCGTAATTTGAAGGGACATTTACGGTGAATTTGCTGTCAGAATTTAACTCTTCATACGCAATCACTCAAGGCAGGCTTATGATGAAATAGCGGTGAAATTCCAAGAGTTTTTGTTACCAAAGTTTTGTCAAACAAATTATCTACTGTCATTTGAAATACGTCTCAACGAACTTAGTAGGTTCATGAAATGTCACGGGACGAGGCAACAATGGCAGAAGTGTTTCCATTACTTGTATATTTGTTTTTGTAGATTTTTAAAACCTAGCGCAATTTCCTATTAATTACTTTGATGTGGCATTGACGTAAAGAATTATGCGGATCTTTGCGTGTGGTTTCAGTCCCACAACTGACAACTTGCATAACCTTTAAATTGAATCCTTTTCAGCGGATAGCTTTTTATGGAAAAGATTTACACTAAAAACAACGCGCATATTCTGTAACAAACTCCTGCGTCGCATGAAATTTACAAACTACGTACTACCGACTACAAATTAGTCGACCGACTCACTGTCAATCATCCCCTTACGCAGTTAGTACCCACTTACGCCGAACGTATGTAAGCACGGGTAGTAACTCCCAGCCGTACACTAATAATCCGAACATAAGCCCGTAAGTCCTTCAAGAGATCAGCCAATTAGCCCACAAATAACAAATCATTTATGCAACCCACCAGATAGATATCAATCTTATGAAAGAGAAAAAAAAAAAAAAAAAACACTCAGCCTCGCGTTTATTGTTGTTTTCTCCTTTCTCGCTATTTTTAGGAAGTAGTTCCAAGGGTGCCACTGGTAATCATCATCACATTCGCAGTAACATCATCAGAATCATCATTGCCGCCGAGGAAGTTAATTGACAACAATAAAGCAAGAAACACTTACACATGGCAACTTATAGCGTCGGCGGTATAATGTGCGGTAGGTTGGTTTCCCGCTACTGTTTGCTGCCTGCCTGCCAATTTAAATTAAGTGCTGATTTCCTCTTAATTTACGAAACATGTATCATCCCACCACCAAACCAGCCCAACCAGAGGAACGAGGAACCCCTTTCTGCACCGATTCTCTCGCTCTGTACCTTTGCTGATGCGCTCTTCTTTTATTGTTCTTACACGACAACGACGCAAAACACAAACAAGCGAGAGGCAGCGCGCAGATGTTTATTTCTTCATGATAGCCGTCGTCTCGCATTGTACACATCTCTCTATCCCCATATCAATTAATTGAGCATAAACAATTTGCACTTGGAAATGGAGCGCGCGTCTTATTTGTCGCAGTAACTTGTGACGTGCGATGATAATACAAGTAAATATTTAGTCTGACAGACACACTTACCTAAACGCAATTCTCCGAAATTACCACAGCCAATTTTTTTGCCAACACGAAAATTCGGTCCAACCATTAGGACTCCCGTTGAGGAGCCCACTGAATGGCGGGCGGAATACATGTTGCCGGAACTGTTTGCTGTTCTAGCACCAGCTCCTGCACCACCCCCACCAGCAGCTGATGAGCCGGGTGCTTGTGTTCCACCACTGAAAAGAGAGCAAGACAAAAAAATTTAGTTTTATTTTTTTAACAAAACAACACAAAACAAATGGGCTACATCATGCATTTTGTACAAACAATGTACAATGTACGTGCGGCCTTAACCTACTGCCGCGCATCAATCAATAAGCTTATGCCCCCCCGGCCCACATGTAATCGGATTCCAAATCAACGAAATAGAGACAGAAGAAATATTCTCCTCATTATTCTAAGAATAAGTTTGTACTTGTGCAGCTAAGTAATGAAGCTTAAGGTCTTCACTTGAACCTCTACGTAGGTAGCTATGAGCAGAGAGAACTTCAATTGGCTTCCTGGGAGTGGGAGGGGGAGTGATGAGCCAAATTGGCAGAAGAAGTCGGAAAACGGAAATAGACAGAAGTTTGCTTTGTTTTTATATGTCAGGGCTGATTGTTGGACGGGTTTGTTGGCCGAAGTCAATGCAGATGAAACAAAACCACAACCACCAGCAGCGACATACGAAACAATGCTCGAAACATCACCCAACTGACGTTTTCTTGCCGTATCAGAGAAACAGCAGCAGCAGCCTGCTGCATACGACCATCGACCAACCACTGACAAGAGAACACTTTCACTTTGCTCTCGGTGTTCGTGGTATAGTCGTGTAGTGGTTGGTGGCGGCAACTGACACGTAGGTCAGTGCTACAGTTGATGGCGGAAGTTTTCCACAGCCACGCGATGACTTCTTGGCACGAAATTGTTTTGGCAAACTTTTTTTCAGCGTGTTTCTGTTGATGGTTAATGGTGTTTCGTTTTTTTTTTTTTGTTATTGACAGATTTTTGAAGGGAAAAAGTTTTACGTGGAGAACCTTTTACTGTGATCCCCGTTTTAATAAACGCTGCGTAAGAGTTATCAACTGATTACACAGCAGTTAAATTGAAGTATTGTTTGCTATCTGACGTCTGCTATATAACTTGTGCACACTTTTGTTTATTAACGTGGAAGTAATAGCAAATTTTTCAAGTTAGAAGTTCCACGAAGTAATTTCGGAATTCCATTTCCACTGAACAGAGAACATTTCAAGTGACAGTTGGTTGGAGGTGTCTTGCTCACCTCGACCTGTGTGACATGTTCACCATTGACTGCAACGTTCTGGCCAGCATTGTTTTTGAAGAAGTACGGACCAATTATTCCACCAACCCATAAAGCACACCAAAAAGTCAGTTTTTGTGGATGTAACGGTGTCTCAACCTACACTTGAGGATTCATCATCACTCCAAATACGGCAGTTTTGTTTATTGAAGCATCCATTCAACCAAAAGTCAGCTTCATCGCTAAACAAAATTTGCTTATGAAATTTGACGTCGCGATACGTATTTCAGACAGAACCATGATTTTCCAAATAAATTTGCACAATTTAGAAGCGTTGTTCAGGCGTCAGTCGATTCATGTTGAAATACCAAACCAAACTAAAAACAAATCACTAGACAGATGACAAAATGGCCGCCAGTTAAAATGGTGTTGCCAACTTAAAGTTCTATACCTCTGTCCCATCATAACTACACGAGAATTGAAGTGTTCCCGTCTCTTGGTGTTTGACAGCTAAATTTGTTTCTTTAATTTTTTGTTGTAGTTCTTGTCAAAATTATTATCCATGATTTAGCCATAGCCAGTTGTAGAGCTAAAGAGAAGACGAGAACAAAGTGGAAATGGTTGCTGCCGCGTTTGGGAAGTACCTACACTCGGTTGTTAAAGTTATGCGACTTTTAAGAATATACGTCAGCTTTAAGAACTGGTGCGACATCAGCATATGCCTCTGCCGATGCTAAACAAAATTCTGCCTGGGATTGCGATATTTAATGAAAAGTACAAGATTTTTTATGAATCTTGAGATACCTAAATCACCAGCTGTGCACAATTTTTATGAATTATGAAATTCCGCATAGAATTTTTCACGTGTCAATCGGCATCTTTCTAAAAAAAAAAAAAAACAAGAGAGAGCAAAAGTCGAAAATTGTAGTAGATGAATGAACAGTGAAAGGGATTTTTGTGTGGAAGTTTGACAGCTTATGTCAATTTCGAAAGAAATGTAGAAATAAATTTATTTTCGTTTGATAAAAACACGCACCGACATTATGAATTTTTTTACACAATTAAATATACTTTCTGTGACATGTCTTATGATCTATCAAAATTCTCAATTCTCATATGACTTTTGATATGAAGAAGCATGCGACATTTTTGGTAAAAGTCAAACGGAACTTCCATTCGTGCATTCCTTTTACGAAATCTTTATTTCTCTTTGTGTTCCATAAAACAATATCGTGAAACGTTATGCGATCTGTCAAAAGATCGTATTACAAACCTCATACCAAATCATAGGAAAAGTCAGAAAACTTCTATAGTTCTAAAAAGTGACATTAAAATTACTTTATTTCCAATGATTATTTAAACTCATAAGTAAGACATGTAAAAACGTATTTATAATTCAAATGGGTGATTTTGTTTTCCATCAGTATTAGCAATTTTGACAGATGTCGCAGCAACTTTTGAAAATTGATTTTATAAAATTATAAAAGCTATAATTGTAAAGATTATTGCGTTTCAAAAAAAAAAAAAAAACTATAAGTCAATTGAAATTAATTTGACAGATCAAAACATACCTTAACTAATACTAAAGGCTTTCGAAAAAATCGGTTTTGTTCACAATGCAGATGACTCTGACTTGTCAAATCAACACAACTTGAATACCTCCTACATATTAAAATTACATTCTGTTGCCGGGGGATTATTTACGAATAAATTCAATTGTTGTGGAGGAAATGCTTAATTACTGACACGAGAACACGAGAACCTAAATACTTGGAATAAAAACGCCAGAGGAGGGTCTACTTACACCACCCACATTTAAAATAGAATTCCAACGAACTCAAACACAATGATGATTACCACTGCTGAATAACAGTAGAGAGTACCTCCTCGAACGCTTTTCTTAATTGTTAGTTAAAGCCAACATGTTGAAGGAAGGTCAAAAGGTCAAAAGGTCCTCCCAACATACGAGTACAAGTAGAATTCTTTTATATATATAGAATTTGTTTATCTTCAACTTATCAAATGGTTGTCAATGGGTCATGTTCGTGCACATGGTAATTTAACCGTGCTTATACATTATTGACAACTTCGATCGGTGTTTTCTGAAAATATATCCACTTTCGTTAAATACACTGTGGATGTGTTGACAATGTGACGTAGGATGATATTTCATTTCTTTCACAATACTTTCCTCCCCTAATCTTTAATTAATTGTCAACTGCATGCAGGGTACACCGAAATTTCTCGACTCGAAATATAGCCAATCCTCATTGTTCATAGATGGCGCTAGAAATGTCAAAAACCAAATCACTTCATTTGGAATGTGCATTCAAACTTGGAACAACACATTTATTATAATTTTTGCAGAAGTATGATCTAAATAACGGTACTGATTATAATACAATTCAAACAAAACCATCAATAAAATAAATAAAAACTTCCATTCGCATGTTTGCAAATTATTTTGTGTCGATGGAAAAAACATTTTTTTTTTAATTCAATAAATTTACCCAACCTTCCGAACACATCCATCAACGAGTAACAATGAAAAACCCCAAGCGCAACTGAGTTTATTGTTGGCGCAAAAAAGTCGGCGGCAGTACCCGTCACATCAACACTTCTCAACAAGTGAAATCAATCCCATATTGTTGGGCGCTGAACTGACTTCAGCTGATGCAATATACACTTGACAGGTTTCGGTGGTTGTTTATTTTTTATTTTACTCAATGTACCCTTAAAAGACTCAATTTTTCCATGTGTGTCAATCATATATGGTTCGGGTATGGATACCGAAAAGCGTTTGAAACGAGAGCCGAATTTTATCAAGCAAATTACGAATCAATCTCTGTTACTAAATTTACCGCAAAAAGAGTAACAATAACAAATAATACCCCGCCATCTTGCACCACCACCTGTCACCGTCTAATACGTAATTAATTGTTATTCACGTCTCTTGAGGTAGTCGTCGTTGTTGTTAACTTTGTCTGTGACGAGGGCAAACATAATTTGCAGCAACAACAGAAAAAAAAGCGCGATTTCCCAACACAATAAAAAAGAGAAAAAAATTGCAGCTGCCATGAAGTAGCGTGATTATTGTGGTGGGTTCCATCTTTGAATTGTTACATGATTCGTCTATGTATGTTTCTTTTTACGGTTTTCTTTCAAGTACAGTTGCGAGGAAAAAGTATGAAAAGTAATAGTTTTTTTTTTTTTTATCATCAACACGTCAATAATGTCTTTGAGAGTTAAGCTCGACGGTAATGAGTGACATAAGGAAATGAAGTGGAACATTTGTTTACATCATCATTTTGGTGCTATTGATCCCTCATTAACAGCACTGACAGTTGATTTCAGTAAAATCTATTTGATTAATAAACTTTTGCGCTATGATCTTTGTGTTTTAGATTTTTAACGATGTTTATTTTACTTTAATGTAAACATGTGAAGCCGTATTAGTACAAAAAGAAAGAGTTGTCAACTATGTTAGAACAGTGAATAGACATTAATTCTTTTAATAAACATTTTGAGAGCTTTTTGACATTTAAAGTAATATCCGAATAGCTAAACTACTTCCTTTGGTCGCTTGGAAGACGAATATCAAGCGAAGCTGTCACTGTACTGAAAAGAAAAGCAAAAAAAAAAAACAAATACCGGAGAATTGACATTCAAAGAGTGTCAGAGTCTTAATGCCGGCAAAATGCGACAACCATATGTTTTCTTATTTATACAGCTCTTAATTTGGCCGTCTCTTCTGTCTTTATGTTGACTTACAGCAATTTCAAACAGACTTCGGGAGGGCAAACGTCATTTGTTTCTTTGGAATTCGGGGAAGTGATTCCTGTTGCACATGGGTTTTTCATTTGAAACGTCAAATACCTATACTTGCTGGGGTAAGAATTTGTATAAAAATAGTTAAACGACAGTTCAACGGTTGACTAGGTTGACAGGGCTAACGTTGACACATTATTTACTCATGGTGTGCATTGAACCTTCAACAATGTCCCTAAAAATTAATATGCATCGTTTTTTTTTTTTTTTTTTTTTTTTTTTCTTTTTCATTTTACCTCGTTTATTGGACGTTTTTAAATAGGCTTTTCACACCGAGCCGAAAACCGGGTTTTCCTAAATACTAGCGCAAACTTCTACGAAAACAGAAGTTTTCCCATACATATTTCAGTTTTCAAAACGAATCGTTTAAACCTGTTTTCCACGAAAACACCACAGAAACGACTTCCAATCGTTGACTTGTTGAAACAAACACACCTTTTGCAATATTCAGCTAATTCAGCAAAATGGCTAACCAAACTCACAACTCACAACTTAGAAATCATTTTCCACAATTAATTGATGGGCTTATATTATTTTGAAATGCACTAAATTCATTTTGTTTGTTAATTAATGCGATCGAAATTTGTAACCACAAAAGTTTGCACCGAAGTTTAACGACTAGTGTCTCACAGCTGCTTGAGACGTCAAAAGAAAACTAGTTGGTGGTCGGTGTGAATGCATCGACGAGTTTTCCACGAAAACACGGTTTTCGGCTTGGTGTGAAAAGCCTACACCTAAGCCTATTTTGCCCTTTGAAAATACTTTGTGATCGGTTTTTGAAACAGTACTAGAAAGAAATACTCTTATAGTTCGATATTTGTTGGCAACTCAATTCAGATATGGACTTGTCAAGAATCCCGCAATTTGAATTATGCTGCCATTTTGCGACTGATTCATTCGATTGATATCTTTGCATACTTTTTTGGGATTACTGAATCTTACGCGACGAAGTTTTTGGTGTCAGTGGCTGGTTCTACTTCGGATTTTGTTGCTTTGTGTTGATATATTTTGTTTATATGTCAAATGGCCTTTGCCCAAGTAAATTAATTCTATCAAACAATGGATTTTTATTATTTTTCTTAGAACACTCTGCTGAATTATGTTAATTGCTGTGAATTGCAATTTAGAAACGCTGATTAATGTGAATCATAATATTCCGCCTTGTCTAGGCTATTTTATTTTCTGAACACGCCCGTGCTGAGTGATTGTACTGTCTTAAGTACTTGATTATTTTATGTCGACGTCATATTTTCAATTCGAACTGAAAAATCCTGCCACGAACTGTCATCTACGTCAATTACAGACCACGCATTTACAAGTAAACCCCAAATTCCAATTTGGCCAATTTGACGTTGGGTCGCTCTCGCGTTGACATTACTCTTAAGCGAAATAGTACTAGGTACTCGTGTTTGACTGATTGAAAAGCTTAGTCGCAAATCGGTCTCCTTTCGAAGCCGCGCGTTTGACAGGTCACATCTGTCATTATTTGAAGCCACATATTATTTTTATTTAAGTAAATATGGGTTGGTTTGTAGGAAGCCTAATAAAAGGAGTTCTTCAACTAATTTTAAAAAGCGGGAATCGTATTGGAAAGATATTTCAACAGTTTTCACGTATGGCATCGAAAATAATAAGGTTTGCTTTACTGAACATCAATGTAAGCAAAGAAAATAAGACAAATGCTGAATAAAAAATAGGCATAGTGGCTTGCTTCAAATTGTAAGTATGTAATTGTAAGTATGCAATTGTTTCTGGTAAAGTGCTATAAGCTGGTATATATTGGTGTGTGTCTCGACTTTTAGTCGGATTTAGGGATGTTACGGAGGTAGTTTTACCGGAGTCGGAATCGAAAGCCTCATACTGACCTCCGCGGAGTCGGATTTGAATCGGAGTTGGCCCAGACACAAATTTTTAAATTTATATGCAATTGTTTTTGGTAAAGTGCTATAAACTGGTATATAGGTATATTGGTGTCCCGACTTTAGTCTGATGTTACGGAGTCGGAGGTCGCACTCGCAGACACAAATTTTTTAAATATAAAATTAAAAAAAAATCCATTTTTACTAGAAAATTAACAAAAAAAAATTACAAAATTGAATTTCCACTTAATAAAATTACAAAGAATAGTAAAACTTCAAAATTGGTAAATAACCACTTAGCTGCTTTGTCTCCATCCAATCTGTTCCGTAGTCGGCTATAAGTCAAACCAGCTCCACGGAATAGTCCGCAGAACCTCCGATGTTATTATATGAAACCGAAGCCGGATTTGGTGGTGCAATTTAAACCAAAGTTTCTGACATCCCTAGTCTGATTCAGCGTTCTTTTAGTACCCGCAGCTTACTAGCCCAGTCATAAGAACATTTCCAAAAAGAAGTCAAGATCAAGCGCTGCTTCCAAGTGACTTATACAATTTTTGATAATATACAGTAAATTATGCAATAGATGGCGCGAGTAATTCTGTAGCATCTTGTATACCTACAGTAAAACCCGGATTATAGTACTTCACCTTAAATGCCCCGTTTTGATAGGTTATAATGGGGGTTAGGCAGTTAAAAAAAATCCGCTTAAGTGCACATTAGGCACTAATCTCTAAATTTCAGTTTCAGTCAGTCAGTTTTCGGCCTTTTCCAAACGTTTTTCACAATTCTTATGAATAGACGTGTATATATATACCTTCGCAACAAGACAAAATTACATTGAAAGTTAAAATTTTTACAGTGACATCTACCCAGTCAGTCTCCACCATTGTAGTAGATTAAGATTATTACTTTTTTTTATTTTTGATTTTCAAAGCATGAAACACAAGGCAACGCTAAAGGAAAAAGGGTTTTGCTTTATTTTGAATTTGAACGCTTTTCGTATGACCTGAAAAATTCTGCGACAAACTGTCAGGTGAGTGTTGCCAATAATGCCTAAAGAAATCGGTTGGGGAAGCCCCTTTCAATCGAAAATAGTAGTTACTCTTCGGATCCTCCGGAAGATCTGACGTTAGGTTAGGTTGAAGTGGCTGCCGGCAAGCCGACACACTTAGACTATTATATTAAGGACCCTTGTGATACCACATGAATCTAAAATTCAATGCTTCCTACTCGTTGAACCAATTGGAGCTTCTGATGAAGCGAAGGAGATTACGAATGTCTTTGTCTATGTTTTTTAGATCGTCGTTATAGTAGAACGCTCCCAAATGGAGTTTTCGTCTTTGTGAGAGACCCGGACAGGTGCAGAGGAGATGGAGTATGGTTTCTTTCTCCTCCTCGTCAAGACAGCTTCTGCAAAAATTGTTAGAATACGCCAAGCCTTGTTGCATGCCTGCCTATGAGACAGTGTCCGGTGATGATACTTATGGTAGCACTGATGTGCTTCCTATCAAAGGAGATCAAGTATCTAGAACGTTTTTGATCCAGCTTTGGCCAGATCTGTTTTGTCGCTAGACATGTCGAGCCGGTTGTCCACCTAAGATTTGTTCTATTGACGGCATCCAGCTTTATTATGAGTTTACAAGTAGCGATCGGAATACCTAAGGAATCCGTAAATGGAAGCATAGGTAGCGTAGTTCCGTGTTTGGCGAGTTCATTAGCCTTACAGTTACCTGGGATGTCCCTGTGCCCCGGCACCCAGCAGAGGTGAATATTGAACTGTTCTGCCATCTCTCTGAGAGACGAGCGACAGTTTTGGGCTGTTATGGAATTTGTAGAGACTGATTCCAGGCACTTGATAGCAGCTTGACTATCCGAGAAGATACAGATATCTTTAGCAAATATCACGTTTTCTTTCAGCCAAGATAAGACTTCTTTTATCGCCATTATTTCCACCTGAAAAACGCTATAGTGATCAGGAAGACGGAAGGAGAGACTAAGATTTAGTCTGTCATAGAAAACACCACCACCAACATCGTCCACAGTCTTCGAACCATCTGTGAAGAAATGGATCGATTCATCATCCAAGAATGCTCCCTCCTCCCAGAATGATCTAGTGGGAATGGAGACCTGGAAATTCTTATCGAACTGTAGTTCTGGTGTGGTGTAGTCGATATTTCCTGGGAGGTTCTTAAAGTCGTTCAGGATAGCGGCATGGCAAGTTGTTCTACTGGTCCATTGTGAGGTAGCTTTGAGGCGTTGAAGATATGTAAAAACAAGCAAGAACAATGTCCAACAACAAAAGAGCGAGCCTCTTTTCACTCTTTTATAACTCTGCAACTCTAGAAGTTGCACAAACTCATTAAAAGTGTGTATTTTAAAGTCTTAATTGAAATAAAAATTTCGTTTCCGTTAGCCGACAAAGTTTGTAACAAATTCGTCTTTCCGAATTCGGTAAAAGACACAATTGAATAAGAGCTTTAACCTATTTCACCACCTAACGTTTAGCAATTCCCATTAACCCTAAACGCTGTAAAAATTCCCCTCAACTTTATCTGTGAAACACAAAACGAGGCAAAGAAAAATGCCCGCCGCAAGATCATAAATTTCATAAACGGCAACGCAATGTTAAGCCATTGCACCAGCAGAGGAAAAACACAAGTCACCGCCGATTAATATTACAAAAAAATGTATATTACTTGCTGTTCGGGGGCGGGCGGAGAACAACAACTAAAGTCGGTGGCACGCTCCAATGATTTCGAACACAAACAGTTCACTGGCCAGCATTTAAGCACTGTTCCAAGTCTGGATCTCTCATTACCATAAACTACTATAATACATCGAGTGCATTGCATAAAAATGCATGACACAGCATCGTGCTTCAACAAATCGGACAAAACATGGATGCCTAGAGGGAGAAACCTTCAACAAAAAAAAAAAAAAAATATATAAAACTTGTTACAACGCTTACCAACAATAACGATTAAATTTTCTTTGTTGTTCAAGCCTTTTTGTAACAATTATTACTTTCGTACAGAATCGTGCAAATCTGTTTTATATTTTAGTTTAAATCGATTTTTGATATTTTCCATGGACAAGTGATTCGTTGCGAGTTTGTCTTAGTCTGACTGACGTCAAAAATGGGTACGTTCAGTGTTCACGCGTGAATTCCGTCTTTCTTTGGGGAACAATTAAACACAATTTTTTCCTATTCATTTGTGTTGAATGGGGGAAAAAAGATGAAGTAAAAATGGGATTGCTAGTGGCAACAATACTCGAATTACTTCTGCTGGTATGGTGGTACATGTGCCCTGACACGATGACGGAGTTTATAAAGGTTATGAATAAAATCTGCATAAAGTTCAAGGTGGAATACGTTAGGAGAGATGAGACACGTGTTTTGCGATAACGAGCCGAGTTTGTTTCCTATTTTTTTTTTGTGTAAATTGGTCTTTGGCTGAACTGAGCATATGCCCACATAAAAATAACCATTTTCTGCGTTTCAAAATAAAGGGGGTTAGCACTTTGTCTTCAAATATGCATGATTGCATGTGTTCAGAGAGAACGAGAATTTGTTCATCCAAGAGGATATAATGAAAGGTATACATTCTGTGTTGAGGGACTGTGGGATACTCTATCAATTTTAAATTCAGTGGACGACACTGCGAACTGTCAAAGTTTTACTCTTAAAACTAGGGCGACATATATGTTGTTGATGCAACCACTACATACGACTTCTTATGACCGTTTTGTTTTCGAATTTGTGTCTCTTAAAACCCACTGTTCATTAATTTTGTTTAATTCTTCAAAAGCTTCAAGGACTGTCAGATATTTGAGAGGTACATACTTTACTTATATATTTCGTGCTTCAATAAGAACCTTTTTTATTAGAAAAATATTTTACTAATTTGTTCAAAATTGAGGGCGTTTTTTTTTTGTTGTCAAAACTTGCAAGAGACAACTTTTTCTTTTGACACCTTACCAAAAAAAAAAAAAAACACTAAAGAAGTAAAAATTCGAAACACAGGGAGCTTTACCAATAAATATTTTTAGTTTCGACTCCAAATTTTTGTAGCACACAGCGGCTATATTTTTTATACAAAATTTCGCTATTGTGAGCTTCCGTAAATTTAAAGCCGAGACTTAAGTTTGTTTTTAGTACGGCGCGGCGCAAGGTTTTCATACTTTTTTAGGTTAACGACTGTGCGTTTCTTCAATGCAATGGAAAAACTTTAGTAGTAAATTCAGACTGCCACGCCCACTTTATGTATTATGAGGAAAACAAGAATTTCAAGAAAATTTTTCTATAGAGTTATTTTTTTTTGTCATTTTAGCGATCACTTAGAGCTTAGACAATTCTCGTAGTCAATCTGACAGCTGACAGCTTGTCACTTTAACTTTATTAATAAGCAAAGCTGATACGTTTGGAGCGAGGAAAATCCAAATGATGTCCATCAGCAACTGGATGCGCCATCAATAAATTTAATACCTCTCATGTCATTGTCAATAATTGTCAATGTCATCCGGCGCAAAATCTGATTTCTTGTTTCCAAAAGTACTGACAACTTGACAACCGTCGGGTCCGTAGAGAACTTGGTTAATTTCGAGGTAGTTTCTATATTATTACCTGTTTTTCGGTTGACTTCTGTCGTTATTGCTCAAATGTCAAATGTTGGTGACTGAGTCATTTCTACAACCCACACGAGACCAGATCACTTGTGAGTAACTGTCCTTATTACTGAAGTTTTTTTCACGAATAAAACATGAAAATTTCTTTAAGTTGTTGTCAATAAGAAGTACATTTGACGACCTGCCCACAGGAAGACCCCCCCTTTTCTTTTATGTCAAGCAATTTCCATAGCTGTCAAAAAAAAGTCGTCGTAGAAATTATTTTCGAACTTGTATTTGCACTACTTTGTCAAAATATATACACAATTGGATGCCACCCCAATTAACGAGACCTTCTATCGACTTTTTTACAGAACAACCAATGGAAATCGATACGTTGACAGGAGCACAAAGTCTCCACCTGACTATATAGGTATAATGTGATTACAAATTGAAAATTCAATCAAGTGGCCGAATGGAAAACACATTAACCTCGTCCCTTTTCGAGCATACTGTTATGGTGGTGTTATTCATTCGGTCGTCTCCCTCTCGTCTGTGCTTCTGTACTTTTAATTTTGTATGTAATATTTATGCGTGTTTGCAATTGGAAGCACGTTTTCATACACTGGAAAATGTGAAAACAGAAAAAACAAAAAACAAGGTTCTGGAAAAACGAAAGACTTTGTGTCAGCTGCTAATTAAAAATTATTTTCACGATTCGAAACGCTCAACACAGATGTTAATTGGTAGAACTGCAACTGTCTGTTTGTCGTCGGAAACAGAGGTTGAATTACCTATTATTTAATTTTTTTTGATTAATATTGAAAAAAACTATTGAAAAACAAGGTTCTTGGAATGGCGGACAAAAGACCGCGTGTGCAATAGTTTTTGAAGTTATTACGTTTTTAGGCGCGTTGGGCACTTTTAGATGGGAAGAAATTGATGAATTCGCGTTACCTTTAAAACGACACCGCGTCATCGTCACCGAGAAACCGATACGCCATAGGTGGCTCTGTTGTCGATTTTTTTTGAGAAACTCAATCGATCTCAATGAAAACTTTGAATGTGTGCATGGTTGGATGCAGCTAGAAAGATAGTATAGATTTGGACCCAATAGGTGGCGCTGTTGTCGATTTTTTTTGAGAAACTCAACCGATCTCAATGAAACTTTGTTTGTGTGCATGGTTGGTTGCAGCTAAAATGATAGGATAGTTTCGGACCCGATAGGTGGTGCTGTTGTCGATGTTTTTGTTCGCTGTTTTTACTCCCAAAACAGTTTTAAGTGCCTGATGTTTTTTTTTTTCAATGAGCCGTCATAATGGGGACTATTACTGTCAAATTTCAGCCGAACCTGGGGCATTTTGGGGACAGTGATGAAATGCCCGTTTGGACAAGTAGCGCTTCTCTAAAGTTTCCATTTTTGTTATTAAAAATTGCTGTCACTAATGTCACCAGCGCTATTGAAAGTACTACAATAGGAGTTTTGTACTCCTTTTTCGGACTCCGGTACTCCCCAACTACAAAGTGTACTCCAACTTTTAATATCGGACTGATTTATTTTTACTATGCCTTGACATTTCTCTACCCCGTAAATTGCAAAACAAATTTTACCTTCTGGACGTTTCATAAAAAAATTATTCGAGCTCGATTTTGTTACATTCGTGTCGAACAAACTCTTGCGGATCCAGGGAATTGTTTTCGCTAGCAAACGCTTATTTTGACAATAAAGTCAGTGACTGAATAATAAACACAAGATAAGACAGACTCTACCCAAACAACATGACCGCCACAGGCTTCCGACATCGAAACCGTTCCATTTGAAAAGATCTTTGGTAGAAATAAATTTCTTAATTTTCGTTCTGGGGAGTTCAGAGTTCAGGTCCTAAAGAACAAAATTCTATTATACTCTCCACTTAAATTATGAAACGGTAGCCCTTAACGTCAATACTGAAGGTTTAACTAATAATCTGGGTCGGCATTCTGTAAGGCGAAACGTTTAAACGTTTACGAACGATTTAATTCTGCAACTAGGAGCAAATCATTCGTACACCTTACAGCATCTGAGGTCTGGCTTTGAGATTACGTTAACTAAGTTAAAATTATTATTTCTTTATTGAATCTTTATTTTATTTAATATTTATTTCTTTAAATATACTTAATAATGAAAATTATTTTAGAATATTATTTATAACATTTATAGTTTGTGAAGGTGTATTCGAAGACACGGAGGGGTGTCAGACCAATGACATACAATATCATCAAAGCATTGATCCCCTTCGAAGTTGGAGGAAAGTTTTTACTTTTTTAATTCCAAATGAAGTTGGGACTCGTTCAGTAACCTTAAGTAAATTACAGAACACTTGTCAACTCAAAAAATGCTCTAGAAATCGTACTAATCACGGACACTCTTGGGTCTACATAATTTAGAGGACAATCGTCTTACGAGTAACGCTGGCTCACATAACGTGTCGCCAAACAGCCTTCGTAATTCCCTTCCTATTCCTGTGTGCTCTCATCACATTTTTGTGGAAACCGAACTGAATTCTATAGGAATTATCTGTAAAGTTGCGTGATTGTGGTGTGATCATGCTGTTGCAATGACCTCTTTCGATCACTTTATTCCGATTTCATCATCGATAACCTCACTATCTGCAACTGTTTGACCACATACAGCACAGATCGGTTCACCGATTTACTAACAATTACAATTATTTGCGACGAACTTAAATAGGCATGCACTCATCTCAGCGATCATTAAGAGATCAGGACGATAATAAAACTAGAATTAGTATAAAAAAAGGAATATTCACGGCAATGGAGGTAGAACTTTAAAGCAGTTCATCGATCACATCACGATCAGTAGTACCGATCCGTTACCGATCAGTTCAGAAATTTACAAACAGATGAAATATGAAACTGAACAGTCCAAACGGTGTACTTTTCGAAGATTAAACTTGAGGGATCATCTAAATAGGCAAAATAGGCATGAACTGATCACGGCGATAATGAAACTATTAAGAGTACCTGCCAGCTTTGAATTGTATGCACAGCCAAGTGGCCAGAACCTAACAATATCTCTCTCTTAAGTGACAGGGCATCGATCACGTCACGATCAGTAGTTTATTGAACACCCACCTTACTGATCAGTTCAGCAACATATGAAGAAACTACTTCCATCATTTAGATTTGCGACTTAATTTTGATTTTGGAAGATTTTACTTGATAGATCAGCTTTAGCTCATCGATCATTTAGCGATCAGGACGATAACTTAATTATTGTGATCAGTAAAAAAGTAGCAGCAAAAGGATCACTACAACCGAATGGTTTACATGGATGAAGCTATAGAACACTAAAAGAAGACGAGTTCCTAGTAACACAGTTCATCGATCAGGTAACGATCAGTTAGGAAAATTTCAAAATGGAAGTTCCAAAGCTGGTAACATGGGTCGCTTATTACTGCGATAATTTGTTTTCTATTTTAATTGTTAGTTAGTATAGAACACTTTACGATCAGCTGATCATTGATCACCTCAGATGACTTTTTATAAATCATTTAATCGAAAGATATTGATAATTTAACGTTGCCGCATTCCAAAGAGAATAAAAGAAAAACTTTCAATAAAACTTTAAAAATATTTTTTTGTACAGAGACACGTCCTATTACTTGGTCCCTCAGTGTCTTGATTTTCCATCTAGCCAGCAGGTCAAGATTCGCCTATTGGTACCAACAAAACAGGCAAATTCTGTATACAGATCCATTTTTTAAAATGATGCACTGCGACATTTTGGTCTAGTGAGCTGTCACCCTCAAGTACAATAGGGCTCCTTCTCAAATTCGTTTCGAATAAGGCTTATAGATCGTTTTACCATCGCTAGTTCATAGATCTTCTGATGAGTCATAGAATATATCATGATCAGCATTCTGAACTAAAGACATGATCATGTTATTTAAATGGACTACCTTCCAGAGCTTGCCCTGACAGATCACCTAGATAGCTATCTGTTCATCGATCATCTAGCCAGTGAGTCAAATGCGTAGGTACCTTTGACGATCAGAGCAACTAAAAAAATGTATCTCAAACTGCTGAGAAGAGGCATGATCTAAGAGCTGTGGAAGTGTCCTTTACTGAATCTGCCTGCGAAATCAAATCAAATCTGCCACAGATTATATATAGATAAATTACAAATCGCATGTTGCTCATTCCAAAAGAAAAAAAAATCCAGACTCCGATAAATTGGAAAAGGTACAAACAAAATCAAACAAAACCATATGTAACAACAAACACGAGATAATTGGACTGATCGTTACGTTCTATGATCGATCGGATAGGGTGTGAGGATTGATCGCTTTACAAGAGCCAATGGCGTAGAGCATTTGATTTTACCGGCCCGTCGCAAGATAGTTTATAATTTAAGAACTTAAGAAGCAAAAATCTTACCTAAACCGAATTAAATCCACCACTCGATCGTGATTAATAGTTCAATCATCGTCCACCTATAGCGATCATCAAACGATCAGTATTTTTGTTTTTTTTTTGCAGGGTTTAACCATTTCTGAGGACCTACATTTTACTTTGTCGGAGCATTTCAGTTCATCGATCAATTTAGCAATCTCTGGCAATGATCAGATGACTCATTTCCTTGCCTGCCCATTCTTTGCTGTTCACAATTTAATGATATTCCACTTGGTATAGTCCTTCCTCCAACCTGCTTCACAAAGAGCCTACTCTACTGCAACATTCATCACGCATATGGTGTTCAAGTGTCGTCCACAGAGTGGAGCCAGCACATTTCTTTGTTAGCTTCTTCGAAAAGCAAAGCCAGCCATAGCCACCAGCGGTAGTTAGGAGCTCCTGCCTCTGTGTGCCATTTTTCTCATCGTCTTCTTCTTAATCATGTGAACATCCCGTTTTGTGAAGGAAAAAAAGTAAATAAATATATATAAAAAAATAAAGAAAAAGCTGAAGAACAAGAAAAACCAACGAAACATGTTTTAATGTTGTTGCTCTGCTTTCAACCGGTTTGTAGTGGTCGGCTCTTGAAGAAATTCTCGTTTTACTCGATCATCATAAATCGATCCTCTATATCCTTTCAATTTTTTTCTTTTTCTTTTTGTTCGGTTCGTTTCTTCACCCTGGTTTCACAATCAGGCGCTCGACTGTGTGTATCTTTATGAATCAACAAGAGAATTTCACAACAACATAAATATTTATCGCCGAGTGGAATGATCAACAATGATCTTGCTGATGATCCACCCCGTTGCGCTGTAGCCAGTCTCTACTTGAATTCATTATTTATCGTTATTTAGATCGAATTCAATTGAATTGTCGTGAAACAACCGAATTTGTGCGACCCAAACTGATAAATAAAAAATTATTCCCTGCGCTGGGGCGACATTCTGTATTCTTATTTTCGGTTTCAATTAGGCTTTGTATCGCCAGTCGATTGATGGATCGATGGGTCATTGATTGATGTGCGATGAGATGATGACGATCGAGAAGCCAAGTGGTGGATGGCTCTCGCTCTGCGGATGAAAAAAGCGTAATAGTGCTCGATTTTGATCGTAACTAGTTGTAGATAGATCTGAACCGTGTCCGGTTTCTTGATAGTGTCAGTGTCTGGGGTCTTTTGTGTATCATCCACAGATCAATCTTGGAGTGGATTAGTTGCATCCGGGCAGGGAGAGTTTTTGAGTCTTGCATCTGTTGCTTGATTGGGTGTTATTGAAGATCATTGAAGACGGTTTACAAACGCAGGAGGGCCTATGCCTTTCAAGTCACCGATCGTGACATATCTGATTAGATGATCGCTTGAAACTATTAATCAGTAGATTATCAGTTCTATCACGATCAGTGGGAGCTGATTTTATAAAGAAGATACTGGTGAAGACATTGTGTGATCATTTTGCTTTAAGGACTTGCTTCGATTAGACACATAACGATGAGGATCGTTAATACGATAGTTCTCGATCGATGAAGTAGCTTTGTCAGAGTAATTTCAGCGTAAGTGGTTCGAGAATCCACTAAGGCCCATTTTATTCACTCGAAGTTGAACACAACTTGGGAAGTTTCCCATAAAAAAATCCCCAAGTTGTGTTCAACTTCGAGTGAATAAAATGGGCCTAAGCCCTGCAACAAGATCAGAAGCGGGCGAATCGATATCGCATGCGAATCGATATCGCATGCGAATCGCAGTGGAATGAGAAGCAAACCGCACGAGCAACTTGGGCAGCACCATAAGCGATTGTACTTACAGATCGTGGCACTATATCTTTTACTCACTTCGGTGATCGTTTAAGCCCGAATAAGACATGCAAGATCAACTGTTATTTGACAACCCATTTGCTCAATACGGAATCAAGTTCTCGTTTAGGATACAAAAAAAAAAAAAAAACACAAAAAAAAGCAAGGTATGGCTGCCAAAGACCGCCGCTAAGTCCTGCCTTCGATCAGCCAGCGATCACATCTCAAGTTTGTTGCACTGATATCTTCGGAGCCATCACTTTTACAATTGCGACAACGAAATATATTTATTGCACAATATGACTTCAATAAGAGCACGTTTTTGATACCCATGCAATCGGTACATCAGTCATCGATCATGTTTCATTTAACGATCAGTGATATCACGGTCGTCCGAATTCCGCTACATTAATGACCACACCACATTCTATACTCGGAACGATTTATTTCCGATAAGCACTAGGGCTTTTTTCTTGCAAATGGAATTTTCTTCTCTCAAGCCCCTGGCAACAGAGGACATAAGACGTAACTTCTCGCAACTTTTCGTTTGCCAGAGTTTTTTTGTTGGGACAAATGGAAGGGGTCTCCAATTTTATGTCGCATTCTTACTTTTATTGGCATGGTCAGTTTTACCCAAAGATGCCACTGGTCCAGGCAGAGGACTGTAGGTAAAATACTTGGCTTAAGCCCCTGCACTTTAGTACATCAATCACTGAGCAAACGTTTTTGACTTTGTTCACTGATTTATTTTTATTGCCAATTGTCATAAAAGTTGTTGGTTGAGACCGTGGTCTACCTCGGCCTGTTAGCGCCACCAAAAGTAGAGTAAGTCTTAAAAGTAACCTCTTTTTAGGCCCGTTCGTTGATACTTCTCATATCGATTTAAGTTCTACTGAAATACCTTTTATTATAGCTTTCTATGTCATAAACTGTCGCATTAGATTTTAAGTCGAACTTAAATCGAGTAGTATCAGCAAACGGGCCTTAATGTCTTCAAAATCGGAATTACATCTTCGATAGCCTGGTTTGAGTCTTTGATTTATTGCTTTAAAGACTTGCAGGGCATATTTTTATTGAGAAAAGATTTGGAATACTTTAGCGAAGCAAACTTGCAGGGATTTCTTTATAAAGTCCGAAATACAAAGCAAGTTGGGGAAAAATGTGGAATAATGGAGGTATCTGTTGAACGCCAATATTGAAGTTTTAATAAAGCTTCAAATGCTGCAAGGACCTTGCTTCATTTAAGAGACATGTGCTTCTTGTGATTGGAATTTGGGACAGCGCCAAAGCTGCAATTAAATAGTTAAAGCGTCACAACAACTAGGTTCAGGAAAAAAAAAACAATGAGACTCGCTTTAATAGTGAATGTCCTGGCTAAGGCGGTTGGAGCATCTGCTACTTTTGGAACTGGGTTGGTACTTTTTGAATGCTTCCATATTCAAATTGTTTGATGGATTCCTGATCGAATATAGTAAGTTAGTCGCCACAAGGGCCCTTTAGGTTAAATAGAAGAATGACACTTCACTTCCCAAGCTTAGTTAAACCTTTCCTGACTACCTTACATGATCCGTTCCAATAAACAGTACATAGTTCCTCAAAAGCCTGTATATCGCAAATATTCCGCATGACAACAAAAGCCACTATCACCTATCAACCAAGTCAGTTAAAATTCCACCACCCGCACATAACATGCCTTCATTAGATCGCATTTGTTTGTGTACGAAGGACATCCCACAACTGGGTCAAATGGCAATTCTCTTTCAATCATTCAAAAGCATCATTAGGTCTCCCACTTGTTAATCACCTTGAATTCCTGGCAAATATATCTCCTTGAAACCAAGGCGGGACGAGAGAGAGAAATCGATGTCATCAACTCCTTCACAGTATACAAGGCTACCCCGCCCTAAACGAAAATAGTCCCATCGACTGTAGGTATATGTAGCCGTTCGCATTTCTCTGACCTTTGCATGTTCCACCCTCATTCGTGGTCTAAACGAATTCAAAGAAGAGAAAGAACCCCCTAATTAATTGGTTTTCTAACCAAAACAAACCACCCAAATTGAAATCCAGCCTTCACACGTAGGCACAAGAGCGTATGTACCAACTGTATATATATGTGTAAACATGGCCATCAGTCGGGTAACTTAATGCACGATGATTTACGTGGGGTTTCAGGTGCAACTAATAGTGACTGCCCATGCCACCACGAACCGATGGCGATGATGACATTGAAACGAAGAATGATGAGTGGTTTTGGTGTTGAATTTTTACAAATCTTCTCTGCCGCAACGACAGAGATGTGTGTGTGGGGTGCGGTATACAAATATGAGACGCAGGCCTATAGATGTTCATAAATTCATGCGAAGCCTGGTTGTAAATTGAGAGCTGGGAGAGCTTTCAAATGTCAGCAAGTGAAATATTTCAGACGTCAGCAAGTGAAAAATAGCAAGTGAAATATTTGGCCATTAGGTTTGTGTCTTAGGGTGTAATTGGTCATCCGCGGTACTAATAATCATTTTTAGTCTCCAGGCTAGATTTTTCCAACTCACAATGGCGAAGTTTTCCATACAAAATTGCATATTGTGACCTAGAAAATATTTAGTGTGAAGGTTAAAAACGATTATTAGTAAGGCCCCATGTGTTTGATTTAGAAGGTGGTTGTCTTTACTCAACAGAGAAGGCTTATCTGTTTTCTGGTTGGCAAAAGAACAACATGCACTCTGGGCAAGAGGAGGAAATGTTGCGATTTAGTCAATTGCGGCAGAAAACGTTCGCACTAAACGTTACAATTTATATGGGATCTCCAGAGCGCTTATGCTCATTTCAACTTTGAAACGATTAAGAATGCATCAACTGAAAATCAGCTTAGACAGTGCTGCCCAATTTTACAAGGTTTTCCTTGAAAGCCAGTCGAGAATTAGCTGATTGCTTTCTAAAGCAATTGGAAGTTGACTTATCACAAAATATTGTTCATGACTCATTTTTAGCTCGTCCCGCAGTCAATGGGAACGGCATCCTCGTCATGCTGAATGACTTTTTGGGGTGAAAATGACGATAGCCCGAACAAGAAAGGAGACGGAGTCACTTCCGAGAGCTGGAGGTCAGAACTTATTTTTTGTATGACCGAGGATCAGTTATTGTAAATGAAGTATCCTTCAAAATTAGAAATATTTACAGCAAATTTGTAAAGCTGTGACGCATATCTAAATTTATATAATTCTACTGTACATCATGTGTATGTCACTGAACTCCTCCTACTGGACCTGGACCGATTTGAATGAATATTTTGTATGCGTTTGGATGGTTAAGATTCACAAATCAGCCCGGCAGATGGCGCTGCAGTGGGTTCGCCATTATATTGTATAATATTCCTCCTCACAGATCGCATAATCCACGCCCATAAATTTATATATCGTTCCCTAGCAAAGGTTGCATAATCTTCTTTTAAACATTCCAATAAGCTTCTTCTAGATGTTTGCATTTTGTTCATCCGCGTAACATTTCTCGAGGCAACGATTTTTAATAACTTTATATGAAGTTTGTATCGACCGGAATTTTCGGATGAACTCGCCGGCGAATGAAAGAAGACTTCGACACATATCACAAAGAGTATGGCTGGAATTTGGTTCACAATATTTTGGCGAAGGTTTTAAATTAAATTTAAATTATCTGTTGTTATATTCTCTATTACAGTAGGTACTCGAAATCAGTGATGCCAGATCGTCAATTTTGACGCTTTTCTAATGTAAATAGGGGAAAATGGGGGACAAACTTAAAAAATGAGGAGAATCAAACATTTCTATGGAACTTAAAAGAAAAATGAAAACACATTTTCATTACGAACAAACTGAAAAGTTTACTAAGAATGAAATGTTCATACCAATAATTAATGAAAATAGTCCATCGAATGTCTACGTAAGAATTTGTGTGTATCTGAATGCATTCACTCGTTTTAAGGTCTAATAGATAAGGAAATTATTTCAAATTCAAACTTTTGTATGCTTCAGTTAACTGCTCCCTGATTAATATTTATATTTTTATTTAAAGCTTGTTAATAGAAATTACTTAAATTTGTTTATTCACTTAGGGGAAAATGGGAAAATTCTAGCGAAAATAGGGGAAAACTAATGCTTTTGCTGTTAAGCAAAAGGGAGAAATGCTTTCGAAGGATGGGAGCACTAATCGGAATGTTAAAACGAATTTCTGACAGAGGAAGGTATTCCATTGCAGGTAGATTTGCCATTTCGAAATGAAAACGATTTTATGGAGAATTCAAATTCAAAACAAATTAAATGTACTTTGCTTGTCAGTTACATATTTACATTGACCGACGTTTTTTTAAACCAGGTCACTAAAGACTTGCCAAGCAAAAACTATTGTAAACTTGAATTTTCATGGTTGCCACTAGCTTTAAAAATAGTTTTCCCTGACTTTCCCTGACCAGTTTTGAAGTTATCCCTGACCAAATTTTGCAAATATTTATTTAAATTTTTACATTTTTTGCGTAAACTTGTGGGTAGACTTCAGAGGTCGACATAAATAGTTTTTTTAATATTACAAAAAAAAAATAATTCTGAGTGAATTTTGGGGCAGGGACATTATTCCATTATGGAATTATGATCTATGATCTATATACTCGTGAGCATAAGAAAAAAGGCCTATTGACGCAAGTGCAATTGAAATATGCTTTTTAAAGTTTTTCAACTCATCGGAAGAATTCTTAAAATGGGGAGACATGGTTTTTGGAAGATGACTAAAAGCATCTCGGGAACAGCAGTAGAATCAGTATAAACCAGAGCCAAGGTATACTGAGAGCTGTAATTGCAGGCAAAGCGATAACCACCTAATCTTAGAATAATTGTACATCCATGTGAATTTTTTTTGGTTATTTACCAATAGCAGAAAGAAACCTCGAAAAACAGGAAATTAAACGTTTAAAAAAAAACATACTGCCGGGTTTGGCAATTAAAATCATTAACTTATCGGAAGGTTCGACTTTTCGACTCGACTACCGGATGGTGGGGTTCAACTTCAGTTTCGAAGTGATTAAATATGCGTTAGGTGGATGAATCAATTTCTTACCTATTAAATTTAAGAACATTTCAACGTTTTAAGAATTAAAAAAAAAATGTTTTGCGAGACCCTTGAGCTTTTGACTGGACAAATTGTTTTTAACCGAGACACTGGACACCGTTAAAAATATCTGGACAATCCCACAGAGTCTTGTCGGTCTGTCAACCCTAGTTACAGGTTTGCCATGTTTAAGGGGCAATTACATTGGCAAATAGCAATTAAAATTTTAAAAATGACAATTCAAGAGAGCTGTAAATAAGATAAGGAAAATGGGTTTAAACAAGTGGAACTGGCGAAGTCATTTAGAAAACAGGAGTTGATGGGTAGCTCACGGATGCGGTAATTCGGCCCAAGCTTGCCCGCTGCGCGATGTCTAAATTTACGATAAACCGGACATTCGCAAGGAAAACTAAATATCGACTTAATGTCATTTACGTTCCAGCTTTGACAATGGGTATTTTGGGAAACGCCGAGTTCTTCTCGTACTTAAAGCAGCCAGTCTAGTGACGTTTGCACGTTTCCTTAAAAAAGACTTTCTTAATTTAATATTTTGCGAGAGCTTTAGAGGCTACACTGCACAGAAAGAGCGGGTAATTTCGATTGTGCCTAGAGTGTGACTCTTCTTTTTGATGTGTTGACACTAAAAGCTTTACGGGTTCATAAGAGTGACACAAACATCATATTTCAAATTAGCTAACTTACGCTTCCGCTGGAACGTTTCAGAATATTTAAAACTTATTTATGGAAGTTCTTATACGCAGTTGACAACAGAAGCAATCCTCGTTATTGTCCTGGTGCTGTCAACAACAAATATATCCTTAGCGTGTGAATGTTTTGTGTGGTTTTTAAAGCGGCAGTACTATCGGCGCATTTCCTTTCGAAAATTAAGAATGAAGGTGACTTAACAATCCATCATTCGCCAACAAAGTTTAATAATCCGTTGCTTAGCCATGGCGGGACCGTTGGACTTTTGTTTTTGGGCGCGCTGTCGACGATCTAAGTTGCGCCTATTATCCCTCAAATATTTAGGCTCTTAAGATGTTAGTGTGTTTGACTACTTAATGCTAATAAGCGACTGGTCCCAGCTTCGATCCCCTGACAAACACTAAGTACATCTCGCGAAGCGCGAAGGTCTGACAATCATCCGAGAGTAAAACTGTCATGAAAGAGCTTCTCAATTATACCCTTGGACTCGACATAAAATTGTAGATCCCCTCCATCTGTCCCAAAAATGAAAAACACAAAACGCAGCATCTGCGTACCAGCCAACACATCGTCCATAGGGGGATTTATTCCGTTCCCAACTTCAGCTGGTTCAAGACTTAAATGTCCCAATATGGATGACGACTAAGAAACCCATGCGCGATTTTTTAGGACTCCCCCAATTGGGTGTTTTTTTTTAGAAACATTAAAGCCTGATTTTCAAAGGCTAACATCTTTTACCCAGACCAAATTGAATAACTTAAAATTGCAGACAAGTACACACACTTTTCTTGTTATCTAACTTACTGATAGCAGTCTTATAATTTCACAGATAAGATAACGCGTAACTTTCTACTTCGGTTTGGAGTACATAACCATTCCCTCAATCTTATCTCTTAGAAACAATAAATTACATAAATAAACAGTTTCAAGGGGAAAAAAACACATATTTCCCCAAAACCCCCGCCATTTTTATTCTTACAAGTCATTCCACCAAATTCTATACAATTAGCAATCTTTTACATATTTTTACATATTTTTTTTTTTTGGTCTTGTTCGAAAACCTGTCATCGGTTTTCGGTCGCCTGTATCAAATTAGCACCTCCATTAATACACACAGCCAGGCGATGGCGACATAGTACGCTATCAGTGAAAGTCTTTATAGTGGGCTTCGAATAATAATGACTAATGGTGAATATAAAAACCGCCCCACTTTGGGCAACTTGGAAGCACAGTTTACTCGTATAAAATTGGCCGGGAAAAAGGTGTGCGACTCTATTAATAACTTGTTTTTCACTTGACAAAATATTTAAACGACAAAGTATATGCGGCAAGTATATGGCCACCCGCTATGACAGGGAAATTCACATTCAGAACACGATATCCTCTAATTAAAGTTGAAAATTCTCAGCTCACGCTATAGGGTTACATACACTGCACAGGTAGGTATACGTTACGGGAGTGTGAGTTAATGTCGGTTTATTTTAGAGATCGATTACTGTATGGTCGGAAACACTACTTCATAGGAATGGATTCGATCCAATAATTCCCAACTTGGGGTGTAATCGGTTTTTATTTCTCGTGCTTACTTTGACGGCTACCAGTTTGAGGTCGTTAATTTTTTTTTTTTTTTTTTTTTTTGTGTACGAGTAGTGTAGTTTTATTTGTTTACACTGAGTGAGTTCAGTGTTTGTTGGCCTTGTGTATGAAATGTTACGATCAAGACCTTTTGTCGATAGCAAGTGGAATGGCATATTTTTGAAAAAGTTACTTCGACTGAGAATAGTTATTTTGTGGTAAGAGTGGAAATTGCGAAAGTTCAAACGAAGAGAGAGAGAGAGTTTATACTTCGGTTGCAGCGGTGGTTTCTACGACTGTTTCTACTAGCTCCGCGACGAAGCAGATGAACTATTTCCTAAATGGGACGTTAACATCGTTCTCTGTGAATTGACTGCCAGAAAAAGTGAGGAGATGATTTCTAATAGCTAGATTGGAAAACATAGCCTAACGTCAGCACTTGTTCCAAAAATAAAAAATTAAACTCACACAAAACGAATGGTTGTGAGAAGCTGGGCCTAGGGTCCATTCACATCTGTGCCAATTATAGGGCAGCAATCTCCTCAAAATGGCATACAAGACCCTGTCTCCAGTTTGAACGCCTGAAACGACTTAATGGCCCTTAAGCAGCTTAAGGCTCGGCAAGTCCAACAAGCTCAAGACGTTTTCGCGCCGGCTCTATACTTATCGATCTTAAAGCCGCACATGACAGCTTTTATAGAGGCAAGTTATACAGAGCAATGATGAGTCTTGGTATTCCTGGTAAACTTATAAGTATGCGCAGAAAAACGGCGGAGAAAAACATTAGGATAGTGGATTTGCAGAGACCTTAAATGTCAAAAAAAAAGGTTTAAGCAAGCGACTTCTTCAAAACCATACTTTAGAAGCTTACAAGCCAACATCAGGTGCAGAATTTTCCAAAAGTCTGTGCAATTACTTACTTCTATCATTGGTAGAACTTAGCGAGCTGTCACTGGAGTGTTTAAAAAATACGGAAGTCTTAAAAATGGGCTCAATCGACAAAACAAAGTTGGGTCTACAAGTTGGGAATGACGAATCGATTGGAACCCATTACTTTTATTACATTTGCACTGCTACTTCATCTAGAAATAAGAACTTATTGCAAATCAAACGAAGCATAAGGCAAGAAAGTCGCAAGGGATTGTTATAAAAAACTAAGGATACATCTGCGTCCTCCTCTTTGGCTCAAAAGCACGGACTTTTAAGTCATCATTGGTTGTTTTAAAATCAAAATTCTTCGGGTGTTTTCTAACATGTTTACTTGCAAGCTGCGGCCGAGGGGGAAGTAATAAGTATTTTTGAGTAGTCCTTGACTACAGATTTTCTACTTGTGATTACATGCGAATTCGTTTGAATACACTGTGATACACTGTGATTCACCATGAATACGCACAGAAAAGTTCCTTGAATACACCTGATTACTTCCCCCTCGGCTGCGGCCTTGGTTGGAGCGCCCGCAAACAAACAATTTTGAGGTGTTCCACAAATTTACGAAGCTCGTTTGAATTGGCTCTCAATAGCTTATAGAATTTTGTTGTCGAATTTCCTCACAGCGGACGATTCAAAACAAGAACTAACGAAAGTTCATACGAAGCCACTCCTGCTTTGAGGCGCTGAAGTTTGGACTATGCCTAAAGCTTGTGAAGATATCCTCAGTTTCGTTGACGGGTTTTGAAGGAGAATACCTATATGTATGTACAACGGCGAACTATACATAAATTATATCTACACTGTACAGACATCAATATGAACAAAAAATTTCACATCTGTCGTTTAAGATGGCCAAGAAGCCGAAGGAACATGAACTTTTCAGCTGTCTCATAAAGAAGGTAAGACGATGAACAATCTGTGCTCAATTTTGGGACTTTGCTAAATCCATTATTATTATTATTATAATTTATTAATTAGTATATGAATTACACAATTAATAACTAGGATCGCACTAGCTGCTAGGGCTTACGGCTGTGCTAAATCCATTTACACCGACTTTAGCTCCGCAAAAACTTTAATGTGACAGTTGTCAGTTCTTTATAAGTTTCTATTCTGACGAACCATCAATAAATTTACTGAATTTTGAAAAGGGAGCAACATTAGTTTCCATCAGCTATCAACGAACTCGGAGACTCTGTAATTTGCATTCCTAAGACACGTATGTCGTAAATACACAACATGCACAGTAAATGATTAAAACGACCGCAGTATAGATGATCAGTGCGGTGACCTGACCATATCCATCCCTTCTGTTAAAATAGGACAGCCCTGTTTCAAGGCATCATTCTGTATAAGTTAATTCTTCAAACAACAAATGTTGTGTGTTTAAGTGGTTTCTAAAATAAAAATAAATAGTAAGTTGAATTTAAAATCAAATAATCGGCCCTAGCGAGGTATCCGTCGGAACGGAAAATTCTCCGCAGCGCATACTCTGTCGGAACAGCAAATCGCATTCGAGGTATCCGTTTTCGGAAAATATAATTGAAATGCGATGACGCATTGACTTCACATCCTCGTATTGTTTGGTGCTTGGTTTTTCGCTAGATTTTGCACTGGAAACACAAATTTAGTCAATAAATACAAACAAATTCGTTGCTATATTGTTTATTATTAATTTATTTAACACTTTACCGCAAATCGTGAATAAATTCCGCGACTCATTGTACTCGGAGGATATCGTAAACAAATTCCGCAACCAATTTCTCTCCGAGGATATCGGAGCCTAGCTGTCAAAAATTAAACAAGAAAATGCACTCCATCGCACTACAACGTAATTCGCCGATATGCGTTGCAAAATGTCGGAACAATTCTCCGAACAGTTGTTCCGAAGAATACCTCGCAGCAAAAATCCTCCGAATCGTATAAAATCGGAGAATTTTCCGTTCCGACGGATACCTCGCTAGGGCCGAATAATGTACAAACAAGAAAGAAACTATATAAACATACCCTAAGCAAATAAAACTTGCTGTCAATAGGGTTTTTTTTTTTTTTTTTCTTTTTGACAGCTGACAGCGAAAAAATGGGCACGTTCAAGGTAGGTATATCTAAATCCAGATCAATCTACTCGACTTGAGATAACAAGGTTTTTGAATGTGTCCAATGATAGCCAACTTGCTGTCAATACAGTCTTTGTCTTTTTGACAGGTATATGCAATATTGGTGTGAATTATAATCAGTTGTCACTAGAAGATGACGTTTCGTTACAAAAAAAATCTATTTAAAAACTTCCAAAAGGCAACAAGAATTGCTTCGCTTTTTAATACGTCATAATATGTAAGTTTTTTTTTCTCTAGTTTAAGTATATAGTTAAGTAAGTCTGACAGTGTACTTACATAGTTGACAGTTAGCCTATGTGGCTGACGTAGGAAGTGACGTTTCCGTCGAATCTAGTTTTTGCGTTCAGGTTACATCTAGTCCAGACCAATCAAGTCGACATATGATTACTAGGTTTTTGACTGTGCCCAATCTCCACGCAGTTTTAATTTTAATTTTTGGCATTTGCTTTAATAATAAATATTAGGGGAAAGTGGTCACCCTTCGTACATGGGGCACATTCGTACAGTAAGTATAAAAGGAAAACTAAACGGCGCACAAACACGTGTTTGCTTGTGTGCATAGCCATACCAGGTACCATTTCGCCCAGCGAACATCGAGCCAGTCGCGCAATGTAGTGGGAGCTGACAAGTAGTAACTTGTTTCCGAGCGCTGAAAGTAATTTGTCGACCGAAGTTTACGATCACATTGTGAGTTATTTTTTTATGTTTTTTGCAAAATAGTGATGAAGAATTTTTGTTTACGATGTTTATTTTGTTAGTTAATTACTAATATGTCAATACTAAATTATAATTTATAGAAACTTGTAATTTTTATTTTGTGCATAGCATGGGGCACATTCGGACAGTAATACATGGGGTACATTCGTACGCGTACGAATGATCCCCTTTCAATTTTATTTACGAAAATTATTATCAAAACATCATGATATCGATTTTAATTAAAGAAAATATAACTCTTTTAAATTTGTTTTACACATTCTATAATTCAGGTATTTTTTATATAAATATTTACTTCAGAATCATGGTGCGCAAATATAACAAACAGGGTACCCGAACCCAAGAAGTTGACGAAGAATCCATTAATTCAGCAATTACGGAAGTAATTCAAGGTTGTTTGTCTTATAGAAAAGCTGCTTCGAAATACAACGTGAAGGTATCAACTCTGCAAAGCAGAGTTAAAAAATTCCGAAGTGACATTAGTAAAGATAAACCGCCACGTACTTTCCATTCGAAGTTCACAAGCCTGCAAGTCTTCTCCTGGGAAGAAGAGGAGCGTTTAAACGGCTACATAATTAATTGCTGCAAGATGCATTATGGTCTAACGACAGTACAAATTCGCAGACTAGCTTATGAATACGCAAAAGCAATGAAGATAAAGTATCCAGCAAAATGGGACGAGGATCAAATGGCTGGCTTAGAGTGGATGCGTAAATACAGGGAACGGAATTCGAATATCAGTTTGCGAAAGCCTGAAAATACCAGTGCTGCACGATCATTCGCTTTTAATAAAACTGCAGTAACAGAGTTTTATAATAATTTGTCCGAAGTATTGCAGCGACATCATTATACTGCCGACCGAATATTTAACTTCGATGAGTCAGGTGTTTCTACTGTTTTAGACACTCCTAAAGTTTTGGCACCTAAATCACAGAAACGAGTAGGGCAAATCGTTTCAGCAGAGAGGGGCGAACTTGTAACTTTTGGTGCTATTATTTCGGCAAACGGGAATACTATTCCGCCGCTTTTTGTATTCCCACGTGTGCACTACAAAGAACATTTTCTTGAAGGTGCACCTGAAGGAAGCATTGGGGCTGCAAATAGGAGTGGCTGGATAAATTCTGATATATTTGTGTCAGTATTGAAACATATCCAAAAGCACACACTGGCCTCTAAAGATCACCCGATTCTATTATTATGTGATAATCATGAAAGCCACATCAGCTTACAAGCTATAACGTATGCTCGAGATAATGGAATAACTGTTGTGTCTTTTCCCCCACACACAAGCCATCGCTTGCAACCGTTAGATGTTGCAGTTTTTGGGCCGTTTAAATCGAAGTTGAAAATAGCATTCAATAATTGGCATATGGTGAATCCAGGAAAAACCGTCAGCATTTATAATATTCCCAAACTGGTTAAAATTGCATATTTTGAATCTTTCACAGCGAAGAATATAACAAGTGGATTTGCTACGCCAGGCATATGGCCGTTCAATGAAATGGCCTTTAGCGATGAAGATTTTGCTCCCATTGACGTATATGCTTCTAATATTTCTGAAAATATTCCACCAAACCAGGAAGCAAGTTCCGCTGTACTAGAACCGCTACCTTCTATTTGTGCTCAATCGAAAGATATCAATGAAAGGGAGCTTCCTCGATCTACCAATGATAATCGTGATCTCTCACTTACTTCCTTGCTTAAAAATCGTCAAGAAACCGAAACTGTCGAACCTTCTACTTCTACAGCAGAGAGGCATCCTGAACTGAACACTTGCAAACCTTCTACTTCAACAGCTGGGACTCAACCTGAACCAACTACTAATGTTCCCATAACACCAGAAGCTATAAGACCATATCCTAGAGTTGTAAGAAACAGAAAAAATAATAAAGGAAGGAAACCAGGTAAGTCTCGTATATACACAGATACACCTGAAAAAAATGAGGTAGAAGAAAGATTCCGACAGAAAGTAATGAAAAAAGTAGAGCAGGAACGAAAAGCTAGAGCTAAAAAAATTAAACGTAGTTTGGTGGAACTTAATTCGATTCAAAAGGAAAAGAAAGCTAGAAAAGCAGAAAGTTATGAAGATTCAGAAGAATCTGAAGGATCACAATTAAGTTTGCGGGAAAGCCTTACGTCTCCATTTAATTTCGAAACCGATGAAGATGAAGATGCTGATGATTTCAATATTGACAATATTGAGGTAACACCGGAGAATATCAAAGATAATTGTTTTATTTTGGTTAAATTTGAACAAAAAAATGTTGTTGTCTATTACGTCGGAAAAGTTATCAGTCATTATTCACCAACAGAGCTAAAAGTATCTTATCTTCGAAAGAAACCGGGATCGTTAATGTCATTTGTTTTTCCTGATGTAGAAGACATCCACACTTTGTATATCATTGACGTCGCCATGATCCTGCCTGATCCTGAACCAAGGCCACATTGTACAGCTAGAACATCAAGACTTTTTACTTTTGCTACTGACTTAAAAAATTTTAATGTGCAATGAATTTCAAAGACACAACCAAATGTTTAAACCTTCATATAGTATATAAAGCATAAAAATTGTCAAAGACTTATTACAAAGATCTCATATAGTTTGTAAACGTTAGAATTACAAATAAATGAATTAAGAGTTTATTATTTATAGTTATGTTTTGTTGTTGTTTTGTAAACGTTAGAATTACAAATAAATGAATTAAGAGTTTATTATTTATAGTTATGTTTTGTTGTTGTTTTGTAAACGTTAGAATTACAAATAAATGAATTAAGAGTTTATTATTTATAGTTGTTTTGTTGTTGTTTTGTAAACGTTAGAATTACAAATAAATGAATTAAGAGTTTACTATTTTTAGTTGTTTTCTTTAAAAGGTTTTTAAATGAGTCATTAAGTTGAATATTATTAAGTAATTTGTAAGTTTATTAATTTTTTTGCTGCTATTTTAACAATTAGCAGGTTAAATAAACTTTTTAAATACCCTGTATGAATCTTCCCCATGCTGTACGAACCTACCCCATCTGCTGTACGAAAGTACCCCACAGGTGGGGTGCATTCGTACAAAAATCTAATTTTAGAATATTTGCTATAACTCTGTAAATCTTTGACATAATGGTTTCATACTTTTTTGTTATAAGCTACGATATATATAGAACATATAAATGCATTAACTTCATACAAAGGTGAGTTAATTTTTGAATAAATAATAAAAATTCAAAAAGTGTACGAAGGGTGACCACTTTCCCCTACGAGGAATGTAAAAATTATTCACAAAACATTTCTCCAAGTGACAACCAGAACAGACGTCATTTTGAGAAGTTTCTTAACTTCTTATGATTTCTATTTACATTGAGGGCAGTCTAATGATTGCTAGCACATGGTTCTCCAGATGGAAGAACAGCTTTCGCAGCACCAGCGGAACAAAAATGACATTTGGTAGTATACTGACGTTTCTTTTGATTTGCAAAGAAAATTAATTCATGGGACTATATTTTTGTTGACCCCTTTCTGTCAGTCAATTTTGTGATGGATTGAGGAACTTCTTTAAAACATGTTAAATGGGTGTACTACTTCACTGACGCAAAGGAGTGTTTTTTTTTTTTTGTATGTATAGAGAGTGGAATGTCATAATTAATGGATAATAAATAGTTGGCGCAACAGGTCCGTAGGAACCCTAGTCCTAACTTCTCACAACCATTGGTTTTATGTGAGTTTTACATTTTAGGAACCTATTCAAAGGATCTACAAATTTATACCGTGTCAAGATGTTTTTGCTCTTTCATGACAGTTATCGTTTGTCAGACGTTCGTGAAAATCTCAAGTTGGAATTTCTATAAAATTGCAATGGAGTCTGTCCGTCCAAGGGGAAAATCATGTTTTCAAACAAGGAAGCTTATAGTTTATAGACAAAACATAGAAATACTTTCCGCAAATTTGCTTTAAACGATACAAACGTCACTACTCCGAAAATAAGTGCACAGAATCAAAATAAGGCTAAAAACGTTTTGTCTGAATGACAAATTTTTGTTTATTGTCAGTGGGTCTGTTTAGCACGAACAAGAATAAAAAGGAACAGAGAGGGACTAGTTTCGGCGTGCAATGGATAGAAATTCTGTCGGAAACTGTTCTACTCCTTGTTCCATGAGACTGCTCTGAATATGATTTTCTGCACTTTATTCTGAGGTGAAATGTGTCAAAAATCAGAAGTTTTTCGCTGAAAATTCAGTTCGCTCTTTGAAATCAGTCAAAATTGAGTTTGTTTCTGTTTCAGTGCTCTCTTTAAAATGAGAGAAATAAACCCGGTAAACAAGTGACGATCGAGAAATAATTTTAAGTTGCGTAATCAAACCAATACTGTCTTTTAATTTAAGCAATCACCTTTATCAATGTTTTCGTTTGAAATCTTTATTTGTGTTATTTTTCTCATTGAATGACATTTAGAAAACGTAAGTTGTTTTGGATCCCAACAGCTGAATAGGTACAAAATCTGTTGTCTCATTTAAAGCGAAATTGTGCTGTTCTGTTCTGACAGTTCTTCATTAACTTGTGGTGTTCTGTTCCCGTTTTTCTTCATTTAACAGGCCAGTTATTTGAGTTTAATAAATTAGTAAGAGGTGATTTGTTTCTTTTCACAATATTTGCAACTTTATCAAAGTGTCTTTGAATCAACGAGAAGCTGAAGTATCAATCTGTCAAGTAATGAGGTCTGTTTTAGGGAACTCACCAGAACATTTTGTTGCAAATAAATTTGTCCGTAGGGAGTATCCGCATAAAATAACCCCAAAATGTATGAAATCGAAAACAATGGAACTTGGTGAGAATAGTTCGTCCATCTAAAGCTAAACGAACTGTTCCACAAAAGAAGCTGTCACCAATGACAGATTTCACTGCAAAAAGTAAATCGAACTTAACCAAATACAGAAGAGAAGCAGTTATTCAGAACTGTTTTCTCGCGATATTGTATTATGTACTTTTAAGAGTTTCCCGCTGATATAGCAATATCCAAACTCAGTTTTTATCCACTAGAACAGGCTCTGAAGGCGCTTGTAAAATTAGTTTACAATATGTTAGGTTATGTTAGAGTATAAGGACTCAAAGTCTTATAATGTAGCTTGATTTAAAAATAATAATAAAAACAGTTTAATTTAAACATACTTCACTTCAGCAGCACAGTGTTAAAAGCTGTGATGTGAAACACATAGCTGGGAAATATCAATTGGACGAACAAAAAAAAAAAAAAAAAAACACGCAAAATTTCCTCTTCAACAGCAGCAGATGTTCTCCTTGAATAATAATAATCCTTTATTCAATGGCATATATTCCCTTTGATGATGGTGTTGTATTGCACTTTTCGCTTTTGTCTTCACTCGCACACAAAGCACTGTAAACTGTATCTATAGAGATACTTTATTTTCTTTCTTTCCTTTTTTGTTGATCTCTTTAGATTTTCTATTTTCTAGCAGCACAAACTGCCGCAAATCAATCACACAGACACTGGGGAAGGAATTAATTGAACCATTTAATACAAAAAGAAAAACATATACACACGGATTATTTTGAATTTGAAATGCGCGCTCCGAATTTAATGACGGCGCCGTTTTCATCATCAGCATTCAGCAGTAACGACAATTTGAGCGAAATAGTTCAACCGAGTAGCGATGCGATGCGATGCGATGCATATGTGTAACACACGTGAATTATGATTAATATCGCTCTGCGGGGAGTACTCATGTTTCATGTACGGTTACTCTCCCAGCTACTGTTTGCTTAAAAAAAAAAAAAACAATATCCATCCGCAAGAGGAAGTCATTTAAAATTCAACAAAAAAAAAATAAAAAATTAAGACAGCAAAAAAACAGAAAACAAAAAAAAAAACCTGAAGAAAACAAACAGATTTAGAATGTCTCCAGATGCAAATGCGGACAAATGATAAATGTCTCAAAGGAGAAAAATAAAAAGCAAACACCAGCGAGATACATGACATACAACTTCAACTATACAACCACGACGACGACAGTACAGTTTTATTTGGGTTTCTCCACGAAATTTTCAAATTTTTCACAGTAGATATCTTTGGAGATAAAAAAAGAACCAACAAAAAAATAAATTAATGAAGAAAAAAAAAAAATCCCGACCGTTCACATATCTAATTTTCCGTCTTCTTGAACCCACCACACACAGCTGACTTTCTGCTTTCTTTTGACAGTAAATTGGTTTTGCTACCCAGGTGAGCAAGAAAGATACCTCGCTGAACGATATACCCCGTCTGTCGGCTGTATGTATCTTTCTGCTGTGTATTGGAAGGTATTTTAACCAGTTTGAAAGGAAATAGCAACGACTATACGACGAAACCGATTAAGATACAATAGAAAAACAGCAGAGAAGAAAAAAAAAATAACAAAAACAATGATACTTCAGCTTTTGTAAGGAAACGAAAAAAACGACCGAACTGAGAAAAAAAAAACGGAAAAAAGAAACTCCTTTATGAGGCTCTCGACGAGACGACTTGCAACGCGGAACCTCTGTCTAACTTCTTCTCCGGCAAGCGATCGAAAATAGACTAAAGTCCGACAAACAGTCACAGTGCGATTGGACTGGTGTTGGAGCAATTCGAATATTTTTTTCAATCGTGTTAGATACTCAAACCCAATACAGATGCATCGATTCAAGTGTTGGTATAATGTCAGCTGATGGTAGTGGTGGTTCTGGTTGGTAGTGGTGGTATAAAAATGACAATGAACGTGTCAGCCAGCTCACAAAAAAAAAAAAAAAAAAGTGCAGTGTTGCCGGTGGTAACTCAGGAATCAGGATAGAAACCAAACATTAAACAAATATTCAGAGCATCACTTAGAAAATATTGACAAGTCGACACAATGGCGCTCTCGCTATTAGATAACCTGAATTAAGCGGGACAGACTACATTCTTAATTGGCGTTGTCATCGTGTGCTTTTTTTTTTTTTTTTTTGTAATGTAATTTGAACACCCGATAGCGTCGGCCCCCAAACACTTGCCAATGACAATCAATGAATCATACATGGCCGACATTAGGTCGGAATGGATATCTATCAATTATTTTGTGCAAACAAACTTTGAGCTGATTGCAAGTTAATGACGAAGTTACTGGATCGTTAATATAAATTGTCGGATAGGACACAAATTTAGGATGAAAAACTAACCAAAATAATTATGAAACCTCGATCGTGCTGCCATCTGCATGAGGATCGTTGCTGCTGCAGATTTGAACGAATTTCAATTTTGTAGTTTTGAGATTCGAAATTCGTAGCTAACATTTTCTCTATGACAGATTCTATGATAGTTCTTTCGGGGTTCTTAGCAAAATTCCGAATACGAAGGATTCTGTGATAGACGTGACAATCTCTGTGGAAATATATGTTTCCGGCAACACTAAGGTCTAAATTTTAAGAAGGTATAAAACTGAACAGAACTGAAAAGTGGAAGCATTTAGCCAAAGATCACGCCAACTGGAGAGGCGTATTGGGTGTGGTCCGGGCCCACCCTGGACTGTAGCGCCACCTAACTAAGTGAAAAACTGAACCTGTCATTTGCAAATGAAAGCCATATTAGCAGTGATCATATGGTATCACAAGGGACCCAAACTAATTTGGTGTAAGTTTGTCTTTATAGACAGCCATCTTACCTAAACTAACCTAAAAGCATAAAGGCTGTGGTCGGTTCGTGCCCCGGATGACTTGCAAGTTCATATTCCAAAAGGCGTTTTTCCTCCATTTTAGGTTGATATAACTTACAAAAGAGTTACCTGTCAAACGGAATGTCACATTTTGACATTTATAATCACCACAGTTTGACAAGTTTCCCTGAATCGACTCATGCTACACTCAACTTTACGAAACTATTAACATTTGGTTAGAAAATAAATCGTTCATACGTTCAACTTGAAAACTTACAGCCGTATTAATAAAAAACCCTTAAACTAATCTCAAACTCGTATATTACCTAGCACCTAGTTAAATAAATAACATATTAGTTAAATATTCTTATTAATAAATGGAAATAACTCATATAATAATTAACTAATGTTTTCTCTAAAATAGAAAACTGGGGCGATGGTAACCGAATCCTCCCCTAACATATTAACCAAATACTAACACTATTTAAAAACACTGAAAAACGGTCATTTTTTTCCACAATTTTTTTAAATTTAAATTTAATTTATTTGTCATTTTGACGGGAACGATGTTTTTTAAGAGCAACTGACTCGCTAACAGACCTCCTGCCGTTAGTTAGTTATATGAAAGTTACGAAGCGTTAGTTATCTTATAAAAATGTTTATTAATAGCAATTTGAGCTTAACTAATGTGTTTGTCAATAGTAAGGCCTAACATGTAGTTACGCGACAATTATTAATACGGCTGTTATCTAATAGGGCAACCAGAGGGCACTTATACTCCAGCTGTCAAAATATTCAGTAATTATTTTGAATGCGAGATTATTAAAAAGATATGAATCTTCTTTTCCCACCAAGCTTTTAGGTAAATTTATTTCAAAAGCATAAAAACGCTGAAAGGTTTAGGTCTTATGGTTATAGAATTTCTTCAACTACGAAGATTTCTAAATGTGGTCTTCGTAACAGGTCGACTGGTAATTTGACGACTGTTCTTACCAAAAAGTGTCCAATTCACTCTGTTAAGGGTGGTCTTTATATTTCAAAAGCATTTGATACGAGTCTTTCATAAAGGTCTCGTTCTGTGTTTTGTGGAGGAAAATAATTGAGGAGCTAGAGTATTTTTCCTTACATGGGTAACTTATCTTTGACGACGCGAAAGGATTAAATGTCTGAGGTCTAATATCAATAGCGAAGCAACCTGCGATGACGGCTTTAATCATTTTTGCTGCCATCCCTGTGAATGACTAAACAAACCATAGCGACACCTACTCGCGAGCCGACTAGTATTTATGTCAATTGAATTTCAACGTAAAACGTCAAACGAAAATCACATGTATAAATTTTTGGATAGACATTTTTGATCTTTGTCAGTATTCGGCCATCTTAAATAAAAACTTGAATTTTTTAAAGCTCTAAAAGGAGTTTTTTATACGCTGTTAAATTGGTAACAATCATCGTGCATAAGTGTATGGAAGTCAACTTTCGTGACCGTAAAATATAATCTAAACTGAAAAAGATGCTGTACTCATCGATTGTGGTTCCTGCTCTCACAAATGGTTCCCAACGTTGAACGTTTTTTTGTTGCAAAAACTGAGAGTTTAAATTAAATGCAGTTGAGATGAAAATGTTTCGCATGTCAGCAGAAGTAACGAAGGTTGATCGAAATAAACAAAATTGTAAAGATAGTTGGAAGGCATTCATGTCAAATTATACATGGGAGATTTTAGGTAGCCCAATTTAAAATATAAATGATATCAATTCCTTAACGAGAAGGAAAGAGTCAGACTTGAAGTCTACAAATGCAACAACATCAGCAGTTAATTGGCTTCAGACTTCAGTGATGTAGTTTCTGAAACCGGAAGTCTCTCGGTACTCTTTAAGGTGTAACACGTAAACCGTGAACCCCACAGTCAAACAAGTGTAGGGGAAAGTTATGAACGCTTTCTACAAAATAAACCAGCAGATTTGGAATGACAAAAATTTGGCAAAGCATTCTAAGAAATAGATCGTTTTGCCCCATGTAACTTGGAAAACGAAAGAAATTTTCGTTTGCGCGAAAGTAAACAAAACGTAAGCTACTTTATTTCTTTGTAAAATTTTTGAAAATATTTAATTTTCTAGTGCAGAACATTAAAAAAAAGCCAGGTGTGTTAAAATGTACATTCAGTCGGTGCTGTCAAAACACAAAGTAGCTAGCCCTACAATTAAAATGAAACTGCTTCTTAAAACTGTAGCAAGAGCGAGCAAGTGGAAAACGAACGAATTTACATGCAGCAAGTTTTCGTTTTCACATGATTTATTTGGTTTTTTGATATGCGTGAAAGATCACGGTACACAGGATCTGGAGGAGGAAGTCGAAAACGAAAGAAGTGATATGAAGCAAGTTTTAGTTTTCACATGCTTTATTTCGTTTTTGTTTGATATGGTTTGTTTCACTTTTTACAGAATTCTATCCCTGATTACCCATTCGATTTTACTTCAATTAATCGGAGGTTCAGAATTTTTTCTGTTTCGTATGCAAATTTGACATAATTCGTCTCATGCGTGGACGAGGAAAACGTGACATTTAAGACTTAAGCTACTATTAGACGATATGATGAATCAGCATACGTATGCTGAAAAATGTGCCCCAATCACAACATATCGTCTAATAGCGATGACAGAAATTTCGCTATTAGACGAAATGTTGTGATTGGGACACATATTTCAGCATACGTATGCTGATTCAGCATATCGTCTAATAGTAGCTTTAGTTCTGTGAATGGATGGCACGATTCTTCTCGTGGTCAAACAAATCGTTCGAATCAATTCTTTTTTTTTTAAGTTTCAGAGGGCCAACCAAAAACAAAAACACAGGATCTGGAGCATAAACTTTTACTTTAGACTCGACAAAGATGTCAAAAGTAAAAATTGAACACAACATCTCTTTATAAACGATTATTTTCTGAGACAGACATCAAATTTGTCCCAGGTTTTTATTTCGAGTGCGTTATACTTTCAAATTCTTCTGCAGTTTGAATATTTAAGAAAAATGTTCGTAAAACTTGACATTTGATTTATAGAAAATGTGTTTTCTGGTCGGACAGCTGTCAGTTTTCGCTCCGACAGTCATGAGTTGAGAATATTGTAATTTGCCGAATGTTGTCAGGCCGCCCATTCCCAATTCGCTCCTTATATGAATGGACCTCACGTCAAATATGATACTAAATGAAAAATTGTCGTTGGCACTTTATATTTTTAATAAGAAGCTTGTGTATTGCTTTTAACGTAACATAATTTGTAACATCTCTAAATGCATGACTTCATTTACAAATTGTCTTTAAATGGTAAAATTTTATAAAGAAAAAAAAAAAAGAAAAAAAAAACTGGCAACACTCTCTAACCAGAGAGAAATAATTTCGCTCCCACACTACCTCAGATCTAAAAAGCGACCAGAAAAATAGCAACACCACGACGATATTCACATATGTATAATGCATGTATGAACTATGAAATACGACGAACGACAAACACAAGCAGCAGCACTGTAAACGTCAAGTACGATGTACGAGTACGACTATGACTATCGCCACCAGCCACCACCACCTTTTTATCGCATTTCTTGCTCACCACATCGTTCTCCGGCATATTAATGTCATTACACTTGGAGCTGGAATATTTCTTCAATTAAACACACACATTACATACGCTTTGCAGCAGCACTGCTGTATATATAATTAAACATAACTGCTGCTTGTACTTGTATATAATGAATAGTTTTCCTTGCCCGCCAGTTGCACAGGTGTTGGAGTCAGAGGCAGATATAATATAGTGTATACTAGTTTGCAGCCGAGTCAGTATAGCTTTTATACTCACAAGTCACAATCGAGTATATTAGTAAACAAAAAGCAAGCAAAACGAAAGACGGATTTTATATGCGTAATCTTAAATAACCACAGGGACACATCTCTGATGGATGTGGCACTCTAATGCCCGCCGCCGTATGGATGACATTGCCAAAGCAAAACCCGACAAACATCGTCCATACATTCACATGCATAAATTGGACTTTTGAGGAATCATATAAAATTCGTATTAAAAGAAATGGAGAAAAACCAAAAACCACCGATACCGAGACCGAACCGAGTCGTATATCCGACGCGTGTAAATAGCAGATAAATCTCAGTGTGAAAAGATATCGTGGTGGTGATGACGACTTTTTTGTCCGGCGATATATCACTTGAGTCGTCATTGTGGTTGCAGATTGGACGTCACATTATGTGTGCTGCAACGTGTATGCATTTAGATATAGTTTCACAAATGTCATCTGGATTTGGAGATTAGAGGAAAACGCAAAAGCAATGTATACCGTTTTACATTATGTGACAGCTCGGCTGGATATTTCAGAAGAGTGTCGGGTTGGAAATAGAACTGCACTTCTTTTGACCGAACACAACAAATGGTTTCATAAAAACCAACACGTTAACCCTGACATTTTCGATTAAGCGGAGGCACGAACCTTCGTTTTGGCTAATGCAATGAGGGGTACGGTCGAATGAGTCACACCTATTTGATTTATATTAATTTATTATGTGTATTTAGCCGCTGATCATGATGTATTCACATGAGCCGTGGGCAACCAACCAATAACGAAAACTTCCCTCTTTGACAAAACTCTAACTTCGTATAACTTTTGAATGACTTGTCCAATTGTGAACACTAAATGTTGTTCCATTAAAGGACTATTCACATGAGAGCGAGCGAACGAATTGCTGAAAAGCGAACAAACCACTTTTGATGCATTTATGAGCAGAAAATTGTACATTTTACTATTCCAAGAGGAGGATAGTTAATTATCCCATCAAAATGTATTAAGAAAACATATTAATAAACAGTTTAAATAACGAAATTTCGAATTGCAAACTTTTTGCCGCGAACGAATACACCCTTGGCGCGAATTGTCAAAGTTTATTCACAATCCACATCATTCAATTCGCGTTCCACAAACTAACGAATAAAGCATTCGTTCGAACTTAACCTCAAACTCAAAATGTTATAGAGACAAATAACGGCGACTGTCATTGGATTCGCGGGTTTCTGCGACCAAATTAAATGTATCATGTGAATGGACTGTCAAAACTTGCGAATATTCGTTCGTTCGTAGGTAGTTGGTCGCTCTCATGTGAATGATCCTTAAGCCCTTCGCTATGTCTGATGAGTCCATACGGATCAATTAAGATTCAAATCCACCTACAAAGAGGCAATAAAATTTAATAAATAAATAGTTGGCAGATCTGTAGGCGCAGTGGCTTAGTGGTTAGTGTGTTGGACTACTAAGCGAGGGGTTCAGGTTCGAATCCCGCAAAAGCCCAAATTACAACTCAGGGTTTATTTTCACTGCGCCACCTCTCGCGAACGTCTGACATACATCCGAGAGTATAAGTGTCATGAAAGAGCTTCTCAATTAGCCGTTTGGAATCGGCATAAAATTGTAGATCCCTTCCATTCGTTCCAAAAAAAAATGAAAACTCACACAAAACGAATGGTGAGTTTAGGCTAGGCCTAGGGTCCCTACGGACCTGTTGCGCCAAAAATTATTATTATTATAGATCTGCAAGAACCCTAGGCCTACCTTATCACAACTATTCGTTTTCTGTTAGTTTTTAATTTTTGGTACAAACAGCGTATGAAGAGATATTCCCGAAACGTGGGAATCAGCTACGGTGGTAGACGTTAAAGTTTATTCTGTGTAAAGTGACACAAAATAGAAATAGAAATGTTGGTAGCATTGGGTATTGTGAGACTTTACGTCAGCGCATGTGAAATGTCATTAAGTTGACTATTTTTTGGGCTCACTGTTGGTTTGTTCCTTTACTTTTGTAGTAAGAATGGAAAAGACTGTCAAAATGGCAGCGATCTGGATTATTTTTCTCAGAGAAGGAGAGAGACTCACGAAAAACTTAGGAAACGCTTTTGTAGTACCTAATCGATGAAAAATGACAGATTAAAAATTAAAAAAAAAAGTGGTTCAGAAATGTCTTTAAAATGTGCGATAAACGCGAAGAAACTACTTATTTATTAACAATATTTGTTGATTTGTCTAGCGATGAAAGTAGTTCGGAATTAATCGAACTTCTTCCTGACTAAGCCAAGTATGTGGAACGTGGAAAAGAAAAAGCAACACTGAAAGACGAACAATCTTTATAGCCTTTTCACACTGAGCCGAAAACCGGGTTTTTCGCGATCTTGGTGGCCAATTGACGTCGCCTAAACGTGAAGTTACACGACCAGGAAACTTCTCACGCAATAAAGCCATAATTGGTCGTGTTGTGTGGCTTGTTGCCCCGTCTTGTTGGAACCAGATATCGTCCAAGTCATGATCTTCAATCATCAGTACACATCGCTCTGAATTGATAAATCGATAAATTCGTATCATCGGCGACACTTGCACTTGCAGCAGCAATATTTTATATTTTAGACAGAGCGAGCGTTACGATGATGAACACGCCCTACGAGTCACGCTTCCACTCTCTTCAAATTTCTTCACAATTACACCGATTGCTTGCGTCAGGCAGTCGGTTATGACGATCATAATCATCGCGTAGTGCGCGAAAAGTGACACTTCAAATGACAGTTCAGTTTGGCAGGTGTCAAATGCCAGCGGTACCATTTATTTAGAGCTTATCTTACAGCCTTAGCATTTACGTACAGTTAAAAGCAACAACATTGAGGTAAGTACAATGGGGAAACAATTATTACTTTTCACAAGAAGACTTGGGTGGGAAAAAGGAAATCAAAAACACGGCAACCCTATTTTAAAGGTAGCTGTCAAAATTACATTCAAACTTCGAGGTTAAATGTTTAATTTCCCCATTTTTATTAGGTTGTGAGCGATGCTTGTTAACAATTTATTTAGTTCAGCAATGTGCCTACAATAAGCAAGGCTTTCATTGCAAACAGATGACAATATTTTAGGTATAAAATTAACACCTAGACAGCTGTCACCTGATAATCCTAAATAAAGATGTTAATGGTCACGAATATAATCTGTTCCAATTAATGGGTGTCTAATTTTGTTGTTCTGGTTTATGTTTGATATACACTGCCGCTCATTTGAATAGGTTCAACTTTTTGTTCACCTAACTATTAGCCTTTCTTCATATATATTGCAATGACACATATTTTTTATACATGTAATGAAAGAGCATCATTATGCGCTTAGTTTGACAGAAAAAATGTTGTCTTAAAGCTTACCGTTATTTTCACACGGTGGCTTGACTAAATGCATTCATAAAAACAAACACATTTTTTGGTTCATCTGAATAGGTTCAAAAGCAAAAAATTAAGTTTTCGTGTAGTTGCGTCGGTGAATTGTACTAATTTTTTTTCGGCTAATAAACCTTATCGTGTTCATCTGTTAACGACGAAAATGGGTCGCGGAAAATCTTTAAGCGAGTAAGAAAAGGGCAAAATAAAGGCATTTCGAGAATTTGGCCTAAACCAACGATGCATGGCGAAAAAAATTAACAGAAGTCAAAATGTAGTAAGTGGTTATTTGCGGAATATTGAACAGTACGGAAAAAAAATGAAAGGTGGAAGTTATAGCGCCACATCAAGTGCCGATAGACGTGCAATCATCAGAGCAGCATCCAATTCTCATGATTCCGCGTCAAAAATTAAGACAAAAACAGGTGTAAAATGTAGTTTGGCGACAGTAATACGGGTGATTAAAACTGCTAAAAATTTAAAAAGAAAAAAATTTAAAAAAAAACCACCAATAAATGAATCGAGACAAGAAATTCGTCTCCAATTTCGTAAAAAATACATGTCGTGGAAGTCGTAGTGGCAAAAAGTGATTTTTCAGATGAAAAACAAATTAATTTAAAGGGCCCTGACGGGTATAATTATTATTTTCATGACCTTCGAAAAGATGAACATTATTTAAATTGGCGAATGTACCTACTACTAAGAAAATTGCAAAAAAATTAGAGAGAAATCCATTTCCAATCTATTCATCTTTTCGTAATTTTCTACTCGGCGAATTCCGACTTACTGAAAAATGAAAACCACCAACTAAGTGACAGCTCGAAAGTTTGACAAGTAAAACCCTATTTATTTTCGTCTGCAACGATGTCGGAGGAACATATTATCAGCGCTTCAAACTGGTAAGTTTAATAGGTACTTAGCTTATAAAAAATTAAATTCCAACTTATTTTATAGATGCTGCATTTAAAGAGAACCTTGTCAAATGTCATAATGACATTTCTCAAATTTTGTGTAAGAAAACCGGTAAGGTACTTCTCTTGAAATTGAAAGATTTCTCTCTCGATTTGTGAGATTTGAAATTTTTAACTTTTCTATGCTGAAAGTATACACAAAGTAACGTTTTTTTTAAGCCCGCTGACGTTTATTTTTGAATTTTATTTGTGTTTCTCCCAATGTTTTGGACATATGTCATCCAAAACTTTCGTTCCTGTACTTTTTGGTTATATTTTCTATCTCTGAGAAAGTTTATCCCCACTCCTTGCTATGTAACATTTTACAAAAAAATTGTAAAAAAAAAGGAGCAAAACCTTTCTGTTCCAATGCGCAATGACATAATGAGTCCCGTGCCATCATCGGACCAGTATTATTGCTCCTGTTCATTTCTAAATAATGAAAGTTATTAAATAATTTGCAAAACATTTTAGTTACATCTTCTTTACAGGCATTTTTCTGCAGCGCAGCAACAAAACAGAAACACATGCAGTAGCATGCTGACTGCAAATTGTCTTTTATGAACTCAAGTACATGCTGCCGAACTTTTACAACAATGAACCCGACATTTGCAGGAATGCAAGATTTTGTACATTTATGAACTCGACCGTTCTCTATGAACGATAAAGAAAACTCTTACCAAATTTCCCCGTTTTAATTTTTTCCTTAACACATTTAGACCCGAATAAATTTTTTCTTTCAATTTCAATGATTTTGTAAGCTCTTGATGGTATTCTGCTCTGAAATCAATAAGTCAAGTCAAAATATATTTCAAATTAGTGAACGCAACGCTGGGTCTAAGTAGGTACATACGGAAACACAATTTTGTATTTTTTTAATTTATTTTTATTATTATTTAATTCACTTTTAAAGAAAACTATAAGGATATGAAGAAAAATCAATGTTGGACTATTTTATACTCGCATGAAAAATCGAAAAAAATTTTTTCGTGAAGTGCAACACCAAACGATCTGTACTTTTTCACTGTTTGGCTTCCACAAGCTCGACATCGCAGCCTCTTATTTGAATGCTCCATTACATGATTGCCTGTTCGAAGAAACGTGTTCAGTTTTGAAGGACCTCCACCGCCACACTGGCGCAGAACTATACTTTGAATCGATTGCTGCTACTATTTGACGATGAAACTCCAGCGCATCTAATTTCACCCCAAAGCTTCTTGACTGTGTCCAAGCATTTGCAACAGCAACATCTAACGTCCACATAAATATAGGACAGTACCACTTCTTTCCGCGAGTTGAAATCCTGTAATTCGATACATTGTTGTCTAATTGCTCAACTCCGCCCATGTATCTGTTGTATTGCCTGTTGACGAAAGGTTGCGTAACACAACTTTTTGTTTTTGTCTCTTTGTTGAATCTCTTGCTCTTGGCAGTAATGCTCCTTCCCACGGTTTAAATTTATAAAAAAATTAATTTAGGTGTAAGCCATCCTCATTACCCTTGCGCCAGCTTTGTTCAATTTTGCTTATATTTACCTACTCTTCTTCTACATCGACAGCATTATTCTTTGAACCTACTTCATCCGATTCGGGTCAACACAATCCTCTTCTCCAGAATCTTCCTCTGTTACAAGCACCGTCTGTGGGTGGTAGCAAGAAAATAGATTCAGGGGCTTCATCGTTGCATTCAAGCTTATCCAAAATCTCTGACAGTGTTAAAGGTCTCGTCCTAAAAACTGCTAAATAAGTTCACTTGACGAACAACTCAACACGATTATAACAGCAAACAAAATTTTTTTGTGCAGGATTATTCACGCACAAGAGAGTAACAGAAGAAAACATTGAATGCAAGCAACGATACAGCTTAAAAAAATCATTTTGTGACATGCTGTTCAGTGTGGCGAAAACGCAACTCTGGGTCTAAATGGTTTGAAGCAAAGGGGAAACTTTTGCGAAAATAAAAACAAACCTGACTTCATAGTTACGAGTATTTCGTTTGCGACATTAGAATTCTTCAAAAAATTGTTAAGCTTGGCATCACCAATTAAATATACACAGCAAAGAACTATTGCAATTGACAAATGCACAAGTGGGCCTGCGATATTGGTTCTATCGGCAAGGAAAAGAACCCTATCGGACATACAGGAATCTATCATCGGTAAGCGGTACGTGTATTTCTGTAAAGGTAATTTATTTATTTTATAAATGACAATCTATTTTAATTGATATAAATGCCTTGTCGGTCTTAAATTCAAGTATTGTTTATGAAAATTAAAATTAACCCGGGTCAATATAAAATATGTTTGAATCGTTTAAAAGTGGAATGAAAAATTTCTGTTGGTTTTAAATTTTTAAAGTTCTTTAAATTGTTGTACACTGGGGTACACCACAATGAGACGGCCGATCAAAAACTTTTTCTTTATTTTCCATTACTGTAACCTATTTAGAAGTGTATTTCCATGTTTTTAATTAACAAATGTATTAATTTTCCACAATATTTAAATATTTAATCTCGCTTAGCTCCTTTTACGTTTATTTTTTGCCGATCTGTCAAACTTGTATGTCTAGTAGGGTTCAAATTATAGCCGCTAGGGTGCACCCCCCATTTCTCAATTACATTTATGTATTTTCCTTTTCCAGATAAAACATTCAAACAATCTTAACAATTGAGATGACAAAAGTAAAAAAAATCTCTGGAGCACCAAAAAAAAAACTTGACTTTTACTTTTTAGATAAACACGCCTGTTGTAATAATAATGTCTCATATTATTAAATTTATGTGCAATCCTTTATTTAGCACTGTTTAGCTATTTATTTACAATTTCGATTGGCACTCAAAAATAATACCAAGGCTGTCATTGACAACTTAAGTTCAGAAAAAACAAGCGCCGCATCATACACCAACGACTCTCTCAAAATCGTTGACGTTTTAGCGCCTCTCCGGCACAATTACTCTCTATTTGTTTAACAACCAACAAATGCGCGAGCATCTTATTCAGCCTTGTGTCGGTTTGCTTAAATTTATTTCCCATTAAATTTGTGCATGGAGAATGGGAGAACTTTGGCATTCCGAAAATGTGCTCACTGCCTACGTTCCCACCTGTGTCACTTTATGGCCGTTTCATACCGCCGGCTTTTTGTATAATGCGGTAAGCGATTTTAGCGGATATGACGAGAGAAATGTTCATTTTATGAGTTAAACGAAATTAGCTTGTCACTCGTCAAATTTGACAGACGTCACTACAAATATATTTCAACGTGACGATTGATTTATATTCAAATTCAAATCATGAAAAGATCGGCTGCGCTCCTGTTGCTATTGCGTCATTTGTCTCCAATTCTTTTAAGGAAACACAATTAATAATGCAATTGGTATTTTTCCCCGCACGGATTTCAAAGAAACTGGTCAAAGGCCGTTGAACTTGTGTGCCATGCCAAGGCAAGGCATATATTATTGTGTGCTTACATAAATACATTTTCCCCCCCAACTATACCAGATGATAGTTTTGTTGCTGTAACTGGTTTGGTTCTTTCTATTGGCGCACATGGCGGTGGTAAAAACGGTTAATTGTTGTTAGCCAAGGGTTTTAAGGAATAATTTACAGCGACGACGTACACTAACACACCGCAACAAAGTTATGCGCACGCAATGTGAATGTAAAAATAGTCCTTCTTTGTTCGATTAGGCAATAGAGATTTGCGTGGATAACCTATTTTTGAAATGAAACAGAAAACATACGCCACTCATGACATTTACGATGCAGCGGCCCATAAATCTTTTCCAAAAGAGGAAACGCTCTTTTAGTACATAACATATATATATATTTATTATAGTGTCATTAGCCAGAAAGTTGATTAGCGTTATTCGCCACGCATTCAAGTGACGATCCAGTTGAAACTTAGACTTGCATTGAGCCGTCTACTGATCGAGAACGCTATATACACAACTGTAGATAATGCTTATCGCTTTAATTGAACTTAAAGTGTTTGGTTTGTTTATGTGTAGTGAAACTTGAGAAAACAATTCCCCATCAATTATTTCTTTCCATGGTGTACCCGTATGTACAGGAAAAATAACCTCGTTTGTGTTGACTTTTCTATGGTTGTGTATCGTTGTCAACGACGGAAGACGTACACACAACATGCGAGTATGAGTCAAAATTTCGACAGAAGCCGCAGCTGTCAAGACAACCTGGAAGTAAGCTCGCGCTGCAAAGGTCAGACGACAAATTCTGTTTCAATTTCTGTTTCAGTTTCAGCTTGAGTGAGCACGTGAGTTGGGGAAACGTCCAATCAACTCCTACACACATTTCGATTAGGAAAACCGTTGACTTTTGTGACGTCATTTATGAAATGTGACTGCCAAGCTGTGTGGGCTTGGTTTTCTTCAACGAGGCTATAATTATACGTTATATGCGTATAAAGGCTCCATTAGAGATGGCGTTTTGTAAGTCAGTTTATCGATCAAATGAAATACACTTTTATTTATTGCCTGTTGATGTGTCAGAATGGCGATGTGCGTAACCAACTTCGTTACGTACGAGTATTTAGGGAATGGTATTTTTGAAACTGTAAAAGAGAGCTGGAGATGGGTGGGATGCGTTAAGTTCGACGAATTCCAAAAATGCAAATAGGAAATGTAAAAAGGTTTTTTTTTCTGTCGCTGACAGAAGCAGGAGTGACAGCTCAAATTGCATAGTGGGTGTTTCGACGACGAAAATTGAAGTTAAAATAAATACAATAGCAAAGTAGGAAGATTTTGATGAGACTGAGTGATTTGCTAATTTTGGTGCGAGTAATATTTTGTTACAGATCAACATTTTGAAGATATGGATATAGATGTCCAGTGTACACCCCTCATTTGAAGAAGGTTCCCAGAGAGGCTTATTCGACAACTTAAAAAGTAGCCAACTGATTGACATGGCATTTTGAGTCACTATAAATATTTCACCAGAGTTGCGAAAGACTAAAAAAGAAGTTCAACTCAGTGTGCAAATTGCTGAAATAATCATATGTGATTCGCCAAAACCACGCGGAAGAACAAAATGCAAGCACCCAGAAGAAGCCTACCCAAATACATTAAGGAATATTACGCAACCTTCCGAGGGTTGGAAGAGGTATCCAAAGTTCACCAGAAAGAAAATGCACTGCTTTCGATGTAATGTTTTTAATCTTGAAAAGTTGACCAGTCGCTTATAACGTCCACTTTCCAATCATTTGGTTAGTTTCATTATGTTTTAAACTATTCTACCGTCGGATATAACGTCGTCGTTTATAACGACCAATTTTTGAAAAAAATATCAATCTTATTCAGAAGAACTGGTTCTTGGTCACACAAATAAATCGCCAGTGTACGAAACAAATGATAAAATTATACAAATCTACAAGTACCAGTTAGTAGTCACCTAGATTTGTCTGAACTAAATTTTCGTAATAACTTTTACCAAGCAAGCATCACTGAACATTTTTGCAGAAGCTGCTTTGATAAGGAGGGGACTATTCTTCATTCTCTATGCACCTGACAGCTCTTCCTACTCGAAGAAGACTGCACCCAAGAAAGTACTCCTTTAACAATCTAGGTTCGTCAATAGGCATAGAATTCCAAAGCGTTTAGCTATCAAAGTCAGCTGGATATATTTTTTCAGGGGCAAAATGTTACAATAGGCATCATCAGCTCTTTATTTCAAGCTGCTGCCCGTCTTTACACACGACTATTAAAAGAACTGTTCACTGTTATAAATTGGAGACCTTTTCGACTTCTTTTACTCAACATTTTGAGCAGCCATACTATCAGCACAAGTAGTAGAATTTTTATTAATTAAGCATCCAAATGTAATTTTAGCTATCCTTAACCATTTCTTGGTAGTCACTCTTAATATTTCGAAAATGCAGTCACAAAATATAAATTTGTTGCGCTGTTATGGAAATGACGTTAAAAATTTGAGTTTAGTAAGTCTGACAGCTGAATGACTGATGATATTATCGGACTAGAATGGTCACGTTCACAGTTCTTTTCAGTTGACGTTTATTATGAAAATCAATTCAAGTCAATAATTTCTTGAGTCCATCTATTTGTTGGTGTGTCTGGTTATCTGACAGTTAACAATGACATGAATGTAAAAAAAAAAATGTTCCATTCTAATTCAAAATCAAATGCAGGGTTGCTCGCAATATATTCATCTAGAAAAATGCGTTCCGCTAGTGGTTTGCTGTGTAGTTATTACGCAACGGCATTTAGTGACAGCTCTTCTGAATTACTTCCAACTAAAACAAATGGAATTGTGTTTTTCAGAAAAATGTTTTGTCAAATTCGAATGAACACAAGACGTCTTTTTTTGTGACATTAAAACCTAGCACGTTGTTTTAGAAAAGTTTTCAATAAACGCAAAAAATTTCGCTAAATTTTGACATCTCAAAGTTCAGAGTGAAAGCAAATAAAGCCGTCTATAGTTGTCAACTAATTTTGTTCCTATTTAACCTGGTTATACATATCACGTTCTTAATCCATTTGGTCTGTGATAACTTAAACCTAGTATGCTGTTCCAGGAAAGCTAAAATAATGCGCCTCTCCAATGTTTCTCTCCACCACTTCGCTTAATTTTGACAGTGTAAGTTCCGTAAAAAAAAAAAAAAAAATTGCCACAGCTGATTGATTTGCTCTGTTTAGTACTTTCTAACGAAAATTCTAAGTTCTGAAAGAAATTAGATTAACAACAGCGAATTTCTTTGTGCTGAACTAACCATTCTCCATAGGTACTGTTAATTTGCTTTCGTTTGAAATTTTATTGCGAATACCGATATTTTCTCTATTTTGCATTAATACGCTTAATTAAATTCTGTAGAGTTCTCGTACAGTGGCTAAAAAATTTAGCTTGAACTGCGTGCTGCTTGACTTAACTGCTTTGCTTAATTTTATCCATGGAGACATTTTTGGATGGGGGCTTTATTTAAGCGCGAGCAGCATACCAGGCTTTAGGTATCAAAAATGTATTTTGCAATAATTATTTGCTAGCTTAAATTTAGTGGAGACTTTTTGAACAGAGGAGAAGAAATTTATCTTCAACTGCGTACAGCTTTGCTCAATTTTACATTAAACGTAGCAGAACTTACGTTTAAGAGCTGAGTTCATCACTGAATTTGGAACGATGCTTTACATTTTTTAGGTCTTCATTTCTTTACACGTCGGCACTCATAGCTTATTTTTTTGAATGTCATTGTTTGTTTTTGACAAATTACAATTTAATTTCGAAAACGATATACTAAAATATAATATTTGCTCTGCCATTTTATAATTATTTGTTGGACCAAAATGTTAGCTCGCATGCAAAACTCTCTCCTAGATTTAGCTGAGTTTAATTTAGCGAATAATCCATTTAGCAGAATGGTACGCTGCTCTATCTACTAATAAATCAAATTTTCATTTCAGAACGTACGTCATGTATCTGTCAAAATTAAGACTGCTTATTTAATGGTTCAACAGATTTTCTCAAGGTACATTTTGACAGATCGTTGCGTGTTCTCTGTTGGTTTTGTGTTGCGGAAAAGTACGCAAGAATGAGTTTTTTAGTGAACTGTACAAATAATTACGTCTTCCAATTTCATTTGTGTCCATATTTGTCAATGTCAATGTTTTCTGTGACTGTTATCTCCAGCGGATTCTATGTCAAGATTAAGCTTGGATTTTAGCTAATGTGTGGAGAAAAGTTGGAGAGCAGCTAAATTTTAGTTAAGCTCGAGCAGCGTACTAATCTTTAGTAGCTATTATTATTTTAGGTTAAATCTTCCTCGAGGTGGTCAATTTTTAAAAAAAAAATATCCCAATCATAGTAATTTACACTAGATAAAGCACTACAAACCATTCAACGACACATAATTATGCATCAAACCAAAATGATCGCACTTCCCGAATGCAAAAATAAGCGAAACTAATGTGAGTAAAGCTTTATCTAAATAACAGTGCAGCCACACGTCTGCCAAAAGGTCAATGAAATCTCAAAAACAAAACAAAAAATAACATATATATAGGTACGTACATAAGTACGAAAATGTATAGCTATGTGAAAAATTTTGTAACCACATCTGGTGAAATAAAATTGATCTTGTAAAAACAAAAGAAAAAAAAAAAAAAGAAAACACAAATCTCCGTGCAGCTGGGTTTTGCTTTTTTATTGTATTGTTTTCTAGAGTTTTAAAATAAACTCTCTCGCTCAGTAAGTGTGCGCTTATCGAAAATACTAATTATACGCATAAAATAAAAATGTTTACGTACATCGAATCGGCAATCACGTGAATTTTTATGTGCGATTTGCGAGATGGTTGTTGTTTTATTTACTTATCGGAGAAATGGGATTTATTTTGTATTTTTATGTTGTCCTTTTCTCCATTAACTGATTGCAACATCGTTGGAAATTATTATTGGTTAAAATTGAATTGAACTGAATTTAACTAAAGACCTTCGAGTCATTTACAGCGTTCGCTGGTTTTAAAGTTCGCTACAAATATAGTTTTACCCAATGCAGGTTGATGGCTGAACTATGGCACATGACTCCTCATCTTTTAAAGGGGGTTTTTTACTAGAGGCGCTAGGGCAGTGGTATAACCTATAACCTTGGTGGGTTATCCAGAAAACATAACCAACTTTTATAAACAAATTAAACGAACTTTATTATTAAGTTAAGTGTAAGTTTTACAGCGAATTAATTTTAGGATGGGAGGATACTCGCCATACGATCTAAATAATTCTTCTTTCTGCCGGCACGTCAACTCGGTTTTTACCACTGAACCGCATTGATTTTAAGGAGCGTTTTGAAAGGCTGCGTTCTGTTTGCTATTTTTAGGAAGTGCTCGGAGAGACTGCGTTCAGTGCATATGATGCAAGTGAACTTTTATACGAACGCGAGATATCCACTAAAGCAGTGATGCCAGACTTTTCGAACTGTATTGCCCACGACGATTACCAAAAATCTTCTTTTCGCCCATTCTGATTCTAAAAAAAAACAGCAAAATACACAATTTGTTTTGTTGCTCTGAACGCTAGAAATTTAAAAAAATTCGCCATGTTGGCGCTAGAACTAGTGTTACCAAATCAAAAAACAAACCTCTAAAAAATTAACGTTTTATATTTAGATTTATTGAGTACATGACAGCACAGTAAGAGTACACTACTTATAATTATGTGATAGTTAAACAGTATAATTACATTATTATAACAATTTAAAGTTTAAAGTTCGAAAGTAAATAAGACTTCGGATATAACTTTTGCAGAAATTATTATGTATACTTCCTCAAAGTTATTGCCTCGTAAAAATCGCTCCAAAAATTATTAAAGTTTATTATTTTATATAATCACAATACCGTCAAAATTAATTATGGCATGTCTTGTACAAATTGCGACGGTAATTTTATTGCAAGGTTTCAGAGCAGATAAGTTGTGAAAACAATTTTTGGGAAAAACAGAGTTTGTCATATATGTATTCTTAGATTCACTTTATTACTTCCCGTTGCAAAATCGTAGATTGAAGATTTCGTTATTGAGTCAATTTGTAATCGGATTTTAGATATGCTGAAATACCTATTCGATAAGATAACTGCGTGTGTTACAAATATTCAGGTGGATACCATTGATTGCTGCTTTAAGCACTTGGGCGGCCAAAGTTAAATTATTAAACAATTATGATTTAAGAACATGGTTTACTTTAAAGACGAAATATAGGTGGCTCTTCATCGTCAATATGAACAGCGAGCTAAGGCAGAAGAGGCACAGACGACTGAGACCGACAACTTCGAGGTAAGTGACAGATGACAGTCTAATCTAAAATATGCTCTCATCAAGTTCGTAGAAGCGTTGCTCTAAAATAGCTACAGTGAATTTCTTATTAACAAAAACTGCCACGAAACGTCAAATATATAATGGTGACATTCATCTTAAGCTGACTAGATTCTTTTATGAACTGAAAAGCTAGATTGGTCGTTTACGTCATTAAATGAGTACTTAACCAGGAAATTATTAACTAGTTTTGCCGGATACCCTACAATAAACGTCAACTGAAAAAAAAGAAACTGTTCGAATACGTGATTGATTGGGACTAACAAAAACTCATAACGTCAGCCAGCTGTCAGATTTAGTATCGTAGTATTTATACACCCAAATTGAACCACAAGATGGCTGATTATTTTATACCCAACAAAATTACTTCTGTGATCGCGGATTGAAAGTGAAACCTCTATGAGTGAGTTTATCCACACACTTTGGAGCATTTAAATACCAACATCTGTAAATTATGACAGTTATTAAAGACTACACTCCTGTAGCAGCCCATAGATTATTCCCACTGCAAATGGAGAACATTTTTAAAGCAGGAACAATTTAAAACAAAAATAAAGACGTAAATTTGATATTTACATAGGGGATGTAGTAAAAGAACGAAAAGCCCGACGTACTGTACTATTGTGTTTTTTCTCCGAGCGTTCAACTGTCAAAATTAAGCAAACGCTGAGCAAAGTGGTGGAGAAAAACATTGGGAAGGTGCTTAATGTTGGCTTTCTAAGAACTTAAAGCTTAAAAAAGCTTAAAGCAAAAAAAAATTAATAACATTAAAATGCCTTTTGTGAAGTTTCAAGATCAAGGACAAATGCATGGCACATGTCTGCAAATGTCATCAATTGACCTGATTCAAGCCACATTTTGTTTAACTTATGAAAACAAAAAAAAAAAAAACACTCTTTGCACTGTATGTGTGTGGAGACATACTTCAGCAGAAAATTTCCGTTATTAAGATGCACTCATAATGAAGTCTGTAGAGACACGCGGGACTGTGTGACAGTTCGAAGAAACTGTCGTATTCGTGTGAGCAGTTCCCCGCATTTTTTTTTTTTTGTAAATCGTTAGATTTATTATTAGATTTTTAATTTTGACATCTCATTTGTTCAGATTGGATCAGTCGATGTGAGATGGATCTGTATTACAAATTAGTATACATGATGGTATATAATTTGTGCGCCAAATAACACAATGATGTCCCACCAGCGTATTGAGGTCATCAATGCAGTATTTCTACTACTGATAAGAAATTTAAGAACACAACAAAGACAATTATATTTACCAGCAAATATTCCATTGAACAGAAAACTCTTCCAACATAATTATCGACACCAATCACACATAATTTGTATCCAAATTGTTAAATACACTCACAACAAGCCGCACAAAACTGGATTAAATTAATTAATTTAATTGACAAAGCATTCTGTTTGATCGAGAAAGCACAGCATTCTTGCCACTCCGTTGATTTTATACTAGTTGCCAAAAACAAGCTAATTCAAATGGAATATAATCTCGTAACGTTATTCATACAAACACACTACAAAAATGGTTGTATTTTTTTTTTTGTTATTCTTTGTATTTCGTAGTGTGAGAAGTGTATTTATTTATATTTCCCAACAACAACAAAAAATAAACATTTCAAACAAAATAAATCAACGAATACAATCAACGATTGCAATATATTGCAAATCCAATCTAAAATGCGATGTTGTTACTAAGTCTAGTGGAAATGGGATCGAATTTATTATTGTTGAAATACGCGATTTAAACACGAAATGTATTGTTTCATGTGCTTACAGTAATAATCGAACATGCTCCCATGCTCCATTTTTTTCTGCTGTATCTGATATCTCAGCACTCTACCAACACATTATAGTCTGTGGCGACTTCAATGCAGACCTGATGAAAAACGATTCTCTTTCCTTTCGAATGAAGGATTCTTTCTCATCTGTAGGACTAAACATAGTAAATACAACCTACCCAACACGTTTTGCTCATGGTTACGCACCTAGTCTTTTAGACATATTTATTGTCTCTGATCCGTCGTTAGTTCTTCTCTTTGACCAATTATCGTTTGATTTTGTTTCTGAACACGATCTCCTTTTCTGTACCTATAATATCAACTTGACTAAGTCATCTGTCCCTGAGTATTTCACGTTTAAGGATTTCAATGCCATAGATTTAAATTCGCTCCATATGTTAACATCATTAGCTCCTTGGGGACAATGCCGGTTAAATGCTGACCCAAATTTAAAACTGAATTGTTTTCAATCAATTTTATTTTCGTTGTTCGATCAATGTGTTCCGACCAAAACGGTACGCATACAAAATAAGAGTTGTCCTTGGTTTACGTCTGATGTGTTGACTGCTATAAAGCAGCGTAACAAGCGATACAGCAAATGGAAGCACCGACCTACCGATGTTAACTGGAATGCCTATAAAATGGCACGAAATCTTGCAAACGCGACCCTGTGCATGTCCAAAAAAAATTACTATGCTTCAAAGCTAAACGTCTCCCTACCTGCAAAAAAGCTATGGAGCAACCTACGTAAAATTGGTGTTTCTGATAGAAATAATAGTACTAAATGTTGTCTTGATCCGGACGAATTAAACAATTTTTTTCTTGGGAGCGACGCCCATGCAAATGCCTTTGATTTTAATCAACCTATAAACCAAATTATCAGTGAAAGACTGGTAGATTTCAATGTGGTCACGGAAAATGAAGTTGTGGAGTGTATAGCCGCCATTAAGTCTAACTCCATAGGAGAAGACGGTGTGCCTATACGTTTTATCAAACTCATTTTACCATTAATCATACCCTACCTCACTGATGTTATAAACTGGTGTATTATAACCACCACTTTTCCGGATTCCTGGAAAGTTGCAAGAATCTTACCAATTGCCAAAAACTCTAACCCAACCTCTCCTGCTGATTTCAGACCGATTAGCATCCTTCCTTGTCTATCGAAGGTATTTGAAAAAATTATATCAAAACAGTTAATGCAATTCATTTCGCACAACGAATTGTTTAGTTCTAGACAGTCTGGTTTTAGAGCTAACCACAGCTGTTCCTCAGCTATAGTCAACCTACTTGAAGAAATACGGCAAGACTATGACAAAAACAACATAACGCTCCTGTGTTTATTAGATTTTTCGAAAGCTTTTGATAAGGTGAACCATAAAATTCTGCTATGGAAACTCAAAAATTTATTTGGGCTCAGTGACAGAGCAGTTCAACTGATAAAAAGTTTTCTCTCTGGTAGGTTGCAAAGGGTCATTACATGTGAAAATCATTCCCAATTAAATACGGTCACACAGGGCGTACCACAGGGATCAATATTAGGACCGATCTTATTTTGCATCTTTATAAATGACCTGCCACATGTTTGCAAACATACATCAATTCATTTATATGCAGATGATGTGCAAATTCATGCCGCAAGTTCACTTCATAATATCGATGAACTCACGGCACGTGTCAATGAAGATTTGGAGCAAATTCACAGATGGTCTCTTGAGAATGGATTGCAACTAAACCCAAAAAAGTCGCAAGTGATCCCTATATGTTACAAAAAATACAACTCTCATCTTTTACCGAATGTTTGGCTCAATAACAATAAAATTAGTGTAGTGGACACTGTCACTAGTCTAGGCTTTGTTATTAACCGTAGCCTATCTGGCTATAATCACATAAATATTATTGTTGGACGAATCTATGGGTGTCTTCGCAAATTGTGGCTGTCTGCTAATTTTACACCCATTGAAACTCGACGAAAGCTGATAATAGCCTTAGTACTACCTCTCATAACATATGCTGAGGTTGTCTACAGCGCACTCGACTCTTTATCGCGACGTAAACTGCAAGTTGCTTTCAACGACGCGGCGCGATATGTGTATGGCCTTCGTAGAAGTGACCACATTTCCGTTTACTCTCGGGAACTACTTGGATGTCCTTTGCAAGATTACATCAACGCCAGGAACTGCATATTTCTTCATAAAGTCATATACAACCAACGCCCAACCTATCTGTTTACAAGGCTTAATTTTTCTCGCTCCAATAGAACTATGCATCTTATACCTTTTCGTTACGTTCACCTTAATTCCTCACGTCTATTCTTCGTCCACGCTGTTAGACTATGGAACTCTTTGCCCACGCGGATTAAAACAATCTCAAATCTAACAAGTTTCAAAAGTGCCATTTTTCTCTATTTCTCCTCGACTATCTCTTATACCTAAAACACATCACAATGTTCTATTTCCACTTTTCCTCTCCACCTTCCTCTATTCCATCCTAACCATTCTCTCCTCAACCTATCTGCTTTTTAGATTTTTGTATCATTTAATTAATAGTTTTAAGTCATTTAAATTTGAATTTATATAAAACTACTTCAAAGCTCTAAGTACTATAAAAGATATAATCTTAATGTACACACATATAAGTAAATAAATTGAAATGGCTAAGGTGTGAATACCGGCTTATTACTGCCATCTGTGAATCAATACTATTTGCAGCATCTGAAATAAATAATCGCTACTAACTTCAAGTGGGGATATTGACTTCCAATGGGCTTTGCTTAAGAATGAACAAAGTTACCTAAAGTTCCACAGTAGCGAAAGAAAAGAACATAAATGCGGATTGGGAATAAGACACAAGTGAAGATGGAAAATTTAAGACAGGGTTTAGTGAATTTCAAGCTTAAGATGTTCACTATAATTATTGTGTAATGTGAGGTAGGTAATACAGCGCAGGCATTAAACAAATTGGGACAGATAGGACAAGAGATACCGATGTACGTTGGTTTATAATGTCTGTAACTTGAAACAAGGAGACGAAACAGAGTTTGGTTAAGCTATATATCTCTATATTTCATAGAACAACCGAAAAGAGGCTTAAGGGTAAACTGGATATTATGATTTGGTTTAAGGACTATTAGACATTTCCAAATGACTTCAAGGTATCCATTTGATGACCGTAGCATACGTTGCCGTTTCAGTTCTACGGCAAAAGATCAGGGACGTACATGAGTTCTGAAAAAAAAATCATTTAAATGAACTTAAATTGAACGTCCAACAACAGGAAGGGCAACCTAACCTAATAAACGCATCGATCCGATAGGTATTTTTGAGAAAAGTGCTACAAAGATTTTGCATTCTGTTAAATGCCTTTGCCTTTCGGATCTGTAGACCCGATCATAAAAAAATGTCTATTTGTGAAACCTACCAGGAACGGTTGTTTTATCTGATTGATACGGGTAGTTTATTAAAAATTCGACACGATGAAACCAAATAAAAGTTACGACAGGCGGTGGAACTGAAAAACGGAACAGAAACAATGTTCGAAAAATTACTGCGTAAGTTACAATCAGAAATGAATCTAAAATTTCGATTTCCCGATCTGATCTAAGAAGTTTTCAATACCTTAAAACGACACAAATGACAGACTGGAAGAATTTTCATACCATTGAACAATGGAAAATTATGATGTCAACGGTGTTTTAGGCAAATTTTCCTTAAAACATTTTTTTTTGTAAAATTATAAGAGGCTGCATTTTATTTCGATATGCCCCTCCCCTACCGTATTGGAGCTTCGAGTGAAAAATTCCATTATAAATAATTTTGAATAATTTGTCCGAGCATACATTTTTAAGATAAAAGAAATGAGCGTGCAACGATATTTAAATTCGTCTACATTCTCAACTTAAAAACACTGCAATTTAGCGTGTTACTAAGAGTGGTAAAAGATGAAGCAGATTGAAAATGCCAGTGAAGCAGTATGAATTTTTGGCAATTCGTAGAATGGAAGTAAAACTCAATCTCTGTTTGGCGAACCAGATCCTCAATAAGTTAAGATCCCAGTTGATATCAGAAATTAAGTACAAAGCACTACCTGAACCTTAGGAACATCCAATATCATCTGCGAATGCAGTGAGTGTACCCTTTAAATTCAACACAAAGAGTGAGTTTATGTAAATAAGGAACAAAATAGGTCCCAATACAGAGACTTGCGGCACTCCCAAATTCAAAAACTGAACATCACTCCTAATTTCACAAATAAGCCTGCAATGAACTTTTTTGTCATCAAGGTTGGAGAAAACACTGGAACAGAAATTTAGTAGGTCATCTTCAGTTGACTTTCCCTGCTGAAAACCATACTGCACTGGGCTGAAGAAAACTATGCTTGTTTAAATAATGTAATGATCTTGTTTTAATATATTTTTTCAAAAACTTAGCTAAAGGCGGGAAGAAGTGAATTTGGCCTGTAATTGTTCATATCTTCTGCTGAACCTTTTTTAAAAAGAGGCACTACGTCCGCACATTTGAGAGCACTAGGAAAAATTCCAGAAAAAAATGCTTCGGTTAAAAATAATTGCTAGTACATCTACCAAGAAAAATCCTAAATTTTTTGATGATACCGTCATAACCGCTAGCATTAGAATTTTTCAGTGACCCAATGACTTTTACAAGCTCAAAAGCATTTAAAGGCTCATAGGCTCGAAGGCAAAGCTATTTATTTGCAAACGCTCATTACAATACGAAGAACAACTTAGCTGGCCTGTTTGTCAGGATTATTTGTTATCTATTGAAGAAAAGTAACATTTACGTAGTTAACAAGAATTGTTGTAGGCTTTGGAGTAAAGGAGGATTTTTTTAAAAAATATTATTCACAACTCGCCATTCACTCTTTAAATTATCTTTAGCAAAAATTAATTCTTATATTAATTAGCACGGCACTTTTCTTTTTTAAGTCAATAACATGTTTTCCTATATCGATTAATCAATCTTAAGTTGTTTGGGTTCTTTAAGCACTTGTTTCTTAACTTATTTTTTGATTGAACTTTCTTAACAATGATACTTGTAATCCAAGGTTTAAGTCTTTTGTACGATTTCTTTAGAGCCACAATGGAAGTAGGTACATTCATCAATGTGTTTACTAAGGCCCATTTTATTCACTCGAAGTTGAACACAACTTCGGGATTTTTATATGGAAAACTTCCCAAGTTGTGTTCAACTTCGAGTGAATAAAATGGGCCTAGGTAAGAGTGTTTTTTTTCCAGATACCTACTGAAAAAGGTTCCAGAAGAATAAGAAGACGGAAAATCTTAAGCAATAATGCGTAAGTTAGGTTCGATTAGGCAGCATTCTCTCTAGAGGGACAACCCTAGACGAAATCGATAGGTCCTTTGTGAAATTATATGAGTAAGGGATAGGGAAAAAGGCAAGGAGTTTCTAGACCGGTGATAATAGTGAGGCCCTCGTTGCTGCCTCTATGCTTGGTGACGATTGGCTGAACGAAGCAGTACTTCCCTCGCGAACAATACACCGACATCTCGTCAGAGGAACGGTGTTACGAAAATTTCTATAAAATGCCAGCACCTGGTTTTTTGTCCCAAATAATTACAGTACATACAGTGGGCGTCCTTTATAACGAAACTCCGATAAAGCGAATCTGCGATATGACGAACGCTTCTTATACCATGTTCCCACCATCTCATAAATTACGTGATTTACCATACATTTTCGTGATTACTAATTACGTGATTTAGACGTGTTTAATTTTTAATTACGTATCTGTCATCGCAAATCCCCACAAAATAAAATCGAACATACCTGAAGCGCTTTCAATTCAATTCAATGTTATTCAACAAACAAAAAAAAACAACACAAATGTCAAAAATATTATCCCAAATTCAATTTTCTTCGTGTTTCGGTGTATTTTGGTATTTTTATTAAGTACAACAATCATAAATTGCTTTATTTTTGGTAGAGGTGTGATAACAAAAGCAAAACAACGAAAAAAAAAAAACTACCCTCTCCGAAGTGGACGAATTCTTTCTGCTGGATGTCAAACTTAATCACGTAAAATTCGGTGGAGACGCCTTTCGTGATTTATAAATCACATGAGCTAAATCACGTTGGTGGGAACATGGTATTAGATATACAGTAAAACCCGGATAAGTGCCTCTCGCTTAAGTGGCTAACCCGCATAAGTACCTCTTTTTTTTTGAGAACCAAAATTCTGAGGATTTTTTCTTAAAAAACTCATTTCATTAGTACATTTTGCCGGACTACCTTTCCCGCTTAATTGCCTTTTAATTTGTATACTTTTATTGAACTTTACCTGAAAAAACAACAACTTTTTAGTACACATTTTTAAAGTCGGCTGAAAAAATACGAAAGCTTTTTTTTTCCTTTAGCGCTTTTTTGTGTTTCATGCATTAAATTTTAGTTAATGTAGTATAAAAAAATCTACCGATAACGCGTTCGATATAGGTTCGATCATTCGTTATACTGGCCGTCCACTGTATTCGATCAAAATGTGATAAAGAAATGCAGCTACGAAATCAAAGGTGCTGCCCTAAAAGTTTCAATGTTGTCAGCTAAGTGTACTACAATTATTGAACAACACAATTGACATCTTAAGGTTTTTTCCCCACTGCCTCCCTTGTGATTTGTGAACGTTTGACGATCTTCAGTTTAAATAACCCCACATGCTAAATAATAAAAATAAGTTTTATTGTGTTTTTCGCCAATGTTCTCTGTAATGCGTTAACTGATTTTGATTCTGGAAATTTCCCACGAAAGGTGTCGTTAATACCATGGTTTGTAAAATAAATATGTACTGTAATTGTAGGTGTATTGGTTCATGAGTTATAGGGGCGTGGCACCTCCCATACAAGCCACTAAATCGATTGAGTTCAAATTTACACACAATGCAAGGTATTTTCCCAGGAGTATTTCTGTGAAGATTTGTCAAAATTAGACAATGGGGCGTGGCACCTCCCATACAAAAAATACATTCAAAAGTTGTGTAACACAGAGCATTCATTCACGCGCAACAAAGCATTACAATTAAAATATTTCTTATTTAAATGAATTTGAAATTGTTTTTTTTTTAATTGTTTTATTTACCGGTATGTGCTTAGGTTCTTATCTAGGTATGTTTTTTTTTTGTTGAAGCCGACCAAATACTTTAAAAGAAGAACAATATTCTCAAATTGTCTTTTTATATTAAGTCAATCAAATATTTTATTGCGTGTCAATTTGTTGGAAAATGATGTTCATTAGGAACAAACACTTGCAGATGCAGCAGCTGTCGCTCATCCTTATAAAATTGGAACCTTATTTGCGATTATTTTATCTACCTGTTTTCCATCGAATCCATTTGAATTGTGGACAAAATTTCAAGGCTATGTATCGGAAGATATTCTGATCCGAATGCGTCAGGTTAATCGTTATCCTGTAATGGAATTCACGCCGCAAATTTACAATGAAGCATTGATTTGTATTGAAGATTTCTGCGTTTGTCGATTGCTAATAATGCTTGCACATTGGGAATGCAATCACCTAATCGTGCAATGTATGAAAGTTTTGATCTAGAATTGCAACGTGAACTACAAATATTATCGCAACGAATTGAATGCGTTTGTTCAAGCAAATCTTTCGACAGTGAATGCGGAGCAAAAAAGGCGTACGATACTATTATGCAAGCTGTCAAATCCACGATTCCGCTGGATTTTATTTTCTGGAGCCACCGGAAAAACGTTTTTAATTTCATTGTTTGGCAACGATACCTACGTTCCCAGAATAAAATTGCATTGGCATTGGCATCTTCTGGCATTGCAGACACTTTGTTAGATGGTGGTTAGACAGCACATTCTGCTTTAAAATTGCCATTGAATTACCAAGTTAATGAAACTCCAACATGTGATATTTTAAGAACACCTGGAACGGCAAAATTATTGAAACGTTGTGAATTGTTAAGCGGTATCATTATCTGGGATGAATGCACTATGGCAAATAAGAAATCTGTTGAAGCTTTGGAAAGAACAATGAAAGGTGTTCGAGATAATTCAGAGTTATTTGGTGGTGGATTGATTTTATTGTCAGGCGATTTCAGACAAACATTGCCCGTCATTCCTAGATCGACAGCTGCTGATGAAATTAACGCTTGCTTAGTCATCATATTTATGGAGATTTGCTAGTCATTCAAAACTTACTATTAACGTTCGTGTTCAGGTGTAAAATAATCATCTGCTGAAAAATTCTCTAAGCAATTGCTGAAAATTGGAAATGGCGCGATGGCAGTTGATGAAACTGGATTGATAACATTAAGCACGTTCAAGTACCTAGTTTAGTAAGTCTGACATCTGTCTGACTAGATCTTTCTAGGGCACGGGCAAAAATCCTCATTCTTCAGTCCTTCACGTGGGCGCCCGCCTGAAAATGGCTAACCTGTAAAATGGTTAGTGCCAGCCAAGGATTTACGCTAACGTCTCAATCGTTTGTCGTGATCCATTAGTCTGAGGTAGGAGTAAACCTTTAAATCCAACCTAATTCCAGTGGTGGTGTGAGCAGATAGCAAACCGTACCCAAGGATGAAAGGCTGGGGGTAAAACCAGTCGCGTACGAGCTCCCTCCGACGCGCAGGCAAGGTCGGTTGTAACATTGTGCCCCATCTCGGTAAGTCGGCTCTGCCGGGATTGGACTTCCTTTCCGGACATACTCGTGGGACCAAAATTTAAAATATGAATAAAAACACAAACATAAAAGATATTAAAAAAACAAAAAAGGAAGAATCCCTCTTAGGGACCTCTTCTGAGGAGGATCTGCTGGCTTCTAGCCAGGAGACAGTAGTTTCCCCCTCAAGCCGTAGGAGCACCAGTCATAGTACTCCTTCCGGCAGTCAACCATCTACGTCATCCAAATCTTTGACTACAGTAGGGGCTGAGGATACCAGCCATAGTATCCAAAAGCCTCTCAACATAACTGGCAAGGCCACTGGGAGCACCAGCCATAGTGCACCCAAATCCAAGAAGTCCTCCGGCTGTCTCTTGAAGTCAAGGTATAACAGGGCTGTCTTTATTCTTGCAAAGATTGCAAAGAATGAGGAGACTGGTATGACTCATGAGAGGGACAAGGTAGACAAGGAAAAATATCAAAAGGTGGTAGACGAGTACGTCAACCACCAAAACCAACCGAAGCAACCACAACTGAAGAAAGAGAGCGTGAAGAGAATCAGGTCCCAAGACGAGACCTCTCACGCCTCCAAAAAGTCGAAGATTGCTCCGAGACTCACCGATCTTCAGCGCCCATCCACTTCAAAGGCAACTAGAACCTTCACTGAGGTAGTGAGGGATCACCTTCAAGTTGCTGTTATAGACGAGCTGTCTAAAAGTGGCAATTCCATCATGACACACTGGAGTAGAATTGAAGCCAAACTATCTGAGATGGTTGTGGAACATGTTCTCTCTGGTGTTGATAGCAGACAACCTGGGTTTGACTGCGCGGAAATTGTTCGGGGGTACCGGGTGATTAAGTGCGTAGACCAGTACTCTAAGGATTTCCTTGGGTCATGCATCGCCAAGATTGGCGAAGCTTGGGATGGCTTAAAGCTTAAGCTCATTCCAGCCAGGGAGATCCCCACGAGACCCAGGGCGCGCATTTGGTTGCCCGTTATGAAGATAGACTCTGAGAGTCTTCTGAAGTGCCTCAGGATGCAAAACCCGCATATACCCATGGACGACTGGGCTGTCATTAAGGCAGAAGCTCCCCAGAAAAACAGCTTATCCTACCTGCTGCTTATCAACGAAGAGTGCCTAGGGGCACTTGAAGCGGCCGATTTTAAGCTACGGTTTGGCATAAGGCTCGCCAAACTAAAGGTTTTCCGTTCGACAGGACCTGAAGACGACACGGACGACGTCGTCGCTGCCAACAAATTGTTGGAGGACCTGGCGATCGCCAACAACTCCCAATAGCCATTATGCTGAAAGTCATCCAAACGAATCTCCAGCACTCGAAATGTGCATCGGAGAATCTTTTGGTCTTCCTCAGGGAGGAAGACATTGACATCGGCATAATACAGGAGCCCTGGGTCAAGAAGTCGACCATCCTGGGTCTCTCAGACAACACCTACAACCTTTATTACAAAAGAGACGTCGGTAAGCCTAGAACATGCATTTTAGCAAAAAAATACATTAACGCTTTCCTTTGTCCCAATTTTAGTTCGGGTGACTTAACCGTTGTTAAGGTAGAACTCACCCAGGGTCATACAACCTTTTTATCATCCGCCTATATGGCACATGACAGGCCATCCCCGCCAGAGGAAGTACAGCAGCTCACTGCAGCGATACAGGCGAGGCAAGGTAACCTGCTTATTGGCTGTGATGCTAACGCTAGACATCATCTCTGGGGCAGCAAGGAAATCAATGAACGAGGTGAGTCTTTATTTGATTTCCTTTTAACTTCTGATCTATGTGTATGTAACGTGGGTAACACCCCTACCTTTAAATTTCCAAGTACGGAAAATTATAACGGTTGGGAAGAGGTGTTAGACATTACTCTCAAAACAAACAGCGACAACTTTAGGGTTGAGAATTGGAGAGTCTCCAACTTAAAGTCCTTCTCGGACCACGAGTGGATACTCTTCAATCTTTGTATCAAGGTAGATACTCCAGTCCTATATAGAAACCCAAAGAGAATTGACTGGAAGAAATTTGGTCAGGTCTTAAAATCTAAACTCCCCAGTATCCCACACCTAGAAATTAACTCAGGTGAGGAACTGGACACAATTTCACTCGCTCTAGAAAGGGCGATGAATACAGCCTTTAAGGTATCGTGTCCCGTTAAACACAGCAAAAAAAACCTTACCGCCGTGGTGGAATGAAGACCTATCCATTCTGAGAAGGATGACTAGGGACATTTTCAATATCTGCTACAGGCATAAGTTCTGGCAACCTTATAAAGACTGCCTAAAATTCTACAAAAAGTCCATTAGATCAGCTAAGATGCAAGCATGGTCAGAATACTGTCAATCTATCGATACTCTTAAGGAATCTGCAAGGCTCAGTAAGATTCTATCCAAAGAACGCTCTAGTCCATCTTTCATTAAGAAAACGGACGGAACCTGGACAGAATCAACCGACGAATCCTTAGAGCTTCTACTCAGCACCCACTTTCCTGGTTGTAAAGACCACTGCGTTACCCCATCTTATTCGCTGGGGAATTTTCCCTCACACCGGGAAGAAATAGAGCGCATTATAACCAAGGAAAAAATCTCATGGGCCATTCAAAGTTTTGCTCCGTATAAATCACCTGGGCAGGACGGCATTCTCCCCATCATGCTGCAAAAGCATGAGGGGATAGTGCTGCCCCTTCTCGTGAAAATGTACAGAAGCAGTATCCTACTAAATCATGTACCTCAGTCATGGAGACATGTCCGTGTAGTTTTCATACCGAAAGTCGGCAAAAGAGGTCACGAATCCGCGAAGGACTTCCGACCTATCAGCTTAACCTCCTTCATTCTTAAAACTTTAGAGCGTATACTCGACCTTCACATAAGAACAAGCCTTGAAAGGTCCCCCTTATGTAACTCACAACACGCATACCTCAAGGGCAGGTCGACTGAGACAGCTCTTCATGAAGTAGTGCGTACAGTTGAGTGGTCACTCTCCCATCACCAATTTACCTTAGCTACCTTCTTAGATATAGAGGGCGCTTTTAACAACGTCCACACTGAATCGATCCAGGAATCTCTCTTAGAACTAGGTGTAGAGGATTACGTCACTTCGTGGATCATTTCCATGCTCAAAACAAGGATCATTCAAGCTAAACTTGGTAACACCCATCTAACCAAATCAGTAAGCAGAGGAACACCTCAAGGTGGGGTGATCTCGCCTCTCTTATGGATTATGGTACTTAACAAAATCCTTTCAAAACTCGACAGGGAAGGTATAAAAGTCGTTGCGTATGCGGATGACGTGGTCGTTTTAGTGTCAGGAATGTTTCCGACCGTGATAAGTGAAATCATGGAAAGGGCCCTGGGTAAGATTAGCGGTTGGGCTACAAGTTGTGGTCTTAGCGTTAACCCAAGTAAAACTGAACTGATGCTTTTCACCACCAAAACCAAAATACCAACCTTCTCACTTCCCCGCTTAAACAACCAAATCCTTCCTTTATCCACCAGCGCTAAATACCTTGGGGTCATGCTTGACCCCAAACTCAACTGGAAGTACAATATCGAACATCGAGTGCGGAAGGCAAGCATAGCTTTCTACACTTGCAGTAAAACCTTCGGCAAGAAGTGGGGGCTTCAACCAAAGATGGTTCGTTGGATGTACACAGCGGTAGTACGTCCCATCCTCACCTACGGATCACTAGTATGGTGGCCCGCTTTAAGCAAAGCCTATAACGTCCTTAAATTAAGTAGAGTCCAAAGAACAGCTGGAATTGGAATCACTGGAGCCCTGCGATCAAGTCCGACCGCTGCCCTCAATGTCATTCTTAATTTCCTGCCTGTGGATCTGCATATAAAAAACATTGCTGCGTGTAGCGCTGTTAGATTGAAGGAATCTAAGTGTTGGTCCGAAAGGCCTTATGGCCATACCAGCATCCTTCTTTCCCTTCCTGACGGCTTAGGCCGTATGTCTACAGACTACATAGTACCCAAATACGACTTCCATAAAAACTTCTCTGTTAGAGTCCCCTCTAGATCAGAATGGGAGGAGAATGCGGTCGTTAATGAATTCGACATACCTATCTTCACAGATGGTTCCAAGATGGAATGTGGAGTAGGAGCAGGCATTTTCTCAACAGAATTAAACATCGCCAAAAGTCTTCGCCTACCCAACGTGGCCAGTGTATTTCAAGCAGAAGTACTCGCAATTAAGGAGGCGCGTAGACTGCTCCACAATAGTGCGACTCCCAAAAGAAAAATAGGCATCTTCGTCGACAGTCAGGCCGCGATTAAGGCTGTCGGTTCAACTAAGTCGACGTCCAAACTTGTTGTGGAATGTAGGGAGATACTGACCAGGGCTTGTCATCGGTTTGATATCACTCTCGTCTGGGTTCCCGGCCATAGGAACATTGAAGGGAATGAGAAAGCCGATGAACTTGCCAGAATTGGCTCAGCTCTGTGCGTGTCTCACGCGGAGGAAGTCTTCCCTCCGCTGGGATATGTAAAGAGAGAAATCCTCCTGCACTTCACCTCATGTGCTGAGACTAGTTGGATGAACCTGACGAACTGTGTCATTTCCAGGAAGATCTGGCCAACCTACGATAATGCCCGAACAAACAACCTATTATCCAGATCGCGTGTAGATGTTGCCAGACTAACGGCAATTAGTACGGGTCATTGGCCTTTAGGAACCCACGCAGCCAAGCTTGGCATCCCCCACAATACCCACTGCCGTAGCTGTGATGACACAAGTAAGAGTGAAACAGTGTTCCATTTGTTTTGTGAGTGTCCGGCCCTAGCCAAAACCAGACGCAGTGCACTGGGTCAACCATTTTTTGATGACCTTTTGGCCATCCAAGGCATCCATTTCCACAGGTTTATCAAATTTCTCAACTCCACAGGCTGGTTTTGAGCTCTTTTAACTTCCTTCACCTCCTTTTCATATCAGGTTCCGTTAGTTGTGGTTTCAAAACGGCGCTCAATGCGCTACTTGTGTTTTTCCCTCGTCGGGAAATACAGCCACCTAAACCAACCAACCAACCAGATCTTTCTCGATTTTTATTGGCCCAAAATGGTCACGTAATTAGTTTTTCCAGTTGACGTTTATGGAGGGGTAGCCGACGAATCTAGTCAATAAATTCCTAACTGAGTACAAGTTGACATTTATTTTGCTGTCATCGTGAGCAAAGAGTAAGCTCTCTCTTGCTCTCTTTCTTTCCTGTCTGTGAATATTTACGGAACTTTTCCAATAAAAAACAATTTGTCAATGAATTTATTAAAATAAATGTAAAAGCAATAATTGTTGCATATTTCTTGTTTGCTTTACTTGTTCTCTATCCACCTTATGCGGCAAAAAATATTCATCCATTCGCATTTCGGTTTTTTTTTTTTATTTTCTTCAAATGAAAAATATTTTTGACAGCAGAATTCATGCAATTACTTTTGGGAGTTGTTCAAAAAATAGGTTAATATCATGCTAGTTAAACCCAAGTTTTCACTAGGACAATAGTGATTTTCTTTTTAAATATTCCTGAACTTTGCATAAATATCCGTTAATTGGTGAGTATTTTCAACTTGGTTTTTTTTTAGCGAAATATCTGTACAACATGAAAATAGAATAGGGAATTCTGTTTTTTAATAAGAGTGAACAGTGTTGATATTACGTAGGAACACTAAAAATGCTAATTATATTCATATCAAAAAAAAAGTGGTAATGCTCGTAACGTAAATTCGAAAAAACGAGTACATAATGATTAAACTCCTAACAAAAAGAAAATGTATTGAATTAGTTTAATTCTGCGACTTGATCCGATTTCAGATTTTGCGTATCCAATCGAACGTATGAATCCAAATTGTTTTGTTTTTTATTGTTCGCATTTTCTATTTCGTTTTGTATAGATAGATAGTCCTCTTTAAATTATTAATTAACAACAATAAGTGAATTTATTGCGTGCTAAAAATCCACCTTTACTTTGCTTTGCTCAGATCGAAGTAAAAAAAAACAGGAATTAATTTACATAAATAAAGGGCGATCTGTATAGATTTTTTTTATTATGGGATTTACCAGAAAATCGAAAAATATCGAATTTAACAAATGCATACTTGCATACGTTATTGTTTAAGTATGCATTTTATATACCATTTACAGATTAAAAATTATGCTAAAACAAAAATATATTTTTCTCCACAGCATGAAAAAAACGATTTCCCCAAACTGTGTCTAAGTAACTATTTTGTTTAAAAATGACTTCGAAATAAAGGTACCTATTGTGACTGTCAGTCAACTGTCAATATTGTTGATCCATTGTGATTTTTTGTTTAATAATCTATTGTGAATAGAAAAAATCGGTATTGCGAACAACAATTTTCATCGATTTTTTGTCAGCTGTCAATTTTCCTTTCAATCGTAAATTTGCAGTTGATGAGTTCGTGTTGATTACAAAAATAACTAAAGTAATGTGAGTTTCGAGTTAAATAAGTGATAAAATTTGTAATTTCTTTATTTCCAAAGGTCTCAAAAAGTAGTAAGCAACAAAAGACAGTTGTGCAGATTGGTCCAGTTGATGGAAGAGAACGTTGAACTCGCCAAAGGATTTTGCTCTAAAGCTGTAGCTAATGCAAAGTGGAGAATAATTTAAACGATAGCAGGAACATCAAACTCTTCATCTTCGTCAATAAAAAGTTCAGTTGAAGTCATTTTGATTTTAATTATTTTCTTTTACCTGACCTTTTTTTTGTCAACACAATGATTTCCTTTTATGTTTCTCATTTATACATTCCCAATCACAATAATAGAAATATTTTGAAGGTATTCACAATAGCACAATATTTTATCAATTCATTTTCACAATACCGAATTTTAATTCAATTGATAAATTCTATCAAAAGTCAATCGGTTGATACTTGATCTTCGCAATAAGGGTGAAAAGCTTGAAGTTACAAAATCTCTTAAGTGAAAAAACCGTTTAAGTTAATTTTATCATGAGATGGATTTCTGCTAGATAAACGAATTTTTTGTCATTGTGACGAAATTGTATCAGCAATTCCATTCTACAATAATTTAATAATTTATGAAAACTTTCAAACTGAACTACGATGTGAACGCCGGCCGTGTAAATAATGGGCACCAAAATTGCCGAACACAGTCCTCCCACTTAAATCCTACGTCAAAGAGTGACGTTCCCGACCAATCTAAAGATAGTTAGTTTTTGCGTTCAGGTTATATCTTATCCAGACAAATCTAGTCGACTTAAGATAACTGGATTCTTGAATGCGGCCATTGCGAAAAATAATTTTTGCCGTTTTGTACTGTCAAAAGAGGAATTGATTGAAAGTGTTTTCCCTAAGCTAAGCACAACAGTATTGATTGGATTGGAGGCTAACCCCTGGCGACAAGTTTCCGCATCGGTAGGTTGCTATAGATTTTGACAGCTGGTATGTTTTTCTATGAAAAATCAAGAAGTTATTGTGAGAAATTTTATAACAGAATAATAATATTGAGTGCGATAAGTGTTGATATCAAAGTGAATACTAAGTTTTTATTTTTATAGAAAATTCAGAAAAAAAATCGGAGCTCAGCATTGTGGCGTTCCTCAATGCAATTCATATGGCAAAGAGGGAATTACATTGTACCATCCTCCAAAAGAAGTTCGGAACTCTAAACTTCTTTTGGTTAAATGGGGTATTGTGCCTCGGATAGGGAAAACAATTTTCCCGAATGTTGCAGTCTTCACTTAAGAAGTATAGACATTTGATGACCGAATACACGGGATGGTTTTTGGGCAGTTTTCAGTATAGAATCAAATTGTGCCCTCACAAGTCACAAGCTCTTGTGAGGTTGTTTTGTTGTGAGGTTTGTTGTGATTCGACAACTTTTTTCAGAATTCTACGATAACCCTCACAACAAAACTCACAAAAAATTCACCTCAGAATGGTCACTTCCAAATTGGCACAACATTTTCCACAAAAGACCGAGCTCGCACACGAAGTTATTAAAAATACATAAAATAACATTTTTTTTGGCCACAATACGTGAAATATGTTTTAGAACTGAAGGATAAAAAAATTATTAACGACATTTGTCACAAATTAAATTCGATGCCTTCCTCAGTTTTTTATACAACAATATGTATTTTTTCCGAAATGGTTATAAATGTTGCATAAAATGCGATGTTCATGTCATAAAGTGTGTGGAAATATAAAACCCACCATCAAATGCAATAATGATTGCCATTTGTGAGCCGTTATGACTGGTTTTGAAGTTTGTGACCTGCTCAATAGGAGATCACAAATTCGATTGTTTTTATGAGCCTCACAAGTTGTGAGTGTGCTGACAGAATACGAAAACCTCACAAAATCAATTTCACCTCACCTTGTGAGGGTTTTGTGTGACTTGTGAGGTTTTCCAGAATCGGGCTGTAAACCTTCCGAAATCAGCAATTCCTTGGAAGAAACCAGGCATTATACGATTAAGCGGCTACTACCACGTTCAGCTGCTTTTATTAGAAGAAGGTACTAGAAGTTACTACATTTAGTGCCCACTTTTATTTAATGATATACGTTTAATTTATCCTATAGATCTACTCAGGAATATAAATAACACATCAACTTAAAAGTTTGGTGGAGAATCCTATTGATACAGAAGAATCGTCCAACAACTGTACTGAGAGTGTTCCTGTCATAAGGGTGCTAGCTAAACTGCATTATGGGATACTGACCAGCCAACTTAAAATTTTTCTTCGCCACTAAAATAGTCAATTACTTCACGGAGCGATATTGTGAAAACCTTAGAAACTTCTAAGCTGGCTGTAAAAATCATAATTAGCACACTTTATATAAGATAAAAATCAACCAAAATATACCTATAAACAAAAGCAAATTTATTACTTGTTTCCATTACATTCAACACTACTTTCAACCGACTTTTGTGCTAGTTTTACCAGATGAATTGACACACACTATGCAAATTTCGGACAAGTTCTACTTCGACTTGCAAATTAAGTTTGTTTTCAAATAGTTGGTTAACTTTTGAAATGATAATTAATTACATTTCTTACATGTCAACACGCGTATTCCTTATCCAAGTCCCTTGCAAAATAGACGTCAACATTCTATAGGTCTCTACATATTTCCTTTTTTATCCACCAGGTGTCGCAGGAAACTTTTCCAATCGTCAATTGACATGACACGTGTACAAGTTGGTCTGCGATATCTGGTGGCAAGGAAAAGATACCTATCAGACATACAGGAATCTATCATCGGTAAGCGGTACGTGTATTTTTGTAAAGGTAATTTATTTATTTTATAAATGACAAACTATTTTAATTGACATAAATGCCTTGTCGGTCTTAAATTTAAGTATTGTTTATGGAAAATAAAATAACCCCGGGTCCGTAAAATATGTTTGAATCGTTTAAAAGTGGAATGAAAAATTTCTGTTGGTTTCATGTAAACAATTTTGTTTTCTTGATTAGACTTTTTTTAACTGTTTAAAGTTTGTTTAATTGTTGTTAATATTATATGTGCAGCAACCGAGAATTATCTCAGACTTTCTCGAAAACCATACTATGCCAAGTTTGGAAGGTTTCTGCTTGGAAATGCTCCTTTGACCAAACGCGTGCAGTATATTTTATTCACCCCGATTATAGAATCCGATAAATGGTCTGCGGATGGCTTCCGCCAATTTTTTGCATTTTTGGTATTATAGAATCCGCCGTAAAAAAGTGCATGAATGTCGGTAATGCTGTTTGATTTTTTTGGGATTATGAAATACGCAGCCCATCTGAACTCCATATAACTTTTAACGTTTTAAATCCGCACCAAAGTCATTGCGGACGCCAACGTAAACAAAAATGGAAATTCATAATTAATTCATACACATTTAAGTTTTTGAATATATTTTCCATTTTTAAGCAGAAAAAGAACAACAACTCGTGCACAATTTGAGAAGATGGTGGAGGCAATGAAAAGAGAGTCGGATATTGCGAAAAATTTGACCAAAAAATCGCCAGATTTATTGCAGGAATTTCTGTCGCTATTTCCCCAAACAAGTGAGTCGTGACTCGAACCAGGATATTTAGCGTCCATATACCTGATTCTCAGTCAAAAACTGACAGCATCGATAAGAAAGTTCGAAAATGATAGGGAAGTGTTGCGAATCGGCAATGTTGTTCTTCCGGCGGATTTGATAATTATATTAGCCGTGTTTTATTATCAGCCATGATCTATATAGATCATCGATTTACATGCACTTACAACAACAGCATATGATCCTGCTTCTCATCGAGATCATGAACCATGATCTGAAAATTATTTCTACTATTGCTCGCAGCGCTGTTTGGCGCTGTTTGCTTCTTTCTTGAATGTTGGTGTGCCTGTAAAAGATAGCCACACAGTCACGTTGCCAGACTAAAAAATTCAATACTCTTCATAGCACAAAAAATCAATAAGCATTTTTTTACATCCAATAAATTTTAATTCTGTAAAGGTACGACAAGCCCAGCGAAATATTCCATAATTTTTTAAGTAAATGTTTAACAAAAAGTGTTTATGAAATGTGTCGCTGTCGCAATTCGTAAATAATTATTGTTTTTGTTTCACAAGTTTTCCGGCAGAAAGGTGATAGTTGTTTTTTGTTTTTACATAAAGTACAAATCAGGTACAAATGTCCAGAAAATCTCGGAATATCTAATTTAAAATGTAAACTAGCAGGCTGTTTTATAACTGCAACTGTTTTCGCCGAGTTTTTTTTGACAAATAGCTTTAAATTTACGTGAAGTGACGATTTTATTTTAACAATCAAACGTTTTTTGTGTGTGTTCAGGGAGAGAACTATGGTATTATTATGAAAAGTATAATGCTTTGTCTAAGAATTATTCCAATCTAAACGGACCAGATGTGTAAACTGCGGTTTTCATTATATTTCGAACTGATTGTAAACACTTTAAATAAGTTCTTAAAAAACTCTCACCTTCAAAAATGAAAAATGATTAATTTGACTGATATGGCAACACCCCCGACAAGCAACTGAAATGTCGTTGTACAGAATGTTTGCAATATGGCTGGTAGCATGGTCGTCTTTTGAAAGCAACTGTTGCCACAACTCGTCTATGATCCGTATTGTTTTATTTTCGTGATCTGATTCGGATCAGATCACGCTGATAATAAAACACGGCTATTTATCGCGGATGTGAATGGAGTGTGGATCGAGTCAACTCCCCGGGAATAAATTTTTGCGGATTCTGTAATCGACATGATTATCTTTTTTGCAATTGGCTTTAATACCTATATCGCCGTCTTTAAAATGTAAACTACATATTTAAAAGAATTTAGGAAATGATTTTGCCATGCGAAGAACAGTTGACCACCTTTTTTAATCGAGTTTAAAACTTCTTTTGGAATTTTGTACATGGTCATACCATTTTGTCTATATGAGTTGCGCCACAATGAGACGTTCGATCCAAAACTTTTTCTTAATTCCTATTACTATAAACTGTTTGGAAATTTATTTGTTTGTTTTTAAATAACAAATGTATTAATTTTCAACAATATTTAAGTATTTAAAATCGCTTAGCTTCTTTTACGTATATTTTTTCGATGATCTGTCAAACTTGTATGTCTCCATTTCTCAATAAATGTCATGCGTGGTTGAGTGATAGAGCAATTTAGCTGCTAAGAACAAAGATGTCAGTGAATTTAACATTTATACTAATGAAGAAGATGTTGTGAATTATCCGCAACAGAATTTTTGAATTCGTTGGATTTACCAGGACTGCCTCCGCATGACCTCCAATTGAAAGTTGGAGTCACTATTATTATGCTTCGGAACATTAATCAACCCGTTTGTGTAATGGTACAAAACTTTCTGTTAAAAGATTAATAGCTTATGTAATTGAAGCTACTATTTTAAGTGGAAAATTAAAAGCCGAAGAGGAATTCATACCACGCATCCATTTGAATTTAAACGACTTCAGTTTCCTGTTCGCCTTGCGTTTGAGGTTACTATTAATAGGGCGCGAGGGCAAACATTAGGAATTTGTGGAGCGAATTTAGAGTATCCACTATCCAGTTTTCTCAAATGGACAGTTTGTAGCCTGCTCGCGTGTTGGCAAACCATCGGTTTTGTATATTTACACCGAAAATGGAAACACCGAAAATATTGTATACCACAAAGCATTACAATAAAAACTTTTTATAAATGATTTAAATGAATTCGAATTGGATCGTGCTGCATTCAACAACAATTGCCAGTTAGACTACAGCTCTTATAAGGTCGTTACTTTTGGTACAATAAACAAAGTTTGCGAATATTTCAAGCCACTCAAATTCAGCACTGAAGCACCAGGTTTGTGCTGTGCATCTACCACCTGAACCTTTCTGTACATTAGTTTCTGGCACAACAGCTGAGTCAAAGCATTTCCTGAAATATATTCAGTCTTACAATTCGACCAAAGTTTTTTGAAACACGTAAGCAGTGGCTTAGTGGTTAGTGTGTTGGACTACTAAGCGAGGGGTCCAGGTTCGAATCCCTCAAAAACCCAAATTCCAACTCAGGGTTTTTTTCACTGCGCCACCTCTCGCGAACGTCTGACAAACATCCGAGAGTATAACTGTCTTGAAAGAGCTTCTCAATCGGCCGTTTGGAATCGGCATAAAATTGTAGATCCCTTCCATTCGTTCCAAAATTAAAAACTCACACAAAACGAATGGTTGCGAGAAGCCAGGCCCAGGGTCCCTACAGACCTGTTGCGCCAACTATTATTATTATGATTAAGCAAGCAAAGGCAGTTCCAGTTCATTAAAATGTGTTTCAAACAGATGGAATACTTTTACCGACATATGACGAGTGTTTTTATTTACGTCTTCTATTAACCAACGTTCGTGGACCAACATCCTTTGCGAATTTAAAAACAGTAGATGGATTAGAGTGCGAAACTATTTAATTTAGCAAGCAAATAATCGAAACGTCTAGCGAAGCAGACGCGGAACCGCTAGTGCTAAATAAAGCACAAAAATATTCAATTTGTTTCAAAATGTTCCCTGAATTAATAAAAAAAGAAAAAAAACTTACCTTGGCTGTCGATCACGTGTCTCTCTTCGCTGCATTATTATTATTGGCTAGAAATTCTCTACAGATCTTTGGAATTTTGAAGCAACAACCAAAGTAATAAATGCACGAACACACTCGCGGCGGAGCAATATTTTTCGCGTAAATTTTTTTCACTTGGGCTTTTTTTTCGTTATTTATTTGTATTATGCAAAAATCCAAATTGCAATTCTTCTATTTCCGGCTTAGAAAGTGGGTTTCGTTAAAGTTTCCCCCACACCACACACGAATCGAATTCGGATCAAATGTTGCCTGACAAACCGACGCGGCGTTTTTTCCACATATTTTCGATATTTTCTTTTTTTTTTACAAGAATTTGTTGTTGATTAATTTCGTTTTGATTTGGTTGTTCGAATAGTAAGGCTGCTTTGATTGATTGTTGGATACAACATTTAAAAGTTTTCGCACACGCGTATTGTAAGATGGTTGGTACCGAAAACGGGACCAAACAAATAAGAAAAAATGAAGAACAGAAGGGAAACAAATTATGATTTGTATTTGTTTAAATGTTGGGGGGTCGTGTGCGTTTATTGCTTGTCGGTTTCTCAATTATTATAATATAACATTGAGCGGGTGACTTACATTTTGATGTTTTTTTTTTTTTTTATTTGTTTTAAATTATTTATCAATCACTGCACTCGGATTAAATCATTTTGGCATGCGTTACACTGGTGGCGCGCTACACGTGTCGGTGTTTTTTTTTTTTTTAGATCGGGATGAACTCTTTTGTAAAATTGATTGCACACAGAGAATCACTTCGGAGAATTATTTTAATCGGCGTACTTGTTCGGTAGCTCGTCTGTATTTTGTTTCGCTATCTTTGTTGGTAAGATGTCTGCAATGAGAAAGAGTTTTATATCAGTTATGTAGTTGAGGACACTGAGTACGTGTTTGTTTATCGAAAGGACATCCGCAGGTAGCGAATTTGAGATGTTAATAATGTGTTACCAATCTGTTACCAATTAATATGTTGGTTACTGTTTTTAAGCAGCAGGTGGGATTAAGCTTGAGAAGGCAACGTCCTTGCCAACAATCGATTGTGGCGGTCAGTGGGTTGATGAGCCCTATTCTCCGATAGGGACGCAGTGAGCTTACGCTTTCTCGACTTAGGTTATGCACATGAAACATCTCTTCCGACCTGGAGATTCTTGGAAAGGCAGCTAAATACCGAATTGATGTACTTGGTGAGTCCACAACAAAGCAAAAGGGGCCTTGGAACTGTGCCCCCTCCAAGAGCAGGTAGAGTATTAAAGCGGTTATTATTAGAAGGGAATGTTGCGATATAAATGCTAAAATTTTAAAGTCAACGATAGTTCTAGTGGAGCTTTCTTAGAAAAAATTGACGCAAGATGTTGCAGATATAAATTCTTATGATGTACCTACCTAATGACGTTTCGCAATGTGATAAGATGATGGCTCTGATTAAAAGTTGGATTCTGCTGGGTCCATTCTTTGGTGGTTTGTTTATGTTTAAAGGAGGTCCACGAATTCAAGGAAGTGCTCGGGTAATTCGTACTGACAGGCGTCTTTAAGACAGAGCCAAAGAGAGACAGAGCCTTTGATGCATTGACTTATTGAGAAATGGAGGGTGTACCCTAGCGACTATAATTTGAACCCTACTAGACATACAAGTTTGACAGATCAGCGAAAAAATATACGTAAAAGAAGCTAAGCGAGATTAAATATTTAAATATTGTGGCAAATAAATACATTTGTCTATTAAAAACATACAAATAAATTTCTAAACAGTTTACAGTGTTGGAAAATAAAGAAAAAGTGTTGGATCGAGTGTCTCATTGTGGTGTATCCCAGTTACTTAAAAGTAAGTGATCATGAAACGATTGACATATTAATCAGGAGCCAACATATAAAGCAAAATAAAAAGAAAATTAAATACTGCTCGTATAATAAAAACCTTTTCCTGACACGTTTGTCTGAAATACCGTTGTTTGTAAGTTTAAATAGTGAGCACCCTTATAATTTAAATACTTTATGTGATCAATTCGTGTTTAACCTGAAGAATGTGATAGACTCCATGGTAAAAGAAAAATTAGTCCCATATATTAATGCAGAGTGGTTTAATAGTGAACTCAGAGTGGAAAAGCAAACAAAAGTGAATTTATATAGAAGAGCGGTAATCAGCAATGGCACAAATGATTGGCATGAGTACCATCAATATAGAAACCAATACAAAAGAAAACTTCAATTAGCAAAGTCTAATTTTATAAAAAAGACAAATTGACTCTGCAAGTTCTCAAAAAGATATGTGGAAAAAATTAAAGAAATATGTTTTTAAGAAAAGTAATGAAACAATATCCGAGGTTCAATCGGAAGATGGCTCTGTGATAAACGATAGTGCAATTTTATGTAACAAATTCAACAAATTTTTTGTCCAGTCCATAAATGAAATAACAAGATCTGTGATATACTGTGATTCTGATTATACAAATTTACTTGAGGAGTGCAATATAGATTTTAAGTTCAGTACAGTCAATATAGAAACTATTAGATGTGCATTAGAAATGCTTAACAAGAAAAGTGACTTTAATTTTATGAGTGTGAAAATGATTAAAGACTCTCTGGGTGTGCTTGGCCCTGTGATGGAAAGGATTATAAATGTATCTTTAACTGCGGGAATTTTCCCACAATCCTCCAAATGCAAAAACTTTCAGTGACTATCGACCAATAAATATGATGCCCTTGTATGAAAAATTTTTAGAAAAAACCGTTGTTATGCAATTGCAAGCGCATTTAGAGGGCCAATGCTTTCTGGATAACTCCCAATCAGGGTTTCGTGCACATCACTCGTTTGAAACGTGTTTGAACTTTGTAATAAATGATTGGAGGAGGGTAATTGATGCGAAAAATGTGGTGGTTGCTGTTTTCTTAGACCTAAAACGAGCATTTGAAACAGTAGACCACAAAATTTTATTAAAAAAGTTAAAGTGTTACGGTGTCAAATCTGTTGAATACAAATGGTTTAAATCGTATTTATCCGGTCGAACGCAGCGAACTTCTGTAAATGGTATTGTTACATTCAGGCTGGGATTCGTAAAGATAAAACACTATTCCGTTAAACTTTTCTAACAAAATTCACTTTTATTACACTTTTATCGACTATTCTAATATTTCACTTCTTAAGTACCAAAACAATATTACTTAAACAATTCTTCAACGATTCAAGCCAATCACTTAATTTACTCTATTACTTTTCACTTATTTATCTTCACAAACTATTACTATCTCGAACTTTAACCAATCACTGTTATAAATCAACTGTCTCGCCCACTTCTAAAAGTTGTCCTTTTATACCCGCTCCGCCATCTGACGAGAACTTTCTAGCTAATTCTAAGTGGTTCTAGAATAAGGTTTAGTGGTGACAGATTCCAGTCTCCAATTGGAAGTGACACTTGAGTGGAACTTGTTTTGTGACTATAAGGCCTGGTTTCACCAAACTGTGACTAAGGGCTTGATTCACCATTTAGGTTACACGATACCTTCCACGCCACAGTATTATATCGTCAGCAATTCCTGTTAGTGTGGGTGTGCCGCAGGGAACAGTACTGGGTTTGTGGCTATTTCTAATGTTTATAAACAAAGTAGTAAAATCCTCGAAACTCGTCTACTGAGTGTATGAATGAAATAAATTAAGACCTAGACAGTATAAATACATAGCTTAGAATAAATAGACTGGTTCTTAATGTTGCAAAAACTAAATATATGATATTCGGGTGTAGTCCTGTAAGTTCGTCTGTTAATATAAATTTATATATAAACCGTGAACAAATTGAACAAGTAAAGCTAATTAAATATCTTGGCGTTGTATTAGATGAACAACTTAACTTCAACGATCATGTGAATTATATATGTAAAAAAATATCTAAAAAAGTCGGTGTATTGAGAAAAATAAGGGGAAATTTATCCATGAGTACTGCAGTTAATATATGTAATGTTTTAGTTAAACCACATTTTGATTATTGTGCTAGTTTATTGTATAGGTATGTGTCCACAAAGTCACAAAGATAGGCTGCAAATATTGCAAAACAAATGTATGCGAATTATCCTAAAATGTAGTAAATATACACCAATAAGATTTATGTTAAATGCTTTGAAATGGTTAAATATAAACCAACGTCTTTTTATGTTGTGTATGATATTTGTATTTAAAATTAAAAATAATTTGTTTCCCAATTATTTATGTGAAAATGTACATACTAATGAAATGATGGAATACAACCTACGAAACAATGCGGATCTTAGAATAGAGAGATCAAGGACTATGAGAGGTCAAAGGACTATCTTCTACATGGGCTTCAATGGATTCAACAATCTTCCTAGAGAAATTAAAAATATAACAAATATAAATGAATTTAAAAAAAAAAACTTATTACTCATGTTCAATGTATATAATAATTGTAAACTAAATTGTAAATATTGTTCAAAAATTGTAATCTAAATGGCTTTTAAAGCTAAATAAAGTACATTCATTCATTCATTCATTTTGCTCTCAGATTTCAGATTTTTCGTGCCCAATGGAACATAAAACGAGATTTTTCTTTCTTCGCATTTGCGGTAGTGCGTGTTTTAAAAGTCAGCTGTTCTTAAATTGTACTTTAAGCTTATAGAATCGGAGGAGAAAAATGTCAAAAGTCAAAGCTGCAGATATCGTGACCAATAAACCATGGCAGTCCAGATCTTATCCCAAGTTATTCGTTTGCAGAAAAGGAAATATCCACGGGAGAATTTCTTACCTACCCAGTTTTCGAAGCAGCAAATGTATTTTGTGTTTCGCAATTGTTAAAGTTAATCTGGAGGGGAGTGTGCAGATTATATGCAACGACACTTCTTAGGACTACCTGGGATGGCAACATCGATCGAAGATTACATCTCAGGACTCAGGAGTCTATTTTCGACTCAAGTGCTCCCAACACTTGATACAAGTGCGAATTGTAAATTGAATACCCTTGGCGCACATCTGCAAATCTGTCTCAGTAACTTCCGAGCAAACAACTCATCCCTTTCTGCAAGGTTGACACATAACCTTGAGTTTTCTTTAAAACACGTCACATTGTTGCCAAGACGTAAAACATTCTCAGCGCAATAACAAAAGCCAAGTCTGCAACTCAGAGTAGGTACCTAGTTTGTAAAAGTAAACATGTCACTGCAGTAACACACGCCATCTTCGCCAAAGTTACGCATATCCACCGAGGCAAAGTAACTAAATCATCCACCTTTGTTACTAAGCTTTCGATGCACAAACATCTCTACGCATGATGACGTTCTGGTGCCCATGTATCAGTCTGTGTTCAAAAATACAATATACACCTCACTTCTGTGCGTGATGATCCCTATCGATTTTACCAGAACCCTGCACGTCACTCGAAAACATACGATGATGCAAATGCTAATGTTAACCGCCCTTTTCCCATAAAAAAATAAACAACGCTGTTTTAGTTCTAGTCCACTTGAACATCCCTTCGAATTGAGCACATGCCAGACACTAATCATATCACTTGCTCAACGAGTGCACTCTGAAAGTGCTACTAAATCATCTCCACCTTCACCCAAATCGAAATAGCGGCGTCAAGTCCGCCTAATCTTCTGATTAGATTACTCCAGCAGTGGTGCGCGGTGATAGAACTAGCCAAATTTATGTGAACACGACTTCTGCGTGTATATTATAATTGTGTCTCCACCTCAACACAAATCTATAGTTAGACGCCGTAGTCGTTGTTCGTCGTATATTTTCTTTATGGATTCATCAACCTGTCTTTATGGTTATTTTAAAACAAACGAAACAAATTCAAACAGAATGCAAATGGGAATCATGGCGCAACTGCAAACTCATTGTACAAAGTGGTAAGTTTTATGTGCCTGTGTGGTGGTTTTTCCTCTTGACTGTAAGAAAGTGGGTGTGTTGTTCCTTGTTCATGTCTTGAATTTGTAAGTTTTGCTGTTAGTTCGTTTTAGTGAAGGAATTTCCTCCATTCCTGTTGAGTACCTTCACCTTTTTTCTGTGGGTTTTCTTCAAGTGGCAACGGAACCTTTAGGGCCCAAAAAAAAAAAAATCAAATGTTACACTGACAGGTCCCAGCAGAAAACCACCAAGAGCGAGCGAGAGCACTTGCGAATCCAACACGCCAAAAGGAGATAACCATTCACGCACACCTGACATCGATTTTATGCCACTCTATCTCGTCTTGTCCTTCTTTTGCAAACACTCGCACACTTCAACTCTTGCCTTGCCTTGCTTTTGCTTGCCAACGTCGACGAGCACTCGAAAAAAAGGGGGTGGCGGTGGGGTCACACAAATTTTCCCCACTAAATAACGAAAAATTCACGAAATGAAATTAAAAAGACGAAAAATGGAAATAAAATTCGTCATTCATAGGTATTTACCTTTTTTGGGTATATAATGCACAGAAGGCTACATTTTTACATATATCTCGTTTCTCGTCACAAACTTGTCACTTTTCGTATGTACTTCGCACAGACGGGATGGGCAAATATGGAGCAGAGAGGATAATAATTATTCTCACTTAGGCGATAGGAAAAAGACATGCCAAATCGACTGACTGCACGCGATACAACAACAGGCGACCAGTTGGGTGAAAATAATTCCAAATCTAAGAGGTGTTTCACTTTTCTGCACACAAGATAAAACCTTAACAAAATCACAGCACAATATATATATTTTAAAGGAATTTCTATCTACACACGAATCGCATTCGGTTCGGCAACACTTTTTAGGAATTTTCGCCCATTTTTGTCAGGGGATTTCTTGAATAATCGCAATTATTTGTTACCGGTGAACGAAACTACGTCCAAACCAATTGCTCGCCATTATTTTTCTCCTTGGTTTCGACGACGATTTTTTTTCTTCCTTTTCTCAAGGCGAGACACGAATTCATATGTTGTGTGCGCAAAAAGGGGACAAACGAGGTTTTCCTTTTCTGCTAAAACAATCCAAGAAAAAAAAAACCTATTGGGAAATTTGTGTATGTACACAGAGTCAAGTGTCATATATCTGATTTGTTCAGTTACACGATGGTTTTCACTTCAGTCTCGCTTACTCACGTGCTGTCAGTGCGGCAGATACGTAGTTTTTTCGCACTCTTCTACTGAATGAGGCCGGTGGATGGCCGAGAAATGTCATTTCCGCGAAAGAGAACACTGCAACTTTGCGAGTGGATAGTGTGGAACGGTTCTTTCACACCGGATTTGGTACAAAGAAAATTCACTGTGAATCTATATATTTTTCTTTCACATTTCTGTGTAAAATATATATATTTTTTTTTTCAAATAAATCACAATCACCTTGGTATTTCTACACTTGGGGTCTTTTTAGACGCCACCGGGGGTATGATATCCCTAGTTGTGATGAGTTTTATAAATAAAATGAACAAAAAATTAAACAAAACCAACTACTAGAAGAGCGCTGCAGCTGGGCACGACAAAACCGAATTTACCCACGGCGACGGCACGACCAATACCAACGAAAAGTGAGATGGCTGATGAAAACGAGACCGAGACTGAGACCGAGACCTCCGCCTTTTTGCACAAAATTACAGGGTGATAATTGATAAATCGAGGTGACATTTTCGCGGGCTTGTTCGCAAACAATGGCTTATAACGAAATGGTGTATTTTCGTTTTTCTGCCGAGGATTAAAGTTTTTGCTTGAAGCAGCAATGGTCCGAAGCCCATTAGCCATTGGCACTGACAGTCACAAAGCCGATATGAACAATTGTCTCTGCCTTGGGTGGCGATTTTCTAAAGCTGGTCACAAAGTGATCAACATACTTTCTAGTGACTAATGTCGTTTTCGATTTGGCAAAAGATAAATTTTTTTTTTGATCGAGATTGCTTTTCATGTTCGATTTACCACAAAAATCAATCTTTTTTTTGTTCTCAGATCACTTTTGAGAAAACTCAATTTTTCTTCAGATTTTACACATACTTTCACTAACACCAATGTTTATGACACAAGCGTCGGTTACGAATTGTTTATCGTTGGAAGGGTTGCTTTTTTAACTGAATTATTTATTTTACGCATATGGGATCGAGTTTTTATATTAAATTAGGTACTTCGAAATGCAGTACTATAAATGTGTGAAAATCAATTGAAATGGATTTCGAGTGTAAGTGCAAAAAAGTTTTATTTTGCCGCCAACTCAATACATACATGTTAAAAACCCAGCCACATATTTGTATTTTTTGTTATTTTATCTCTCGCTTGGTGTCCTCTGTGAACACACTCAAATTTCCCAAAATTACCTTTCGAATGTGCTTGGCAGCACCCTTTTTTATTGTGTTGAAATAAAATGTAAAAGATTGCCTTTTTGTATTCTTTGATGGACAGCCAAGCGGGAGAGACCAAAGTGAGTTATTTTTCTTGTATTATTAATTTAAACTAATTTTCTTTTTCCTTGTAATAAAGTTTTTTATAGCACTTCGTGCTAAACAATAAGTCGACAATTTTTATTGAACGCCAAGGAGGCATAACGCTGATAAAAATTGGTTTCCGAAGCCAAAACATTCTATAAAAAATTTGTTGCGGCCATTTTGACCTTGGATTATTTGGTGAAGACGGCTGAAGAAGTGTGATTTCACTGTCTGGAAAGTTCTAAAGACTTCGAAGAATCAAAATACTCTCCAACTGATTTGGAGCATCATTAATTGAATAACGAATTATTGTTCTCATCGCGGATGCAACGAGCCACAATGAGTCGACCAAGGAGCAGCACACAAGGTGTAAAGTCAATCGATGGAATAAGCTGTCCCATCTGCAGGAAACCAGATACGATGCAAATGGTTCAATGCGACAGATGCGACGATTGGTTTCATTACCAGTGCGTTAATGTTGCCGATAATATTTCGGAGAAGGAATTTCTTTGTGAGAAATGTGTTGCCAAATTAACATCTGTCGTTATTGAACGTGAACGACAATCATCGGCAACATCCAATGACCTCATTGAAGTACCACAAGACCAGATGAAGGCGGGTGAAAAACAAGGGACGAATGAAGAGGTGAATAAGGCGGTGGGCAAGGTAGGTACACACATTTCATATAGTAGTTCGTCGAAGTCTAGTAAATGCGGCTCGTCTAAAGTACGTCGCAATATAAAATTAGATTTAATGCGTCTTGAAGAAGAGAGAAAGGCAAATATTTTATATGTAGAGCGAAAATATGCAATTATGCGCATGCAAGACAGCTCAGATGACTCTGATTCTGAAACTGAAGTGACAGTTCAGCGGGCACAGCGTGTGAAGCAATGGGCAGAAGGCAAAGGTGGTGCAGTAGGCGACAGCGGGGTTGATTTAGGCAAAGAAGATAGAGTCGAGGTTAGGTTACTGGGGTCATGTCACGTTAACGATGTCAAAGTTGATGAGGATATCGTCTGTGATGGTGCTCAGAATTGTGTAAGAGATAAGCATGCACATACATTACCAGTATCTAGCGATCCAGCTTTAGTCGCGTCATCACTAAGCACAGAACAAATAGCAGCGCGTCAGGTCATACCAAGAGAGCTGCCAATTTTCAGCGGCAGGCCAGACGAGTGGCCAATTTTCATAAGTAGCTTTGAAAATTCAACACGACTATGTGGGTTTAGTAACGACGAAAATCTTCTACGATTACAACGCGCACTAAAAGGAAAGGCACTTGAGTATGTCAGTAGCAGATTATTGATACCTGCTTTGGTTCCAGAGATTATTTCTACATTGCGAATGGTTTTTGGAAGGCCAGAACATATCGTTAATAGTTTATTGAGCAAGCTACGCGCATCTCCGATTTTAAATCCAAGCAAGTTAGATATGCTTGTAAATCTGTCACTCGAAGTCAAAAATATCGCAGCTACTATGGAGGCTGCTCGTCTTAACGCACATTTGAGTAACCCATTACTTATTCAGGAACTCCTTGAAAAGCTACCAGCACAAATGCGACTTGATTGGGCAATTTTTGCTCGAAAGTATGAAGAGGTAAATTTGACAATATTCAGCAACTGGCTGTTTGATCTAGCGGACGCCGCAAGTAGTGTTATAACAATGCCAAGTGTGAATGCATATCAATCTGAGTTGGAAAAACGAAGAGGTCATCGTGTTGGGCTCCACGTTAACAACACCACAGGTCCTAAGGGTATGTCAAAGGCTCCGAGGTGCTATTTTTGCCATGAAGCACACCCAATCATAACATGTGACGATTTTAGGAAATTAGATTACAACGAAAGATGGAATGTGGTTCATGATAGGAAGTTATGCCGTACGTGCTTGAAGTCGCATGGAACTAAGATCTGTCGAGAACGCAAGGAATGTGGAATAGACAAGTGCACTGCCAAGCATCATCCTATGCTGCACAAAACAGATAAAAGTCACAATACACATGTTGTTGCAATGCATCAGTTGCAGACTTCAAAGGTATTGTTTAGAATTGTGCCTATTACCATTTATGGTAAACAATCCTCAATTGACGTGTATGCATTTCTGGATGACGGATCCGGTCCAACTCTAATTGAAAAAGATATTCTAAACCAACTAGAGCTGGAAGGTGAAAAATCAGAACTCTGCCTAAAATGGACTGATGGTACCGTGCACGTCGAACCAAGTTCCGATAACATTGAACTGCAAATATCGCCGAAGGGAAAAAGTAATAAGAAATATTCATTGCGCGACGTGCGATCTGTAAAGGCACTTGATCTACCATCTCAAACATTAATGCTGTTGGAACTCACAGAAAAATATAAGCATTTGAAAGGGCTGCCAGTAGACTCATATCGAAATATAGTTCCAAGGATGATAATCGGTTTGAACAATAAAAGCGTAGCAATGCCTTTGAAATTCCGCGAAGGAAAACCGCACGAACCAGCTGCTACCAAGACTCGTCTAGGTTGGACTATATATGGAGAGTTAGAACGAGGAGTTTTGACAGGGTCTGCCCGAAATTATGCTCAATGGCAACTGCATGTATGTGAATGTGACGATGATGTAGCATTGCAAAAGTTAATGATTGAGAACATGAAGCTTGAAAATGACTTTAACGAAAATCAGCAAGAAGATAAGTTGAACCCTATCGATAATAAAAAGCTTCAAGAATGCGTCAAGCGGTATGGTGACGTGTTCGTTGCCAAGCTGTTGTGGAAATCAAACAATATGACAATGCCAAATAACTATGCAATGGCTATGCGAAGACTTACGTGCTTTGAAAGAAAGCTTAACAAAGACCTAGACTTGAAAGCTCGAGTAAATGACCACATCAGATCCATGGAAGCTAGGGGTTATATCCGAAAGCTCAACGCCGATGAGATAACCACTGACTATCCTCGAAAGTGGTATTTGCCGATATTCGCGGTTAAGAATCCGAACAAACCGCAGAAGGTGAGAGTGGTGTGGGATGCCGCAGCGGAATGCAACGGAATATCTCTGAATGGATGCCTTGAAAAGGGTCCTGATCTACTTACATCCTTAACGGACGTCCTCTTCAATTTCAGGATAGGTAAGATAGGAATTTGCGGCGATATATGTGAAATGTTTCACAGAGTGTCCATTCACGAAGAAGATCGCCAATCGCAGCGCTTTATGTGGCGAGACGCGGATCCAAGTCGCGAAGTGTCCATTTACATTCTTCAAGTGATGAGTTTTGGTGCGAGCTGTTCACCTTCGATAGCGCAGTACGTAAAAAATAGAAACGCCATTGATCAGAGAAAGGAGCACCCCAGAGCCGCTAAGAGTATTCTTGAAAGACACTACGTCGACGACATGTTAGATAGCGTCAACTCAGTTCGAGAAGCTATTGAGCTAGCAAAGAGTGTCCAAACAGTACATAGGCGCGCGAATTTTCATATTCGAAACTGGCTCTCCAATTCCAGTGAAGTGGTGGATGCTCTGGGAGAAGCAGGCACCGGAGATACATTTTGCCGTGCGGGAAAAACGGTAGAGCAACTCGTGGAAGCAGAGAAGGTCCTCGGAATGTGGTGGAATACCGCCAACGATACATTCACATTCAATTTGAAGTTTACAAAGGCCAGCAAAGAAATCCTTCGAGGTGACAAATTACCAACAAAAAGAGAAATACTTAGACTTCTGATGTCTATATTTGATCCACTGGGGTTGTTGTCTTTTTTCACAGTCTACATGAAGATATTACTTCAGAATATCTGGCGAAGCGGAATTGGATGGGATGAAACCATACCAGATGAATTCGTGGACTCTTGGATGAAATGGTTGTCCTGTCTGAAATCGGTATATGACGTTCAAATTCCCAGATGCTACTTTCGATTATCGAACAGTAACGCAAGCGAAATCGAGCTTCATACGTTTGTAGACGCAAGCCAAAACGCGTATGCCGCAGTAGCTTTTCTGAGAATTCAGAGCAAGGATGGAATAGAGGTTACCCTCGTAGGCTCTAAGACGAAAGTTGCCCCATTACGCCCAATATCCATACCAAGGATGGAACTATTGGCTGCCGTGCTAGGTGCCCGCCTCGGAAACTCCATAATCAAGGCCCATGACTTTAAGTTCAAATCTACCCATTATTGGTCAGACTCGAAAACCGTTCTGCTGTGGCTGCGCTCCGAACCACGAAATTATAAACAGTTTGTCATGTTTCGGATAGGCGAACTCCAAGAAACAACGGATGTAGCAAACTGGAATTACGTTCCTTCAAAGCTGAATGTTGCTGATTTGGCAACTAAGTGGAGCCATCTACCGGATTTCAATTCACGTGGTCCATGGTTCAGTGGACCCCCATTTTTACATCAACCACCAGACCAGTGGCCCAACCAGCATTCCTCTGAAAATAAATGTGACACCGAAAGACGACATGCATCCAACGAGCAACAACTTCTAGCCCAAATCCAGGAAGAGGTACCTACTGTGAATTACAACAGATTTTCCAAATGGGAACGAATCCTACGATGTATGGCATATGTCAAACGCTTCTGCAGCTGTATAAAAACACCTAAACCTGGAAGAAAAACTCGACTGATCAATACAAATATCCGTAACATTCCAAACCTGACCGCTAACGAGCTGTCCTGGAGCCAAAAATTTCTGTATCACCTTTGTCAAGCCCAAGCCTTTAAAGCTGAAACTGAACTTCTATTTCAGAACCCTACGTGTATACTGCCCAAAACAAGCCCACTAAGAAAAATATCGCCATTTATTGACAACGAAAAAATCATTCGAATACGAGGACGATTGGAGAGATCCCCTAATATTACCGACATGACGAAATATCCAATAGTTTTACCAAAGAAACACTATATTACCAGCCTCATAGTTGATTGGTACCATAGAAAATTCAAACATGTGAACCACGAAACGGTAGTCAACGAAATATTTCAAAGATTCCACATTTTTGGTCTACGTACACTATTAAGGAGCATTCGCAGTCGGTGTCAGCTGTGTAAAATACGAAACGCACGTCCAGAGCCACCAGAAATGGGGTCTCTTCCATTGGCTCGTTTATCAACTTTCACCAAACCATTCTCATATGTGGGAGTGGACTTCTTTGGACCATTTATTATTACCATTGGTAGACGCACAGAAAAACGATATGGCGTCGTTTTCACATGCCTGACATGTCGAGCAGTTCACATCGAATTGGCGTACAGTCTAACAATGAGCTCTTGTGTTATTGTGATACGTAACCTAATAGCTCGAAGAGGCACTCCTATCCAAATATATAGTGACAATGGCACCAATCTGAGAGCAGCTGAAAAAGAATTGAGAGAAGCTCTTTGTCAAGTCGATTTTGGTGCGCTCCAAGCTGAATTTACAAGTCCTGACACCACGTGGACATTCATCCCGCCTGCCAGTCCTCATATGGGGGGAGCATGGGAACGAATGGTGCGCTCCATAAAGACCGTGCTATATCAAATCATCACTCCAGACACAAAGATGACCGATGAAAAACTGCATAATCTGTTTCTGGAAGTAGAAAGCATTATCAACAGTCGACCGCTGACATATTTATCTTTGGACACCGCTGAACAAGAAGCTCTTACGCCGAACCATTTCTTGTTAGGCTCTTCATCTGGAAGTAAACCACCAGGACAATTCGAGCTGACAGATGAGTACTCTAGAAGGAAGTGGCGACACACCCAACTTCTCGCTGATGCCTTCTGGAAAAGATGGGTGGCTGAAGTGCAACCTCTGCTGACTCGACGAACCAATTGGTTTCAAAAAAGCGACCCAATCAAGGAGGGTGACATAGTCATTATAGTCGACCCCAACATGCCCCGTCACTGCTGTCCAAAAGGCGTAGTGGAGAGAACATTTACTGCCAAGGATGGCCAAGTACGCAGTGCAATTGTACGAACTACAAAAGGAGAATATCATCGTCCAGCTACCAAACTCGCAGTCCTAGACATCAAGAGGGATACACGTGATGCAGATTGTGGCAGCGTTGTTCAGGAGTAAGAGGTATTCACTTCTCATGGTCGTGATACCGGGGGGGAGAATGTTAAAAACCCAGCCACATATTTGTATTTTTTGTTATTTTATCTCTCGCTTGGTGTCCTCTGTGAACACACTCAAATTTCCCAAAATTACCTTTCGAATGTGCTTGGCAGCACCCTTTTTTATTGTGTTGAAATAAAATGTAAAAGATTGCCTTTTTGTATTCTTTGATGGACAGCCAAGCGGGAGAGACCAAAGTGAGTTATTTTTCTTGTATTATTAATTTAAACTAATTTTCTTTTTCCTTGTAATAAAGTTTTTTATAGCACTTCGTGCTAAACAATAAGTCGACAATTTTTATTGAACGCCAAGGAGGCATAACGCTGATAAAAATTGGTTTCCGAAGCCAAAACACATACACATACCAATATAATTCAGATTTCATGTTCGATTTAGCAGCAGAAATCTGAAATCTCAGATCAAAATCTGAAAAGCCAATCTCTTAGGAGACCTTCGCTAATTATTATTGATCCAACTTTTATTATAGATTCTCACAGCCCCGCTCCTCCTAACCTAACCTAACCTATCTAGATAAAATTGCTAATTCTATCGACATCCTATTTCTTTTTACGGATTGTATAGACATTTTGCTTCTGGCAGTAGTAGTTAATACTAGATCCATTAGCGCACACGGACATTTTTCGAAATCGTAAAGTCTTTAACTTCTGATGACAGTCGGCTTTCCTGTGCTACTAGTTTATAAAACTAAAGCAGGCACCTACTTTCGATGCGTTCCTGCATATGTTCCAGAGGACTTTTTTTTATAATATGATAAACACTAGCTAATGTCGTTTTCCATTGGGACAGAAAAAATCCTTTTTTTGAAAGTCAGAGCAATTTTTATGTTCTCGAAATCAGCTGGCTGTCAGACTTCATGTTCCATTGTATGCAAAAATAGCAGTTTTGCGAATCTCGATATCTGAGCGAGACTCACACCTACTTAAGAGCCGAGTTTTTTGAGCTTCAATCTCAGCAAAGCAAAGCAAAGTAGGATTTTCAGCACGCAAATTACAACAACTACATTCCAATTTACACTTCGTGACTCGCAAAAGTTGTTGTATTTAGCGTGCTGAAAAGTCTACTTTACTTTGCTTTGCTGAGATCGAAGCTCAAAAAAACTCGGCTAAGGTATAGGACTGTCGTTGTCAAGTGGTCATATAATACCAATTTCTGTGTTAAAATGTGGTCATATAGTGTAATGGGCATATCTCATTATGCTCTAATGACCTGAATGCCACATATGACCAGGCTGATTTTGACAGATAAAAATGTCCAAATAGCATACAGTGCAATGGGACAATAAGCACGAAGACAAGTCTGTGAAAAATAGAGAAAAAATAACATTTGGCTGCCGCAATGGATATCAACATAAATTGAGTGGATTTTCATAAGCATAAATTACAATTTAAGAACACCTGACTTTTCAAGCACGCAATACCACAAATGCGAAGGAAGAAAAATCTCGATTTATGTTCCATTGGGCACGATAAATCTGAGAGCAAAATCCAAAAATCCCAATGGAAAACGTCATAAAACTCCCCGAAAGGCTAAACCAGAGATTAATGAATAAAAGAGATGGTTATCTTTCGTACGTCTATCCCCCCAAAACCCATTTGTTTACATTGTTGTTTTTGTAATTTCAACCCCCGTCTGTGAATACGTGTGACGAACAAAAAATCATGTTGCTCAAGACCGACCGCGAATCATTTTTCTTTTACGAGTATCGCGGTGCTTAATTGTTTTGTTTTTCATATTGCATTTGTTTGGATTTTGTGGAGGTGTTGATTAAACTAAAAAAAATAGTGAAATACACATTAGAAAATACTTTATTCTTACAGTAAAGTCCAATTCATGAACTCACATATACTATAATAGAAATGAGCAGGTGTGTGTGACTTCATGAATTTTTCTGGAAAACAGCTTGTAGGCAGCCGCCTTTCCACTGGAAAGATATATATCTCTGTATTCCATTATCTTTGGGCTAAACACATCTTCAAGTGTAACCTACGCACAAAAGTTTTTCTTACTGCAAAACCCCGCCACTAGGAGTCGCCCAAATCATTAAAAGAATTTTTTGACGTTTCCTGAATTTATTGAAAATATTTTTGTTTACATTCCGCAACCGAGAGAACAGTTTTTAATTTTCTTAACAGAAAAGTCTATTTTACAAAGAAATTTTTACATAAGAAAAACCCTCCAATGGACAAAAATGCCGAATATAGTATATTTTTACACATTATTGAAGGTAAAGTTCCTCCAAACAGGTAATCTGCCTATTTTATAAACTTTCTTCGAAAAGGCATCGGATTCAATGAGAAAAATGATGAAATCACTTTAAATGCTACCCTGAATGGGGTAAAATTCGAAATACAAGGTCACAACTTGGAGACTACGACGATCTTCAACAGTAATTGCATATGGGAGTGCATGTACGATGATTTAAAGAGGTGAGTTCAGTGTTCATTCATAGGTCAGGACCACTGTTCAAACATCTCTCTTTCAATAGGATGAGAACTGACAATCGCCCAATTAAGATCGAGTGCTTCCACAAACCGGCACAGAAGAACGACAAAGATGTGATGAAGCCAGTGGGATTTGTGCTACTGCCACTGCGAACTGTGCAGATGGTGAAAACCCTGCGGAATCTACAGGTTTGGCTTACTACTGTTGGATAAATACAAAACTGCGTTGCTATTTATTTCTAGATTAAGCTCCACTGGCATAAACTCTGTGGCTTGGCAGCTGAATGGCGCAAAGCTAGGCCGGAATTGTATCTCTCTGTGATTGTTACAACCAAAGAGCTTATGGAAAGTGGACAGTTGGAGGAGTATCTTGAGCCTGTAAGTTTTCTATTTAGTTTACACACAACACTGGCTGACAGTTTGAGGGTGATGTGCATTGTTGTGATGTAGTGAGTCAAAAAACCGATGGTACAAAATGAGCAACACATAACAAACAACATTTTAAGCGAAATGTATTAAATAGTTAATAGCATTGTTTTCAGAAACCTGTTGACACCTCTGGTTCAATCCACATTCGACCGTCGGAAACCTCGTTAATGTTACAACCTCAGCTGGGGATTTACGTAAAACTTCTCGAAGACGAATGTCTCCTACAAGTCGGAAATGGACCACTCGACCGTGATACGTTTGTTGCCACACTTACTCTGAACAACGCCAAGCACTTGGATAAGTTGTCCGTCGGTTCGGGGAAAAGTTCAAAGTTTCGGTTTCATTACGAATTCCTCGGTTGCCCTTCGGACGTGGATCTCGTTGGAAACAGTGACGGGGTGTACAATATCTACGAGAAGATCTCGGTGAGTTTCAAGTCGTCGCTGAGCAGCTTGAAGGACTACTTCAAGCGAGTGTTCTACATACCAATCGACTTGTACTATAACGACAGCATCATAGGTAAGCCATTGGAGCGTCTGTTCCCTCACCAGCTTACTATATCGTGCTTCCAATAGGAAACTACAAGCTCACATGTGAAAGCTTGCTGCCTGCTTCTCTGGATGTGTTCATTGGGGACAGTCAGTGGCAAGTGACAGACTCCTTCGCGCTGCAGACGCTTTTCGAGATCTTCGAGTCACCCGACCGACCCACCGTCGAATACATCTTCAGCTTGAGTTACATTCCCTCCTTAAGCGCAGTCCACTCGCCGCCCACCATTGATAAGAAAGCATGCGGTGACATGCGGGACGTGAACACTGTATTTGAGCTCCCACCCACAATCTACGACGCTGAGGAAAAAACCGATAGCGAAGTTTACAGCGCAGACAAGAAAATCGACGATCTAGAGAAAGACAAACACCTAGAACCTTCACCACCAGACGCCTTAGCCTCCGGTAATCCAGTGCACTCGCAACCCACGATTGACAAGAAAGCCCGCGGTGACATGTTGGACGTGAACGCTTTATTTGAGCTCCCACCCACAATCTACGCCGCTGAAGAAATAACTGAACTACAAGTCCTCAGCGCAACTAACAAAAACGATCTAGAGAAAGAGAAAGTAGTCAAGTTCAGCCGCTCGGATCCGCTAGTTAGTAGCAGCAAACCCCTAGAACTTACACCACCAGATGACCTAGCTTACGAGGTAATCGCCGAGTTGGAAGACTGGAAGTGCCAGCAAATGGAGGACTTCCTGACCGAGTTGAAGCACAAAGAACTCTTCCACCTGCGACAGCTATCGGCTGAATGGGAGCGACAGAAGATGGAGATGACACAGAAACTGCAGGACAAACTGGATGAATGCAGTCGCTTGACGGAGTCGCTAGAACAAGCTCAAGCTGCCGTACGGGCAAAGGCCTTGCGGCAGCTCGAAGAAGAGCGTGCCTTTGAAAAGACCAAGCATGAATTGGACAAGCGTTACACGGTGCGATTTATGGAAATCGAAGAAAAGGCGCGACGGATCAAGGACGATATGGACTATGAGCTGAAGCTGCAGGAGCTGCGGTTCAAGGAACAGCAAATGGAACAGGATCGTACCGCGTCGGAAAATGTGAAGCTGCGGGAGAAATCTGTGAAACTGGAGGCGGAGTTGGATGAGATGAGAAAGAATTCACTTCCAAAGGAGCAGCTGGCTGGGTTACTGGAAGATTTGGTAAGCATATAGTTGTAATGGTGGCGTGCTAGACATTTGATGTCACTTCTTGCAGCGAGAGCAGTCGGAACGTTATTCCGAAATGGAGAAGTCAAAACGATTCTACAAGCAGGAGTGGACGAAGCTCGTGAAAGAGGTGCACAAGCTGAAGCTGCAGTCGTTGAAAGTGCAGGAGGAGAAACTCAAGCAGAGCAATTTTCTGGGGTAAGTTAGTGCAGGTGCACAATCCACATTTGTTTACCACGTCTTCGGAGACGACTTTAGTAAAACAAAATACTATCTCGGTTAAATGTTGGCTCACAACCATCTTCTGTAGACCAAAAGGTGGAGAAAACATAAAATTCACCTCCATTATTAGGTGTAGCTCTGTACAGTACCGTTCCGAGACAGCCGAGGTCATGTTTAGTGAAAATCTATCAAGAAAAACGTTTTCAATCGGCAAGGCAATGACTACAGCCGCTGATGCTACAGAACAAACATCTTTGAGACGCATTCAGAGTCCGGGAAGCCGGAAACAGCTTATCTACAGAGCAAATGATCAAATGACCGAAGAAATTGTTCCGGCGATCCTCAGCTTTGCCCTCCGAGTACGATCTTTACAATACACATAAAAGCGCAGGAACCTTAAACAAGTTTAGAGTAGCAAAACCAACAGCTTATGGAAACTACGGGTAAGCGGGACCCTTGATTACCCCCATTCTCATGCCTTTTTCTTTCATATAAAATCAAAACTGGCTTTCAAATTGTTAGATCTCTGGTTCGACCCTTGACCCTGCCAGGAACACTTTAAAATAGTGTACGACACAGTCTCTTGCCTGACGGCCAAGAATGTTAAATTAGTTGCAGTAGATCAATGCATCCAAACGTATGTATATTCCTACAAAGGGTTTAAGTAGGAAAACCGAGAGTGCGCGCTACGCCGTTCAGTTAAGACCATTAGCGTGCCATCGGCGACCTTCATTACCAAAATTCAGAAGTCTAAAGGTCGAAAATTTTGCTCTGGAATTATGAACGGCTTTTCAAAAATGGTTGATTTCAAACTTCTTTCTGTTGAAATTGCGCAGCGTAGTAGACGTGTTGATCGAGCAAACCGGGAAAGAAGTGCACGGATTACTACTTTGACCATGTGTAAGTAGTGACCAGATTTACTTGAAATAAAAGCGGGACACATTTCCAAAATTTCGAAGCGAGTTGAAATTAGGTTATGTTTTAGTAAAACAATAGAATAGTACGTAAAATAAACGTCAAATGACATATTTATTTAAAAAAAAAAATTAGACTTCATAACTGTATTGATGCGGCCGAGTCCATTACTTTGGACTCATGTTTTTGTCTTCCGACATGGCGAATTATGTCACTTTGTCCTCCTGCAGATATTGAAAAATCGCATTCGCACTTTTTGTTTGCTGCTGCTGAAGTGGATGCCATTCTATTTCTATTTATGTATAATGATCCGATAATATTATTAAGTAGGTATTTTTTTAACATTTGAGTTAGTTTTTATTTACCTATCTACAAATATCCCTCCACTATACTTCACTACACAGCAAATTGTTTTGTTTTCGTTTCAAAAGTGACAGACTACAAGCAACAAAACTGACAATTCATTTAAGATGGAGTATACCTACATGAGCTCATTTTCTTCCTTTAACAGCTCTTACGCTTGTTTTATATGCTCCAATTTATATGCACAGGGATAATAAATAGTAATCATAAAATTGCTTTATTTTAAGAATCGTAAAAACATACCTACACACATTTTTACTAAAGTAGTACCTATAAGCGGGACATTTTTTTACAAAAGTTGGAAAAGCGGGACGTTTAGCGGGACAGCTATGGCCGCGGGACAGAGACCTCAAAAACGGGACTGTCCCGCTAAAAGCGGGACGTATGGTCACTTTACAAGTAGTAATCCGTGCACTTCTTATAACAGAGGAAATAGAAATCATTCAGAATGTACGATTAGGCTTTTAGATCAGATCGAAACTAGACATCGTCCATTTGACTTAATTGCCATACTGATATTAAGCATGGAATGGTTCCGATATTCTCTAAAATCTTTGAAAAAGTTATCAAAAGCCGGATTATATGTTTTCTGGAGAGAAGTTCGTTCTTTAGCTCCATTCAATTTGGTTTTACAGATTGTAAATCAACTGAAGATGCGCTTCTTGATTTTTGCACCAATGTGCATGATGGTCTAAACCAAAAGAAATTAACTGCTTCCCTCTTCATTGATATTACGAAAGCGTTTAAAACTGTGGACCATTATATTCTCTTGACAAAGTTAAGAAAAGCTGGTTTTAGAGGTTTTATTCTTGACTGGTTCGCATCGTATCTTAAAGACAGAAAACAATTGGTAAAAATTGGCGGAACATTTAGTGAATGCCTTGATATTCGCACTGGCGTACCCCAAGGCTCAGTTCTTGGACCTGTGTTATTTTTAATTTTTATCAATTCTATTTTTGCTCTACCTTTGAGGGGTAAACAAACTGGCTTTGCAGATGATATTGCATGTGTGTACTCTAGTTCGTCCGTCGTAGATCTGATAGCCGATATCAACCATGATCTTGAATTTTTAAGGCACTGGTTTTCGATCCATAAGCTCGTCATTAGTGACAAGACCAAGCTAATGTTTTTTAATCTTCCGTCTTTTGAACTCAATTCCCCGGATTTTGTCTTCCATAGTCGTGACTGTGAAAATATCTGTGTGAGTACTGAAGCATGCAGTTCATGTAATAATGTGCTTACATTTAATATTGATCAACCTTGCTCGACAAAGTGCTTCAGGATTGAGCAGGTTAAGAGTTACAAGTATCTTGGCCTTGTCATTGATAACAAAATGAACTGGAATATGCACACTGCGCTGCTTAAAAAATACCTTTCAACAGCCACTTGCATGTTGTATCATCTGAGACGTTTTTGCCATAAAAATCTACTCGTAACAGTGTATTACGGTCTAGTCCAATCGAAGATGCAATATGGGTTAGTTTGCTGGGGCGGTACCTTTAACTATAACTTACAACCTCTAATAGTGGCACAAAAGCATATTTTAAGAATTATGTGGAGAAAAAGACGCCGAGAGCATAGCTTTCAACTTTTCCTTAATTCTGGAATTCTCCCCTTAAAACATCTTTACTTTTTCAAAGTTCTCAAAGTTTTTTTTCCTAAGAAGCGGTAACCTCTTAAATCAAGCATCTTCTGCATATGAGTTACGGAGTAGTGAAAGAAGGCTTGTTGTGGTTCCAAGCTACTATACTCACTTGTTTCTAAATTTGTATTCTTCTGTAGCACCACGGCTTTTTAACAAACTATCGTATGAATTAAGAAATACTTCTAGTCTTTTTTCTTTCATCAAAAAAGTTAAAATATGGCTATTCAACTTTGACTTCGAACAAATCAATAATTTAATCAATTTGGTTATTTAATTTTAATATTTTGCTAAAGTTCTGCATCAAACTATATTTAACTCTTTCCACTCTTTTGTATTCTTTCTTTTATTATTGCTATTGCCTATTGATATCTCTATTTAGCACCCTACAACAATCTTCTTAAAAAATTGTAATTAAATTTTAAAGTTGTTGTGTATCATACATTCGACTCTAGTTTCTATTAACTAAAGAATGTATTTAAATTAATTTAGAATAGAAGTACTTTGTAAATAACAGTATAATGTAATTCCCTTGAAATGTTAACATCCACCAAATATGAAAAATAAAATTACTTACTTATTACTTACTTACTTATATGATACCTAAATACCTAGATACCTAAATGCGTATCAAGTTATTTTGCGTGTTAGGTTTGGTATTGATGTTAGGTCCCTTTCAGTCACATGTGTGATATTCGGCCCTAGAGAGGTATCCGTCGGAACGGAAAATTCTCCGATTTTATACGATTCGGAGGATTTTTGCTACGAGGTATTTTTCGAAACAACTGTTCGGAGAATTGTTCCGACATTTTGCAACGCATATCGACGAATTACGTTGAAGTGCGATGAAGTGCATTTTCTTCTTTAATTTTTAACAGCTAGGCTCCGATATCCTCCGAGAGAAATTGGTTGCGGAATTTGTTTACGATATCCTCCGAGTACAATGAGTCGCGGAATTTATTCACGATTTGCGGTAAAGTGTTAAATAAATTAATAATAAACAATATAGCAACGAATTTGTTTGTATTTATTGAATAAATTTGTGTTTCCAATGCAAAATCTAGCGAAAAACCAAGCACCAAACAATACGAGGATGTGAAGTCAATGCGTCATCGCATTTCAATTATATTTTCCGAGAACGGATACCTCGATTGCGATTTGCTGTTCCGACAGAAGGTCTGTTCCTTTACTTTCTGGTTCAATTTTGGCAATATGTCACATTTATCTCATTGCGAGAGAATTCGCTCACCGAAATGAAATATAACCAAAAAGAAAAGGAACGCGTTGAACCACAAATTTGAAAAATGTGAATTTTTCTAGGCGGTAATATTTAAATATCAGTAGAACAAGACACAAATCTATATTTAAGACCGAAATTTGAATTGCTCTTATTGCAAAAATTAAAAAGTTCAATTCTTTTGCGTCTTACATCTATTTTAATGCTATACAATCACAAACCATAAATGAAAACAAATGAAAAGTCAGTTACAAATAAGCATTTGAACGATTTGACATCCATCTGTCAGCAATAACCAACTAGCCCAGAGAAATTTCTTGGGCTAATATTTGCAGGTTTTTTATGGAGGGGAAATGTTTTGTTCTCTCTTTTTGGCTCTGTTCTGCCCAACTTTTGCGTAAGGGAACGAAGTTTGACTAAATTTGGCTAATGTGTTCGAATGCATTATGGTAAGGGAACAGACCTAGAGTATGGGCTGCGGAGAATTTTCCGTTCCGACGGATACCTCGCTAGGGCCGATTGTAAATCCACTATTAACTTCTGAAAGTCACACTAGGTTTTGTATTTCAAGTAGTAGATTTTACGTAGTGTTTCTTTACTGAGACAGATGTCAAATAAAACAGACCTAGTGACTGACGCACAGTCGTGCAAGAAAATATTCCTACCAACAAATTTTGTTAGTTTCTTCATCGTTTAAGGCTGGTACGCAGTTCAAGTGAAATCCAATTTTTCATACAAATTTTTCACTGCGAAATGTCAAAATGAATTTTCCATATGAAAATTTCACTAGGCGGTACACAGTTCGAGTGGAAAATATCGCTTCCAAAACTGAGTCGTAGGTGGCGATACTAAAATCTCTCCGCAGCTATTTCACTTGGTTTTTATTGTCCGTCGCATTAATTTTTTGACATTTCAGCGTGAAAAATGATTTGTAGGATGTGGTTTAGAAATTTATTGGAATTTCAGATGTTTCCTTAAGAGAATAATAAGTGTTTCGCACTTATAAAATTGTTTTTTCATTGAATACAGTGCAATAATGTTAGGTGTACAAATATTTGGTGGCATGGATGACCTTTTCCATAAGCAGGGTGCCTCAAGAATATTTTTTTACCCAGTTTTGTTCAAGCAATACCAGCAGATGATCTTTAAAAATATGTATAATTTACATGCACTGTTAATTGTTTAAATTTGACGACTGTCCTTTTTATTTTACAAATCAGACATTATTTGCCAAATTGAAAACTGTTAAAATTGTCATGAACAAAATAGGAAACATTTTTTTTGTGTGTTTGGAGGTTCGCTGGAAGGGAAAATCATCGAAAGTCATTCGAGAGGTAGAAGGTACGCGAGAGATGCTTCGACAATAGGGAGGACCTTTCCGCCGACCTAAAACACCTACCGAGGGCACTGACTTTTGACAACCGACAGTTATTGCGCCTAGCCGTTCGACTAATCGAAAGATCAATCGTTTGTAGAATATCTGAACTTCTTTGTTAAAAAATATATTGACTTAGCTAAATTTTTATAGATCGACATGTTTTATCCGCCTTAATCTCCTGATTACACTGCCTGTATTTATAAATTCGGTTGTTTCTAAGCTAACGTGGCTGAGAAGCGTTGTGCATTTAAGGAACTTGTTCGACTTCTTTCTATACTGATTCAATATCTAGATCAGCGTTGTGCATTGAATACGACTTTGTTCTTTGTAATATTTTTGAAAGACCTTAATTTTTTAGAAATACGTTTGGAGCGGTCATACCCACAACTGGTGCCCGTAGGTCCATACTGGATGCAGAATTTTGTTTTATGGCAATAACTTATTGTTATTGTTGTCGATCACGGATGAATGTCTTCCAATAGGTCAATACATTTTACTGTAGGTATCACATGATTCACAAAAAGGGAAGTTTCCAATTTGTTTCTTCCAGCTGTTTTCTTGAACTACCACAAAACATTTTTTTTTTTGAGCTCGTCACCCTGCATAAATTTCTCCAACTAAAATCTCCAACAAAATATTTCACTCTCTATTTCACAGCACTTTTTGGAGAGGAGTGAAAATTTCACTTCACTCGATCAGCGTACCAGCCTTTACCATGCAAAATCGGCTAAAATTTAAACCCAATCATTTGAACCAATATTAAATGTCATTCGCCGGCCAATATAAGCCTTGCATTAATTGTGTAACTCATTCTTCTTACAGCATTGACAACATAATGGACCTCCGAAATATGTTATTCAAAGAGCGTTCAGCATTACTTACCGACCGAAGCGAATTGAAAACGATCAAGGAAGCCCTTACATCGGAAAGTGACGAGTCCATTAAGAGCGACTGCGCTTAGAAGTGATGCCAAATCAAACAAATTAACTGTGATCTATTACTTTTTTGATTTCTTAACAACCTACGTTTATTTTGTATGTTCTTTTGTAGTTATGATTATTATGTTTAAATTTTACAAACAAATATACATATATAGTTCGTATAGCCTAATCTTGTCGCTCAAAATATGGTAAAACATCAAGCGGTGCTGGGTAATCCATTAACCAGAGGGGTCCTTGATATATCACTCCCGTGTTGCCGTCTTTCCATGAACCCTTCGGTAGGTAAACATCCCGCTGTCTAGCTTGATCTGCTACAACTGGAGCAGCGATTATTTTATCGCCAAGAAGGAATTCTGTAAAAAGAAGGGGGTAAAATATTTTCAGTCAGCTACTAAGTCAAAATAAGTATTTTCGTCGGTCCCGATTAATCGTGAGTTGAGTGTATTTTAAATCGAATAGATCATTAACGTCACTTTTCCCACGTCAACCACATATACATGTTGTACTTTCAGCATAGCAAAATTAATAATTAAAAATGGTCGCATTCACAAAGTTTCTTAGCAGATTTTTAATAATTTTAATCAGTCACAAAACTCTCGACTAGATTCGTCGGCTATACCTACAAAAAGCTCAATTGAAAAAAAAGTTCATATGACCGATTTAGGTCAATCAAAACTGAAACTGAAAAGTCAGTCAGCTGTCAGACTTACTTGACTAAACTCTTGAACGTAAAATGAAGATCGCCTATGAAAGTGACAGCTAATTGGAGGTTAGATAGGTGACGGCCATTAAAAGAAGCTCTAAATGAAATTAAATACCTACATACCAAAATAACAACTTTACTTTATAAATTAAAAAAACTAACGCGATCAGTGTTAAGTTTGAGAGAATCTAGAAAAATTGTACTCTTCGTTTTCCAACTCCATTAATAATAAAAGGGTAAACAAAATTTTCCACTCACCATCGAAGATTCCCTGGGCCACCTTATCGTCAGGATCAACCCACCACAGTGGCGGATTAACTGGCTCTCCAGTCTCAACTGCCAACTTGAAGCGTTCCATGATCATCGGCGTATAAAAACTGTGCAGGCTTGTGAATTTCTGACTTATTTGAATAGTCTCATCATCGAATGTCCACGGGACGAAGGAGAACTGCAAACTCGGCATAAACACATTCGCCTGCAGCCATCGGATGAAAAGCTCTTTTGTTGGCGGTTTCTTTTCATATCCATTGCCGCCAATCATGTCTGGCAGCACAAACGGATATCCGTTCATATTGAACTGCAGCAGGGTTGTTATCAAAGTCACGAGACCGTTATTCCAACTCCATTCGGAATCTTTGTCAATCATTCGCACGAAAATCGGCAAGTTCTGTGTACCCTGTCCAGTTCGTACCTCAATCAGTGGGCCCAACTGCGAGACTGCCCTTACATAGTCTCTCGTAATGGTACTTGGATGGAAGTTAGCTGATCCCTGTAAGACCGGATCGGACGGCACCCAACTACTCTCACCGGCATCGAACTTGAAGCTGTCAATGCCATCTTCGGTTTGCAACCGTCTCAGTCGCTTCACAAACCATTCGACTGCAGCTGGCTTGCTGAAGTCTACGTACGCAGACACGTTCTCTTTGCTATTCCACCATTTGGTGTCCGGATTGTTGTTGTGATCCAGCACAAGGAAGCCATTTGCTTTGGCCTCCGCATAGATGGCGGTGCAGTCCTTATTGATGAACGGGTGTATCCACAAAGTTACACGGAAACCCTGTGCCTTCAGGTCGTCGGTGAGGTTTTTCATGTTTGGGAATTTGCTCTTTCGGAATGTCAGCGCACCGTAGCAGTCTTCCCAGTCGTCATCGATCTCCAGTTGACTGTTGTTGAATTTGTTCGCAATAATCGCGTTTCCAAAGTCCCTTACGATCTGATCGTTGATATTGGTCTTGTAGATGGCCCAAGTCGACCAAATCGGATGCTCGACCATTCGCTGATCGGGATGGTCGGAAGGTTTGCCCAGAATATTTTTAACGGCGTACATATGAGCCGCCTTGGCGTTTCCACCGATTCCAATCTGATAGCGGAAGATTGCAGATGGTAGGTCTGAGCTATATGGCAGCCCCAACTGAGCGCTAAAACAGAGTTGGTTTTCGTGGCCTGCGGAATTCTGATCGATAAATAAGGGCGTTTCATCCTCAACGTAGAAAAAAACGCCTCGAGAGTTCAGCCAGTAACGTTCGGCAACGCCAGCGTTATGGTCCTCCTTCGTGAGGTAGGAATACTTGGTGAAGTTCAAGCGTTCCACTGGCCAATATTGGCGGCGATCTTGTGGGCCACCATACCAGTGCATTTGACCGATTCCTAAATCGATACAGTCCATAGGTTGAGCAGTGCGCGACACAAAGTTTCGGGACACTCGGAGGTGTGTCACCTGACTGGACTTTGGGATCAGCTCGAAGAGTATGGACGAGTCTTCCGATTGCAGCGTATAGCTTCCGTTAGAGTTAGGAACAAAGTTGCCGTTCGTATAGAAGTTGTCAAGAGTGACAGTCTGCAGCAGTTCACTACCTTAAAGAGGAGCGAGTGTTGAATGGTTGGTATCTTGGGTAAAGTTTGACATTGCTTACCCTTCATGATGGAATACTTTAACTTTGCGGAACGATCCAGTCTGATGTAGACATCCGAATTGGGAAATTTAAAACGTTGTTCGATAGTCCTGCACGACAAGGAGGGTGACAGCAGAACCGCGCACACAAGTAATGACAGCCATGGTGCTGTCATTTCACACATTTTGACCGAATGACCGTTGGTTACTGAAAATCTTCCACCCAGGTAAGCTACATTTATAATCTTCTGACGGCACGGATGAGTGTCCCCTGCGACGAATAACGACTAATCGATCACAAGAACATGATATTATTCCACTTCAATGTGAAGTGTTCATTGATAGCATTGTAGGTGGTCTGATAACGATGAAGGTCGTAGATTACTTCTCAACTGAACTGAGAGTTTGGCTGGTAGTGGAAAAACAAGAAGTACGGTAATACCTATATTGTAATAATAAATTTATGTTAACGCTAACAACGCCCTCTGAAGTGTTGTAGCTTCACATTATACTGCCAAGGAGAGAGAGAGAGAGAGAAAGAAAAACCAATTTTCCGGAAAAGGGCCGGCCATTGTTTTTTCGTTTTCAATAGACGAACAACGTGTAAGAAAGACTCTCGAACTTGCGTCGGCGTTGTCGGTAACACTGATGTTACCCTACCTCATATCAATGACATCCCTGCCACAAGCAGGGACCATCTGCCTGTGACAGACGGAAAAGAGGGGGATAAGACATAAAAGGTTTGTTTGACGTGGATAGCACCTAGCACTAGTGCGCACTGAGAACTGTCAGCTAATTTTCATGCCTGTCAAAAGCCTTGGCACTCATTCCGTATGTCGATTATCGCCAGACGATATCGTTTCGACGATAGCTTTGCTTCACGTAACTTCAATAATCGTCTATCGTCCAGACGATATCGTTTTGACGATTGAAAATTTGCTTCACGTAAATCAATAATCGTCGAAACGCTATCGCCCAGACGATACAATTTGAGCGATACCTAATGAGGTATCGTTTTGCATTGATTTGTATGTTTTTCAAACAACTGAAGAGTTTTTATTGAATTTCAAGATGAATACTTGACTTTAGATATTTTTCAAATGCTAGCAAATATAAAAATAACGACTTATGCACATTTTAGACTTATGAACCTCATGCAAAAGTAAGAAATATTGTGGAAGGGTGTATTGCTGTTTGCAAAGGTAAAAAATTTAAACATTAAATTACATATTTTCATAATACTCATGTTGATTTAGAATTATAATTGGAAAACGGAAAAATAGTTTTTGCAAACGTTTGTGCTGCTCTCAATAACATTTGTATTGACAATGAAAGTACACCAATCAAAGTATACGAAGTGGAACATTTCGACAAATATCCCTACTTCCATGAAGCTTACCTATCAATAATACATATTTCCGATGTTATTTATTATTATTAATAAACTATGGAACAAATTTGAAATAATTCCACTTTGCAATTTTCAAGTTTTTCCGGCATCAAACACAAAATTGTTTGCCAAAAAACTCATTTATGACATTTTAAACGACGTCTGATTGGAATTTTCATGTAGTTTGAGGGTCTCTGAAAGACACTCAATGCTCTCAACGCTCTCACGATTTGTATAAAATAAACGATAGACGAGACGATAGTGATAGAGTTACGGAAAGCAAATTGGTGACGAGATCGTTGACTACTATCGCTGAAACGATTATCGTTCTCAGAGTTACGGAATGAGTGCCCTTGCAAAATCAGAGAAACATACATTAGTATTTCTTTTTTTTTGTCAATCGAAAACAACAATTCCCAACCAGTTTTAATTTGAATATTGTGATTTTTTTCGTAACCTGTCAAAATGATTAATTTTTCGTGCTCGTGTTGTAAAATTCTACCTCACCCGAAAGCCGAATATGATTTTCGCACCGGTGAAAAATAAGTCCGAACAGCTTTGAAGAAAAAAATAAACTTCTTTCCTATACGAAAATTTCGGGCGAATTTGCTCGTATATACGAATTATGTTATGCGGAATTTGACAATTTGGGTCATGGTACCTTATACTTATAGCACAATATAAAAAAATAATAATTATTGTCTGTGCTTATAGCCAGTGGCGGACTAAGGGGGGGGCGGTGGGGGCGGTCCGCCCCGGGTGGCAGACTAATAGGGGGTGCCATCAGTAACAGAAAAATAACTTTGCACACTACAAAAAATAAAAACACAAATAAAACAATAAATTTGTTTCCCAAATACCTACCTATATATTTGTGCGCATGAATTTCGTTACTGGCCTATTCTCTTAATAACGGGTGATTTTTTAGCTGGTTTGGTTTTGGCAACACTGGTTTTGACAGCTGACGTGTGTTAAGTACCTTGTGTCACTGTCAAACAGCTTCAGTTTGGTTTGCAATTTAACCATGGATCGTCTTACAAATGAACAACGCTTGCAAATTATTGAATTTTACTATCAAAATCCGTGCTCGGTTCGAAATGTTCATCACCGCTTTTTTATCGAAAAATTGTGTTCAGCGATGAGGCTCATTTTTGGTTGAATGGGTACGTAAATAAGCAAAATTGCCGCATTTGGAGTGAAGATCAGCCAGAAGCATTGCAACAGCTACCAATGCATCCCGAAAAAGCCACTGTTTGGTGCGGTTTATGGGCCGGCGGCATTATTGGGCCATATTTCTTCAAAGATGATGCGAATCGCAGCGTTACTGTCAATGGTGAACGCTACCGAGCGATGATAACAAACTTTTTTTGCCCGAAATGGAAGTTCTTGCACATGCCACACAGCACGCGAAACAATGGCGCAATTGCGAGGCGAGTTTGGTGAACAGTTAATTTCACGTTTCGGGCCGGTCAATTGGCCGCCTAGATCGTACGATTTGACACCATTAGATTATTTTTTGTGGGGGTATGTCAAGGCTAATGTGTATAGGGACAAGCCCGCTTCGATTGACGCACTGGAAGCCAACATCCATGCATTCATTCGTGAGATACCGGCCGATATGTGTGAAAGAGTATGCCAAAATTGGACTCAGCGGATGGGCTACCTGAGACGCAGCCGCGGTCAACATTTGCATGAAATTATCTTTAAACATTAAATTGCAAGGTTCAAACTATCGATTCAAATAAATATTTCATTCATTTTTTCGAATTTTTTGTGTTTTTTTTTTTAAAAAAAAGTTAAATTTTTCAAGGGGTGTAAGCTTGCTTTACCGCCCCGGGTGTCACTGCCTCTTAGTCCGCCACTGCTTATAGCCTTTTCCCACGGAGCCGAAAACTCGTCGATGCATTCACACCGACCACCAACTAGTTTCGTGTGACGTTTCAATCTGCTGAATTTGCTGATATTTCAAAAGATGTGGCGTTGTTTTCGTGGAAAACGACTTTAAACGAATCGTTTCGAAAACTGAAATATGTATGGAAAACTTCTGTTTCCGTAGAAGTTTTCGAGAGTTTTCGCCAAAACCCTGTTTTTGGCTCGACGTGAAAAGGCTATTAGGTACCAAGGTACTTCATTATCGAATGCAGGGATGTCAAACATGAAATATGGTATAGAACTGGGCTAACCAGTTGTATAGGTATAATAAGAGATGGTAAACCCGTACGTTTGGACAAAGTTGAGTAGACATTTAAAAAGATTGTGCTTAAATATAGAAGCGTCCGTCAAATATTTGTGTTTCTTATTGAGGAGAACACGGTGAATTCATTTCGATTTCGATCATGGTACGGTAAATATTCGTGAAATCCATAATATTTCAATAATTGTTGATTGTGCGCGCTTATCTTGTGTAAACTGGTGTCGTAGCGATTGTCATGAGAAAGCGAATCACTCCGATCAAAGTGGCTCTTTTTCAAGTATCTCCGAGTGGGTACAAACTGATATAGTAAGTGTTTGCTGTAAACACATTAATAATGTTATGCCTTTTGGATTAGGAAGCACTTCAGATTCAGGCATTGATTTAAAAGAAATTATTTGTAAACAACACTGTTGTGTTCGAAACTAAACTGTTGAATCAATTTGGATTTTAGCTGTTTTATGCCACAGATTCTTCTAAGAGGAAAGTAATAAAAACAGTTTTATTGAAGGTTAACAATGTATTTACTAAGAGGGCCGTGCAAAGTACTTGCTAGGTACTTCCCTTAATTCCTTTCAATGTCATCCGGGTAAAATACAGCTGATGCTATACCAAAAAACCGACCTTCAAACTTAAACGGTTCAAAATTTACAAGGTAATCAAATGCAATTATCTACCGCCGCTGCACTTCAAGTTCCGCCGTTGCTGACAAAATAAATACACCAGTATCATTATCATGATCATGACAGTTAAACTCTCGAATGTTTGTCAGATGTTGGCGAGAGGTGGCGCAGTGGAAGAAAGCCTTAAGATGGAATATTTTTTTTTTCGGAGATCGACCACTCGCTTAGTAGTTTAACACACTAACACTTGAATTAACTGCGCGTGGGATAAATAGACGTAAAAACATCAAACTTACTGCCTGACGTCATAAAAGTTGGCATCCGGTTGCATTAATCTAGAAAATAAGTTGGAATTGCATTTTTTATAACGTAAATACCTATTAAACTTACCATTTTTAATGCACTGATATTTTCCTCTGATTCATCGATAGGTATTTTGGTATTATGAGTATCAATTGATAGTTTTTACCCCATTGGGAATACTAATCAAAATATCATTGAGAATGGGTTGTGTTTTGAAGTTTGACGTTTCTAATTTGTATGACATACAAAAACCAAACCAAACTACTTCATCAAAATCCATCAAAATATTTGATAATAATTGATACGTATCAACAATGTGAATGAATCGATATTATGGTTGTCAACCTATCAACATTTTTGATTAATTGTGAATTGTATTAAACTTTAGATCTTATGTAAAACGTCAACTAGATTTGTCGGGACTATGAATCCGAACGCGTCGACTAAGCAACTTGAATTGTTTTTTTATTCTCGCGGTCAGCGATACTTTTGTTTGATTTTGCAATTTTTTTTTGCAAAATGGCCTTCATAAATTAAAAAAAAAATTGTTATTTTTAAACAAGTACATTTAAAATGTACACGGTGTTGTGATACACCGGTCCTTTTTGCGACTCTTCACAATTCTGCAGCGCCCATTCTGTTTATTTTAAATTTCTCTTTTCGAAATGTCAACTGAGTAGTGAGTATGCAGGCAGGATTTTCTTGACTAGATTTCCCCTCCATAAACATCAACTACAAAAACTAAACACGTGACCACTCTGGGCCAATCAAAACTGAAACACATAATAGTCAGACGGCCCATTAATTCACCAAAATAATACGGCTCATAATTTGGTGTCAAAGTTAGGTTAGGTAAGGTTGTCTAGAAAGACAAACTTAGGTACCCTTTGTGATACCAAATTTGGTGTCAAAAAAGCAGATGAATTTGGTGTTAAAAAAAGCCGAAGTCAGCGGTCATAAGCAGTTTCTCAACAATTCGGTTTTGTCAAACCACTTGACAGCATTAAATGCAGTTTAAAAGTCGATAAAGAGACTTAATGTATATATAATGTGTTCTACATTTTGCGCATGTGAATACATATCCATTCTTTAAATTTCATTAAAAAATAAGTTTCTATTTGTGTTTTTAATATTAAAATACAAAATTTCATGCTCTTTACATTAAGTAATATTTTATTCTAACTTCACTTCATTTATTCATATAGGTAATTTAATATGTTAAATTTGAAATTACGTGCGGATAGTATTTTTTTTAAGAAAGTGTACTTTTGCTTAAAATATTTATGAACAATTAACAATGTAGACTGGTTGAACGTATGTAAATAAAACCATTTTTAGCAATTTTTGTTCAGTTATTTAAGAAACATTTACTAATGAAATCGAAGTTAATATTCAAAAGCGGCAAATACACAGCCACTTCTCCAATACACAGGCGTCTCTATATATCTATTTGTATTAAATAAAACACTTGATTTAGATACTTAGTGTTATTAACCAAACAAATGATTATATTTCGTGTTTTTTGCATGTCACACGGACTCTAAACTGACATAACACCGATAGGAAAACAAAATGGTGGATTTGAAAAAAAAAAAAAAATAATAGGTCCAGCGGCGAGTTTTGGGTCTCAGTATTGTCTCTGACATAAATACTAGCAAAATGTCAGATTGAAATGCTTACAACCGATTAGGTACTATCTCGAACTTTCACCAATCACTGATAAAAATCAACTGTGTCTCCCTCATTTACATTTACTTATATTAAACTTTTTGTATATACAATTTGACTTAATTCTAGGTGGTGAATATTAAATATTTAAATGCGTTGGCTCAACAACAGGCGCCCAACGGTATACAATGTTTGTTTTCTTAAATCTATTTTACATAAATCGTGGCTGTTTTCTCGGAGTCATACTCATGGTATGCATCGTTGTCTGGGTTGACCTCAGGGTGTTCAAGTCCGGGTGTTGATTACTGTGTCTCCCGCGAATTGAAAATTCTTGCCGCGAACTGTCACACTTTATTCACAATCCAAAACAGTCGCGATCCACAAACCTGCGAATGAAAAATTCGCTCGAACTTAACCTTCAACAATACAAATGGTTCGCGGGTATCTGCGACTAAAAAAAGTTTTCATGTGAATGAAGTGTCAGAATCTACGAATATTCGCCAGTTCGTGGATCGCAGTTCGCGCTCATGTGAATGGTCCTTTATACACGCTCCGCCATCTGAGCGAGAACTTCCCAGCTAGTTCTAATTGGTTCTACAATGAGCTCATTTATCTATCCACTTTCCATCCGTCAATAGTTTCCAGTTTATCCTGGATGGTTCTACAATTAGCTTAGTGGTTTTATACACTTATTTGTCTCCAATTGGAAGTGGAACTTGTTTGGTGACTAAGGGGTTGTTTTCACTTCACCATTTTAGGTTACACGATACATTCCACACCATATTATATTCCAAAACAACAAAAAAAAAGCAACAAAATTGATCTGCATTGCAAAAGTTCTCAAGCGAATGTCATTGAAATGAAACTAAAAATGCTAATTGGTAAGGCCCATATGAAAAACATAATTTGTAATTGTCCAACTTCAATTTAACATTTCCAGGCTTTTACCAAAAATAGTACGAAAACATACCCAGTCGCTGTGACATTTCTGTCAAATGATGAATATTTGATTTGCTTTACCTTATACCAACTTAGAGATGTTCTGGTTTTTACCCATTTCAAGTTCTTTAACATGAAGTTCAGCGTCCTCAGCTCTGTGCAACACAAACAATTCAACCACTGGGCACTGCCAAATCACTTTACCTTTTAAATGTATCCTTCAAATTATCCCCTGATAAGTTCCTAAAATATCCTATTCTGAAGTGCAGTGGTTTCATCACTTTCTAATGAAAGTAAATCTAATCGGAAAGTCGGCACCCGAAAACGCGTCACAATTTACTTATAAAGATTGCAAAAGTTTACCGTAAATCTGTTATAAAATCGCAAGTACCAAATCCAATGATGATTGATGTGATACCCAACCGTATCTATCAACGTATCCATCACTTTGTGGTCGCGAAGTAGATTATTACATTTTCCCAGAAGCACCTCAATTTAGCTAAAAGCCCTCGTCCGTTCGTTATATTTATTTCAATATTTTTAAAATTGCCTCTGTTTTTTTTCCAAATTGACAATAATGATCAAAAGTTTAATTAAACTTTGAAACCAACGCAAATGACTAACAAAAAAAAAAGGAACCTATACTAGTGGATAGTCTTTCAAAAACATTTTAGTACAAACAAGGGAAAATTGAGCATTTAGACACACAATCGTGGCTTGATGATTGTCAATGGCTGGTACGTTCCACTGGTTATACGGATGCGTGGTCAGCGGTTAATGAGAATTCGCAATCGGGCCAAACGAAATCAGAGCAAAACCACTGCACAAAACCCAAATGCACCGTTCGACAAGGAGTAACCCCTTACTCCCGTTTTGGATTCAGTTGATGCTGCTGATGCTGCTGTTGTTGTTGAACGAAACCTCATTTGGCTGTGTGTCTGAGCGGACCTGTGCCGTGTGCAAGCAACGAACTGAAGGAAGATAAACCGTTTTAATTATAGGAATGTGATTGACGGACTTTCGGTTTCCGCTACACCGCTCCACTCTGTGAATGGGGTTTGCTTGTCTATATTGTTTTTATGGGTGCGAGAAGGATATGTGCCATTAGATATCCAAGCATTAGGATAGCAGAGAACCACGAAAGTCCATAAAAACCCCCAGTGGAAAGGTGATTATTTCGTTTCTCCTTTGGCTATGGTTTTGGTTGGGATCGTTTATTCGCAATAGGAATTAATGGAAGTGTAAAGGATGTGCGATTTACAAAAAAGGAACACATTGATGTGCTTTTAGTCGAATGCATTTATATTGTGTAGGTGTGTATGTGTAGGGCCGTTCGTTGTTATTGTGTAGGTCAATTTCCAACTGACAGGATAGCTAAGTCTTACATTAGGTGTAGATGAGGCGATTTGTCAGTCGGTTAGTTATGAAGAGATGCGGTGTGGTCCCTGTCAACATGTATCCATTTAAGCGCTCTGTCTGCAGTTGCATAGAGCACACTGTGGTGTTAACATCTAGGGATGCTGTTGAACTACTTTAACACTAGAGTGGGACTAGTTAGATGGGACCATCGACATCCAGATTGACCGTCACTTCATTTAAGTGCTCAATACTCGCCTTTACGACTATGCGAACAATCAAACTATAAATACTGTGATTGCGTAACTGCAACATGAAAGACTAAGGTGACCACCTAATGAGATTGATTAAATTTGAAGGACCAACTTATTCAATACGTAGTGTCTGTTGCTTTGACCGATAAGTCAACTTTAACGCATTCAAATTACAACCGATCGAACAGTCCCATCTGTCGTGTGTCTGTTGAACAGAAAATTTTCTCCGCAGAAAAGTTCCAGAATCAGAAACTGCCACAAAAGTTGAATATAAACCTACCTTATCCGTCGCAATTGCTACAAAAAAAAGAAAGTTAACGTACTTTATATGTCGCATTCACCATAATGCGGTGCGTTACAAAAACTGGCGTCTATTCTGTCAGTTGAATACGCTGCCGCAATTGACAGAAGTCAGAAAATAACTCAATTCCTTCGCTGATCAGTATGTAGGCTTAGGTGTGGTCATAGTTATTGGAAAATTCTCCAATCCGCACATGTGAAAAATTGGAGCAGCTAGAGAATAATTGACACTAATTCGAAGATTCGAACGTTGACATATCGAACAACCATTCAAATTAAGAATCTACAATGGCGTCGTCATCGCTATGAATGGTATCTGAATTCTGCAGTACAATCAAACCACAGTTCCAACTGAACGCACTATATACAAAGCAAACGTCTTAAAGCCGGAGTGCTAAAAGTGCAAAGCTGAAGTTAGTCATGATTGGAATTGTGAGTAAACTGAAACATTTGAGTGCGTAAGGGATCCATCCAATAGAATTCGTTATTTCCTTCGAGTCGTCGGATCCGTCAATATTGACTTATTTGGCGGAACGAGCATACCCTTAGAATCAGCTGACAGGTAATGACATTTTCTTTCATTTTCTCAATGATTCCTCCAATGACAGTGCTTGCTCAACGGCTGCAACGGATCGTAAACCTACTTTTGCTGCTGCTTATGGTTCACCTCCCATAAGCTGCTGTATATTTTATCAACCTGTCACTCGAATTAGTTGAAGCGACGGATATCTATCGGTTGGACCCTTAACATGAATCCCTTTTAATTCGGGCAAACGCCGAAGTTCATTGTCGGGAATTATCGATCAAGTTTGCCATGATCAAGGCAAATGGCTTGCTAACTGAAACGTTTTTAGTAGTGCCACATAAGCAAATGCAATCTTGTCGAGAAACCTCAATTCCTTTTGTGTACATTTGGGGATGTTCAATAAAATAGTTTATGGAGTCTGACAGCTGGCTGTCTACATTAGTTTCCGTTTTTACTGGCCCAGATTTGTCACATGAAGAAGGAGTAAGCCGAAAAATCTAGTCAAGAATTTTATCACTGACTATCGAATACGTGACTGACGTAGAAAAAAAATTAGGTTCCTGACAATAATCCATTTTTTTTTTGGATCAAGGCTCTAGTCCAGGCCGATCTAGTCGACTTAAGGCAACAAAATTTTTTAATATGTCTAGTGATAGAGTACATTAATAACAGAAAAATTACAAAGTTAAAAAAAAAACTATGAATTTGTTTTATATTTGAGCTCAATCATTAGCTTAAATTACTAAATTCTCTCCAAAATTAGCTGAACTAAATTTAAGCGAACCCATTTAATGCAGTACGTACGCAGATCAAGCTAAATAATCAAACTTTTGTTTCAGAATGCCCTTCATGTATCCGTCAAAATTTAGCGCACCCATTTAATGCGTCGTCGGCACATTGGGAACGTTCGGCGGATTCCTGACAGCCGACTGACTAGATGTATTTCGGATTATATTGGCCCAGAGTGGTAACGTCAATAGTATTTTCAGTTTATGGAGGGGAAGCCGACAAATCTAGTCAGGAAAATCCTGCCTGCATACTCAGATGACATTTCGAAGAGTCAAATATAAAATAAACAGAGTGGCTGCTGCAGAATTTCGAAGAGTAGAAAAAAAGACCGTTGAGAGAAAAGAGGGTCATTTCTAAGGCTAATCAACAAATTTAGGATTTTCGCACTATATTTACCAACCATTACTCCGCATAAGACTATAATAGTGTTGTGATAGGCAACCGTGTTACATTTTATGTACTTATTTGAAATTAACAATTTTTGAAGTATTTATGACGGGCCTTTTCCAAATAAAAAATTAAAATAAAAAATTTTCCAAATTTTCTAGAAAAATAATTTATTCATTTTTCCGTACGAAAAACATTTTCCGATCTACTTCTCAGTCAATTCCACAACAAAAAAACAGATCATTCCACTGAAATATTTCATTTCTTTACTGTTCCATACGTCAGGAACTTGTATTTTATGATGGAATCCAATCAGTGGTGGTTGATTTGCTGTAATTGTTTTCGTAGGGAAACATTTTTCTGACAGAATGTTCGCAATGACGGCCTAAACGAAAAAAAAAAAAAAAAAAAAATCATTTTCATACTGTTCCACCTTTTTCCGTTGCATTTTACGTATGGCTATAACTAGGACCTAGGCACCGAGAAGCAATCAATCCACAGGCCACAACAAGAATTTCAATATCTGCCATTCAAGTTTGCACACAATTCCTTCCAATTACCGGCAATAAATATTGACCTCTTCTGTTTGTCGACTATGTCTGTGCGAAAGGTGAAGAAGTTCCAATTCAAACAGTCTCTTCAACAATCCATATAGGTATACTTATACAGAACCGGAATGGGCGATGTTCAACCCCAGTAATCGCAACCAACCCGCATAACTTTAGAGTTGACTTTTCGAACTCCATCTACAATTCAGATAAGCGGGACCAAAGTGACACCATTTAGTACCAGGAAATGGGGTATATTTCCGGTGTCACAATCCTTTTTGAAAACCCAACCAAAACAAAAGTAACAACCGTTCACATGAGTGCGACGACGACAACAGTAACCTCAAGTCACACTCGATATTATGTGCCGGTTTTTGTTCAGCTGCTGTCCGGACAACTTACGAATGACAATATGTCATTTAACTGGACAGCCCCACAAGCAATATGGCGGTAATTAATTCGAAACACTGAACATTCCCGCTAGCTATACTGTCGCTTGCAATTGCAATTGTGTGCTGCTGGCGTTCGTTTTGTGCCTTCGGGCGAATATGGGAATATTATTGTTCGCCAGCTGTGGCCCCCACTTCGCCCTGTCCAGAGTAAACAAAACCGCATCCGGTCCTGCGTTAGGGGAGTAACTCGAACCAAACAAAACGCCATTTCATAATCAAATCAGTAAAGTGTATTCCACTTCACACTAAGTGGTCGGCAAATACCGACCGACCGACCGACCAACACACAGGCACCAGTGAGGACGACCGATAGAGGGTTCTAATTCTATACAGCGCAAAAGGATCTATGACTCCGTTGTATATACGAAACCGAACGAAGCAGTGTACCCGCTGGGAGACAGAAGCATTCATTGCGGTGCGGCGCGGTGTGGGATGTGGGAAGTGGAAATGGTCAGGGGAAAGGTTATTACTCTTTGTATCCTCGTCGTGAGGGAAATTAAATGCATAAGGATCATTTTTACTTAGCAAATATACGTGCGGAAGCTGCTCTATCTCTTCATATTATGTTGTAGATATTTGTATCCTTTTTATATTCTTCTTTGGAAATGGAAACACACCGAAGGATAGAACTTTTAGTGATTTCAATTCTCTGTGCATACAGATGAGAGCCAAATGCTTTGCCACACAATAATCCCTGCAACACATTCATCAGTCGGAAATGGCCTTTGAGTTGAATAAATAATTGGGTCGAGTGGGTGGTCTATATATACAATGGACATTGGACCAGTCCGTGTGCAAGGATTCAGTAGGGGTGTTCGGTTTTTTTTTTCCGAATATTATCTGGAAAATAATTTTAAACACAAAGAGAGTCCAGTGGCCTCTGAGGGGACGAGAAAAAAATTACAACTTTGTCAGGATAATGCTGCTGGACGGTCGTTGGAGCTATAGTGAGAGCAGTTAATTTGTGTTTGTGTATTATTTTGCGGTGAGAGCATGTGCTTATATCACTGGCACTGTCCCTGGGGGTGGCTGGCGCTGGCGAGTATCTACACTTAAAATACTAATCCGCTTATGTGGACGCCCATTTCTGGAAACCAGTTGTTTGGTTATGTATTTTGATAGAGTGTTCTAGGTCTCAAGCAGCGGCTGGCCACTGCAGAGGAAAGGACGTGGTATAATTTAAATTTTATTCCAACATCGTAAATATGAGAGGAGGCATTGCGATTGGGAGTTTATTAAACAAGCCTGTTGTTGAGCTTCATAATAACATCTGGAATATGGATTTTGTTATGGTTCAGTGAATGCCCAGGAAGGACTAGAGGACTCTCTGTGGATATGGAGTTTGGTTCGCTTGTGAAAGGATTTTCACAAGGCAGGCACTGTTTATGGCATCAGCTGCACAGTACGGTAAATGTAACTAAACCACGATTTAGTGGCTTCGTTCAAATGGACTTGGCTCCTTAAGTTTATTAGCTAAAGCAAGACTATAATTCTCCGTCAGTTTAAGAAGAACTCCACAAAATGAAGAGACAGATGAATTCACTAGCCTTTGTTTTTATTATTATTGTTTATTTATTTATTTATTTATTTTCACTAGTTGTAGATATAAACAATTCAGATTTTTCTAGAATGATACTCGGGTTTGAGGCGTGACGGAACAAATCTAGGTAAAAGAAATAAGGGTGATTTTTTAAGAGGTTTAGAAATTAAAAAAAAAAAAAAAACACAAAAAATTCGAAAAAATGAATGAAATATTTATTTGAATCGATAGTTTGAACCTTGCAATTTAATGTTTAAAGATAATTTCATGCAAATGTTGACCGCGGCTGCGTCTCAGGTAGCCCATCCGCTGAGTCCAATTTTGGCATACTCTTTCACACATATCGGCCGGTATCTCACGAATGAATGCATGGATGTTGGCTTCCAGTGCGTCAATCGAAGCGGGCTTGTCCCTATACACATTAGCCTTGACATACCCCCACAAAAAATAATCTAGTGGTGTCAAATCGCACGATCTAGGCGGCCAATTGACCGGCCCGAAACGTGAAATTAACTGTTCACCAAACTCGCCTCGCAATTGCGCCATTGTTTCGCGTGCTGTGTGGCATGTGGCACCGTCTTGTTGAAACCACATATCATGCAAGTCAAGAACTTCCATTTCGGGCAAAAAAAAGTTTGTTATCATCGCTCGGTAGCGTTCACCATTGACAGTAACGCTGCGATTCGCATCATCTTTGAAGAAATATGGCCCAATAATGCCGCCGGCCCATAAACCGCACCAAACAGTGGCTTTTTCGGGATGCATTGGTAGCTGTTGCAATGCTTCTGGCTGATCTTCACTCCAAATGCGGCAATTTTGCTTATTTACGTACCCATTCAACCAAAAATGAGCCTCATCGCTGAACACACATAAAATGGAAGCAGCGCGCGATGAACATTTCGAACCGAGCACGAATTTTGATAGTAAAATTCAATAATTTGCAAGCGTTGTTCATTTGTAAGACGATCCATGGTTAAATTGCAAACCAAACTGAAGCTGTTTGACAGTGACACAAGGTACTAAACACACGTCAGCTGTCAAAACCAGTGTTGCCAAAACCAAACCAGCTAAAAAATCACCCGTTATATACCTACGTGTAAGCTTAGAAATTGAGTCTCCTTAAACCGTCCCAAAACCTAGATCGGCAAGGTCGGAGTACATAAGAATATGCAGTTGCAACGTCAAGGCTGATGTATTCTTCACTCAAAAACCGATTTCCGTCACGACCCGTTTCAGGGCATTATGGGAATATTTATAT